>CM077205.1:35218998-36681498 GCA_039654625.1 Rhinogobio ventralis | reverse complement strand
CAGCAGCAACATCAAATCCAGCAGCAGATTCATAACACGGCAGCTCACAATTCCAGCGTGCCAATTGAAAGTGGGCAGCCCAATTCCACCCAGCCCTGCGTGGACCATACCGGCAGCGCTCCTGACCCGGGCAGCGGAGGTGACATGTTGAGTATGATCCGCAGAGGAGTCAAATTACGCCGGACACTTACCAATGATCGTTCGGCACCTTTAATCACCCCCAACCATCTCAACTGATTTTATTTTTTGAATTTGTCTGTGGCTTTTTATGGTTGCTTTTTCCGTCTTTTTGCTTTGCGACTTTTTTCGTGCCTTTTATTGTTGCCGTTTGCGTTGGGTTTTTTTGTAAGTCGAGGTAAAACTGTTGACTAATGTGCGACTCTTGCCACATGAAAAGATGTTTGATTTAACTACACTGTGCTCGAAGAACAAACGTTTTGCCGTGTCCTTGCGAATGTTGCCTCTCAAATTAAAGTTAATTCTGCAGGCTGTTTGCTTTACATATATATGTATACTTATATATACAGATATATATGTATTTAGAGATCTAGATCGAACATTGGAGCTTAAGATATATTAAAGTTATTTGTTTGTCGTATTCGCGAAGATAAAGCACTCAACCTCCTGGTTAGAGATCAAAAACTTCTGTATATATTAGTGAAACAATTGAAAGACTGTTGTATTATTAATTTTGATTTCTTGTTTGTTTTCGAAATTAGACAAAGCAGCACTAGGCGTCTATTTTTGTACAGTTTAGGGTAACAGAAAACTGCACCACTGCCTTTAATCTGCCCAATGACTGGATGTGAATGCAGCCAATGAGAGGAGTGGAGGGAAGGAACGATGTGATTGGGTGGATGAATGAAGGACTGGAATAGTGGAACTTATTTGTGTTGCTTATGACTGTGAGAGCTTACAAAGGCATCACTGTGGTTATTTATTCAATCTGTTTGATTATGAATAATTTTTAATCGTTTGTTTACCAAAGCTTTAATGCTGTAGCCCCGTAGATGCGTATAAACCTGCTCTCCTGGAGGATTTGCTATAAAGACTCTATTCATAAAACCTCAAACTTGTGGCCCATGACTTTTTTAAGCATTTTTGGTTTTGTCTTTGAAGCAAAAAACTTTTGTTATATGACAAGAAAGTGAATGACTATCAAATTGCAATGGCTTCAGTTTGTTTCAAAGTGAAGTGCGGCATTGCGTTCTTTTACACGCGAGCAGCTAATGATTCAGTTGCTTAAAACGTGTATTTGGGAACGCAACTCATAGATATTTATACATAGATTCCTCATTTGCGGCCATTTCAGTGGGCCGCTATACGTAAGCCATACACCATATTGAAAGTCGGTCCGTGAACATTCGAGATCAAGTTGACTGGGTGTTAGTCTCACGTAGCGAGGCTGAAGGTCTGGACTCTATCACCAACTTTCATTGGCCAAGGACCACCGTCTCGCGGACATCCTGTAGAGTTCAACCAATTAGATAACGACTTTGAAACTCCTGAAGTGTTTCCAGATAAGTGTGCCATATGCATCAGACGTTCAGCCAATGGTCCGTTGGCGTGAGACTAACTGGGTGTCTGCAAAGTCATTTCACTCGGCAGCCATCTTTGAAACACCTCTCGCGCATGCAAGAGCAGCTCCTATCTCTTTGAATGGGGAAATATCAAATTCTCCAAAACTGTTTGCCAAGCTTACGATTAAATTTCATATTTGAAATCAATGAAATCGGCTTCTAACAGCAGCTGCAGTGACGCAATGACTTTACTAATCAACGATTAGCTCTTTTGAAGGTGGGGCTTATTCGCCATATTGGGTGTTGCACTTTCTCCCATTCATAAGTAATTGGAGTGCACCGTCTTCCTATATATAGTCTTTGATGTCTACCATAGTTAGATGCATGTATGAATATCTATATATGAAATAGACTTCAGCAGATGATTTTGCTAAATTAACACCAAACGAGACGAAGGCGTCAGCTAACACAACATTAAAAACGTATCCATAGTAAAAGTAAAAACATTAAAAGTACCCTAGTAAAAATGTGTAATATTGAGTTACTACATATAAAAACACAAACCAACACATTCTCGCCTGTGAAAAGTTATCCCATTTCTTTCAGGAATTTAAATCTCAGCGCTCGGTGAGAAGCAGAAGTAGAAGCTGCTCAATGCTGTGGCATCATTGATTCACACTGTGAGTGATGACACGCTGACCGTTCCAAGATGGCGAGCACACCCACGTGTCTGGGGCGATCGAATGTGAAATCTACGTATATATATATATATATATATATATATATATATATATATATATATATATATATATATATATATATATATATATATATATATATATATATATATATATATATATATATATATATATATATATATACACTCACCTAAAGGATTATTAGGAACACCATACTAATACTGTTTGACCCCCTTTCGCCTTCAGAACTGCCTTAATTCTACGTGGCATTGATTCAACAAGGTGCTGAAAGCATTCTTTAGAAATGTTGGCCCATATTGATAGGATAGCATCTTGCAGTTGATGGAGATTTGTGGGATGCACATCCAGGGCACGAAGCTCCCGTTCCACCACATCCCAAAGATGCTCTGTTGGGTTGAGATCAGGTGACTGTGGGGGCCATTTTAGTACAGTGAACTCATTGTCATGTTCAAGAAACCAATTTGAAATGATTCGAGCTTTGTGACATGGTGCATTATCCTGCTGGAAGTAGCCATCAGAGGATGGGTACATGGTTGTCATAAAGGGATGGACATGGTCAGAAACAATGCCCAGGTAGGCCGTGGCATTTAAACGATGCCCAATTGGCACTAAGGGGCCTAAAGTGTGCCAAGAAAACATCCCCCACACCATTACACCACCGCCACCAGCCTGCACATTGGTAACAAGGCATGATGGATCCATGTTCTCATTCTGTTTACGCCAAATTCTGACTCTACCATCTGAATGTCTCAACAGAAATCGAGACTCATCAGACCAGGCAACATTTTTCCAGTCTTCAACTGTCCAATTTTGGTGAGCTCGTGCAAATTGTAGCCTCTTTTTCCTATTTGTAGTGGAGATGAGTGGTACCCGGTGGGGTCTTCTGCTGTTGTAGCCCATCCGCCTCAAGGTTGTGCGTGTTGTGGCTTCACAAATGCTTTGCTGCATACCTCGGTTGTAACGAGTGGTTATTTCAGTCAAAGTTGCTCTTCTATCAGCTTGAATCAGTCGGCCCATTCTCCTCTGACCTCTAGCATCAACAAGGCATTTTCGCCCACAGGACTGCCGCATACTGGATGTTTTTCTCTTTTCACACCATTCTTTGTAAACTCTAGAAATGGTTGTGCGTGAAAATCCCAGTAACTGAGCAGATTGTGAAATACTCAGACCGGCCCGTCTGGCACCAACAACCATGCCACGCTCAAAATTGCTTAAATCACCTTTCTTTCCCATTCTGACATTCAGTTTGGAGTTCAGGAGATTGTCTTGATCAGGACCACACCCCTAAATGCGTTGAAGCAACTGCCATGTGATTGGTTGATTAGATAATTGCATTAATGAGAAATTGAACAGGTGTTCCTAATAATCCTTTAGGTGAGTGTGTGTGTATATATATATATGACGCAACTTTCATCAACCGTCTTCCAAAATTTTTAACGAAAAGCGCTTATAAACCGACTGTTGTCAGCAAAAGAGAAAACAAGAGACCTGCAGTTTTACACCAAAATAAAAGCATGATGGTTTAATGTTTGAAAATGAATTTAGCCAACCATAAATATTAGTCTTGTAATTTTACATTTGTACTATAGAATAATTATATTGTTTATTATTATTATATACATTTTATTTTACAGTGAAATATTATAGTAATAATATTTCTTATCTTAATATTTTCATTTAGTGATATTTAGTAATAATCATAAGAAATAATTGTATTTTACAGTACAAATATTATTTTATAGTTATAGTGATATGTAATCACAAAATATTTGGCCAAATTTATTGCATTTTAACAAAATTTTGTCTGAAAATTCGCAATTAGATTTTTCACCAAATTGTGCAGCCCTTCTCTTAAAGTCCCCCTGTTGTCAATCATTTTATCCCTTAAAACTTCTCTTTGATCACCAAAATGGCATATTTATTTCCTGTGAAAAAAATGTATTCAAAATAGCTTGAATGTTGCTCTACACCCTTGCTTCATTTAGTACACTCAGAGTCAGACAGCTGCCTTCTAAACCTCAGCATCCTTAGAAAAGCTTTGAACAACTTAGAGCGACAGTGGAGAAAGGCATGTAGTTCATCATAACATTGTAATATACATCATACACATAATTCACCCACTATATATTGTTAAATGTACCCGATTTTTCATATCAACAACAGAAAAATATACCGGGCTAACCTGCCTTCTCTTGAGACTCCACTGCTTCACAGCAGTTAATGATATGCTAAAGCCCGCCCACTCATGACGTGATTGGTTACAAGGTCGTTTGTGACGTCAGAAACACCAGCGATTTTAAACCGCGTTTTTGAGACTGTCTTTAGTTCACTGTAGTTTTAAGGAGAAAATACTCAGCAATGGTGTTGACATGAATTTGCACACGGTTTGTCTTAAAACATTAAAAACACCACACAGACATACAAACAACATTAAACATTTCACCATAGGGGGTATTTAATGAATCATTCTAATCCCAAATGTGAAATTGACATCATTAACCGCTGATTATGACAGCTTTCTCTCACAAAGGTGTGTGTAAAATGTTTGGACATTGAGAATTAAAGTGGTTCTGTTGTTTTTAGTTTTTTTTCTACTATTTAGTTTCCTCTTAGTGTGGATTACCCAGAATTCTGTTGGTCTGTTGTGATGCACTTGTGGTTATTGTAGCTTTGCTACGCTACCCTGTTGTTTTCTTAAAAATAAATGCTGGACATTTGCTTTCCAGCTTGAAGTGCATTACCAATCCCTTTAACAATGTAACATCAAATCTATGCATCAAGCATCATTTTTAGCACCTTTAGATTAAATTATAAACCATTGATGGGACAATAATCATCTCAATATGATGCTGAGTGTAATGAACCTGTCCAGAAGCATTTCTGTGGTCTCACAGGATATCTCGCAGGCATCCGCACTGCCTTTGATGTCTTATCATTTATCATATCCGTCATGCACGTGCTGGCAGGTGCGCTTTGAACTTTCCCCCCTGATACGAAAGTTGTTTCCTCATATCTTACCGCATTCTCTTTTTACCGCCCCCTATTTTTGTATACGTTTCAGGTTATTCTCCATCTTGGGTTACTTCACACCTGTCTGAGCGCTTCTAGGATTTCTCGCCCCCTGTATGCTCAATTGTCCTCAGTGTCTTCAGTGATTTAGACATGGCTAGAGACGTTCACTCCTGACACAATGCTCCTCGGGCCTTTTACTGTAGGATTAGCTTGCAGCTGCTGTACGGCCCTCCTGGAGTGTAAAAGAATATCATTTTACTCTGAAAGGTGAGCCGAGGTGTTTTTCCACTAATGTGCTTTATTAGTGCCGCTCAGGGCGATTAATGTCTGAGGTGTTTACTTTGTGTTGAGGAGAAAGGCGATTGGTTGTAGCACAGTGAGTGTTGCCTGTTGCAGGGATTTTTCAGTTCAACCTAATTATGAGAGGGAAGGGATAGTTCACCCAAAAATGAAAATTCTGTCAATTACTCATGTCCCATAAGACTTTCATTCATCTTCAGAACACAAATGAAGATCTTTTTGATGAAATTTGAGAGCTTTCTGTCCGTCCATAGACAGCTACGCAACTGACACTGACGCTTCAAAAAGTTCATAAAGAGATTGTAAAACTAATCCATATGAATCAAGATGTTTAGTCCAAATTTTCTGAAGATACGCAATCACTTTATATAATGAACAGTTTTAATTTAAGCTTTTATTCACATATAAACCGTTATCAGCAAACAAACAGAAGGTCGACAAAACATGCTTGATTGGCGGAAGCTCAAGCGTGCTGCGTAACACGAGAATGAACCTCATTGGTTCTTGCTGAAGCTCAAACGTGCTGCATCACACGAGAATGAACCTCATTGGTTCTTGCTGAAGCTCAAACGTGCTGTGTAACACAAGAATGAACCTCATTGGTTCTTGCTGAAGCTCAAACGTGCTGTGTAACACGAGAATGAACCTCATTGGTTCTTGCTGAAGCTCAAACGTGCTGTGTAACACGAGAATGAACCTCATTGGTTCTTGCCGAAGCTCAAACGTGCTGCGTAACACGAGAATGAACCTCATTGGTTCTTGCTGAAGCTCAAACGTGCTGCGTAACACGAGAATGAACCTCCTTGGTTCTTGAGGAAGCTCAAACGTGCTGTGTAACACGAGAATGAACCTCATTGGTTCTTGCCGAAGCTCAAACGTGCTGCGTAACACGAGAATGAACCTCATTGGTTCTTGAGGAAGCTCAAACGTGCTGCGTAACACGAGAATGAACCTCATTGGTTCTTGCTGAAGCACAAACGTGCTGCGTAACACGAGAATTAAATCTTCATTTGTGTTCCGAAGATGAACGAAAGTCTTTGGAACGACATGAGGGTGAGTAATTAATGACACACTTTCACTTTTGGGTTTGGGTTTGTGTGTGCGTGCGTGCGTGCGTGCGTGTGTGTGTGCGTGCGTGCGTGTGTGTGTGTGTTAGGTATACCCTATGTTATGGGGACAAATGTCCTCTTGTGGGGATACAACAGCTTATATTATTTATATTATACACTATGATTTTATTTGAAAATGTAAAAATGCAATACGTTTTCTGTGATGTGTAGGTTTAGGGGATAAAACATAGTTTGTACAGTATAAAAATCATTATGTCTATGTAAAGTCCCTATAAAACATGAAAACCCATCCTTTGTGTGTTAAACATCTACACATACTGAAGCCTCAAACATCAAGGTTAAAATATATCAATGTTCAAAAGGAAATACCTTCTGTTCCTGTTTAATTTACTGAACAAACCACATTCATTTGTTCTTATTCACACATTTGTTTTTGTGCTTAAATTAAAAATAAGAAATATGTGGACGTTTACATCTTTTTTTTTTTCTTCTTCTTCTTTTAAACCTTGAGAACGTAAGGTAAACCTTTATCCCATAAGGGAAATGTACATACAGTACCAGACCAGGTCTAGAGAGCATTTTATTTGGTAGAAATTAATACGCCCTTGTGGGCATGATGATGTCATCAATATTTTTGTTCTGTTTTCTCTGTGAATTTTAATTATCCGATTAACTTTTAGGAGTATCAGGGTTTTCCATTCCTGGGAGTGACCTGGATTTCCTCGATTAGAAAGATATTTATACATTTATTTCAAATCTCAGTAAATGTTGTCTATTTTTGGATGGCTACTGTTGTACACTAATACCAAGTATAAATTAATGAGTGATATCTGATTAAAAATCTTAAATCTAAAAGTCTTAAGGTATTTTGTGCGCACATTTATTTTACGTGTGATAATTTTATAAATAAATTATTTATTGTAAATATTTTTACAATAATCAGTCCCAGTGTGCATTTACACTCACCTAAAGGATTATTAGGAACACCTGTTCAATTTCTCATTAATGCAATTATCTAATCAACCAATCACATGGCAGTTGCTTCAATGCATTTAGGGGTGTGGTCCTGGTCAAGACAATCTCCTGAACTCCAAACTGAATGTCAGAATGGGAAAGAAAGGTGATTTAAGCAATTTTGAGCGTGGCATGGTTGTTGGTGCCAGACGGGCCGGTCTGAGTATTTCACAATCTGCTCAGTTACTGGGATTTTCACGCACAACCATTTCTAGAGTTTACAAAGAATGGTGTGAAAAGGGAAAAACATCCAGTATGCGGCAGTCCTGTGGGCCAAAATGCCTTGTTGATGCTAGAGGTCAGAGGAGAATGGGCCGACTGATTCAAGCTGATAGAAGAGCAACTTTGACTGAAATAACCACTCGTTACAACCGAGGTATGCAGCAAAGCATTTGTGAAGCCACAACACGCACAACCTTGAGGCGGATGGGCTACAACAGCAGAAGACCCCACCGGGTACCACTCCTCTCCACTACAAATAGGGAAAAGAGGCTACAATTTGCACGAGCTCAACAAAATTGGACAGTTGAAGACAAGAAAAATGTTGCCTGGTCTGATGAGTCTCGATTTCTGTTGAGACATTCAGATGGTAGAGTCAGAATTTGGCGTAAACAGAATGAGAACATGGATCCATCATGCCTTGTTACCACTGTGCAGGCTGGTGGTGGTGGTGTAATGGTGTGGGGGATGTTTTCTTGGCACACTTTAGGCCCCTTAGTGCCAATTGGGCATCGTTTAAATGCCACGGCCTACCTGAGCATTGTTTCTGACCATGTCCATCCCTTTATGACCACCATGTACCCATCCTCTGATGGCTACTTCCAGCAGGATAATGCACCATGTCACAAAGCTCGAATCATTTCAAATTGGTTTCTTGAACATGACAATGAGTTCACTGTACTAAAATGGCCCCCACCAGATCTCAACCCAATAGAGCATCTTTGGGATGTGGTGGAACGGGAGCTTCGTGCCCTGGATGTGCATCCCACAAATCTCCATCAACTGCAAGATGCTATCCTATCAATATGGGCCAACATTTCTAAAGAATGCTTTCAGCACCTTGTTGAATCAATGCCACGTAGAATTAAGGCAGTTCTGAAGGCGAAAGGGGGTCAAACACAGTATTAGTATGGTGTTCCTAATAATCCTTTAGGTGAGTGTATATGTAAGTTATTTTAATATATTTGATTATTGTGGGCATAGGCATTTTATGGTGATATTAATAACTATAAATTTCATTTCGTTTAACGTTACTTCTGTGCGATTAAAAAAAAAATCTGACGATTTCCGCCGGGTCCTGAGGTAAATGATTTTGTATCGGTCACTCACTCAAGCACACACACACACACAGAGAGAGAGAGAGAGAAAACAGACTCCCATGCGTAAGACGGTCCTGTATCACGGTGACTAAGCATTTTATTGAAGCCGTGTGTATCTGTATCGGTCACCATAATTCGGTGATCTCATCTGACGTAAATGCCGCTCGGTATTGCTGAGTGATTGCAGTGTGCTGACTCACCTCCTGCAGTTCCAGCGGCGAACACACGATGGCGCTGCCAACCGCGGCTTAATCTTCCATCCATCATCACTTCCAGGAACATCGGCCGCTTTTCCCAAAATAGAAGGAGGGGAATGTATTCTCCCGGGCCGGGAAACAAAGTAAATCGGCGCAGGGCGATGTAAGGCATGAATCTAGTGTGAGTGGTCATGTGAAAACTATTTATTTTCTTCCGACATTTCCTGCCAGCTGTTAGGATGTGAGGAAAATGTTGGTTTACTGTAAAAAGAGGAGGAGGTCTGTGGGTAATTACTCTGTTGAACACTAGCCAGTGTTTGTAATATTACAGTGGGCCCTAGTGTATTTGGAAACCACGATTTAAAAATATCTGAAAGGAATTCCCTTAAATACAAAGAGAGAAACTTTTAAAGCTAAACATTTCACGAATAGAAATTTAGCATTTAAGCATAAAATATTCGTAAATATAATATAAGTTTTCTAATTGTCACATTAGTGGAACATGTTCATAATTAATATGATAAGCTTTAAATCTTTATATCACTAAAAGCACACCAGTTAGTAGTGAAAAAAGGTCTAATGCCATTTGTTACGGGTGCCATTTTGTTATCTGAAGTTTTGACATTCAGACAAGTGTCCAAATATGTTATGGTGCCATTGTAATATCATGGTAACAGCGTCTTACTGATAGATTGCATTGTATTGCAACAGAAGGGTCACTGACCGCGGCTGTCATACCTGACCAAAGATAAAAATAACCACAGTCAGTTTGATCTGTTTATGTTGTTCTAACTCCATCTGTTGACCCTTTATATAATCCTGTTTTCTTTCTCCATTTGGGACAGGGTGATTGCTCCAGCTTCTGACATTGAAGAGAGGGAGAGAGAAAGTGTGTGCATGTGTGTGTGTGTGTGTTTAAAAGAGAGAGTGAGTCAGTGAGATTTCATCCCATTACTGAGGCTTGCGCACTGACTCACTTCCAGAACGTTAAATTATCCACCAGCAAACAGCTTCCTAAACCACAAAACACACACACACACTCGCTTCAAACAGCCCTGAACTTGACCTTTCCTCCAGTTATCCCTTTCCCAATATCATGTATGTGTTGTGTGTTTTAAACTAAACCCAAAACACATGCGTTACTTCCCTTGGGATTTCCCTACCTAACGCTCATGTAAATCCATGCGTCTGTGACCTCGCCGGTCGTGTGTGTGTGTTTAGGTCTGGCCATAAGAGTATCAACCTATGACACATTCACACAGACCTTTGATGTCTTTTGTAACTTTAAGCAATAACATTCATTAGTGACTCCATAGCCTGATTCAGGGATTTGTTTACAGAAGAATGACATTTTTGTCATTTACTCACCCTCATGTCATACTTTCTTCAGTGGAAAACAAAAGATGTTTTCATGAATGTTCATGCTGCTCTTTTCCATACAAAATACAGTAATAGAGCTGTCAAGGACGAACAAATTTAAGAAAGTCTGCTTAGTGTGTCAAATAGACTCAACTCAAAGTCATTATTCACCAAAAACTTTATATGTACATTATCTTATGCAATTTAAATCAATTCATAAATAAAAATAAAAAATAAAAAAAAAAATATATATATATATATATATATATATATATATATATATATATATATATATTAGATGAAAAACTTAAACTTAAAATGACTTGCTTTGTCTTTGCTTTGGCAACTAACTCAACTAAGATTAAATTGAAGTAATAAAATTATTAGGTTACCCTTTATTTAGAGGTGTCCATGTTACATGTTATATGAGCAATAAGTTATAACAACTTATGTTTTTACATTGCTTTAACTCATCAAAATAAGTTTTCAACTAATTTAAGTCGATTTAATGTAATTTAAGTTGAATCGACTTAAACGTCCAAGTTGATTGTACTTATTTTTTACAGTGATAGGGTTAGAGTAGTATTAAGGTTAGGTTTAGGGTTAGTTGCATGTAACTATGCATAATTTATAATTATTACTATAGTAACTACATGCAGTGTGTAACAAGGGCACTGTAAAATAGTGTTACTAATTACTAAAACAAAGCTAAAAATAAATATTTAACGAACTAGTAAAAGTGACAAAAGTACATGATAAAATAAATTATCTTTTTAATTAAAAGATAATTAAAAAAATACTATAATAATGCTAAAATAGCACTGCTCTTATAATACTTTGGTTGCACTTTACATGTACTGGTTAATATAAGGTAGCATGAGTTAGGTAGGTTCAGGGTTAGTACCTAGTTATTATCCAGTTTTTGTAATAACTATAATAAGTACATAGTATGTACATGGGGAACAGGACTGTAAAATAAAGTGCTACTTATACTTTTTATGTTACTGCTTATTATAGTAGCCATTCACTTTCATTATATGTAAAACAGCAGCTTGAACATTCTTCAAAACCTCTCCTTTTGTGTTCCACGAAAGACAGAAACTCGTACGGGTTTGGAATGACATGAGGTTGAGTAAACGATGCCAGAAATTTCAATTTATGCTTAACTGTCCCTTTAAGTTGTGCCAGAGCTGAAGTAGAGCGCTCGCTGTGCGCTTTCTCTTTCTCTCTCCTTCGTTCTCTCTTTCTCCCCTCTCCTTCTCATTATGCGGTCTGAATTAACTTGTGTCTGGTCGTGTCTTCTGTAGTTGTGCCAGCCTCTGTGATTGGTCATGGCCGTGATCTCTGACGCACCGCGTGATGCTGCCCTCATCTCCTCCTGATCGCTGCATCACGCCGGCGTCTGTCTCATAACTGGCTTTAAAAAAGCTGCTGTACAAAACACTTTCTCATAAGTGATGAGGAGACGAAACGGCTATGTTCTTAGTCAGAGAAATAGCGGCACACTTCATTTATGCATGAATGTTAATCATTTTTAGAGAACTGCATATAGCAATTAATAATCCCCTACACAAGTAATGATTAAAACAGTTGTGCTTCTTAATATTTTTGTGGAAACTGATACTTTTTACAGCATTCTTTGATAAACAGAAAGTTCAAAAGAACAGCATGTATTTGAAATAGACATCATTTGTAACATTATAAATCCCTTTAATGTCACTTTTAATCAATTTAATGTGCTCTTTCTGAATAAAAGTATTAATTTCTTTACATAAAAGGTCTAATGGTAAACGTTTGACTCTACTGTATGTAAGCATGTCATGCAAACTTGATTTTAGAAAGCTGCCGAGTGTTTGACGTCACTTGAATCACTGTAGTGCTACTTTCCGGCCTTGTTTTTGTGAACGCTTCCATGTTTGTGTGTTTGTACGTGTGAGTGTGAGGGCACCATGAGGCGTCCGAATCTAATTTGTGGGTGACTTCTCTCACACTTTATGTTGCTAGGAAATATTCACATCATCAGTAGCGCCTCCAAAGGCGGTGGTTGGTCAAGTCTATCCTCCAAGCCCATACTGTTGACAAGTAAGCTTGTTTTTTCACTGTTATTTCCCTTGTAAAAGATATGAATTTTGTAGCTTTAATCTCCCCAGGTTATCCCAAAGTGTTGAATGGTTTCGCCAATGACTAAATTGTCTTAATTGTCACAATTTAATATTAAAATGTATTATAGCTTTTCATCTCATAGAGCATTTAATGCATAGAGGCTGTATAAATGTATTCACACAGGGATAGCAATCACAGGAATTTTTTTATATTCAATGCTATAAAAGGTTTCTTTCGCTTTGTCAGAACATCTAAATTAAGTCAATTTTAATTTAATCATCAACCTGACAAACTACATCAACAGAAGTAACTTTTTATGGTGCTGCTTATTTTAGTAGCCTTTCACTTGTATATAAATAAGCAGCTTCATTTTTCCCGTTCAAAAGTTTATGTAACCTTGTTTCTTAATACTGTGTGTCGTTACCTGAATGATCCATGACACTTTTTTTTTGTTTTTTTTTTTTTTTTTTTTTTGTGATGGTTGTTCTTGAGTCCACATTCGCTGATGCTCCAGAAGGAAACTTTTTGAATTTGAAGCTTAAGGTAAATTGCACTTAATTTGTCTTCCGGGAAACACTTCTGTTGCTTACGAAGGGCATTAATAAATTAAAAAAAATTATATTTAAACAAAATAAGAAAAATTTGGACATCTTCATCCTGTTCAAAAGTTTTCACCCCCGGCTCTTAATGCATTGTCTTTCCTTCTGGAGCATCAGTGATAGTTGTGTTTGAGTCCCTCAATTGTCCTCAGATCTCAAAATCATACAGTCACTGCTGGAAAGGGTTCAAATATGCAAAAGATGCTGGAAAACTGAAGGATTTGCAGGATCTGGAGGATTTTTCTGAAGAACATTGGTCAGTTTAACTGCTCCGGACAAACAAGAGACTCAAGAACAACCATCACAAAACACAAAAACAGCCGTGAATCATCCAGGGAACGACACAGTTTTGAGAATCAAGGGTTCATAAACTTTTGAATGGGGTCATTTTTATAAATTCAGCTATTTTTTGTCTTGTGGACTATATGTAAACATCTTTTATGTAATATATTTTATTCAGGACAGCACTAAATAAAAAATAACATGCATTTTGTATGATCTGTCTTATTTTGTTAAAATGATTCACATTTTCACAGATTCTGCAAACTTTCAAGCAGCACCGTAAACATTCGTCCAATCACTGCATTCGGACCGACTGCAATGATTGGATGAACATTTATTGGCCCTACGCCTTCCACAGACAAGATATATATATATATATATTACACTCACCTAAAGGATTATTAGGAACACCATACTAATACTGTGTTTGACCCCCTTTCGCCTTCAGAACTGCCTTAATTCTACGTGGCATTGATTCAACAAGGTGCTGAAAGCATTCTTTAGAAATGTTGGCTCATATTGATAGGATAGCATCTTGCAGTTGATGGAGATTTGTGGGATGCACATCCAGGGCACGAAGCTCCCGTTCCACCACATCCCAAAGATGCTCTATTGGGTTGAGATCTGGTGACTGTGGGGGCCATTTTAGTACAGTGAACTCATTGTCATATTCAAGAAACCAATTTGAAATGATTCGAGCTTTGTGACATGGTGCATTATCCTGCTGGAAGTAGCCATCAGAGGATGGGTACATGGTGTTCATAAAGGGATGGACATGGTCAGAAACAATGCTCAGGTAGGCCGTGGCATTTAAACGATGCCCAATTGGCACTAAGGGGCCTAAAGTGTGCCAAGAAAACATCCCCCACACCATTACACCACCACCAGCCTGCACAGTGGTAACAAGGCATGATGGATCCATGTTCTCATTCTGTTTACGCCAAATTCTGACTCTACCATCTGAATGTCTTAACAGAAATCGAGACTCATCAGACCAGGCAACATATTTCCGGTCTTCAACTGTCCAATTTTGGTGAGCTCGTGCAAATTGTAGACTCTTTTTCCTATTTGTAGTGGAGATGAGTGGTACCCGGTGGGGTCTTCTGCTGTTGTAGCCCATCCGCCTCAAGGTTGTGCGTGTTGTGGCTTCACAAATGCTTTGCTGCATACCTCAGTTGTAACAAGTGGTTATTTCAGTCAAAGTTGCTCTTCTATCAGCTTGAATCAGTCGGCCAATTCTCCTCTGACCTCTAGCATCAACAAGGCATTTTCGCCCACAGGACTGCCGCACACTGGATGTTTTTCCCTTTTCACACCATTCTTTGTAAACTCTAGAAATGGTTGTGCGTGAAAATCCCAGTTACTGAGCAGATTGTGAAATACTCAGACCGGCCCGTCTGGCACCAACAACCATGCCACGCTCAAAATTGCTTAAATCACCTTTCTTTCCCATTCTGACATTCAGTTTGAAGTTCAGGAGATTGTCTTGACCAGGACCACACCCCTAAATGCATTGAAGCAACTGCCATGTGATTGGTTGATTAGATAATTGCATTAATGAGAAATTGAACAGGTGTTCCTAATAATCCTTTAGGTGAGTGTGTATATACGTATATATATATATATATATAACTATATCTCCCTTTAACTATCCCTTTAAATTGTGCCAGAGCTGAAGTAGAGTGCTCACTGAATTGAGAATCTAAATTAAGGTGAAGATTTCACTTAATCTGACCATTTCAACCTGGGAAAATTAACATCAACAAAAGTATATTTTTATGGTTTAGATCAAGTAGAAATAATTATAATTGCAGGTTTTTTCCACAGTATGTTAGGATTTATACTATGCCCTTCCCCCATTAAACATTCCTGGCTCACAGTTATGAATATATTAAGTGACTATATAATGCTAATCTGTGTATTTGTACAATCATTTGAAGCTTCAAAAACAATGCAAAAGTGGCATTAAAGTGGTCCATATAACTTGTGTATCATCTAAAGTCATGTGATAGCTTTGTATGAGAAACAGACTTAAATGTAAAACATTTTTTTGGACATCCACCCTTCATAAGAGTAGCCATGTCTGACTTGAAGTGATATTTTGGGTTTTTTCAGTGAATTAATTGATCCAGTTCACAACACCAATGATTTTCAGTGGACAAAAAGACTTTTCAGTCTGTTTCTCACATTTTATGGCACTTTTGTATTGTTTTTCAAAGCTTGAAAGCTTAAGCCCCCATTAATTATAATAGCATTTCATATTTTCTCTTTTGTTTTCCACAGAAGAAAGAAAGTCAGGCGGGTTTGGAACAACATGACGGTGAGTAAATAAATGATAACAGAAGTTTCATTCTTTGATAGACTACCTCTTTAAGTCTTTGAAGTGAGCGCCTGGTCATAAACTGAGAATTATGAATGAGAGTTTACCCCCCCCGAAGCATCTGTTGCAATCGACATGTAAGAGGAGGAAATGATTTTACGACCCTAACCGCTTTGAGCCGTGCACACAATTTCTGTTTGCCAACTCATTCAGCACAAACTCTGCTGTGACACCAATGCTTTTACACTTACTGTACAATAAATTGGTTAATATGTATCCACAGTTATGTTTGAAGTATGAATCGGATAAATGTCCTGTAGACATTGTGAGTACGCAGTGTCATATGACTAACAGCTCTTGGACTTCATCCCAGTTTGAAAGGCGGTTTGTCAGTGGAGTGTGTTTTATTACACCCTTCCTAAAATTGCTTTAATAATTCCTCAAATTGCGATAACACCTGATGACGCATTTCATGTGTTTCTCGTTGTGACACAGTGTGACCGTAAATTATGTTTAATTAAATCAGAAGATTGACAAATAGTCTTTGTTCTAAATATTTAGCTTACCACACTTACAAAATAGTACCATGGTATTCTTGGAAGTACCACATTATGGTATGTGATTTTTAGTGCCATTTCAAAGTACCGTAGTATTACCTGCTGATACTATTAATTTACTGTGATACCACCACAGTAATTATTTTGTTGTTGTTGTAAGGGCATGGTATGTAATTATTCAGTTTTTTGGACATGGTACCATGATGGCAGTACTATGGTACTTTGAAATATACCATGATATGTTCACGAATACCATAATACCATAGTACTATTATGGTAAATGTCCAAATTATCATGTGCACGTCCAATAAAATACCATGGTATTACCATGGTACTTTTTGGTTACTATAGTGCATTGTATATATCAAAGCATCATGATATTACCATCTGATTCAATCACTTTACCATAGTATCAACAAAGTATTTTTTTGTAATGATGAACTTCATGAAAACATTGTGCATATTACAAACAATTTGTGAAATTGTGAATACAAACAATAATGAAGAGTAAAGAAAACTTCCTTAAAGATGAAATGAGATCTTCTCTTCGCCTCTTTTCAGTACAAAGAATATTAAAGTACACAAAAGCTTCTTTTTTTTCTGAGGGAATTTTCCCGCCAAAACGCAGCTGCCCTTGTATCTAGTGTCCTGGTAACCATGGTAACGGAGCCTGTGCCACGTGAATGAGTAGGCTGTTCTGTGTGTTCAATTACAGTGCCACACACTCTGATGCTGTTAGTCAGTGCCACATGGACTGTGTGTGTGTGTGTGTCATGCTGAGGTAATGAAGTTTGGCAGATCCCCAGGAGCCCTCACCACCTCTCTGCGCTCATTGAGTTACATGTTCCCTCTCAGACTTCAAACAACATCTTCACAATGAAGCCTGAAATATAAAAGTCCTGGCAGTCAGTTAATGTACTGTAAAATAATAGCCATGCGTCGTCATGTGCCACTTAACCACTAGAGGCCCCTGTGATGTTAGTCAGGAGTGTGTTGAGATACTGAAAGAGATTCCCACACAGGTAGAAACTCCAACTGTGTTGCTCTAGTTCAGCTGCAATTATCTATCTATCTATCTATCTATCTGTCTATCTGTCTATCTGTCTATCTGTCTGTCTGTCTATCCGTCTAGTTCTTTCGTTCTGTCTATCATTTGCCTTATCTTAAGTTTCATTCTGTTGCTCTATCTGTCTGTCTGTCTGTCTGTCTACCCATCTGTCTAGTTCTTTCGTTCTGTCTGTCATTCGCTCTATCTTAAGTATCTATCTATCTATCTATCTATCTATCTATCTATCTATCTATCTATCTATCTATCTATCTATCTATCTATCTATCTATCTATCTATCTATCTATCTATCTGTCTGTCTGTCTGTCTACCCATCCGTCAAGTTCTTTCGTTCTGTCTGTCATTCGCTCTATCTTAAGTTTCAGTCTGTCTATCTATCTGTCTATCTATCTATCTATCTATCTATCTATCTATCTATCTATCTATCTATCTATCTATCTATCTATCTATCTATCTATCTATCTATCTATCTATCTATCTATCTATCTATCTATCTATCTGTCTGTCTGTCTGTCTGTCTGTCTGTCTGTCTGTCTGTCTACCCATCCGTCAAGTTCTTTCGTTCTGTCTGTCATTCGCTCTATCTTAAGTTTCATTCTGTCTGTCTGTCTATCTGTCTGTCTGTCTGTCTGTCTACCCATCCATCTATCTTGTTCTTTCGTTCTGTCTATCTATTAATTCTGTTGCTCTATCTTAAGTTTCATTCTGTTGCTCTGTCTATCTATCTATCTGTCTATCTGTTTGTTTGTCTGTCTGTCTGTCTACCCATCCATCTAGTTCTTTCGTTCTGTCTGTCATTCGCTCCTATCTTAAGTTATATCTGTCTGTCTGTCTACCCATCCGTCTATCTTGTTCTTTCATTCTGTCTATCATTCGCTCTATCTTAAGTTTAATTCTGTTGCTCTATCTTAAGTTCTCTGTCTATCTGTATCTCTCTGTCTGTCTATCTATCTATCTGTCTGTCTGTCTATCTATCTATCTATCTGTCTGTCTCTGTCTGTCTATCTTGTTCTTTTGTTCTGTCTGTCATTCGCTCTATCTTAAGTTTCTATCTATCTATCTATCTATCTGTCTGTCTGTCTGTCTGTCTGTCTACCCACCCATCCGTCTATCTTGTTCTTTCGTTCTGTCTATCATTCGCTCTCTTAAGTTCTATCTATCTATCTATCTATCTATCTATCTATCTATCTATCTATCTATCTATCTATCTATCTATCTATCTATCTATCTATCTATCTATCTATCTATCTATCTATCTATCTATCTATCTATCTATCTGTCTGTCTGTCTGTCTGTCTGTCTGTCTGTCTACCCACCCATCCGTCTATCTTGTTCTTTCGTTCTGTCTATCATTCGCTCTATCTTAAGTTATATCTATCTGTCTGTCTGTCTGTCTGTCTGTCTGTCTGTCTGTCTGTCTGTCTGTCTGTCTGTCTGTCTGTCTGTCTGTCTGTCTGTCTGTCTGTCTCTGTCTGTCTATCTTGTTCTTTTGTTCTGTCTGTCATTCGCTCTATCTTAAGTTTCTATCTATCTATCTGTCTATCTGTCTATCTGTCTATCTGTCTGTCTGTCTGTCTGTCTGTCTGTCTGTCTACCCACCCATCCGTCTGTCTTGTTCTTTCGTTCTGTCTATCATTCGCTCTATCTTAAGTTCTATCTATCTATCTATCTATCTATCTATCTATCTGTCTGTCTGTCTGTCTGTCTGTCTGTCTATCTGTTTGTCTGTCTGTCTACCCATCCATCTTGTTCTTTCGTTCTGTCTATCATTAATTCTGTTGCTCTATCTTAAGTTCTCTGTCTGTCTGTCTGTCTTGTTCTTTCGTTCTGTCTGTCATTCGCTCCATCTTAAGTTTCATTCTATCGCTCTATCTATCTATCTGTCTGTTATTTTCCATAAACAGTAGCATATTTAACCTGTATTTTTTGTATGACAGAAAAAAGTAGGTTCATTGGTAGATGCTTCTGGAACAAGTGTTAGTGAGCAAGCAAGAGAGGAAGATGGAGTATCACATGAGGTCCCTCCCCTCAGCGCAGCGGACTCATTGACCTTTTGTTCTCTCCTACTCTGCTGTGAGAGAAGGGGAAGCGCGCGAAACGGCAGCCAATCGTGGCGCGGCGCGGCAGCTGGCAGAGAATACTACAATGGCGTACAGTTCTGACAAAGGGAGGGCCTGTTCCCGCACTATGCAAAAACACTGGCAGGCTTCCAAACGCATTCCTCATAGAAAGACTCCTTCAGAGGGAAGTTGAGAGAGTGAGAAGCCCCAGCACTGTTAGAATGAGGAAGTGTGCCGGCTGCATTGTGCTGGCTGTTCTTTTTCTCCCTTTCCGTTTGAAAACTAAGTTGGACAGTTATGTGTTTCATCAGCAGTGGTTTACCGCACATCCAGTCAGACAGTTAGTATAGATTAAGGTCTTTTGCGACATTGTCTTTTTATTGTGCATAAAAAGAAACATTTTCATAAAGTGCACTATAGTCTAAAGCTAAACTGAGTTTGAAACTATGTGTGCTGCAGAATTCCAGAAAGAAGTGTTTAGACTACGAATGAGAATTTGAAACGGGCTGCGTTCAGTCTGGCAGCATGGGCCTCTCGCTCACTGTGTAGTAAATCCAGTCGTGAGACAGTATGAATGGGGTTGCAGCTTTGGCTCTATCTCCAAAGTCAAACAGCTTTAGCAAACAGAAGCACACTGCAGTACCGTTGGCTGTGTCAACAGTCAACGTGTCACATTTCCATGGAAGAACTCTAGTAGTCTTTACGTTTACCCAGAAAAACCCACCTTCCCCTTCTCACATTACGAATGCAAGTCGAAAGATGCCTTAACACCCCCTTCCCAAGATCCTCCACTTGATCCCACCCATTTATAACTGACAGTTCCATCAATACTCCCACCACGCTCTTGCTGTGTGCTTTGCACGTGTGAACTCCCAGGTGTGTCATTAACATTTGCATTCATAGACCCTCCTCTTTCCCATAAGTAACGTCACTACTCTTAAAAAAAAGAAAAGAAAAAAGAAACCTGTACCTTTAACTAACCCATTTTTTTTTTTAAATCTTCTCTGTCATTCTCTTCCTCCCTCTCTCTCTCTCTCACTGTGTAATGCAACGTGTCTGAGACATTTGAGCTTTCTAACAGTTGTCATTAGCGTAGCCTACAGAGACACCCGTATAAGGGCTTTGTGGTGCGAATGGTGGTGGCATGATGACAACTAAAGAGAACATCTGGGTGGACGGAGATTTAGAGAGAATATGCAGTGCATTTATATGCAGTAAAGCCCAAAATGATTCATACCCAGACCAAATTTTGAGTTAAAGTTCATTTTTATTTGATGAATCAGTATATTCTGGACAGTGGTTCTGTAAGACACTGTGAGATATTCATGAAAAATGTTATCTTTATTTATTCATTTTTAACCATGTCCAAAATTATTCATACCCCAGGGGCCAGTTCAAAAAGTTTAATCTGTATCAGAATGATTTGGATTTGGAAATCCCATGTTTTGCTATCCAGGATCATGTAATCCATCTTACTTTTGTGCCGGTTTTTCAAAGCAAAATAGGATTGGATCACCCTGCTCCAGATACACACTTTTTCAGATTAACAAATCTGGACTACTAGTGCTCTACGGAGCCCCAAAAGGGACATGGTGATGGAAAAAATATGAGATGGGGAAAAAAACATTTCAATGCTTTCGCGTTTTCTTACAAGTTCTGAGTAGCGAGAAGCTGCTTTCACAGAACTTTTGACTGATTCATGTCTTATTGTGCCAATGTATTTTACAAATAGTGATAAAAAAATAAATAACTCCAAGAACACCATCCCCACGGTCAAGCATGGTGGTGGGAACATAATGCTTTGGGGGTGATTTTCAGCCAATGGGCCAGACAATCTTGTAAAAGTAAATGGCATCAAGAAAAAAGAAGACTAGATTAAGATTTTGGAGCAAAACATACAGAAAACCCCCTTGGCCTGGGGACGTAGTGGACCTTCCAACAAGATAACGATTCAAAACAAACAGCAAAAGTGGTCAAGAAATATTTGGCAGAGAACAATATCAATGTTTTGGAGTCCAAACCTGAATCCAATTGAGAATTTGTTGAGAGAACTGAAGACCAGAGTGATGGCAAGGAAGCCTTCCAACATCAAGGACCTGGAGATCTGTGCAAAAGAGGAATGGTCCAAAATCCCAGTGGAAACACACAGCTGTGATGAAAAATAAAGGCTTTGCCATTGATTATTGAGAAGAGGGTATGAATAAAAAAAAGCGACTATTCTTCGTTAATATCTCACACAGTCTTACTTTCAATCAACACAATGTCTTACTTTCTTTTGTCACCTTTTTGTGTCATTTCCAGCCAAAATATGCCTATTTGTCAAATAAAAATTCATCATAATTAAACATTTGGCCTGGGTATCAATATTTTGCTCAAAAGTTTACACGCCCCTTGCAGAATCTGTGAAAAGGTAAATATTTTTAACAAAATAAGAGAGATCATACAAAATGCATGTTATTTTGTATTTATTAGTCCTGAATATAAAATATTACATAAAAGATGTTTACATATAGTCCACAAGACAAAAAATAGCTGAATTTATAAAAATGACCCCATTCAAAAGTTTACGAACCCTTGATTCTCAATACTGTGTGTCGTTCCCTGGATGATCCACGGCTGTTTTTGTGTTTTGTGATGGTTGTTCATGAGTCTCTTGTTTGTCCTGAGCAGTTAAACTGATCAATGTTCTTCAGAAAAATCCTCCAGATCCCGAAAATCCTTCAGTTTTCCAGCATCTTTTGCATATTTTAACCCTTTCCAGCACTGAGGAAAATTGAGGGACTCAAACACAACTATTAAAAAAGGTTGAAACATTCACTGAAGCGCCAGAAAGAGCAGGGGGTGAAAACTTTTTGAATTTGAAGATCAAGATAAATTGTACTTAATCTGTCTTCTGGGACACAAGTATGTATATCATGTAAGTATGTACCAGAATATCATGACTTCAAGGTGTTTTAGTAAGATCCCACCTGGAACAGGTTAGCAATGTTCTAGCAACTAACAAGAACACCTTAGCAACCGCATCACAGTCAGAACAAGCTTATTAACCACATATCACTGATGGCAAGTTGTGCACAAGCAAACACATCTAACGTTTTCATCAGAAAAAAAAAACACGAATACAGTTATTTTTACAATTGTGTTTGGTTCTGGTGCAGACGCGCTTTCCCTTTAAAGATACTTGGAAAATATGAGTTTCAAAAAGTTCAGACTCATCTGGATTTACTAGGAGGAGTGTATGTGTTTTAATGAAAGACTGTATGTGTTTCTGCTTTACAGGTATCAGAGCGGCACAGACATTCTCTGCACACTCATCTAGTCTGGGCTCAACGGGTCATGATGGAACACAGTTAGTGAAGATCCTCGGACGCCCTCTGAGACCACAGTATGTGAAGCTCACAGAGGGGGAGGAAGGATACTGCGTAGTCTGTAATCACACCGACACACACTCCTCCCTGGAAAAGCTGTCGCTCGCAGGCCACACAACCGTCCCACACAAACATGTATGCCACACGCATGCACGCTCTCACACAGGAATTTAAAGCAAAGGCAGTGAAAACTTTATGGGCGGTTGAAAGGTTTTGTACACCCTACTCCTCTGCACGTTACCGCTGCATACACGGAGCGGTTTCTGTCATGAGCTTTGGTTTAATTTCAGTCTGGGAACATTATTAAAGTATTTCAGATCATCAGAAAAGCTTTTTGCTGATGCATTTTCTTTGCTTTCAACTTTCTAATGCTCAACCTCAACACAGCTCTTCCTGTCAGAGCTCAATGGAAAATGAGGTTTCTTTGATCTTTTACCAAGTTCAAAGCAAAGACTGTTACATTTTGGTTTCTTTATAATTAGAGAAAGACTCGTATGATCGACCATGCTGATTAATTGTTCAATATCAGTGCGTTTTGCATCAGAAAATTATTGTGCTGATTGTCAGTTCCAAAATCTTCCAACAACCATGTGAATGAATAAATGTACATTTTCAGATATTTGTTGTGCATTATGAGTAAATGTTGAGTGTTTATTTAATTATAGCAATTTAAAAGCATATAATTTATATCAGCACTCTACACTATATTGCCAAAAGTTTTGGGACGCCTGCCTTTACATGCACATGAACTTTAATGACATCCCATTCTTAATCCGTAGGGTTTAATATGGAGTTGGCCCACCCTTTGCAGCTATAACAACTTCAACTCTTCTGGGAAGGCTTTCCACAAGGTTTAGGAGTGTGTTTATGGGGATTTTTGACCATTCTTCTAGAAGCGCATTTGTGAGATCAGGCACTGATGTTGGACGAGAAGGCCTGGCTGTCAGTCTCCACTCTAATTCATCCCAAAGGTGTTCTATCGGGTCGAGGTCAGGACTCTGTGCAGGCCAGTCAAGTTCCTCCACACCAAACTCGCTCATCCATGTCTTTATGGACTTTGCTTTGTGCACTGGTGCGCAGTCATGTTGGAACAAGAAGGGGCCATCCCCAAACTGTTCCCACAAAGTT
This sequence comes from Rhinogobio ventralis, assembly GCA_039654625.1. Classification (NCBI taxonomy): domain Eukaryota; kingdom Metazoa; phylum Chordata; class Actinopteri; order Cypriniformes; family Gobionidae; genus Rhinogobio; species Rhinogobio ventralis. The sequence goes on along the minus strand of CM077205.1, from coordinate 36,657,504 downwards.
GGGAGCATGAAATTGTCCAAAATGTCTTGGTATGCTGAAGCATTAAGAGAGTTCCTTTCACTGGAACTAAAGGGCCAAGCCCAACCCCTGAAAAACAACCCCACACCATAATCCCCCCTCCACCAAACTTTACACTTGGCACAATGCAGTCAGGCAAGTACCGTTCTCCTGGCAACCGCCAAACCCAGACTCGTCCATAGGATTGCCAGACAGAGAAACGTAATTTGTCACTCCAGAGAAAACGTCTCCACTGCTCTAAAGTCTAGTGGCGGCATGCTTTACACCACTGCATCCGACGCTTTGCATTGCACTTGGTGATGTAAGGCTTGGATGCAGCTGCTCGGCCATGGAAACCCATTCCATGAAGCTCTCTACACACTGTTCTTGAGCTAATCTGAAGGCCACACGAAGTTTGGAGGTCTGTAGCTATTGACTCTGCAGAAAGTTGGCAACTTCTACCCACTGTGCACCTCAGCATGCGCTGACCCCGCTCTGTGATTTTACGTGGCCTACCACTTCGTGGCTGAGTTGCTGTTGTTCCCAATTGCTTTCACTTTGTTATAATACCACAACAGTTGACCGTGGAATATTTAGTAGTGAGGAAATTTCATGAATGAACTTACTGCACAGGTGTCCCAATACTTTTGGCAATATAGTGTGTGTATAAAAACGTTTGAGGTCAGTATGATTTTTTTGAAAGAAGTCTCTTATGCTCACCAAGGTTGCATTTATTTAATCAAAAATACAGCAATATTGTGAAATATTATTACAATTTAAAAGAACTATTTTCTTTTTTCAATACATTTTAAAATGTAAGTAATTCCTGTGATGGCAAAGCTGAAAATTTAATAGAACAGCATTTATTTGACATTGATTTCCTTTAACAGTGTAAAAGTCTTTGCTGTCACTCCTTTGCTGAATCAAAAAAAATAGTGATATCTTTAAAAGAAAATCTGTAGCCTTTTAACCCAAAACAAGTTTATTGACCCTATTTCCATGCCATGCTTAAACAAATTAATGTAAGAGCCAGAGCAGTAGGTTATTGTCTAATGGTCATTCTGCCCTGACTTTTGTATCATGTTTGGTGAATGTCATGTACAAAGAACATGATCAACGGTCAGAGAGTCAGTTCTAGGGACACGTTACTTTGTCAATTGAAAACTAACCTTTATCCATAGAACTCCATGATAAAAACAGAGAGAATACCAGTGTTTATGTATGTGATAACCAGTGTTGGGGAGTAACTAGTTACATGTACCAGAGTTACGTAATGTAATTACAAAATAAATGTAACTGTAATCCATTACAGTTACTGAGAAAAAATGTGTAATTAAATGATAGTTACTTATGAAAATGTTAGGGGGTTACATCTGAATATTTTCTGTCAAAAGCTAGTATCTTTTGAATAATATTAATTTGTTGCTTTGCCTGTTTTTGATGTGCATGATGCCTCTGGCCATTTAAAGGCCGTTTAGTAAAGTGATGCTATTCTCAAAAAAAATGTATTGGCTCTCTTGTTTGAATCTGCCCGTCTGCCAATTACATCAATCCACATTGCTGCTGAAAGCCTTAGACTACAACCTGTCTGAGATTTGCCACCATGGCGAGTGATAAAAATGCGTTCCAGTGCTGGAAATGTAAAAATCATTTCATACAGAAATTAGAAAAAGGCGCAAATATAACAGTTTACAGTCTGATTTGTGAACGAAACTTTCAGAGCATTTTTAAACCAGATTAACTAGACAAACCAATTCATGGATAGATCTAAAAAGCCAAGCATGGGAGAGTTTGGTCAGATTTTCAGTTATAATGCTCAGAACATAGAGCATGAGTCATATGTATCCATTTACATATGATTTTTTGCATTTTTGTGCCATTTGTTGTAATTTTATAAAAAAAGAGCACGACTAGTATGTTTAAAACATCTCTTTTTGTGTTTCACAGAGAAAGTCGACATGAGGATGAGTAAATGACAGTTTTGATTATTGCATAAAAAATCCTTTTTTATCCCTTGATACACTGGGTAATTTAACTCATTTAGTTATTTAACTTTGCATATAAGATAAATGGTGGCAGAAGTGGGTCATTGGGTGTATATTACACATGGAGTCTCTCTGTCGCTCAATCACTCACATATGCATGTGTGTATGAGGACATATTTTCCCATCACACTGGAGCTATTCTGAGTTGTGTTGTGAGATAGGCCAGATTATGTATCTGAAAGGCCGGTGTAGCTGATTGGCTGCCGGCTTCTTCAAAGTCCAGAGCTCTATTAGAGATGCCATACCAACACCTTCCCTCTCTCACAGTGTATTGGGGGCGTTTTGTCAATCATTAGTTGTGTGTTAATCAAAAAGATAATCAAAATAAAAACCTTCTTTAACAATATAAATCTTTACTATCATTTAAAAAAAAAAAAAATCAATTTAACACATCCTTGCTGAATAAAAGTATTAATTTCTTTGAAAAAAAGAAAGAAAAGAAATTGCTGACCCCAAACTTTTGAACGGTAGTGTATTTTGTTACAAAAGATTTCTATTTTAAATAAATGCTCTTTTTTTAAACATTATATTCATAAAAGAATTCTAAAAAAAGTATCACAGGTTATAAAAAAATATTAAGCAGCACAACTGTTTCCAGCATTGATGATTAATCATCATATTAAAATGATTTCTGAAGGATCATGTGACACTGAAGACTGGAGTTATGATGCTGAAAATTCAGCTTTGCATCACAGAAATAAATTATATTTTAAAGTATATTAAAATAGAAAAACATTATTTTAAATTTTAATAATATTTCAGTATTTTTGATCAAATAAATGCAGGCTTGATGAGCAGAAGAGACTTCTTTCAAAAACATTAAAACATTTTATATTTCTGCACTTTTGACCGGTACATTACATTACGTATATTTCAACTATATTTCAATTACTGATTTTTAGTTTTAGTTAACCATAACAACAAATGTCTTCTGTAGTTGTTGAGAGAGACCTCTGCAGTGATTAGCCAATATCTAGACTTATTTCTCGATACAAATCCATTTCAATCGCTTGGACATTCTCCAGATCATTTTGTTTAATTTATTAAATTTTTCCAAGAAATTGAAAAATCAAGCAGGTTTGGAGCGACATGGGTGTGAGTAGATGATGACACATGTTTTATTTTATGAACTGTTCCTTTAAGAGTCAGGCATGCAGAAAGCAGGTAACAACAGCTCTCTACTGTATGTGGTTTAATGAAGTATGTAAACAATCATATCTGTTAACAATGCTGAGGAAATGTTTTGAATTTCCTGCACATGAATTCACATCAATGTCTGTCTAAGAATGACAACTTTCATTGTTTGGCTTAAGCAAACAAACCTTCATTCCACTAAACCGGAGTTTACTAACTCTCAGTGAGTCCGTTCACTCGACGGCCGTGTGGTTGCACCTCTGAGCAGCTGTTTTCTATTGAGGTACAGCTCCCATTTTGCTTAAATGGGGAAGTCTGTAATATTCGAATCAGTGTACTAAGCACTGTAACATATGATAAAACATGACAAATAATTAAAAATGGTTATCATGCATAGGTAATGACTTTAAGCATAACATTCAACAATTTCCAATTACCTAATCAGTAATTACCTAATAAATAGGGAAATTGATAATTGTGTGAATGCATGAACCACAGCAGAAGTGCTGTTTACCATCCTAACATGTATTTTTGTTCATAGATTTGGAGGATGAAGCGATGTTGCACAACCTGTCTGTGTTAATTGGATGCATAGCCTTGAACATCAACAACAAAGTATACGGTGAGCATGATCTTCTTCCTTTAAAAGACATATACTACTGTTCAAAAGTTAGGAATCTTTACGATTTTTTAATGTTTTTGAAAGAAGTCTCTTATGCTCACCAAGGCTGTATTTTATTTGATCAAAATGCAGAAAAAAACATAATATTATTACAATTCAAAATAACTTTTTATTTTTAAAAATTAATTTATTCCTGTGATGCAAAGCTACATTTTCAGCATCTTTACTCCAGTCAGTTACTACATGTCTTATTATTATCAATGTTGAAAATTTTTGTTGCTTAATATTTTTGTGGAAATATTTTCTGACCTTTTTTCAGGATATTTTGATGAATAGAAATTTCAAAAGAACAGCATTTATTTGAAATAGAAATATTTAGTCTTTACTGACACTTTTGATCCAATTAATGCATCCTTGATTAAAAAAAGTATTAATTTCTTTTAAAATAAATCTTACTTACCCCGAACTTTTAAATGGTGGTGTATTTATTTTTGTTATGCTATTTTAATTTTGCACAATTATACAGTTACTTGCAATTTATTGTTTGAATGTAGCTGTCCTCTGACCTTCAGAATAGATCTAGTGTAGAAAAGATTCTATATAGAACTTTAAAGGGTTCTGTCAGGTGCTTCATTTATAGAACCTTTCCCATGATGGGATCATTTAATGCATTTAGTTTTAATTAATTAATTTTATTTGAATCCACTTTTAATTAGTTCGTTTTTATGAATTAAATGGCTTGTACACTGAAATAACACATTGAACAAGAAAGTATTATGCACTCATTTAGGACATTTCTCCCTTTTTGGCTTAAAGGGTTCTTTAAAATTCAATCAAGAACTGTAGGGTTCTGTATAGAAACCCATTGAACCTTTGTGTGTAAAACACTAGTTCTTTAGGGAGATCTTATACTGTCTTTGATGTTTGAGTATTGTAAGGGTGTAACATAGTTATTTAGCAAGTATGGAGGCTGCTGAGGTTAGTGTGCAGCCTAAATCCTCAGACAGTATGTATAGGGCAGTCGTCTCAACCATATAAACAGCTTAAATAAACACTGGACTGTAAATGGTTCACTGGGTCAAACAGAGACCAACAGCTGCATGGGAGAGGACACAAGTCCCTCTGTAGGACTGACATCTTTTACAAATGGTACAATGATGTTACCATATTTTTGGATGCATAACTCTAGAGGATGAGACAGAGAGAATGGGGATGAGGTTTGGTGTACAGGAAATGAGAAAGTGAGTGAAAGGTTATTCTCACAGATCAGGCTCCATTAGGAATGTGTGATTCAGTGCTGAGCTGTACGGGCTTGTTTTACCAGCAGAATCCTGTAGATGCCTAACCCATTCGTGTATCGCTCCGCACACATAGTGTATGTGTTTTTTGGATACTCTTACTGTTATTTCATGTCATTCGTAAAATAACTAACCCCTTAGGCCTTAGTTAACAAATAAACCGCCGCCTCTCCCAGTTCCATGTTGGATAATAGAAAAGTGCAGATGATTTAGTTGGATTACATTCAATTGGATTAACTGATATTCTTGGGAGAACATGAATGAGCACATTCTTTCCCATAGGAAAGATGTGAGGGTGTGAATAGGTGATGATATCTTTCCAAACGAAAGAGAGAGAGCGAGAGAGCCCTGTGGTAAAGGTGGGCAAATATTTGCATTTCTCAAGGAGTGGTTGTAATGTTTAAGCTTAGCTACCATAATTTATAATACAATCTTCTCTTTCTACAAAAATCTCTTTCTCTTTTTCTCTCACTCTGTAAGTTCCAGTGTTATTTTAGTATTTTTTATTAACTTTATTATTATTATTATTATTATTATTATGTATATGCTATTATTTTGAATTAGCTTTTATTTTTATATTTTCCGTTTTCATTTGAGTTAAGTTTTAGTAATTTTGTAATGTGCTTTTTTTTCTTAATGAAAATTATTCTAATTTATTAACTTTATTTCAGTTAGTAATTTTAGTACTTCAAACTAAACTTATTTCACAAAGGCAACATTTCTAATTTTGTTTTTTTTGGAAGAAGTTTTTCATCTAATATTTATTTATTATTTCAATAAACAAAAATGTTTTTTAATAGTTTTACTTAACGATAACACTTGATTAAGTTAAGACAAATGTGTGCTTAGTTATGTTTTTTTAGTAACCTGTGTGCCTCAACTTTTGGTAGGATTTCATTACATGCACTAATTAATCACACATTTGTATTAACTTTGATAAACACAGTGTTTATACTATCAATAGAAAAGTTGTTGCCTATGTATACGTCTTTTATGGGTTTGTATGATAGCTAGGACACTACCCTCATTCTTGTGAATATCTCTGGAGGTTTTGGAACAGAGCTGTACTCAACAGAGAAACATTACTTTATTAGAGTAGCCATAATCAGGCAAGCATGATGTACAGACCCAGGTGAAGTGACTAAAGTTTTGTGTCCGAGTGCTTTAACAGATACACAGTCTCAGGTGAAGTGCATGTAGAGGTTTGTGTTGAAGTGGGAGGAGTTGGTGGGATGAATGCAGCATTTGTGGTTTCTCTGAGTCAACATCACAGCTTAAAGTGCTATTACTGAATTGAATTAAACTGCCATGAAGGATGATTTAACTTCTTAAGCAAATGAATTATTTTCTTTCGAATGCTAACAGGATGAAAGTAATACCAGTCTTCATTTGTCAGTTAACCCACGTGAACCTCAGCAGCAAAGTTTCTTACTTTCACTTCAGCTGCACAATGGATGTCAATTGTGTGTGTGTGTGTGTGTGTGTGTGTGTGTGTGTGTGTGTGTGTTTCTCTCTCTCTCTCTCTCTCTCAATCTTTTACACTTTACCACCTGTTGAACTAGGATTCATCTGCCAAAGTTATTCTCCAAAACCACAGGCTGTTTTTTTCCTTCCCCTACATTGTAAATGACGTAACTAAATCATAAACAACACAGTAATATAAAACTAATGACTACAGGGATGGAGAAACAATGCATTTTAAGTTTATTTAAAAACATGAAAGTATATAAGAAGTTTGATATGGCATAGGAAGGCTGACTCGATTACATATTTTGCAATGCCTCATGGGAGTGGGTGGTCGCTTCTGAGCATGTACTTTTGGCAAGGTTGACTTTTTTCTTGATAACAGCTGCTTCTCTGATTGGTGGATCAGTCTTCCTCTTTTGCATGATGCTGCATTCATGTGAGGTCTAAATCCAATACCACTTTCATACAACACAACAGTAACAGTAAATTACTTAGTGCACAATTAGGTACAAATATTTGAACAGTTAAACACAAAATTATAATGTTGGTTTGAATTGGAAACATAAAAAAATGGCATTTTACTGATTCAACTGGTGGGTTATGTCAGTCATTTTGCATATTGTTGGTCTTGCAGTTCAAATATCAATTATAATACTGATAATTTTCAGGTTTGATTTTAAGGAAATTTTGTTTACTTGTGTATGATAAACTATTTTGGTTCTGCAATGGGTAACAATTTGATGATTTACATTTTGAGTTTATATTCTGTTTAATGAGATGTTAGGTAACATTGTCAGAGTGTGCATTTGAACTAAAATACCAAATAAATATGACATGCTATGGTATGGTATAAATCAGGGGTGCCCAGTCCTGTTACTGGAGAACTGTAGAGTTCAGCTCCAACCCTAAATCAAACACATCAGTCTGTAATTATATGTGCTCCTGGAGATCTTAATTAGCTGGTTCAGTTGTGTTTGATCAGGGTTGGAGCTGAACTTTGCAGGAAGATGGACTGTAAAAAGTGATCAGTTGACTTAACTTAAAAAAAGTGAGAAAACCCATTGCTTTAAAATTAAGTAAATAAACTTCATGCGTAATTGAAAAAATAATAAGTTATGTGCAAGTGTCAAGTTCACATAACTTAATTTTAATTAATTTTTTCAATTTACTTAATAATTGTAAGGCAGTGGGTTTCCTAATTTTTAAGATTGGGCACCTCTGGTATAAATAAATATAAAAACACACATACAAAAAAAAAGTTTTTAAGAGTTCTAATGCCCAGACAAGATAATAATTAATATGTAGCTTAAGGTCAGATTACTGTAAATAGAATCTGGGGAAAAGATATACGATTGCAGAGATGAGAACCAGCTTCCGCCTACACATGCTTTAAAGAGAAGATATTATGCTACACTTCCATGCTTTTTTTCTTTTTTTTTTTTTTGTGGGATATGAATGTTTGTCATGCAGGAAATGCTCACCGAAACCATGAATCATTCAGACCCCCAATCAAACAAAAAAAAAGTGTGAGAAAGACATAAAAGAGGGCAGGAAAATTGGGCTTGGAGGCATTCACAGCTCTAGAATGACATGTACTAACAGAACATTTATGGTTTGTTTTTGGCTTTGCACCAATCTGAATCCGGTTTGAGGAATTCCAGCCTATGTGGGAGTGTGTTTGATTAGTGTGAGGAGTACCAACTTGTATTCAACCTACTAGGGTTTGGTCTGAAACAGGTTAACAGTTTTAGAGTGGATGGATTTGGGATTGAGTAACTTTGCGGGATGTGTTTGCTGATAGCAGTGTTCGTTGACTGTTTGGATTTATGAATGTCATGACACAAGCCGTAATCTTGCAAAATCAGGAAGAAGTCAAGAGCTGGTCTGTTTGTCAGGTGTTTATTGTTTTATTTACATGGCAAATATGGTTTTCTCACACACACCCACATCCTAAAGGCCACAGCAGCACACACACTTTCACTCCCACCATAGGTGTGTTATTTCTGACCTGTTTCCTCTCAAAGTCTGTCAGCTCACACCTTTAGTTTGCAAGCAGGTCAATGTGTGTGCGTGAGTGTCTCTTTGAGTGTCTTTTGCCCAATTTGGTTCTTTTTAATATGTGTCATTGCCTCATTTACAGTCGCAGGAGGAGGGGGCGGTAAAAGCAGTGATGCTCTCATGTGTCGCTGGTCACACTTTCTGGGGTGTTTATTATCCCATCATGTGTGTGAGTCTTTTCACTATAAACCTCAGTTGAAACCACCTGCAGCTCAACAGCTTGAGTAATACACTCCAGCAGCCACAGAAGTGCAAATCACACTGATTATTGATCAGTTCATATTTATGACATTCTGTCATCATTCACTGACCCTCAAACCTGTATTTTTTCTTTTGTGAATAACAAACTTTGAAGAATGTCAATGCTGCACTTACATAGAGTGAAAGTGCATGGTGATTTTATATTTTCAAGCTCCAAAAAGGACAACAACAACAAAAACATTATGTATACATTAACACTTTCTGCATTATTGCTACATGCATCATATCATGAACATTTTAGTCATTATTCACTGATAATATACCCTTTCAAATCTCATTTTGTGCTTACGCATATTCAAACTTGACGTGACATGTTTGGTTTCCAAGCACAGCATAACCAATTGTGTCAGGCAAATGACCACATTTTTTTTATGTGTGTGTGAAAATCCTGTTATAATATATAAATATAGTTGAATCATTCTTTAAAATGTGTTGTTTTGTGTTCTGCAGAAGAAAGAAAGTCAAGTTTGAGATGACATGAGGGTGAGTAAATCTTTCGTTTTTTTGTTATTGTTCTTTTAAAGATTCAGTTAAGGACAAAGGTTTTTAGTTATCTATATCTGCACTGGCCAGAGGCATCTGAAACACTATCGTGTTAGCATGGAGATGGCGATATGACACATTCATTTACAATACAGCATAAACAACAAGCTAGAATAAGATAAGGACAACAGAGAAACAAAAAGCATCTGGAAGGTAGATAACGGATTTTTCTGAGAACAACAAAATATTAATGTAAAATATTATTAGAGAGGTTGATAGCAAAGGTTTTTATGAACACAATGTGAGCAACAATAGAGCAATAAGAGGCAATATTTTTGGAAAATTAGCCAGACCTAAGGACTGTAAAATACAATAGGTCATATCCATTGCTAAGGCGTTGGCGATATCTGTGCCACAGGTAAGGTGAAGTCCCCGAGAGAGAATCCCCTCTGCTCAACAGCCAGCTAATGGGAGGTCAAAACAGGATCCTTGTATCTTGTAACGCTTGAGCGCTAGTCATATGCCTTCACCATAGTGACTCATAAAGTTGAAAAGAGCCATGACTAATGTGACTCAAAGTGTAAACATAATGGACAAACCAAATCGCTTTGAAAATCTCCCTTCTGTTTAGACAAGGAGCAGCAAGGACACAGTGACAGTTCTGTTGGCAGAGGGGAATTAATTGACCTGCTTTCATGATGACAGAGTCTTGATGCAGTTGTACATTAAATAAATGAATATATTGAAGTTACAAGGTGGCTTCATAATCAAACAACATAATTTTGAAATTTGGACAGTTCATATGTGTTGCAAATTTCTTTTGTAACTGTATTGTCCGTTCTTTAATGTGCAAAACATTTTCAAGTAGATTTTTACATGTTGTGAAGACAAGTGATTGAGTGGGTTTTTGCCCATGTTCCGGGTGGTTGCCAGGTTGTTGTTATGCAGTTGCTAGGACGTTCTGGGTGGTTGTCAGGGTGTTGCTATGCAGTTGCTAAGGTGTTCTAGGTGGCCAGGTTGCTGCTATGCAGATCCTAGAGTGTGTTGGGTGGCTGCCAGGCCATTGTTATGCAGTTGATAGGGTGTTCTGGGTGGTTGCTAGGGCATTGCTGTTGGACAAGGTTGGTGCTGTTGGTGGCCAGGTTGTTGTTATGCAGTTGCTAGGATGTTTTGAGTGGCCAGAGTTTTACTATGCAGTTGCTAGGGTGATCTGGGTGTTTTCCAGGGTGTTGCTATACAGTTGATAAGGTGTTCTTGGTTGTCAGGTTGTTGTTATTCAGTTGCTAGGGTGTTCTGGGTGGAAGCCAGGGTGTTGCTCTACAGTTAATAAGGTGTTCTAGGTGGCCAGGTTGTTGTTATGCAGATGCTAGGATGGTTTGAGTGGTCAGAGTTTTGCTTTGCAGTTGCTAGGGTGCTCTGGGTGGAAGCCAGGTTGTTGCTATACAGTTAATAAGGTGTTCTAGGTGGCCAGGTTGTTGCTATGCAGTTGCTAGGGTGTTCTGGGTGGAAGCCAAAGCGTTGCTATACAGTTAGTAAGGTGTTGTAGGTGGCCAGGTTGTTGTTATGCAGATGCTAGGATGGTTTGAGTGGCCAGAGTTTTGCTATGCAGTTGCTAGCCTGTGTGGTACCCAGAAGAGTTGCAGTGCAGCTACTGAGATATTCTCGATGGTTGTCTGACCATTTGTTTCTGTTTTATCACCTGTTAGATGAAGTCGTAGGGTTGATCACTTAGAAAAGTAACAGCACACCTATCCTCAACAAATGGTGTAAGATGAGTTAGTTGCTTAAGGTTAGATGTTTGAATAAATCCCTAAACCTACACATGAGTGATAGCAATTGTAATGTGTGCTTTCTGTCATTTAATCCTGAACAAAAAGTGTGTAAAATTACTACACTAGGCAGTACTATGAGAGCAATAATGCTGCAGGGAAAGGTGTATCAGGAAAGAGGATGTGGCTCAGAGGTTCTCAGATTTAGTTTGCAACACAAGTAGTATGACACAGTTCCAATCTTAGCAGATGAATGCAACAAAACTAGTTCTCATCTATCACAAAGTCGTATATATCCAAATGTACATATACATGCAGCAAAGCACTCGCATGTTTATACCTGCGCTTTTCACCCACTTCCTGTCAGCGAAGAGAGTACTTCCTGTTTTTATGTGGCTTCTGCGGTTACACGTTAATTCTGGATGAATTTTGTTTTACTATATGTGACCTCTCTCTGGCAGAGATCAATGCTGTTTATCGGCTGTATAGTACAAACAGATCTGCAACATGAAACTTCAGAGATTAAATGTGATAATAATGGTCTTCTAATTAGAATATTGCCTTTTTACTATTAAAAAAAACAGGGGGAAAATGACTACATTTAATGTTGTACTAAATGTTAATCTATATGTTAATGTCAATCCATTTCAGATCAAATGTTTTCTTTTGGTTTATTCAAAGTCTAGATTCTAGTTGTATGATATGCATTGTTGAGTGGGACATATTTTGCATTGAAGTGAGTAAAATTTGCATAATAAGATTTTTTGCGTCTTGCAGTACATATGTTGTGGTTGAATGTAGGGCATTATCACGCTGACTTTTTAACCTGGTTTTGCTGTAAATTGGTCTTAACAGATGTAAGGGAAACAAATTTATGAAGAAACTGTAGGAGGAACAATTGCACAAAAAGGACACCCATCCTCCTCTGCTTGGCCTGGATAGAGTAAAGTTACCAGTTACAGCATTAGTCACTGTAAAGCACAGTATTTTACCACTTGTCACAGTGTCAGAATTGCTCTGAATCGAGTATGCTGATATGTGATATGTGAGTTACACTAAGATTTACACTGAATTAATGCACATACCCTAAGACCCCTCACACAGTTTTCACACCACAGATCAATTCACACAAGCCCCTCTTTCATCTTGGCCGCATTTCTCTAGGTGTTCACACATAGTTGTTGTTAAGCATGAGACAGAAATGGCAGCCATCTATAAAATGTGTGAAAACAGGACCCAACTCATTACAAACATCCTTTGATCATACAGCATTTTACAAATGAATAATAAGTACTTGTGCTTAACATTTCATGGTTTCAGAAAGTCAGTTTGTCCTCGTTCTACACCATTTTGGCGAGAAAGAGGCAACTGAAGGCATGAATGTAAATAGAGCATCGGTCTGTGGTTTATTTGAGAAAACCTACGCAGAAAACAACAAAGGGCATACGTATTACAGCAAAAGCCTACACTAAAGGGAAATCGCACACATATATGTGGAGATGTTTATTTGTGTCACCATTGTGAGCCGCTCTCTGTTGTCTCACCACGGAACTACAGGCCTGAGAGGAAGTTTCCACTGTGGTTTTCATGACGAGATTCTTGGAGTCCAGGAAGTTCATGTAGGAAGTTTTAAACATTTATTTATTTCTTGTCATTTACATATTTTGGAGTGTTCTAGGAGTTTTAATGGTGTTTGCTAAGCTAACTATATTACTGAACTCATACTTGGGGTATTATTATCAGAAAGTTGATTAAGTATTCAACTCAAGGTAAAAGGTCAAATAAAATGAAAAGTTCCACATTTCTTTGCATCGAAAGAGAGACCTGAGCCATATCTAAATATCAGTAAACCTCACTCTCATGGCCTCAAGAGGCGCACAAGCGTCCTTTTTAGCACGTCGGTTTGAATCCCGCTTGGAGTGGTTAGAGTAGGACCGGTTACATTTAGTGCCATGACTCGGATGGGAGTGAGGTTTAAGGTGGTGATTGTAACAGAGGCCAGCCCAGCTAGTAAGAACTGTGCAAGTAAACCCCACTCCCCTGGCCTCAAGAGGCGCATGATGCTAGAGACTGCGGTCTTTAAAGTCCTTGATAGCGCGTGTGTCCCCTTCCGGAGACACCAGTTTCGAATCCCACGCAAAGCGGGTTGAGAAGGACCGGATACATTTGGTGCCGTGACCTGGATGGGAGTGAGGTTTAAGGTGGTGAGTGTAACAGAGGCCAGCTAGAAAGATCTGTGCAAGTAAACCTCACTCCCCTGGACTCAAGAGGCGCAAGACGCTCGAGACTGCGGTCTTTAACGTCCTTGATCGCACGTGTGCGCCCCTGCCGGAGACGCCGGTTTAAAGCAGGTCGAGTAGGACCGGTTACATTTGGTGGCATGACCCAGATGGGCGTGAGGTTTAAGGTGGTGAGTTAAACGGAGGCCAGCTTCTAAGAGCTGAACTTACGCTATAGACTGCGGTGATGTCATTCCTGCGTAATAATCCAGGAACTTTGCTGCCGTACCATGGGTGCAGCGGCGCAATGATATTACGCAGCGCCTGAAAATAGTCCCCAGCACGCTCTCTGTGCAAGCAGGTTGTCACGTTGGTTATGTTGACGGAAGTTAGCCTGTTTTCAGGCGCTGCGTAATATCATTGCGCCGCTGCACCCATGGTACGGCAGCAAAGTTCATTGATTATTACACAGGAATGAGAGTATAGTCCCTAGCCATATCGGTCTAGAAAATTGCAACTTTTCATTTTCCGTTGGTCTTAGTACACGATGTAACTATACACATGTAAATAGGAAAATGTTGGCATTATTTTGTCACTTATTGAGCAGTAGGCTAGCTGGAGCCATTTACCTCCAGTCTTTGTGCTAAGCTAAGCTAGCGGTGGGTGCATCAGACAGAGTTATGGCACGCACGGAGATAAAAATGGTATGTATAAACTTGTCTAACTCTGGGGGATACGGTGAATAAGCTAAAGTCCCAAAAAGTTGGCGTGTTCCTTTAAGGTGGTGAGTGTAACGGTTGCCAGCTGGAAAGAGCTGTGCGAGCAAACCTTAATCCCCTGGCCTCAAGAGGCGCATGAGCGACGGACGCTAGAGACTGCGGTCTTTAGTGTCCTTGTTAGCGTGTATGCTCCCCTGCCAGAGTAGGACCGGTTACATTAGGTGCCGTGACCCCGATGGGAGTGAGGTTTAAGGTGGTGAGTTTAACGGAGGCCAGCTGTGCGAGGCGCATGAGTGACTTATGCTATAAACTGCAGTCTTTAGCGTCCTTGTTAGCATGTGCGCTCCCATGCCGGAGACAACGGTTTGAATCTCGTTCGGAGCAGGTTGAGTAGGACCGGTTAAAAGAGACTTGGGCGATGGTCCTTTTGACTTGGGCCAGTTAGCACTGGCCTAGTAAAGCTTTAGGAACCACATAGCAACATGTTAAAAAACACTCATAATATCTTAGCAACCAGCTAGCAACATCCTGACATCCTGGTGGTAAGGTTTGCATGTGTATGCAAAAAATGTCAAATGTGTCATTCTGCTTGCAGCTCGCACACAGCATCTGTGAAGGTGATCAGAGCTGCTTCACTAAAGGGTCACTCCTGAAGCGCTCATGCTTGACTTTCCCTTCTGTCTCCATCACTCTCCCTCTCTCGTTTATCTCAACAGTGCTAAGAGAAATGACATCCGAAAGGGACACAGACAAACATTTGTCCAGATAGCCCTGCGGTAACAGGATTTTGTTTAGACAGGAGCTTCTCTCCGCAGGGAACAAGGTGACAGTTCATCAGCACACTTAATGTGACACAAACTAAGATCTGGGGATGTAAATGTTATTCTGTGTTACTGACCAAACCATGCATGCTCACAAAGGTTGACACTGTCTCATTGAGATCCGCCCACTGTAGTGATGACGTCTGAACCACACCAAGTTATTTTGAGACAGGTATATTAGACGCATATTGGCATCGTCGTCATGTTCCCTATAGATTCCACTTCTATATTTATGGCCTGGACACACGAACCACAGGAAGGGGGAGGAATCAATCAAATTGTATGAGTTAGCTTACTCAAAATTTCAAGTTAGTGCAATTAATATGCTTGTGTAGTAAAACCAAGATTTAAAGTTAAATGAAAATAATATGTGGAGCTTATTAACCTTATTGTTAATTATTACCTTATTAGTGTTTACAAGAAAAAGATAAAAGTTTTTCATACTATTGTGATGACAGTAAAAATGGGTGAAAGAATTTGGGTGAAAACTATCATTAAAAAAATTATCTTAATGGTCTTTAAATTATTTCTTTATGCAAAACATTATTTCTTTTTTTTTTTTTTACCCTTATATGTTAATGTAAGCTTCAGCTATATATGTATCATAATATCAATTCATTTGTACTGAAGGTGAAATTATTTCTAACCTCAATGCAAATTCTCTGAAGGGAAACGCTCAGAAGGATTCAAAGAATTAACCACATGCAGAACTTTCTTTGTGGTTCTGATGATTCATCCACCAAACACAAGTTGAATTCTCTACACTGCAGCTCCAACCAAGTTCAACTGATATTGCAGTACTGTACTTGTGTAAAAACAACATTTGACAGCCTACAAGTGTGTTTATAATTGGCATAACTACTCGTACAAAAGTGTATTGATCATGCTCATTTAAACCGAGGGGGAAACATTGGGCAATAACATTTACCTATAAATATCACTAAACACTCAATTCAGGGGGTTTAAAAGATAAGAAAAGATGTCGTCAGCTTCAAGGCTTTTGATTCATGCAATCTGGCTAATTCGTCAATGTGAGCTTTTTATTTGAGAAGTAAAAGACAAATTGTCTGATAGGTACACTAGATAAAGGCTGCACTTTATTCTTAAAACCTCAGATAGTGCATCTGTCTGGCTCTCGTCTCCTTTCCTTTGGTCTTTTAAAGGAGGATGCTTTGTCTTTACTCTTTGATTGGTTCTTCTTTAAGGAGTGACCTCAGCTCCTGACCCCAGTCCTGAGTGGCATGCTCAAGTATACACTTCTCCAACAGGGGGAGGTCAAAACTCAGAAAGGTGCAAATGCTCTTCTGTGTACAGATGGGGATTTTTTTTAAAACAATTCTAAAAATGCTAGAAACAGTGGAAAGAGATGAACTGATTGCTCTAGTTCATATTTAAATTTAGGGGTGGTATCATTTCTTTAATGCTATAAAAATGTTTAATCAGGCATCTTGAAAAACTAAATCAATTGTACTAAATCCCATATATAATTTAACATATTTGAATCACTTTGACTAAATTAGGGTACATCCAGGGGTGGACAGTAGTGAAGTATTTTTACTCTGCTTAAGCACATTTTTTGAGTGTATGTATTTTAGTGTTTTTCTTTGGAAAACTTTTACTTCACAACATTCCAAATCATAATTTTGTACTTTTTACTGCACTATATTTCAATACTTAATTACATTAAAAATGTAGTACTTTCTTACTTTTACTCAAGAAAAAAAAAAAACCTTTTATTTATGAAATGTAGTGCAGTAAAAAGTACGACATTATGCTCGTGTAGTGAAGTCAAAGTTTTCCAAAGAAAAACACTGATAATATACTTGTGTAGAAAGTAAAAATGCTTCACTACTGTCCACCTCTGATTACATCAACAAAAGTCATTAATATGGGTCAGATCAGGTCCTTAAAGGCAACAACTGCTTATTTTAATTAATTAAATAGATGTAACTATTTTCTATTACTGTTCACTATTTAATTAATATTTTATGCTCTTGATATTCTATTCGACATAACAGTGACTACAGATTGATTTTGCATGGTGTATTGGTGCTGGTCTATCATAGCCATGCTGTGAAATTGCTCATCCAGCATTGTCTGTCAGATGAAACTGGTTGACCAGGGATGTCTACTGGATAGCTTATGAAATCAAGTGAGGACCAGCATCTATAACACAACATATGTTGTTTTTAAACCAGCTTTCCCTTTCTGCAAGTTTTCCAGTTTTCAGCTCTTCTTAATTTCATTTAATGTTGAGAGTGCAGATTACACCTCCTGCTAATAGCCATGTAAAGACATCAGCATCTGCTGCCTCTGATCTGAGAACAGTGTCGAGTTACATGCTAATGGATCCTCATTACTGCACAAAGAGGGTTCAGTGAACTTCAGATTCCTGACGTATCTCAGCTGGCAGTCGGGTGATAAACTGTAAACTGTTTGTAAACCCTGATTCAGGACCACACTGATTACATGCTGACTCGGATAAGAAGAATCATTCGTTTTGAGTTTGTAACGGAGCATGAAACTTTAAAGACCCTCCTGTGGTGAAAATCAGGTTTTTAATGTTGTTTGTATGTCTGTGTGGTGTTTTAATATGTTTTAAGACAAACCGTGTGCAAATTCATGTCAACACCATTGCTGAGTATTTTCTCCTTAAAACTACAGTGAACCAAAGACAGTCTCAAAAACGCGGTTTGAAATCGCTGGTGTTTCTGACGTCACAAACGACCTTGTAACCAATCACGTAAACGTGCGGGCGGAGCTTTAGCATATCATTAACTATGACCGTTCTCTATCAGGGAGTCTCAAGAGAAGCCAGGTTATCCCAGTATATTTTTCTTAGAAATAAAGGTTCAGTGGGATTCTATATAGAACCCTAGGTCCATTTTAAAGAACGCTTTATGCCAGAAAGGTTCTAAATGTCTTATTTGATTTATATATTATGATTATATAATATACATGTTTAACAGATTATTAAATTTTTTCTACTGATAAAGTATGTTTAAGAGCTGGTAAATTCATTAAATTATTAACAAAAAAAAAAAAATTATTAAAACTAAATGCATAAAATGATCCCATGATGGGAACACATAAAAAGTTCTATATGTATGAAGCGCCTGGCAGAACTCTTTATAGTTCTATATAGAACGTTTTCTTTTAAGGCCCTGTTTAAACTAGGGCGTTTTTGTTTTAAAATGAAAGCGATCCTCGTCCATACTGGCATTTCCACTGCGTTTCAGAAACAATCTCCGTCCACACTACACGACCGAAAAGGCAATTCACAACAAAACGGCAAAGTCAGCAAAACTTGCAGTTCCGTCTCCATGATATTGTTAACACTGCCGTCGAGGCTGGTCTGTTACAGAGCCGTTGAGAGAGGCGGCTCTGGTCTGTTATTGTCGTGTTCCAGTAGCGGAATGGTCACATGATAGGGGCTCGGCGAATCAGGGAAGGATATGCAATGATCCAGAAAACCCTATCAGGGAGCGAATGTCGGCAGCCATGCCTTCGCTTTCAAAAGTCTCCGTTTTTGTCCGTCTACACTGAAATGCAACCCTGGAGTTTTCAAACTAAAAAGGGGTCTGCAACTTTTCCAAAAGTCTCTGTTTTCGAGGATCGAAAAATCCGGAGTAGTGTGGACGCCAGGCGTAACCATAGCAAAAACTATGCGTTTAAAATGAAATGTAAATGCACTAGTTTTTTTTTGTGAACTATCCCTTTAAGAATGATTTGCATAAGTGTTTTAGCCAAACCTTGCACGTCAAGCTGAATGGGTTAATGTGGCTTAGCTGCTTTATAGTATAAAGCTCTGTAAATAATATGTCTTTTGCAGCCGGTAATTAAGTGAATGATCTGTTTTCATCCGCAGACGTGACCATTTGTATTTCCATATGCAAAAGTCCTGTACAGAACGTTCTGTAATTATGCCTTTTACTCGCCACCGATTCAGACGAACTATAAATCACGCAAAACACAACTGCTTCTGAGGAATGTGAAATGGTTTGCCCCACTACAGACAGATACACAGATGCTTAAACGCACACGCTCTCTCCTCTTACACACACACGGCACATATATACTGTCCTTTTGTCTCGTTTCACGTCCCTCAGCTGTCCACTGTCACTCACCCCATTTCATGCTGCTGTCACAGGACATTCTCCCACAAATCTCCCACGCACATGTTCCCTCTGACAGCTCGCACACGTGACAGAAACACACAGCACACACTTTCAACTCTGACAAGTCCGAAGACAAACATAAAAAAAAATTGGCCCCTATATACTTCGTTCCATGTTCTTATTGATTCATTGGTCCAATTTATTTTGATTTGTCTTAATAATCTTTATTTAGATCTCACTCTGCCTCTGAAATGAGTCTCTTTTTATGTTGATGTCACATAATGTTAACCAATAGCCAAATAACCATTTTATGTTTTAGTCTCATTCCGGTATTGAAATGCTTGCTTTTTATGATTATTATGGATTAATTCAAGTGCCAGCCTACATTTTTATCATTTTATTTTAGTCAGAAATGCATCATATTACAGAAGTGAAATGAGTTGTGTATGGTATTTCACTGTGGCTTTTATGCAGAAGTATTTTCAAGACTTTTTTTTGCTATTAAAAATTTGACAACTAAATTTTCTACAACTACAACCAGCATGTTGATTTGCTTATGATTTGTATAAAATAATGTGTTTTGAATTACTCACACTGGGAATGTGAAGCCAGAAGAAAACTAACTTTTTTTTTTTAATATTCAAAGTTAACATGCTGGGAAATCAGACATTCTGAAACTGTGTAAAGTTTTTAAAAAAAAATTTTAATTTGCATTGGTAAAATCACACTGAAAAAATAACCTTAGTCTTGTTTTCCACCAAAATAGTCTAAACTCCTTTAAAACCGTGGTAAATTTATATGAGAAGCAAAGTAGCATAAGATATTATGAGTTAACTTTTGCTTATCCTGTAAAAGGCATATTATATCAGCATAAATCTCGCTAAATTTAGTGTGGCTTGTGCTTTTCCAGTGTGGTAAGAGAAATGCAGTGCATGATTTTAGAACAATGAGTTGTCTTTTACATTAAAACCAAATTTCCTGCAACAAGGAACTATCTAGGCATCAATCAGTTCTATCTGCTCAAATTAAAAATGTATCCAGAGAGAATGTGCTCGTGTCACATGAGGACTGACTAACCTCTATGATAGGGTTCTGTGTGCCACATGGTGAATACAGAGAAATCCAACTTCTCAGAAAGAATTCCCTAGAATGGAACAGAGTGGATATAAAGCAGAGCCGAGACTTACTATCTTTGTATTTCTGTGTTTTTATCAAGCTGACATTCATACAATGACCCAATCAATCCAGTTCATTTCAAAACTACACACACACATGCAATAATTCAAACTTGTTTGTCCTCTTCACAGAAAGTCATCTGGCCTTAAAATCATAGTGATACGTCAGCCACCAAGCAAACACACACACATGCATATAATCACCAGGGAATGTAAACCAAGCTTTGCTGAGTTCTGTAATCATGTACTACTGAACTTTGTCCCAGTATTTAGTAGGAGATCTTGGT
Organism: Rhinogobio ventralis; assembly: GCA_039654625.1. Taxonomy (NCBI): domain Eukaryota; kingdom Metazoa; phylum Chordata; class Actinopteri; order Cypriniformes; family Gobionidae; genus Rhinogobio; species Rhinogobio ventralis. Next base: position 36,637,031 of record CM077205.1, on the reverse strand, counting down.
CCCTTTAATTCACTATCGCATGGATAATTGGAAAAATATTAATTTTACTTGGTAAAATATTTAAACCTTTAAAAATAAATAAATACAAAATATTACTGTTGCCAATAGATTCAAATAAGTAATTGTGATTAATTTAATGGTTTTAGGTCAGTTTAACAAGTTACAAATATTTAACACAATTAACACAGCATCACTTACTTTTTTTTAAAAGCCTAATAAATGTTGAAATTGATAGCTTTCAATTATACTGTAATGAAAAATGTGTGCTTAATTTGTTTGATTGACAGCACTAATATATGTATATGTATATATGTGTGTGTATGTGTGTATATATATATACTGGTGCGGCTGACCTGAGGCAAAACAGATCATAAGTCACAAGCACACTGTACATTCTGCTCTCCAACCTCTTTATTTTGTCATCTACTTTATTTGAATGAATTTCCACTCAATAATCCCCTGTAGGCAAATTGTTCTGTATCTTGTCACATTCCTGTGTGTTGAAGATCTTATCGAGTTCTTATGATCTCTGCAGGTGTAGGAAAACGAGCTGAAAAAATTGAAAGATGCATGCCAGCTGTGATCCTGCAAATGTCTGTTTCCCACTGGAGTGAAGCTTATACAGGTGAATCTCGTGCATTAAGAAATAAAAGAATGAATGAAATGTTGAGCCTTACTTTACAAGTTTAATGACAATTAAGCACATTTCAACCCCCCCCCCGCCATCCCCCCCCCCCCCCCCCCCCCCCCATTCCAATTACTGTAATGCATCTGGATGTTTTAACAACTCCCGTGATTCAAATGTCATCATACTTGGGTGCACGGGGGCTGAAAACACACATTTGAGACCACTGAAGTGCATCTAACCACCTGTCTGTAGTGAGACATTTGCACCTTTGCAGTTTAGTCATATCACTCTTGAAAGCCCCCCCCCCCCCCCCCCCCCCCCCCCCCCCCCTTTACCCGTTTCTCCACAGGCAAAACAAAGAAAAGCCCCCTCAGGCGGAGAGAAAGAGACAGAGGGATGGAATGAGAAAGAGAGTGAGTAAAAGAGAGTGAGTCATGAGTGCAGCTTTGAACAACAAGGGGAAATCCTCCTATTGAGAGGCATGTGCTGTGGAAACACTCATCACTCATAGAGGTAACGGAACCGGAGACCATGCACAAACCAAAACCTTTAGCCATTTATCTGGAGAACGTCTTGACGCTGTGTTATGCAAAACAGCAATTTTAAAAGAAAATGCAAACTGTGTTTTCTGAACATTTAAAGATGCTAAAAGGCTTTTTGATGTTTTTTTAGAAAGTAAAAGACCTGACCACCTACAAAGCACATAAACATAATGTCTGGTTTGTCATGCATGTTCTTGTAAAATGTGCCTTGAGTTCTTCTTGGAGCGATTCTAATTTGTGGTTTTTCACACTAAAATACTTGAAGCGCATCAATAAGTCAGCGTGGCCCACACAATGGAGCTATTTAGGGAAATTTCACATGAATGTCATGTGTAGGTATTCGCCCCGTACTTTCTGTTGTAGAACTTGCGCTAGCACTTTACTCACAGGAAACTCAGGGGGAAGCTCTACATTTGGGTTTAACATAAAAAAGGGACATTTCCTGTTGCTTTCACATCTTTCTTATTTGCATGATTTCCACCATGATGTTAAAAATCTGTGATTATGTGGGCCCAGTTACAATTACATCATATCATTTGGTTTGGAGACCTTTATTCTGCTTCAGCAGAAGTCAATAGGAAGTGCATGTTTTTGATCATTATGAAAGCACTAATTTAATTAATTTGGCTGGAATTATTAACTCTGACTTTGTCAGATTTATTTATACTGGGTGGAGAGAAACTCTGTGGACTTGTTTTAATGGAAACATGTTTGCAGAGTGGGAATAAAATGTTGCAGAAACAAATGTTTTATTTTAATTGTAGATAAAATCACAAAAACCTGTACTAGACCTACACTCTCAGAAAAAATGTGCAATAATTGTACATTTAGGGGTAAATGTACAATTACAGCTTGACACTGGGGCAGTACCCTTAAAAGGACAACTTTGTAGCTTTTCACCCTTACAAGGTGCATATTAGTACCTTAGAGTAGCAATATGTACCTTAAAGGGTGGTCTAATGCTATTTCATGCATTCTGACTTATTTTCACTCTTAAAGAGTCATGCTAAACATGGCAAAAATTTCAGAAAATGAGTTGGACGTATGACGGAGTATTTCTGTTCTAAATACACTCCTTCAGGATTCAAATAAGTTTCGGAAAGTTTTTTTTTAGTATGGCCCTGTATGACATCATAAAGGATGCACACATCCACCAGAGCGAGAGAACGCCCATCAACGAGCTTCGTTTGGGTTACGGAAGCCGTTGGTAGCGCCAGCGTTTTTGACCGTTAATGTTATTTATGTGTCCAAATGCGTATTGGGGCAGTATATGCACAAGAATGATTTTGCAATACATTATTGTTGTTTTTAACCTACTGCATTTCTTCACTTATTGCAGCTTTAAGACCCATTCACACCAAAAACAATAACAACAATAAAGATAAAGATATAGTTCTAAAAATTGTTCTAAATATAAAACAATAGCAGAGTCCAAACCACAACTATAACGATAATGGCACAGAGAAATGATATTGTTTGAATAATTTTCAGAACTTTTTTTTATTTTCGTCATTGATTTGAACTTGTTTGATATGTTTCTTAACAATACAAAACGTTAAGCCGCAACGACACATATAGAACCCTTTGGCTTCCATAAAGTTGGTCCAACGGAAATCAAATGATGCTATATTTTTATAGACGAGGTGTCAAGTGTGAAGTCTTTGCAGATGTCTTAACCCAAAGAGGTTAAGAGCAGGTGGGTTAAAGCGTATATTATGGGAATGGCACACTTTTATACCCAGACGCCTGTTTGGTTAAAATCAGAAGATTATGAGTAATTAACTGAACCAACTGAAGCTCCCACCCTTTTACCAGAAGAGTTCAAAGAGTTGGGGTTCCTGTGTGTGTGCGCTGATCTACCATCAGTCGAAACATCTAACCAATCTGACTGTGCCTTCACAGTTGATCGTGCATGACAAGAGCGTCCAACTTAAAATATCAACCATCACCAGTAAAACTGTTATGATTATGAATGATCTATGCAGCTCTGAGACTTTCAATGAGCTCATTAATCATGTTGTGGTGTCTTATGATTCCTGTGCTTCTGCACTTACTGTATCTTCATGCTGAAGGTAGAGATGAGCTGTCAGACACCAACACGCATACAAAGGGAAGCCCCCTTGCAAAAACAAAACTCATCATCTGACATACATGACAAAAAATGGAAGTCTTCAGCTCAAAAACACCCACCCATGAGGCCCAGGTCAAATTTAGAGCTCATTTCTTATATAATGAAAGGGAACCTATTTACAGGGGCGTCATGTATTTTCTCCCGCTCCCACTCCTTCACTCATGCCAAGACAAGTATCGGCATTATCATTGGTCATACTTTAGGTTAGGGATTAAAACAAATCCAAAGTATTAATATTTTGCTAAGTATTAACTTGTCCCACAATGCGCAATAAAGCCAAACAAATACGATTGACTTGCAATGGAGAAAAGTTCCAAGTCAACCTTGAATCTTTTGTCTTGATAAACAGCCATGTAGAACACCCTAGCAACACCCTGGCAACCACCAGAGCACCCTAGTAACCCCATAGAACAACTCAGAACCTAACACAACAGCCTGGCATGACTGTATGTTTTGCACAGGCGAACTGCTTTTATGTGTGTTAAACTATCACAACTCATGAATTATGCATAAAACTATTTGGCAATGGTCTTACTGATGTAAGTGGTTTTAACCATCATTTTATGATTGGAAAGTAATAGTGATAGAATGGTTAGGAGATGTTACTATTTTCATCTAAACTCTCTTTTTTTGGTCACCCATGATTTCACAGAGCTTTTCTCAAGGCTTCTATCTTCAGTCTAGTTGGCTAGTCACAGACCACACATGATGGAGAAAGCTGAAATTACAGCGAAACAAGCGCACAGCGTCTTGTGTAAGCAGTTTTTCCTTGAGGTAATTAAAAATGTCACATAAGGACTTCATTATATAGTTTCCTAATGGGGGGTATGCATAGTTACGGCAAAATGAAATAAAATAAAGCATGCAAGTTGGAATTTAATTGTTTTTTTTTGTCCTTTTTTAAGCTCCTGACAGTGATAGCTCCACTTTCACAGTATGGAGAACCTCTGAAATGCTGATAAGCTACAGCTTTTGTGTCCTGCATAGGAAGTCATATTACAGCATAAAGGTGAGTAAATTATGACAATGTTTTTCTTTAGAATGAACTATTCCTTTAAAGTGTGCTAATAAGATCTCAGTAAAACACAGACTTCGGTCCAGCCTCACAGTTGTGATTCTCTGTGTTATGAGGACCCTGGGATCCCTCCTGCCTCTGAGTAGTTGTTATTTTCCATGTGTGTCTTCATGTACAGAATGTACAGTATGTCTCTGTACTGTACTTCTATGAATTTTCCTGGACTGTGGTCCACGTGTCTGGGATCATCTGGTAGGCTGGAATTTCCCCGCCCCCTGTGTTTAGCCCTCAGAGTCATGGACACATACGTACAGAAGGTTGCCTCTTCAGCTTAAGCAGAGAGAGTCGAGTTTCTAGGAAAAGCCTCACAGAACGTCTCCGTCCTAGCCAATGTTTAACAGGTGCCATAGCTGACCAACAAAAACAACACTGGGGAACTCACTGACTCCAACTCAGTGCGCTTTCCAAACTTTATAAACCTTTGTGTTTTAGAGACAAAGAAAGAGAGGAGATGGAATGACTGTCTAGTGTTGAGTCTCTTGAATTTAATGTTATTTATATATTTTTTTTATTTTATTTGTAATTATTTATTAATCCTTTTTTTATTATTTTTTATTATGTATTATTCCTATTTAGTTTTTTTATTAATTATGATTTAATCACATTTTATTTTAACCCAAAACCCATCTTTTTAAGCCTTTTTAAGATTTATGCAATTGAATTAATAGTAAAATTCCATAAAATTGAATTGAATAATTCATATGTATTTTAATTGAATAATTGAACAATCCTTAATAAGTTATTCAATTAAAATACGTACAGATTATTCAGTTCAATTGGATGGAATTTTACTATTAATTCAATTGCATAAATCTTTAAAAAAAGGTGTAGCAACCACATAAAGTCCTTTTTTCTTACCAATTATGGCACTTCCTGTTATTTTATTAATGCTTTGGAAATATCGTATATTATGCAGTTATATTAAATATTAAAATTGGCGTAGTAAATATTGACTGAAAAATGATTATAAAACTGAAAACTACCCTTATAACAAATGTGGTTTACCTTATTGAATATAAACTGTAAATAATAGCCATTATAATTTTGTAAGGAAAGTTTAATTTTCTTATGATTATTTCTCTAATTCAATATATATAGAAACATCAGCTTTGTACGTAAACTGTTCTTTTCATGGGCCGTTTACACAACATCATTTATAACTAAAAAGGAACACTTTTTATGCACGTTGGACGTTCATTTACAGGGCAACGCTGTTTTGGGGGCCTGAAAATGCAAACTTTTGAAAATAGGTTTCAAAGTTGCAGCGTTTTTAGTCGTTTTCACGGATCCATGTAAATGGGTGTCAGTCTGACAATGATGACGTCTGTGCTCAAAAGAAAAAAACGTTTCCATTTTTAGTACATTGTCGTTACATCGTCTACACTGCACTAGCATTATGTAACAGCAGAATTCTCTCAGTTCTTCGTTCGGTGTCTTGACGAAGTGTAGATATGTCCCTGAGGTGGCATGCAGAGCTGAGATTACGTTGACAGAGCTGGCATGCAGTTATAATTAGTTTCAAACAGCAACTGCTCTTGCATTCTTTCACACACTTTCTCTTTTCCTCTTTCTCTCCTCATACACCTTGACCCTCGGTAGCATTCTTGGGGGAAGGGATTAAAGCTTGAGAAGGGGGTTGGAAGGGGCAGAACAATTACCCTGAAGAGGCGTTGGGCCAGACCCCTGCAGGTAGGGCTGACAGGGCGAGACCTCAGGCTGTCATGAGCTATTAGCTAGGCAGAGACGGCCAGAGAACACACACCCAGATGGATGAACTAAACAAAGAATAGCTTTTTTTTTGTCTGTGGTCTATGGCTATGTTCAGCATACTACTTGTATTATGTTTTTTTCTGTATGTACTAAGTCCAATATTTTCTGAATGCATGGACTACATTCTGCATGCATACTACAATTGCCAGGCTATACAGCAATATCCATAAATGCAATGCACTCTGTTTGACCTTTCTATTTAACATGATCGAAGAACCAAAATATCAGCTGCAATTTTTTTTTTTTTTTTTACATTTGTACATTTTCCTTTTTTTACATCACACATAAGTATGTACGAATGGTGAAATTGCCTCCATTAAAGAATGACCGACCTTTGAACAAATATACTGGGTGTGTGTGTGTCAACAGAATGATGCAAAGCACTAAAATCACGTGCAACTCTTGCACACACACACAAACACACGTGTACAGTGTAACTTCCCATGTTAGTGAGCGGAAAAAAATATGCTTTGCATTTTTTTTTTACATTTTTTACTACATGAAAACACATCACCATCACTACAAACAGCATCTCTCCCCCCTCTTGTCACACCTTCTCGTTATTACTTCTCTTTTCTTCTCTTTGCTGTATGTTTCTTGGTTACTTCCTCTTTCTAAATTCCTAATTTTGAAATCTAATATAAAAAAAATTTTATATTACAAGTTTACAGTCTTGTCTTTTGTTCGTTTTCAGCTCATTAAGCTGTTTTACACACAGATGAGTGTCACACAGAGGAATGAAAGGAAAGAAGGCTGTCACAGTAATTTAACCAATAAACCGTCAATTAACTATTTAAGCCTGTGGGCAGGCAACTAAAGTTAGTGAAGGCTTTACCACTATTTTTGTCTGCCTGTAAACATATTTTAGATAACTATAGATCACATACAAGCAGACAACCTTTAGTAATTATTTTATATATATATATATATATATATATATATATATATATATATATATATATATATATATATACACACTCACCTAAAGGATTATTAGGAACACCATACTAATACTGTGTTTGACCCCCTTTCGCCTTCAGAACTGCCTTAATTCTTTGTGGCATTGCTTCAACAAGGTGCTGAAAGCATTCTTTAGAAATGTTGGCCCATATTGATAGGATAGCATCTTGCAGTTGATGGAGATTTGTGGGATGCACATCCAGGGCACGAAGCTCCTGTTCCACCACATCCCAAAGATGCTCTATTGGGTTGAGATCTGGTGACTGTGGGGGCCATTTTAGTACAGTGAACTCATTGTTATGTTCAAGAAACCAATTTGAAATGATTCGAGCTTTGTGACATGGTGCATTATCCTGCTGGAAGTAGCCATCAGAGGATGGGTACATGGTGGTCATAAAGGGATGGACATGGTCAGAAACAATGCTCAGGTAGGCCGTGGCATTTAAACGATGCCCAATTGGCACTAAGGGGCCTAAAGTGTGCCAAGAAAACATCCCCCACACCATTACACCACCACCACCAGCCTGCACAGTGGTAACAAGGCATGATGGATCCATGTTCTCATTCTGTTTACGCCAAATTCTGACTCTACCATCTGAATGTCTCAACAGAAATCGAGACTCATCAGACCAGGCAACATTTTTCCAGTCTTCAACTGTCCAATTTTGGTGAGCTCGAGCAAATTGTAGCCTCTTTTTCCTATTTGTAGTGGAGATGAGTGGTACCCGGTGGGGTCTTCTGCTGTTGTAGCCCATCCGCCTCAAGGTTGTGCGTGTTGTGGCTTCACAAATGCTTTGCTGCATACCTCGGTTGTAACAAGTGGTTATTTCAGTCAAAGTTGCTCTTCTATCAGCTTGAATCAGTCGGCCCATTCTCCTCTGACCTCTAGCATACTGGATGTTTTTCCCTTTTCACACCATTCTTTGTAAACTCTAGAAATGGTTGTGCGTGAAAATCCCAGTAACTGAGCAGATTGTGAAATACTCAGACCGGTCCGTCTGGCACCAACAACCATGCCACGCTCAAAATTGCTTAAATCACCTTTCTTTCCCATTCTGACATTCAGTTTGGAGTTCAGGAGATTGTCTTGACCAGGACCACACCCCTAAATGCATTGAAGCAACTGCCATGTGATTGGTTGATTAGATAATTGCATTAATGAGAAATTGAACAGGTGTTCCTAATAATCCTTTAGGTGAGTGTGTGTGTGTGTATGTATGTATGTATGTATATATATATATATATATATATATATATATATATATATATATATATATATATATATATATATATATATATATATATATATATATATATATATATATATATATATATATATACTAAACTTATACTGTAGTTTTTTTCTTATTTTTCAGTAAAACCCATGGGGAAAAATCTTACTTAAGGAAATAAAATATATTTTATTCAAACCTTCAAATGCCAAAATATATTATAAAATGTACTTAAAGGGGAAAGAAAATAACTTTCCAGCCTTAAAATATATTTTAAATAAATACAAAATGTATGTAAAAAATATATTTTTGTATTTTGAACAATATAAATATATTTAGAATGAAAATTAAGAATTAATACTAAGTAATTAATCTTAACTAATATTAAGTAATAAAAATATATTTATGTAAATATAAGTGTGTGTTATTTATTGTATACTATAATATTATTAAATCTGTTATATATTTTGAAATCTAAAATTATACTATAGTCTTAAATTATTCTATATACAGGCAAACCAAAATTTATTCAGACACCTTCAACATTTTCTCACATTATCACAGTTTATTCACTATAGTTTAGAAAATGGTAATAAAATATGACAATAACTCAGAGTTAAACTGTGCCAGAACAAATTCATCTTGATAAATGGATTACAATCAACCAATCAGCTGTTAAATTTAAGTACACCATTAGATAATACCAATTTAGGTCAACCAATGACCAAGCAATGCTTCATTTTGTTTGTGTCTGTGGTGTCAAAGGTCACATTAGCAATTAAAGAGAAAATACTTCAGCAAAACATGGTCAGGTCAAAGTGTCTGAATCATCAAATGTTACTGCTAGTCCACTGTATGAAGAATGTTTGGGTATAGTCTGTCACAGTTTACTTTATTTTGCTATCCTCACTTACATAAATGAACTATAGTGTCTTGATATCTGGTGTCTGAATAATATTTGGTTTGACTGTTTAAAAATAAATAAGACAACTAAATTGAATTAAGTTTTTAATTAAGACATTTAAGTAACTTTTATAAATGTGCTTTAGAAAAAAATATTACTAGTATGCATCTTGAGACAAATAGCACTGACATATTTTAAGATATATCAGTGCAAGTTGCTTTCTGTTAAAACAGCTCAAACATGCATTTTAGGCTTAAGCCTTGTCTGTGAAACCAGGCATATATTTTAACTTGTGTTTTGTTTTGTTTTTACCCCACTGGCAAATAGTTGTTTTTCTATTTTAAACTTCATAAACGTCACTTTAAAAAAAAAAAGATTTATGCTTAAAACAAGATTTTATATGTGCCCTAACCTCTCTGCATGTGTACGTACATGTGCTGCAGGACATTCGTGAGATGACAGACACGCACACCTACAGGAGCTCAGGGGTGAAGCCCCCCACGGCGAAGGAAACGGCCCGAGGAAAGACCTCATGCTGAAGGGAGAGGGGCCCGGCAGCTCCTTCAACAATGGAAGTTCTTGGAAGATTCGTGGAAGGTCTAGTGATTTACGATTCATCTCTTTCTTGATATGCAGCATGAACGGCTCTTCACTTTGAAACATGGGGCAGTTTCTCAAAGAATGAGGTGTTTTGCATGCATGTGACAGTGTGATACCCGTGTGACCCAACCGGTTGAACGGCATTTTGGCACCCTCAGAATATTAAAAGAAATATATTGTGTAAATCAGCTAACATCTCAACACAAGCTTTTATCATTCCTTTGTCAGTAGAAGCCTTTATGTGGAATAATCTTTCCGACACAATTTGACATACTTGGAGTAATCCACATAAATTCCATTAATGTTTAAAGACACCCTATCTGCTTCTACGCCTAATTACCCTGCCGCTTCTCTCACTGTGACTGGACTCTCATTATTCTCTGAGGGCATGAATAAAAGGAGGTTTAACATCCACAAAAGAAAGAACCTTCTTATGCCCAGGAAAGTGGATACATAGTGACCTTTAACCTTTGGGGGATTAGGCTTCATTAGGGGGTGACCCTAAACCTCTGTTCACCCGTAAACCCATCTCTCTGGGATTAGTGATCTCTGACCAGTAGGTCTATGGGCATTTAAAAGCAGGTTATTAAAGTGTAGTGTGTGTGTTGGTACTAGTGGTCCTAAAGAAAATCACAAATAGTGATGGTAAACAAGTTGGCTAGTTAGTTGTGTATGTCATTATGCAGCAAATTATAAAGAAATACAGGAATAAATGTTACATAAAAATAAGTCAGTTGTCCCAAAACAAGACAAAGAATGACAGGGATCTGAGATCCATTGAGTGCAAATCATTATGCACTTAAATTAGGATTAAGATAAAGACACTTTGTTTCAAAATTGCTGTTAATTCTTTGAAACGGGAAATCGTTGCGACAACGAGGTTTAGTTGATTCTGAGTTGATAAGATTAAATAGCATAGCCTAGAGAACTTTTAAACTAAGTTGCTGTGTATTGCTACTTTGACTACATGTTAAGTCCCTATCTTAACCATCTAGATAACTTGCATGGAAATCACGGCATCTATTGAGGGACATAAAGTCACTTGTATATGACTGGATGACATATATTTTATCAGTTGTATTGATGAAAGTGAAATTTCATGTGCCATGTAGTGAGCCATATTGTGCTATTCTCAAGATAAAACCTATTAATCATTGCAAATGGTTCGCACTCGTTGTTCTGTTGGTATTGCTGTTGTGTGTTTGACATAGAGGCCTATAAATGACAAGGAATATAAGATCATAAAGAAAGAGTAATGTTTGTTTCATGAGCACTGAGATGCAAAGAGCACCATAGCTGTGTTGAAGTCAACATGAAACAGTGTTTGAATGCCTTTTTACTTTCAGTGTAGTGTATTGCAGCTCAATAATATGTCAGATGGGGCTTGATTTTTTCAATGGGTTTTAATTGGATTGTAAAAAGCGATTTCTTTATGGCAGCTGGTTGGAAGGGAGGGGTTGGAAACGTTTTTTGATAAGATTACAAATACAACATGAAACTGATTAATCATGCAAAGTAATGTGCATTAATAGGGTCAATTTTAGTTACTAAAATTGCCTATTAAATTTCCTAAGTCAAAGATATATTTATGGAAGCTTGTTTCCGCCACAGAATAAAAAATGAAAAGGTATTTGCGAATTTTTATCTCACAATTCTGACTTTTTTTTCTCGCAATTGCGTGATATAAAGTGGCAATTGCGAGTTATAAAGACAGAAAAGTCACAATTGCGACTTTATAACTCGCAATTCTGAGAAAAAATCTCTTTTTTCCCTCAGAATTGAACTTTATAACTCGCGATTCTGACTTTATAACTTGCAATTGCGAGTTTATGTCTCACAATTCTGAGAAAAGAAGTCAGAATTGCGTGATATAAAGTCAGAGTTGCGAGATGTAAACTCATAATTTTGAGATAAAAAGTCGATTATCTTTTTTTTTTTAATTATTTTGTGGCAGAAACAAGCTTCCATAGATAGTTGATCTGAAAATGAAAATTGTTATCGTTTACTCACTTCCAAACCTGTATGATTTCTTTCTTCTGCAGTAACACAGAAAACTTGTTCCTGTACAATGGGGTCCAGTGCAGAACCTATTGACATTTTGTTGTATGAACAAAATCAGTAGAAACATTCTCAAAATATCTTTTGTGTTCTGCAGAAGAAAGTAAGTCAAACAGGTTTGGAACAACATTAGTGTGAGCATTTATGGGTGAGCTATCCCTTGAAAGGCTGGAATACACTACACAACTTTTTAAAATCGGAACAGGTTTTAAAACACTAGACATCATACACTTGCTGACTTTGTAAATGGTTACAGAGAAAAATGGGCATCATATACTAAACAGTCTTCTGACTGACGGCAGAAGGTCAGCTTTCATTGGCCAAGGACCGCCTAGAGTCCGTCTGAATGACATGTAAAGTAACCAATTACAGTTTGTTTTGTTCGACGTCATGTTTATGGTCGTGAAAATGCAACGTGATATCCCTTCAATAACTAAAAACTCTTGGACTTATAAAGAGTCTATGCCGTAAACTTTACATAATTCACCTACTTTTGAAAATCCAGCATTCAGCTGATTCTGATAAGTGCTCATTGTCACAACTACGGCGTTCTTCTTCCATGAGATCTTTGTTTCCAGGTGGACCGTTAAAGAACGCGACACGCACATCTCCCAGACATCCTGTAAAATTCAACCAATCAGATGACCAATTTAAAACTCCAGAAGTGTTTCCAATTTTGTGTGCCAAATGCATCAGACGTTCAGCCAACGGTCTGTGGCCGTGACGTCTGAGGCTAAACGACGAAGGATCACACATTCAGAGTCATTCCTAAAGCAACAAACTCATACAGGGCCTGTTCACACCTGGTCACTTCATTTGTTTCCTCTGATTGGATAGCTATCTGATCGTGAAAAGACCAGGTGTAAATGCACTTTTGAGATCTGATCACTCAAATCACTTCATGAGGTGGTTTGAGATGCATTCCAGACGAAACTGGACAAATGGTAAATGCATCTGGTTGTTGAAGCCACATGTAAATTTTACTCCTCCCAAATTGGTAAGAAATAAATGTGTGAGAGCGAGTTATAGGCTACCGACAAAACACATCGCATTCGCCGTTGTAGTTGAGTTGCTGAGTATCTCTTCAGAAAACGATGCAAACTGCACACAAATGAAACTGAAAGTTTGCTGTCGCATCCTGAAGCTCAACACACAGTCATTTTCATTAAAAGTAGTGAGACTGAAATTAGCATATAGCGCAGGAATTGAAGATCAGATTTAAATTCTTTTTGTGGAGACACATTTATGTGGCCAAGAGTAAATGGAAGGGTTTTATATAGCAATATGTGTTCTAAAATCGGCTCAAAATAAAATGTTGGATTGGATTCGAATCTGTAGCTGTGCTGATTCACTACTGATTCTGTGAAATCAGTCGAGTCCAACTGCTCAAAATCTGCAGTTTGGATCTGACTTGCGGCGACTAGCACCAACTCCTCCAGACTAGAAATCTGGGTAAAATCTGGGCTGAGGTCAAGCCTTAAGTAAACCATTACAATTAACTTAGTGTGTTTTTTGCAAATGACCACTTAAAGACTCTCTATTGAAAGCCCCATTTGAGTACAATTATGCTGTATGTAATGCCGGCTGTGAGCGCAGGGAAGATGTGCTTTGGAATTGACTAACTTTGGCCCCGTGTTGTGTCTTCATAAATCAAGGGCTGAACACACACATGCATTGATCTCAAACTGTCCCCCAAATACTTTCCCAGCTTCACATTCATCCAGGATGGTCCCCTTTCCCACACAGGGTGTATCCTAGCCTCAATCAGATCTCACACCTGTTCTTGTCTACCACTCCGAAAAGCCTCACGTGTCAGTATAGCGTGTGGATTTCAGTGGCTATTTGGCATTTTTGTGCCGATCCCTCGAGTGCTTCAGAAACTGCTACCTCTCGAAAAGCATTTTTTCCAAAAACAGCCAGCAGTCATTCATGTCTCAAAATCAAATTTATGTGTCAATCACTTAATTCATTCTTTGCTGAAAATAACTCTGTCAATTGTGCATGTAAAATGCTTAATCATATCTTAGCCCTAACATTATATATATATATATATATATTATTGCTCAAAGGTTTACAAGCCCCTTGTAGAATCTGTGAAAATGTGAATAATTTTCATAAAATAAGAGGGGTCATACAAAATGCATGTTATTTTTTTATTTAGTAGTCCTGAATAAGATATTTTATATAAAAGATGTTTACATATAGTCCACAAGACAAAAATGAATTTATAAAAATGACCTCGTTCAAAAGTTTATGAACCCTTGATGTGTCGTTCCCTGGATGATTCACGGCTGCTTTTGTGTTTTGGGATGGTTGTTCTTGAGTCTCTTGTTTGTCCTGAGCAGTTAAACTGACCAATGTTCTTCAGAAAAATCCTCCAGATCCCGAAAATCCTTCAGTTTTCCAGCATCTTTTGCATTTTTGAACCCGTTCCAGCAGTGACTGTATGATTTTGAGATCTGAGGACAATTGAGGGACTCAAACACAACTATTAAAGAAGGTTGAAACATTCACTGATGCTCCAGAAGGAAACATGATGCATTAAGAGCCGGGGGTGAAAACTTTTGAACAGGATGAAGATGTCCACATTTTTCTTATTTTGTTTAAATATCTTTTTTTTTTCATTTAGCACTGCCCTTTGGAAGCAACAGAAGATACTTACATGTTTCCCGGAAGACAAATTAAGTACAATTTACCTTGAGCTTCAAATTCAAAAAGTATTCACCCCCGGGACACAAAAACAGCCGTGGATCATCCAGGGAACGAGACACAGTATTGAGAATCAAGGGTTCATAAACATTTGAACAGGGTCATTTTTATAAATTCAGCTATTATGTAAACATCTTTTACGTAAAATATCTTATTCAGGACAGTACTAAATAAAAAATAACATGCATTTTGTATGATCTCTCTTATTTTGTTAAAATTGTTCACGTTTTCATAGATTCTGCAAGGGGTGTGTAAATTTTGAGCACCACTATAGATAGATAGATACTTATCTAGTTATAGATTTTATAATTCTGCAAACATTATGGGATGTTACTTTTGAATGTTCTTTGTTCTTTAAAAAAACGTTAGATGAACGTCCTACTAAAACGTTTCAGAAAAAAAAACCTTCAATGAACAAAGTATAAGTAATGTTTTTGTGCTAACGTTTTCAGAACATTCTTAAAGACCAGATAACTTTGAACAAACATTCTAAGAACATTTGACTAATGTTCTGGCAAGGTTCTCCCGAAGTTATAAGCAAACGTTCTTAGAACATTTGGGATGCTTTTACTGATTCATGCTCTTCTGCATGAATTTTTGTAATGAATGAATGTGAGTGCGACATTTATGGTCATCAGCTCTTAAATCTGCTTTCTTGTGTTAATGACAGTAGGAAGGCAGTGAAACCTCCCAGCGCAAACATGGCTCCCGTCTCTTGTCACCTTCCTGCGAGAGAACATATGGCCCGAGACACTTTAGTGTGATGAAAGCAAACACAACAGTGACAATCCACATCAGACCAACAGGCTGAAGCCCAAACGCTGATAAAAACACTCACTCCAGGGAGAAAATTACCAAAAACGTCACACAGTGACATTTGTATCTTACAGCTTTATTATAAATCATGTTTTGTTTGGTGTTTCAGCAAATATGGAAATTACTTAATGTTATCCATTACATACATATCATTTTAAAGTGCATTCCAATATGCAAAAGAACTAGAAACTACTTCCCGAAGCCTCCTAAGGATGACTCCTCTGGTCATGTATTTACCGGATGGGTGGAAGCACCAGTTTTCAAAGAGAGATTGGTTGCATTGCTAAAGTAAATAGATTTTTATCTCTTTTCTTGTCTTTGTCATTAAGGATCAGACCTGAGGTGATGCCCTGTGTTCTTGGAGGGTTTTGCTTTAAAGAGGAGCTTTTGAAATACTCTGGAATCCTAGTCAAGATGTTTTCTTCTTCCCTACTGAACAGCCCGGGGACATGAGATTAACATGCATTGACGTGTGTGTGTGTGTGTTCAGCCATGCTACAGATGTTGCAACTTAACGTTTACAACATTCAGTGTGTGGAATTGAATGGCTGACGATAAAGATGCGTTTAAAACCATATTTGCATATTGAAATAGTTTTCATATGACATCTGCACAGTTTCAGCCACAGACCCTTAAGACATTTAGAGTCGATGCTGGAAGTGCTTTCAAAACGGAAGATGGTCCAGCTCGGTCCCTTTAGCACCTCTCTGTCTACAACTTCAGAATGTTTCAGGGGCCAGTTGTCTAGATGACAGTGCATTTGCATGTTTAAAGGCTGAATGCCTCGCTTTCATGCTTTTCTGAGCATCCATGACCCAACAGGTTTAAGCACAAAAGATGAAAGGAGACTAAGTGATAGAGGTCTAAAACCCGTTCTGACACTTGCAGAACCATCAGTCCTTTGGCCTGGTCTTGCTTGGTGTTCTAAAGAAAAAGGTCACTTTAAGACCATATGTTATTTTGGACATTTGATCAAAAATACAATAAAAACAGTAATATTATTATATATTACTAGTATTATAGTGCTGTCAAGCAACTAATCGCATTCAAAATAAAAGTATGTTTATATAATATATGTGTGTGTACTGTGTATATTTGAATACACACACATATATGTATATATTTAAGAAAGATTTTCATATATATATATAATGTATTTATATTTATATAATTTATATTATATATAAATATAACATTTTTCTTAAATATATGCATGCATGTGTGTGTATTCAAATATACATAATTATACACAGTACACACACATATATTATATAAACATACTTTTATTTTGGATGCGATTAATCGTTTGACAGCAGTAATATATATATATTTTTCTATTTCTATTTTTCTTTTTTCTATTTAAATATCTTTTAATGTGTAATTTGTTCCTGTGATCAAAGCTGTATTTTCAGCATCATTACTCCAGTCTTCTGTGTCACATGATCCTTCAGAAATCATTCTAATATGATGATTTGCTGCTTAATTTTTTTTCTGGATTCTTTGATGAATAGATATAGCATTTATTGAAAATAGAAGTCTTTGCTGTCACTTTTGATCAATGTAATGCATGTTTGCTGAATAAAATTATTTTTAAATGATTTTTTCCCCTTTTAAAAGGCAGCATTGTACCAAGAACAAAAATTTATTTTTAGACATTTAATTGAATCATGCGACTGTTACTCTTCGAGAGCCAACTAGGGCAGTAAGTCAAATATTTACCCAAAGTGTTGCTGGCATCAAGTGTTTTTAAATGCTAGTTAATTAAGAATTTGACTTTGATATATACTGTGCATGTCATTTTCTCATAACACTTTTGAGGGTTATGGTGGGAAAGGAAGGGAGAAATACATGAAACCAAATTATCAGTTTTACTGATCTAAAGTATGTGGTTTATGCTTCAGTTTACTATAAAGCAAGGCTATGCTTTAGGCCATGTAGGTTCTGTCAGTGCTACTGTTCATGAGTTCCCTGGCAATATAACACTCCTACACTTTAATGTTTTATTGACCTGCCGCAATCAGGCCCTTTAGACTTTCAACAAACGTCAAGCCAGCCACCCCCTCACCTTGACCCGAATTCCATCAAACATTCCTTCTTTTCTGTGAAGGTTTTAGTCTTGTGCAACTCTTTGTGTGTGACTGTGAAGAAACCACACCTTGAAATCATTAAGCATTAAGTTCTGATGTGATTTTTTTTTTTAATGGTGCCAATAAAAACAAAGAGAGAGATCCAAACACAAGTCATCTTGCTCATTCTTTATTACTTTATAAAACAAAGTGCAGTTGAGGATGAACAGAACTTTTTTTTTTTTTTCAAAAACCTGCAAATGAACCAAGAGGAAAAGCCTAAATAATTTATGATACATAATTAACAGGTGGTATTTACATTAAAAAAAAAATATTGAAGAAACATTCTATGTTGCCATTATGAAGGCAATAAAATAGCCAGGTTTCTTCCTGGTAGAGGTAGATAAACGATGAAACAGGAGGGAACATACAATAACCAACAGAGTAAAGACACATGGAGTCAAAAACAGTGTGTGAACACTACCCATAACTCCAAACCTCAACAATACAAGCTATGCATGAACAAAATCCAATATAGTTTATCTTTCCAGTTTGAACATCAACACCAAATGCAAACTTTAAGTCTATTTATTAATAATAATAATAATTAAAAAAAAAAGTAATCATATGCAAATTACATTCAACCCCTTATTTTTAACATCCTTTGGATCCAGCCCAAAACATTACAAGAAATAATGTGTATGCCAAGAACAAATAGGTAGAATGTGTGTGAGGATCATCTAGGGTTTCTTTTAAGGCTAACTATGCATTTAACTGATTATGTATCCAACATACAGTATATGAAACTGTTTCATATTAAGACTCAAGAACAAAATGACTTTAGCACAATGCAAAAGTCACAACACTGAGAACGTTTCTTGCATTGACCATGCTTGTTTCCAAACTTAACGGTGGCATAAAATCCAGAGATATTGAGGTCTTTACAGTCAGTCAAAAGTGTTACAGTCCTCAAAACCAGCGGGGTCCCAGACGCTCACAGTCTCTTGAGCTGGTCCAGTCTGGCTTTTAGCTGTTCTTGTCGTTCTTGAAGTTTATCTCTCTTCTGTGCAAGTCTCTGGTTCTGTGTTTCCAGATTTCGAATGCTTTCTTTCGCCCGCTTTAAAATCACAACCTTGGAAGCCTTGTCGTTATTGGACAGTTCGGGGACATTGTCCCGTAGCCTAAGGAAGCAGTTCTTTAACTCGTTGCGCCTTTGCCTCTCCATCACGTTGTGCGTCCTCCGCCTCTCTTCTTCGTCCTCCGTGTCCGCCCCCTGTCGGGAGGCCAGACTGCGAGAACGTCCTGAACTCTGCGAGCTCCGGTGGGAGTCTCCGGACCCTCGGGAGCGTTTGAGAGGGGGTGCGGAGCAAGGGGAGGGTGGGGGAGGAGGAGAGGCGGGCCGTGGGGCGGCGTAGTTGTGCTGTTGTTGGATTTCAAAGTGACAGCGCTTAAGCGCACGCTGCTGCTCACGCCGACTGTCCTCCAACTGCTGCTGGTGTTGAGAACGGGTCAGTGTGCTCGACCGCCGGACGGTCACAACGTCAATCTCCTCCTCTGTGGAGCACAAACAGTTCAAAATCACGTTAATGTTTGTTTCATTTCATTGCAATCTGGCAACAAACTAACTTTTGGACACGTGTGCATGCAACAGAATATAAACGTTCTAAATGAATCAAAACGTTCTAAATGAATCAAATGACTCACCTGAATCACTTGTAGATGATTCTCCCCCAGTGGACAGTGAACCGTAATCAGACGTGGACTCAATCAGCTCCTGACTGTCCAGCGGTAAGTCCTCGCTCTCCAGAGCCTGACAAGCGAGCGCCACATTGTGGCAATCCAGCGTAGAGCCGGCGATTTCGGCAAAAATCTCAGTGTCAATATCGGAGAGCAAGGGACTCGTGGAGAGCACCGCTGAGAGTTTATCCTCGATCGGTTTATCTCCGTCGGTGCGCCACAGGCAGTCCTCCGAGAGCGGGTCGTCCGCGGAAGAAGCGTGGCCGGTAAAGTTCCAGTCCAGTTGAAGAAAGTCGCTATCCTCCATTAAAAGTTCAGATACCAACTCCAACTGGTCCACCGTGGACAAGTTCTTCGCGAGCCCGGCTTTCATCGGAGGGGACTGGGGCGGCGTGGGGATGGACTGCAAGTCCTTCATGAGACTCAGGCAAAACTCGTCGTCAAACAGCAGCGGCTCGGAGTCGCAGAGCCACTCGTGCGATGGAGAACAAGCCTGCAACATCTTTAGGGAACCTGTCAGGAAAGCGCACGAGAAAAGAATCCTTTAAAGAGAGGAAAAGTGTGCATCCAAAAGGAAAAGTCCACCCCAAATAACAGCGGCGGGTTGTTTCTAAACGGCCTGCGACTTGTTGTTCTTGTGCACTGCCGATTGCAAAGTTTCCCGGCTCGCGCGTCCATTTTATTCGTGTTTACAATGGTGGCCCCGCCCAAGTGGGCGGAGTTGCGGCGTGCAGTGATGTCATGAACAGCTGGAAAGCTCCCGCACGAGAGTTGGTCCAAACCTTTTTTTTTTTTTTTTTTTTTTATAAGTTAAATCATTAATTTGACTTTGAAAGCTAATCAACAAAAAAACAAGTGTCAAATTGATTCATGTAAAACGATTCACAGTATTATTCATATTACTAGTGTGACTATCTACAAACACCTATTTTATATATTCCTTGAATAAAGTGTTTTAACCGAACTATGTAGAAAAGTAGACAATTCCCTCAACGTTATTTATACTTTAATTAAACTAAAGTATAGGTATTAAACTCTTAACAGTATTATTTAAATAGAATTAAGCATATACACACTGCACAAAATGCAGGTAAATTGACATGTGAGTGAATGAATGAATTTACCATAAATGAAAAGACATGTGCAATCGGGTAAGGGATCAAAAGTCATATAAAGTATGTGCGAAGCATAAAAAGCCGTATTAATGCAACTTTCCATAACACTTTTACTGATTTCTTAACGAGTAATGCACATCATGAGAAAGTCTAGGGAGGGTCACGTTGTGGTATCATATGGAGGAAGCCGGTAGACAGACTATATGCAGGAAAAAAAGTCACGACTTACCTTTTTTTCCGAACGCTATGGCGAAAGGGGAGATTGAAAACGACGGTCAGTCTAAAATAATTCTTTATGAAATTATTTTAAAAAATAGTTGGAAAACCGCAGAGCCTCCTTGCGGCATGTCAGAGCCCACGCGGACCGAAGCTGGCAGTGGGTGTGGCGACGAATGGAGGCCATTTAATTTTAAAGGGCGATGTACTCCCGTAATCATCCGCCATAGAAAACTCGCGCCAAAACTCATTCGACAAATGTTGAATGAAAACTCTTGATGTGATTATGCCTAATTATAGTCTGTGGCTTGATATTCAATAAAATCCTGCACGCATAACGGTTGAATGGCAGTGTTGGAAAGAAGGGAACATATGTCCGGACTAGTGCTCTGGCGGAGCGCTCGTGCACTCAGTGAACCACACAATTCCAAGAAAAAGAAGGAGGGGGGGGGGGGGTGTAAGCTCACACAAGTGTGCGAGTTCACAAATGCCGGGTCTGGCGTGCAACTGCGATAGTAATGTCTACCAAAAAAAAAAAAGAGAAAGAAAGGCACGATCACGTTGTGTTTTGGCGGGTAATATACGTACAAGGACATACTGTTCTCAAACAGACACGCATTGCATACAGTTACAACACATCTCGCGCGATTTAAGAGATATAAACTTTAGAGTGAATGCGAATCACATGAGGAAGATATAGGCGTTGGTTACGTAACAAAAGAATCGCATCCGGCTCAACACGTGCGGGGTAAAACACCCCCTCTCAGGTGGCGGGAATGATTTATGAGTCTCCCGCGAATTCGACATATGGGCGGAATCCTGCATTCTTTACGACCACTGACCTCAGAATGCAACAAAGAGAAGATAGAATTCTCACACACGCGCATTCTGTATTCCATCTTAAACCATTTAAACATTTATTTTACATAATTCTTATGTATGATCTCATATTAAAGAGACAACACAGGGTATTTACACTTTTTGTCACATTAAGGTTTTCAGGAAATTCCAGTATGAATATACCTAAACACTAAATATATAGGCCTATGTTAAAAAATGTCTTTGAAATGCAGTAAATTTCATAGAATTCTCATTAACGCTCATTGCAATAGAACATGCTAGGCTATATTCAATCTAAAAGTAATTTAAAAATATTTATTATACATAATTCTTATGCATGACCTCATATTAAAGAGACAATACTGGGTATTTACACTTTGTCACATTAAGTGCAACGTGGTTTTCAGGAAATTCCAAAACACTAATACCTTATACTTAAATCTATAGACCTATGTTAATATATATATATATATATATATATATATATATATATATATATATATATATATATCTGAAATGCAGTAAATGTGATTACTTTTGAATGCAATAATAATCCACCATACACAACCTAACATTTGGTAAATCACACTGCTTATCAGTAACTGAAATGGGCAGAATTTCATGTATTTTGAAAGCCCTATAAATGTTGCCACCTAGAGGCCATTAAATGAGGCTAGTGTACCGAGACCCAGTGAACTCCAGACAGATGTACAGCATTACGACACTGCTCGCTTTGCTTCCCTTCCCAGCAGCTGTCCCGTATCACCTAACCTCTCTATATTAGAACCATGCTTTTAGTGTAGCCTTCATGCTTTGATCTAGAAAGCATTTAATATTTGCATATATTCCACTAAGGAAATGAGATGGGAATGAAATGGGATGCTTGCACACTTTACATTACTGTAAACCTGAATAAGTTGGCAAAACTAAAAGTTAAGAAATTTAAAGTTAAACATTTTTTTTTGAGTAAGCTAATTCATACATTTAAATTAAAAATATAATGTAATCTCAAATTTTTTTGTAGTAAAAACTTGACTAGATTTAACTAGCTAATTCAATAAATGCCACCTTGCTAATTAGCTACACAATGCTTTGGTAGCATTAGCATAGCACGTGCTGAATGAGGACAGCAATAGAATACATTTAACATATATCTGTTCTCAAACTAGACACCATGATGGTAACCCTACAAAAGAAAAAAAACATAACAGAAACTCTTCTAAACTAGCATAACAAAACTGTCATAAATATTCCACTTAATGTTAATCTTGCACACACAAAAAAACATAATATAACACTTAATTTTGGCATTTACTGTCCCTTTTTAGTGTCATTGCAAAGCATGGGAAATATAAATCCCAGCCCAGTTTCGGTTAAATTTAAGTTAGTATAAATAAAAAGAAACAAGTTCATAAAACTCAAAACAATGAAACAATTCAGTGTCATCTAGTGGTGATTTTTTTTTGGCCTGATGCCAAACTTACTTGCCGACCCCTGCTCTACCTCATCTCAAAATACATAGATACAGAAGAATTTTTAAAAATGTTTAGGTTTAGACTATAAATAATTCTGTCCTTTGCTTGTCAGTTTGTTGTTAGACCAGCTTTCATGCAGTTTGTAGAGGCAATGTGTGGTTGTTAAACTCGACAGGAGGCATTGTAGTCCAAGACTGTTTGAAAGTCTTGCATCTCTCATTCATATTGCTTCTAGCTATCTCTAAAATAGTTCCCATATGTAGTCCAGCTACATGTTTAAGACATGTGGACATGCCATTTAAATGGCTTGTGTTCAATCAACAAAGAATCCCATTGTTTGGAACATTGCCTCATCAGCATGGCTTAAAAAAATGTTGCAATTTTAAAGCAGAAGCATTTACACACTTCTATTTTCTCTTATCAGAGAACATTTTGAGATGGATGTACAAAGGAAAGCGTAAGATGTGCAAAGACCATGTTCACATGCTGTCATCTTGTGCTGAAGGAACCTGCTGAAATACACTGTGCTATCAACATGGAGCTTATACAAAATGATTTGACTGGGTTAACAAGCAAAGTTTACCATCCCTTCTTTATGACTATATGAAAAAAAAAAGGTTTTACAAATAAGTAATAGCAATTTTAAAAATAAGTACACTCGGATGAGGTACAATAAATGAATCATCATAGATGACAAATATGCATGTGAAAGGGTTTTTTCTACAACGGATAACCACTTTCACATACACACATTGTAAAAAAATATTTTCATGATTGTTCTTTTGTCAAATCAACTTAGATAATTAATGTGGTTCAGATAACATAATATTTTGAGTTTCTATTTATTAAACCAATCTCCTTAATTGTATTAACTTTTTTTAATTTCAATGAACTCAAAAACAGGTACAGGCAACCAGGTACAGCAACTAACTTTTTTAAGTTAAACCAACAATATTTTTTTTACAGTGCACAGATTAAACCTGAAAAACTTCTAAACCATGTAACTTGTGAACCAAAGCACCAGTGATGCTTTTTTTAAACTGCACTAAATTGACAACCTAAGAAGGCTTTGTTAGAAAATAGATGCATTTATGTAGTATATTTATTGTATGCTATGTCATGAATTTTATACATATTGTTTATATAAATGTAAGTTTTGACTAATGTTTAAAATATTTAGCCCGGTTTCACAGACAGGGCTTAGATTAAGCCAGGGTTAGGCCTTAGTTCAATTAGGACATTTAAGTAGCTTTTATAAACATGAAAAAAACATTACTTGTGCATCTTGAGACAAAACAATGGCACTGACATATTTTGAGATATGCCAGTGCAAGTTGTGCTCAGTTAAAACAGCTCAAACATGCATTTTAGTCTTGAACTGGACATTAATGTTATATGACCCTTTATATGACTTTTAAGTTTATAAATGTGTCCATATTGGTTGTGTAAATAATGTTTTTGAAATATTTACATATTATAATTTTTTTTTTTTAAAGTTTGACCTAAGCTTGCACCATAACTACTATGTTTTTAAAATAGTATCCTTGGCTGAATTCAGAATAGCACACTATTCTTACTATTTTCTCCATATAAAGATATGGCAGAAATAGTAAGATGGGTAGTATGCCATTCTGAATTCGGCCCTTCTTGCTTCTCATGACCTTTAACCTTGCTGATTCAGCTCATGTTAGCTTGAGTAAGGATGGACAGCAGATTCTCGTACCTAGTTCTTACACAAGGTGTTGTAAGTGAGGTTCACAATATATCGTGGTTTTGCTGTTCCCCCTGATAATATTGTCATCTTCAGCAAGGGGCACTGGGACAGGAAGAGAAAGAAGATAAGAAGAAAGACATGCACCTAACAATGTTCTCTGCAGGCAATCAAGCATTGCAACACGAGCGGCCACAGCTTTCCTTAGAAACGTGTGGTGTGCGGGGGAGGGGATGTGGTGGTGGGGGGGGGGGGGGTGGCTCTGTCTGTAAATCGGTGATAGTAACTGTTTTGAACTGAGAAAATGCTGCTCCACAGGGGTCCTAGTGAACATCACTCACTGATGCTGTATATCTAGAGTCACAGACTGTAACTGATTCCTCACTGGAAAAGGCCAATTCACTGGAAACTGATATTCTATAGAATCCTCTTCCTCTGAGACTGTTAGTGATTTACCTTCAGCATCCTTCTTTAGTCTGTTAACTTCCTTTTTCGGTATATAAGAAACTGTGGGAAGCCTTTAAACAGGCTTCAAACATGCGGAAGTGCAGACATTGAACTTACAGAATACGTGCAGGAAATAACTCCCATTTCAACAGAACGCAGGGCGTTTAAAATCTTTAAAAAATAGCATGCAAATATCAAAAAAATTAAATATATATAGAATTGATGCATTAGCCATCATTAACTAACAATAAGCAATATTTCCACAGCATTTATTTTCAGTCATATATTAATATTGGTTTATGTATTTATATTTATGTATTTGCAGATGCTTTTATCCACAAACATTTACATTGCATTTAAGGTACACATTTGTCCATGCATTCACTGGTTAATGTCAATTTACAAATATACTAAAGTTAATTTCAGATATGTACACTCTTAAAAAAAATATATATATATTTTTTTTTTTCAGGTGTTTTACCTGTATTTTGAATTCATTGTGATTTAGGGTTAACGGAAATGTTCGTAAAATTTCTGTATAATATCCGGGTAATAAACTGACAGTACTTTTTCTGTTATTTTTTTACAGTGTAGAAAACATGAACCAAGATTAATAAATGCTGTAATGTATTCTTCATTGTAAGTTGATGTTAAATATTATATTAACTTAATATAGCATAGATAAAAAACAGTATTTAATGGTACTTTGAGGTTTTATCTCAGCAGTTTTATTGTTAGCCATAAGTAAAATATTTAAACCTAATGTGGTATAGAAAACGATACAACAGGTTGAGTAAAACCGAAAGTGTTCATTGATAAGTTTCAAAGAAGCGGCCATGCTTTACTGTTACACTCTCTGCCCTGAGTACACATGACAAGTTTCACTTCTGCTTTTGATGCTCTGTCAAATTGACCACATACCAGCGACAGTTAAAGACTTTACGGGGCCCCTCAAGTGGGGAGGAATCAGCCAGTACACAAGCTATGAACGTTACTTGTGCAATTCATACTTTTTTTTTCATGGTTAAATGACGTTTTCCTTCCTCTTGGACACTTTGTACTTATACTTTATAGTTATGCTATTCACTGTGAACAGGTATATGTTAAAGGGGTCCTATAATGCCCCTTTTTACAAGATGTAAAATAAGTCTCTGATGTCCCCAGAGTGTGTTTGTGAAGTTTTAGCTCAAAATACCCCACAGATAATTTTTATAGCATGTTAAAATTGTCACTTTTTGAGGGTGAGCAAAAACGCATCATTATTGTGTGTGTCCCTTTAAATGCAAATTAACTGCTGCTCCCGGCCCCCTTTCTAGAAGAGGGCGGGGCTTCAAGAGCTCGTGTTAGCAGCTCCGATTACCTCACGCAGACACACACTGAAAATATCAGAAACTGTTCAGCCTTTTATGTTCAAACCGGAGTCAGACAATGATGGAGAGACTCAAGAAGAAGAGACAACATGTAGAATGAGACAGGACGTTTCTGAATGGTTAGTTGATGAATTTATGTAGCTGATGCAGAGTTAACTATCTTCAAGTCATTGATTAGCGTATTCTGTCATGATAATCTATAAATCACTCGTGTGGGAACTGTTGTAAGATGCACAGAGCCAGAGAATATCTGCTGTATGAAGATAGAACAGGTATAGTTTAGTTTAATTACAGTTATAACTTATGTTGTCATCTTGCTTTTATGACATGATATTGCATTTGTGTTACATACCTTATTGCAATACATGTGAAAAGACGGATGCGACAGCTTGAGCAGACTCCTAAATGTGCTCTACTACAACAACTCTTCCTTTTCTCAACATGGCCTCACCCCCTTTGTTACATGTTCCCGGGGGCAGGATTAATGTACATTTTTGAATTAGTGATGTCACTAACCCAGGAAGAAGCTTGTTGTAGTCCCTACCAGCCGTTTGTTGTAGTCCTTAAAAAGCGATTTCTGTAAAAGTAAATATCTCTTTTATTTCCCTTTTGCCGTAACTTTGCAGACGTTGTTTATGCTCAAACAGCAACATCACACACTAACTAAAGTTAAAAAAGTGAAATCATAATCAACCACCCCTAGCTGTAAAGCACACGTTGCTTTCCAACTGTAGAGGAAAATGTTAGATTACCGTTTTCTTTTTGTACAGCCATTGTATGTAACTTACAAGATAAATTAAAGTTTTTAGTATACTGTTAAGTGATTTCTTATTGGCCCAAGTGAAAAGAACACACATTGGTCTGTAGACATGGTTGCCTGGCTATCACCAGACCAAGCTCAATTTAAAATTGAACATTGGTCTGGGGAGTCTGCTATGTATTTTCTACTGCACAAGAGGCGTGATCAATGGGCAACGTATCCGTCATCGTGTTAAACCCGCCAATAGCGCGCCAGGTGGATAAGCCAGTCTGCGATTGGTTCCCGCAAAAGTGTAACAGAAGCAGTAAAAAATTAATGTACAGGAGTTGCAGGGCGAAATCAAATTGCCGGCAGATCAGGCTGGGTTTACCCTGTCTATAGACATGGATCTCAGCCTTGTTTTTTCATCCATTTTATTGACCACAAGACAAAAAATGAAACTTGTAAGTTTGAGCACATATAAAGTACAAATGATAAAGACAGAATTATGTAGGTTAATACTTTTGGGGTTAGTTTGAATCATTAACCCTAAGTATGAACAATATTGCTTTAGAAACCACCAATCATCAGATCCTGCCAAGTATGAGTCATCAAAATAAAGCTCAAAAATAAATACAGAATTTGACAGAAATAATTCAGATCTCAGAATAAATCATTGATTTGTTTGGAAACACACGAGTGCCAACATGCGCGGTTTCTTGTGCAAACATTTAGAATGCAAAATGTCACACATTCGTGCACACATCCATCCAGTTAGAAGACGAAAGAGCTCAGTGTCAGAATGAAAAACAGATGCACACACACACGTTGTGTTTTCATGTTTTATGGGGTCTTTCCATAGACATAATGATTTTTAAACTGTACAAACTGTATATTCTATCCCCTAACACTAAACGCAGAAAACTTTGTGCATTTTTACATTTTTATTATTTAGCTGAAGCATGGCCGCTTCTTTGAAACTTATCAATGAACACTTTCGGTTTTACTCAACCTGTTGTATCGTTTTCTATACCACATTAGGTTTAAATATTTTACTTATGGCTAACACTAAAACCGCTGAGATAAAACCTCAAAGTACCATTAAATACTGTTTTTTATCTATGCTATATTAAGTTAATATAATAGTTAACATCAACTTACAATGAAGAATACATTACAGCATTTATTAATCTTGGTTAATGCTGTTTTAACCAATTTGGTCCCCATAATGTAGGGTTTACCTGGACCACACAAACACATCTCTATAAGAAACACCTGTTTGTTTGTTTTTTTACCAGGGAGTTTCCCCATCTGACAGTGTCCTAATGCAAACCCGAAACAATGTCCCAATCTGTATGTGTGCAGCAGACAGTCCAAACCAAGGTCATCCCGGCTAGAGCCATCCCCACTTTAATTCCCTGATAATTATACATTTATATTCCAAGGTTTTACCACATAACCTGACCATTTGGGGGTGCAGATGTCCTAATGTGACCAAAAGAACAGGCAATGCAATAAAAACCACCCTCTGTAAAATTCACATGGCTCTCACATGAGAGGAATGTACAGGACATGATCTGTTTTTCAGCCTCTTCCTTGAACTTTACAGCAGTATGTTTTCTAGGAACCCGGCTGTAATGCTGCTGTGTAGAGGAAAATCGGTGAAGCAAGAGGAAGTCTGTGGAAATATGCAGTGGGAGGGAACCCGATTTAAAGCAGAGTGAAATAAGAGAGGTAGAATGAGAGAGGGCATCACCATAGTACCTCCAAATTTAGACCATACTCATAAAGAGTAGCAAAGAGTGTATAACCGACACTGCAAAGCCACCACAGATGCCAAAGGGCTCCTGTATCAGCAGAACATTGCAGAGCACATCCGTTCCTCCTGGCCATGTAGGGCAGAGAGTTGGCACAGATGCCCAATAGCAGTTGGTGACCACAACTGACCTGCAATACGACGCCACGCGTGCCACCGGTGTTCACTGAAACCTCCATTCATCGGAGGCTTCCGAAGCAACTTCTCAGAAACAATGTCTCACTGTCCGCTGTCTTTATATGGCAAATTTGCACATTTTAGATTCTTAAAATCACAAAACAGCTCATGCAACATTCAACTTGTTAAAGGCCGGGTAGGTGATTTGTTTCAGAAACACTTTGTTATGCTGGTTAAAAGTCTCTTCACATCCTGATAGCAATCACTAAGTTAAAGGAACACGCCGACTTTTTGGGACTTTAGCTTATTCACCGTATCCCCCAGAGTTAGATAAGTCCATACATACCATTTTTATCTCTGTGCGTGCCATAACCCTGTCTGATGCACCCACCGCTAGCCTAGCTTAGCACAAAAACGGATCCATCTAGCCTACTGCTCAATAAGTGACAAAATAACGCCAACATTTTCCTATTTACATGTTGTGATGTGTATAGTTACATTGTGTAAAATGTAAATAGGAAAATGTTGGCGTTATTTTGTCACTTATTGAGCAGTAGGTTAGATGGAGCCGTTTACCTCCAGTCTTTGTGCTAAGCTAGGCTAGCGGTGGGTGCGTCAGACAGAGTTATGGCACGCACGGAGATAAAAATGGTATGTATGGACTTATCTAACTCTGAGGGGTACGGTGAATAAGCTAAAGTTCTTCTGTGGAAGGTGTAGGACCATAAAATGTTCATTCAGTCATTGCAGTCGGTCTGAATGCAATGATACGATACCTACCTCGCGCAGACCTCACACTTCATCAGTGCGTTTCATGCTATGCAGAGTTAGACAGACGTCAGACACCGAGCAGCGCAACCGAAACAGCAGCTGCCTTTTACAGTTCCTTCTGAACCAAAACAACCATCTTATGCTGCATTCACTTCACACCATAACTACTGTAATTCAAACATGGAAATCTTGTTTCTAAGGGCACAATATGTACGATTTTTTTATTAAAATATCCAGAAACCACTACAACAATGTTATATATTTTGTTGACTTGTGTACTTACATCATCCCAAATGTTTTTAAATCCAGAGAAATAAGCAATTTTAACCAGGACACTGACCGTGTCCATGCGTCACCTATCAGTGACATCATACCCGCGTTACCCTTGATTTCCGGGGATTTATTTTGTAGAAACCATGGAAACACCAAAGACGCTTTAACATATGATGTGTTTTATTAGACAGGTGAGCAACTGTTTGGAGACATTCATCATCAGAAAACTAATCATTGTTCTATAGCTCAACACAGTTAGTCTTATTGTTTAAATCTGGTTTTCTTGATTTACTGCAATTAATAATTTAATGTTTTACCATGCCTAATATCGATCTAGATCACTACAGTGTTATCAAGTGTCTCATAGTAGCCGCTGAGCGAACGCACAGAGTAGCATTATGACATAACAATGTTAATGACAGAACAGCGCTGCGTTCCCCCACATACGCATGAGCGGAAGAAGCGGAAGCGCTCGTCTGCGGCAGAATAAAAGCTCCACTGCTCTTGAGCCGTGTGTCATCGCTCCAGCGCCTCGTTCAGCTCCACCCTGCCTCATACTACAGTAACGTTAATAAATCTTTAATACATTAGCTCATCCATGAATATGATTTCTGCCTGAGTCCCGTCGGATTCTTTTCCACCGGCTGTAGAGGTAAAGACAACAACTCCCATGATTCCACAAAATCAAGGCATCATCAAGCTACTCCTTTGTTTTGAATAAGCGACCTCTAGCGGCGAAAATTACATACAGTATTGTGTAATTGCAACTTCCCCTCCCATTTGCAGCGACTTCTCTTTACTGATAATGTGTTTACTAGCGTGAAGGCAGGGCAACCTGTCACTCACATGAGATCCACCAATAGCAAACCACATACATCCAATGATCCAATCAATTCACAATTGACAAAATCAAGCCCCGCCCTACAAATTTTCTTGTTCGAGAAGCCGTTTCACTCAGATATACGTCACAGAATAGGCCAACTTCCATTTCATGCTGACTTTAAAGACATTTAAAGGAATAGTTCTCTCCAAAATTTTAATTCTGTTATCATTTCATGGAACACAAAAGGAGATATTTATAGCAGTCCAAGCTGCTCTTTTCCATATAATGAAAGACCACAGTTGATTTCAGTGAATCATTTCAGATATAATGTTATTATATGGCTTTAAAAGTCTTGTATTATAGTTCACAAGTCATATGGCTTTATAGCGCCTAAACATCTCATTTTGTGTTCCATGGAATTAAAATTTTGTGTTGAATTATCCCTTTAATGTACAGGCCATTTAAATCCGGTTGTTTGAGAACCAAATGCATAACACTGGTGATCGAATATGATTTTCAATCTAAAACTACCCTGTTTGGGAATTTCACTGATCTGTAAAGTTCCCTCTCTAGTCTTACAAACATTTTTGGCTAGTCATTCTTATGGAATGAACTTGAGGCGTTTACCTTCATACCGAAAGTTTGCATACATTATTGTGACTAAAATCACAATATATCTGTAACATAATATAAAACCTGTAAATTGCAGTCTGAACTGATTACATGATGGTCAAGTTAAACAGTAATGCTCAAATATATGACAATCAGCACTACAGATTTGCATAAATTTGGATTGAATCATAATAATGTCTAGCAGTGTTCACACTCTTCTCATGTTCAGCTCCCTGTGTGACTTGCATAACCTGGTTTCACTTCTACCCTAGATTACGAAACACAACTATGCTGACTGATGATTCGGGCCTCTCAGAACTGGTGACCTCTATACCTTAAATAACTTGTTCTATGGACATGACATATATTAATTTGGCATACACTGGTATCCATAAATTCACAGGATTTATGTGTTCCTGGGAAACTGAAATTTAGTGTGGCTAGCATCATGCCCTTAATTCCCGCACCCAAGCTCTAAAACTATATGCCACATCATTTTTGTACTATGAATAATACATATTTTCTGCTCTATTTCTAGGTCCCTAATCAAATGCAAATCTGACATTGATCATGTGACTCTTTGTCCAGATGGTCAGATGTTCTTGCTTCCAATAAAGCCCAAGATGTTCTGCAAGATGTTGCGGTCATTAAGGCAAGACACTATGCAGTTTTCATGCACCGGTAAATTTTGCTTCCATAATATGTCTTCCAAACATCCAAAATACACATATAAGTCTTTGTTTTATTACACATTATCAATTTGGTCTGTATATTTCAATTACATACATATCTTTAAAGATTTTTTTTTTCTCAAAATATGATTTTTCTGCCAGAAATCTCCACTTCAGTAGCACTTCCATATACCAAACTTTATAAGGTTTATAGAGGAGTTTGTTCATAGTTCATCCGCCTGATTATATAACTTTTTATTTCCTTAAAAAATTCCTTAAAAATATAATATTAGTTCTGGATATTATAAAAAGAGGTATTCAAATTCTCTAACGTCAACAAAATGAAAGAATTTGGCTTTATCCAATGTTCAGATTTTTGTTTTGGAAATTGTGCAAATTAGTGCATATTTAATTTTAATACAAAAAATTGCCAAGTCTTAATACTTTGATCAATCACATGGGTAAGTATGATGGTAACTATTAGTTAAAATGTCTATTTCTATTCACCTGTGCTGTCTTGCATTAATAGCAAAATATTACAAGTATTCTGAAATTCATCCAAACACTACACTAATATTACAACATGCAATAAAAATCCATATTACATTAAAAAAGAAAGCAAAATAGATGCATTCTCTCCACCCAAGAAAAAAAAAACCTATACCAAAATGTATTTAAAATACATTCATTTCATACCAAGTATACTAGAAATCCATTAACATATTTACTGACATACTGTATACCTTGAGACTTGCTGATATAAATATTGTAATTAAACTTTATTTAAGGTACTTCTTTATTGCACAATGCACATTTCTTAACATTAAGCCTAAAGTGTGTTTTAATATCACTATTAGTAAGGATAGTATGATCTCTGTATGTAATATCAATCTTTAAATACAAGATATTTAAAGTGCACTTGAAGTATACTTGCAATAGTTCCACTTTAGCACCTAGCAAATTTAGTTTAAATTTAGTATACTAAAAGTAACCTACAATTGTAGGGTATTTATATTAATTGCATAAAAATGTAAATGTATTTGTAGTATACTTAGCATAAATTAAATGCATTCCAAATACATTTTGGTATATTTATATATTTTTCACTAGGGCAGTAATATTTAGATCTCACAGTTAGGGGACCATAGAGACTGTATTCTGTTCTTATTTGTTTTGTCATTTCATATCGTAAAAGTTCATGATCCCCACCTATAAACTCAACAGTCAATTGGGCTGTAATCACTATTGCTCAAAAAAAAGACAGATGGGCCCTCAAACAAATGCAGGGCGTCTGTTTGACGTGACAGTGCATGATTGAGTTGTCCTAACAGCTGTCCCATTGGCCAAGGCACGCTTAGACTCGTCTCTGCTCAGTAACTTCTGTCCTATGCGCATAACCAAACACTTCACAGATCAAGCCAGGCCCGCTGTCTCTCCTAGTCAACCATGCAAAGACTAGATGTCTCCTTAGTTTCCTCAACACCCCGGGGGTCACACGACTGATCAATAAGCTATGCATTGAGCATCCAGCATTAACATAAGCTGCGGCTGCATAAGCTCTGAAGTTTCTCTCTTTGTCTCCATCTGTAATGATCTGCATGTCAAAGCATGGCTGAATAAATATATATGGCGAGATGAGAAGTCATGCAACGCTCTAAATGCAGTTTGATTTTCCTTCTGTTCCATCATCATCGACAAGGATGCTGAGGTTGTTTCATGGATTGGCATGTGACCAGCAGCCAGCGTTTAGTGCACATTCAGCAATTAACACTATCTCTGCCAGTCTGATTAATTAATTATTTACATGGATTAGGACCCATAGATTTTCCAAAGGTTTCTGCTCAACATGCACGTCACTTTTTCAAGACAACCGGCAACAAGCACATATAAAAGCAACTGCACACAATGCAAATAAATAAATAAATATAAAATAAAATAATCTGAAGAATTTATGGAAGAACTTTTGGTAACACTTTATTTTAGGGTTCAAGTCTCACTAACTAGTTGTTTATTAGCATGCATATTACTAGGATATTGGCTGTTTATTAGTACTTATAAAGCACATATTAATGCCTTATTCTGCATGACCATATTCTGCATGCCTTAATCCTACCCAATACCTAAACCTAACAACTACCTTACTATCTATTAATAAGCAGTAATTAGGAGTTTATTGAGGCAAAAGTCATAGTTAAGAGTACATATACTAAAGTGTTAGCAAACTTTTTAAACTCAAGAACCCATACAACTAAAAATGGCTCTTGGTAAGAAGTGTAAAAACATTGAGTATATCAGAAATCAATAGCACATCATCTTCCTCTGTAAAGGGGTCAAATCATTTTAATAACAATAGATTTTTGATTTGTTTCAGAAAATCCTCCAACAGAAATCCCAAAACCTCAAAAACCCAAATCCTCAACAGGTTCCTTTTGTTCTTATGATCCTTCTGTTCCTCTTTTTCCTTTCTTTCCTTCCTGTGTGCCATGTTTCTCTTCCTGTCTGTCAACTGTCCAGAGCTCCAGTATCAGACTCATCAGACAGTGAATCATAGTGTTGCATAGAACGTCTAATATTAGAGTTTGGCTTGGTTTTGCAGAGTTTGCAAACTGACAAGTTTTTCCAAAGTTGCAAAAAAAAATTCCCAAAAAAAGCTCCAACACATAGACTGGCGACAAATGCAGTTAAGCAACACCACACAAAAGTGAGAGTTCCGTTGTTCCGAACTACATGTTGGAACAAACTGTTGCATACTAGCATACTAATTTACTATTTCTGCAATTTATTGTAGGCCTATGCATACTTTCCATAGTTTTCTGTATGCAGTGAATACCCAGACGAGTCTACTACATTTTGCTATTTATTAATATATTAATAAATAAGAGGTCAAGTCCAGAGCATTGCATTGTGGGATACTAAATTAAATTAGCAAAGTCATGCAGTCATGTGATAATGTAGCATGCGACTGTTAAATGTTATTGTTTACATAATGCATAGGCTACTGTTTCACACACCATTATGATTCATAGTATGCAAGTAGTAGTAGACTATGACTAGAGTTCAGTCACTGAGTCAGGAAACATTTCCATGTGGAATGAATTAGACAAAAGTCTCTAAAGACTTAGTCTGGACGTCTCGTATAACGCCACCAATTAAGTGAGCTAAAATTGGTTTCTTGACTAGTTATGTTTCAGCACAAAGGCAGTTGTGACACACTTCCCGGAAATTACTCATGACAGTGTGTTCAGCTCGTTATAAATGTGTTCCCCATTTTTTCTAAAAAAAAAAAAAAATGTAAGGGAAAAAAAGTCAATTTGAGCTTCTTGTGCAGTAAAAATACAAGAGCTCCACCTGGTGGCCAACTTTACCTCTTCTCAAGAGTTTAGTCACACACTCAGGTCTTTGTTCGCAGGAGAAAATGTAGGAAAAGAAGGTCAGTGGATCAGTTACATGAAATAATCAATACACAGCAAAAGACTGTCTGCTTATAGAGAATGACCTTTAATTCAGAACAAGTTCATCCTCAGGAAATTACAGGACTCTGGCTGTGCTCAGAATGATACTAGTGTGTGTGTGTGTGCATACACATTTAATTTCGCGTATTTTGTTTAAAACACATTATGCAACCGAAAAAAAAAAATCAAACAATAGTATGTTACATGGCCTAATTTGTTTATAGAAAATTAAAGGGGTATTTTGCATTTTAAATCCATCTTTGGGTAAATGTGTTGGCAGTTAAGAATGAGTAAGAAGATGATCAAAATTATGGTTCATTGTTTCCAGTTCATTAGAAATAGTAGATCAGTTCCAGAGCTTTGCACTGTGGGATACTCTAGTTATACTGCATTTAGCAATATATACTAAAAAGGATAATATTTTACATTTTCATTTAATTTTGTGTGTCATAACTCTTTGCTGTCCATTTAAATAATCAGTTTAGTTAGCGATATTAGAACTGACACACTAAAACAATATAAAAGTAAACTGCTTATTTTGGCAATGCAACCAATAAATGATCATAGTGGAAATAAGAGTGTTATTTTACATTTTTACATACACCGAGCAGGCAAAACCATTATGACCGTGAAGTGAAGGTGAAGTGAATAACACTGATTATCTCTTCATCACGGCACCTGTTAGTGGGTGGGATATATTAGGCAGCAAGTGAACATTTTGTCCTCAAAGTTGATGTGTTAGAAGCAGGAAAAATGGGCAAGCGTAAGGATTTGAGCGAGTTTGACAAGGGCCAAATTGTGATGGCTAGACAACGGTCAGAGCATCTCCAAAACTGCAGCTCTTGTGGGGTGTTCCCGGTCTGCAGTGGTCAGTATCTCAAAAGTGCTCCAAGGAAGGAACAGTGGTAAACCGGCGACAGGGTCATGGGCGGCTAAGGCTCATTGATGCACGTGGGGAGCGAAAGTTGGCCCGTGTGGTCCGATCAAACAGACGAGCTACTGTAGCTCAAATTGCTCAAGAAGTTAATGCTGGTTCTAATAGAAAGGTGTCAGAATACACAGTGCATCACAGTTTGTTGCGTATGGGGCTGCATAGCCGCAGACCAGTCAGGGTGCCCATGCTGACCCCTGTACACCGCCGAAAGCACCAACAGTGGCACGTGAGCATCAGAACTGGACCACGGAGCAATGGAAGGTGGCCTGGTCTGATGAATCATGTTTTCTTTTACATCACGTGGATGGCCGGGTGCGTGGCTTACCTGGGGAACACATGGCACAAGGATGCACTATGGGAAGAAGGCAAGCCGGCGGAGGCAGTGTGATGCTTTGGGCAATGTTCTGCTGGGAAACCTTGGGTCCTGCTATCCATCTCAATCCAATCGAGCATCTGTGGGATGTGCTGAACAAACAAGTCCGATCTATGGAGGCCCCACCCCGCAACTTACAGGACTTAAAGGATCTGCTGCTAACATCTTGGTGCCAGATACCACAGCACACCTTCAGGGGTCTAGTGGAGTCCATGCCTCGACGGGTCAGGGCTGTTTTGGCAGCAAAAGGGGGACCAACACAATATTAGGTCATAATGTTATACCTGATCGGTGTATAATTATATATATATATATATATGCAACTTCCAACACAGTCTCTCCATCTATCTAGGCTTGGTTTCTATAAATCAATTAAAAATTATATTTAAATAAAAACTACACACTTAAGATAAAAATTAATAGAAATTAAGCAAGAATTATCATAAACGTCAGAAGTTCAGATGGTTAAATAATAACAATTATAATTGTTGTGCTTTACCTCCATCTTCCGAATTTAGGAATCCGATTTCACCAGTTGCTCATTCACGAGAAAAGTCAGAAGTTCAGTGTTACATTTATTTCTCATTTTAAAAACTGCTTCGAACAATCAAAATATAAATACATTTTCCCCACACAAAAGATAAACCGGCAACGACACATGACAAAAACTCTCTCATACCAAACAGCCATCTGCAAACATACACACAGACACGCACACACACACACACACACACACGCACGCACGCACGCACGCACACCCCAGCCCCTGAATTTAGAGTTAAAGGTGCAATTACACACACACAAAAAAAAATTATAATAATTCTCAGACATCTGTACAGACTGCAGTCTCTGTACGTAGTTTGTGTGCTTGATGATCGAACAGGTTTCCTGTTTGAAATCGCTTGTGTCTTTTCCAGTTTGACAAAGAATGCCGCTTCTGATTCTTCTGTAGGGACCGAAACTCATTCAAACGACTGTTAAAACTGCTGGTTTAGTCTGCCAAACTCTGACAGTGTATGACGGGCAGGAAAACACTGGTTTCTTGATCAGGTAACACTACAATTTTTAAATCAACCGAGGAGTGATTCATAAAGAACAAATAATTCAAAGGCCAAAATCTCAGAAAGAAAGCTTTGATTTGCAGAGGTAAACAACTGATGCATCGGCGCGAACGAGTCCTTATGATCCTCCACAATACAGTGGGCCAGTGTCTTAGTCACAGGTCCTTGTGCGGTTCCTGTGCTTGTTTACGAGGGGCCCCGTGTCAATGGATACTGCTCTGTGGCCACAACAAGAAACAGTCTGGGGGCTTTCGTTGTGGCGTCTTCCCTTTAAAACACAGAGGTTTCCAGACACAGTCATACACCCAGTGTCCCTGTGCTGCTAAGATGCTTTACCCAGCTCGATCTTCTTCTGTATGGCTCTTGCTGAGTGGTATATCAAAGAATCAATGAGTCCAGCAACTGAAGGAACAGGAGAGAAACAGACTAGGTGAGATAAAGAATGACTGCTGTCTGCATGTAGCATTAACATAGTCCACAGTTGTCAAAGCAATGAAAAAAAAATGAAAATATGGGGATTATTTAGTTTTAAAAAATCTAATTTTATGTGACAAAAAATGCTAAGAAATATATAATCACTTAGGGCAATATTATTTACAATTTTACAGTTGTACTTTAGTTTTTAAATACTACATTTTTACAGTGAAGTATTACAATAGTACAATCATTGTTTAATGTTTATTTAGTAATAATAATACAATTAATAATAATAAAAATTAAAGCATGCATTTTAAAATTGCAATCAAAATTTTTACCGGAAAAGCACAGGTAGATGTTTTTCCTGCCACACTTTTAACCCTCATCCACTCGTTGGGTCATTTTGACCGGAATTTCTTTTTACAAAATTGAGTGCTCATTGATCACTTATTAATTTTGTCGCACTTGAACTTGGAATAGACAAAAAATTTTTTTTACTCATTTTTAAAAAAAAGAAACAAATCCTTCCCTCGCAGGTCAATTTGACCCCATAGGAATAAATAGAATGCGAGGGATTTTGTCAAAAAAATATAAAAAATCCGGCACAATCCAGAACAAGCACACATACCAATGAAGGCATGAAACTATAGAACATCCCCAATGTAGAACACACTCACATGAACACCCACCCACCCAGTTTTTTTCAAATAAAAATCAGTCACAATTCAAACTGCACACAGATATGAAGTGGTTAGATTTGAACATTTACAGTGCAGAACAACCCCCCCCCCCCCACCCCAACCCCACACAAATGCAAAATAAATAGTGAAATTATGACAGCATTTTTAATTCCAAATTATAATTAATTATTTATAATTAATTATAAGAATTTAAATACTCTTCAAGGTTTTACTTTCCCCCCCTGCTGTCCACTTTACTAACTTGAATTATTGCAATATCTGACACTTCAATATTTTTAGAAAAACCTAAAAAATGGTCAAAATTATAACTAAAAATGTTAAAACTGTTTAAATAGATACCTGAATGCACAATGAATGAATCTATGTAATGCATCTGATCTAGTGGCAAGAGTCATGAAATATCTGTTATATATATTTTTTTTCCACAAGAGGTCGGCAGAGACACCCAATGTGGGTTATGCATGTAATGTTGAGTTATTTTGAATTTAAGTTGAAAGAATGTGCTTAAACTATATTATTTATTGGTCAAATCTAGTCATTTAAAGGTAAATAAAATAACAAAAGAAAAAAAAAACAGTAAGCTTTCTGAACAAAAAATTATTTTAGGGCTTCGGGTCATTTTGACCCACGAGGGAAGGATTTGTTACAGGATGCGAGGAGAGTGTGTTCACATGCATGTTTTTCCTTCATTATAGGGTCCAACCGAACAACTACAAAGGTAAAAACTAATCTTCAAGCATTTAAACACAAGTCTGTTATCAAAGAGCTTGAGAAAAGTGTGCGCAAACTTGAGACCTTTTGCTGCTGAATTGGGAAAGGTTTGGCTGGATTTTACACACTTCTCATGTACAAGACGTGCAGCATATAAATGTTACCACAAGCAGTAAAAGTAGGTTTATGCAGTCTACAATCTTCCATTCTGCCCATATAGTTCATTTCTGTGAAAACTGCTCAAATACAAAACACCAAATGTAATCTCACCTGTGAAAACGCCTCCTATAATAGCACAAACTCCTGTTAGGAAATGGGTGAAAGACCTGCGGAGGAAAGCCCATACAAAGATATATTAAACACTAAAAATCGCTACATTCCCTCATGCAACAACACACATTGCATTAGACCGTTTCGTTCAAACAAAGTGAACATAATGTATGCAATGTAATTAAACGAGAATGAACAATAACAGGAGACGCACCTCTGCTTCTCTGTGAATTTCACCATCATTGGAGACAGCTCATAAAGCACAAACACACCAGGTAAACCCTGATCTCCAATCAGCCCATTGGCTACTTTCTCATGTCTTGTTACTGAAAACTGGTTTGTTTTAACAACCTAAATTAAAAGGAAAAAACATGGTTTAAAAATATGCTCATCTTCTTAATTAACAGCTTCTTATAAAAGATTACCATTACAAACAGCAACATACCATTGTTACTACATCAGTTAATGCCAGTAATATAAAACCTTAAAGGGATAGTTCACCCAAAAATAAAAATTGGTAACCAGACAGTTGACGGTAACCACTGACTTCCATAGTAGGAAGTCAATGGTTACCGTCAAAGCGTCAACTGTCTGGTTACAGACATTCTTCAAAATATCCTCTTTTGTGTGCAACAGAAGAAAGAAACAACATGAGGTTGAGTAAATGACAGAATTTTTATTTTTGGATGAACTATCCCTTTAATAAAGGAATATGTTTTTTTGTGCCAGTGGTACTAATACTAAGTAGCAACCACAGTTGTGGTTCTGTTTTTATTCCCTAAATTCCAATAGCGCAGCTGTCTTACCTCTCCATCTCCTTTAACGTATATCGTTGGTACAATTTTCACAAAATACTGGTACATCATTGATGCTGTAAAGAGCAAAAGAGTGCATAGATCAATATAACGCACAACGTTGTGTGTCAGCATTTCCAAATTATTTCCTTGAAATCCCCTTGCACGAAAAACAAGGGGACATGTCAATGTCACGTGTTCACATTTTTGCTCTAATCTTTTCATTATGATGAGTAATAAATATAGAAATTGAATAAACGTGATTGTTTGACGTTAACACATTTACAAGAACAAACTAATTTGGCATTTCATCACAAATAGCCTGCAGTTCCACCGTTCACCGAAATGGTGAATCTCACATGGCTTTCTGTACCGCTAGAGGGCGCTGCTGCACTTTAGAGCCTTGCACTCTCCTCCGCTTGTACTTTAACACCAACCACTTCCTGTCAAGTAATGGCGTCTGTGTGAAGCAGTCTTATAACAAACACTCAACTCGAGCAGAAAACTAGCTAATAGAGGCACTCACATTGCGATTTGAACAAGGTAAGCAGATTTTCTTCAAATACATTTTCCAAACGGTGCGTATAAAACTTTCGGTGCACTGTGGAGTTTGTTCAAGGCCAGAGACCCTGGTGACATTTAACCAAATAAACGACTCACGTGCAATACATTAGCTTTTCTAGATTTTAGTTTTACTTCAACCTTAATATTAAGTCATTTACAACAATTTCAGTTCAGTTGCTAATATAAATACCTTTACTTATAAAACGCAGGTGTCTGGTTTATCAGTAAAAGCATACGAGCAGCATTTTGGGGCATTACAGAGGTCATTATATGTTTACTGACTGGGAACGCGACAAAAATTAAAGATGAAATATGCATATGAAAGATTAATACACATTTATATTTAAAAATATATACAATCAAAATATGATATTTTGATATATATATATATACACACACATTATATATAAAAAATATATACTATCAAAATATCATATTTTGATAGTATATATTTTTTATATATAGTGTGTGTGTATATATATATACACACACACACACATCACAGAATAAAATATATACTAACAAATATATATATATACACCACATTTTTATAGTGTGTATATAGTATATTTTAATATCAAAATGATATACACACTTTTAAAAATATATACTTTTTTTGATAGTATATATTTTAGTATTTTTTTTTATATAATATATTTTGTAATTTTAATGTGTGTGTGTATATATCATCTTATCTATCTGATAAAATAATAATAATATATTTATATATAAAAAAGAAAAAAAAATGAATAAAGTCTGCTTTATCCTTCTTCCAGATGCCGGTGACTGTAGGACCGTATGGACAGACGCAGCCCAGTTGCTTTGACAGAGTCAAGATGGGCTTCATGATGGGTTTTGCCGTGGGCATGGCCGCAGGCGCCATGTTTGGAACTTTCTCCTGTCTCAGGTATGAACTTTAATGGCTGTCATATTTTGGGTTATTTATGATGCAACATTAACTGCAACTGGTATTTTGGCAGAAAAATTGTTAAACTGTTTTAATAGAGATTGTTCTATTCAGGATCGGCATGAGGGGTCGAGAGTTGATGGGTGGAGTTGGGAAGACGATGATGCAAAGCGGTGGCACGTTCGGAACCTTCATGGCGATTGGGATGGGCATCCGCTGCTGAGATCACACTAATGCTAGGACTTTTGTAGATTCATTTATTTGTTGTCATTCCCACATTCAAGGACACCAGTGTCAATAAAGACAGATTTAAGAAAACAGATTTTTCTGTAAATCTTGGGCTCAATCTAAGATTTATGTGTTGACTGTTGCTAGATGATGACACTTTGAAGACAGCCGTCCTTTTCATTTGTGTCCAGTAGAATAAATAAATTTCAGCTACATGGGATTGACCTTTCTGCTGTTTATGGAGGGCTGACAACGAAATTGCTACAGAGAAATAAAGCAGGTCTCTTTAATTCTATTATTTAATAATGTCAGTGCTATTGTTTTGTTTTAAGATGCACACCAGTAATGTTTATAAAAGCTACTTAAATGTCCTAATTGAACTAAGGCCTAATCCTGGCTTAATCTAAGCCCCGTCTATGAAACCGGGACTATGTTCTCTGAAACAAGTTTAGGCATAAAAATAATAAACATCACACACTTACCTTGAGGTGCTGCTACATTAGTATCATCTAAAGGGTTGACAATTCCAGGATAGTCTTTCCCAAATGAAAGATGTTTGATGAAATGTGTCATATTGATCTATGGTCATATCAAACAAATTCCGTTAGGAATAATATTACCGGCAATGGCAGATCAGTCTTATTGAAAAGAAGTGAAACAACTCACATTGTCTAGTCCAAAGCTCTGCAGATCATGAACTGAAAATAAAGGAATCAATTGACAACATGAATAAATGTTTCGAAAGACCCACAATTTGTAAATGCACCGTAGTCAAGTAAACTTGGTTAGCCTAGAAATGGGCACATTTTTTAAACAAAGGCAGAGCATAGTACATTAAGTGGTCACAGATGAGCTTGCTGATGAGAATCGTGACAAATTAATTGACGTTATAGAAGCCACTGCAGTGTAAAATCACAAACTGACTATTTGTTATAGACTAAATCTTAAATTATGTGCAGAGAAAGGCAGAATTACTGATGTAGTAACAAGGTAAATTCTAACTTGTCTTGGAATAAAGATTTATTAAAATATAAAAGATCAACTTACTTTCCACAGCATGCACTGCAGAAAGAAAAGAAAATAGTCACTAAATGGCTTTG
This sequence comes from Rhinogobio ventralis, assembly GCA_039654625.1. Classification (NCBI taxonomy): domain Eukaryota; kingdom Metazoa; phylum Chordata; class Actinopteri; order Cypriniformes; family Gobionidae; genus Rhinogobio; species Rhinogobio ventralis. Next base: position 36,593,295 of record CM077205.1, on the reverse strand, counting down.
TTTTTGGAAAGCAAAGTTTTCATGAGGAATTTGTGACAAGCACTGGCTCTTTAAGCTCATTCCAATACTAGAGTAAAATTGTAAAGGCCAAATTGAGACTCATCTCTCTCTATTGCTTTCTGAAGTAGGGCTATTGAAATTGTTTGGCATTTGAATCCAGGGTCCATTAATGAAGTATTGGATATGCACTTCTTAAAGGATTAGTTCACTTTGAAATGAAAATTACCCCATGATTTACTCACCCTCAAGCCATCCTAGGTGTATATGACTTTCTTCTTTCTGATGAACAGTCAGAGTTATATTAATAAATATCCTGACGCTTCCAAGCTTTATAATGGCAGTGAGCGGGGTTCAATGTTCACTGCCATTATAAAGCTTGGAAGCGTCAGGATATTTATTAATATAACTCTGATTGTATTCGTCTGAAAGAAGAATGTCATATACACCTAGGATGGCTTGAGGGAGAGTAAATCATGGGGTAATTTTCATTTTAAAGTGAACTAATCCTTTAAGCCATTGGAAGAATAGCCTTTGCATGACCAAGTGTAACTGGTGTTAGTTCTATACCTTGTTACTGAGAAAGATTGTGAGCTTTGCATAGAAACCCTTTTGTCCCAAAGTTAAAAACCCAAACTTCCCAAAAATCATTTCATTAATAAAACAGCTTTGATTTACAGCATCAATGGTCAACTCCACAAGGTAATGACTGCATAGAGGAATTAATAAGATCTTAAGATTAATTACTAAGATTAATAAGACGGGATAAGAAACTGTTCATCAGCCCAGAAACTTGCCAACTGGTCAATATAAAACAGACTTTAAGGTGATTTAAACTACAGATACTCAGGTGCACAGATAGACTGATGAACAGTTTTGAGAAAGCAGGCAGAAAGCAAAGCAAAAGAAAAGACATGCATTGTGTATTTCTATAAATAAATACAAATGCAGATCTTAATGGCACTAAATGGCTCACCATGCACTCCTTTACATAGTAAGAGTCTGGCTACATGCAGACAGGACTTTTAGATCTGATGCATACTGGCTCATAGGCTTTAGTCAAAAGCGGTTTCAATTTGATATAAAATTAATAATACATTTTTAACTCAACACAAAATGTTTGGGCATCCAGTCTTAAAAAAAGGGGTTAACAGACTAAAACTATTAAACATGCCTCCGCATCAGACCTAAAAGCTTTGGCTTGTGTTTGATTCATAATTAATAACTAAACACGAGTCTTTACCATGTACATGAGACTGCTGGAAGCTCTTTCCAGGGGCAAAATGGAAATTTCCTGCCACCTGGAGAAATGTAAGGAAATGTTGAGAATTTTTTAAATATACAAGCATGTAGGTGAACCTAAAACATTTGCTGCATCCAAAATCCCATACTGTACTACATTTGGTTTGAAACTTAATTCATGACCCTTAAAAAGTATGTTCTATATAGGATTGGGCATTGTTTAAATTTTAACGATTTTGATTCTGCTTATCGATTCCAATTAAAAATACCATAGCAAAAACAACTAGCCTAACTAATATAAATGTCAAGCATTATTAAAGACAAGCAAACACTAACTAATAATAACAAATAAAAAATTAGCAGTCACACAAATAAATACAACTGAAATAAACAGCGTTTTAAGATTTTCAGGTACAGAAACTAATCAAATGTAAAACTGCTTTTTACATAAAATATACATTACAGATATAGTCACAAAAGTTAATCATTCAAGAACAGCGAGTGAATTTTCTCTTCATCTTTTGTTGTTTGATTAAGTTTATTATAGAGACGTCAGCAGGAATATTAGGCTGCTGTCACTTTAAGAGCTGCACATATGCAATATACTGTTACACGTGTTTTCTTTCTCAACTGTTTACGTTCAGTTAAGACAAAACGGACCGTTTACGAGGATATTTTGACATTTTTGTGTGTATTTGTCTGTTCAATTGAAAAACGACGCAGAAGAGAACTCAGTTCGGTATCGTGTGCAATGCCGTATGAGATGCGGCTTTCTGTGCTGGACACATATCCAAAACAGCATGCGCACAGAAAGCCGCATCTTATACTCATTGTTCTTTCGCTTGATTGGTTTAAAAATCACATTAAAATCACTTTTTCTCTGCATGTGCTTTGGATGTGTGTGCAGCACAGAAACAGTGTGCGAGTCTTCTTGTGCTTAAATGGTTTAATGCCATATTAAAATGCACACAAAGGAATTGATAAGAGGATAAGTATCCGATTCCAGAATTGGAATCGATTTTCGATTCCCAACTCTAGTTCTATATAGTATGAATGCAATTTGGACGTACTACACCTGCCATGTTGTCACTGTCATGTGACCTATGCCATCATTTGCGTCGCTCCACTGCCATTCAAAAATCCTTTCCTATGCCCTCATCTTCCTATGTCCATCGCATGCACACTTCAGAATCTCGCCAGAAGTAGTAGGTCATCCGGGATTTTTTTTACCTACTGTTTTTCGAATACTATGTATTTGGACAGTCTACTCTGTTGGCATGCTATTTTTCGCAAACTATAGAGTAGGGAAGTGTTTGATTTTGGATGCAGCAATTGATTCAGGAATCATATCATGGGCTGCATGTTACCTTATTGACCTCCAGAAAGCCATAGACCTGACAGCCCTCATTCTTCTGTTCCTGCATCTTCTGGCTGAAACCCTCTCTCTTACACTGCTCAATGGTGTCAGGGGTCTTAAATGCCCAGCCCCGCCGCCGATACGCCTCCCGTACATCATCACAGGTATTGCAACACCTGCAAAACAATCACAAACTTTGGTATTTCACAAACACCTGGGGCCTGTACCATCAAGCCAGTTTCGCTGACTAGCCAAGTAAGTTTCAGTTTAGATTGCACCCATCCTGGACTTTAGGTACCATGAAAGTGGCTTGGCTTTTAGCTGGGTTCATCGTCATAGTAACTTAAGTCATCCTCATCGTCATCCACAACTTAAGTCCCCCTTTTGCTGCCAAAACAGCCCTGACCCGTCGAGACATGGACTCTACTAGACTCCTGTAGGTGTGATGTGGTATCTGGCACCAAGATGTTAGCAGCCTATCCTTTAAGTCTTGTAAGTTGTGAGGTGGGTCCTCCATGGATCTGACTTGACCAGCACATCCCACAGATGCTCGACTGCTCGACTGGATTGAGATCTGGGGAATTTGGAGGCCAAGTCAACACCTCAAACTCGTTGTTGTGCTCCTCAAACTGTTCTGATCCATTTTTGCTTTGTGGCAGGGTGCATTATCCTGCTGAAAGAGGCCACAGTCACCAGGAAATACCATTTCCATGAAAGGGTGTACATGGTCTGCAACAATGCTTAGGTAGGTGGTACGTGTCAAAGTTACATCCACATGGATGGCAGGACCCAAGGTTTCCCGGCAGAACATTGCCCAAAGCATCACACTGCCTCCGCCGGCTTGCCTTCTTCCCATAGTGCATCCTGGTGCCATGTGTTCCCCAGGTAAGCGACGCACACGCACCCGGCCATCCACGTGATGTAAAAGAAAACATGATTCATCAGACCAGGCCACCTTCTTCCATTGCTCCGTGGTCCAGTTCTGATGCTTATGTGCCCACTGTTGGTGCTTTCGGTGGTGGACAGGGGTCAGCATATATATATATATATATATATCATTAAAGCATTTAGTTTACATGAATATTAATATATACAGATAATATGCAACTGTAAGCTGTAGAATAAATAGATAAAGCTTTAAAAATGTGACCTTACATGTTTGAATATACATTTATATAAAATCAACTATATAAACTGATTTCATTTTCACAACTTTCACTTGCACATAGCAAGATATTTTCTTTATCCTCTTTCGTGGAAAAGTATTTTCTTCTGTGTAAATGCATTCAAAATCTTTACTCAATCTCTTAATCTTCGGCAAAAGAGTTTTGAATCACGTTGGCTCTCTTTTGAATGATTTAGATATCATTTATGTAATTATTATACCCTTAATCAATTACACATCATTTTATCATTTTAGTTTATCATTCATTAATAGGCACTTTGTTAAAATGAATATAAATAGCCTATATAAAGGTAATACAAATAAGCTTTAAAATCAATAAATAAAGCTATAAAAATGACTACGTGAGCTTAAAATATTCAATTTTCTATACATCAACTAAACTAACTTCCTGACTTTGACTTGCATTGACGTATAAGATTTTTCTTCAAGTTGTCCTCTTTCATAGACAGCTCTTTTCTTCTTGCTGTGTAAATTTGTTTAAATTCTTAATATTTTTTAATCATGTAATATTCTGCAGAAGAGAGAAATTAATCTCACTGCTTCTCTCGCCGAGAAGTGAATCTCAGTTTCACTGATCCACAGCATGTGATTGGCTGTTCACTACTGATGTCACAGCTAAACTCCTAAACTCAGGATCAAAGCCTGAGTTGACAGAGAAAGCTGATGATCAGCATCATGGGACATACAAAGCCTGAATAGATTGGTTTGGTTTTGTCAACTCGAAACTAATCCTGTAACCCTGAGTTTGTTAAGGAACACGCCGACTTTTTGGGACTTTAGCTTATTCACTGTATCTCCCAGAGTTACATAAGTTTATACATACCATTTTCATCTCCGTGCGTGCCATAACTCTGTCTGACGCACCCACCGCTAGCCTAGCTTAGCACAAAGACTGGAGGTAAATGGCTCCAGCTAGCCTACTGCTCAATAAGGGACAAAATAACGCCAATATTTTCCTGTTGTGATGTGTATAGTTACATCGTAATAATCAAGGAACTTTGCTGCCGTACCATGAGTGCAGCGGCGCAATGATATTACGCAGCGCCTGAAAATAGTCCCCAGCATGCTCTCTGTGCAAGCAGGTTGTAACGTTGGTTATGTTGACGGAAGTTAGCCTATTTTCAGGCGCTGCGTAATATCATTGCGCCGCTGCACCCATGGTATGGCAGCAAAGTTCCTGGATTATTATGCAGGAATGAGAGTATAGTCCCTAGCCATATCGGTCTAGAAAATTGCAACTTTTCATTTTCCGTCGGTCTTAGTACACGATGTAACTATACACATCACAACATGTAAATAGGAAAATGTTGGTGTTATTTTGTCACTTATTGAGCAGTAGGCTAGATGGAGCCGTTTACCTCCAGTCTTTGTGCTAAGCTAAGCTAGCGGTGGGTGCGTCAGACAGAGTTATGGCACGCACGGAGATAAAAATGGTATGTATAAACTTATCTAACTCTGGGGGATCTGGTGAATAAGCTAAAGTCCCAAAAAGTTGACGTGTTCCTTTAAACTACCATCATGGTACAGGCCCCTGGTGTCCTCCATGGTCCCTGTTCATTCCGACAACAAAGCACTTAAGCTCGTAATCACAACTTCTGAAGTGGGAATTAAGAATTTTCCGATAGCACAGCATAAGTTCCAACCCTGCTCCAACACACATACCTGTAGTTTTCAAATAAGCTTGAAGGACTTGAAGGATTAGCTGGATCAGGTGTGTTTAAATAGGGTTGAAGCTAAACTGACAGTGGCCCTCCAGGAACTGGAGAATGTTATTACTACAAATGTTATTTGTAAATGTGATTTGTGATGCCCTCTAGGATTTTTAAACTTCTCACGAATCTTTCAGCCAGGTGATTATGAACATGAGCTGCTATCTTGACTTTGTAATCACCTGTCAACTACAAGAATCTTAACTAAAGCTTTCAGAACCGGTTTCACACCAGTAGAAAGACCTGTTCTGCCAGCAGATTTCACATTTTTTCAGAAACCCTGTTTGTGGTGTTAAAAAACGTGAAACTCACTTTAAATCGTCAGTCTCAGCTCCATAACAGCTCTCGCAGCGGTCAGGATCCAGCTTACTGGGGTCAAACACTCCTTCCTCCTCTTTGCCCAAATCTGCACGGGAAACGACAGCAAGGACAAGTCAAATCAAGGCATATATTCTAGAATCTGTAGTCTTTATTGTAAAACCATGTTTGTAATAAAATGTCCCTCTTTTATCATTTCAAATTTGCATTTATAAGCAGAATTTGTTTTTGAAGAATTGTATTTTAGAGCATAAAAAGCATCAAATTTCATCAACCTTTTTCTCATTAATTTATAGGGGAACTATTACTTATGTTTAAACATACTTAAATATTATTAGGATTAATTGATAACTGTATTAAACGTATAGTTCACCCAAAAATTCTGTCATCATTTACTCAACCTCAAATTGTTCCAAACCTGTATGAGTTTCTTTCTTCTGTTGAACTAAAAATAAGTTATTTTGAAGAATGTAAGTAACCAAACAGTTCACAAATGGCACAAAAAAAGCACCGTAACAGTATCATAAAATTGGCCGTATTTTCCCTTTTCACTTTCATTTATGGTTGAACTATTCCTTTAATTAAATATTTTAAGCATGTGTGAACATGGAGTTAAAGTTAAAAATTGCATTAATGCAAAATCAATTTATGAGCAGCTTTCAGGAACGATAGATACACGGCACATCTTTCAGTAGTATAGCAGAACATAAGAGCGCTCGATATGATGATGCTGACCGTGTCTTTCAGCCTCTGTTGTGACTGGCTGGCCCTCTTTGTCGAGTCTCTGTTTAAACAAGTTATGCTCCACGTCTAGCTGCTGCTCCCCGGCTACGTCCATGGCATCAATGCTTAGATCTATGAAAACAAAAATCACAAACGTCTCAATAAAACCTGCACACAGAGAAAATAACTAGTATATAATAACAGTAATACTACATATTATTGTTAATATTATTATTATGTAAAACAGCTGGAGTAAGGTTCATGACACCAACTTTGATTGGGTAGTTGTCAGCTGTCTTAGGGTTGAAAAATGACACAGGCATGTTCTTGACAGGCTGTAATCCAGATATGCTATGACCATAATCACATTTTACAGTATAGGGCCTTCTTTTATTATACTATAACTATAACTTATAGCCTTCTTAATCAAGCCCAGTTCAAAAAAAATTATACAACAGGACAGTAACTTTCATCAACAAACGATTAAAAAAGTCAGCAGGACTGGCCACCCAAACATAAAGTACAGAACAATATGTTTGCTTACAGGCACATGGCATATGTGGAAATATAACATCAATGTTGATCCTTAGTTTGTCTCCTCTGGAAGTGTCTACAAATAGTTCAGGATGGACCTAAAAGAGACGACATCAAACCCAGAACCAAATCAAAACTTTATGAACAGTGCAATAAACTCTACATACACAGCCACTATAGACTGACAGATGTCATGAGATTGAGTTACACATACATTATGCACATGTTTATATGAAGTCATTCACCCACCTCCTTAGTTAGATAATACTGCAGCTCAGAGAAGAACAGAATCAACATGATAAGTCCACTGATGATGGTCACTATAAAGTGAACACAGAACATGTGAATTAGGAAACTTATTTAGATGCCATTTAAATCACACTCACATTAAGCATGACTCTTATCTCATACAGTTGTGGATTCATGAACCCCCAGTGGCACTTTACAGTCAAGCTATGTTCATTGTGCCTCATTTAAATATGTAATTACATGAACATATTTTAAGACTTTATGTTAATTAGCCTGTCCAGTGCTTTCTCCCCATGAGTCTGTGTGTATGAATGGCGCTCAGCACCTCCACAGCTCACGGCGGATCTATATCACTCACCCGTGGCTCCTCCACATGTTTTGATCCTGAAGTCCTCTAGAGTTTTCGGATAAGCGTCAAATTGTTTAAGTTTATTTAACGCATCCATTCTCCCTCTCGTGCGGCGGTAAAGCTAGCCGTCACTTCTATTCCCAGTGACCCATTTCCGGTACATCAAGGAAGTGATGGAATCCTCCCAGCCAATCAGATTCCACCGCGTAGCTGGAGCGTCTCTCCTCTGTTGACACGCTAGTGGTGGATTTCTGAAATATCTGCACTGTAAAAAACGTTTTAAGTTTTTTTATTTTTTATTTAATAATTTCTGAAATATTAGTTTCATACGCTGACAAGTATTTTAGACCGACATTAATATACTAGTCTTATATTAGTCACTCAACATTTGAAATTACAGACAAAAAGATTTCAAAATGTAACCACGCAATGCAGCTTTATTTAAATATATAGATATTAACAAATACATATTTTGTGGCGATGTTTAATCGAATATTGGAATTTTGTTTTAATGTTACCAAGCAGTCAATTACGGACTGACCCTTAAAATATATTTTATGAATATGTACTAACGGGAAGAAGATTCATTAAAAGTATTAAACTTTTATTTTCTCCATTCACAAAGTAGTATGATATATGTCGACCTAAATTTCACAACAAATTACTTTAAATTAAATTATATTTAATTTTTTTCACATTCAAGTAATTGGTATACAATTGACTGCTTATCTTCTTTCACTTTTGCAGTTTTTGTTCAGTCTTTAAAGTGAAACCACATGGATATATATATATATATACTTTATTAGTAATACCTTATTTTTTCCCTCATTCAAGTAATTGGTATACATTTGACTGCTTATCTTCTTTAATTCACTTCAGTTTTGCAGTCTTCATTCCATCTTTAAAGTGAAACCACATGGATATATTAAGTTGTCAAATGTTTTTATTTTTATGTTTCGCACCTATTAAAATCATTCCTTCCGTTTCTGCTGCATTATATAGGAAAACCCAAGCATATTTAATTTGTCCTGTTGTTTTAACAGTTCAGGTATTATTTACAATCATCTTGAGAGGTCTGGCAAAATGTCATGTATCCAGCACTCTGCTGCTTGATAAAACTATATTAGTGATAGTCCACATCTAAAACAACAGATTAGACCTGCAGTTATGAAGATCTTGCCTGAGCATGATTATCTAAAAATTGAGCAAGTTATAAAACATTTAAAAACAGCAAAATTAGTATTCTGGTCTACAGTCTAGCACTATTTTCAGGAAATCATTACTAAATTGTCTACAAACAGTTGATTCACAACACTTGTAAACTACTACATTAATTTGTTACGGTCATTTTTGATTAATGGTTTTAGTATTTCCTCATTTTTAGGCTGCTTTGGATAAAAATAGCCAGCTAAATGAATTAATCTAAATGATCAAACAGACAGAATCAGATCGCAAACAGATGTTATAAGAGGTCATTAGGGTAATACCGCTTTTATTAAATATTTACACAACAAAGTGTAGAGAACCTACTGCAAGGACAGATCTCACAAAGCACAAGAAGGTTGCAAATGTATTTCTGATTTTCGACTCTGAACACATCGCCTTGCAAACAACCACAAATAATTAATTGAGATAATATTTAATTTTACAGTAAAACATCACAAAGGTTGTCTCAGGTCCCACTCCCCCAAGTCCTTTAGGAGCATCTATCTGATAGGATGTCCAGCGGTTATTGATGATAGCAACCTTATCTTGAAGCATTGTGCATTCTGAAAAAGATCGGAGAATGGTGAATCAGGTTTTTACGTTGTGTCAAGGCCCGGTGAAGGCAGCAGTTTGGCTTTATTTGGGAGGCCTGTAGGCAATCTTTCTGCTCTTCAGCACAGACCACCTGTGCCTCTTCATGTAGTAGACCAAGGGAACAAGTATGGAAGCACCAATCAATAACTGCAGAGAGAATGAGAGAAAAACAATAAGCACTATTTGTCTTTAATTCAAAGAGATTTAGCATGCATGTTTTGCTTTTCTGTTCTGTTATTTATTTAGTTTTGCACTATAAAGCACATAAGTCTAATTTTCTACCAATATCTTATGTCAGTTGAGCCTAAATAAATAAACTGGTGGTGAAGGAATCAGGAAAATACAAACCTTCAATCCCATACGTTTGCGTTGGTCATGTTCTGGCTCGGACGCCCACCTCAGGAAAGTACAGACATCTTTAGCAACCTGGCTCATGGTGGCAGGGGTTCCTATGGAGAAAAAGTGAGCTATTAGCGTTTTTTACTGTTACACGGTGGGGGGCGCTATTACACATCTTCTGAAAGAGTACAGAATCTCCAGATCAAAAACATGCAAAAAAAGAGAAACGAGATCTCATATGCAAGCAGGTGCACATGAAAAATAACGCAATCATCAATATTAAACAGCATATAAATCAAAACTACCTAATGTTACTGAATGAAATGTCAACCCAGGACAAGCTATAGGATTGTGAAGCTTTGGGGCTGTTGATGGACTCCATCTGTGTTTTGATCATCTTTCTGAATCCCATTCCATTTTCTCAGCTTTTTGCTCAAAATGTTGCTTTTTTTTTAATGAAACTTACCCACCTTCAAGTGCTGATAAAAAAGGAATGCATGAAGCTAGAATAAAACGGGTTTAAAAGCAGAGGCTCTGTTCTTTCTTTTGATATATTGCATGTAGGGATGTGACGGTGAAGAAATTTTCCCACTGGTTAATCGACGTGTGACAACACCGTTAATACTGGTATCACCGACGGGGGCTTTTAAAACGCTAGTTAAGCCGAAAGTAAAATGTGCATGGCCGCTCAGGCATTCATAATGGTGCGTAGCAAAGCAATTTTTTTATGAATCTTTTCAATTAATTCAATGAAGCTTCCATAGGAATGAACTGAAATGTGCCAGTGGACACACAACGTGAATGACAGCGTGGCCGTAAATGCATGCGTACTGGGTGGCAGTGAATGAATGACTGTCGCCGTGCACATTTCACTTTCGGGTTAGAATTAACATCAATTTGGGGGTGGGTTGCTTGAATGGTGAGTTCATTAGCCTATTATTCTTAATGAAAAACACAACAGAACAGTACAATGACAAACTCAGGCACTTTTACATTTCGCTTCCGCGATCATCCTGTCATTCAGCTCCCCGCTTTCGTGATGAATTAAATTTGACTCCTGCTGCTAGTTTGTGCTGCGACTCGTTCGGCTCACGCTGTATTAAGTAGACGCATTCAGTTTTTATTTGTAGTGTCTGTCCTCTAACTGAACTAAATTATTTTATTACTATAAAAAAAAAAAAAAAAAAAAAAAAAAAAAACCACGGTGGGAGGCGGTGTTGAGCCTGAATATCAGCAATCGCAGCAAGCCTAATTGCATGTGCAGATATTCATACAACAAAATATTCTGGGGGCCATAACATTTTTATGAAAAAATGCTGGAGGCAAAAAAAAAGCACTGGTTGGGAAAGAGTTAAAACAAAAAAATCTCTACAGACCTATGATATGTAATACTTCACATGTTATTTACCTAATGTGCATTAGCTCAATGTATTTAATCCATTAGACAGGATTAATTATTCAGTAAACGTAAAAAATGGATCTGCAGTCTTTGTATGGCAGAATTTAATTATAATCAAAGCCCAGCAAGTATGAAATATAACCCATGAGTAAAATACACTAATGAGAATGCCACCAGCGGGCTGACAAATCTTATTTTATTCCCTTCTTTCCACCAAAAGGAATTCAATGCATTCAAAATGAATGCACTATCTTTAGAAAGTCAAAAAAGACATAAGATTATCCATTGATTGTACTAGTAAATATATGAATTTGAGTGCATCTCAAATGGGGCAATGCTACTAGAAAATTAAGGGCCCATCCACAGACACACATTTAGCTGTATACGTAAAAAATGTGTATCGTATCGGCGTTTCGTCCAGACGGATCCAGCGTTTTGGGAGCCTAAAACCGGGTCCCAGAGTGGATAATTCTGAAAACGACACTCTTGCGTTTTCATGTGTACAGCCAATTCTTATATTTTGTGAAACGATGATGTCATCACCCCAGATCTCGAGGTTTATGCACATTCTCCAAGTCGTCGTCTTCGTTTTAGTGTGTCTCTGTGGCAGAATTACAGCACCACATACTAATCTGGCATGTATACTACATCGTTTTGAGTCGGATTCAGTAGTTTCCCGTGTATCCAGATATTTCTTGAGATGTGGAGAAAAAAAAAGAAAAGAAAAAAAAATGCTTTGTGTGGATGTGGCCTAAAACTCACCATCATCAAACTCAAGCACCTCGTTGTAGATGGGTGGTGCCATACCAATGGCCTGGCCAGGGAAATAAGGGTTGTAATAAAGCCCCTCCCTCATGGACACACCAGCTGGAGGATCACAGTAACCAGTCAGGAGTGAGAATACATAATCTTCCCCTCCATGCCTGACAAAGAGAAATATAAATCATTATAAAATGTTAGAAAAAAAAAAAAGTTTATAACTATACAATCAAGTTTGCTAAAGAAGACACCAGTATGATAAATATATTGAGTTTAAGCTCTCTCTTAAAACGGTAATTTTTTTGGTTAAATTGCTTTTAGTAGAACAATTAATAATGCCAGAGGAAACCGGACCACAAAAAGAGCTTTTAGTGATGCTTTTTATGCCAGAAATTTCTGACTTTTTTAAAGTGTAAAATGGAGACTTTTTTTTGTACCTGATCAAAAGTAATCCGTTACCTGGCATTGATAATATAGCTTAGGTCAGGGGGCAGAGCGCCGTTGTTGGCAGCACGGGCAGCCTCAGGGTTCGCGTAGGGTTTGGGGAAGTAATCTGAGGGTTTTCCAGGTCGGGTGAACATCTCTCCCGTGTCATCAGGACCATCCAAAACTTCAATCTGCATAACAGAATGTTTACCACATTACAGATGTGCAATATTAAGGTGAAGGATGCATTAACAAGACCTTCTGACTCTATATTTTTTTTTATTTTCCAAAAGAAAATGATAGTGGTGCTTGCTTGTTCATGGAAAATCTGCCAACGCAGTTGCTAGGGTGTTTTTATTGCACTGCAAATAGTAAAAACAATACAAAGTATTCCTTTAAACTCAGTGGTGCAATTAGACAATGATTTTTGAGTTATGAGAAAAAATATTTTTACTTTTACATGTACTACAACTTTTACTTTACTATATTCCAAAGCATAATATCGTACTTTTTACTCCACATTTCACATGTCGTTCATCATTATTTTGAATTGAGGAAATCGTTACCCGCTCCGAGACCCGTTAAATCAGTTGGCAGATGGCACTTAATTTGTGAATTGCACCTATTTGATTGCTTCTGTTCTTGAGTCAACAACTCATTGATTCAAATGATCCGGTCAGAGCGAGTCTCCAGTTAACAATTCATTGAATTAACAAATCTGACTCAAAATGAGTCAAAAAGAACAGGAGATCCTCGGAGCTTGAGTGCTCGAAAAGGGAGTTACTACTGCCAAATTATAGGATTTATTGTTGTAAATGAAAATCATATTTAGGTCACAACTGTCAGCTGTTTGTGAACTAAATCTGCTGTAAAAGGACAAGCTGTTTAAAGCCCACTGTACAGTATGAAATGCTTGAATCTGGACTGAATGGGTAGGTTTTAGGTAAAAACTAAACATAAGATTAAAATAAGGCAAATTAATGCTCAATCAACTTCCCCACTGCCGTTGCGGTTTTTAAATGATAAAAAACTACTATGCATAGTGTTCTTCTTAATGTTAACACATTTTGCCTTATGTGACATGTGTTTTTTTATTGTATGTTTTTCCTCATTTTTATATACTATATGGTATATTTTGTTATTTGTTATCTTGTCTGCACCCTTGAATTATCAGATATTATCAGTAGTAGTGTATAAAATAAAAATAAAATGTTTTCTTACTTTCAGATGAATACATATTAGGTGTCTGCATAATCTTCCTCACTAAATAGTGCTTCTATAAGACAATTTATATGGATTATATAGAAAAGTATAGTACTTTTAATACTTTACATTAAGGAGTAAATTAAAACTCAATTACTTTTGTACTTTTACTCAAGTAATATTGAATACTTTTACTGGAGTCATGTTTTATTAGGGTATCTGTACTTTTACTTGAGTACTTGATTTGTGTACTTCGTCCACCACTGACCACCACACTTATGAGTGTTAACAACAACAACATCATAAGAAATCTGACCTCTTCAGCCAAGGTCTTGACCTCTGCCTCTGTGTGTGACACTCCCACCAAGTTACGGAAGGCCAAATACTCCATACTATGACAGGCCGAGCACACCTGCTTATATACCTGGTACCCACGACGAATACTGAAAAACAAAGCCATTGAAAGAATAGTTAACTCAGAGCATTGTGATTTCTCTGTAAACTGATATATTGTCCGTTGATATGTACACTTCCTCCTATAGGTGGTTAATGAGGCCAAATATTTATTGTACTGCAAGGAATATACAGAATATAGATATTCTGTTGTAAATATATAATAATTGTAAAATTGAGAGTGGGGGAAGCTATGCCGCATGAACTCCACTAGACAGGGAATAATGATATAAAACTAATATCCCTAACTCTGTAAAGCCTGCCATATGAAAGTCAGAATCAAAATTTTATTGAGTTTATTGAACCTTTAGACAATTGCATGTTTTTTGTGAATTTTAATATTTGATACATCAGGATTTTATGGCTCATATAGTGTGATATAGGAATAAAAATATGAAATTTGGTGCAGTTGCTGATATTTATATGACCAAAAAGATTATATTTTGACAGCTTGTTATGTAAATCAGTGAGATCTTTATAAAAATATAACGGACTACTTAAAATGTCACTCTGCATCTCCCAATAATAATACTAATATGTCTTAGTAAGATTATATTGAAATGCTTAGCTTTATGGTAAAAGCTCTGTATATTTTTATTTGTGGGGGGGGAAACATAATGCAATACAATGATGAGGATCGAGAGATACAAATTAAACATTCCTTGTTTGAGTATAAAATGACAATCTTAAAACTTTACTGATTCTTTAAAAGGATAGTTCACCCAAAAATGAAAATTGTGTCATAATTTACTCACCCTCCAGTTATGTATGAGTTTCTTTCGTCTGTTGAACACAAAAGAAGATATAGGAAAAAAAAAATACTATGGAAGTCTATGGCTACCGTCAACTGTCAGGTTACAGACATTCTTCAAAATATCCTCTTTTGTGTTCAACAGAAGAAAGAAACTCATAAAGGTTTGGAACAACTTGAGGTTGAATAAATTACAATCCCTTTAAACACAACTTCTGAATCTAATGGTGTGAGTTTGAGGTGGGCTTTCCTGTTTGGCGGAAAAATGGTAGATGGGTAAAGTATTGTTGAAACCTGTTAAAAAGCTATAACATCACTAGAGAACATAATTTTTGTGCACTCTGGTATGTGCACAAGAAGTGGGCTGTGGTACCTGGCATGGTCGAGGGAGGACAGCATGCCGTTGTGGGTCCAGGGGTATGATGGTGGATGCAGCTCCAACTCAGAGGCCTTGACTGACTGCTGCAGCATTAGAGCCAGACCTGCTCCTCCTGTCGCCAGCACTCCAATCGTGGTCAGGGCTATCTTCCTTCCCTTCGGTAGGCTAGCGAATGACATGTTGGCCTACAAAAGACAAAAACGTTGCCAAGGATTCTAATAAGATCAACTTAACTATTATCACATTCATATACAATGGTATTTATATGGCACATCAATATTCATGTCCAAAAAAAGGAACTATTATTTAAAAAAAAAAAAAAAAAATGAATAAGAATCTGCATCTATGACTTCCTTAAAACCAACCAATGACAAAAACTCCTTACAATTACATTGGCTTCCATTAAAAGACATGCAACCATTGCATACAAGTTAGGGTGAGTCAAAACAAATATGGTGGAGCCCAAATGCCACATTAAACACGTAAATGAGGATTTTTTTAATAGGATATTTTGGAGGATTACTAAAAATAATAATAAATGTATGCTATCTAGGTCACAAATAAGTAAAGTTGTGACTTTACCATGTTAAATCATTTGAGCAAAATACAGACCAACAAATCAGTAACATTCTCAAATCATGCTAGATTTGCCATTTGCTAGATGCCATTGCCAGCTCAAATGCTGCTGCCATTCAAACAAATACCAAGACAGTATGACATTCATATTACATTTTCAAATCAACATGACATAAATTGTCAGCATATTGCCAAACAAACAGAAATAGTTGACATGTTCTGTTAAAACTATCAGGATTAGTAATGTATTATAAGCTTTAGTTGTCAAAGACCAATGATGTCACCTCCTAAACTCAAGAAATGGCAGCTCGCATCAGTTATTAGACTCTAAAGTGCTTTTTAATCCAAACTATACACGATTTCTCTCATATAACAGTGATTATTAGATAGGCCAAATGTGTTACGACACTAATACAAAAGCATAAATGTCAGGATGCGAATGCAAGAAGAGCCACAGCTGCGGTGACCTTGCTCTAGGTAATACACTGCAGGAGACGCCGGGACATGCCAATGAATAAAGGCGTATATCTACATCCTTAAGACACCAGAATGTGACAATAGAGCAAATTAAAAAAAATTGTGTCCATACCCGTGGAGTATGAAGGGATTTGGATGTGTTCAGGAGGGTTCTCCCGGTGCCGGAGAACACGACCACACGGAGCGCCGCCATGTTCTTGACTCTGCTGATAGAAAGGCGCTTCCACCGGATGCGAGCGATACTGCCCCCTCCCTTCTCTGGAAGAGCTTACAAAACGTACACATGAAACGGCAATATTTTAATTTATGGAGAATAAATGTAATTTACACGTTTTACTGGTTTTATGGACTCAAAATGTAGCGGTATTTTATTATAATTGAGTTATTTAAATTGACCCGAGACTGTATTTTGTTTGTTATAGCGCCACCTAAAGGCTGGAGGTGTTTTGAGCAACATGCAAAAAGTCAGCGGTGTTAAAAGTAGCTTTTCGAAACTCTGAATCGGTTAAACCAATTGTAATTGTAAAAATTGTATTGATGAATAGAGCTTGTTTTGTATGTTGGTTATTAGTGGTTGACTAACTAGGTAAATTAGAAGCAATTAAATATTTTCTGTATTAGGTCATCATTGTCATACCATAATAATAAGCCAAGGTCCTTCAGTCTTTCAGTGCCAAGTCCTTAAACACAGCCACTGTTCTCGTAGCTTTTAAGTTTTTTAGAGAACTCAATAGATTCAACATACATTTTCATCTCAAGTTCAAATCTTAAAAAAGAAAATGTACATATGATATTTAAATAAGATTTTTTTCTTTTCACATTCGTTAAAAAACTAAAATTACATTTCTATATGTAAAAATAAGGATTTACATAACATTTAATAAAATCACAAATATCGCACCAAAATGTCAATGTGTGAGAGCAATTCCAAATGTAAAGTAGTTGCAGAAAGAACAGAGAGTATTAACATCATTCTTAAGTCTTTTGAGAGAGCACTTATCTGGGTAAAGCCTATGAATTAATATAAAGGTAATTTCTCTCATTTCGTTAATTATCAGATTTGTGAGGAATATCACTTACAAAACCATTCCAGTAAGAAAACATACAAAAAAACACATTGGCGGTGTCAAAAGAAGTGATGGAAGCGTTTCCAATTTTCCATTTGTATTATTTTATTGATGTATAGAGCTTGTTTTGTATGTTGCTTATCAAGCAGGGGTTGACAAACTAGGTCAATTAGAAGTAATTAAATATTGTTGTCCTTTTCTGTATGAGGTCACTATAAGGTAATGAAGTTCTAAGGCTTCTGAATGAGCAACATAATCAAAAAAACTTTTTTTTCCTTTTTTTTTTTAAAATTCATTCAAAGAACAATAACATATAATGTATCAGGAAACAGTATAAAAAGGTAACAATTTACAATAAATAAAAATGTTGCTATAGGGGGAAAAAAATTCAGAGCAAAAATAGAAAATTCATACATAGATAAACATCAAATAAATGTATTATAAAATTTGCAAGCTTTCACAGTTCTTAAAGCTTTCTTATTCAAAGAGTCTCTGATACTGTCAATATATACATATTTCAGTCAACAAAATTATAAAATTTGCTTTCTTATTGGTAAATTTACATTTATGAATGTGAAATTTGGTTAATAATATAATTTAATTAATTAAGTAAAAGTAATGTTCTTCTTGATCAGAATAGCTAGTAAAGCCAAAGAGTACATTTTCCCACAAGAGAGAAAGAAGTCTTGAATATTTTCTTTGATATATTTTTTAACCTTACACCATGAAGTATGTACAGTATGTACAGTGCCAAAATAAGTGCAAGGCAGTTTCCTCATATCTGTCACAAAAAATACAATTCACATTTATTCCTTTTAAATTTTTTTGTAAATAATGACTTGCTGGATAAAATCTGTGAATAAGCTTGTAAGAAATTTCTTTAATCTTATTTCTAAGATGATATTTCTGTGGTAATAACCATACTTTCCTCCAGCAAATCAATTTAGTAAAGAGATCCAATGAGACAAAATACGGTAGGCTACAGTAACAATTTATCTTTGGAAAAGAGTATGAATAGCTATATTATTATTCTTGGAATTTAACAAAAACTAATTTTACCAACATATGAACATCAAAAGACACTAATTCAGGGGAATGGTTTTTATCAATACCTCTAAAAAGCATGAGAGTACCTGAAGGAATTGAACCAAGAACAATTGAAAACTCTCTTGGAGTAATTGGTATTTTATAAAAAGAAAGGAATTCATCATAAGGGAAAATTATTCATTCTTTGTTGTATAACTGACTAACCAATGTAATATTATTGTCAAACCAGTTCTTAAAAAAAGAGATTTGTGTTTGTATAGAATGTCAAAAAAAGCTTTTTGTAATCGTTTGCTGAAATCACGTGACGTTGGCAAGTTCGATCCACAGATTCGAAACAAAAGATTGGAACCACAGATTCGAAACAAAAGATTGGAACCACAGATTCGAAACAAAAGATTCGAGCCACAGATTCGAAACAAAAGATTCGAACCACAGATTCGAAACAAAAGATTCGAGCCACAGATTCGAAACAAAAGATTCGAGCCACAGATTCGAAACAAAAGATTCGAGCCACAGATTCGAAACAAAAGATTGGAACCACAGATTCGAAACAAAAGATTGGAACCACAGATTCGAAACAAAAGATTGGAACCACAGATTCGAAACAAAAGATTGGAACCACAGATTCGAAACAAAAGATTCGAGCCACAGATTCGAAACAAAAGATTCGAACCACAGATTCGAAACAAAAGATTCGAGCCACAGATTCGAAACAAAAGATTCGAGCCACAGATTCGAAACAAAAGATTCGAGCCACAGATTCGAAACAAAAGATTGGAACCACAGATTCGAAACAAAAGATTGGAACCACAGATTCGAAACAAAAGATTGGAACCACAGATTCGAAACAAAAGATTGGAACCACAGATTCGAAACAAAAGATTGGAACCACAGATTCGAAACAAAAGATTCGAGCCACAGATTCGAAACAAAAGATTCGAGCCACAGATTCGAAACAAAAGATTCGAACCACAGATTCGAAACAAAAGATTGGAACCACAGATTCGAAACAAAAGATTCGAACCACAGATTCGAAACAAAAGATTCGAACCACAGATTCGAAACAAAAGATTCGAACCACAGATTCGAAACAAAAGATTCGAGCCACAGATTCGAAACAAAAGATTCGAACCACAGATTCGAAACAAAAGATTCGAACCACAGATTCGAAACAAAAGATTCGAACCACAGATTCGAAACAAAAGATTGGAACCACAGATTCGAAACAAAAGATTGGAACCACAGATTCGAAACAAAAGATTCGAACCACAGATTCGAAACAAAAGATTGGAACCACAGATTCGAAACAAAAGATTGGAACCACAGATTCGAAACAAAAGATTGGAACCACAGATTCGAAACAAAAGATTGGAACCACAGATTCGAAACAAAAGATTGGAACCACAGATTCGAAATAAAGGATTTGAAACAAAACTTCATGAAGCATTATTTCGATAGCGTCAAAACGCTCACGAGTCTAGTCTCTAACTGCCTTAAGGCGAAAAATGTGGGATGGATGATAAAAGTACTGCGTGCACATATATGGTCAAGGTAATCAAATCACAACATACCATACAAATATACATCCACTGACATACGTTTGCTACTTGTTTGGTTCATTAATTACTTGGATTTGAACTTGAGGCCTTTGTCACTCGTTGGCAAATTTGTATTTATTTTGTGTTTATTATTATTTTCAGTATTTTTTATTTTATCTTGTGTTTATATTTTCTAGCAAGGTATACATAATATTTTTTGTAACGTGTTGTATGTTTTAGGGCTATGTATATGCCCTGTGGTGGTACCATGGTAACAGATGATGTCAGATGATATTGGTGCTTTGTTGTATGGAAATGCTTGTGCCATGGTATTATTTGTATGGTGTTTCACCATATAATGTTGTTCGCTAACTTCATGAGGTAAAACTAAATATAATTTGAGCTGTTTTAAAATCATTCTATAAGAGATCTACTTTTTTTGTAGCCCTGTTACCAAAATTTGTAGTTTAAAACCCTGATTTTGTGTTTTTTTGCTATAATTATTAAAAAAAACTTAATGAATATTTAATTTAATTGAAGTAAATTTAAGTAAACTTGTTTTATATTATCTTATTTTATTTTTACTTATCTAATCAATATTACAAGGAAAAGATGGAAATTGTGCTTTAAAAAATAGGGCATATTTGTGGAAAGTGCCTATTGGAGATTTTAGTTAGCTCATTTGTTTCTCCTTAAAGGGATAGTTTACCCAAAAATGAAAATTCTGTCATCATTTACTCGCCCTCAAACATGTGTGAGGTTTTGAAGAATATTGGAGATATTTTGAAGAATGTTGGAAACCAAACATTTGATGGATCCCACTGAGTATTTATTTCCTACAATGGAAGTCAATGGGGTCCGTCGACTGTTTGGCTACAGACATTGTTTAAAATATCTTCTTTTGTGTTCAGCAGAAGGAGGAAATTCATACAGGTTTCGAACAACTTGAGGGTGATGACAGAATTTTCATTTTTGGGTGAATTATCCCTTTAAATTCCTTTGGAAATATATAAAGAGACACAAATTAGACATTTTTTTCACATATAACAAGATGGTACATGGTAGTTCCATTGTATATGTCCAAAAATAGGGTAGGTATCATGATACTTTTTTGTAAGTGAAGTGCATGGTATCTATTCATATGGTTCTAATATATAAAAGAATACCACCATAATATTATACCATGGTACATGTCCAAAAAACACAGTTTTACCGTGTTATTTAAAAAAAAAAAGTATTCTTTGTTACAGCGTTTGTGTACTTACTGCAGTCATTGGTACTGAAATAAGATTGTGTGGTTTGATATGGAAAAAGTTTTTAATTTTTGTAATTGCGCGTTCATTCCTGTAGATGGCAGTGTGCAACAAGTGTGCACAGTCAGTTGTCTAGGTCCAGTGAGCCCTAAGTAGTCAATACAATTAGAACTTGAATGAACAACACTCTTGAGCGATGTCTATTATACACCAGCTTTAGCATTTCATTGTGTTCATACCATGCTAATAAGTGTTATGCAATTTGTATGGATAAATGTAAGTGCAGGTTTTTTGTGGATCATGTTTATTAATGCAGCAGTAGAGAAATGAGATTTATTAAAACCATGTGAAGGATTATCACACATCTCATAGATCTTTTTTATGGGCAAGAAAATATTGACCAGAAAAGCTTTCAAGGACTTGTTTTTAATAGTTATTAACATTTAATTGGATAGTTTTATAAAAATAAAAACGGCAGCCATATTCACTTTCATTATTTGCAGAGCAGCTTGACACAATCACCACCATTTTTTAACATGGAGGAACATCACAACCCTGAACAGCAGCAGCTACATCAGTACTTATTTGTACATATTTGTACTTACTCATTTGTGTTTAGGGTAAACATACCTATTAAGCTCACCAAAGTCTACATTGAGACATTTTAGTGCACAGGGTATTGGTTTCAATACAAGAAGTTATGTTAAAATAAAATATTAATCTTTCACACAATAATATTTTATTTTATTTTAAATGACAGAGGCATTTCAATTAAGATGTACATCATTAAATGCAAAAAGTCTGGCTGTGCTTAATGGGTACATGTTTGTACCCTTTAAGCACACCCCTGTTCCCATTAAGCTCACAACAACATTGTTTATTTTAAACATTTTTAAAGAATAATTAACTTGAAGTGACAACCATCAGTTCATATTTAAAGTCTGTTTATGAAGTATTTACATAGACGTTCAATGTGGATGAGCTTAAAGGGAGCACACTGAGCTTTATTGGAGCAGCAAACATTTTTTTTATTAATAAATATTATTAAATTAGATTTAAAAGGAAAACTTTGCTAAATAAATAATCTAGGTCATATATTAAGTTCATACATATTTTAATATGAACAGCTACTATTGAAAATATCTATGAAATTATACTCTTCGTTATTGATGTCACACTGAAGCTGTGATTTTCATAGTAGTGCACCTTTTAAGCTCACCTTACAATAATATGAAGTCTTTAAAAATTACAGCAGTGTAAAACCACAGAACATCAATAAACTGTACATTTATAATCTAATGGATTTAAAAGTACAAGCCAGTAATGCCTGTGAAGTAATATATTAGTGTAGCACACAGTCTTATACAGCTAGTAAGCTAACAATGTTCTGTAGCACCTGCGCTATGTTGCTATCTTTTGGATCTAACTGTAATTATTTCCCACATCCAGGTTCCAGGTTATAATATGCAAAAGTCTAAACATTAATCTCTTAATTTTGCAATAAGAAGTTATACTTATCCAGAATAAAGGCTTAAACATCTAAGAAAATGCACATTTAAGGGGCTCCTCTTCTGGTGAAAGTTTTCAGACAGCTTTCAAAATAACTCACATTAGCTTGAAATTACAGGAGGTATATAGTAACAAACACATCAATTGGTTAAAACATCAAGTAGGATGATAAATATTTTTTTTCTTTTTATAATCTGAGCTCAAAGATAGTATTGTGCTTAATGGGTACTTGAGCTGAATAGGTATGTTTACCTTATACAGTACATTTATTTTTGTAGAATTGTGTTGCATTGCATGTAAGCTGAAAATACTTGTTGTGGAAGAGCAATAGGAAGATGTGTAAGACGATATGTATGTGTTAGGGAAAGACATAATAGAGTGTGTAAAAATGAACATACAACTGTGAATTTTACAGGAAGCTTACATGTAACACATTTCTTCAAAAATAAATGTACTGTATAAATACACGTTCATTTTCTTTTTGTGTATTACATTATTGACTTTTCCTAGTCAATGTATACCTACTCTCTGAATCTGTATTGTGTGATCCACAAGAGCATTCAGCGAGACAAAACTGACATTATTGAATACAATAGAAAGCAGTTAGGCAACAGGAAAAAAAAAAAAAAACATGAAATTTGTATATAACAAATACTTCTATGGTGAAAAAACATCTAAACATTTCGACCAGTGTGGCTCACACGATGACAAAAACACTAAACATGGTGGCGATGACCAATTTACTGACACAATAACTAGGTTTTGAAGCATGAATAAATGTTTTTGGTGAGTAACTACATTTTGCAGACATGCTATAGAGTTCTGATGTTCCAGCAAACAGTTGTGACAATTGAACTTACAGTTTAGAGAATGTTAAGACTGTTTCGAAAAATGTGCCAAAGCGATTGAAAAAAAACTGTATTTGATCAAATTGAGTTGGACCAACTCAATTACATTTAATTGCATGAATTAGTTCTTTATGAGTTGGAGCTACACATATTTATTGGAAGGAAATCCTGCCCTAAATTAAATTGAGTTTGTCCAATGAGTGTACTAGTGTAGAATGACATGAAGGCGAGTAGCCTAAATGCTGACACATTTTTGGCTGAACTGTTCTTTTAAACATATTCTTTACTCTGGAGCATCAACTACAAGGCCATCAATTTTTAATTCAGGCCTTTCTCTGTGTCCCCAGAACCCAGAAACCATCCCAACAAATGTGACTGTCCCCACCTGCGTTTGTAATATGGGGCCATATCTCAAAAAGCCAAGCAGCAAAAGGTTCCTAAATTGGCCACCTTGGCAAGATAAGCCTGCGGAAAATTGAGCGTGTCCCACAGGACAGGAACGAGGCTGCAGAGAGCGGCCTCAATCAGGTACAGCAAACAAGCGCTTTCAGAGACCAGGCATTGGAATTTTTATACAGCTTTATCTGTGATTGTTTGGAAAATAATAGAATTTTGATTCCTACTGACACTTACAATTTAGCCAAGGCCGTAAGCCCTGATAACACAATCGATTTCAATTGATACAGCCTGGTTACTGTTGTAGAATAAAAGTATACATCAGATTAGACATTATAAAACATACTACAATGAATCCATCATGTATTTCAGAGCCAGCAAGAACGTCATGTTATATCTCGATTCTATAAATGTGCTTTAAAATGATTTAGCTTAACGGACATGTTTCTGTTCTCGCTGGCTACAGTGTAATTTAAAAATGAAAAGGCAGAATATACAGGGGTCATTCAGCAGCTAGATACGATGAAAAGATTTAATTAAATCTTGCAAAACACAGCTTCACATCAAGCACAAACCTGGAAAAGAAAGTATGTCTATGTTAATGATGAGAGCGTATAAAGTGTCATCCTAAACCTCTAGTAGATAGTTTTAATTACAGTTTGCATTACAATAAAGCTCTATAGCTCTGACTCCATTAAAAGGTAGAATACACTGTTTGTCTGCTTCTGACCCATGATCCTCTGGGGTAAGTCTAAATAGACGCTTTATCCTTGAAATCTCCCGAGGCTAGCCTTCAGCTTTGCTTGTATGCTCTCAAATGCTTGGTTAAAATGCTGCCTACAGTCATAGTAAACGATAAAACCTGTCCCCATCAGCTCCCTATGGGCTAAAGTTAAGGGACATCTGAAAGAAAGGCAATGTTTCTCTGAAATGGCGTGATATTAACTCCCCTTCAATAATAAATAAAGTTAAACATCTTCCTTTTTTGGGTTGCTCTATATAAACCTTTCCCAAAGGGAAATTTTTATTGCTCAGAGGTAATTTTTTTTCAAAGCTGAGGTTTGTTGGCACTTTCCACGAACAGGGTACAAAATAGGGCATGAAACGCCTGAAAATGAAGTAATGTTGGTCTTTTTTAACAAATGATTTGAAGTGATTCAGAAAATGTTGTTCTCCAACCTCAGGATGTCAAATTAAATATTGTTTGAGCTATTTTCTATTCTAAAATTATTTCTATTCACATTTTAAGTAGTAGAGAAATTTTATGCTAAATATTTGCATTCATATTAAAACCACTGGCTGCATCCGAAATCGCATACTCTCTTGAGTAGGTACTTATTTTGAATAAGTAATTACTTTATGACCACTAAAAAGTATGTTATATAGTATGAATGTGTGTAGAATGAATGTAATCTGGGCGTACTTCATTCGTCATGCTGTCAACATACTATTATGTGACCTACCAGCGTCAGACGCGTCACTTCACTGCTATACACAAATCCTCTGCCGTGGCCTCATGGGACAGTAAAGTGTCTATTGTATGCCCAACTTCCAAAGATCCAAGCCCCGTCCTAGATTTTTTCTCATTTCAGAAGCTGTTTCACTCGGATATACACTCACCTAAAGGATTATTAGGAACACCTGTTCAATTTCTCATTAATGCAATTATTTAATCAACCAATCACATGGCAGTTGCTTCAATGCATTTAAGGGTGTGGGCCTGGTCAAGACAATCTCCTGAACTCCAAACTGAATGTCAGAATGGGAAAGAAAGGTGATTTAAGCAATTTTGAGCGTGGCATGGTTGTTGGTGCCAGACGGGCCGGTCTGAGTATTTCACAATCTGCTCAGTTACTGGGATTTTCACGCACAACCATTTCTAGAGTTTACAAAGAATGGTGTGAAAAGGGAAAAACATCCAGTATGCGGCAGTCCTGTGGGCGAAAATGCCTTGTTGATGCTAGAGGTCAGAGGAGAATGGGCCGACTGATTCAAGCTGATAGAAGAGCAACTTTGACTGAAATAACCACTTGTTACAACCGAGGTATGCAGCAAAGCATTTGTGAAGCCACAACACGCACAACCTTGAGGCGGATGGGCTACAACAGCAGAAGACCCCACCGGGTACCACTCATCTCCACTACAAATAGGAAAAAGAGGCTACAATTTGCACAAGCTCACCAAAATTGGACAGTTGAAGACTGGAAAAATGTTGCCTGGTCTGATGAGTCTCGATTTCTGTTGAGACATTCAGATGGTAGAGTCAGAATTTGGCGTGAACAGAATGAGAACATGGATCCATCATGCCTTGTTACCACTGTGCAGGCTGGTGGTGGTGGTGTAATGGTGTGGGGGATGTTTTCTTGGCACACTTTAGGCCCCTTAGTGCCAACTGGGCATCGTTTAAATGCCACGCCCTACCTGAGCATTGTTTCTGACCATGTCCATCCCTTTATGACCACCATGTACCCATCCTCTGATGGCTACTTCCAGCAGGATAATGCACCATGTCACAAAGCTCGAATCATTTCAAATTGGTTTCTTGAACATGACAATGAGTTCACCGTACTAAAATGGCCCCCACAGTCACCAGATCTCAACCCAATAGAGCATCTTTGGGATGTGGTGGAACGGGAGCTTCGTGCCCTGGATGTGCATCCCACAAATCTCCATCAACTGCAAGATGCTATCCTATCAATATGGGCCAACATTTCTAAAGAATGCTTTCAGCACCTTGTTGAATCAATGCCACGTAGAATTAAGGCAGTTCTGAAGGCGAAAGGGGGTCAAACACAGTATTAGTATGGTGTTCCTAATAATCCTTTAGGTGAGTGTACGTCACAATAGGGAAAAAAGAACAAATTGCAACATCTGTTTAATGCCGACTTTAAAATAGTGGTTTTTTTACTCGCTTTTGTTTTTCGCCTCCCTCCGGCATTTTAAGCTAGCGCGAGAAGCACGTATGTGCCGAATGATGTCAGAGAAACGCTATAATCAATTAAATCCGCATCAATCATCCGCATCGCGATGTAACGATTAATTTCAACACACCTAATGGCTGCAGTAGGTGAAAAAAACAGAATTCACAGAATTCACAGTAGGCAAAAAGTACCCGGATGACCTACTTCTTCCAGTGAGATATTGAAGCGTGCATACGATGGACACTTTACTGTCCCATGAGGCCACGGGAGAGGATTTGTGAATGGTTTTGCTGGTAGGTCACGTGATAAGGGCAACATGGCGAATGAAGTATGCCTGATTACATTCATTCTACACACATTCATACTATATAACATAACTAAATAAGTATAAGTAATTACTTATTCAAAATAATTACCTACTCGAGAGTATGCAATTTCGGACACAGCCTATAACTCGAACTTTCAGGGAAAATGTTTTTAAACAAAGACTGAAAGAGTTTTAGCTTTTGACTTCTCTTGATTGTATTTACACTTCAAAATTCATAAAAGTTGTGTTCATTAGTGAAGATTATCACGATTGAACAAAACGCATAAGAATTACAAGTTGTTATCTTTTATGCAATAATCCAAAAGCCAATGGAAAAATCCTATTGGAACTGGGATGATGCTAACTTCCAGGTTGGCCTACAAAATTACGTCATTCAGTTTGACTTCAGTTTGGTATTTTGGAAAGTCTGAGCACACTTTGAGACACTGTTGAGATCCCTTCTGAGAGTCTAGAGGAGACACAGGAGAAATATCTGAGAAACCAGGGACGTGACAAGATTCTCCAATGCCCTTATTCACTTAATATATTCACACTTCTGATGCAAGTATGAACATTTGTAAGATTTGACAGCAGTTGGTTTGATATCAGCTATTGCAGCTTTCAAGAGCCTGTATTTGTCATGCCATTATGACAAACCATTCCCATTTCTCTTGGATACAAATTATATATATATATATATATTGTGTGTTAAAATGTCAGGCTTGGACACACTGTTGTGAAGGGGTTATTAACCCAGGTAGTTGCTATAGTAACCCTCCCATCTTGGGTGAAAAGTTGATGACAGAATGATGTAGTCAGACAGGCAGGTTTGACTTTTGTAAAGGTTTTCTTTCTTTTCACCTTGGAGAAGTAGAAATAAGTCTGGTTGGACTACAACATTTCATAGTACCGCTATCATGCATGATGAGCTGTCCTTCAGCATTCCTTCAGCTATAGAAGAACATGACAGAACAGAAGCATAAAAATGTTTTTTTTTCTTCTTCTTCATGACATATTCAGCATATGTGCCATTGCATGCTCGCAAAGCTATGAAATGCCAATGGAGGTCTATTCAAGTCCACTCTCTTGAAACTCTATTTGATATAAATAAGTCCATTGATGTATATTGAATTTGTGCTGGTCTTTGCTACAGGGATGTTTCTGAATGTGACATCTCTGTTGTTTCAGATGCCTTTGAAATTAAATAGGAGCAGAGCAGATCTCATCCTGAGAATGAGTTTATATAACAAGCGTCATAAATACCAGTTTAAAACTCACCACCACAATGCTAAGCTGTTGTAGATGATAATCAGGAAGTTGCTTTGTGATTGCTATGGTATTTTGAGTGGTTACTAAGTTGTTGCTAGCTGGTTTCTAGGGTTCTTCTGGCCCTTGCTTACTAGTCCACTGTAGGGTATTTCTGACCATTTTTCATTTTCTCAAATTTTGCTGTGCTTGTTTGTAAGGCTGCACAATTTAGCCAAACATTTTGTGATTTGCCAAATGCATTAATAGAAGAGGTAAGTTTTTTTTTTGCACATTTCATAAAATTGAGGTTAAACTACTGTCACATGGATTACTTTAATGATGTCTTTCCTACTATTCTGAACCTTGAAAGTGGTAGTTGTGTTGCTTCAATGGAGAGACAGAAAGCTCTCGGATTTCATCAAAAAGATCTTCATTTGTGTTTCGAAGATGAACGGCACCCTCATGTCATTCCATTCCCTTATGACTTTTGTTCATCTTATAATTAATGGGAGAATTTTCATTTCTGGGTTTTTTAACTGCAAAAAGACGTCAATAAAACAGTTGCATTTACCTCAGGAAAGCCATTCAATGACCATCAACTTGATAGTTAGTTATAAAAAAGAACTCTAGAGAGGAGCATTGTTCCAAAAATATGCAGAATATTACATATTCATATTTTTACTCTTATTAAAAAGTTAATATTACAATTCCCAGACTTAATAAAATCACAGTACCACTCAATGTAACAGTTGGACTGTTGATGACTTCTGAGGAGGAAAGAAAACATGAAGGAAATTCATTAAAAAGACATTTTCAAAAGCTGAAGTGATTTCCTTGTTATATTTATTAATAGTTAAAATAAATGGGTATAAACTCAATATTTTAACTAATTGCAAAAGTGGAATAATTGATCAATCAGTGATTAATCAGTGAAACAATCTAAGATTACTCGTTCCAATAATCGTTCGATTAATCAATTATCAAAATAATCATATGTTGCAGCCCTAGTGTGAAGCGGATCCTTCAAATGAGTGGGAATAACGTTAGGAAGATGGATGGATGTTGGATGGTGGGAATGCTTATGGATACACGACGGGGGCCTGCAGGGGCGTTTGCATACCAATATGAAAGCTTATTATTGGTGTGAGTAAGAGCTGTTGGCAGCATGTGATGGAGTGGCCCTGGTGCGTGCACCGAGGGAGGCTTCTGGCTTGTCGTAACAAACGTTGGCAAGTTATCCTTGAGAGTTCTCAAACACATTCTCATTTTCTCCCTCTCTTTCTCTTTGATTATTGTGGCGGAGGAAGTGAAGTGTTGCATGAACGCTCTCTTCCATTAGGCGGTCTCCTGTCGCTGTCTGCCGCAATGACTCTCTGCCTCATCTGTGCACCTGTCTCCTAGTGTCAGCCGGTGTGCCGCTTTCTCGCCATTCTCCGTGTGGACAGCAGGAAGCCACGCCTGCCGATGTCAACAATGATTAACGACAGCCGGTTCAGTGATGCCCGTCCTCCCCAGGCTGAGATCTGGGTAGAGTAGGCAGCGAGTTTCTTAGGTTATCAACACCTTAGGCGGCTAAATTGAGCTTGAACGAAGGCTGCCACGATGTTGCATGGCTGGGCTACATGTATTCTAAATAACCACAGGCAAATGTTTTTTACTTATTTGTTATTTGGATTTTTCAAATAAGCTGCAAGTAGAGAGAGCAGACACATGCCACGTTTAATATACTCTGTTTAAAGGCCAATTCTCACTGCACAGACAAACGCCAACAAACACCAAAAAAACAAGTTGGCCGTTAAATTTAGAATTTTCAGTCGGGTGAAAACAAACCCCATCCAACGCCAACAGATGCCGACAGGGTTAGCACACTGATCCGACAAAACCCAACAAATGTGTTTGTCTGTGCAGTGTGAATTGGCCTTAACATGCAGAACTGTGTGCTGAGGTACTAAAGCACTAGTATTTTTTTTTATTAAAGGAATATTCCAGTTTAGTACAACTTAAGCTCAATTGACAACATTTACGGCATAATTAGCACAAACATTTATAAAAAGAAAAGAAAAAAGCAGCAAAAATCTATTACATTGAGTGGAAGTTTCCACACTTGGAAGTGAATGGAGCCAATCCTTAAACTTCCAGTTCCTTCTTTTCTTCCAATTGCGACGTTCATCTAAGTATAATCAAATCAGATTATCGAAAAAGAAAAACTGGACGGGGCTTGGTTCTATGCATTGGTTGTTGATTGGATTTTGAGGTGTGGGAGGATGAACGTAAGCTTGCAGGGGTGGGTTGTAAGCAGACTAAATATTTGGAGAATCCATCATGTCACCGGAGAGTGTCGAAAGCGTATGGATGAGTCAATAACATGCATTTAGGAAATGGATAGGGTGAATTTTATTTTATTTTATTTAAAATATCCAAAAACCACTAGAAAAATGTGTACTTGCATTATCTCAAATGTTTCCAAGAATGTTTAAATCCAGAGAAATGAGCAATTTTAACCAGGACACGTTGCCTATCAATGACATCATACCCGTGTTACCCTCAATTTCCGGTTTTATTTTGTAGAAACCATGGAAACACCAAAGATGCTTTAATATATGATGTGTTAGACAGGTGAGAAACTGTTTGGATACATTCATCGACAGAAAACTTATCATGGTTATACAGCTCAACATGTGTTTTCTTGATTTACTGCGAGTACCATGTTTTACCATGCCTACTATCGATCTAGCTCACTGCAGTGTGAACAAGTGTCTCATAGTTGCCGCTGAGCGAACGCACATAGTAGTATTATAACATAACGTTCAACACACTCAAATGTATGTAATATGATAAAACAGCGCTGTGTTCCCCCACATACACATGAGCGGAAGAAGCGGAAGCGCTCGTCTGCGGCAGAATAAAA
Organism: Rhinogobio ventralis; assembly: GCA_039654625.1. NCBI lineage: Eukaryota > Metazoa > Chordata > Actinopteri > Cypriniformes > Gobionidae > Rhinogobio > Rhinogobio ventralis. The sequence goes on along the minus strand of CM077205.1, from coordinate 36,562,027 downwards.
GCTCCACTGCTTTCGAGCCGTGTGTCGCACTCGTCTCTCATTAGCAATCGCTCCAGCGCCTCGTTCAGCTCCACCCTGCTTCATACTACAGTAACGTTAATAAATCTTTAATACAGTAGCTTGGATTTTTTAGTTACCAGCTGTAGAGGTGAAGACAACAACTCCCATGATTCCAAGGCGTCATCAAGATATGCCTTTGTTTTGAATAAATGACCTATAGTGGTGAATGCTAACATTATTGTAGTGTGAAAAATTGCTTATTAACTTCTGTGTTAAGACTTTTGTTCATCTTATAATTAATGACAGAATTTTCATTTCTGGGTGAACTATCCCTTTAATCTGAGTTTTTTAACTGCAGAAAGACGTCAATAAAACAGTTGCATTTACCTCAGGAAAGCCATTCAATGACCATCAACTTGATAGTTAGTTATAAAAAAGAACTCTAGAGAGGAGCATTGTTCCAAAAATATGCAGAATATTACATATTCATATTTTTACTCTTATTAAAAAGTTAATATTACAATTCCCAGACTTAATAAAATCACAGTACCACTCAATGTAACAGTTGGACAGTTGATGACTTCTGAGGAGGAAAGAAAACATGAAGGAAATTCATTAAAAATACATTTTCAAAAGCTGAAGTGATTTCCTTGTTATATTTATTAATAGTTAAAATAAACAGGTATAAACTCAACATTTTAACTAATTGCAAAAGTGGTATAATTGATCAATCATTTTCTTTCATTGTAGGTGTCCCACTGTAACCCTGATTTGTACTTTTCTTAACCCTATAAAGCTTATTTGATACGGGAAGGCCTCTAAATTATTAACATCATCAAAACCTGTTGCACACAATCTACTACACGCCTTCTGCCCTCTGATTGATAGTTCATAAATTTTAGCAAGAAAATTAATTTGATAAAGAGTAGGGGTGTAACCCCGGAATCCTGGCCAAATTTCCCCATTGGCCTCTGTCCATCATGGCCTCCTAATAATCCCCATATATACAATCGGCTTCCTCACTCGGTCTCCTCTCCACCAATCTGCTGGTGTTTGGTGGGCGTTCTGGCGCAATATGGCTGCCGTTGTGTCATCCAGGTGGATGCTGCACATCGGTGGTGGTAGATATAATAATCAACACTCAAATAACATATTGTATGCAAACATGTAAACTTCACATAAGGCAGTTTTTGCATTAACTTCTAAATCTAATTTTCATGACAGATTAATTTAAACACATTAAATAATCAAGACATCACTAATAGGTTAAGTAGAATTTAATGAATATATAGGCTAATATAGTGCATATATTTAGCGAAAGAGTTCATTTCTCTAGTGAACTAACCAGCTGGGGACACTGAATGAGGTAAATGTGATGCTATACGTGACATTGCTTACAAGCTGTTTTATTGACATCCTTCCACCGTTGGAACACTGATTGAGTGATTACACGACATATGAAATGTTTCAGTAAGCTGTAATGTATCCTCAACAAACCTTCAGATGTTGATTCATGTTTATTCTTTAGGAAGAGATGATCACTCTCACTCTCACTCGCGCGCCGCGCTGACGCTTGAACTGACACGCCTATAAAGTGATCTGTCATGCCACATTAAAGAGCGACTTTACGTCAAAATTTATCGTTTGAATTTCGTGATAAAATGGACAGAATTCTTAATATGTTCGTGTGGGAAGTTCTGGGAACTCGGATTTAAGTATGATCCTACTGCAATGTACCAGAAGTCCTGTACCGAAACGGTTCGGTACGAATACACCCCTAATAAATATATATATCATTATTATTATTTATGGCTTATTAATATAAACTTGTGATTAGTCAACTAATTGCTTAAATGAATGACTCCTAGTCGACTAGAAAAATCTTTAGTCAAGGGCAGCTCTAGAGGATATACAGGTACACATCCTTCCCTCGCATCCTAAAGGGGTGGAGCTAAGATGCAAGGAAAGGAAACGAGGATGTACAATTAAGGAATGAGAAGCACCCAATGGCATGCTTTTTCATTTAGGACTTTAATTTTATCAGGCATCTGCCAGTACTTCGTCTGAGGTGCATGTCTTCACGTATACGTATACAGTAAAAACTGGTTCACGGGTCGTTCAGTTAAGTGCTCTCTGTAGGTTGATACAAACCCAGATGAAGGTTTTCTTGTTCAGAGGTTGTTCTTTCACAGCCCAGAAGACTTGGGGTTTTCACATATTCATTTAAGCATCTACTTTACAAATTCTTTTGAGATATAAAAACAAATGAGAAATCTGTGGCATGCAGTAAAGGTATAAAGCCATAATATGCATAGCATTTTAAAAATAGATGCTTGATATTTTATTTGTTTACTATAAGGTCGTGCTTTAGAATTGATGTTTTATATGGCATCTGGCCTAGTATCGGGCCCGGCTGATATGGTGTGCATTCTTGGTAGATTTTGTTCAGCTATAAAACTGGCCTGACATGTAACAGTGGTTCAGATGTGGTCCTGTTGTATCTAGGGAGATTTAGCTGTGTCTTACCATCATCAGTTTGATTTAATTTCAGGTGTCCAGACCAGGGCAAGCGCATCCCCACCGTAATTCATCCTGACCCCAGTCTCAACTGACACCTGGATCAGTGCCAGGAATTTTGATATGGTTGAGCCAGATCTGCTACTAGCTGGATATCCAATGTCCATCTGTGTAACATCAGTATAGAAAATCCAGACACAATAATCAGGGTTAAAAAAGTCCATCGTTTACACGTCTGCTTTGGACTTTGGAGGACATAAAGACTATGGGCTTCTGTACATTTTAAGATGATATTTTCACTAGATCACTTGACATAGATCAAGCCATTAGGGGGTTATTTCTGTTCTGCAGTGATCTCTGTGACTTTAAAAAAATTTATATGCATCTGTTGTAAAATGAAATATTTCTATAAACCACTTTTAAAAATATGCTCTGGTATAAGCTCAGACACGTAAACATTATTAATTATAGTTTCATGATTTACACAATGTCAATGATTGGTTGTAATTTTTAAGAATGAATTAAAAGGAATGTAATTTAAAGTTTAATTAATTCTGCCAACTGGGTGGAAATAATGACAGTTTTAATTTTGATATTTATTTAAAGGCGCAGTGTATAAATTTTAGCAGCATCTAGCGGTAAGGTTGTGACCACCTACCGCTCACCCCTCCCTTTCGAAGCACACAGAGAAGCTACGGTGGCTGACACATGACAAAAATGTAGTCTTCTGAGACAAGCAGGGAGCAGCTAGCGCTCTGTAGAGAAGTTTGTCCGTTTAGGGCTACTGTAGAAACATGGCGGTGCAAAATGGTGACTTCACTGCAAGGTGACCCACGGTGTATGTAGATAGAAATGGCTCATTCTAAGGTAATAAAAACATAACAGTTTATTATGTATATAGGTACTCAAGATTAACATGAGATTGGCAGAAACTGCCATGTGTGTTGTGTACCCTTTAAAAAATGATCTCTATATCCATGTAATTTTTCAGTATTTTAGCATTTCATATTTATAGAACTATATATTATATTTATCCAAATTAATTCAGTTATATTAACCTAATTATTATGTTATAGCTGACTCTATATGGATTGGAAAACTTTCAAAAAATAGTTTAAAAAGAATATAGGCTTACAGTTATGATAACAAAATAGGATGTGTGAGTAAGATATGCACTATAAAAAATGAATTCACATCACTCATCAAAAAGGTATGTATTCTTCCGTCAGCTCCTCTGATAATTATCCTCTCAAGTTTTAGATAGAACACATTTCACTTAAAGATTAAAAGGACTAATGTCTCATTGATTTCTTTCTGCTTGAAGCGTTAAACACTTGCGTGTTAATTATTTATTAAGAACAGACAGAACAGATCTTCTTGTATGGTGCACAAAAAAGTGTCTCTTTTTAAAAATGTCTGAAAAGAGAAACCGGCTAATGTGACTTCTGTGCCAAGCACATATCATTCAGAGTGTTTTAACATCGCTCTGTCGGTTCATGGCCATTTGCAAAGGGCTGAATGGGTAAGAATGAAGCTGTATTTTCACATTCACTTGTTGTCCCCGTGGAACTGGGAAAGGCCATTGGCTCTTTCTTCAAATCAGTTACCAACAGCAAAATGATTCGGTGGTTTTGTCGAGGCCTTGTTAGGTGGGCTAAACGTGAGGTTGTATATGTGGCTATTTGTATTAGTACATGATTTATAGACTGTCACATTCCTATTTTATTTGTGTACAGATTTTCATTCATATACACTCACCTAAAGGATTATTAGGAACACCTGTTCAATTTCTCATTAATGCAATTATCTAATCAACCAATCACATTGCAGTTGCTTCAATGCATTTAGGGGTGTGGTCCTGGTCAAGACAATCTCCTGAACTCCAAACTGAATGTCAGAATGGGAAAGAAAGGTGATTTAAGCAATTTTGAGCGTGGCATGGTTGTTGGTGCCAGACGGGCCGGTCTGAGTATTTCACAATCCGCTCAGTTACTGGGATTTTCACGCACAACCATTTCTAGAGTTTACAAAGAATGGTGTAAAAAGGGAAAAACATCCAGTATGCGGCAGTCCTGTGGGCGAAAATGCCTTGTTGATGCTAGAGGTCAGAGGAGAATGGGCCGACTGATTCAAGCTGATAGAAGAGCAACTTTGACTGAAATAACCACTCGTTACAACCGAGGTATGCAGCAAAGCATTTGTGAAGCCACAACACGCACAACCTTGAGGCGGATGGGCTACAACAGCAGAAGACCCCACCGGGTACCACTCATCTCCACTACAAATAGGAAAAAGAGGCTACAATTTGCACGAGCTCACCAAAATTGGACAGTTGAAGACTGGAAAAATGTTGCCTGGTCTGATGAGTCTCGATTTCTGTTGAGACATTCAGATGGTAGAGTCAGAATTTGGCGTAAACAGAATGAGAACATGGATCCATCATGCCTTGTTACCACTGTGCAGGCTGGTGGTGGTGGTGTAATGGTGTGGGGGATGTTTTCTTGGCACACTTTAGGCCCCTTAGTGCCAATTGGGCATCGTTTAAATGCCACGGCCTACCTGAGCATTGTTTCTGACCATGTCCATCCCTTTATGACCACCATGTACCCATCCTCTGATGGCTACTTCCAGCAGGATAATGCACCATGTCACAAAGCTTGAATCATTTCAAATTGGTTTCTTGAACATGACAATGAGTTCACTGTACTAAAATGGCCCCCACAATCACCAGATCTCAACCCAATAGAGCATCTTTGGGATGTGGTGGAACGGGAGCTTCGTGCCCTGGATGTGCATCCCACAAATCTCCATCAACTGCAAGATGCTATCCTATCAATATGGGCCAACATTTCTAAAGAATGCTTTCAGCACCTTGTTGAATCAATGCCACGTAGAATTAAGGCAGTTCTGAAGGCGAAAGGGGGTCAAACACAGTATTAGTACGGTGTTCCTAATAATCCTTTAGGTGAGTGTACTATGTGGTTCATAACTTGTGGATTGTGACCCAAAAGCATGTCTGTTTTTATGGAGGCGCAGAAAGCAGGGAGAAATCAGTGTCAAATGCATAAAATGAATTGCAACTCTCTATATAACAGTGATTAATTAGGATGGCAACATAAATAGGCTTATCAACTTGCACAAGGAAGGAGAAAAATTGACAGCATATAGAATCAGAGAAATCTGAGAACCTTAAACATGCCTGAAGTACTCGTATGATGAAAGAGCAAAACACTTAAACAAATGACACTAATGGCAGATCTTGCAAAAATCAAAGCACATTGGCTCCTGATTTTGTGTTCACACAAAAGGCTTTATTCATTGTGCTTTTAGCGTAATAACCAAAGTGGTCTGAAAATGGCTTGAAAGAGAGTTTATGATGATCGTGCAAGAATCCTGTGCCAAAACCGTTTGAGGATAATAACTTCAATTTTATTTCCAGCCCTTTCAGATATAACAAAACCAATATTGTGAAGGTGGGCTGGGTGACCCCAAATGTGTTTTTTTTTTTTCAGGTCTAAGTGTATCATACAATTATTTACAGAGCCATAGTAATGTTGTTTCTTTTAGTCCATAGCTGTAAGCTTTAAGGCCATTTCCTCAGAGAGTAGCTGTAAAAAGGTAAACGTTTAGCATATATATGAATTTAAAAAGTTTCTTCCTTGACAATGGGTGAAAAATAATAACTCATCTTGTTTGGTGTATATAAACTTTTTTCTCCAATACTTTTTGTTTGTTTTTTCTTGTTGGCAATTGACTTGAAGGGATAGTTCACTCAAAAAAGAAAATTCTGTCATTAATTCCTCACCCTCATGGTGTTCCAAACCCGTAAGACCTTCGTTCATCTTCAGAACACAAATGAAGATATTTTTGATGAAATCCGAGAGCTCTCTGATCCCTCCATAGACAGCAATATAAGCAACACTTTCAAGGCCCAGAAAGGTAGTAAAAACATCGTTAAAATAGTCCATGTGACTCCAGTGGTTTAACCTTAATTTTATGAAGCGACGAGAATACTTTTTGTGTGCAAAAACAAAAAAAAATTATGACTTTACTCAACAATTTCGTTCTCCTACGCAGTTTACGTTGTAAATACAGTGCAGCTCCCGCTTCATCATGAACAGCAGCAGCTGCCGTAAAAACTCGAAAGCACTATTTACAACCTAAACTGCGTAGGAGACTGGCACAGGCTAGAAAATTGTTGAATAAAGTTGTTATTTTTGTTTGCTTGTTGCTGTAATGTTTATGCTATTTTAGTTTTCACTTTCAGTTCAACCGCTGTCATGGTGGAGCAATGGTTTATAGGAAATCTTAAAAATGTATGTTTATATGGCTCCTATTTAATGGCACAGACTTTAAACGTAACTCTACCACTCCCTTGAGTACTAACATCTTTTACCATCATCATAACAGTTTGTACAATTGGACAGGAGGCTTAAAATGTGTTTGCCAAGCGTTGACATCTGCATGCTCGCATAGAGTATGTTTCTGGCATATGTTTCAGGCTATTGTGCTGCAACAACGTGTGGAGTTTTGTAGGTCAGTCAAAGAATGATGCTTTCTAAGAAAAATTCAACAGTATTTGCTTAAATACACATAATGTTTAAGAATACACATGAATCAGCATCTGATTCTGAAGGTTTGTTGAGGATACATTACAGCTTACTGAAACATATCATATGTCATGTAATCGCTCAATCAGTGTTCCAACGGGGGCAAATAAATAAAACAGCTTGTAAGCAATGTCACGTATAGCATCACATTTACCTCATTCAGTGTCCCCAGCTGGTTAGTTCACTAGAGAGATGAACTCTTTCACTAAATATATGCACTATATTAGCCTATATATTCATTAAATTCTACTTAATCTGTTAGTGATGTCTTGATTATTTAATGTATGTTTAAATAACTATGTCTGTGTATGACAGACACTTTGTATAAATGATTATATTTCAACAACGAATTGGAGAAAAAACAATTTTATAAATAGATTTAGAAGTTAATGCAAAAACTGCCTTATGTGAAGTTTACATGTTTGCATACAATATGTTATTTGAGTGTTGATTATTATATCTAAAAAATAAATAGCAACTGAATTTAGGCTAATAGTTTGGGCTCTGTTGTTAACCTTTAATATTATAGTAATGTGCAAGTAAGGGCTTCCTATACAGTTTACAGCATTATCTTTACCGAACCGTGACTTCAAAACCGAGGTACGTACCGAACCATCAGTTTTGTATACCGTTACACCCCTACAAAAAATGCATATATATCACCATTATCCCACCTCACCCCCTTCAGTGAGTTCATTACTCCATATTCTGTTATTTGCGGTGACTAAAGAACATGGAACATGCAAACACAAAACTATCCAGATTGAAAAACAAATGAGTTGAAATTACCACTTAGAGTTGTTTCCACAATCCTTTTTATCCATAAAAGCAAGCTGTCTGGAGAGTTATTGGGCCTGGAGTCACAAATGGATAGCTTTTGAAGTGCAAAGGATGCTGAAACATCAGACGGTTATTTCTTTCTTTCTTTATTTGGTGTATTTGGTTGCAGATTGCTGTATGTTTTCAGTAGCTCTTTGGCTTATTTTGTCATTATTAGAGCAAAGAACATTTGGATTAGAGTATAGTGGCCTCTTGAAAGCACTATTGTTGTCTAACGAAACTGAAAAACTGCTATGCAATATCAATGCCTTTTTGTCATGTGACCATGTTATTGGTGTTTGTATAGTCCTGGCAAAGAAGCTAAAAGGGAATTTATCTGTTATTTCCTTCTTTTTTAAAAACAAATTTAAACGGAAGCATACAATACAAAGACTGGCCAGCATTTAACTGCATAGAGATGAATGGGCAAAATTTATTGAAGTTTGTGAAGTTCTCCTGACTCATGAATTTTTTACTTTTGCAGTCATTTTTTTTGTGAGGATGAATCTTAATGAATCTTAAAGCAATAGTTCTTTTTAAAGGGGACATGAACTGAGAAATCAAATTTTCCTTGAGCTTTTGACATATAAGAGGTCATCATTAGGGATGTTAACGATTAATCGATGATCGATATTGTCGATAAGACATTTAAGCAATAAAACTTCTCAATCATCGATTAAGCAGGGTCATGCGCATGTGTGCGGCTTAACCGCGAAACACAGGAGGAAAAATGAAGCGAGTGCGCCGGAGTTCTGTTTGAAACCATTTTACAGCTGGAGTTACACCTTCATCATGACTACAAGTGTGCTTGTGCATTCGCAGCCTTTTTTTTTGTGCAAATGTAAGTTGTAATATTTTGTGCAGGCCTATCTGTATCTGATTTATCTCATATAGGATGCATTTGATTAAGAATTAGAGCGGTAGTAAAGCGTGGCGGTGATCAGCTCCAGCTTGCAGCTTCAACAGCAATGCACTACTAATAATGACTATGATTGGGACTGTCATATTACATAACATTATGAGAACACTATTGTAATAAAACATTGTGATTGTGAATTATTTGGGTTTAGTTGCCGTGTTTCATCGCGTTGCTCCAGGAAGAGCATGTGCACAACATGAGTCTCACACTCGCACGTAACTTGTAAATGTAAACACGTAAATGTAATTTGTAATATTACATTTATTTTGTATATATGTGATCAATTTCATATAAGACTCGTTTCTTTTAGCTAAATAACGCGCTAGCAAAGGGCTTCAGTGTACCGGTTTTCATTCAGCACTTTGGCTTCAGTGCATGCAGCTCAAACAGCAATGAACAATTAATAATAACTATGATTGGGATTGTCATATTACATAACATTAATGTGAACACTGTTTTAATAAATGGTTGTGAATTAATTGGGTTTAGTTGCCGTGTTCAGTGCGTTGTTCCAGGAAGAGCGCGTACACACATTCTGAATAACAGATCTGAGGCAGCGTTGGTGACATGTTGTATTAGAGGTTATATTTGATTATGAAATAAGTAATTTAATTAAATGATCAATCACATCGACTAATTTTAAAATCCTATAGCCCTTTATTTAGATTAAAAACCCTTCTCATTCATTTGGTGAGGAACATGGTGTTTTGAGCAGCATTTGCACACCATGCTGTCGGCTATATGCCACTGCTGTAGACTCATATTGTAGTATTAAGGCTAACGATTAATCGATTAATTGATCGTTAATTTGAACAACGATCAATCATGGGAATTTGTGTAAATTGACATCCCTAGTCATCATACTATAAGAATATCCTGTAAGTTTCAGAACTGAAAACTTCCTAGCTTTTATTGTAACCAAGCCCAGCGAACGATTTGTTGTGGAATGTGCCTATCTATAGATAGGTGAAAGACCGCCTCTGTAGATGATCAATGCCTACTTCATCATTGCAACTTTGGCCACGCCCACTGGCGTGTTAGTGAGATGATGAGAAGAGGAGCAATACAGGATCACTGGACTAAGATAACATTACCTTCCAAAGGATCCTAATGCTAGGAATGTGCTTATTTATTTTCAACAATGTGAATGTCTCAGTTGAGCATTATTTATTTGTATTTGGTACATTTCACTGTGGATTCTTTGGTAAATCAGTCGCAATTTCGGCGCAGGCTTTGCAAACAGACTTTTACGATATGGACTCGAGAGTAATGCCACAATGTAAGTAACTGTGTTAATTCTAATCCCTGATCTGAGACCAGTGATTTCTGTATTTCAATAATCTCTTATTTACATTGTGTTTGCACTGTTAGTTATGATGAAAGCATTCGTTAGTGTGCAGAAATCGAGTTGCAATGACGAGATCACTGCACTCATGTGCTCAATATGTCTGTGATCGGCTACAATGCTCATCACTGCAACCTGCAGTGGGCATTTACATTGAAGTCTCACAGCAGCCAATCACAGCAGTGGGCATTTACATTGAAGTCTCACAGCAGCCAATCACAGCAGTGGGCGTTTACACTGAAGTCTCACAGCAGACACGCCCCTTCAAACAGAGCGTTCAGATCAGAGGCTAAAATCAGGGTAAATTATGAGATACATTATAAGTGCACCACAGGAAACATTATAAAACAATAAAACAATGCAGTTCATGACCCCTTAAAATAGAAGGGGGTGTACACATACTTTTGACTATATAGTTTAGATGAAATGGAACCCCAACCCAAAACGGTAGCTTTAAAACATAAATGTTGATATTAAATAAAATGAATGTTGATAGCTCTTGGAAGAATCTGATGAGAAATGTTTGAGTTCATATTGAGATGTTTAATTGCAGACTTTGGTTGCAAACCTGAGCATAGTTATTGAAATCTGAAACTCTAGAAGAGATGCAGGATTAATATTATTATTATTATTATTATTATTATTATTATTATTATTATTATTCAGGTCTTTTCTTGGCAGATGAAATATGGGTTGTCTGCATATGCTCTCAATTTGATGTCACTGCTGTCTAGGAGAAACAATATTGTAGAGATATCATTTTTGATTTGTTCTCTCTACGAGAGATGTATGATTTTTTTTTGTCAGGTTAAATAGAGCTATGCAAGATATGATATTTCTTAAGTTTGCATATTCATGCCATGTGAAATTAGCGGTAATGTTTCTGCTCCAGTAATGCATCTGATGGGCCTTGCTGCCACGATTAGGAGTGAGATAACCGTGTCTGACTGACTCCAACTGCCACATCAGATTTTCCGACATTGCTTTGACCCTCAGACGATGTCTGTCCGATCCAGTGGCCCGTCTGCATTTTGCGCATTTGTTTGACAAACACTTGAGGGGAGACGATGATAAGAAACATTGGTTGGACCGTTCCACAGACTGATCTTTTCTGATTTGCTTTGCTCTCCATAAGCCTCATCTCTTGTTCTGTATCAGAAGGGAAAAGGAGCATCATACAGCACATTTTCTTAAAGTAGGATAAAAGAGACTTGAGAATGTAGACTTGATTTCACACTGTCAGTGATTTCATCTGCTGACATCTCGCAGAACTAAACGCTTTGAAGTAGCTTGTTGTTGCTATCAGAAATTGCGAGCAGAACACAAAAATATATAAAACTGTGTACACAAAGATATATGATGTTCCATCTGGGTACACAGTATGAGGCTGAAGCTAATAAAATGTGCAAAACTTAATTAACTTCTATTACTATAAATTTTTAATGTGCCTATCCAGTTGAAATGTTACTATTCTGGCACTGTGAAGTTAAGGTCTTTCATCTCTTTCTTTTACAATCAATAATTTTGCTTTGAAGAGTCGCACCATATCTTACAGTTCAGACAAATGTGGCTCATTAGCAGCAGGTTTCTGAAAGTAAAAACAGTAAGGACTGAAGTAATTAAAACGCTTGAGGCAAATCAATAGAGATTAATGTTAGTTTAATAGTCAACCTCCTTTCTCTCCTAGTCTGTGGATGGGAACAACACATTATATCTCTCCGTAGTGCAATAGATTTTGCTGCAGAGTTTTAAAATATCAAACACTAGAGCTGTACAGTCATGACGTCAATTTGTAGGCCAAACCAGAAGGCTAATTTGCCACGGCTTCTCTTGGGATTTTCGAATGGGTTTTTTAGAATAGCAGTGTTCGATTTATTTGCAAACGGCACATAAATTACACACAGTTATACTTCAAATGCGAATTTAAAAACTGTTTTAAAAACAATTTGATAGATAAGGTCACGACAGGCCGGATAATAATCAGCAGGATATCCTCAGTGAATTTTATGAATAATTTTAAAGACTTACGAATCTAATTTATAATGCCAGTACCACATTCAACTCTCTTTGAAGGATTCTTAATCAGCCAAACATAAATTTTACTGAATACACATTCTGTCAATATTTAATAATAATTTAATCTCAAAAATATCTACTTCAGTAATGAAACTCATGAAACTGCAATCTGCATCATGCAATCATGCAATCTGCAAGCAATCATATCATTACTGTATGGCACAAGCTGATTGGCCTCTGCTGATCCTGCAGCCAATGAGATTGCTCGCTCAACATATAAATAGTCTGGTTCAGTATTTGCTGTAAGCTAGTCCTGCATCGTGAGTTTCTTTGAAACCCTCCACCTCCCCAGCTCCACCTGCCTATCTGATACAGGATTTTATGTATGTCTATTCAGGGCTCCAAAAAAAAAAGTTAGAAGCACCAAAAAAAAATTAGGAGCACCCACCGAAAATTAAAGAGCACAACTACAATTTATATATATTAAAATATTTATTTTATTTAAAAACAACACCACATTTTGTAGAGAAATGAAAAGACTAGGAGAGAACAGACTAGGAGAGAAAGAATGAAATTTATTTACTTGTAAAACATCTGTAGCCATTTGTAATTAGAGGCAACCACTGCATTTTAAGCACGATCCAAACAAAGATGCTACACACACATGCGTAGCATAAGCAGCTTTTTTTTTTTTTATTGAAATTGTTACATAAGACACCTGCACAAAACCAAAACAGACGGACTGAATGAAAATGCAGATTCACTCTGTGACAGCAGGTGGCGATGGAAAGAAGCGTTTCTTTGGGTACCGCTGTAAACAAAACGCTTATAAACACTACTAGAAAAATTCCATCGAAAACATCTCTGATTCATATAAACCCCCAACCCAATTTACATTTATGAATTTGGGCAGATGCTTTTATCCAAAGCGACTTACATTACATTCAAGGTACACATTTTACATTTTGTCAGTTCTTGCTTTCTCTGGGAATCGAACCCATGGGAATCGAACCCATGACCTTGGCATTGCTAGCGCCACGCTTTACTGTTTGAGCTACAGGAAAGCCTTTTTTAAAAATATAAATATAATATTTATGTTTTTCTTTCTATATTTCGAGCATCGTGAACAGTGATCTTGCGGTGTCTGTCTTCATTGTGTCCCATCTCTGGCCTGTGTTAACCTCCTGTTAACAGACCTTTTCACACAAATTACCTTTCGGGAAATAATTGCAATGCAGTTTGTGTGCAAGTCCGGAATAGAGATCAGCTGAAATGAAACTTAAAAACCGTCCGCTTGCGATAGTGTGTTTGAAGCACAAACCGGCAGTTTCCGATTTTGGTCGACTAGTATTATCTAGAAAAAAAGGTTGCACCACAACAATTATTTGCACTCACACAAATGCTCCCAAATAATGTTTGATGTCGCACAGATTCAGTTTCAGGAGCATATGTGACCAAAATGGTTGCAATTTCGAGCCTTATTTATTTACGAGACTTACATGCTCAGAGCAGACAGACCATTTGTCCAGTTCCGTTCACACAGTGCGTTTTCCAAGAATGCGGTTGTGAGTCCTGAGAATTTGCGGGTGTATAGTACATAACCGAACTGTGTGTGAATGTAACCATATTAAGGACTCAAATACAGGACTGACAACCGTATTCTGGTGCTGCGTAAACATGGCCAATGAGCTCCAACACCACTGACAAGTGCACTGAAAAGTGAGATTCTTTGATCGGTTGCCAATCTAAACCTCTCAGTACTCCTGACATGTTTGTTTTCCCCTCTAGCAACTATCAAAAGTGCAATAGATGTAAAATCGCCCTGATAGACTCGTCTGATGCTCATTTATGATGCCCTCTGGGTTTCATCATGGGCTGCAGCTGAACAGATTCAGAAGCACATGCTTACTTCACAATGAAAAAAGATCTGCAAGAAATGAACTAGAACCATATCTGTAAGGCATTGAGCATTAATTGCTGGCATGTACATGTGGGACATTTCCTCAGCGGTAAACTTTCTTTTTGGCAGATCATTATCTAATCCCTGGGCTTTTTGCTAATCAGTTTTTTCTCAGGAGCTCACCATCTCTCCCAAGGGGACTCTTCTCTTCTCTTCACCTCACTAATGATGTTTTGAATGATGAGGGAAGAGCACAGGATATCCAAGCAAATTATTCAAAAATAAATGCTGAAATAAGCATTTGGGAGGTTTCTTGTGTTTTGACAGCATGAGGCAGTTAGCAGAACATTTCAGGTTGCTGTAAGAATAAAATCTATTACCGGTGAAATTTTTTTTTTTTTTTAATGTTTTTAACAGTCACGTCAGAGTATGTTTCGCATATGTATGTAAAACCTGTGTGCAAATGATTGATGAATCATCAATACGTTTGCACTTAAACTAACATTTAGGATCAAAACTAGATTTATTCTCAGTTTAGAATGTTAAAACAAAATGTTTATTTACATAATTAGCTCAAATTGGGATAGTTTCTGCATTAAAATCAGCCCATAACATCTGTATAAGATGTTTATTATGTTTCATATTGTTTTGAGAGCATTTAAAGGGATAGTTCACTCAAAAATGAAAATTACCCCATGATTTACTTACCCTCAAGCCATCCTAGGTGTATATGACTTTCTTCTTTCGAACGAATACAATCGGAGTTATATTAAAAAATTTCCTGGCTCTTCCCAGCTTAATGGAAGTGAATGGGGGTAGAGAGTCTGAAGCCCAAAAAAGTGCATCCATCCATCATAAAAGTAATCCATGCTGCTCTGGGAGGTTATTAAAAACACAGCTTTGCTTCAGAAGACCTTTGTGTAAGAAAAATATCCATATTTAAAACTTTATAAACTAAAATAACTTCGACAGACAGCCGTACACATCGATTTACGGCGCAAGCACAGAGGATAGAGCAAAACACCTGTCATGAATTAGAAGTCTAAAACGAGAATTTTTAAAGAGAAATGTCAGAGGATTTCGATTTAAGAGAAGAGGGGCTTGAGTTTGTTGCCCAGCCCTATTTGTTTGAACCGCAAGAGGCGTCTAAGCTTACGCTACTCCTACATCCTATGTCATACATCTCGTCAGAAGTTACTCTTTTGGCGTAGGCCATCTGCTGGAAGCTAGTTTTTTTTAGTTTATAAAGTTTTAAATATGTTTTTCTTACAAAATCCCATCGCTTAGCTTCAGAAGGCCTTTATTAACCTCCTGGAGTCATATGGATTCTTTTATGATGGATGGATTCATTTTTCTGGACTTCAAAATCAGGACCGCCATTCACTACCATTATAAATCTACGGAGAGCCAAGATATTTTTTAATATAACTCCGATTGTGTTTGTCTGAAAGAACTAGGATGGCTTGAGGGTGAGTAAGTCATGGGATAATTTTCATGTTTGGGTGAACTATCCCTTTAACAAGTAAAAAACACAAGAACGAGTCTTAAGATCAAATTAACCTGTTATAAATAATTTTGCATGAGAATCTTTTCTGTGTTCAAAAGTGCAACGCTTATAAGACCCAGTGTTTGGAAAACCGACTGAAGGTTAACTTTTTATGAGGTAGTTGACTGTAAGACAGAAAGAAAACAAGTACTTGGACTGTCCGAATGTACAGATCTGCTACACAAGTGCCACTTCTAGGATTCCACACAGCAGAATTATGCTCAAATTTCATGTAGTGAGTCACACAAGTGAAAGCCGACATCTCAGATGCTGGCTCTTCTTGAATGCTGTAAGACAGAAAAATAGTTTCTTTTAGAAAATTTGAGAGAAAGTGGAGACTTTTTCCTAAGTTACCTGCTTCTCAGATTTTATGTGTATATGTTTGTGTATCTCAGATTGTATATCTTCAAGAGATCTAAAAAATGTCACAAACAAAGCTCAAATTTTTCAAGATGCCAAGAAAAAAACAAAGTTCTTCAAGTCAAGTCATCTTTATTTATATAGCTCTTTATAAAATACAGATTGTTTTAAAGGAGCTTCACCGTGATAACAATCATTTCAGCTGTACAGCAGCTTTTAAAGAAAATAGTGTCATTGTTCAGCTGAAGTCAGTTCAGTTTTGATTCCGTTCTGTTGTAAAGATCATCAATTATTAAATTAGTTAATTTCATCTATAAAGCAGTTCTGCAGACAAAAACAGTGACGTCATCGTCCAGCTCAGTTCTCATCTAATTGTGTCAGTATAAGTGAATATTAAGTGTCCCAACTAAGCAAGCCAGAGGCGACAGTGGCAAGGAACCCAGACTCCATCAGGTAATGGAGGAAAAAACCTTGGGAGAAAGCAGGCTCAGTCGGTTGGCAGTTCTCTGGCCAACGAACGAACACGGTATAATTATGATTCAGGCTGCATCACAAGTCATAATTCGGATTGGTAGCATTCAAATATTTTTTTATCACGCCGGTATGGAGATGAAGCTGGTCATAGGGTCTGTGCAGAGGACTTGTCTGGTTCTTGTGGTCTTTGCTAAGGATCTGTGTCGATGGCTGTCGTGTCGACGAGGCCTTCGCAGGGTATTGTATAGTTGACATCTCTGCTGACATTCAGGGCTGCGTTGTTGTCGTGTCTAGGTGCGGGTCCACCATCTGATCTGGATACAGACCGGAAATGGCTGACTACGGTAACCTCAGGATAAACAGAGAGACTAATAGTAGTGTAGATGCCATTCTTACGATGTAACAAGTACATTGGGTGTTATGGGAAGTGTTCCCGGTTCCGGTTGACCTAATTTATGTAGCCTATTTATGCAGCCTAACAATCCTTTAACAGATGTGGATTATAGAAATGTGATAATGTGTCATGTGTATGCCAGGTTAAAGAGATGTGTTTTTAGTCTAGATTTAAACTGACAGAGAGTGTCTGCTTCCCGAACAAGGCTAGGAAGACTGTTCCAGAGTTTGGATGCTAAATAGAAGGATTTACCGCCTGTGGTTGATTTTGATATTCTAGGTATTATCAACTGGCCAGAATTTTGAGATCGCAACAGACATAAAGGACTTCACTGTAAAGTTCAGTTTACTTAAAAAAAAAAAGTTTGGAAACCGATTGCCTTATTTTTGCAAAGCAAACTTAAAGGGAAAACTGAAGTTAATTTAATAATCAGCTGAAAGTAAAGAAAGCTAACACCTCCTAAGTAAATTAAGTAATAAATATATGTTAGTTTAATGCCAATTCTAGTTAACATACTGTAGAATATTTACTAATCTTACTTAAGATTTAATAGTAAGATTACTTGAGTAATTCCATTTAACTAGCAGTGTTATATTATGTTCTGCAAACATCTTAAATACTGTTATTCTCAACATAGTTTTAATCTGTCATTTTCAGCAATGGCGACTTAAACTATGTGCAATCGGTTTCCACATTTCCTTCAAGTTAAGTGAACGTATTTTTAGTAGTTCAACTAGCATTGAATGCACTTAGCACAAGTTTGAAATTCTCAACTGCACCATAAAAACAAATTTGTTCAGTTTACTTAATTCAATTAAGTAAGCTTAATTGCATCAAGTTGTTCTTACTTAAACCATTTAAGTTTTGCCAACTTAATTCTATCTGTGATCTGAGGAAGTGTACTCCCAGAATGCATTGCAACATGAATAAATTGATTGCTTTGTTTTACTATTTTTGGCTTTATTTTACCATTTTATTTGCTGTCTTTTGTCAGTATAACCCCAATAACGACAGCAAATAAAATTGTAATGGTCTTAAGTAAAAAAATAAACAAATAAATAAAAACCTTGTTACAATTGTTGTGTTTTGCATGCTGAATGTTGAAGTCTGTGTGTGACTCAAGCATGGTCAATTGCAAGATATTGTCACAAATAGGGATTATATCAACCCAATTAAAAGTTTATGCCATAAGTGTTAGCAATAAAATGTTAAAAGATCATTATTTGATATGAAATATAGTTATGTTTTATATATATATATAATAAAATTTATTGTGCTTATATGTATGCGTATATATACACAACACACATACATATACAACACATGTATGTGTTATTTATTACTTCCCTTCCTTTGAAATCAAATCACTGTGATTTCTTGTTGCATCGCTGCATAGGAAGAGAATTACAATAATATAAATGAAGTTAGTTCCAAGTGCTCAACCAAAGGGAACACTGATCACCTTAATGGTGAGAAATTTTAGGAAATCAACATGAACTTATGTGACGTTCTCTCCAAATTTTTAGTTGTATTGTCAATAACATTCAAGATGACTGGAAAATAAGTGAATGCAACTAAGAAGAACAATGACTGCAGAAGTGGAGGAAATTAGTGAAAAGTCTATTAAGAATTGGCCCGCCAATTTTTTTTTTTTTTGGCTTTGGCAAAATGTACTCAAGCCAGTCAAGTAATGTTTAGTTGGGTTTTCTGAGGAATGAAGGCATAGCATGCAAATTGTTCAGATTACTAAATTGTTTTAAGTTCAACAAATTATTGGATATTAAGGCCTAGTCCACACGTACACAGGTATTTTTATAAACCGATTGTTTCCCTCCATTTAAAAAAAAAATCGTGTCCACATGAAAACATGCTATGAAGCGCTGTCAAGAGAATGCCAAACCAACAGGTGGCAATATAACCCTAACCGTAAAGCCATTTTGGCCAATCAGAAGCCTGGAAATTTTTTTATTGCCGGTTCATGTTCTGACGTAACAATCCAAAATCTCCAGTTTCACTGTCCACGTGACAACACTGCAAACGGAGTTTCTAAAAATGTTCACCCTGGCAGTAGTTTTCAAAAAAGTTCGGTTTCAGTGTCCGCATACTGCGTTTGCATGTGAACGAACGGCCAAACTGCATAGAAAAAGCTGCGGTTTTAAAAATACCCGTGTTCATGTGGACAGGGCCTAAGTAAAGACTGTTGGATTTTACAGTGTATAATGCGCTAAAAGTACTGGTGAGCTAAACCATTTAGTGCTTTGAAAGTAATTAGCAAGATTTTAAAATGTATGCAATGTTTAATAGGGAGCCAGTGCAGTGTTGATAGAACAGGGCTAATATGGCCATACTTCCTGGTTCTGGTAAGAACTCTAGCTGCTGCATTTTGGACCAGCTGGAGTTTGTTTATTAACCGTGCAGGGCAACCACCCAGTAGAGCATTACAATACAAACAATACTGTAGATGGCACACCTACCTTTAAGAGTGCTGATCCTTTTAAAATCCATAACCAGCTCTATGATATCACTATGTATGCACTGATTTGTATTATTAAACATACTTAATGATTAAAAGTTCTTCTGTATTTTCCTGCTTCTCCACTATTTAGGGGAATCCATTAATTCTCTGTATCATCACCGAAATACAAAACAAAAAAGAAGAAAAGGCCTCAGGCTAACTCTGTGTGTCAAAATGGCTATAATGAGCTCTGCAGTCTGACCTGGTTCATTCAGAGGACTTACCAGAAGGGGATAAGATAACTACCACACCACTCTGTTTGCCAACAACAGCTTGGTTAATGGAAAAGGCCAAAGCAACTTGGCAAGTCATCAAAGCAATTAGCCATTAAACATTTTCAAAGTTGTTTTTAATCTGCATCAAAGTCACCACTTCTTTCCAACAGATGCCCCCTCATATTTCTGATCCAAGTGTATTTGAATGCAGCTTCCAATGTACACAATGAAGTATATTTGTGTCTTTGATCATTACAATTATTGCACAATTATAGTAGGTAAATAAACTGTTATCCATGGTATTATGAGATATACTATGATACTGATACTATGTGGTACTCTTCAAGAATACCTACAGACCTGTCGCGATTATTGATTAATGGTCTGATCTAATTGCAATAATTTGAGATAACAGTAGGAATTGTGCAGTTTAAAAAGTTCAATCACATTTTGCCATCCAAATAAGGGAAATTTAAGCACTTAAAGAAATGCCATCAAATGCACAATATCGGGTGTCTTTTTCTGGTGAAAGATTAAGAATATAAAAACAAAACAAAACGCAAAATGATGATTTGTGGGTTTAATGAGATTATATTATATTATATTATATTATATTATATAAATTATAATATATTATATTTTAATATATTATATTATAATAATTATATTATATAATTATTATAACCCCAATAACGACAGCAAATAAAATTGTAATGGTCTTAAGTAAAAAAAAATAAAACCTTGTTACAATTGTTGTGTTTTGCATGCTGAATGTTGAAGTCTGTGTGTGACTCAAGCATGGTCAATTGTAAGATATTGTCACAAATAGGGATTATCTCAACCCAATTAAAAGTTTATGCCATAAGTGTTAGCAATAAAATGTTAAAAGATCATTATTTGATATGAAATATAGTTATGTTTTATATACACTCACCTAAAGAATTATTAGGAACACCTGTTCAATTTCTCATTAATGCCATTATCTAATCAACCAATCACATGGCAGTTGCTTCAATGCATTTAGGGGTGTGGTCCTGGTCAAGATAATCTCCTGAACTCCAAACTGAATGTCAGAATGGGAAAGAAAGGTGATTTAAGCAATTTTGAGCATGGCATGGTTGTTGGTGCCAGACGGGCCGGTCTGAGTATTTCACAATCTGCTCAGTTACTGGGATTTTCACGCACAACCATTTCTAGAGTTTACAAAGAATGGTGTGAAAAGGGAAAAACATCCAGTATGCGGCAGTCCTGTGGGCGAAAATGCCTTGTTGATGCTAGAGGTCAGAGGAGAATGGGCCGACTGATTCAAGCTGATAGAAGAGCAACTTTGACTGAAATAACCACTCGTTACAACCGAGGTATGCAGCAAAGCATTTGTGAAGCCACAACACGCACAACCTTGAGGCGGATGGGCTACAACAGCAGAAGACCCCACCGGGTACCACTCATCTCCACTACAAATAGGAAAAAGAGGCTACAATTTGCACGAGCTCACCAAAATTGGACAGTTGAAGACTGGAAAAATGTTGCCTGGTCTGATGAGTCTCGATTTCTGTTGAGACATTCAGATGTTAGAGTCAGAATTTGGCGTAAACAGAATGAGAACATGGATCCATCATGCCTTGTTACCACTGTGCAGGCTGGTGGTGGTGGTGTAATGGTGTGGGGGATGTTTTCTTTGCACACTTTTGGCCCCTTAGTGCCAATTGGGCATCGTTTAAATGCCACGGCCTACCTGAGCATTGTTTCTGACCATGTCCATCCCTTTATGACCACCATGTACCCATCCTCTGATGGCTACTTCCAGCAGGATAATGCACCATGTCACAAAGCTCGAATCATTTCAAATTGGTTTCTTGAACATGACAATGAGTTCACTGTACTAAAATGGCCCCCACAGTCACCAGATCTCAACCCAATAGAGCATCTTTGGGATGTGGTGGAACGGGAGCTTCGTGCCCTGGATGTGCATCCCACAAATCTCCATCAACTGCAAGATGCTATCCTATCAATATGGGCCAACATTTCTAAAGAATGCGTTCAGCACCTTGTTGAATCAATGCCACGTAGAATTAAGGCAGTTCTGAAGGCGAAAGGGGGTCAAACACAGTATTAGTATGGTGTTCCTAATAATCCTTTAGGTGAGTGTATATTGTGCTTATATGTATGCGTATATATACACAACACACATACATATACAACACATGTATGTGTTATTTATTACTTCCCTTCCTTTGAAATCAAATCACTGTGATTTCTTGTTGCATCGCTGCATAGGAAGAGAATTACAATAATATAAATAAAGTTAGTTCCAAGTGCTCAACCAAAGGGAACACTGATCACCTTAATGGTGAGAAATTTTAGGAAATAAACATGAATTTATGGTCAACTTATGTGACGTTCTCTCCAAATTATATTTGTTTTTATATATTATATTAATTATATTATTAATTTTCACAACATTAAAGTAAAAAAACTAAAACAAATCACATATTTGGCTTACACTGTAAGTGACATGAACAAAAAAAGAATTCAATTGTTAATCACAATTATTTATAACAATTAATCGTCAGCATAAATTTGATGATCGTGAAAGAATCACCTTTTTGTTTTTAGTATTGCAATTGTGAAATATTGTGAATTATTTTATTTTATTTTATTGTTAACACTTACTTACTAGGGCTGCATCCAAAACCTTAAAAAAATATTGCCTTCGGAGGATGCATTCCAAGGCAGCAAGGCATCAAAGCACGTCCAAATCCAAATCTCCTGAGATACCTTCATCTGATGGATTTTTGAAGGCAGCATAGATGTATCCTTCGTTGCCTTTGATATCCCAAAATCTTTTCCATACTGTGACAGTTGCGCTAAAAAATAAAGATGCCGTCTGAAAGTTGCGGTTGGTGGTCAGTTTGTGTGTGAATGTACGTTTTTGACCAATGTTTTCCACTTGTGATATCATTTCTAGCAAGAGATTACTATTGGAAATTACTATTTCTTTTCTTTTCTTTTATCTCTTCCCTCTCTTGTCTTGTAGCACTGACCCTGAGAGGGTGAATGAATCGAGTCCACTGGCATAACTGTCACTGTCCGATCCAGTTTACTAATTACCCCTCTTGTGCTGACAGTGTCCTTTTTATGTTGTGCGTGCTGTCTGAGCCTATTTGTTTATCTAAATGAGTAATCAATATCAAGTGTGGCAGTATTACCTGGTCAATACATATCCAAACTATTAACATCGTCCGAGAGGCTTTTTTCATGATGCCACAAGTGTATGTTGGCTTTTTAAATTCAGTAAGGAGGCAGGTTGCTGCAGTTTTTCATATTTTTTTTCCAGTATGAATTAGCCATGAAGATGTTCATATACACAACATAACATAAAAATTGTTTTATGTGATGTGCTATGTGATGTGTTACGTGATGTTATACGTTATGTGATATGTCATGTTATATGTTGTTATATGTACTGTGTTGTCATGTTTTATGTACTCTGTTATGTCATGTTATATGTGATATGTTATGTGATATGTTATATGTTATGTCATGTTATGTGATATGTTGTTATCTGATATGTTATTATATACACTCACCTAAAGGATTATTAGGAACACCATACTAATACTGTGTTTGACCCCCTTTCGCCTTCAGAACTGCCTTAATTCTACGTGGCATTGATTCAACAAGGTGCTGAAAGCATTCTTTAGAAATGTTGGCCCATATTTATAGGATAGCATCTTGCAGTTGATGGAGATTTGTGGGATGCACATCCAGGGCACGAAGCTCCCGTTCCACCACATCCCAAAGATGCTCTATTGGGTTGAGATCTGGTGACTGTGGGGGCCATTTTAGTACAGTGAACTCATTGTCATGTTCAAGAAACCAATTTGAAATGAATCGAACTTTGTGACATGGTGCATTATCCTGCTGGAAGTAGCCATCAGAGGATGGGTACATGGTGGTCATAAAGGGATGGACATGGTCAGAAACAATGCTCAGGTAGGCCGTGGCATTTAAACGATGCCCAATTGGCACTAAGGGGCCTAAAGTGTGCCAAAAAAACATCCCCCACACCATTACACCACCACCACCAGCCTGCACAGTGGTAACAAGGCATGATGGATCCATGTTCTCATTCTGTTTACGCCAAATTCTGACTCTACCATCTGAATGTCTCAACAGAAATCGAGACTCATCAGACCAGGCAACATTTTTCCAGTCTTCAACTGTCCAATTTTGGTGAGCTTGTGCAAATTGTAGCCTCTTTTTCCTATTTGTAGTGGAGATGAGTGGTACCCGGTGGGGTCTTCTGCTGTTGTAGCCCATCTGCCTCAAGGTTGTGCGTGTTGTGGCTTCACAAATGCTTTGCTGCATACCTCGGTTGTAACGAGTGGTTATTTCAGTCAAAGTTGCTCTTCTATCAGCTTGAATCAGTCGGCCCATTCTCCTCTGACCTCTAGCATCAACAAGGCATTTTCGCCCACAGGACTGCCGCATACTGGATGTTTTTCCCTTTTCACACCATTCTTTGTAAACTCTAGAAATGGTTGTGCGTGAAAATCCCAGTAACTGAGCAGATTGTGAAATACTCAGACCGGCCCGTCTGGCACCAACAACCATGCCACGCTCAAAATTGCTTAAATCACCTTTCTTTCCCATTCTGACATTCAGTTTGGAGCTCAGGAGATTGTCTTGACCAGGACCACACCCCTAAATGCATTGAAGCAACTGCCATGTGATTGGTTGATTAGATAATTGCATTAATGAGAAATTGAACAGGTGTTCCTAATAATCCTTTAGGTGAGTGTATTATGTTATATGTTGTTATATGTACTGTGTAATGTCATGTTGTATGTGATGTTATTATATGTTATATATGTTATGTTACATGTTGTTATATGTACTGTTATGTCATGTTATATGTTATGTGATATGTTATATATGTTATGTTATGTACTGTTATGTCATGTTATATGTGATATGTTATGTGATATTTTATTATGTTATGTTATGTACTGTTATGTCATGTTATATGTGATATGTTATGTGATATGTTATTATATGTTATGTTACATGTTGTTATATGTACTGTGTTATGTCATGTTATATGTGATATGTTATTATATGTTATATATGTTATGTTACATGTTGTTATATGTACTGTATTATGTCATGTTATGTGATATGTGGATTGCCTGTGTTTTGTCAGGGTAAACTTTGTACTACAAAATTCAGTTTCATTAAGAATTTTTTGGAAACTGTGATTCACTCTGGCTATGCTTCAAATTATGTTCAAACGTGAAAGTGAGGCGTGACCAGCCTCTATAATGCAGCAAAGTCCACTTCCAATGTGTGTTATTGCTGCTAAAAACATGTGCAATGAAATGTCACATGCGTCACAGGCTGCACTTATGAAAGGTCATGTCGGGCAGTATAGGTACATCATACATAACGATGGGCAAGTAAACTCTATTATCAGAGTGCTTGACTTCTCTTGTTATGGCTCATGTCAGTAAGTTTTACCATATGCACCATACGTTCAAATATCAAGCCTTGACTGAATCTATTCAAAACTATCTTGCTATTTAATCACCAACTACAAATTTTGTTGGATATATCGGCCAGTTTCTGTTAAAATCAAGCATTCACAAGTTATATTGTGCAATCGTAATGTGATGTGATTTTGAAACCACATTAAAGAGATCAGTTCAAGACAAGATTGTAGATGCATGATGATCAATGATGAAGTCAAGTCATGTTTCAATCTTGTTTCAATCAGAAATGTGTGACAATAGGGAGGTAAAATGGTTTGCGAAATGCCATTTCATGTTGCCTTTAATTGTGCATTTTATTGGGATGTATGATTTGCTGGTTGAGAACTGTTAACTTGTTGTGTTTATCTTTTGTATCCTTAGCAATTCTTTGTTAACTTGCATCCACTCTGTTTCTGTACCTGCATGTGTCTTACAGACATTTCATATGTTGTTGCCTAGTTCATTGTATTTGAACACACACAGAGTACTTTTTAAATGAGGATTTTAAGAGAGTTTTACCGCTTTGACAGGTGTGAAATTTCCATCCAGACTTGGTTGCAGATCAAACTGTTGAATTTTAGTCAACCCAGAGAACTTTAAAAAGTCAGTTTGTGAAATAGACCCCTAGCACTCTGGGGTCAACAGGATTTAGTTTATGCCAACATCCTTTTACGGAGACTTAGGGGACTGATGAAGTACCAGCCATTCCAGTAAGTCATCCACTAACAGGATAGAGATCAAACTCTGTGATGCATTTGAGATTTACGGAAGTTCAAGCTAAACCCCGGGCTTCCATTGCTCATGGGCAACAGGATGACAGACTTGCTCACAAACAGGTACTTCTTCAAATCTATATACTCCCCCTTAGTAAAGGAGGAGTTGCTGAGGTCTTTAACAGTGAAAGACCAAGTCTATCACAGCCATGAAACTGACTTGGTAAATATCTCAGAAACTCCTACTTCTCTGATGTATCTGCACTGCTGAGGAGAGATCTTCTGAGGTCTTTATAGCTCTCGCTGCTTTAGATGGCTGATGATGTAAAAAAAGACTTTCACTTTATGCTGCAATTCAGTGAAGAGCTTTCACTTTTCTCCCTATGACAAAGTAAATATTTGATTCATATAAACACAGCAAAAACTTAAAGGGGTCATGAACTGAGAAATACAATTTTCTTTGAGATTTTGACATAAGAGGTCATCATACTATAATAATATCCTGTAAGTTTCAGAAAACAGATTTTATTGTTACCAAGCCCAGAGAACGACTCGTTGTGAATGTGCTTAAAGACCGCCTCTGCAGAAGGAAATCAATGCCTACTTCATTATCATCGCAACCATTATAATCAACAAATCTCTTATTTACATTGTGTTTGCACTGTTAATTATGATGAAAGCATTCGTTAGAGTGTCGTTAGATCACTGCATTCATGCACTCCACATGTCTGTGATCGGCTACAATGCTCATCACTGCAACCTTTCATGCCACGATCTGAATATAATGCCATAGATCTAAATATAATGCTATAATCAACACTTTTCATGATTAGTTAACCTTGAGAGCTGGGGGGGTATTCCAGAAAGCAAGGTTAACTTACCGTCACATATACCCTGAACTCGTGGTTGATCAACCCAAACCTTGCTTACTTGAGGTATGCTGGTTCCAAAAATACGTCCGGGAGTAAGTTCAGCCAACCCTGAGTATGTTAACCATGAACACACAAGACATTCTCAACAGAGCAAGAAATCGATGAATCACCATGGAAACAGACGCTAAGAAAGAGCACGCCATTCTACTTCCTCTTCTTCTTTTGTTTAATGGCGATTTACATAACCTACTTGGTGTACATCGCCACCTATTTGGTGGTTGTGCAGTCATTTTTCAATCTCATTGTTTAATAAGTAATCTTTATTCACTGAAAATATGGATTATATTGTTTGTTTGATGCTAATTAATTGAATGCAGATCCATGTGTGAGATCCCAATAAAATAAATAATAAATATATTTGAATTGAATTAACTTTTAAAAATTACCTTGTTATAATAGTGCTTTAGAATTAATATATAATATTGTATATTATATAACTGTAACTATATAACAAATTTGGTAATATTAATATAACTATATTAATTATATAACACACATCTGAATACCTCTTAAGCAAACTAACCCTGAAACATAACCTGCTCTGGAGAGTGAGTTGCTATGGCTACTTATATACCCTGAAAGTTACCTCCGTTTTTGGAACCGAAAGTTGAGGTTATCCGCTTACTTACTCTTAAACATACCCAGGTATGTCACATAACCTGCTTTCTGGAATACTCCCCTGTAATAGTAAAAACGTGCTAAGTATCACAGCAGCCAATCACAGCAGTGGCCGTTTACACTGAAGTCATTATAGATCGTAAAACTAATCTATATAAATTGAGAGGTTTAGTCCAAATTTTCTGAAGAGACACGACGCTTTATATGATGAACAGATTGAATTTAGGCTTTCATTCACATATAAACATTGATCATAAACAGCATTATTTGGCGCACGAGAACTGACCTCATTGGATTACCATATCTGATGTGTGCGTTGATGAATGTTTATATGTGAAGTTGACTGTGGCCATTTAAAGGAGTCTTTTGCTCTTTTGAATTTGATGTACTGTGTATTTTTCTAACTTAAACTTCACTTATAGCTTTCTCCCGTTGTTACTCTATCTGTCAGAGAAATAGAGTGAGTGAAAATGGTAATGTACATCCAAGTTACAGGTGTTTTTGGCGCAAGAAACTTAAGTGGACCCTAGAGGACAACATAAAATGATAAAAATAAATTATATGACCATTTTAAAAGCTCCTAGTCCTTCAAAATGACTTACAGCTGTAATAGTAAAAATGTGCTAAACATTTTCAAGAGTTCCACATGTAATACTTATTTCATATGCAAAGATGTCAGCCAATCACAGCAGTGGGTGTTTACACTGAAATCTCACAACAGCCAATCACAGCAGTGGGCGTTTACACTGAAGTCTCACAGCAGCCAATCACAGCAGTGGGCGTTTACACTGAAATCTCACAACAGCCAATCACAGCAGTGGGCGTTTACACTGAAGTCTCACAACAGCCAATCACAGCAGTGGGCGTTTACACTGAAGTCTCACAGCAGCCAATCACAGCAGTGGGCGTTTACACTGAAGTCTCACAGCAGCCAATCACAGCAGTGGGCGTTTACACTGAAGTCTCACAGCAGCCAATCACAGCAGTGGGCGTTTACACTGAAGTCTCACAGAAGACACGCCCCTTCAAACAGAGTGTTCAGATCAGAGGCTAAAATTAGGGTATTTTTGTTTCTAAATTATGACGATTTTGATGTAAAAATACTAACATTATAAGTGCACCACAGGAAACATTATAAAACAATAAAATAATGCAGTTCATGACCCCTTTAAACTGATGTACGGACATTCTCCTGCGTGTGTTAGTGTAATTCCCGTGGACAAATGGCTGTTTATGTTTTGTTGCCCATTTTAACCATTGACAATGTAGTTATATTTACATCTTATTTACAAGTATGCATTTGGCTAATGCTTTTATCCAAAGTGACTTTCACTGCATTCATTCCCTCACTGTAAATTCTCTCACTGTTTGTAGTTGTAAATAAAACAAGGATTATTGGAGTATGTTATACAATACTAGTCTTTCTATCTACTTTCTGTCTAATATATATATATATATATATATATAGTTGTAGCAGACTAGTAAATAAAGACTGCTACAACTGGTGTGTAGTAATTATTTCATTATTGCATTATTTTTTGGCATAATACTAACATCATGTGTTCAAAGCTTAAAGGTCAATAGCACAGCTGTCAAAGTCATCTGTTTGGTACACAAAATATCCAATCCGGGAACATTATGCTTATAAAGCATGAAACATGTTTGATCAGGATGCACAGCTGTAATGAAACCACTTATTAAAGCACAGAGCTTTGCAAAGGTGAATCAAGTTTTCACTGTGGAGTTTGGGGAGATTTTATCCATCTTGAAAGTTGATACATTTCAATTTTGTTACCTGTGGGTCTGCTACTACCATTACAATCCATGATATTTGGCATTACTGTTGGCTAGTTCACCCAAAAATAAAAAAAAAATTGTCATCAATTACTGTAGTTCCAAACCCCTAAGACTTCCGTTCATCTTTGAAACACAAAGATATTTTTTATGAAATCTGAGAGATTTCTGGTCCTCCGTTGACAGCAACTACCCCTTTGTCGCTTCAAAAAGTTCATAAAGAGATCGTAAAACTAAACTATATAAATTGAGAGGTTTAGTCCAAATTTTCTGAAGAGACACAACGCTTTATATGATGAATTTAGGCTTTCATTCACATGTAAACATTGATCATAAACAGCATTATTTGGCGCACGAGAACTGACCTCATTGGATTACCATATCTGATGTGTGCGTTGATGAATGTTTATATGTGAAGTTGACTGTGGCCATTTAAAGGAGTCTTTTGCGCTTTTGAATTTGATGTACTGTGTATTTTTCTAACTTAAACTTCACTCATAGCTTTCTCCCGTTGTTACTCTATCTGTCAGAGAAATAGAGTGAGTGAAATTGGTAATGTACATCCAAGTTACAGGTGTTTTTGGCGCAAGAAACTTAAGTGGACCCTAGAGGACAACATAAAATGATAAAAATAAATTATATGACCATTTTAAAAGCTCCTAGTCCTTCAAAATGACTTACAGTTGAACAGTTGCAGGGACAGATTCCCTAGAGTATTTTATGTATAAATGGTCTTCATTGAGTAACTAGCTAGCCTGAGGATATGAAGACCATTGGTTGCTTTGAATGTTGGCCTTATGAACTTTCAGCAGTGCTAACATGTCGGCTGATCAGTAAATGTCAATATTTAAAGTATTCTGTATCACTATTGGAACCCTGAGGGGAAATGTTTATTGCTTCTAAAATGTTTTTCTTAAGGCAATCATCATGGCTTTTAATAGAACATGTGTGACGGCAAGACTATTGTCAGTTTTGTTACAAAAACTATGAGATCAGAAAATTCTCTTATAACCATGAAGAGAAAAGCATGCGTGTTGGATGGTCTCTGGTGCCGGGCTTGAAAATGTCAGACAGAAAATGCTTTGTAAACTTTGGCTCATTTTCCAAGTTAATTAAACAAATTGCAAGCTACATCCAGCTTCCACCACCCAAGTTCTTTCATCCACAAAAATGGTAACAGACAATGCGCTGAGATCAAACCCATTGTTTCCATGGAGTCCTCATTTTGTGTAATTTACTGAGACATCATAATCACAGCAGAACCAATCAGAATTCACCTCATCAGACTCATGCTGGACAAGAATTTCAGCCAATATGTTCTGATATGTTTGGAAAATTATGTATGAATTTAGTGTTCTTCTGTTTGATAGGCTATTTGCTTTGTCTCTATTAAATATCTGGTCTTTTATTTAATTTTTTTAATGATGCATTGAAACGGCATGTGGGTGAATCGCATGAAAACATGTCCAGGTCACATTTCACTCCCAAATCAAAAGAAATATAAAAAAATATTTTGCATAAAGAAAAGAAAGCCTATTTTTTAAAACCATTTACGATTGTATTTATTGCATCAAGATATTATTTTCATGACAATTAAGAACATTTCCCCCAAAATTCCCATTACTATTGCCTCAATTATCGTAATCCTTCCAGATTTTTTTCTTTTTAAGGTTTTTTTTGTTATTCTCAAAAGGTGACTCTCAGTCAAAATATATAAAATAATTCATAAATTTTATATATATATATATATATATATATATTTAGATATATTTTTATAATATAGCCTAATATATCATTTCTTTTTCCACATTATAATACTATATTTTGTTAATGTCACAATGCAAACAAAAAAATCCTAAAGAGGCTTCATTTTTGTTAAGCAAAATATAATTTCTTATTTATTTCTTTTGAATTTATGCAGAAACATGACTTGCATGAAGTTTCGTCATATTCACCCGCACATAGCGCCACACATCCAAATTAATGAGCACACATGCTTATTAGGTATAGTAAGTTTATAAACTGAACACCTTCTCAATTGTAAATACAACAATAGCGTTAAACCAGTATCTCATTTGCATAATTGGACTGTGCATTGATTGTGAAGCGTATCTCAAAGCACGGGCTGATCCAAGGTCTGTGAACATAATCCCTGGCACGCAATTTTCCCTCTGCAGTACGTACAACACACAAACTTATCATATGCAATACTCCTCCGACCTGGGAATCCACCCAGCAGTACCAATTACAATCACTGCCTCTCTCTGGCTCGCCCACGCCTAGCACGGGCCCGAGGGAAACAACTGCAACCATGTCAGTGAACTAGATGAGAGAGGTGTATCCGTTAATGTGCTCTCTCTCCCTCGCTCTCTACCTCTGCCTCTCTGTCCCTAGTCCCTGTTTTCCCTGCAGGTACTGTTAAGAAATCTCTATTAGCTTTATAGCTGATCTACTCCAAGGTTATGATCCTGTTTACCCCTTGTGGTGTGGCACCACATAATGTTAGACAAGCCAAACAGGGTAAGTGGTATGTATTTACCTTGTAAACAGATTTGTAAGGTAAATGCTTGAGTACTCTACAAACAAAAACAGTTACTGGCCTACATAGGCAAAAGGCAGCAAAAACATGAATTTTGGTATCAATTTTCACACTGTTTTCTCTGAATTTAAGCATTGTTGAGTAGGGGTGTTGAAATCAATTGTTGCATCGCGATGCGGACGTGGACGATTCTGCATCGATGCAGTAATAGACCATAATCGATTATAGCTGACGTTTCTCTGACATCATTCGTCACATACGTGCTTCTCGCGCTAGCGTAAAATGGCGGATGGAGGCGAAACACAAAAGCGAGTAATAAAAAATGCACCCACTATTTTAACATTTACAGCGTGTGAGCTTGAGTGTGTGTGTGCGAGGCTGCATGTGTGTGTGTGTTATTGTAACACTATATTTGACAGTTTCATGCGCCTTTAGTATTTACTAGTGTTTGTTAGCTCTAAATGCTCCTGTCGTCTGCTGTGTTCAGACTTAAGTTGTGTTTGATGTTTGCTACATTCAGGAAGTGTACTTTATTGGAGCAGATAAAATAAGGGAGTTCATATATATCTGACTGCTTGTATTCATTGACAAAAATGTGCAGTAATATTGAAAATTGAAGATGCAACGCATTGTGATATCGAATCAAATCAAATTGTTGACATTATAATCGTAAGCGAATTGTTTTGTGAGACAAGTGACGATTCATGCCCCTATAGTTGAGACAAAGCAATGCAATCTCATGGGAATTTGTACATTTTCGTACGTTTTGGTGAATTGGTTGCGAATTCGTAGAAACAATTTTCACTCAGAAATTGCTAGTACATTACACAATTAATTACAAAGAAAAAGCAAGTAACACATTGATTTAAGCATTACAGTGATTTAAGTAGTTAAGTATTTTCTTGAAAAACATACTCTAATAATATTTGTTTCAACTTTTTTTTTAAATTTTTTTTACAGTGTATGAATATGTACATACGTACAATATGTATGAATCTCATTTGTTCATCTGTTTACGCCCTAGTGATGGTTATGTTTATACCAGAGTGATCATCTTAAGTCAAGCACACACTAAAATTTTTGCAATTTTTTGAGTCTGTGACAAAAACATTTGGGTCAGTGGTCTCAAATTCAGTTCCTGGAGAACCACAGCCCTGCAGAGTTTTGTCAGAGATGGTCTTATTATTGGGATATACGAGGGTCCGTGGCTCTACTATTGGAAAAAAGCGTGACGGCTTACTTGTTCAAGTGGTACTGCAGAGTCAAATGACATCTAATGGGGTGGAGGGATAGAGTTCTGGGTAGGGTTAGGGTGTGATTGGATATTCTAGCTCCACCCATTAGGACTAAATTACGTTCACTTATCTTCGCTAGATGTCTTGGATCATGTGTGCCTTGATAACCAATCACATTACAGCCTTGACGTCATTGAGTTGTGCGATGCCATTGAAATGAAGGAGAAGTGCTGTAAACTGAATCATACCTGTCACACAATTGCCCATGACTTCTCTTATAAAACAGCATTTTTTTCTGTGTAAACTCTAAAAAAACAGATCAATCCAAAACAATGTTGAAGATTAGCCGATGGGCTGTCGATTCATTAGGCAAATTCCAATCGGAAGTGAACATCCCTATGCCCTGCTCACTCCGAAGGGGAGAGCTCTTGAAGTGGGAACTTCATGAAGGGATTCTGTTTTTCACTTTCGTTTGGAATGCCCCTATAAATGGTGTCCCCTTCCTGAAATGCCCTTCAAGGGTGCAAAAACGCTGTTTGGAAATCGCCCATTAAATAAGCTATTTTCTCACAAAAGCAGTTTATTCAGCATAGTGAAGCCTCTCCTCCATTGACATCCATTAAAAAAACGGCCTCTTGTCTACTACTCTCCTGTGCATAACAGCATTAGGCATTACGCTTTTTCCAGCTAAGGTTGCAGGCTTGCCTTCAAGTGGCTTTTGTTTAGCTCCAACCATAATTAAAAACACCTGATCAGTCTCATCAAGGTCTTTAAGATTACTAGGAACTTCCAAGCAGGTGAGTTGAAGCTGAGTTTGAGACCACTGCCCTAGGTTGTAGCCTGCCTTCTAGTGTGCACTTGTGAGACAGGGTGATGTTATAACATATTTCAAACTGGTTTGAAATCTGTCCATGTGCACAGCTGTCCTGACAAGCAGTGAGCAACAGCCAGTGAACTTACTAGATAGTAAAAGAAGAGCAGGGAAGTAGGCCGGGAGTGATATGTAAAGATACACTTATTTCAATGATATCTGTGAGGAAGCAGAGGTATTTTACAGTTGATATTTAAAAAAATATTTCAAGTGGTCTTTGTACTTTGTGGTCTGGCTATTGTATTTTAATTGGTATTATGTTGCTAAGTGGTTACTAGGTGGTTGCTAAGGTGTTCTGATTTGTTGCTAGGTGATTAATTGCTGACTCAAGTCAAAACAACTCACCCAGAAGACTCTGACATTCTGATCTAATCACTGTAGAAAAACAATAGCACACCTCTTATCTTAAAGCTGCATGATTTGAGACACTATTCATCCCAAAGTATGATCTTTTCTTATAGGAAACGCCACAATAAACAACAAATAGGCATTATGAAGATACATTTATAATGTACACTATATTCAAGGATGTATTACTATGATCAAAGGTGACAGTCAAGTCATTTATAATGTTAAAAAAAATATTTATTGCCAAAGAATCCTAAAAAATGTATCACGGTTTCCACAAAAATATGAAGCAGCAGAACTGTTTTCAGTATTGATAATAAATAGAAATGTTTCTTAAGCTCTAAACCAGCATATTAGAATGATTTCTGAAGGATCATGTGACACTGAAGACTGGAGTAATGATGCTGAAAATTCAGCTTTGCATTACAGGAATAAATGACATTTTAAAAGATATTAAAATTGAAAATAGTTATTTAAAATTTTAATAATATTTCACAATATTACTGTTATTATGGTATTTTTGATCAAATAAATGCAGCCTTGGTGAACTTGAGAAAATTCTTTAAAAAACATTTTTACAAATCCCTCCGACCCCAAACTTTTGAACGTGTAAATAATGTAAGCGCAGAATAGTTCCCCTTCAGTTGGTCACGTTCGACGTACGTCAGAATGTGAACCAACGAATTGGGATATCGTATGAGAGCCCTATCATCTTCGAGTGTGTACTAACCGGCCAATGAACACTGGCATGTGAGATTTGCATGCCGCACTCCGCCCCACAGCGCGGGTATAAATAAGAAGTGCCTGCAAACGCACATTTGTCTTTCGTGTCGGAGCCGAGCAGAGTGTTGCTGTGTCTCTGAGAGTGTGACTCAAGCCAGTGAGAGGAAGGAAGAGAGTTTTCGTGTTGGAGAGAAGGCACTTCAGCGGCGGCCGTGAGCTCACGTCATCTCAAGCACTGATTCGTCAGCTGGTTGCGTGCCGGGCGAGAGTGTGGGAGTGCGCTGTCAGGCTACACTATCCCCTGCAACAGCGGCTGTTCCCCTGTGTGCTTCAGCACATCTAAAAGAGATTTTTTCCATCCCTAAAAGAGTATACGGGCGGACACTGCGTCTTTTTCAAGATGCATTTCTGGATGCGGTCGTTCCCTATCGCCGGCTGTCACGTGTTTGGGCGTTCCACACTTTGAAGCACCTTTTGTGGATAGTTCTTGTTCCCACTGCGGGAACATGACTATTGCAGTGTTGCGGTCCAGGCTTGCCTACCTAGGTTCTCGAGGCCAAGCACCCACCCCTGTGCCCCGATCTAACGCTCCCTCCGGTGGAAACCGGGAGAGTGCTACTTCGGTGAATAGACCGGGGGACCTGAAGATTACGTTTAGGGCTTCCCCGCCGAGACAACCTCCGCGGGCCCCTATTCCCTCCGGAACACTGCACCCTGTTGTGTTGCCGGAAGAGCGTGGTGGTCCCTCAGCTGAGTGACCAGCCATCTCTTTCGGTGCACCGGCCGACGATCAGATGGTGAGCATCGGAAGGTGAGCTGTTGCCAGGAGATGACGACTCGCCTGTGTTGCCTCCTTCTGGGAGAGTAGCATTGCCCGAGCCAGATCCTGAACTATGCTTTGGGCTCGAGTGGAACCCTCCACCGTGTCCCGAATCTCGGTTGGATGATTGGTTTCTCGGGGTGGCCCACCGCTGGTTCTCAGCGCCCCATCCCGTTACGTTTCTTCCCGGAAGTGCATGAGGAGGTAACCCGGTCCGCCTCGTCCTCCGCCCTTGCCAAGTCTGCAAAGCAGCAGCCTCCACCCAGCAGACAGCAGGGAGCCGGGTGGGGTGCTCAGCCCGCTCAGGCCACAGCCAGGCCAGGTGGCAAGCGGTCACGCAAACGGCCCTGAGACGGGCGACCCGGAGGATCGGAGAACTGCGAGTGGGTGTGTCTGTTGTCATTGGTCCCACTGGTCGGAGTCTGGGAGCCTGGCTAGCGCTTCCCAGCCCGTCCCGCTGGCTCATCCGCTAATCAGCTACGCGATTCAGTTCCCCCGGCGTCCCCCGGTCTACAGGGGTATTCTTTTCACCCACATGCTGGCGGAGAACGCTCCTGTGCTTCAGGAAGAGATCTCAGTTCTACTGGTGAAGGACACGATCGAGCCGGTCCCTCCAGCCGAGATGAGGTCGGGGTTTTACAGCCCTTACTTCATCGTACCCAAGAAAAGTGGTGGGTTATGGCAAAATCTTGGACCTGCAAGTCTTGATTGCTTCATATGAGGCCGCTTCAGCACTGGCTTCACGACCGGGTCCCGAGATGGGCGTGGCGATGCGGCACGTTCTGTGTGGCTATCACACCGAGCTGCCGTCGTACCCTCACTCGGTGGTCGGACCCTTCGTTCCTGAGGGCGGGTGTTCCCTTGGAACAAGTGTCCAGACATGCTGTGGTCTCCACGGATGCCTCCACCACCGGATGGGGGGCCACGTACAACGGGCATGCAGTTTCGGGTCTGTGAATGGGGCCTCAACTGCAGTGGCACATCAACTGCCTCGAGTTGCTTGCGGTACGACTTGCGCTGGGCTGCCTCAAAGGGCTGTTACGAGGCAAGCAGTACTGGTCTGTACGGACAGCACTGCGACCGTTGCATACATCAACCATCAGGGTGGTCTATGTTCCCGTCGCATGTCGCACCTCGCCCGCCATCTCCTTCTATGGAGTCAGAAGCATCTGAGGTCGCTTTGTGCCATTCATATCCCAGGCGTGCTCAACCGAGCAGCCGCTTCCAGGAGAATGGAGACTCCATCCCTAGGTGGTCCAGCTGATATGGGACCTTTTCGGAGCCGCACAGGTAGACCTGTATGCCTCTCCGGACTCGACCCTTTACCAGTGGTTTTACTCCCTGACCGAGGGCACTCTCTGCACGGACGCACTGGCTCACAGCTGGCCCCAGGGCCTACGCAAGTATGCGTTTCCCCCAGTGAGCCTTCTCGCACAGACATTGTGAAAAGTCAGGGACGACGAGGAGCAGGTCTTGTTGGCTGCGCCCTATTGGCCCAACCGGACCTGGTTCCCGGAACTGATGCTCCTTGCACCAGCCCCTCTTTGGCCCATTCCTATGAGGAAGGACCTTCTGACTCAAAGATGGGGCACCCTCTGGCACCCGCATCCGGACCTTTGGAAACTCCATGTCTGGTCCCTGGACGGGACACAGAGGTTCTAAGTGACCTACCACAAGGTGTGGTAGACACCATCACTTCCACTAGAGCTCCCTCTACGAGGCACCTCTATGCATTGAAGTGGAACCTATTAGTCGAATGGTGTTCTTCTCGACAGGAGAACCCCTGAATTTGCTCGGTTAGATCGGTGCTTTCCTTCCTGCAAGAAGGGTTGGAGTGAAGGCTGTCTCCCTCCACCCTCAAAGTGTATGTTGCCGCTATCGCCGTACATCACAATGCAGTTGATGGTAAATCCTTGGGGAAGCACAATCCAGTCGTCAGGTTCCTGAAGGGGGCGAGGAGACTAAATCCGCCTTGTCCTCTCTTTATACCCTCTTGGGATTTGCCTCTGGTGCTTACCGCACTGCAGAGACCACCTTGTGAGCCCTTGCAATCAGCTGAGTTAAAAACTCTGTCAATGAAAACAGTTCTCCTGGTTGCACTGGCTTCCATTAAGAGGGTAGGGGACCTGCACACATTTTCGGTCGACGAAGCGTGCCTAGAATTCGGGCCGGCTAACTCTCACGTGATCCTGAGACCCCGGCCCAGATATGTGCTCAAGGTTCCCACCACTCCCTTCCGGGACTAGGGGGTGAACCTGCAAGCGCTGCCCTCGGAGAAGGCAGACCCAGCCCTAGCTTTGCTCTGTCAGAGTCCGCGCTCTGCGGGTTTACATGGAAAGAACTCAAAGCTTCAGGCCTCAGATCAGCTCTTCGTCTCTTACGGGGGCCAGCAGAAGGGAAAGGCTGTCTCCAAGCAGAGGATGACCCACTGGATAGTGGATTCCATCGCCTTGGCGTACCAAGGCCGCTCGGGTTGACAGCTTACTCCACGAGAGGGGTAGCTTCCTCCTGGGTGCTGGCGCATGGCGCCTCGCTGACAGATATATGTAGAGCTGCGGGCTTGGCGACACCGTTAACGTTCGCTAGATTTTATAGCCTCCGTGTAGGTTGCTTCCCGCATGCTTGCCCCCAGTGGTGCTTTGTTTTACTGGGTGCCATATGTTGCGGCCCCATATGTGTATTCTTCCACGGCAAGGCTCCCTTAAGCGAGCCTGTGTCTTTCCCTGGACAGAGTCCGCTCTGTTGTTCCTGCCAGATGTTGTCTCCATCCTCTGACCGGAGCCATCCCAGGGACATTCCATATGTGCTCTGCCCCCTGGCCAGACCATATGTGTTTCACCACATATACCTCCCTACGGGCAGGATGTGGTCTCCGCAGCGTTCCTTTGGCACGCTTTTCCAGTGTTATCTAAGTCTGACTGTAATGGGTCATGTGGAACAGCAGTAGACTCTCCTGACGTAAGTCCGTCCTATCGCTAGAGACATGCGAAGGAGGTGAGGCTTAGGCCAGGCACTGGAAGGGTCAGAAACCGTGGCGTTTTATTAGGGATCCCAATTCGTCGGTTCACATTCTGATCTACGTTGAACGTGACTGACTGAAAGGGAACATCTCGGTTACACAGAAGGAGGGAACGGAGACGTACATCCCGTCGCCACAGTTCCTGTGCCGCCGCTGAGCACGGGCCACTTGCTCATCTCCTTAGCGAAAAACAAATGTGCGTTTGCAGGCACATCCTATTTATACCGGCGCTGCGGGCAGAGTGCGGTATGCAAATCTCGCACGCCAATGTTCATTGGCCGGTTAATACACACTCGAAGGTGATAGGGCTCTCATACGATATCCCAGTTCGGCGGTTCACATTCTGACGTACATCTCCGTTCCCTCCTTCAGGGAACGAGGGTTACATGCGTAACAGAGACGTTTTCTTTGATAACCGGCAATGCTTTAATTGCAGAAATGAGTGCAACGCTATTAATGGGTTGCAGCGTGTCTGTGTATTTATACATTTCTCGTGTCAGTCTTAACCATGGTTGACTGCTTCCTTGAGGGCTGAATAAGACAAGCTGAAAGGTCACCCATAGCTTGTAGATTCAGGTTTTACCGTGGAGCGAAGGGCAAGCAGTTGTTGCAGAAGAGGGGGCAAAGATTATTGCAATATTCCTCCGAACTGCCAACAGGGTTCGAAATAAACCGTAGGTGGCCCTGGAATCAGATAAGGCTGAGTGAATCAAAGCATAAATAAATAAATCTCAGCCTTCACCCTGAGACAGAAACACCGGTGTTATGAGGAAATGATAGATTCTTTCACCGTCAGCCTTTAACCTGCTTTCAAATAGAACCGGATATTTCTGAAAGCTAATGAGGTTGAATTTCACCTGTGCTGACGCATCAATGTGCCATTGGTTGTATTGATCTTGTGTAGCTCGTATTTCTGTTGATGTATGTACAATTATTCCAGCTCACATTCTGATTCAGCATCTATCAAGTCAATATACTCCACATCTGCTCTTCTGTTTGATGCTGATTTGAATGCCGATATCATCCTGCAGCAGCATTAATGAGACATGATATTCATTGAAAGATCATTTGAAAACTTCTCAGCTGTTGCGAGTGAAGAGTTTGCAGACACTGATTGCTCATAATAAGCATATGGCAGGCAATTCATCATGTGTTAAGGAATGAGGTCCTCCACTCTGCTGTTGAACATTCTATTATCTTTAGAGCTCGGCTTCGTCGCGCTCCGCTCCCGTCTGCTCTGCACCGCTCTTTTAAGGAGAGCCTAGTTACTGTTTTAATCAATACGGCACTGTTCCACAGTGAGCACAGGCTGAAACAAGCAAGTGACCAATGTATTGCTGTTCAGCTCTCATGGTTCTTTTAAAAATTAGCTTAAAATCAGCATGGACTTTGTGTGTAATTCAGTTCTTGATATTACTAAGAAAACAACCTGTTTGCCTAATGTTTTGCTCCGCCTCTGAAATGCAACTTTGCTTCTCAGCTGACATCAGATTTTGGGCCAGATTTACTAACTGCTTGCGCCAGCGCAAACCCTCTTTTAGGCTTAAAAAACTACTGTCAAGACATGCAGGACAAGGCTGACCTTATTGCATATGCATTTGTAGGAGTTTCTCTTTCAGACACAAATTTTATGGGAGGAGAGTATTTAAATGAATCATGCAAGGTGATTTACTAAGGTTTGCGTTCATCAATTTACTGGTATTTGCGCCATTATTTACCGCCCCAAACCATGTCTTAAACTAGACACTAATTTTCTAGTCTTTATTTCTCCACCATTTCCTAAGCTGCAACTTGGAAATGTGTAGATCAATTTGGCAAGGTTGCTTCCTCATCAAATACATCAATATTTCTGCTGTTTTGTCTGACTAAGTAGAAAAGAAGCGAATGCAAAATCCAGAAGTGAAAACCCCGAAAGAGGCATATTTTATACACAACAGCTTTTATTTAGGCAAGAGATTTGCATTTGAATGAGGTATAACATTAACCTCAGACAGTGTGCTGCTGAAGTGTCACACATCTTGCTTGTACTTTGTCAAATAAAAACAAATGAATGCACAACAATGCTCTCCAATAATCTCCCTCTTAATCTTCTCAAAGCTGCCGTTCCTTAAAGGAGACACTTCATCCTTCATTTACAGTTCTGTTGTCTTTAACAATTGTCAAAAACAAGTTTTGTGGCACCGACTCTGCGATGCGCAGAGCATTGTTTCCTCTTGAGATCCTGCCATCACTGCGGTGCCAACAGCTCATCTGTTATGTTGCAGGCTGGCTGCAGCGGTGTGTGGGGGCCAAGCAGTGATTAAACACTGATCCTGCTCTAAGGGTGTGGGGGGTGGGGGGGGGAGGAGCAGTAATAGAGCGGCAGCCAGCAGTGATTGATGGTCTGGACTTCAGCTGACAATAACGTGTCAGAGCAAGACAGCACAGAAATTATTTTGTGCTTTCCCAAAGAGGCCAGGTTGGAAGCGCATCAAAACTGCGATAAAGTGCACTAGTTGCTTGTTTTGAGAAAATGTCAAATTTGTAATGTCATTGGAAAACTGAATATACAAGAAAAAAATGTAGGATGAGACTTTGGAATAGATTGAATTGTGAAAAGTGTGCGTTTCCATACTAATGTGGACTAGAGCTAACTGGGCGTGGTCTTTATGTGACAGGTGGTTAAAGTTAAAGGGGTCCTATAATGCCCCTTTTTACAAGATTTAAAATAAGTCTCTGATGTCCCCAGAGTGTGTATGGGAAGTTTTAGCTCAAGATACCCCACAGATAATTTTTTATAGCATGTTAAAATTCACTTTTTGTGGGTGAGCAAAAACGTGTGTCCCTTTAAATGCAAATGAGCTGCTGCTCCCAGCCCCCTTTCAAGAAGAGGGCAGAGCTTCAAGAGCTCGTGTTAACAGCTCCGATTACCTCACGCAGACACGCACTGAAAATATCAGAAACTGTTCAGCCTTTTATCTTCAAACCGGAATTGGACAATGATGGAGAGACTCAAGAAGAAGAGACAACATGTAGAATGAGACAGGACGTTTCTGAATGGTTAGTTGATTAATTTTTTTAGCTGATGTGGAGTTAACTATCTTCAAGTCATTGATTAGCATGTTCTGTCATGATAATCTATAAATCGCTCATGTGGGAACTGCTGGTAGATGTTGTAACTAACATCTGGAAGCAAAAAGCAACATTCTTCATTGACAGACAATCAAAAGTAGCTGTGTGTTCTGACCAAGCGTGCCGCACTCGTCCTGAAAAGTGAAGCCAAATAGGGCTGGACGATATGGCCAAAATTTATATCACGATATATTTCTTAATTTTGGTCGATACAATATAATTCCGATATCGATATGAACTATATAAAAGCTTCAGAAAAACTGCCAAGAACGCTCACAACGGATGTCTGTACCTACAAACTTCTGAAAAATGAATTTGCCAAGTCTATGAAACCACCTCCTGTAAAACTATATAATATTTTAGAAATAAAAATGGTACAAATAAAGGTGAATATGTTCAACTTTAATTTGTATTTAGCCTTCATACAAACAAGAAATGTGAAATCACCGTCAAATAAACATAAGACTCTCACTCACTTTATTAATATTAATATCTTTAACTTTAAACTATAACATAGGCAGGCCCAAAACGTTTCGATCAACCCCAGGTGGCTGGTTTCAGTATAGGTCATAAACCCCTCCCCTCTCCATGTATTCTAAAGTGACGCGAGGCAAACTAAACAAGCAAAATCAAGTGTATAGCGTTAGTTCTGGCAGGTCACGTTAGTCAAGCTCGCATCAGCTGACTGTCAGCTGATCACGTCTACCTATAGGAATACGATGCCTATCACAGCATGCATGTATAAGCTCCTTCAGTATTATCAGCTGCTATCGCGTTTCTCCGGAGCTATTTACCCTTCTCCATCCCCAGCTCCTCCTCTCGTCAGTCAGGATTTGGCATTCTGATTCCCCCTAAATCAGACTAAATTCCTGAATTAGGTTGTACATTTTAATATTGACATGCTGTCTGCAATACATTGTTGCTTCTGTTCTGTTTACCCTAGGGGGGTTTATCACTGCTCTCCCTGCTCTTATCCATGCTAGGCTGCATGGATGCGCAGGGAGTTCTTGCCCAGAACAGAACCATACCGCCAATCTAAACTATATGCTAATTGTCTAACATCTTTGACGATAGTGGTCCTGACAGATTTACATTTCTGTCATTTTAGGCCATTTCTGTATCACCTTGATACCGCGGCTCCACTTCACGCTCACTACTGCGCAGACCCAGGTCCCGAATCAGTGCAAGATGTCAGCGCCATATTGGGACATTGGCGGCTTCAATGGAAGACTACATTGGAAGAGAGTGGAGGTGCATCGTCCATCTTTTTTTTTTTTTTTTTTACAGTCTATGGTTCTGACAAAATACTTTTTTTTTTTTGGTCAAGGGCTCTAAAATATGTGAACTTCACAGCTTAGGATATTCGCTGGTAAAGACAAGAGTTTTGGACTGCTGCTAAATTCTGCCATATAACGAAATAGTAAGAAAATTCTAGTCTCATATGGAAAAATTTTATTTGACACAAATTTCAGTTTAATTACAATTCACAAGCTTGCGATTATATTTCGATTCAATATTGATTAATTGGGCCTTATCAGGTACAGTACATGGCAAAAAAAATCTCTCAACTAATGCTAAACAGGGAACCCCTAGTAAGTCACTTTAATATTAAAAGTTAAAATTAACTGATTTGTAGGATATTTACATTTAAATAACTAGTTTTATAGTAAAAAAAAATTTTTTTTATAATAATAACATTATAGTAGGGCTACATTAATTACATAATTATGTTTCTACTCGTTTTTAAAAAAATATATAAACATTTAAATAGAGTGGTGCAGGTATGACATCACTTTGTAGGCCAAAAAACAGAAACGAGTTAGCATTTTAGCACTTCCGGCTCTATGGTCTATGTTTTTTTTTTTATGGGATTTTGTTTAAATGGCTGAAATAAGTTCTGTGGTGAGCACAAGCTCAAGACACTTTCATGTTTTATTCTACGACATAAAATACATCAGTATTACCCCACTCGTGATTTTTTTAAGCTGTTACGTGTCTTGAAAAAGGTGGTTGCGAACAAATGGCTAAATTGGACTACAGAGGCTGTTGGGGAGATTAAACGTCATCACGCCAAAAAAGTAAACTCAGTCTGCTTTTACAGCCTCGTTATGCTCATAACTGTGCTCTTATAAACTAGTTTAACAAAAAGCTTAGTGACGGTGACGTTGAAATCGCGGGACCGTGGTGTAGTTCGTTTATAGCCTACCTTTAGCCTTTTACTTCTGGCGACTGCATTTAGGCTTCAAAATTAATAAAAGTTGTGTTTATCTGTGATAGTTATCTTGATGGATAAAACGTGTAAGCATCAAACTTTTGCCTATGGAAATATCCTCGATTCAAATGGAAAAACAGTATATGTTTTTGGCCATTTTTATATGTGAGTCCATATAATGCAAGTGTACAGGATCTCAAAGTTGACCCTTAAATCAAAACATTGTTTAACTATAAACCATCACGCCGGCCAATGGTCAAACTAGTCTCATCTTAAGCTCAGGTGATTGGCTCAAAACAACCTGGCTGAAGAGCTGACTTTTGTTTTAGCCAAAAATTACATTGCACAAATATATTTTTCTCAGCTATCTGTGAAGGTAAAGATGAGATGCATGTTATTGACAGAATAAACCAAGATTTTTTGTTATTCTGTGGAGCGACAGCGTCTCACAGTCGTCTGAAAGCCCAAGGTTTTGAACTGCTACATTTAGGATGGAAATTGCATCAGATCATTTCTCAGAGTAATAGATCATCCCCTGTTTATATAGGCATGAAATTGGTGAGAAGGAAAAAAGTCTCTTACAGTTTCCATTATGATATTTTGTAGCTGAGCATGGAAAATCTCCATATCCAAAACCTTATCCACCCATCAAAAGACAAACAGCCGCACAAATAAGCCATGAAGTGCCACTACCCCCC
Organism: Rhinogobio ventralis; assembly: GCA_039654625.1. Taxonomy (NCBI): domain Eukaryota; kingdom Metazoa; phylum Chordata; class Actinopteri; order Cypriniformes; family Gobionidae; genus Rhinogobio; species Rhinogobio ventralis. The sequence continues at coordinate 36,517,233 of CM077205.1, read as the reverse complement.
CCCCCCCAAAAAAAAAATTCTTGACTTCTTCCAAGTATCTCACAGGTCTATAAATTTCCTGCCGTTTCCTGTCAGAGTGTCAGAGTTTGGATGAGCCTTGGGAATTGGTGCAATTGGTGGTACTGGTGGCGTTAGCATTAGCGCTAGCTCATTAATCCTCAGCCGCACATTGACATTTGCTGACAGTATTGAAGTCTGTAGAAATGAATGGAGCCCCAGAGACCACTCAATTACCCTGTCTCTGAGCAATTAGCAGCCAACCAATGCTAGTCAATGTCTGCCCCGTGACTGAGAGGCCAGACGGGACCAAAAAACCAAGTATATGCAGAAAAAACACATTCTTGCTAATACAAGTAGACATTGGCTAGACTAATTCAGTGGTGTACTGTTTTGTTAATATGACTTGTTTCATTGGTATTAGCATTTTTTAAGTAAAAAGCAATTATGGTTCTTATAGTAAAAAGTTACTTGTTAGATTAAAATGAGAAAAGATGCTCCACTGTGCAAAGATGCCCCAGAACAATGTGCATTTACTTGTACATTGGAACACACACACACATACACGTTGTGTTTTCATGTTTTATAGGGACTTTCCATAGACATAATGATTTTTATACTGTACAAACTGTATATTCTATCCCCTAAACCTACTCATCACAGAAAACTTTCTGCATTTTTACATTTTCAAAAAACATCACTTAGTGTGATGTATAAGCTATTTTCCTAATGGGGACCAAAAAAATTCCCCACAAAGACAAGGATTTCAGATATTGCCATCCTACCCATAACATAGGGTTTATCAGGACCACACACACACACATACATTTTTGTGCTATGACAACTAAATTAGCACATATTTCTGTTTATTTCCCTTTATGGCAATTTCAAATTTCATCCCAAGAGTCTAATTTTATCGTTTTACTTCAAATTAAAAACAATATTCTTTTTACTCCATAAATCTAAAAACATTGTTGTGTCCACAAATTGCTCATTAACAAATGGACACAAATAACTTTGATATTCAATGTAATACAATGTCACAGATCACTATTATCAAGAGACACAAAAATAGATCAATTAACCTCAAAACTGTTTGGAATAGCTAAATCTGATAAATATTGATATTCAGATGAAATGGCAAAAATTACAAGAGCATAGCCATTTATCCGTTGAGATCAGATTTTGTGCTATCTATGATCGAGAGAAAAAAGTATGGTTAGGGGGTCTGTCCACTACTTTCACACTGAAAACAGTTAAATTAGCATCTCAGTTAGTTTCTCCCCATCACTGTAGCATGCTGTGCGCTGACCTGTTCTCTATAGATTATTGACTGTCATACACACGAGGACTTTCTAGTGTTTTAGTTACACCGAGTTGTTAGCTTGCGGTGTGTGTGGGAGTTATTGTCCTTTCTCAAGTTTCATAAATCAATTGATTCCTTCTTAATGAACCCTAAAGTGGACTCCGCAGCCTCGGGTGTATTGTCACATTTTTCGTCTTTTTGCTGATTGTTTTGAGATAGGAATATAATTTTGACATGCCTTGGAAAATCTATACGCCGCCTCTTGCAGGGCAATCAAAGCTGTTTTTATGACTCCACAGCGGTAGTTCACTATCTCTCTCAGAGTATATCTGAGTGTCTAAATGCATTGACTGAATCAATACATTTCATCATTATAAGATGTTCCTTGTTCCAATCCATGAACAAACTGTATATTTATTTGTAAGTCCCCCTTTTCCTTTCCTTCCTGCTGCCCCCGCAATGCTGTATTGTTTCAGAATACCACTTTGTTTTGCCAAAGCTTAATCATTGTCTAAACCCTATTCCTTCCTATCCAATAAGAATGGACCATAATCAGCAAAGTCAAACCCAAAGAGCCCAAAGTCCCATTATAGCACACAGTTTTTATTACACACTGTTATTATTGTTGTTTTGGCCAAAATGTAGAAGCATGTTGTAACATAAGTCCACTGAAGGCGAGCTTTAAGTACCTATGGGCGGTTTCTTTATTACTATAAGCGTGAACTAAATACAAAATAAACATGAACTTGACTTGACATAAACTTGATCAAAAACCATGAAACAAGAGACTCACCAACAATGGGTTACACAAACAAAGCTAGACAAAAGACAATGGTAACATGAGGGCTATTTATATACAAGGACTAATCACTGACAAGAAACACCTGTAAACAATCAAACTGATCGACCAGCTGATTCTAACTTATAACCAGCAGTGCATGCCAGTTCGAAATTTTGTCCGTCTTGAGACAGCACCGACGCCACGTGACTGACGTATGCCATCAAAGTACCGGTGAGAGTGATACACGAGCAGCCGGCTGGTTCATTCTGCACAGCTTCTCCAGAGCGGCTGCATGAGCTCTGATGACGACACAGCTGTTCCACGATTGGCCGCATGACAGCGATCACGTGCGTTTCGTGTTTATTCTAAAACCTTCAATTCCACTAATGCTCACAAATCTAAAACCTCTTTTCATGTAGTCGCGATGTTGAACTTTATTCTTTTACAAACAGATGCTGTATTAAGCTGTAGGCCTACTTAAAGTATTTAATGAAAATGTCTCTGTTTGACAAATATTGCATTTATTTCACTTCAGCTGTGATGGAGAATACAAACACAGCGTGAGTGTCATTACGGAAAGCAGAAAGTGTCCGACTTCGTTTTCAGCTCCTTCCCGTCTGCACATGGCAACTCTCGCCGATCAGTTACATCCAACTGCAGCCGATGTCCAACACACCTAATGACAAACAGGAACCATGAATGTGAATAAACTTCAAACATGACACAAAACATTCATTCATTCAAATGCCTCATTCATTTGTTTTAAATAAATATATATATTTATATAAATGCATATCGGTGTGTGTCTGCCGTTCAAAAGTTAGGTTTTTCAAAGGTTTTAGGTTTTTTGTCTCTAATGCTCACCAAGACTACATTTATTTGATCATAATCATTTAATCATATCATTAAATATTATTAAAATATCTATTTTCTATCTTAATATATTTTAAAATGTAATTCCACCCATGCATGAGTCTTTTTTTCAAGAATTGGCTAAAGACGCATCTTTTTTATATTTTTATTATATTTTTTTTAACAACTCTTCTAGACTAACTGGGACTTGTCACAGCTCTTGTTGCCCTATTGTTGGTTTCATTGCTTCGTTCTCCTCATTTGTAAGTCGCTTTGGATAAAAGCATGAATTAAATGTAAATGTCATTTATTCCTGTGATCAAAGCTGAATTGTTAGCATCATTACTCCAGTCTTCAGTGTCACATGATCCTTCAGAAATCATTCTAATGTGCTGATTTGAAACATTTCTTAATATTGTCAATGTTGAAAACAGTTATATTTTTTTTAGGATTCTTTGATGAATAGAAAGTTTAAAAGAACAGCATTTATTTGAAATGGAAATCTTTTGTAAAAATCTTTACTGTCATTTTTGATTCATTTGAAATTAGCTTCTGTTGTAATTGGCCGAACACTATAGATTGTATCAGTAGCTTAATTTGTATTTAACCTGGAATATTCATTTAATGAGCCCATATGCTTCAAAACAGCACATAGGCTTATTAATAAGTACATTAAACATCACAAATACAGCTGAGACTGAGTATAATGTGTACTAAAATGCTCTTACTCCCTTTTTCCCTGAGCCGTTTGACAGCATAACAGATGGTAACAAGCCAAAACCCATATATCAAACTCTTAAGGAGTCGGGAATTGAAACTGTTAGTGAACTTTCCATTGAGGTATAAACAAGTAGCAGAAAACCATGTGGAAAAAATGCAATTAAGGCATGTAGCCCAAAAAAAATGCATGCAATTAATGCTTGCACAACAACAGGAGGATATCTGGCAATACTTAATATAGGTAACCTCCGCAAAAAAAACATGCATGGAGAACGACAGTACGCCAGTTTGTTAAATATTGCCCTTTTACCCGCACTCCTTTACAGTCTTCATAACTCCAACCCAACTCTTAATTAACTTCCAACGACAAATCAGCCCATTTTCTGGGCCAGACGTTTATTTTCGAGAGCTGGGACTCAAGGTGCGCGCGAGGGTAAAAAATGAAGCACATTTGTAAGGAGCTTGCCAACAGCTGTGAGACAGCCAGTTGGGTTGTTCCTCAATGTAATTAAAATATAAAGCCAAAAACTCATTACTATAGCCTGAGTGATATAACGCTAAGGCAGTTTAGCTCTACGTAAGTGGAGACAGTTCATGAATTAGATCTGTTGGTGGTTATTGATTTAGAAGCGTTGGTTGTTTTAAATATGTTGATATGATGAATTTGGGTTGAAACTGTGTGTTCAAGCAGAACACTTTTATTAATTTCCCTCTTTTAAGTTTGCATGAGGTTGCCACTCCTCTTGCTGCTTTAATGGCTTATATATGGCTTGATTTGGCATTTGATTGAGCCTGTGGGTGCCTACTGAGCTGGCTGAATCAGAAATGGGCCTTTAAGTGCCTCTCGTAGTGTATGTTATTCACTCCGCTATATAAGCTGATGAACAACTTAAAGCGACGGCAGGCATGTGTGCTACTGTTCCCACGTCACTGCTAATGGCCATCCATTGAGTTCTGATGAGGCATTCGAGGTTAACTGTAATGCAGCTTAGTATTATGGGCTATTTCAGTGACATTTTAAACAGGTTGGTCATTATGAGATGGATTTTGTTCTCGCGTTGACGTTCTGCACAGGTCAAATGTGAGGAGGCATTTAAATTCTGAAGGGTTCAAAAACGTGATATTGCTAAAATACAGTGTAATCATATCCTACATACAGTAGGTGAAACCTGAAACCTCAAGAGCATGTCTGGGTAATATTTTTACCACAAAATCAAACACTAGAAGTAAGGAATTATATTTTGCTTAAAAAGTTAAGCCTACCTTTAGGACCACTAAGATTTTTTTACATTGTGACATTTATTTGCATTTGCATAATGGGAATTTTTTTTTATTACTTTTATTACTGTAATATGGCAGGAAAAGTGTATATTACTTAAATGGAAATTTTAACTTAAATGTAAGTATACATCATAGTAGTATTTGTTGCTGTCTGCTTAAATAAATAAATGTGATTATTTTTTTCCAACAGTAATATGAATCAATTTTAAAGTCAGACGTGTTTTATTGTTTCCTGCTGTCTAAGAAACCAGGTTGCCATAAAGTAACCCTCAAAAATAAAAAATCATTATAAGGTATGTCTTTCTTTTGTATTGCTTTTTGAAAGCAAATATATGGAAATCAAGAGCAATAAACACTTGTTTTGTTGCTTCTGTCCTTGTAATTGCATTCAATTTACAATTCTATACTGTGTTTTCCCCTGCTAGAGTTTCTCTCGCATGAGTGAAAGCTGAATAAGGTGTGCGACACTACAAAATGAAGATGAAAAGTGTGGGAACAAAAGCAAAACCTTGCTTTAGCAGCTGAAACCATTTTAGTAGACTATTATATTTGTATGTAAAATATGCACAAACCAGTGTTACTATTGTTAACTAAAGCTATCAATAACAATAACTCTTAATAAATCTTAACAATCGTTTATGGTAATTGAAATAAAGCTGAAATAAAATATAAATATTACATGGAAAAACTTGAAATTTAGAAATGTTAGGAACTAAATTAAACATGTTTCAGTTGAAGTACTAAAATGACTAACTAAAATAAATATAAATGAAAGGGGTCATGAACTGCATTGTTTTATTGTTTTATAATGTTTCCTGTGGTGCACTTATTAGTATGCATTTTACATCAAAAATCATCATAATTCCCACCCTGATTTTATCCCTCCGATTTGAACGCTCTGTTTGAAGGGGTGTGTCTGCTGTGAGACTTCAATGTAAACACCCACTGCTGTGATTGGCTGCTGAGAGACTCAGTGTAAACGCCCACTGCTGTGATTAGCTGCTGTGAGACTTCAGTGTAAACACCCACTGCTGTGATTGGCTGCTGTGAGACTTCAGTATAAACGCCCACTGCTGTGATTGGCTGCTGTGAGACTTCAGTGTAAACGCCCACTACTGTGATTAGCTGCTGTGAGACTTCAGTGTAAACGCCCACTGCTGTGATTAGCTGCTGTGAGACTTCAGTGTAAACGCCCACTGCTGTGATTGGCTGCTGAGAGACTCAGTGTAAACGCCCACTGCTGTGATTGGCTGCTGTGAGACTTCAATGTAAACACCCACTGCTGTGATTGGCTGCTGTGAGACTTCAGTGTAAACACCCACTGCTGTGATTGGATGCTGAGAGACTCAGTGTAAACACCCACTGCTGTGATTGGCTGCTGTGAGACTTCAATGTAAACACCCACTGCTGTGAGACTTCAGTGTAAACGCCCACTGCTGTGGTTAGCTGCTGTGAGATTACACTGTAAACGCCCACCTCTCTGATTAGCTGCTGTGAAACTTCAGTGTAACCACCCACTGCTGTGATTGGCTGCTGTGAGACTTCAGTGTAAACACCCACTGCTGTGATTGGCTGCTGTGAGACTTCAGTGTAAACACCCACTGCTGTGATTAGCTGCTGTGAGACTTCAGTGTAAACACCCACTGCTGTGATTGGCTGCTGAGAGACTCAGTGTAAACGCCCACTGCTGTGATTGGCTGCTGTGAGACTTCAGTGTAAACACCCACTGCTGTGATTAGCTGCTGTGAGACTTCAGTGTAAACCCCTACTGCTGTGATTGGCTGCTGTGAGACTTCAGTGTAAACACCAACTGCTGTGATTAGCTGCTGTGAGATTACAGTGTAAACGCCCACCTCTCTGATTAGCTGCTGTGAGACTTCAGTGTAAACGCCCACTGCTGTGATTAGCTGCTGTGAGATTACAGTGTAAACGCCCACCTCTCTGATTAGCTGCTGTGAGACTTCAGTGTAAACGCCCACTGCTGTGATTAGCTGCTGTGAGATTACAGTGTTAACGCCCACCTCTCTGATTAGCTGCTGTGAGACTTCAGTGTAAACGCCCACTGCTGTGATTGGCTGCTGTGAGACTTCAGTGTAAACACCCACTGCTGTGATTAGCTGCTGTGAGATTACAGGGTTAACGCCCACCTCTCTGATTAGCTGCTGTGAGACTTCAGTGTAAACGCCCACTGCTGTGATTGGCTGCTGTGAGACTTCAGTGTAAACGCCCACTGCTGTGATTAGCTGCTGTGAGATTACAGTGTTAACGCCCACCTCTCTGATTAGCTGCTGTGAGACTTCAGTGTAAACGCCCACTGCTGTGATTGGCTGCTGTGAGACTTCAGTGTAAACACCCACTGCTGTGATTAGCTGCTGTGAGATTACAGTGTAAACGCCCACCTCTCTGATTAGCTGCTGTGAGACTTCAGTGTAAACGCCCACTGCTGTGATTAGCTGCTGTGAGATTACAGTGTAAACGCCCACCTCTCTGATTAGCTGCTGTGAGACTTCAGTGTAAACGCCCACTGCTGTGATTGGCTGCTGTGAGACTTCAGTGTAAACACCCACTGCTGTGATTAGCTGCTGTGAGACTTCAGTGTAAACACCCGCTGCTGTGAGACTTCGGTGTAAACACCCACTGCTGTGAGATTACAGTGTAAACGCCCACCTCTCTGATTAGCTGCTGTGAGACTTCAGTGTAAACGCCCACTGCTGTGATTAGCTGCTGTGAGATTACAGTGTAAACGCCCACCTCTCTGATTAGCTGCTGTGAGACTTCAGTGTAAACGCCCACTGCTGTGATTGGCTGCTGTGAGACTTCAGTGTAAACACCCACTGCTATGATTAGCTGCTGTGAGACTTCAGTGTAAACGCCCACTGCTGTGATTAGCTGCTGTGAGACTTCAGTGTAAACGCCCACTGCTATGATTAGCTGCTGTGAGACTTCAGTGTAAACGCCCACTGCTGTGATTAGCTGCTGTGAGACTTCAGTGTAAACACCCACTGCTGTGATTGGCTGCTGTGAGACTTCAGTGTAAAGTGTAAACGCCCACTGCTGTGAAAATAAGTATTACATGTGAAACTCTCTCAAAAACTAATCGTGAAAAGTGTTGATTATAGCATTATATTTAGATCTATGGCATTATATTTAGATTGTGGCATGAAAGGTTGCAGTGATGAGCATTGTAGCCGATCACAGACATGTGATCTCGTCATTGCATTCGATTTCTGCGAATGCTTTCATCATAACTAACAGTGCAAACACAATGTAAATAAGAGATGTGTTGATTATTACAAGAGTCCAGAACGCAGTGACCGATAAACTTGCACTGTTTGATTGACAGCTCCAGCGATTGCAAAGGGAGCGTATGATCGCTTTTTATATATAATTTAATCACAGTTTAAATAACAGATTTTCATCCTACTAAGAAAAACAATGTGAAGTTGAGCGTTTAGTCACTGTTTTGTTTTTTTACTGACTTACTGACACATAGACAAAGAACATCTGACTGTACATGAATCATTATCAGAAATCACTGGTCACAGATCAGGCATTAGAATCAACACGGTTACTTACATTGTGGCATTACTCTCGAGTTCATATCATAAAAGTATGTTTGCAAAGCCTGCGCCGAAATTGCGACTGATTTAACAAAGAATCCACAGTGAAATGTACCAAATACAAATAAATAATGCTCAACTGAGACATTCACATTGTTGAAAATAAATAACCACATTCCTAGCATTAGGATCATTTGGAAGGTAATGTTATTTTAGTCCATCCTGTATCGCTCTTCTCTCCTCATCATCTCACTAACACGCCAGTGCATAGTTCTGCATTTACTCACTGTCATGTTGTTTTTGCGCGTCACTCAAGCATTTGTACGTCCGTGTTTACTACAGTAAGCACTTCGTTGTAAACCTGTTCATCATATAAAGCCACTGTCTTCAGAAGACTTGGATTTGAATTAGACCACTCGATTGATTCTTTTTAAGATGCCTTTATGACATTTTCTGGATCGTTTAAGTTTGAGAGTAATGGACTTTAAATGGAGGTACGGAAATCTTTCTCTGGTTTCTTGAAACATATCTTTCATTTGTGTTTTGAAGTTAAATGAAAATCTTATAGGTTTGAAACGACATGAGGGTGAGTACATGATGACAGAATTTACATTTTTGAGTGAATTATACCTTATAAATACAGTAAGCTGAGTCTTGGATAAAACTAACTCTATGATTGCGAATCATATAGTTTACATTCATTTTTATTTTTATATTGCGATATCTCAATATACAATGTATCATTACATCCCTAGTATATAAGTAATACTAAAATAACACTGATACAAACTGTACATTGCATGGTTAGACACTGAAACGTACATACTGTAACCAAATACAACCCCATTTCCAGAAAAGTTGGGACATTTTGTAAAATGCAATAAAATCAAGAATCTGTGATTTTATTAATTCTATTAAACTGACAAAAGTACAAAGAAAAGATTTCCATTATTTCCATTGTTTTCACTGACCAACTGAATTGTATTTTGTAAATATAAACAACTAATTTTGATTTTGATAGCTGCAACACACTCCAAAAAAGTTGTGACAGAGGCATGTTTACCACTGTTTTATCACCTTTCCTTTTAATTACACTTTTTTAAATGTTTGGGTTTGCAGTTTTGCAAGTGGTATTTTTGCCTAATCTCACCTGATACAAGACAGCTGCTCAAAAGTCTGTGGTCATCGTTGTCTGATGGTGGGTCATACATTTTCAATAAGAGTCAGATCTGGACTGCAGGCAGACAAGTCAAGCACATCCACTCAATGGTGTAGAGTGTCTAGAAACTACTCTGTTGTAGCACATGCAGAATGAGGCCTTGCATTGTCTTGCTTCCCAGGGAAGCTGTCATCTTGATGGCAGTATATGTCTCTCTGTACAATCCCAATATATGCCTCCGCATCAATAGTACCTTTACACATGCAAGTCACCCATGCCTTTTGCACTGATGCACCCCCATAGCATGACAGATGTTTGCTTTTGATGAAAGTCTGGATCATCCCTTTCTTCTTTGGGACTGTGAGAAGTCAATGTCAGTTTTTTTTCCAAAAAACAAGCTGAAACGTGGACTCATCTGACCACAGCACACATTTCCACTGTCTTTTAGAACATCTAAGATGAGCTCCGGCCCAGAGAACTCAGTGGCATCTTTCTGTGGAACTGATTTATAGCTTTCTCCTTGTGTAACAGAGATTCAAGTTGCATTTCATGATGCAGCGACAGACTGTGTTAGGCGATAACGTTTTCCAAAGTACTCCCGAGCCCATGTGGCTGTATTTAACACAATAGCATAACGGTTTCTCCTTCAATGCCGTCTGAGGGCTCGAAGGTCATGCACATTCAACAGAGGGCACTACACAGACTAAGATTTCTCTGGATTCCTTGAATATTTTGACAATATTATGTATGGTAAATGGCGAAAGACCTAAATACTTTGCAATCTTGGATTGAGAAATTAGATTTTTGAATTTTTTACAATTCTCTCATGATATTTGGCACAAAAGTGCTGAGCCATGACCCGTTTTTGCTTGCAGCTTTTGCCCTCACCAATTACAAGTTCACCTACTTATTGTGGACTGTTTCAGTTTAACTCGGATATTCTGTAATCTTTTCACTTTTATTTTGCCTCTGTCCCAACATTTTTGGAGTGTGTTGCAGCCGTCAAAATTAAAACTTGTTTATATTTACAATGCAATTCAGTTGGTCAGTGAAAACATTAGAATTTTTTTCTTTGTACTTTTATCAGTTAAATAAAAGTTCAAAAGAATTAACAAATCAAAGATTCTTAAATTTTGTTGCATTTTACAAAATCTTCCAACTTTTGTAATTGGGGTTGTAATAATGGTATATAAGAATGATGTTACGGTGTATACTCGGGGGTTTTCAAACTGGGGTCCGGGGACCCCCAGGGGTCCTCCAGAAGGTTGTAAGGGGTCCCCAGAAAATTTCAGAGAATAAAAAGACAAAGCAAAAATGGAAACATTCTAATTGTTTCAGTTCTAAATGTTTCTCATCTTTCTTTCCGTATACATACTTTCCAGAATGGTATTGCTTTGTATCTTTCTAGTGAGTTTTTCTCACCATAGTTCCCTTTTGTCTTGCTCACTGGGGTTGTAAGGCAGTGTTCTTAACACAGTATACGTAAGCTGCTTACATACAATTATTGTGAAAGTTGCTTATACAAATCATTTTTAATTGAAAATGTTCTTCTTCAGGTTTATACTACATTCAACATTAAGTATAGCCAATTTAAGCTTGGAAACAATATGTTGTATTTATAATGCCACACTTACTATTTATCTAGTTTTTTTCTGTACATAAAAATATATATGGATGGCTTTTAGGAAAGGGGTCCCTCATAAAAGGTTCATCATATTTGGGGGTCCTTTGCATCATAAAGTTTGAAAACCCTTGTATTAACTGACAACTATTATATGTTTTGAACAAAAATACAAAATGCTTATGGTATTCTCTACAGCCTTATTTGTGTACTTGATGATTTACAGTTATTAATACCTAAAATTGATACAAAATATGATTTTGAAGCCAGAAACAGTAAAAGAACAGATATTTGTGTTATGATGCCAAAACATGACATTTCAAGTGTAGGGCCACTTTTTTTTTTTTTCCTGTAATCTGATTAAAACAGCCAATAATTAAAATTAGCTCAAGACATTTGCTTAATACGCTGTTATTATTTACTTCATAGTGTGCTTTTCAATGTTTGTCCAAACATAGAAAAATGTGTTAGAACCTCACATATGAATACTAATGAGATCACATTGGAAATCAAAATGAATTATCACCTGTTACACTAACTGAAGAGAAACTGCATTAGCATTGAACACCTACAGGTACTTTCTGTCCGCTGAAGGTTCTTTCACTGGCAGACAAGTTAATTATAAGCATGCTGATCTTTTGTTAAGTAAAAAAGTAATGGATTTTATAGGTCTTTTTGTGTAATGATCCATGCATTTGCATGTTTTTCAGAACTAAAATGGTCCAGTCACACTTCTAATTTATTTTGACAATTCCCATTCTTAGCCGAGTGTCTTGTAGCAGCTCCCAGTTCCCACCATGGTGCATCAGTATTTAAAAACAGCTTTGTCTCCAAGTAATGTGCTGTCTCCCCCACAGCTGTGATTTGTTTCCTCTGAGAAAACAGAATTTCCATATTATTCAATTACTTTCCCAACACATCACAGGCTTAATTGAATGAAGCATGCCTCCAATTTAGCGGGAAAGTCAATTGGGATGGGACCAAACAAAACTAAAGTGGTTAAAGCTCTTGGTTATGGAGTGTCCCAAATGAGTGTGTGAGTCTGAGGAAGCTAAGCAGGTTGTGCAGTATTGCTGCCATTAGCCCTTTTCCTATAGCGTGATCAATTGCGGTACCTGATGATTCACCGCTGCAGTACAGGGCGTCTCTGGTGCCGAGGGCACAGCACGATTATTTTTCTTCTCTGCAGATCTCTTATGATGACGGCTGGGGTGTGGAGGGGCAATTTGTCCACACTACTTTCACAGAACCTTCCAGAAGTGGTGATGATTTCAAAGTAAGTTCAGCACTGGTGGCCATTAGGCTTTATAAAAGGAGTTTGTTCCCCACAGAACACTGATGAACTCAGTGACACTCTGGACCATTTTAGTGTTCTGCTGCCTGGCAATGATATGAGCTGCGAGTTTATATCTCATAATTCTGAGAAAAAAGTCAGAACTGTGAGACATGAACTCTCAATTCTGACTTTCTTTCTCACAATTGCAAGTTTATATCTGGCAAATATGACTTTATTTCTCAGAATTGTGAGATAAAAAGTCGCAATTACCTTCCATATAATAATAATAATAATGATAGTCTCAACAATAATAATGTTTATACAACAGTTCTTTCTGGTTCTCGATTCTGATTGGCTGAGAACCTTTTTCATCCGTGCGATATTCTCCCAGTATCAGTACTGGTACGTTTCACCATTTGTATCACTCCGCTTGCTGCGACTGTCACGGCGGTCGCAAATCCACCATATATTTTACTAAGAGTACTGCTATTGTGTCACGGAATTTAGTTTTTTAGGCGAGATTAGGTGAGAAGTTATTTAGACCTCAAATATGTGACTCATATATAAACAGCGCCTATTTTACAATTTGATTAGATGTTTTCGCAGATGCGAGCTCCAGGCCGTCAGCGGCCGTTCAGCACTCATACCCGCAGAGAACAGCTTCACCTCGGACAGTTCTTCAAGACTTTGCCTCTGACTTGTATGTAGATAGTGGTTAAACATGAGATATAATTCATTTGGGGTATATCAAACATGAAATCTTTGGTCTTATTATTCTATTACGTGTTCCAGAGCAAATTGATTTGGCTAAGGGCATAGATTCATTATATTATATTTAGATTCATATTTTTATTTAACTTAAATCTTAAGGCTACTATAAAGCTGCTTTTATACTTTTGACTGAACTGTTGTTCAGTCAAACTGCTGCTTGTATTTGTTTCCTATTGTACAAACTTCTTATGCTTTTATAATGGCTAACATTGTTTGTTTAAATATTATTGATCAATAAGTAATATTTTATATAAATGACACGCCATATTTGGTATTGATAAAGGGTTCGTTTGTGATTTCTGATTTGACGTCAATAAAAAGTTAGCTACATTATTACACCATTAGATGGCAGCAAAGACTTTATGACTGTGTAGCAAATACTTTTATATTAAAATGGAAAGAAACAAGGAAACAAGGACTTGTTTTTACTTTAAACAACCTTCTTAAGACGCAACTTACAAATGCATTGACTAGCACTGTCGTGGGAAATCCCCTTAACTATTAAAATGACAAACACAAAGACATTGCTTTCCTCAGTGGTCATTCAAACTTTTGTGATTATGAATATAAGATTGACCTGAAGAATATCATCTAGATTCTAGATGCAAGTAATACACTCGCTTAGTCTATCTCTCTATCTCTCTCTCATATTACTCTACATAATACAATAAGCTTCAATGAAAAAAACAAAAACAAAGCTCAGCTGCTTCTCGACACTTTTCATTTGTTTACATATTCATACAATAGAGTATGTGAATGTAACAGTCATTGTCATAACCATTCATAAATACTCTAGTTTGTATAACAATAACAATATTTATGAATATTCAAATGCATACGTAAACTCCTCCATCGCAGAGCTGTTTAAAAACTCTTCCAACGGCTCTGCTGATGCGACGCGCAATGACAGTTGGGTGATTTTCACTCTCCACTTCCTGTGAAGTGATGTATCGATGTTCCCTTCTTCCCTACGCCGCTTGCAGTGCCCTTCGTACTGAACATGTTCGCTCCCTTCGCATTGGAATCTCACTTAAGATGGCGGAATACCATGTGAAGTCCACTTCGCTGTCCACTTTTGGTCACAACTGTCAAACTGTCAACTTAAGATTTGAATCTGTGGCGGAAGGAAGTAGTTCTGCACAAAAGAGGGTTTTTAAAGCCACTCGAACTGTTGTATGAACGCAGTATCACACTTGTAGCAGTGCGATATGCCTGTATATCAGCACACTGTGATTACCTATGCTCGAATCACAGCCGTGCTGATATACAGCCATATCGCACTGCTACAAGTGTGATAGCCTATTTATTTTACAATGTATTTTTTAATTTTGACATTTTCCTTTAACATTGGATTCCTTCTGAAAAAAAAAAATCTTATTGTTAGTTATGTACAAACTGAAATAATAAGATATTGTTCTATTTTCTACCCAACTTCCTCTTTATTACATCACTGTAAAGTTGCTAAAAGTTGTGTGATGTTAGATAATTCAAAAATCTTCTGTGATGTTGTGGATATAATGATATAATGATAATTTAATGATAATTGTGGACATCCAGAATGAGCCATTTTAGTAGCTTAGTTTATATAAATGTTTTTTCTTTACATGGGTGTTTTTTGTTGTTGTTGAAAGTTACAGTATGTTTGTACAGTATATCTGACTCTTAACAAAAAAAATATCAAGAATTATTATTATTATTATTATTATTATTATTTTCGGATGCACCAATATCGGCTAATAACCGTTATTTGGCAATAAAAGCAATTATTTTTTCACTCGGCACATCATGTGTGTGAATAAAACAAAGCCGTTTTAAGGCAAACCTCCAAGGTTAGCAAAAAATAGCGTAACATTGTGGTACACTAATGACCAGAGGCCATTTTTTAAAATGGGAAGGCTTCACTATGCTGAATCAATGGCTTTTGTGGGAAAACGGCTTATCATTTAATGAATCGACAGCCTATCGGCAAATCTTCAACATGTTTGCTCTTAAACATTTGTTTTGGATTGGTCTATTTTTAGAGTTTACGCCAGAAAAAAATGCTGTTTTATAAGAGAAGTCAGGGACTTTTGCATGACAGGTAGAATTCAGTTAACAGCAATTCTCATTCATTTCTATGCTATCAGCAAACAGTGATTGGCTGTTGCATAACGCTGAACTAAAATTCAGTGACGTCAAGGCTCTAATGTGATTGGTTATCAAGGCACACGTGATCCAAATGGGCTGTTACGCATTCTTCAATGGTAGAGCCACGGACCATCGTATATCCCAGTAAAAAGGTCATCTCTGAACAAAATGTCTGTTATATTGAATTCAGGGCTGTGAAGTTAAACAGTTAATAGCGCATTAACAGTTAAAGCAGGCTCTATTTGACCCTATCACTGCATCCGAAATCATGTATACATTTGAATTAGAATTTACTTGGCGACCGTTAAAAAAGTAAACTATATATAGATATTTAAATGAAATTCAGATGTACTACATCCTCCATGTTGTTATTGTCACGTGACCTACCAGCGCCAGTTGCTTCGCTGCCATTCATCTGTACTCTCTTGTGGCCTCATGGGATCAAATTCACACTTCAGAATCTCGTAGTAGGTCATCCGGGGACTTTTCCCCTACTGTTGTATTCACCATAGACTGTAAAAAAATAGATTCAGACATACTACTCTTTTGGTGTACTGTTTTTTGCATACCATATAGTAGGGAGGTATTTGATTTCAGACGAGGCGTATTATATATATCACCCGTAAGCCAGGTTGCCAGGTTTTTTTCCCTACACCAAACATTATTTGTATAGCGCACCTCACATTCAATAATCGTAAAGAGCTTTGTTACTTCTGATAAGAATCAAAGTCTCAGCATTCTAATTCTATCAATTATATCACAAAATTCAAACAATAAATGGCGTTGGCTCATAACTATGACGTGACGGATCGATGTAGTGCCTCAGTTCAAGTGGCAGCGTAGAGCGCAAGTTTTTTCTTCCACTTTAATACAAGTTATAGCACCAAAAAAACAAGGTATGTTGAAAGATACAGTAAAATTTACCAAAATGTATCATGTGACAAAATGTAGTGACTCAATCAGCATTTCAACCGTGGAAAGATGTCAGTAAAACAGCTTTTGTCACTTAACATTGCATTTACCTTAGGAAAGTTATCCAGTGTTCACAGTTCATTAGTTAGCTATAAAAACACTAGAGAGGAGATTATTTACTGGTAATTATATATGTTTTAATACATTTGTCATGAGGACAAGTGTTTATGAAAACTACCTTGTGCAACTGAATTGCATACAAACATTTCAATTTTTTATTTGAGTGTATTATATATATAAGTATATAGCATTTGAATGTAATAGTTTGGGCTCGGCTTTAAGTTTAACCTCTAATATTATTGTAATATGTACAAAATGAGAGGGTTCCTGTATAGTTTACAGCCTTTGTTGGGAGAGATTTTTTCCCCACCTTTGTTGGGAGAGATTTTTTTCCCGAGACACTACAGGCAAAAACACTGTTTTTTGATTTGGGGCTTTTAGGATTTTCATAAAGTGTTTATAAGAATAGTGGAAATAAAACATTTAAAATACACTTTTAACTGTATCTTTTAGAGCACTATATCTATTTGCATCTGTAGATTTCAATTACAGTACATATCTTTAAAGGCCATTTTCTCAAAATGAGTCAGAAATCTCCACTTCAGCAGCACTTACACCAAACATTTCAGTTTTATTCATATCTATATTCTGAGGGGTTTGTCCATATATAATTTGCCTGATTTTATACATTTTATTCCTAAATAAATTGTGATATTTTTTTGTTGACTGTGGACAGTTTTTTATTTATGGGATAAAAATAGATATCCAAATCCCCTCTGTAACCTGACTCTAAAATGTCAAAAAATGAAACAAAAATTTTGAACCTGACTTCATCCAATGTTCAGATTTGTGTTCTGGAAATGTATGCAAATGAGTGCATATGTAATTAGATAATGCCTCATTTACATATTTGATCTATTTCAGAAAAAGTGTAATACAAAAAAATATTTGCAATTCTTAATGTAATCAAACTATTATATATCTATATTAAATATCTATTACTATATGTTTTTACCCTATTCACCTGGGGTGTCTTGCCTTAAGAAAATCTAACTATCGGTATCAGAGGAGAAATCAGTGCATCTCTCATTTTTTTTAATGGTATAGCCTCTTTAATATAAACCTTTACTGTAAAAGATATATTCATTTTTTAATTTTAAATCCACAGACATTAAAGACAATACAAGGTTTATGCTAACATGATATATAAATTCACATATTAGTTCTTCACTTTACAATAATGAGGGAAAAAAACTATTTTTTTCAGACGATCAAGCAGTAATTTCAGAATGATGGAGCTACTGTGCGCTCTTATTGTGTTTAAGGTTACAAACGGCTCTCCTGTGCTGTGCCTGAAGACTAATATGGATCGCTCACATTGGTTCTTCACATAAATTAAACTAAAATACAGTGGGGGGTTTTCTTTCTTTTTTCTTTGATTAAAAGATGTGTGCATCATAGTCCCTCAGCTCTTGGCTAAAAGAGTAAATTGTGCTGGTTTAATAAGTTGTGAAAGCAAAGCTCCCTTTCTGCACATGATTAATACGCTTATGGTAATTGGGTTGGAATGTCCTCTGAGTAAAAGAGATATTTTTCTTGTAATTTACAAGACAAATTACCCATCATCAATAATATTTTGCTTAGAGAAATCTTTGATTTTGGCATTGTTGCCCGGCTCTTTTAATAAAAAATTCACATACTGCATTTTTTCTTTATTACTGTAGTTCGATTCATATTAATTAAAACATCCCCATCGTCTGCGTGCAATGCATAGATTTTATTTTTTGAATTATTAAATTTCTTGTGTTTTTGCACAAAGCCTTGAGAATAATGTAAATGGATGAACTGAGGTATGCCTGACAATATGAATTAATAAACAAACAAAAACACAATTCTGGGGGGGAAAAACACAATTCTGATTTCAATATATAGAGGTGTATGTGTAATTTTATGTGCAGTTTCAACAGAACTGTAACTAATGGTAACTAGAGGGGCTTATGATTATTATTAATATGAGAATATATATTTTAGGTAGTCTATGAAGATGTATGACCAAGCGACTGTGAGTTTAAGGGAGGCTCATTAGATTTCAGTGTTTCTGTACTGTGGGAATAGTTCAACTTTCCCAACGTTCTTCATGAGGCTGAGTAAATTATGAAAAATCTTGATATATTTGCTATTCTGTTTGGTTCCGCTAGTGGCAAATGACTTCCGGCACTGTAATTGAATTATAAGCCAACTCATAATACAAAGACACTAGCAGCATAGCTCATTTTGCATGTTGGGATTATGTTATTTACACTGCGAGTTACTCTGCCCACTGACCTAAGCAGGCAACAGTGTTAGCTGAGACTCGACATCTTGACGCAGACCTTGTTTACAGCACACACACAAGCACATATTCACTGCCAACTCACAACAAGTGCTATTACAGTCAGTATTAGAACAACACAGAAACCATCTGCCGACCAGATTTAATCTGATCCAATTAGCATACCATTTGCATTGATTAATCCACAAAAATATGATGCATAATATAATTTCTGAATGAGTCAGTTCATGCCAAATAAAATCACTAACAGACAAATGGATGCTAAATCACTGTCAGGGAATCATAACCCATTCCATTCCATGTAAATTAGAGGAAGGAGAGAGAGACAGGCAGAGAAAGAGAGAGAGACAGAGAAACAGAAATCAGAATCAGGTTAGAGATGGACTCCGGTCATTTTTCTTGCTGTCAGCTGTTTGCTTAGCAGTGGTGAGGGTGAATGACAGTGGTGGCTGTGACATTCTACCTCACACAGAATTGTAAAACTTGCATGCATGCAATGAGAAGTAGAATGCATCTGGCAAACCTGTGTTTCTTACAGCTTCTTTACTTTACTTTATCCACGTTGTGGAAAATTGTCTCTGGCTTCACAGTACATTACCACATACACATAAGAAAAACATGCAATACACAATAATCTATAGGGGGGGAAAAGAAAAAGAAAAAACAGCTGTGCTCCTGTTTTGTCTCACTGCAATCTCTATAAGTGCAGTAATAAAATAACTCAAATTATTATTCATATCAATGTATTTATTTAGATAAGGAGCATTGTGATTATCCCTTATATACCCTTTACTCACTGTAAATCCACATTACTTCCATCGATGGGCTCCAGATCACATAACTGTTTCAAAACCTGCCTTGCTGTGTCCTAAATATTATGAAACCTCATAAGTGACCGATTTGGGACAGTCTAAATAGACAGCAACACCTGTGAAGCACATGGAAGATAAAATCACAATTGTTATATACACGGATCAGGCATAACATTATGACCGTGAAGTGAATAACACTGATTATCTCTTCATCACGGCACCTGTTAGTGGGTGGGATATGTTAGGCAGCAAGTGAACATTTTGTCCTCAAAAATGATGCGTTAGAAGCAGGAAAAATGGGCAAGCGTAAGGATTTGAGTGAGTCTGACAAGGGCCAAATTGTGATGGTAGACGACTGGGTCAGAGCATCTCCAAAACTGCAGCTCTTGTGGGTGTTGCCGGTCTGCAGTGGTCAGTATCTATCAAAAGTGCTCCAAGGAAGGAACAGTGGTGAACGGTGACAGGGTCATGGGTGCACGTGAGGAGCGAAAGTTGGCCCGTGTGGTCCGATCAAACAGACGAGCTACTGTAGCTCAAATTGCTCAAGAAGTTAATGCTGGTTCTGATAGAAAGGTGTCAGAATACACAGTTTGTTGTGTATGGGGCTGCATAGCCACAGACCAGTCAGGGTGCCCATGCTGACCCCTGTCCACCGCCGAAATAAAGATGCTCACGAAGGTTGCATTTATTTGATAAAAAAATTGTAATGTTGTAAAATATTATTACATTTTAAAATAACTGTTTTCTATTTGAATATATTTTAAAATGTAATTTATTCCTGTGATGCAAAGCTGTATTTTCAGCATCGTTACTCCAGTGTAACATGATCCTTCAGAAATCATTCTAATATGCTGAATTGCTGCTCAAGCAACATTTATTATTATTATCAGTGTTGAAAACATTTAACTGTCTGTTTCTCTGGCAACCGTAATACGTTTATCAGGATTCTTTGATAAATAGAATGTTCAGAAGAACAGCATTTATTTGAAATAGAAATTTTTGTGACGATGCAAAAGTCTTTACTGTCTCTCTTGATCAATTTAATACATCATTGCTACATCAAAATATAAAATTCTTTCAAAAAAAAATTATTTTTAGTTTCATATATGCAAGTGCAAGAGACCTTGATTTGAAGAAGTTGAGACCACATGCATACATACTGGAGTTATTAATTTGTTTACCAACTTGAGCATTTCATTATTTATATTAGCATTACATTGATCTTAAAGGGTTAGTTCACCCAAAAATGTAAATTCTGTCATTAATTCCTCACCCTCATGTCGTTCCAAACCCGTAAGACCTTCGTTCATCTTCAGAACACAAATTAAGGTATTTTTGATGTAATCCAGTTTCCATCAAGCATGTTCTGTTGAGCTTCTGTTTATGTTCACTCGTAATAAATTATATCTGTTCATCATATAAAGTAATCACATCTCTTCAGAAAATTTGGACTTCACTGTTCATAGTTTTACAATCTCTTTATGAACTTTTTGAAACGTCAAAGTGTCAGTTGCGTAGCTGTCAGTGGAGGGACAGAAAGCTCTTAATATCTTCATTTGTGTTCAGAAGATGAACGAAAGTCTTACGGGTTTAGGACGACATGACAGAATTTTCATTTTTGGGTGAACTATCCCTTTAATTTTCTTATTCAATGCAACTAACTATACATTTTATATATATATATATATATATATATATATATATATATATATATATATATATATATATATACACTCACCTAAAGGATTATTAGGAACACCATACTAATACTGAGTTTGACCCCCTTTCGCCTTCAGAACTGCCTTAATTCTACGTGGCATTGATTCAACAATGTGCTGAAAGCATTCTTTAGAAATGTTTGCCCATATTAATAGGATAGCATCTTGCAGTTGATGGAGATTTGTGGGATGCACATCCAGGGCACGAAGCTCCCGTTCCACCACATCCCAAAGATGCTCTATTGGGTTGAGATCTGGTGACTGTGGGGGCCATTTTAGTACAGTGAACTCATTGTCATGTTCAAGAAACCAATTTGAAATGATTCGAGCTTTGTGACATGGTGCATTATCCTGCTGGAAGTAGCCATCAGAGGATGGGTACATGGTGGTCATAAAGGGATGGACATGGTCAAAAACAATGCTCAGGTAGGCCGTGGCATTTAAACGATGCCCAATTGGCACTAAGGGGCCTAAAGTGTGCCAAGAAAACATCCCCCACACCATTACACCACCACCACCAGCCTGCACAGTGGTAACAAGGCATGATGGATTGATGTTCTCATTCTGTTTACGCCAAATTCTGACTCTACCATCTGAATGTCTCAACAGAAATCGAGACTTATCAGACCAGGCAACATTTTTCTTCTGTCTTCAACTGTCCAATTTTGGTGAGCTTGTGCAAATTGTAGCCTCTTTTTCCTATTTGTAGTGGAGATGAGTGGTACCCGGTGGGGTCTTCTGCTGTTGTAGCCCATCCGCCTCAAGGTTGTGCGTGTTGTGGCTTCACAAATGCTTTGCTGCATACCTCGGTTGTAACGAGTGGTTATTTCAGTCAAAGTTGCTCTTCTATCAGCTTGAATCAGTCGGCCCATTCTCCTCTGACCTCTAGCATCAACAAGGCATTTTCGCCCACAGGACTGCCGCATACTGGATGTTTTTCCCTTTTCACACCATTCTTTGTAAACTCTAGAAATGGTTGTGCGTGAAAATCCCAGTAACTGAGCAGATTGTGAAATAATCAGACCGGCCCGTCTGGCACCAACAACCATGCCACGCTCAAAATTGCTTAAATCACCTTTCTTTCCCATTCTGACATTCCGTTTGGAGTTCAGGAGATTGTCTTGACCAGGACCACACCCCTAAATGCATTGAAGCAACTGCCATGTGATTGGTTGATTAGAGAATTGCATTAATGAGAAATTGAACAGGTGTTCCTAATAATCCTTTAGGTGAGTGTGTATATATATATATATATATATATATAAAGGACAATACCCCTGGAGCAACCTGGGCTTTCGTGTCTTGCTCAAGGGCACTGTGTCGGTGGCTTATGAAACCCTACCACTGTGTGCTCATGCTGCAGTAGGTAAGCCAATGCATTACTTCACTTCCAACAGTATGAAGATGCCACGTGTTTCCAGTAAACTGTTTTTGTGCACAACAACCTTGACATAAAGCCTTTCTTAATTCCCATCTTCACTTAAATTCACAATGAAATATACTTCAGCGCACTGTTACAAAACACAAAACCTTGCTCAGTCTTTCTCAATAGTTTGCCGTGGAGGACACACAACAGGACACAATAAATTTGTCCCACACACAGGCAATCTAGAAGTGTACAAATGCACCCAAGAGCATCTTTACGAGTTGGTATTTCTTATGGCTGCCCCGCAATAGGCACGACTTACAACAATGAAGACAGCCGTCAACCAAGGCTGTGGCACTTAAACACAATCATTATACAACATTTCAGCAGCCTGAAAAACACTTACACCAATCATCTCATTGGAACACTCAATTATTATAAAGGTCATTTTATATAAAACCTATTAATAATAGGCACTATAATGCATGTACTGTATATAACATCTTATCAACCACTGACCATTTGTGAAAGTAAATAGAGTAGGTTCCTAACAATGGTTCTGTGAACTCGATAGTCACTATCTTCTGACCTAAATCAATACACAAGTTAACATTATCTTGTACAGTAGGTGTTATTGCTGATACACGTCCTCCATAGACTCACACTAGATGAGCCAAAGCTTTGATCAGAAGAATTGATCAGTGACATTTTAACGGTGGGGCGTAGTGAGGAGTCAGTTAAACGGTCAGTAAATGTGACTGATTGAATATAAATTGCCAGCCTGTCCTATATATTCAAAGTCATTCAAGGTTTAGAAGAAATGTAAATAGTGAAATTGTAATAAATTAATACAAGTCTCATCAGCTGTGAAATGATTCTTAGCAACAAAACGAGGCAAGAGTGTTTTCTTGAGCTCTTGACTGCCAGGTGTGTGCAAGCGTTTTAATTCAATTGCATTAAATACCGTACAGATGATTGCAGCTTAGATTAGTTATTAATTAATGCTGATGCTTGTGATTACTTAAAAGTAATTATAGGCATGTAAACAATTTATTTTACTACATCTGTTAGATAAACATGTACTTAATTAGCATGAGAATTAGTCATAAAGGATAACTAGTTTAAAGGCACAATTCACCCATTAAAAATAAAAGTTCTGTCATCATTTACTCAGCCTCAATGTCATTTAAAACAGTATTTACTGTCTTCCATTGAAATGTTTTTACTAAAATTATCTTTTCCTTTACAGTGTGAAGTGTGTAATGTCTTGTCAGTAGTGTCACTAAAGGGAATTGCAAGAATAATGACTGTTTATTGAGCAAAAGGATTGTCCCGCCCCAGTCTTACTCCATTGGTTGAGCCAATGTTGCTGTGCTGGGCTAGTCAGGTATTGTTCAGAATATAAGACAATGTTTTATTTTTTGAGAAAAATGCATCTGAAAAAACTGGTTTGTCTTATATTCAGGGTCTAGACTTTTACAGACTTAATAGACTTAATAAACCCGCAACAATAGCTGGCGCCAAATACGTGTAAAACAAGTGTGCAAAGAACTACGGTGTGTCAGAGTGTAATGTAAGATCACGAGTCTTATTAAAAACGCTAACAGTCAAAGAAAAGCTTACCGTCTGTGTACCCCCCGGCTAAACGAACCACGCTGGGCACGGTACGGAGCACTCACACTAGTCAACCGAACCAGACTTTGGGGGTCAAACGAGCCCGGGCACTGCTCAGATCGCCTAGTGTGAGTACACCCTAGAGCTGCGTGACTGTCATGTTTGCATGCCTCGCCAATGGGACCAAACTTCTGATGTACGTGATTTTAAAACGTAAGACGGTACCCAGATTTCACTTGAACTTTTGGTAGGCTACATGGTTTTCACTATGAGATGGCCTAATTGTTACTAAGCCCGACGGAAAATGAAAAGTTGCAATTTTCTAGACCGATATGGCTAGGGACTATACTCTCATTCCTGCGTAATAATCAAGGAACTTTGCTGCCGTACCATGGGTGCAGCGGCACAATGATATTATGCAGAGCCTGAAAATATACTTCAGCGCACTGTTACAAAACACAAAACCTTGCTCAATAGTTTGCCGTGGAGGACACACAACAGGACACAATAAATTTGTCCCACACACAGGCAATCTAGAAGTGTACAAATGCACCCAAGAGCATCTTTACGAGTTGGTATTTTATTATGGCTGCCCCGCAATAGGCACGACTTACAACAATGAAGACAGCCGTCAACCAAGGCTGTGGCACTTAAACACAATCATTATACAACATTTCAGCAGCCTGAAAAACACTTACACCAATCATCTCATTGGAACACTCAATTATTATAAAGGTCATTTTATATAAAACCTATTAATAATAGGCACTATAATGCATGTACTGTATATAACATCTTATCAACCACTGACCATTTGTGAAAGTAAATAGAGTAGGTTCCTAACAATGGTTCTGTGAACTCGATAGTCACTATCTTCTGACCTAAATCAATACACAAGTTAACATTATCTTGTACAGTAGGTGTTATTGCTGATACACGTCCTCCATAGACTCACACTAGATGAGGAACTTTGCTGCCGTACCATGGGTGCAGCGGAACAATGATATTACGCAGAGCCTGAAAATAGGCTAACTTCCGTCAACATAACCAACGTGACAACCTGCTTGCACAGAGAGCGTGCTGGGGACTATTTTCAGGCGATGAATGAGAGGAATGAGAGTATAGTCCCTAGCCATATCGGTCTAGAAAATTGCAACTTTTCATTTTCCGTCGGTCTTAGTACATGATGTAACTATACACATCACAACATGTAAACAGGAAAATGTTGGCGTTATTTTGTCATTTATTGAGCAGTAGGCTAGATGGAGCCGTTTACCTCCAGTCTTTGTGCTAAGCTAGGCTAGCGGTGGGTGCGTCAGACAGAGTTATGGCACGCACGGAGATAAAAATGGTATGTATGGACTTATCTAACTCTGGGGGATACGGTGAATAAGCTAAAGTCCCAAAAAGTCGGCGTGTTCATTTAAGTTTAGGTATTGTGTAGGATTAAGGGATGTAGAATATGGTCATGCAGAAATTAATATTAATATGTGCTTTACAAGTAGTAATAAACAGCCAATTTCCTAGTAACATGCATGCTAATAAGTAAATAGTGAGGCCCTAAACTAAAGTGTTACCCTTTCTTTTTTTTAGGTTCTACCTTTAGATATTTCCAGAGTAGAATGTTGGGCAAAATTCAGAAGTAAAGAATTGGCTTCCTTTTGAATTCACGAGTGTGTAATTGCATCAGCCACAAAGACGGTGAAATAAAATACATTTTCGTTTTTGCGTCTTAACAAACTGCTTTTCTAGTTTGTTACAGTTATGTGAATTTCTTTGAATTTCAATTCATTTTAATTGTACTTTCTTGCATGCTAATTTGAATTGCAATCTTGTATTATGGCTGTTGAAATAGTGTATATATGAATATTCAGTACAAGCATCTGTCCAATTCGACGCATGAACTCTCACCTGCACTAGATCCCCAGCACAATTACCCTCCCCGTGAGCCGTGTTTACCTGTTCCATGACATTAGTACAGACACACTGATATCTTCCCACTGTGCCGTGCAGCCAGTCAGAGCAATCAGACATACACGATCATCCTTTTGAAAAATCAAAGCTGAGCTTCCAGCTGAGCCAAGTTTGATATCCAAAGGCAGGCTGCCCAGCGAGACTATCTCTGCTCTGTTTTGATGAGGTGAAGTCTCACACTGTTACGATGGATGAATATTTATTTTGGGTGGCACCTTCTAAATTTGCTTTCATCATTTGATGGGCCAAGTCTTTTTTCTGCCAGCGGTATTCATAAATTTGTGGTTTCCCTGTGATTTCAGGCTCTGACACTAAAACTTGAGGATGACCAGTGGATTGCTATTGCTGGAGATCTTCACACGCGTGTGTGCAATGACAAAAGCTATTCGTGCGGTGCATGGCTTGTGTATAGTTTGAAATTTCAGCTAAATAGCTCTTTCTGTGGAACAATGCTACAGAACAGTGAGCCGTGATGGAGACTGGAGTGCATAGCTTGAGGTGTTTGATAAGACCTGCACAGGCTTAGCTCCGAGGGGTTACTGAGGTGGGCTGACAGCATTGTGCGAATCCTCAGGGACTCTCTGCCTCTATGATTACAGCTCGCTGCACTTTCTCTCTCTCTCTTGTTCTCTCTCTCTCTCTCTCTCTCTCTCAGCTGTTTGACTCTTAAAATAGACCCTCAAGGTCTGGCTGGCTGCTATTCCCAGCTGTAACTCGAGAGATTTCTAAAACAGAGTGACCACTTGCTCTTTTGTCCACAACCTGCTGCAGAGTGTGAGATGTGGATGGTGTCCAAGGTGGAGGACAAAGGTCAAAAATGCTACTTTTTTCTCATCTTCGAAACATTTTTCATCCTTCAGTGATTTTAGCACAGTAGGATGTGTTCCTCGATCAATAGTCTCTTCAAACAGACATGAAATGTATATTACTGGTTGATTGAATTACTGTTTCCAGTTTGTTACCACTTCTGATCAATTGAATGCATCCTTGCTAAATAAAATTTATTTGACAAAAATGAACCTTACTGACCCAAACTTTTGAATATTTGTATATCTTTTTTTGTGTGCCACCAGCTATGCATGATGTTGTGGATTTCCAAGTTCGAATTCCAAGTTCAAGTTGTGTTCTATTGCACTTTTCCAAATGGAATGCTGGAAAGTCTGACCTCTGAGTTGATTTAGCGCAGCGTAACTCTCATGGTAATGAATTCATGTTTATCATTACTCAATCACCGTTCTTCATAGCCCTTGTGCTAACTAAACAAACGTATTTGCATATTTTTGAGGCAAATGAGGCTAATTATGTAAAATCTGAGATGTGACATTTGAGACTGACCTCTCGTGTACGAGCATGAACACAACTCAGGGACTTTGTTCAAGGACACCTCGTGAAAGTGTGCATTTGCTCTATAAATGACATTTACTAAGGATAATTTTTATGTTAAAGGGACATTGAAATCATGAGAATCATGTTTTTTAGATTTTACAAAAACCTTTAAATGCATTCTTACTAGCAAGTGGTATTAATATACTAGTGACATTGAAAAGTCATCATCAGTTTAACCTGCATTCAGACCACTTATTTTCAGATATCATAAAGTTCTTTCGTAATGAATAAGCACAAAGTGAATTGGATATAAGGGCTGTGTTTGAAAGAAAATGAGGGCTGAGTAAGTTGATGCGTTTGCCGGGATCCTTGCGGTGTGGCAAATGCTGTCTGTGGTTGATGCGTGGGAAGAAAGCACTTCAGCATCCAACTCCATGCTAAAATGCTCCTGTTAATCCCCTGTAGCTCCAGAGGCGGTAAAACTACCTGCAGACACACACACACACACACACACACACACACACTCACTCACTCACATTTTCATAGATGGTAGACTGGGTAATGAAGCCGTGGAATTAATCACTGTGTGCAATGATGGTAAGTGTTTTCACTATTCTGCACTGTGGGGAGTCATTCATAAAACAGCAGGTGGGGATGCCACTAAGATGTCAGTTCCATACCTGTTGTTATATATGGCAGAAGAGAACCTGTATTCTGAAGAAACCACTATGGGCTCTTCATATGATTAGCTACATGTTGCAATTAATTTTTTTATTTATTTATAACATGTTCACATCTTAAAAAAAGAAGAAGAAGTAATTTAATTAAAAATAAAATCAAAAAAGTAATGATTTTAATGCTTTTTAAAGGGGTGATGAGTTGAGAAATCAACTTTCCCGTAAGCCTTTGATGTATAAAAGTTCATTGTGATATAAGAATATCCTGTAAGTTTCGGAGCTGAAAACTTCCTTGTTAGTCAAAGAAAAGCTTTTATTGACACCAGGCCCAGAAATCCCCCGATCTCAGAATATGTCGACCCTTGACGTCATCGTATGCTGAAACGCCGCCTCAACAGATAAATATGTACGCCTGCTTCTTTAGCCCCGCCCACCGACTCGTGCCTGACATGACATAGGCCTACATAGAGCTAAACCGGATCGAACTTCTAAGCAATAAACATACCGCATAAGCTTCATTCGGATTCCAATATTATGAATGCATGGATGAACTTTATTTTTAATGAATAACAAGCTCACGTGGGGAAGACATTGCGCGTTTGTTCCTTCATTTCACCACGGATTCGTTTGTAAACAAGAGACTGGATTTGCAGACAGGATGATATTACATGAATGAATGAAGCAACACACTAATGTGAATGAATGAATGAGGCATTTATATAGCGCTTTCATATGTACTACTGTACACCCAAAGCGCTTTGCACTCATGTTAGGGGTCTCTCCTCAACCACTACCAGTGTGCAGCATTCACTTGGATGATGCGACGGCAGCCACAGTAACAACGGCGCCAGTGCGCTCACCACACACCAGCGATATGTGGAGAGGAGAGAGGGTGATAGAGCCAATTCAATGGATGGGGATTATTAGGAGGCCATGATTGGTAAAGGCCAATGGAGGGCATTTGGCCAGGACACCGGGGTTACACCCCTACTCTTTACGAGAAGTGCCATGGGATTTTTAATGACCACATAGAGTCAGGACCTCGGTTTAACGTCTCATCCGAAGGATGTGAGTAAAAAATGTTTTTTATATGTGATAGTATTGCATTGTTACAGATCGTTTGATATAGATCTATTGGCTATGTGTACGTGTCTAACTGAACATACCTTAGCACGCTGTCAAAGGCTGGAGAATCCTTTATTTGTGGTGTTGTTGGTTCATTGCGATTCAGGATCAGACTCGGACATGTATGGGCCAGGGCTCGCAAAGCCCAACGTCCCGGGGCAATGTGTTTTCCAGACGGGCTACCAAAACGTAAGCCCGGCCTGCCGACGGGCCATCTTATATAGTGAAATAACATTCCTTTCTTGATGTGCGTTGTTCACTCTCTTGACTTGATATTTGAAGGAAAAATACAATCGCGGAAGTTTTGATGCTGTCTGCAATGTACTTGGCTTGCGTGTGTGTGTGTGTGTGTGTGTGTGTGTGTGTGTGTGTGTGCGGTTGGCAGTTATATACACCGATCGGGCGGGCCAAGTAATAAAAAAAATAACATTCCAATCAATTGCGGGTGGATGAGAGATAAATCAGTGTTTGTTTGATAAATATATTTTGCGAGCCCTGTGAGCAAATCATTCCGGTTGCCGTTTCCCCACACGCTTTCAAAACAATTCCCACATGTACTGACAGGGGAGCAGAAGCTCAATAAATATGCAAATCTTATCCAATCCTAGCCGTGGGCGTTTACTTCCAAGTCTTCAGTGCGGCACGCCTATAAAAACCGAGCGTTCCAGGAGAGAGCCTCAAAACCAGGGTAGAAAATAGCCTATTACTTATTCATTATGATGTTTTTGAATGCAAAAACCATGTGAACGTCATAAGTTGACCTCAGACAACAGTATAAAAAAATTTAAAAAGCCAGTTCATGACACCTTTAAACATATAGATATGTAAACACACATACAGAAGCCTACATATGTGTGTACATATAAAACGTTTTAAAGACATTCTAGAAATCACACCTACTGTAAACATATTTTTTTAGGTGTGAACTGTGTGAAGTAAATTATTAATTGTATAAACCCAGTTGCAAATATATATTCTGACTTATAACTATATATTCAGTATTTAGATACACTATATTGCCAAAAGTTTTTGGTCGCCTGCCTTTACATGCACATGAACTTTAATGACATCCCATTCTTAATCCGTAGGGTTTAATATGGAGTTGGCCCACCCTTTGCAGCTCTAACAGCTTCAATTCTTCTGGAAAGGCTTTCCACAAGGTTTAGGAGTGTGTTTATGGGAATTTTTGACCATTCTTCTAGAAGCGCATTTGTGAGGTCAGGCACTGATGTTGGACGAGAAGGCCTGGCTCGCAGTCTCCGCTCTAATTCATCCCAAAGGTGTTCTATTGGGTTGAGGTCAGGACTCTGTGCAGGCCAGTCAAGTTCCTCCACACCAGACTCGCTCATCCATGTCTTTATGGACCTTGCTTTGTGCACTGGTGCACAGTCATGTTGGAACAGGAAGGGGCCATCCCCAAACTGTTCCCACAATGTTGAAAGCATGAAATTGTCCAAAATATCTTGGTATTCTGAAGCATTAAGAGTTACTATCACTGGAACTAAGGGGCCAAGCCCAACCCCTAAAAAACAACCCCACACCATAATCCCCCCTCCACCAAACTTTACACTTGGCACAATGCAGTCAGGTAAGTACCGTTCTCGTGGCTCGTGGCAACCGGCAAACATATATATATATATATATATATGTTTCTGAAACTGAAAACAGTCATTATCTGGTGTGACCACCATTTGCCTCATGCAGTGCAACACATCTTCTTCGCATAGAGTTGATCAGGTTGTTGATTGTGGCCTGTGGAATGTTGGTCCACCCCTCTTCAATGGCTGTGCGAAGTTGCTGGATATTGGCAGGAACTGGAACACGCTGTCGTATACGCAGATCCAGAGCATCCCAAACATGCTCAATGGGTGACATGTCCGGTGAGTATGCTGGCCATGTAAGAACTGGGATGTTTTCAGCTTCCAGGAATTGTGTACAGATCCTTGCAACATGGGGCCGTGCATTATCATGCTGCAACTTGAGGTGATGGTCGTGGATGAATGGCACAACAATGGGCCTCAGGATCTCATCACAGTATCTCTGTGCATTCAAAATGGCATCAATAAAATGCACCTGTGTTCATTGTCCATAACATACGCCTGCCCATACATAACCCCACCGCCACCATGGGCCAGTCGATCCACAACGTTGACATCAGCAAAGCACTCAACGCCATACACGCTGTCTTCCATCTGCCCTGTACAGTGAAAACCGGGATTCATTCCGTAAAGAGAACACCTCTCCAAAGTGCCAGACATCATCGAATGTGAGCATTTGCCCACTCAAGTCGGCTACAACGACGAACTGCAGTCAGGTCGAGATCCCGATGAGGACGACGAGCATGCAGATGAGCTTCCCTGAGATGGTTTGTTCAGAAATTCTTTGGTTATGCAAACCGATTGTTGCAGCAGCTGTCCGGGTGGCTGGTCTCAGACGATCTTGGAGGTGAAGATGCTGGATGTGGAGGTCCTGGGCTGGTGTGGTTACACGTGGTCTGCGGTTGTGAGGCCGGTTGGATGTACTGCCAAATTCTCTGAAACGCCTTTGGAGACGGCTTATGGTAGAGAAATGAACATTCAATTCACAGGCAAAAGCTCTGGTGGACATTCCTGCAGTCAGCATGCCAATTGCATGCTCCCTCAAAACTTGCAATATCTGGCATTGTGCTGTGTGATAAAACTGCACATTTTAGAGGGGCCTTTTATTGTGGCCAGCCTAAGGCACACCTGTGCAATAATCATGCTGTCTAATCAGCATCTTGATATGCCACACCTGTGAGGTGGATGGATTATCTTGGCAAAGGAGAAGTGCTCACTAACACAGATTTAGACAGATTTGTGAACAATATTTGAGAGAAATAGGCCTTTTGTGTACATAGAAAAAGTCTTAGATCTTTGAGTTCAGCTCATGAAAAATGGGGGCAAAAACAAAAGTGTTGCATTTTTTAATTTTGCTCAGTGTATATATTCAGATTTGTATCTATATATTCAGATTAACATTTATATATTCATATACAGCATATATAATTATAATTCATAATAAAAAGTTAATCTGTTGAATCAGTTTTTTTTTTTTTACAGTATAGATGTGCTAACTAGGTTGATTTAGTTACTTATTTTGTAATGTGTCTTTGCCGATCCATGATAAACCTTCGCTTTGCATCAGAGGAGACAGTGAAAATGTGCCAATGTTGCCAAAATGCTCTTTGAATGTTAAAGAAACATACGTCTTCTCAATGAAAGCAGGAGGAGAGATCAGTAACATGCACTGACCCGTAGATGAAACCTGTCTAGCTTTCTTTTTTTTGAGAAGGAGGGTTCTCAGAACCAAGAAGGTCTATAATACCTGGAGAGAACTATTCATTAGCAACCCCATTCATCGCAATGGCAGTTTGTTGGCTGACACAGGAATCCTCAGAAGTATTCAACCAGCTTTCTGCCATCTTTTCACGTGGAGATTCTGACGTAAATCTGTTTCACGCTTTTAAGAGCTCTCTAAAAAAATTCTCACACAACAATGTAATGTCTTTGAATAATCTTCATTTGAGGGCTTTTGTCCGTAAATATTGATTATGTGAATAATTGCATTTCACCTAATTAGTTGGATTAACATTTTAAATCAATTGACAGCCCTAAAAATGTATACAAAATTGGATTCTGAAAATGAAATTATAATTTGATGTGAATACAATGTAGTTCCACAGCTAGCGTTTTTTTTTTTTAAAGAGCTCTGGCATAATTGTATGCAGCTACATCTTTAATTTCACAAACATCACTCCAAACAACTTATCATGAATGCAGCCCATATGCTGAACTGACTGCCTTTGTGTCAAACAGCTGAATAGACACTGAGAATGTGAATAACGTTGTGCAGTATTACAAAAAAGCCATGTTGTTGATATTGATTCTTTTGTTACAATGCTAGACAA
The DNA here is from genome assembly GCA_039654625.1 of Rhinogobio ventralis. Classification (NCBI taxonomy): domain Eukaryota; kingdom Metazoa; phylum Chordata; class Actinopteri; order Cypriniformes; family Gobionidae; genus Rhinogobio; species Rhinogobio ventralis. Next base: position 36,483,938 of record CM077205.1, on the reverse strand, counting down.
AGCAAAGCCTTATATTCTGAGAAATATATTCTGAGAAACTCTTGAATCTGTGCCGAACTGACACTTTGGATGCGAGCATGACAAATGTGTTCAGGGCTTATGGGACAGTACACAGCTACAGACGTCTGTTTCCCGATTTCTAATTTTTAACATAATTTTGGGGTATTCACACACTGTGAAGTCAGAAGTACAGTCCAGATATGGTGGCGGCACTAACATGCTAATAAGTAACGGCACATAGCTGTTAGAAGTTGCAAGCATGAATACTGATAAAGACGTTGGCATAAATATTCAGCACTTTCAGATCACTATGGATTAACGTAGTTCTTTCTTGAAGGCATTGTGGGAATAACAAATTTCAATTTGGTGGCACTTAACGTCAATTGAGTCAAAAACTTTATATGATAAGTCAGGAGAATAATATGAATGAAAGTACAGCATGCAAACCCGTATATCTGAGATTGCTCAATAGACAATTAAAAAGATGTTTGTGACTTGATGATATAATCATGCTGTAAGAGAAGGAGCATTGTGTCATAAAGAGCACTTTGAGCTTAAGTGCACTAAAAGTGGAGAACAGTGAAGAACACAAGTGAGTAGTCAATTAGCAGATGCTTTTATCTCAAGCGACCTTGTAGCACCCTGCTGTTAAGTTCCTTGCTCAAGGGCCCACTGGTGATCGCTTAAGGCTTACTCAGACCAGCAACCTTCCACTGTACCAGCCCTGAGCTTTAACTATTAGGCCACATGACCCCCTTACATCTCTAGATCATGCAGGGTGCTGAGAGGGCACGTCTATGGAGCCCTCTTATCTTTTATTAAAATACACTATACCATAGTGGCTTAAAGTGATGTCCGGAGAGGATATTTGTTTTTAATTTGATTAAACCATCAAATTATGAGGGAAAAATTATATATATTTTTATATTTTAAATATGAGGGAAGAACAAAACACTAAACTTGGTTAAGATATTTATATGACAAAATTATTTGGCAAAAAAGACAAGGCATTTTACTATGAAACAAAATGCACAGAAAAACAAAAGGAAAAAGCATTCATTAAACATAATCGGTAATTAATATTTTGTTGGTTCTTTTCTCGTTTCTGCATGTTCATAATTTCTTTGTATGACAGCCTGGCCAAAATTATGTCTGCACAATTTGGCATGTTTCTTTGCGTTATCACAAATAAAACAGTTTGCTCCCAGCACAACTGTGCAATATGCTTACAAAATGTTCAACACATTTTTAATAATATTTGAATTAAGGGGGAAGATGTCAATTTTCCTAGACCGGACATCACTTTTGAAACACTGCTGTATATCTGTCTACAATCATGATAGACCATTTTAAAATGATACTATATAAAATACTGCTCAAATGTTTGGGATCTATAATTTTTTAATTATTATTATTTTATTTTTTTTTTAAAGAAATTAATACTTTTATTCAAGGATTCATTAAATTGATCAAAAGTGACAGTAGATATTTATATTTATTTAATTATATCTACTTTATCTACTTATATTATATATATATATATATATATACACACTCACCTAAAGGATTATTAGGAACACCATACTAATACTGTGTTTGACCCCCTTTCGCCTTCAGAACTGCCTTAATTCTACGTGGCATTGATTCAACAAGGTGCTGAAACCATTCTTTAGAAATGTTGGCCCATATTGATAGGACAGCATCTTGCAGTTGATGGAGATTTGTGGGATGCACATCCAGGGCACGAAGCTCCCGTTCCACCACATCCCAAAGATGCTCTATTGGGTTGAGATCTGGTGACTGTGGGGGCCATTTTAGTACAGTGAACTCATTGTCATGTTCAAGAAACCAATTTGAAATGATTCGAGCTTTGTGACATGGGGCATTATCCTGCTGGAAGTAGCCATCAGAGGATGGGTACATGGTGGTCATAAAGGGATGGACATGGTCAGAAACAATGCTCAGGTAGGCCGTGGCATTTAAACAATGCCCAATTGGCACTAAGGGGCCTAAAGTGTGCCAAGAAACATCCCCCACACCATTACACCACCACCACCACCAGCCTGCACAGTGATAACAAGGCATGATGGATCCATGTTCTCATTCTGTTTACGCCAAATTCTGAATCTACCATCTGAATGTCTTAACAGAAATAGAGACTCATCAGACCAGGCAACATTTTTCCAGTCTTCAACTGTCCAATTTTGGTGAGCTCGTGCAAATTGTAGCCTCTTTTTCCTATTTGTAGTGGAGATGAGTGGTACCCGGTGGGGTCTTCTGCTGTTGTAGCCCATCCGCCTCAAGGTTGTGCGTGTTGTGGCTTCACAAATGCTTTGCTGCATACCTCGGTTGTAACGAGTGGCTATTTAAGTCAAAGTTGCTCTTCTATCAGCTTGAATCAGTCGGCCCATTCTCCTCTGACCTCTAACATCAACAAGGCATTTTCGCCCACAGGACTGCCGCATACTGGATGTTTTTCCCTTTTCACACCATTCTTTGTAAACTCTAGAAATGGTTGTGCGTGAAAATCCCAGTAACTGAGCAGATTGTGAAATACTCAGACCGGCCCGTCTGGCACCAACAACCATGCCACGCTCAAAATTGCTTAAATCACCTTTCTTTCCCATTCTGACATTCAGTTTGGAGTTCAGGAGATTGTCTTGACCAGGACCACACCCCTTAATGCATTGAAGCAACTGCCATGTGATTGGTTGATTAGATAATTGCATTAATGAGAAATTGAACAGGTGTTCCTAATAATCCTTTAGGTGAGTGTATATATATATATATATATATATATATATATATATATATATATATATTTCAAATAAATGCTGCTTTTTTAACTTTCTATCAATCCAATAATCCTAAAAAATATAGATCACAGTTTTTAACACTGATGATGATAATAATAATAATAATAATAATAATAATAATAAATGTTTCTTAAGCTGCAAATCAGCATTAGAATGATTTTTATATATTACAATTTATATTTATGATTCACACTTAAAGGCTATAATAAAATACAATACTCCTAATAAAATGATACAATAACAATCATTTACATGAGAATTTAAGAAAATAAACAACAAGAATGAATGTAAGAAAAAAAGAATACACATTCAAATTTGACTCAACGTTTTAATTCAATACATGAGAGTTAGACAGATCTTGACATATGATGTAAGTACAACTGTAAAGTCAGATCAAAACAAACCTGAATTTGGTATATATGGAAAATGAACAAATACAAGTTCTTCCAGTAGTTATTGTGTTTGCACAATAAAATGATAAAATAATTGTCTTTTCACAAAAAGACACCATAAACAAGAGGGGTGTGCTCCCTGACAGCATTACTCTTGAAAGTCTTCATTCTCTGTGTACTAACACAAACAGAGTACAGCATACTTAAATTTGACGATTCCAATGTAAGGCACAAACCCTCTTGCTCTGCCCACCACGTCTTTCTTCTCCAACCAGTGCTGTCCCTGCTTGTAAAGACCTCGGTCATCCACAGAATTATTGTCACCTTTCGTCAAGAACTTGATTTCGCCATTTTCTTTTTCATGAATTTTTAGGACTCTGTGTACTATGGTAATGTCTCTTCCTTCGACCCTGAATTCTCCCACTCTGATTGGATCTTCAACACGATTTGTGCGGAAGAGGAGGTCTCTTCTGTGAAATGCAGGCTCCATGCTTCCACTGAGAACAACCACAATTGGTCTTTCACTTCCAGTTACAACCATCAAGCCTTTCCAGATCATCAAGGCTGAAGATACAATCATTCCAAAATTCAGCACTTGATAGTAAAGCTGATGCTTATTTATTCGCCAGACATCGTCGAAGAACTCTAATGATAACATCTTGCCTGTAGATTAAATATGTACAGCAAAAAAAGGGGGGGGGGGACAGAATATTTTTAGTACCTATCAAGCTGTTTGTTAAATTATGCAAAAACTATGGATATATATATATAATTTTGTGTATTTACATAAAATGCTATGAAATTAGCCTTAACAAGACAGATCACATCACCAAGCCCTTGTATTAATGTGTGGCTGCATTCAGGTCAAGTTTTCACAATCCAATTAATTCCTAATGGACACATTTGCTGGGCTTCATTTTTCTTATTGAATATCCTGTTTCACTGCGAAATGTCACATCACGGAAGTAAAAGTGTTTTGTGCTGATTTTAAGGGTTATTGAAAATTGCTGCAGATACTGTAGCGTTTGTAGAATGCAAGAGCTGAGCTAAACTAAAAAAAATAAAATAAAAAAAAATCTCAAATTCAGTTCTTGTCATTTCTTTTTTTTTAAATAGCTGATTCAGTACTTTGCATTTGACCTCAAGTTATTTTTTCATTATGATTCTTTTTAAGCCATGTACGACTTCGAACCAAACGATCAATTCATGTTCGTTCTTAGCAGATCAGAGGAGAGGCTAATTAAGCAGATGCCCTGGACTGCAGGCAGTTTCAGGATCTCAGTCACATGCATATTCTCTGTACTTGTAGACCTATGCATACAGAATTATTAATGATGATTAATGCATGAGTTCACACCTACTATTCGTGGCTTTATGCATGGCTGCACATTTAAACACTCCTGACTGGCGCTGTGTGGATGAAAGCGATTCACAAACGCGTCACACTCACACGTTCTTCTTTGCCTTGTTTTTATAATGCAAAATGTGCTTACACACGATAACACGCACATCACACCATGTATTGCTAACATCTTCATCGTTCCTGATACCTACACTCCATGTCAATGAATAACTCCATTTCTCCAGGGACGGTAACACAATCAGCTGCTAATGCTATTTCATTAGCTGTCCCCTCATGTGAGCACAACCACACCCACACACGCAGACAGAGAAATCCACAAACATATTTCTGTCTATTCACCATAGAGACGGTTCAGAGTTATAGATCAAATCATAATCACAGTTTGATTGAAGAATGGTTTCTATGGTGCCATATATAATATATATTATATACACTAAACAAAATTATAAATGCAACACTTTTGTTTTTGCCCCCATTTTTCATGAGCTGAACTCAAAGATCTAAGACTTTTTCTATGTACACAAAAGGCCTATTTCTCTCAAATATTGTTCACAAATCTGTCTAAATCTGTGTTAGTGAGCACTTCTCCTTTGCCGAGATATCCATCCATCCACCTCACAGGTGTGGCATATCAAGATGCTGATTAGACAGCATGATTATTGCACAGGTGTGCCTTAGGCTGGCCACAATAAAAGGCCACTCTAAAATGTGCAGTTTTACTGTATTGGGGAGTCCAGGGGGTCCGAAAACAGTCAGTATCTGGTGTGACCACCATTTGACTCACGCAGTGCAACACATCTCCTTCGCATAGAGTTGATCAGGTTGTTGATTGTGGCCTGTGGAATGTTGGTCCACTCCTCTTCAATGGCTGTGTGAAGTTGCTGGATATTGGCAGGAACTGGAACATGCTGTCGTATACGCAGATCCAGAGCATCCCAAACATGCTCAATGGGTGACATGTCCGGTGAGTATGCTGGCCATGTAAGAACTGGAAAGTTTCCGGCTTCCAGGAATTGTGTACAGATCCTTGCAACATGGGGCCGTGCATTATCATGCTGCAACTTGAGGTGATGGTGGTGGATGAATGGCACAACAATGGGCCTCAGGATCTCGTCACAGTATCTCTGTGCATTCAAAATGCCATCAATAAAATGCACCTGTGTTCGTTGTCCATAACATACGCCTGCCCATACCATAACCCCACCGCCACCATGTGCCAGTCGATCCACAATGTTGACATCAGTAAATCACTCACCCACACAACGCCATACACGCTGTCTGCCATCTGCCCTGTACAGTGAAAACCGGGATTCATCCGTGAAGAGAACACCTCTCCAAAGTGCCAGACGCCATCGAATGTGAGTATTTGCCCACTCAAGTCGGTTACGACGATGAGGACGACGAGCATGCAGATGAGCTTCCCTGAGACGGTTTCTGACAGTTTGTGCAGAAATTCTTCGGCTATGCAAACCGATTGTTGCAGCAGCTGTCCGGGTGGCTGGTCTCAGACGATCTTGGAGGTGAAGATGCTGGATGTGGAGGTCCTGGGCTGGTGTGGTTACACGTGGTCTGCGGTTGTGAGGCCGGTTGGATGTACTGCCAAATTCTCTGAAACGCCTTTGGAGACGGCTTATGGTAGAGAAATGAACATTCAATTCACAGGCAAAAGCTCTGGTAGACATTCCTGCAGTCAGCATGCCAATTGCATGCTCCCTCAAAACTTGCAACATCTGGCATTGTGCTGTGTGATAAAACTGCACATTTTAGAGTGGCCTTTTATTGTGGCCAGCCTAAGGCACACCTGTGCAATAATCATGCTGTCTAATCAGCATCTTGATATGCCACACCTGTGAGGTGGATGGATTATCTCGGCAAAGGAGAAGTGCTCACTAACACAGATTTAGACAGATTTGTGAGCAATATTTGAGAGAAATAGGCCTTTTGTGTACATAGAAAAAGTCTTAGATCTTTGAGTTCACCTCATGAAAAATTGGGGCAAAAACAAAAGTGTTGCATTTATAATTGTGTTCAGTGTATATAATATATATTGCCATTATTATTATTTCTTTGTTATTGGAAATCTATATAGCAGGAAAAACAACTACATTTATGAGGCAATTTCATGGGGTCTCTGCGGAAATATGTTGCTGTCGTTTAGAAATGAGGTTGTAAAGTTCCTTGAAGTTCATTAAAGAAGTGAAAGTTATTGGTGCATACCAACCATTGTTTTCCTTTCTTTTATTTGCTGTTTTGTGTACAGTTATGGTTTAAACAATTAAATAGTGAAATGGATTGACAGCAGCCCTGATACACACTAAATGCCATTATAAATAAACACAATTACATTCACATATGCTTTGATACCGAAATGACATTCTCATATTGTGTTTGCAACAATTACATTAAGGAAAACATCAAGTACAAAGGGAAGACCTTGGCGCAAATAACAATGATGCATCAACACAATTGCAGTAGTGAATACATGTTTTTAAAGTTCTTAAGTTTTTCTTCCCAGTGGTCTTGCACTTTTGATATCAGTTGGTGTGGATGCATGAAGTTGCCTGCTGTCATTTCCCACTAAAGCTGTGAGTTCATCTTTTGTTCCTCTTGTCTATGTTGTTTTACCTAGGTGTAGCGACTGAGGCAAATCAGACACATAATCGCTTGTTACATTTAACAAATGTGTTTTAAATGCTCTGTTCTCAGTAACAGACCTTCCCCCAACACAACAGAGAAAGGTCCTCGGTTACCCTGGATACCAACTGATAAGACGTTTTATGGCCCTAAAAAATTTAGCCACATAGAACAGGCCATAGTTAAGACACAAAGCCTGTAAAACACACGCTTTTGCCTCAAGCTATAGACCAACCGTCTATAAATGAATATGCACCCCAGGACATTGTATGTACGCATATAACTGTCTTGTAAAGTGTCCCTTGTATTTTATTTCGTTTATGCATGTCTTATGAACAACTTACTAGTCCATGTAAGTTTATATATGTCGTGTCTCCTATCAAATTAATGCTCTCTTCACGACTTACACTTTCATGTATGTCACTTCCTCGTAGGAAGTAATGCGTGTTTGTTGCATTAATTGGAGTATATATGGGCACAGGCCCATTGAATCTTGCTTGAAACAAAGATCCATAAATCTCCCTCATAGGAATTTCCCGCTGGGAAATCCCAACAATCCCATTGGGCAACTCGACCATCGAGGGTAGGATTTCTCTAAGACTCTTAAGAGAGAGACGCTCTCTCTCCTCCCTCTCTTCTTTTCTCCCTCTGGATGCGTCATCTTGGCTGTCTATCTGGCCAGCCAACAGGCCAGGCCAGATAAGGCCTGCACACACAGCTTCACGTGTGTGTGTGGGACAGGAAACCAGATGCCACCATACGGCCAGTTGGGCCAGCAGGCCCAACTCCTCATGTCGTGTGCAACTTCCTCAACCTCGATGGAGTCAAAACAACCATGCAAGCTCACCGTCGTTCCTTCGCTCAACACGGAAGGAAACGTTCCGCCCTGCAAAGCCATCTGACGGAACCATCAAGACTTTCTCCTGCGACCGTATATCTGGACGCCTTCCCGGGCAAATGCAAGTAATGTACTAGGAAATACAAGTCGCTGTGTAGTTCGTAAAACTGTAAACTCCTTTGCTCAGACAAAGGAGCTTATCAGGGGTGGTTCTCCCAGGTTTAGACTCTTTGCATAACTTCATCCATCTGTACTGACCCGGTTTTTCTAACCACTTTAACTTTACCTCTTGCCATATATGTTTTGTGTCTGTATGTTTTATGTCCGTTTAATCTTGTCCACGATTTAGTTATTAAAGATTGTGCACAATATATGTTGGTTCTGACTCCCTGCCTGCAAACAAATTGTCACTGAAATGATCAATCTTTTTATGCGCTCTAGGCGCTTATGTAAATAAAAAGGAAGAATAATTTTTCTGTGGCCAATAAATTATCCTTTTCTTAGATTTAATTAATAATCAATACTGAACGTTCTTAGGATGAACTGATTGATTGATTGTAATGTTAATGTAGCTACATCAAGTTAATAAATTTAACTGATTCAAATATTCATAATTAATCATAATGAATAATCATGAGTTATGAATAATTATTAATATTTCCCCTCTGAGCTAATTCGCTACATAGGTCAACTGGTGGCCATGTGATTTCAGCATGTCTTGGACTCACCCCATGAGGGCTAAAACCACTTTTTCTGGAAGACTGATATGTCTGGCATCTTCATTGCATGCGAGTGAACATGAAGTACTGTTAATTTTTTTTTTAATGTGTGAAAAATTAGTGCACCTTTCAACCACAAGGTTAAAAAGCCGTATTAAAAAGAAAATAGAAGTTGTCCTTTGTTGGTTCTACGTCACTAGAAAAGACATTTGCATAATGCCTGCCTATGTTGTACATTGTCCGCACGCGAACAACTTGACCTGCCCACAAACACGTCATCTTACTGACGACTGCTTCTCAAATCTCTGAGTTCAACGCAGAATTCGCAAAACGCTTGCTTTTGAAAGATGGGTCAGTACTCAATACTTTTTTGGACCAGCTCCTCAGAATCACAACCTGTAAGTATGGATAATTATTGATGAATATATTTTGTACTAGGTGTTCAAAATACATCGTTTTGTGAAGTTTCCGGGTGATCGGCTAACTCGCGTTATTACTGGACCACTATTACTTAAAACTGTGTCTATTAATGCACATTGACTGTTGTTCTTACTACTTTGAGTAAAGATAAAGGATGGAGCAAGATTTGTTTTACAAACGTTTATCAGTCATTCACATTAGTGTTCGGCTAATGTATGCGCTGTTATTGATACAGGTCCCAGATGTGCACCGCAATAAATAAGAAATACACACATGGGTTTGTTGATAGACGTACACTTGTTAATGCTGATGGTGAGGAATTACTGTTGAAACATCTCATAATGTACCTCGTAGCGTATCACTTAGAAACGTCCTGCTCAAGTCATCCTTCGGGTTTGGGTTGAATAACTAGTTATTCCAATGTTTCATCATCGGACTCACGCTCGGATTGATATGGTAAAATCAACGTCATCGTTACTGTCTTTACAGTGTGTACAGTACAATTGCTGAGCTTTAGGAAGCCTCCGGACGGAGCTGAAGTTTATGGTAATGGCCGTTTAGCTTCTGAAACACGTGCTGTATGCGGTAGACCAATCACAAAAGACTGGGCCGTCTGACCAATCAGAGCACAGTAGCTCACGGAAAGGAGGGATTTAGAGAGACATCCATCGAGTCATTTGAGAATCATTGCACAATGTAGTGATGTGTAATGTATATTATGAGAAATTGTTTTTTGACCTTTAATGCATGTAAACCTGTTGTTGGAGACCTCTAAAACTAAATTTGGAAACTTATGTTTACAGCACAGCCTCTCGTACCTTCTTGCTTACATAATAAGGGCACTTTAATGGCAAAACAGGGGTTATTGTATTATTTTAAGTGATTTTTTTTTGTAGCTAGACGACTTATTGTGGTGCAATGTACCTGTAAGACAAATGATAAGACCGATAAGTGATTGAATTGTCCTGATGAGTCAATAAGGCATCTGACTCTGAGCATATGTTTTAGCTTCTGTCTAATTGAGCGCTGTCTAACTGAGTTATTGTATTGAGTTGTTTTGTCCTTGAAATGTAAGTCCACATCATTGGCAGAGATTGTAGATTTAATTTTTATGAGTTAAAGCATCATTATTGCTGTTGCTCATGCTTTAGGATTAGGAATTTGAACAAACCCTGTTTGCAACCCATTTGATTCCATAATGTTAAATACTTTATTAGTGGAAGTGAAAATGAATGTTTGATTTTATCAATCAGGAAAACACTGGACCATGAAAAGTTGGTGTTCCAGACCTGAATGAGTTTGCAGCCGATTGTGGAGGACAACACCCTCCTGAAACACCTCCAGCACACACTTTTGAGGAGGATTTTGACCAGGATGTGAGAGCTAAAGATCAAGTTCACCCTCCAAAACATCTCATCGCATTCCAATGGTAACATTTGTTTTTTAAAATGTACTAAGTACAAATTTGTAGGCAGTCAGTTGTTGCATTTTGCATCTTTAATGGAATTATCAGTCAATTAAAGGGGCCATATTATGGCCTTTTACAAAGTCTTGATTTACACCGTGTCTACACTGGACGTGGCCGTTGATGCGTCGCGCCGCAACAGCTAGAAGATGTCTACACTGGACGCAACAAAGCGTCCATTGCAAAGCATTAGTCCTTCATGTCAATATGTCATAAATAGAACAAGGCATCAGTTTACTGTCGGGGAATTGTCTTTTGTAGCGTGCATCGGTGTAGTGGGCTCTACTAGAATAGGTTTTCATGTTTAAATGTTCAATAAACACATTATTTTTCAAATATTTGACATTGTTGCAGCACCTCTCTTCCTAGTCTGTCAGTAACGCTCTGTTTAGTTCCTGTCTCTATGAAACCCCTCCTTCTGAAAAGCACAATGGGCTCTAATTGGTCGGCTGGATCAGTGTGCTGTGATTGATCAGCCGCTTCGAGCGTGTTTTGAAAATATCACACCATAACTGTGAGTTTCAACACACTAATGCAACTCAGCCAGGCCTTCTTTTTTGTGCATGGGCGGGAATTATTTAAATGAGGAATATCATGACGTGTTTGTTCCCCGAAGAAAACTCAAAACTTTAATGGAGGCGTTTCAGGGAGTTCAGAAACAGTATGCGCTGATATAGAGAATAACTCCCTTTGGAGTGACTTTGTGCTTTGTAACTTTGCAGTCCTTTTTCAAGCTCAAACAGCAACATTACTCACTAAAGAAAGATGAAAATGTAAAAAAGCATAATATGTCCTCTTTAAAATTTAGTTTGAGCACAGATTAAGAGCGGGTAAGGGAAGACAAGAAAAGCAAGAAGTGGTTCCTGTTCTTCTAGACTGCTTGATTTACTCGCTTTCGGACATTTTTATGGATGGCAGAAGGCACTCCCTCACTGCACGCTATAACGGCGCAGTAATTGCATCCACTGCATGTCCTCCAAAGTGCTCAATTACTCTTTCCTCATCTTCACCCGACCTGGAGGCACACACAACAATAACCTTGTCATGAGCTGGCTGTTTAAATGTCCCATATATATCTCTTTAACATCCCCCTTCTCCCCAGTCAGCACAGAGCTCAGACCGCAAGAGCGGATGGACGTTTACATAGCACACAAGAAGTTTTGCCGTGTGAATGCGGCTGTGTGTGTTCGTCAGTTTGGCTTATTAAGTTTGTGAGGTTGTCAGTAACCTCATATTTGCGAGGAAGGTTGTTTACTTCAATTTGTAGTCTGTCTGATGCTGAATAATTAATAAGACATTTTAACGGCAGTTAACCAGAGCAAACCATCAGACATGCTTCTTGATTCATTGATGATATCATCATCTTTTTAATCTATTTTCACCACTCAGCAATAATATGATTTTACTTTTGCACTCAGTAAGTGTAATTATATTGTTTTCAGAACTGTTTTTAGATGGTGTAGATATTAGGTTGTGCTAGGGTAATTTTTCAAATCTGTAATATGTTATACATAAGAGAGTTATGTATAACATATTATACATAATATGTGGTTTCACAGACGGGACTTAGATTAAGCCAGGATTAGGCCTTAGTTCAATTAGGATATTTAAGTAGCTTTTATAAAAAGAGCTTGCATCAGGTGTGGAGCGACATCTTTGTCCTGTGTCGGCCACCATAGCTTCGAAAGGGAGGGCTGAGTGGTGGGCGGTTGCAATTTGCAACCTCACCGCTAAATGCCGCTAAAATTTACACAGTGCACCTTTAAGACAGATCAAACATGCATTTTAGTCCGGGACTTTCTGTGACACCGTGGGTTTGAGTCTATAGTTTAAGTCTTAAGATGAATTCAAAGTTTAGGAAAAATGCTCCTATTAAAACCGGTCAAGTTTTGTATATTATAAAAAGCTTTTTATTATATAAAGTGCTTTTGATTGATTGCAGATCTGTTACAAGGGTAATAAGCATACATAGTGTCAGTCCAGATCCGGCCCACATCTGGTGTGCGTGAAATCCACATGCATGTGTCCCGGATCTGGACCGACACTATGTTGCTGTCTGGGGAAAAATTTGTGCTTTAAAAATTGAAAAGATTGATTATATGATATTGATCATTTTTAAAGTATGCAAGCAGCCAAGGATGAATTTGGTATATATACACTATATGGTCCAAAAGTTTTGGGTTTTTCAAATAAATTAATACTTTTATTCAGCAAAGGTGCATTAAATTGATCAAAAGTGGCAGTAAAGGCATGCTGTTCTTAAAAACGTTCTATTCTTCAAAAAAAAGTATTACGTGTCCACACACACAATGAATATAGCAACAACAACAGAAATGTTTCTTGAGCAGCAAATCAGCACATTAGAATGATTTCTGAAGGATTATGTGACACTGAAGACTGATGCTGAAAATTCAGGAATAAATTACATTTTAAAATATATTAAAATACAAAACAGCTATTTTAAGTTCAAATAAAATTATAAAACAATATTTCACAATATTGCAGTTTTTATTGTATTTTTAATCAAATAAATTCAGCCTTGGTGAGCAAAAGAGGTTTTTTATGCTTTTAAAAAAAAAAATGAATCTTACAAACTTTTTTTTTTTATTAACTAAAAAAAATTGACCCTATTACTTGATCCTGATCTTATTAGGCATGATTCATCGGTGCACATTATTCTCCACCCCTTCAACATCTATCACACAGAGAGCACTACTTGCCATCCAGTGAGTTCCTGGTGGATAAATGCAAGCTTTTTTTTAGATCTATTCTCTGCATAAACAATAACAGTACATATTTTCTATGGGTAGCTGGTGAACAAATGTTTTGTGTCATAGCTGTTACTATATTGTGCGTTTTAGCTTGGTCGCTGTCCGGTTATCATCCAGGACCAGAACTGTATATGGATACAACACAGTTAATGATGACATACAGGGAGGATTGATTGTCATCTCCCCAATCCCCTGACGTTGATAGGAATCTCTGTCAGTGTTTCTCTCATACTCTCTGTCTACCCCGAAATCGTGCATCAAAACGTAAATCCATCAATGGGAACTGAGTGAAATGGCTGCAAGCTGCATGTGTAAAATATTAAGACCCCTTGACTAAATCTAATCCACATCTCCCTTTGCCTCACTTATCACTTTGTATGTGTGTGAACAGCCAATGGGTCTTTCTCCCTCCATCAGCAGAGTTCCTCTCCCAAAAGACATCCCGTCAGCAATACATAGACAGTACAGTTTACTCCACTTCTCAATCATTTCTTTCATAATTTACCACTATTTCACTGCTACTTTGACATTAGCCAAATGGCAGTATTTCTGAAATTAAGTTTAGAGAGTTTAGAGTCATTTCTGTTCAAATCAATATTTAAATTCTGTTAATTTAAAATCTACATTTATAAGAATTTATAAAAAGCATATGTAATTGTTAAAATATATATATATATATATATATATATATATATATATATATATATATATATATATATATATATATATATATACTCACCTAAAGGATTATTAGGAACACCTGTTAAATTTCTCATTAATGCAATTATCTAATCAACCAATCACATGGCAGTTGCTTCAATGCATTTAGGGGTGTGGTCCTGGTCAAGACAATCTCCTGAACTCCAAACTGAATGTCAGAATGGGAAAGAAAGGTGATTTAAGCAATTTTGAGCGTGGCATGGTTGTTGGTGCCAGACGGGCCGGTCTGAGTATTTCACAATCTGCTCAGTTACTGGGATTTTCACGCACAACCATTTCTAGAGTTTACAAAGAATGGTGTGAAAAGGGAAAAACATCCAGTATGCGGCAGTCTGTGGGCGAAAATGCCTTGTTGATGCTAGAGGTCAGAGGAGAATGGGCCGACTGATTCAAGCTGATAGAAGAGCAACTTTGACTGAAATAACCACTCGTTACAACCGAGGTATGCAGCAAAGCATTTGTGAAGCCACAACACGCACAACCTTGAGGCAGATGGGCTACAACAGCAGAAGACCCCACCGGGTACCACTCATCTCCACTACAAATAGGAAAAAGAGGCTACAATTTGCACAAGCTCACCAAAATTGGACAGTTGAAGACTGGAAAAATGTTGCCTGGTCTGATGAGTCAGAATTTGGCGTAAACAGAATGAGAACATGGATCCATCATGCCTTGTTACCACTGTGCAGGCTGGTGGTGGTGGTGTAATGGTGTGGGGGATGTTTTCTTGGCACACTTTAGGCCCCTTAGTGCCAATTGGGCATCGTTTAAATGCCACGGCCTACCTGAGCATTGTTTCTGACCATGTCCATCCCTTTATGACCACCATGTACCCATCCTCTGATGGCTACTTCCAGCAGGATAATGCACCATGTCACAAAGCTCGAATCATTTCAAATTGGTTTCTTGAACATGACAATGAGTTCACTGTACTAAAATGGCCCCCACAGTCACCAGATCTCAACCCAATAGAGCATCTTTGGGATGTGGTGGAACGGGAGCTTCGTGCCCTGGATGTGCATCCCACAAATCTCCATCAACTGCAAGATGCTATCCTATCAATATGGGCCAACATTTCTAAAGAATGCTTTCAGCACCTTGTTGAATCAATGCCACGTAGAATTAAGGCAGTTCTGAAGGCGAAAGGGGGTCAAACACAGTATTAGTATGGTGTTCCTAATAATCCTTTAGGTGAGTGTGTATATATATATATATATACTACGGGGCTGTTGAATGCTTGAATCTGATTGGTTGATGAACATTCTAAGGTGCAATTATTTTCAGGTAAGCGCACGGCTAAAGTAGTTCCAGGCAGGTCTTGACCACATTAGAGATCCATATCACTTCACCAAATGATTTCCGTTATTTCAAAGGTCCTTACAGCCTACAACAGCAAAAGAACCAAAACCCACTGATCAAACAAATAAATATAGTAAATAATAGGATAAAAGCCCAAATTATTTCCATGTTTTTGCCACAAAATTACACTTTATTATGTACGGACAGCACTTTCTTTCTCACTCAAACACACACAAATACAGTACGGACACACACTCGCACATAAACGTTTTGTCAGCACAGCTTTTATCAGTAAAATAGTTTAACAACTTAAAAGCTACATGATATTTCTCACTAGCAAGGTTTGTGCCGTGGCCGTATTACTACCTCGGGTGTGCATTATTTTTCTAATAATTCAACGGCCCGTCGTCAATTATTCCTTACATATTGTTTAGTGCCACAATTACACCCTCACTTTTAATTTGAGCAATCATTAGCTCACTGGAGTAAAATGTTTTTACTCTAGTGAATATTTCTCAGGATTGGTTTATTTTAGAAACTCAGTTTCTTTAAAATCTTAGCTACAAAAGAAAGCTATTGTTTTCCAGCAATATTATTGAGAGGGAAAACTGTATTTTGTCCCACAATATATCTATCAGTATTTATAGTGAATTTTAGGCTAATGATTTTTTCCTCCACTAAATATAAACTATAATTCATGAAACTGAACAAATGGAAAGACTAACATGTAAAAAATGTCAAACCATTGCATTGGCCAACATTGCAAATTATGAATTTTATACTGCATAAAATTATAATATATAAACCACACATGACAATTTAAATGAAGCACTGTTGTAACACTGCAAATGAAAAATAAAACCCACTGGAACCAATAGATGAATTAAACATTATTTCACTCAGACTTGATATTTGTTAGCGTATTGATGGTTTTGAATTAATGGTGTGTAGTCAGACCAGGATACTAGAAATGCTTTGCCAATAAGACTGGGCAGGCCTTTGCAGAAGCTAATCACAGAGGAAATGGTATGCTGCAGCCATCATTGATTAGACCTCCTATAGAAATCAGCATGATTGCACATCACCAATTAAAGAGATTTGAGAAGAAAAAAAAGATGAAGAATGTCCTCTGCTCATTCTCATCCTGTTTTCTCTTGTCTTTTCCACCTCTCTTCCGCTCTCTAAGCATGACTCGGCTGTTGATGTTGTTGTGTCTGGTTTCAACCTGTTCCCCCTGTGCTAACATGCTAAGCTAATGTGCTCATTACAGTTGATTCAGATGTGTCTTGGCAGCACAGTAGTGGGTCAGCAGGCATTGGCGCGAGCGCGGATAGATGTTAATTAAAACGCACTTGGCATGGACCGCTATCTGTTCGCTCCAATACGCAGCACATGTGGAGCAACAGAAACCTGCGGTGTGCAAGTGTGTACCATTTGGAGTTTTGGTTGAGGACATAGAGACACTGGCCAGTGTAAACCAGAAGGCATTTAATGACTTGCAGGAGATAGAAATAATAATTGCTCCCCGACTACACAACTTTATAAATATTAATGTTGTTTTAATGTTATTTGGACTGCAAGAGTTGTTCTGAGATGCTTCCCTGTTTGTGCGTTGCTTACTTTGGTCACACATAAAGCTTGATGCTTGACTTCATTTGGACTATTTTTATTGTTCAAAAAGAAATATACAATACAAACTAACTAGCTTAATTTTGTCTGAAAAGCAATTCTTGTCATTTATTTATTGCAAGAAGAACTGCTGTGTAAAGCTAAAGGCAGGATGTGATGGGCTCTAATAATTGGAATCAGGCCTAAATAATAAATGAAATAAAAATGTATTAAATTTATTAAAAAGACTATTAAATAAAAGCGTTTTTACGTTTACATACGGGGTGGTTTCCAGGGTGTTGCTTTGCGGCTGCTAGTGTATTTTGCGGCTTTTAACATGAATATGTTAGCCTTACTGTTATCTATAAGCTAGTGTGCTCCAAAACAATGACAAAATATGCATTTAGAAGTTACAAGGATCCAAAATGTACGTCTCTCACTTCCACCAATATGGATCAGTGATTTTGATGACATCACTCTGCATCAGATTTTCTGTCCAATCAAATACTCTCTAGAATGTGAAGCGTCCCATCTCCAAATAAACGCTGAAGCTGCAGCTGAAATCGATCACTTGTTCACACATTTACCATTTTCTACATGGTGAATGGCAAATAGTGCACTATATAGAGGATAGGGAATGATTGTACAGTGTAAATGTGCTTTCTATTGGGGCAAATTAAGTCTGGTTTTGGGTTAGTGGCATGCGAACCGCCGCAGCGCACAAACAGTCCGATGAGAGACACGATAGCACAGAGCGGATCATATTAAAAGAATTCAAATGGATCCGATACGTTTTGTGGTCTGCGCTGACTCACCACAAAACGTATCGGATCCATTTGAATTCTTTTAAAGCGAAATGGAGGAGATTAGGAGGAGAAACGGTTAGAGATAAGGAGGAGAATTAGGAGCTGTGATGTAAACTAAATGCTATTGGTTATTTTTTAAAAGGGGAGGAGCTGTTCGATATGTCCCGCCCTGTCTTCCTGTTTCAGTGAAAATTACGTCAACACATTGAATAATGCTGTGTGGGCCTTTAAATGTGTTTCTATGCTTTTGCTTGAATGGTCGTTTCTAGGCTGTTCTGGGTGTTTACTGGCCCCAGTCAAAAGAGCCCGCGCCCAAGTCTCTATGATATTGTGACTTGAGTCCTTCCTTCGAGCACCGATGAAGAAAGAATTCATACTGATAATCTTTTAGTTCTGCAGTATACACCAACTTTCTGTACTGTTTACATTATCTTTTCTTGTAAACAACAGCAGGAATGGATTATCTGATTCAATCTCTTTGTGAGTCAGATATGAGGAAACAGAAAATTCAATTAGATCATCCCTAACCAAACAGATGAGCGCTGTGTTTAATTTCTATAACACGTAGGACATCCACCAGCTGTCACTGAGTCAGTCTGAAATTAAACATTGACAGGTTATCTGAGATAACAAGCCTGTTTGACAGATACGTGGCATTTGACCAAACATCCACATCTGTGACAAAAACATGAATTTATTTGGCGAGATGAAAAGATAATGTGTACCGCTCTGTACTTGAGGTTTCTGTTTCTTTATGTACTTAATATGTTCTACTGTTGTTAATAAATTTGTTTGTTTTCTTTCTTTTTTCCACTATGAATGATATGAACAATATAACCAGGACACATGAGAGAAACAGAGTCTAATGCTGCACTGGATTCAAAAAAAAAACTTCAACTTTCTGCTTGGAAAAGTGCAATAGAATGCCCAGTTATGCGCCTCCACCCTGTGCAGAAATCCACACACCAGTGATTTGTAGGTGTATTAGTCCAGATTTTGCAAATATTTGCAGAAACAGGTCTGTGACACTTTATATGATCCTCTGCCTTGTACACCTGCAGAACAGATTATCGTGTTTATTTCAAGTAGGAATATCCCACAACCGCTGCGTTTGAAAAAAAATTGTTTAGTGGAACGTTACTGAAATCAAAATGTACAATACTGTTCAAGCCACTTGTCAATCTTTAGTTAAGAAATATTTGAATGTACACTACCAGTCAAAAGTTTGAAAAACAGTACTATTTTGATTGTTTTTGAAAGAAATCTCTTCTGCACACCAAGGCTGCATTTATGTTATTAAAAATACAAAAAAAAGCTGTAATATTGTGAAATATTATTAAAATATTTGAATATATTTTAAAATGTAATTTATTCCTGTGATGCAAAGCTGAATTTTGAGCATTACTCCAGTCTTCAGTGTAACATGATCCTTCAGAAATCAGTCTAATATGATGATTTGCTGCTCAAGCAACATTTATTATTATTATTATTATCAATGTTGAAAGCAGTTGTGTAAAACATTTTGTTTAGGATTCTTTGATGAATAGAAAGTACAAAATAACAGTATTTATCTGAAATAGAAAGCTTTTGTAACATTGTACTACCGTTCAAAAGTTTTGGGTCGGTAAGAATGATTATTTTTTGTTTTTGGGGAAAGAACTTAAAGAAATTAATACATTTATTCAGCAAGGATACATTGAATTGATAGTGACAGTATAGATATTTATAATGTTGCAAAAGCTTTATATTTCAGATAAATGCTGTTCTTTTGAACTTTCTATTCATTAAATAATCCTGAAAAAAAATTGTACACAACTGTGTTCAACATTGATAATAATAATAATAACAATAAATGTTTCTTGAGCAGCAAATCAGCATATTATGATTTCTGAAGGATCATGTGACTCTAAAGACTGGAGTAATGATGCTGAAAATTCAGCTTTGAATCACAGAAATAAATAGCATTTTAAAATATATTCAAATAGAAAAAAGTTATTTTAAATTGTAATAATATTTCACAATAATACTGTTTTTGCTGTATTTTGGATCAAATAAATGTAGCCTTGGTGAGCAGGAGAGACTTCTTTCAAAAACAATCAAAATAGTACAGTTTCCAAACTTTTGACTGGTAGTGTATATACTGTATATATATTTATATAATTTATCTATATATAAATATAACATATTTTTCTTAAATATATACATGCATATATATATATATATATATATATATATATATATATATATATATATATATATATATATATATATATACACACTCACCTAAAGGATTATTAAGAACACCTGTTCAATTTCTCATTAATGCAATTATCTAATAAACCAATCACATGGCAGTTGCTTCAATGCATTTAGGGGTGTGGTCCTGGTCAAGACAATCTCCTGAACTCCAAACTGAATGTCAGAATGGGAAAGAAAGGTGATTTAAGCAATTTTGAGCGTGGCATGGTTGTTGGTGCCAGACGGGCCGGTCTGAGTATTTCACAATCTGCTCAGTTACTGGGATTTTCACGCACAACCATTTCTAGAGTTTACAAAGAATGGTGTGAAAAGGGAAAAACATCCAGTATGCGGCAGTCCTGTGGGCGAAAATGCCTTGTTGATGCTAGAGGTCAGAGGAGAATGGGCTGACTGATTCAAGCTGATAGAAGAGCAACTTTGACTGAAATAACCACTCGTTACAACCGAGGTATGCAGCAAAGCATTTGTGAAGCCACAACACGCACAACCTTGAGGCGGATGGGCTACAACAGCAGAAGACCCCACCGGGTACCACTCATCTCCACTACAAATAGGAAAAAGAGGCTACAATTTGCACGAGCTCACCAAAATTGGACAGTTGAAGACTGGAAAAAAGTTGCCTGGTCTGATGAGTCTCGATTTCTGTTGAGACATTCAGATGGTAGAGTCAGAATTTGGCGTAAACGGAATGAGAACATGGATCCATCATGCCTTGTTACCACTGTGCAGGCTGGTGGTGGTGGTGTAATGGTGTGGGGGATGTTTTCTTGGCACACTTTAGGCCCCTTAGTGCCAATTGGGCATCGTTTAAATGCCACGGCCTACCTGAGCATTGTTTCTGACCATGTCCATCCCTTTATGACCACCATGTACCCATCCTCTGATGGCTACTTCCAGCAGGATAATGCACCATGTCACAAAGCTCGAATCATTTCAAATTGGTTTCTTGAACATGACAATGAGTTCACTGTACTAAAATGGCCCCCACAGTCACCAGATCTCAACCCAATAGAGCATCTTTGGGATGTGGTGGAACGGGAGCTTCGTGCCCTGGATGTGCATCCCACAAATCTCCATCAACTGCAAGATGCTATCCTATCAATATGGGCCAACATTTCTAAAGAATGCTTTCAGCACCTTGTTGAATCAATGCCACGTAGAATTAAGGCAGTTCTGAAGGCGAAAGGGGGTCAAACACAGTATTAGTATGGTGTTCCTAATAATCCTTTAGGTGAGTGTATATTATGTAAAAACAAACTTTTATTTTGGATGCGATTAATCAATTGCCCAGCACTAATATTTTCTATTGTAATCATTTATAATGTAATCTCCAAATTAATGTAGAAACAACTTAAAGACAGTATATTTTAAATATTTGTTTAATGGCATCTTTTTATGAATGAAGGCCAGTATCACTGTTCTGGGTGTTTACTGGCCCCAGTCAAAAGAGCCCGCGCCCAAGTCTCTATGATATTGTGACTTGAGTCCTTTCTTCGAGCACCGATGAAGAAAGAATTCATACTGATAATCTTTTAGTTCTGCAGTATACACCAACTTTCTGTACTGTTTACATGATCTTTTCTTGTAAACAACAGCAGGAATGGATTGTCTAATATTAATACTGATACTGATGTCTCTATGAAAATTAATTTAAATTTTAAACATTAATTATAGCCACTCACCATTACCGTGTAGGCTAAATGAAAGCTATCAATATTAGGCTCCAAAAATATAACAATTTTTAATTCAAGTGAACATAAAACAATCCTCACATAAACCCATAATAAATGTAATTTTTACCTGTGCCTGTTAGAAAGGTAGGAAATATACAGAAATTGAATAAAAATATCAAACAGCCTGCACTGCACAAATTCTAAATTAAATATTAGCTTATGTAGCTTTAATAAGGATTAATCTATAAGGATAGCTATTAAAGCTATCCTTTATAAATAGCAAAATTCTTTAGTCAAGAGCAGTGAGTAAATTTCTTTACCTTTGTTCTTTGATTAACATTAATGACAGACTGCATTAGTGGCTGCTGTCACTTTAAGATCTGCCGCTGCTGCACATGACGCGGATCTCACACGCGTCTCAATTTCTCTTTACGTTCATTTAAGACGTTATTTAACTCATTTAAGGCTGCTCTTATGAGGATACGTGACAAAACGGACATTTTGCCATTGTTTGTATTATTGTTTGTTCAAGCGCGAAAGAGAACTCGATTCTGGTGCGCATTTTTCTGTGCGTGTGATACTGGCGCGAGTCTTTCTGTGCGTCGTGTGTGTGTCCAACACTATCTCACGACCAATTCGTACGATTTCGTATGACCTCAGTCGTATGAATTTGTACGATTTGTCTATACTGCAGTGATGGGTAGGTTTTAGGGGTGGGGTTAGGGGTAGGTCAACTCGTCGATTTAGCAAAAATCTTACGAATTCATACGTGTGAGGTCGTACAAATTTGTATTTGAATTAGCCACCTCGTAAAATACATACAAATTGCTGTGAGATCGGGTTGGTGTGTCACATAGACAGGACATTCACAGACAGCGTGTTCTCTTTTGTCTGGTCACGCTTGAATGGTTTAAAAGCATTTGCATGAATAAGGGTGTGATCATATAATGTAACGCTAGCCAAAGGATGACAGAAGAAATGGATGCTGTGTTAATTGCGGTACATATTTTAAACACGTTAAACTGGAAGAAATTAATCGCATGCGTTAACATGTTAACGTTGACAGCATTAGTTTATATATATTAAATAAATTAATACTTTCATTCAGCAAAGATGCATTTAATTGATCAAAAGTGACAGTAAAGACATCTATAATATTACAAAAGAATTTCAAATAAATGTTATTTTGATCTTTCTATTCATCAAAGTATAAAAACACTTTCCACAAAAATATTTAACATTGATAATAATCAATAATGTTTCTTGAGCGTCAAATCAGCACATTAGAATGATTTCTGAAGGATCATGTGACACTGAAGACTGGAGTAATGATGCTGAAAATTCAGCTTTGATCACAGGAATAAATGACATTTTAAAATACACTATTAAGAAGTAAAGGTTCCAAAAGGGGGTTTGCAGTGATGCCGTAGATAGAAGAACCAATTTTGGTTCCCCAAATGTTTTCAAAATCTAAGCATGCTAATGCTTCATCATTGAACCATTAATGCTAATAAAGAACCTGTATTTTTAAGAGTGTATATTTAAATAGAAGACAGTTATGGGTTAGCATTTGCCTTAGCAGTGCAGCACGCTTTCAGAAACCCTCCTCCTTCCCCAGCTCCACCTGTATAGATCTGCTACGGGTAATTCATGTACGCTGTATTGTACAGCAGCAGCATCTCTTACTTGCTCACAGCAGTGTGTTGTGTATGTTATACTGTATGTTATACGTATAACCAACAGCAGCAGCATAGCAGATCTATTCCGCCAAGTATATCAGCATCGTCATACCCATTACCATGCCAAACACCTCGAGAGTTGTCATGACAGAAATACCTATTAAGGTATTTTTTTAACATTTCAAAATTCCAGATGATAAAATCAAGTCTCGCTCAGTATTTTTCTGTTGAATGTTTCTCTTATAAATGCAAACAAACTGCAACGGCAACAGTCTGATTAATTCTGGTTGTCTGTGCTGAATCTAGATTCATGTCGTGCCAGTTTGCGGTGGAAGATCTCTTCACATTAGCTTACAGAACTAGCAGTGTCCTGGTCAAGGGCTCTCCCAAGGACAGCTGTTAGTTGAGAGCCTGTTGATGAAAGAATGCTGTGATTGAAAATTGTACCTCAGATTGCTGCACACTTGGGCATGGGGAGACTGAAAGACTCTCGATCTGCCCTGTTGAGCTCACCCTGTGGACTCGTGTGTACGAATGTTGAATTATGAGATGGGAGATCAGTAGCATTTTATTTTGTTGGAAACATTAGAGAGGACATGTCTGCACCCCGAAATAAATAACATAGGAGACTTAACATGGGTAGCCAACCTTGAACACTAGTTTGTCAATAATTGCGCCATGACAGAAGAATACACATTAGCAACATGCCTTGCTGCGTGAACTGACTAGTCAAACAGTTGTAGCACCACGCTTATTTTTAATACGTTAATACATTGTTTTGCATGTGGACTGCATATGAGTGAAAGAGAAAGTTTGGTTCCCTTTCAGTCAGTCACGTTCGACATTGTCACTTCTGGGAGCCCTATCAGCTTTGAGTGTATACAGAATGCGCCAATGGCCATTGGCGTGCGAGATTTGAAATACGGAAGTGGATGCAGCGCACATTTGTCATTCACTTCAGAGCCGAATGTTGTGCTGCCTGAAGAGTGTTCCTGTTTCGCAAGACAGAAAGCAGAGTGAGAGAAGAGAACGAGAGAAGGGGAAGCTTGGAGTGCTAGGAGTGAAGGCATGACAGCGGCGATCATGATCTCACACTGTGAGAGAAAACTGCTGTTTTCACAGCATTTCTGTGCTGTTTATGGCTCACGTGGAACCCTCCAACGTGTCCCGAGCCTTCTAGGTTGGATGATTGGTATCTCGGGGCAGTCCGTGCTGGTGCTCAGCGCCCCGCCCTAGTGCCCTTCTTCCCGGAAGTGCATGAGAAGCTCACTCAGCCGTGGACTGCACCTTTTTCTGCCAGAAACCGGCCCAGTGGCTCTTAACTTCTCACTACCCTCGATGACGGGTCAACCAAGGGGTACGTGGAGATCCCGCCAGTGGAGCGTGCTGTCGCGATGCAACTGTGTCGGCGTCTGCTTCCTCCTGCCGCGGTAATCCACGTCTCCCATCCAAGGCCTGTAAGTTTACGTCTACTCTGACGGGCAAAGCTTGCAGAGCCTGTGGACAGGCTGCGTCTGCCCTGCATGCCATGGCGTTGCTCCAGGTGCATCAAGCCCAGGCACTCATGGACATGCACAAGGGTAGACCTGACTCCTCCAGGAGCTCTGGGCGGCGACGGACCTCACTCTCAGGGCGACTTAAGTCACCGCTCGTTCCATTAGTTAGGCAATGTCCACCATGGTGGTCCAGGAGCACCATCTCTGGCTCAACCTGGCTGATATGAGGGAGACCAAAAAATATTGGTTCCTGGACTCCCCCATTTCCCAGGTTGGGCTATTCGGCGACACGGTCGAGAGCTTCGCCCAGCAGTTCTCGGCCGCCCAGAAGCAGACGGAGGCAAACTGCCATTCAAGATGCTAACGCAGAAACGCATCTTTGGGTACATCCGTCCCCAAGATTGGTTTGCAGCGATCGACCTGAAGGACGCGTACTTTCATGTCTCGATTCTCCCTCAACACAGACCGTTCCTATGCTTTGCGTTTGAGGGGCGGGCATATCTGTACAGAGTCCTACCCTTCGGCGGCCATTGCTCCCATGAGAGAGCGTGGTGTTCGCATTCTCAACTGCCTCGATGACTGGCTGATTCTGGCCCAGTCGTAAAGTTTTGGCGTTGTAAAGTCCAAAAGTCAAAATTTATTGAAAAAAGATAGATCTAATAATTTCCAAAATTCACAACATACTTTTATCTAACGAAATAGAGACTTTCAAAAACAACATTTATTCCATGTTGTTCGATTTTATTCAAATTGAGGATTTTGTTTGAGGATTTTGACACTTTTAACGGTGATGCCATCATAAAATATGATGATAGACATATAAAGCTTCATTCTAAAACCTCAATAGAAGCTTTGAATGTAAATATGACATGACAAAAATTTGGTGCAGTCTAGTACAAACGGTCAGAATGACCACTATGGCCATTCTAGTAGTTTTAGAATTCCGGTAGTTCTAGTATTAATATATGATGTGTTTTATTAGACAGGTGAGCAACTGTTTGGAGACATTCATCGCCAGAAAACTAATCATTGTTCTATAGCTCAACACATTTGATTTACCGTGAGTACCATGTTTTACCATGCCTAATATCGATCTATAGTCTCATAGTAGCCGCCGAGCAAACACACAGAGTAGCATTATAACATAACTTTCAACACACTCAAATGTATGTAATATGATAAAACAGCGCTGCGTTCATACACATGAGCGGAAGAAGCGGAAGCGCTCGTCTGCGGCAGAATAAAAGCTCCACTGCTCTCGAGACGTGTGTCGCACTCATCTCTCATTAGCAATCGTTCCAGCGCCTCGTTCAGCTCCACCCTGCTTCATACTACAGTAACGGTAATAAATCTTTAATACATTAGCTCATCCATAAATATGATTTCTGCCCGAGTCCCGTCGGATTCTTTTCCACCGGCTGTAGAGGTAAAGACAACAACTCCCATGATTCCACGAAATCAAGGCATCATCAAGCTACGCCTTTGTTTTGAATAAGTGACCTCTAGCGGCGAAAATTACATATTGTGCCTTTAAGCACCTGACAGAATTCTTTAAGGTTCTATATAGAATCTATTCTTCTGGGTTAATTTCATTATTAATTGGCATATTGTAATCAATTTGTTTACATGACACCGTTTAAAAAAAACGGATTTTAAAGTGCAAGTTTTTGAAAACCTACACCGTTATCGACTGTGTACACTACAAAAATGTGAACTTGTGAAAACGGTGACGTCATGCGCAGTGTTTCTTTACAATGTTACATCACCAACTGCAGGCCTGGCATCAGAATACAGCGTTTTCAGTCATTTTCGTGGATCTGCTTGAACGGGAATCATTTTGACAACGTTGACGTCTGTATATGAAACTTTTAAAAAATGCAAAGGAAAAGCTTAGTACATTGTTGTTGTGTAAACATACCCTAAATCTGTTGACAACTCTAGTAGACTCACTGTCTATTCTGTTGTATGAAGTAAACATCTTCATGCAGATGTTGACATGTTTTGTTGACATTCGCAACACCGAGAAAACGTATTATATATTTCTCATTGTTTATCATACCACTTTTGTCAGATAGATGCAATTATCTCTCAAATGCACCAGCAGTCCATCTCAGCACTTAAGCTTTTGTTTGGCCATCCTCATTGTTGAGAGCTTTCACCTTAATTTACTAAACATCTGAATAGATGGATGGAAGGTAGATGAATGGATGAAAGTTGGTCGCAGTAGACATCTAGTCTAAGTTAAAGTCTTTTGAATTATCGCTGCAGTCTCTTGTGCTTATTTAGACATGTTTTTCTATTTATTCTGTTTCTGAGAACATTTGATGACTTTTCATTTCCTTGTGCAGGAATATTGTATTATACTGAGACAACCTTATTTGTGAGTTGAATATGCTGTCTTTGTCAGTCTTTACTTTTGTAACTTTCATGTCTCTCTTGTCACGTCTCTGGTTATTCCGACTGCACAGCATGACACTATATATTAAACGGCACGAAACACAATGTTCCTGATGTGCTCATTTGATTAGAAGAGAGAGTGATGTCATCTGCCTAATTTAGCATGGTAATGGGATATAATGGGAAATAATGTGACTAGGAGAACGCAAGGATTTTACAGTTTTGCTCATTTATCCATTGACCAATGTTTTTGATTGTACCTCAAACACTTTTGACATGTCCAGCAGTCATTACCCATATTAATTAAATGTATAACTTAATTGAGTAAGCTAGAACTGCACGAAGGTCGATGTTATATTCATACAACCTTGGCTGTACAATTGTAAATAATACAGTAAATAATGTGCATTTTTGTGTATTTTACTTGTGCATGTAGTTGGGCTGGGTATTGACACAAAGTTCACGATTCGATTAGATTTCGATTCACAAGCTTTCGATTCGATATAGATTATTTTGGATATATATCAGGTACAGTACATTTTCTCAAGGAAAACAAACCTCAACTAATGATGTAAACTATACATGGCAGTCAGTTGGTAATACATTACTATAATATTGAAGGTTAAAATAAACTGATTTGTATTCAAACACTTAAAGGGATAGTTCACCCAAAAATGAAAATGATCCCATAATTTACTCTCCTTCAAGCCATCCTAGGTATATATGACATTCTTCTTTCAGACGAATACAATCAGAGTTATATAAAAAAATGTCCTGGCTCTTCCAAGCATTATAATGGCAGTGAATGGTAGCCTAAAATTTGAAGCCCAAAAAAGCGCATCCATCCATTATAAAAGTAATCCACATGTCTCCGGGGGGTTAATATAGGCCTTCTGAAGTGAACCATTATAAAGCTTTTATAATATAACTGTATTCGTCTGAAAGAAGAAAGTCATATACACCTGACCTATAGGATGGCCTGAGGGTGAGTAAATCATGGGGTAATTTTCATTTTTGGGTGAAATATTCCTTTAAATTACACTTAAGGAAGTTTTGTAATAATAAAGTTATAATACTAACTTTACAGTTACACTGTAAAAAAAGAAAAGTTGACATAACTTAAAATTGTAAGGCAACTTGCTGCACAGCTTTTTTGAGTTTACGCAACTTTTAAACAAAGTAGTTCACTTAACTCAATTAACTGAGTAAGGTCACATGTCTCCCAGTTTAAGATCTTTTGTTCAGCTGATTGAGTTTTTTTTGTTTCATTTTTAAAAAAAAAATTATGTCACCATCATGGTGATTTAGTGTTTTCTTTAGTTGGGCAGTTTGACGACTTTTTAATGTTTGGCAATAAAAAACACAATCGAATGCTGTCAGCTGCTCGATGATAAGAATATAATCGTGTAGTGGCTTAATTCACTGATTTTATGACTGAGTTTAATATGAGCAATATACTATTAACTTTTTTATTATTATTATTGTGCTTCTAGAAAAAAATCAAGCACGGTTTTAATCAGAATAGCTGACTAAGGTTTAAAACAGATTGTACACTAAACACTTTGACCTGTGAGATTTACTCCCACAGACATCAAGAATCAGCCTATGAATCTCAACAATGGTGACATGCTGATGCCGCAATGCATTCTGGGAGCAATGGATGAGTTTTGCATGATGCACCCAGAATGCATTGTTAACTTGTTGCAACTTGTATGCTTGCTAACAAATCGAATTTACAATTAATACTAGGTTGGTCCAACGATTGTTGAACCAACTTACTTTCACAAAAGTTGTATTTTTTACAGTGTACATAATTATATTTCTACTCCAATTAAAAATTATAATGATTTTGTAATACGGTGCACATATTTAGCAAAATGCTTCTTTCTAGAGTAATTTTTCTAGCTGACTAACGAGTTTATGGTCACTGAATATGGTTTTTCTGAGGTAAATGTGACGTTATGTGATATTGTTTGCAAGCTGTTTTGTTGACGCCCTTCCGAGCTTGAAACACTGATTGAGCGATTACCTGAGACATGATACGAATTTCGATAAGATAACTGTATCTTTTAACATACCTTCAGATGCTCACTCATGTTTATCTCACGCTGTAACTGGTATCAAAGCGGAGGAGACGATCAGCTCACGTGTGCTTAGGCTACTCTTCTCTTGAACTGAGGCGCTTGGTCTGTCAAGCCACAAAGAGCGCCAAAACGGTTTCTTTTATGAATTTCGTAATAAGTACAGAATTTGAAATCTGAGACTTTTCAAAAGTAACAAAGCAAAGAACTTATTGCAATTAACTGAATGGGAGGCGCACCACAATGTTCCATTCATTCATCAACTAAAAACGGGATAGATCGATTCTTGGGATTTAAGAATTGATATTGGTTCGTAAAAATGAGAATCTATTTTTTTACCCAGCCCTATATGTGGTAGACCCATCCTCAGATTATGAAGGACAGACTTCAATAGTGCCGTTAGACTAAACACAGCAAGACAATCAAGCTGAAATGGAAAATACATATTTTAATAAACTTCACAGACTAAAAGAGTGTTTTTTCTCTTGAGTCTATTATGATTACAACAAATACACAAAATTTCTTGGTCAATGTCCATGTTTGCTTCTTTTATTAAACAGTTATGGTTTGTTTTTTGACAAGTGCATAACAAAGTACCTAATCCCGTATATATTAGAGTAAAAATGAATAAAGGTGGCGCTTTAATATACAAACAGGCCATTGTTACCTCAAGGAGCCTTTTCTACCTGATACTTAAAAATATTTTTATTAAGTATAATGTAACCCAGGGTAGCCAGGTTTCTGTTTGATTATGTTAAATAATTTATTTGACTTTAACCAGTTAATTTAGATGTTACCATGGAATTTATTTTTAGGTTTACTGGCTTGCAGTAGACATCAAAGAGTTTTTTTTACTCTATTGACCTGCTTTTCTAAATGCATATATAGAGGTCAGCATATGGGTTATTTTTTCAAGAATTTAATCAAAAGCAGCTGTACTGTATTTTTTCACAGCTTTATCATGTGTCATGATTGGGAATCCCTGGCATTTAAAGACATTTGAACACTGGGGTTTCATGAGACTTCAGGCGCAGTGGGAATTGCCTCCCTGAAGGTGTGAATTGGGATGAAAATGCCAGGTTTAAGATGTTACAGTGTACAGATGTTGTGCGTGTTGTGAGTAGCTGACAAATTGGCTCAACATTACCTCTTTTGAACTACCAGTCAGGTCTAAGATCTATACACAATACTTCCCTCAAATGTGTGACCCTTCTTAAATGCCAGGGACTCCCTGCTATCAGATAACTGGAGAAGTCATTGAAAGGAGGGGCAGGCACTTCACAGCAAATGCCAAACAAAGTCCAATAGAGTCGATTCTACAATATGTTTGTAAAAAATAATAATACTTTTAAAGATGGGACACAGGGTCCTGTGATTGTAGCTCTGTGTAGCTTTGTTTTGAATCTTACTATCATTCTTTGTTGTTTAAACGGCTAAATATAACTTAATCATCACCATCTATCACGTTAATCTGACAACACTAGTTTTTAATGTAAATCGCTTTCGCTAGTACAATACGTTAGCAGTTCCCTTAATTTGTCTTTCGTGCTTACCGTCTTTGTTCTCTCTTGCGCTCCATCTTTTACAAGCCCATCAAACAACTGTGGTAAGTTGTAATCAATCAACAAACACGGTGAGTTATGGCATCCTCTCCTGTTATTGTTGCTTGCACTGCTTGTCACACGTTTAAGGTAGCCTTCTCTGTCAGCGGCGAGGGATTCACGTGATAAATGCAGGGAAATAGTTAGGCTGAGTCTGATGGAGAAGATTTCAGAAATAGAGACGTGCCTCCAAGCTTTAATCGAGGGTAATATAAATGCAGGTAATATACATTTTAAATATTTTATATACAATGATATATAAAATAATTGTTAATGTCTAATCATCGTTATCCAAGAAAATTTTATAACATGCTTTCTCAGTTAAAAACAAAAACATGGGTTTCCTGCATTAGAGTTTTGTTTTATTTTTATGGTTTTTCGAATGTCTGGGAGGCTCAAAGTGTAGGTGATATAAGAACCTTCGCAGCGATTGAGAGAAAAAGCACATATACATGGTGCACATCAGTTCTAGAAAACAACATGTTGAATATACACTATATTGCCAAAAGTTTTGTGATGGCTGCCTTTACATACACATGAACTTTAATGGCATCCCATTCTTAATCAACTCTTCTGGGAAGGCTTTCCACAAGGTTTAGGAGTGTGTTTATGTGAATTTTTGACCATTCTTCTAGAAGCGCATTTGTGAGGTCAGGCACTGACGTTGGACGAGAAGGCCTGGCTTGCACTCTCCGCTCTAATTCATCCCAAAGGTGTTCTATCGGGTTGAGGTCAGGACTCTGTGCAGGCCAGTAAAGTTCCTCCACACCAAACTTGTCATCCATGTCTTTATGGACCTTGCTTTGTGCACTGGTGCGCAGTCATGTTGGAACAAGAAGGGGCCATCCCCAAACTGTTCCCACAAAGTTGGGAGCATGTAATTGTCCAAAATGTCTTGGTATGTTGAAGCATTAGGAGTTCCTTTCAATGGAACTAAGGGACAAAGCCCTGAAAAACAACCCCACACCATAATCCCCCCTCCACCAAACTTTACACTTGGCACAATGCAGTCAGGTAAGTACCGTTCTCCTGGCAACCGCCTAACCCAGACTCGCATGCGCTGACCCCGCTCTGTGATTTTACGTGGCCTACCACTTCGTGGCTGAGTTGCTGTTGTTCCCAATTGCTTCACTTTGTTATAATACCACTAACAGTTGATTGTGGAATATTTAGTAGTGAGGAAATGTCACGAATGGACTTATTGCACAGGTGGCAACCTATCACGGTACCACGCTTGAATTCACTGAGCTCCTGAGAGCACCCATTCTTTCACAATTTTTTTCACAAATTTCTGCATGCCTAGTGCTTTATTTATACACCTGTGGAAGTGATTGGAACACCTGAATTCAATGATTTGGAGGGGTGTCCCAATACTTTTGCCAATATAGTGTATATTCACAATACAAATCCTTGATAGTACAAGAGAGTTACATTGCATCTATATATAACATACAACTGGTACAATCGTTCCTGTTCAGATGTTCAGGTCATTGTTTAGCTATAGAAACAGCAGACTGAGTAATACACCAGTGGGAGAGAGAATTTGTAACAGTGAATTAACTTCTAACTTCTATATTGAATTTCTAATTTCTATAGACGATGAGAAGCATTTCTTGTATGATTGTTTTTTGTATGTGAATCTGCGTAAGAAATATTTGGGTGATCTTGTGCTTGTTGGTGATGTCAATGTGTCACATGTTTGTGATTCAGAGTATGCATGGAGATTGGCACTGTATACATACTATGGTATGAAGAAAAGAGCATCTGCCATGCTATTGGGATTCTGTGGAAATATGGGCTGAGAGGCCGTGTATTTGACCCTTTGCTAAGCCACGCCCGAAAACCGCCACAGGCCAATCGTGGCTTAGCAACCTTAACTAGGCGCGGAAGGTCTGTCAAGCTTTCGAGCGAGGGAAACATGCCGAAGCGTTGGTCGTATGGATTGTGCAAATCTGATACCCAGTATCCTAAAAGTTTGGACGGGGCAGTGTGGGAGTATATATATTTTTATATATAAAAATATAAGCGGGAGAATGTTATCATTGCAAAGTGGTCAGGCTAATGTCTTGTGTTTATTCCACAAGACTTATGGATAAACTGTTTGATTTATAATTATTAGATAATTTTCTAATTTCACTTACCTTGCTGTGCATGAACGTAGCTTTTCCTCAATTTGTGTGTTTCCCATTTGAATGTTCAGCGTATGAGGCAGCTGCTGCTTGTGCTGGGACCTATAGGCTTTAGCTTCAATTTTGATTAAATTATTCTCTAATCGGTTGCATATTATGTTGTGGATATATCCCTCGAATGCATACTGCAGTCCCTTTTGTCTTGCTCTCTCAGATATTTCACCTGTTCGCCAAAAATTACTAATTATCTCCTTGGGAATGTCTGACACCGGCGCATACATACTGTAATAGACGTGCCCGGCGAGAAAGCTTGTCAGGCGTAGCAACAGTAACTAAGGAGGGTGGGGCTTAGCGAAGGGCTAATTGAATAACATATAACCAAAATCCTACACTCCAAAATGGAATTTTCACAGTGATGAACCCTTTTTGGTCTTTAGCCTTTTTGGCTAAAGAACTTTTTTCCACTATAAAGAACCTTTTATGGAATGGAAAGTTTTCATTGATTTTAAAGGTCCTTCATGGAACCACCAATGCCAATAAAACCTTTACTTTTAAGAGTATATAGATATAATAAGCATCAACAAAAGCTCAAGCATACATTTTAGTCTGGGACTAACCTTGTCTGTGAAACTGGGGGTTAGTGCATTACATTTGCTCTCTTACAATAGTCCTTGCTTTCAATTTACCCTTGCCATTTCTACATCTATGATGTGTGAACCAGGAAAGCTTCTGTTCTTGTGTGCACTGGGACATATCGACAGGCCAAATCTGAGCAAACAAACATCAAAAGTGTGATTCAATTCCACAGTTTTTCATTTTTTGAACATTCCTTTTCTAGCTTCTAGATATGCAATGAACAGATAGCTTAGATATGCAGTGCAGTTTGATGCCATAACACTGTTAAATTTCAGCCTTGTACCCTTGGACCTTAAATTCCTGTCAGATGTTCAGTTCATGTGAATTATTTGCTGTAGCATACGAAGGAACATGCACATTACATCAGGTAGACAGGTGCGAGCTAACATGCTTTATATTTTAAGGTTATAACCTCTTACTTCATGCGTCATTGAGATAGATCCTTGTGCAGCACTGACCCGGGGAATATATCAATACATTATTGAGTAGCTCATTAACCTAAAGTTCAACCCAGCCACTGTTCTATGAAAAACATCATAAGAATGCAAGCTACATTGTATATTTTCACACTGTATGGCCTGTTTATTGTGTCTATAAGGGGATGAGTGTTTTAGGTCAATAAAAAGAAGCAAAGCGAATAGTCCTAACATGGACTAAAAGCCATAATTGTGTTTTTGTCGCATATCTCAAATACTGTTTTGTAGATAAAAATAAATCATGCATTAGTGTTTATTCAAGATCTCATAAATTCTTAAATTAATTCCAATGAATGAGTTGAATGAATGATTCCCAGTTAAGATTAAACACAGAGATTTTCAGGAATGGAAATTCTGCCACAGATTTTTTTCTTTTGACCCCTTAGGAAAAGGTCACAGAGATACAGATGAGCAGCTTTCTTCAGACTGACGTTATTGTGCTAGTGTTATTTAAATGCACACAGATGCACTGCATTTTGGTGTTTAAAATTCATAACAAATGCATGATCATGTATCATGCAACACTGCTTGTTGTAAATACAAACAAAAAAATACTATTTCAGTTTTTCTACTATTTCATGTTACTTGCTGTTTCTTTGTAATTGTTTTTGTAATTTTTTTTTGCCATGCACTAAAGTCTCCTTATTCAAATCATTCTTTAAGAAATAGTTCACCCAAAAATGACAATTCTGACATGATTTAGAACCAGATTTACTAAACAGGGCAAATTAGCAGGAGAACGCAATAGAGGACGTCCACGTGACATCACCATCGGCCATAGTGACTGCGGGTTACGCCCACTAACTGCAAAGAATGACAAAGACTGAGCACCATCTAAAATGGAAAAGCGCTATGGGATTATCTGTATAAACAGATTTGACAAGAAATTTTTTCGCAGTTTCCCCTATTAAATCCAGTCACGCAGCAGCTCTTTAGCCACTCAGTCCGGCTGAGGGGGGGGGGTGACGTCAATGCATACCCTCTTCCAAAAAAGTGCAGATGGGAGTGGAAAGTTCTGTACGTGATCTACTGATGATGCAAAAAATGAAAGAACACAGACGCAGCCGAATCATTTCCATAATGACCAACATAATCTACCAAGAGCAGTGCAAATTAGCGTCTGGTTTAAGACATGCTTTTTTGAGCGGTAAATAGTGCAAATACCATCTCGTGATTCATTTAAATACTCTCCTCCCATAAATTTTGCATCTGAAAGGGAAACTTCTACAAATGCATATGCAATAAGATCAGCCTCAAAAATAACTGTCCACGCCTTTTTAGTGCTAATTTTTCATAGTGTGTCTTTAGTACTTCCTAGTTTTTTTAAAAGCAAAAGAGGGTTTGCACTGGTGCGAGCTGTTAGTAATTCTGGCCCTTAGTCTTCTGCAGAACACAAAAGAAGATATTTCTAAATATGTTTTCGCATATGTTATGCTCCAGTGTTCAAATCTTTTGCATCCACATAAGAAATAAAGTCAAACAGGTTTGAAACGAGGGTGAGTAAATAATGATTATAAATAATGAAATAATAATTGTCATTTTTCCTTGAACTAACCATTTTGTAAATTGTCCATTGTCTTATTTTTGCCCATTTTTTTTCCTTCTGGTTTTCAGAGCACAACCGAAACGACAGAGCAAGCCTGGACATCTGGCAGTTTCTCAATCGTCTTCACCTCCATCACACTATCCGCCTTGTGTTTGACGATGTGTTAACACATGATCTCCGGTGCTATGGCATCATCTGACCTTTCCTTTTTGTACATGCCCAGGATTGTCCACATTTAAGAGGTCCCTCAGTGTTGACTTTAGGTGTTCAGTGCAGCGTCAAAGAATTATTGAGACTCCTGATTCGTCAATATGTTTACAGACAATGAGGGGCTGTATTAGTTAACAGCCGGCCATCGCTCTACATAATTACCTCTGGGTGACGAGGTAAACAACCAAATTAGCATTGGATATTTCTGCCTGATTTTTCAAGCAAGGACAACGTAAGAGGAAGTATTGCTGTCAGGGTTTTGACAGTCCAGACCTATTTTAGCCTGTAATATTCAGGAGAATGAGTAATATACCCAGTGTGAACCATTTATTTCACTGAAAAAATGTCAAACACCCCCACGCAAACACTGTATATTTATGATTCTGGCCTTCAGGCTGAGTTACAGGCTATCTTGGACTACCACCAGCTCAGGTTCTTGTGTTACCTAAGTTGTTGCTTTTGAAATACTGCCACGACATCAGAATTGCCTTTGTGACTAATGACTGACTGGAAAGAAAGAAGTTGCAAACATGAAATTCCAAGTCTCCTTTTTTCTCTTTGTTCTATAATGGTTTCTCTCAGCCCTCTTACAGGCGAGCATAAAATCTAGGCTCTTTTTGATACTATTGTGATGTTTTTTCAGAGGACCTGTGTGCCATTTAGCTTCTGTTTCTTTTGCAGTGCGTTTTAAATAAGCAAATCAGAGTGTGACAAATCCACACAGATATCCAGTCTTTTGTCTCCACTTCTTCAGTGCTTTTTCCCCCCGTTAACAGGATTCAACAAATCTTGAGAGCACTATGGAGAGAGTTAAACTCTCAAGGGATGGTGTGAAGCTGTGAATTTGGAGGAGTTTCAACTGGAGCAGATGTGCAAGGACTAATACGCGTTATTGATGCTTGGATTTTCTCTCTCCGCTGCCCTTCTGTTTTGGTAGGTTGTTTTCTAAATCCTCATTCAGTTGTTTTCTCTCTTTCCTTTTTCTTTTTCTATTCTGTCGCCCCTTTGCAGTTCCTGTTTTTTCCTCCCACACTGCCTCAAAGTGTCACCTATGCCTCTCACCTCCCGTGTTATCATTAATAGTGGCATATCTATATTTGTTTGCCCTGATAAATTTTTACTTCCCTCTGAGGAATTGAATTAAAATCTCGAGCTTTCAGTTGAATTTTATCTTGTAGCTCTGGGCTTTAGGCTAAGCTGTTGCTTGCACACAGTATGATGTCTCCATCTCAACGTAAACAAAAAATAGATGTGAAATGGGCGCATAAGCCCCATGGAGATATGGTAAATACCAGAGAAAAACATCTTGGTAATCCTTGCCCTAAGTGTCGCTTTCCGGCATTGTCTCATATCTTTGAGAGAGGCATGGCTGCGTGTGTGTGTGTGCATGCAGAGACAATGTTTGTGTGGTGTGAACTTTTGATTGTTGTTTTGTTCCTAAGAAACTATATAATAGATATGAATACAGTTTTTAATCTCTCAAGATATTTGATATGCACATAAATAGTCCAACAAGTTCTGTAATCTGACAAATTACAAATTGAGATCATAGTCCCTTAGTCTCAGCCTCAAGCTGCGGTCACACTAGACTTTGAGCATGCAAAATTTCTTCGGACACTGCAACAGTTGTGATATGACATCATGCTCTGAAGCGTCTTTTTTATAAACTTGAATTCAACATATAACAAATAGTAATATAATAATAATAATATAGTAAAATATAGGGTGCAACGGGGCTAAAGGGCACACCTTACTAATAAACGTGCTTTTCACTACTCCTATAGTGTATGATTGCAGAAAGAATATACACTCACCTAAAGGATTATTAGGAACACCATACTAATACTGTGTTTGACCCCCTTTCGCCTTCAGAACTGCCTTAATTCTACGTGGCATTGATTCAACAAGGTGCTGAAAGCATTCTTTAGAAATGTTGGCCCATATTGATAGGACAGCATCTTGCAGTTGATGGAGATTTGTGGGATGCACATCCAGGGCACGAAGCTTCCGTTCCACCACATCCCAAAGATGCTCTATTGGGTTGAGATCTGGTGACTGTGGGGGCCATTTTAGTACAGTGAACTCATTGTCATGTTCAAGAAACCAATTTGAAATGATTCGAGCTTTGTGACATGGTGCATTATCCTGCTGGAAGTAGCCATCAGAGGATGGGTACATGGTGGTCATAAAGGGATGGACATGGTCAGAAACAATGCTCAGGTAGGCCGTGGCATTTAAACGATGCCCAATTGGCACTAAGGGGTCTAAAGTGTGCCAAGAAAACATCCCCCACACCATTACACCACCACCACCAGCCTGCACAGTGGTAACAAGGCATGATGGATCCATGTTCTCATTCTGTTTATGCCAAATTCTGACTCTACCATCTGAATGTCTCAACAGAAATCGAGACTCATCAGACCAGGCAACATTTTTCCAGTCTTCAACTGTCCAATTTTGGTGAGCTCGTGCAAATTGTAGCCTCTTTTTCCTATTTGTAGTGGAGATGAGTGGTACCCGGTGGGGTCTTCTGCTGTTGTAGCCCATCCGCCTCAACGTTGTGCGTGTTGTGGCTTCACAAATGCTTTGCTGCATACCTCGGTTGTAACGAGTGGTTATTTCAGTCAAAGTTGCTCTTCTATCAGCTTGAATCAGTCGGCCCATTCTCCTCTGACCTCTAGCATCAACAAGGCATTTTCGCCCACAGGACTGCCGCATACTGGATGTTTTTTTCCTTTTCACACCATTCTTTGTAAACTCTAGAAATGGTTGTGCGTGAAAATCCCAGTAACTGAGCAGATTGTGAAATACTCAGACCGGCCCGTCTGGCACCAACAACCATGCCATGCTCAAAATTGCTTAAATCACCTTTCTTTCCCATTCTGACATTCACCCCTTAAGGTGTGCTGTGATATCTAGTACCAAGATGTTAGCAGCAGATCCTTTAAGTCCTGTAAGTTGCAGGGTGGGGCCTCCATGGATCAGACTTGTTTGTTTAGCACATCCCACAGACGCTTGATTCGATTGAGATCTGGGGAATGTGGAGGCCAAGTCAACACCTCAAACTCGTTGTTGTGCTCCTCAAACAATTCCTGAACCATTTTTGCTTTGTAGCAGGGCGCATTATCCTGCTGAAAGAGGCCACAGCCACCATGGAATACTGTTTCCATGCAAGGGTGTACATGGTCTGCAACAATGCTTAGGTAGGTGGTACGTGTCAAAATAACATCCACATGGATGGCAGGACCCAAGGTTTCCCAGCAGAACATTGCCCAAAGCATCAAAAATGCCCCCGCCGGCTTGCCTTCTTCCCATAGTGCATCCTGGTGCCATGTGTTCCCCTGGTAAGCGACGCACACGCACCCGGCCATCCACATGATGTAAAAGAAAATAATTAATCAGACCAAGCCACCTTCTTCCATTGCGTGTCCACTGTATGCGCTTTCGGCGGTGGACAGGGGTCAGCATGGGCACCCTGACTGGTCTACGGCTATGCAGCCCCATACACAACAAACTGTGATGCACTGTGTATTCTGACACCTTTCTATCAGAACCAGCATTAACTTCTTGAGCAATTTGAGCTACAGTAGCTCGTCTGTTTGATGGGATCACACGGGCCAGCCTTCGCTCCCAACGTGCATCAATGAGCCTTGGCCGCCCATGACCCTGTCGTCGGTTCACCACTGTTCCTTCCTTGGAGCACTTCTGATAGATACTGACCACTGCAGACCGGGAACACCCCACAAGAACTGCAGTTTTGGAGATGCTCTGACCCAGTCGTCTAGCCATCACAATTTGGCCCTTGTCGAACTCACTCAAATCCTTACGCTTGCCCATTTTTCCTGCTTCTAACACATCAACACATTCTAACAAATGTTCACTTGCTTTCTAAAATATCCCACTTTTTGGGACTTTAGCTTATTCACCGTATCCCCCAGAGTTAGATAAGTCCAGCTAGCTCCAGCTAGCCTACTGCTCAATAAGTGACAAAATAACGGCAACATTTTCCTATTTACATGTTGTGATGTGTATAGTTACATCGTGTACTAAGACCGACGGAAAATGAAAAGTTGCAATTTTCTAGACCGATATGGCTAGGGACTATACTCTCATTCCTGCGTAATCTGTTTTTTATATTAATGTGTTTTTGGGGCAACGTAATGAAAAAAGAAGTGTATAATTGGAGTAACAATTGGCAACATTTTCATATTAACATCTAATATTTCATAGGAATATTGATATATAATTTCTTTCCCTATTCACTTGTTGTGTCTGATGTCTGATCATTTAATTTAAGTCCTGGTGTCCTGGACATGTATGAAATGTCATATTTTGATTAAAAACCCCATAACATTTTCCTGAGATGTTGATTTATGACAAACAATTAGTCTGATTTAAATGATAATTACAAAATATTATCATATTTCCATAAGGGTGCTAAATGTGATCACTATGTAATGTCAGTCATTTTTAAAGACCAAGGAGAAGTTACTGTCATGGTAAAACCATGCAACATTTGGTATCTCTTTACAGGACATGTTTGGTGTCAGAGAAATTCACTAAAATATAATGTCCACTACAGTAGACAAAAGTATTTTCCTGGGTCTCATAAGGATATACAGGACATAAGACTCTATGCATGTTCTTTATCAAATAGGCTATGGAAAGGCTGTCTTATATTTGTACTATTTTATACCTGTCTCCAGATAAGGTTGTATATAATTTATTTCATGTTGCAATAAAAAAAATAAAAGACCCTTGTAGCAGCTTATAATGTAATAACTGCACATAGAGTAAAAACTGGGCATAATGTAACAAGTATTACATTATTATTTAAAAACAATGTTCATAATGTAATAATTATCTCAAAATGTAATACGATATTGAGTTCATAATCTAATAACAATTTTACATTATAAACTCACCAAAAACAGACCTAATAATAATATCATATCATATGATTGCATGAATATTTAAATCTGTGTCATTTCGCAGCTAGTTTAAGACTGCATTTAGATTTTTTAAAAATGTAATGTAAAGAAACACTAATATTATGTTTTAAAATATGTTTTAAAAGCTATGACAATATGGTGAGTTCATAATGTAATACATTTCCCAAAAATGATTGCATTATGAGCTAAAGATTTTATTACATTTTGAACATTTTATTACAATAATAATACTTATTACATTATGAGTACCTTTTTAGAATGCTGATGTGACTGGACTCTTCATCTCATGTGCATAAAATGTCATTATCATGCTTTTTATCAAAATACGTGTAAAACTTTTTAATGAGCAAATTACTGAGTTTAATTACAACATTACTGAGTGCACCTTTAAGTAAATGCATGATGTGTCTCCCCCTGCGCAGTCGCAATGGTTTGCTCCACACCAGCCAGCGCTGTTTATACTGTCGAGCCGCTGCTTTCCACAGTCACTGCGCCGCTGACAGCTCCTCCTCGCGCTCTAGCTCTTGTTGCTCTTTCTACATTTTTGCTCTCTGACATTTTCACCGGTGAGTACTTTCTTTTTATTTTCTCTTTTCTTCATCTTGAGAAGTACTTGAATTTTGTTCTTCTTCTGAATTCAACTGACAGACGGTTTTTAATGTTTTACCTTTCTTGGAGAGGGGGAACGTCAGGTTAACTTTGGTTAACATTATATTAGGCAACTCTTGAGTGT
This sequence comes from Rhinogobio ventralis, assembly GCA_039654625.1. NCBI lineage: Eukaryota > Metazoa > Chordata > Actinopteri > Cypriniformes > Gobionidae > Rhinogobio > Rhinogobio ventralis. The sequence continues at coordinate 36,442,219 of CM077205.1, read as the reverse complement.
ATTCGTTTCTTTATTTTGTATAGGAGCAAGTGCTGGACACGATTTTGTTTTGCTTTTAAATTTTTTTTTTTTTTTTTTGTATTTATCAGTTGGACATTTACATGCTGTTCCTGACAAATTACTTCAATGAGAACATTTTTCTTATTTTTTATTTTTTATTTTCTCAGTTTTGAGAGAACAGTTATGTTTCAAAGATGTGGAGCGATGTTTTTTTTTTTTTTTTTTTTTTTTATTGATCAAAAACATTTTTTTTCTGTGTGGACTGATGTGTGTTTTGGAGCGCGTGTCAATGCAGCGCAGCGCGCGACTCATCCACTGCAGATCTCTGCGAACATTTAAACACGTCTGGACTGTTGAATAACACCCTAGATCTGCTATTCTACATCAGTTATCAGTTACATGTTATGTACTGAGATATCACAAATTGGACATGCTGCGCATTTAGGTTGACTTGATTTAGTTTAATGAGGTCTGTGTGCTTTTTCTGTTTTAAAAAAAAGCTGATAAAGGTCCTTTTCAAGATCTATGCAGCACTGTGCCATGTCAAGTAGTTCATGCATGCTGGTATACACTTTAATTACTAAATGCTTTTATAAAAGTGACATATTTTAAGTTGGAATGCTGATATTTCTACAAATATTCAGTGTTACATAGCCTACCCTATGGGGAAACAGATATGCCAAAAATGTGTTGGTGTTTTAGGAAAATGCTGTAATAACACATAGTAAAAGGTGGTGTCCTTATTAAAGACATGTTTACATATATTAGCACTAGGGACAGCAAAGGCACCCTATTTGTGGAATGACCCTTCAAGCATGTTGTGAAATTGCTTCTGTGAGTTACTGGCTGTGTCTCAAAACGTAGTGAGCCGTCTACTTAGGCAGCATTTTTGGGCATAGCTGACTGGAAACATGCTATATGATCCCAAAAATGCAATCTATGGGTCACCTTGTTTTGCCATGTACAAGATTCTTGCAAGTCAGCTGTAGCTTTTGAATTGCATATATGCAACAGTTTGATCTGTAGAAGATGTAACTGGACTAATAAAGGTTTGTGATGTGCAATGGTTTGAAATGCAATGTCCCTGAACTAATATATATATATATATATATACATATTCATAACTTGTTTAAGGTTATGTTTGTTGGTCATGTTTGACCTAAAGGAGCATAACTGAACACAAAATTACGTGGTAGAGAACAAAAAAATATGTATTGTATGTATTTCTGCCCACGGTGTCACTTCAGCTGCCACAAGACTGTACTTGGAGGTCACAACAAACAAGAGTCAAATGTTTTCTCCTGTCTCTTTCCCAGTCTCATGCTTCTTGTCTCAATATAGACATAAATGCACCCACTTGCTTCTCTTGAAAGTCCTCCATGGCTCCGTATGGTCTTCAGTGCATGCACGTTCACTTCAAAAGTCCATTATCGCACGTGTACAGGTATACTTCTTTGCCATACGTTTTAGTATTAAAAAAGCATACAGTTTGACCTTCCAAAAACAGTGAAGCACTTTAAGATGTTTGTTCATACTTTTCTGCAGTAATGCTTTGTATTGCTCATGCCCTTATTTTGATGCACTTGTATTTTTGTTAATGAAAGAGTTTGAAGGACACTTATCTGTATGTTGTCATGGCATTAAAGGAAATATTCCGGGCTAGGCACATCTTAACGTCTTTGTCATTAAGTTGTAAATAACAGAGTAATCCTTTAAGGCAGAGATGTGACCATGTAGTTTTTTAGGGGGTGATTTTTGTTGCTTTGGTTGGTCCATTACGGTCTTTCTCCACTTGTACTGCCGTAAGCCTATCTATGGCATTTGTTACCTACCTCAAGGACAGCCAACTCAAGTTGACCACTTACAGCTACTGAATTCAAATTACAGAATGCAGCGACAGCACTAAAAGTGAGGCTTTAATAAAATAATTTGTCCATGCATTAAAATCTACACATTAAGACAAAATTCTATATAAAAAGTATATATGTTTGAAATATAGTAAAATATGTTTGTGCAAAATGAAAGAATACTATCTACATTTTTATCCAAAGTTTAGTTTATTCAGAATAAGTGATTAATCCCGGGAGAAAATCATGCAATAAGCACTAAGACCAATTTTTAACAATTTGCTAATTAGTAGGGGCGTAACAATACATCGTGTCACAATATATCGCAATACAAAAATGCAACAATATGTATCGTGGATAGTGACGATCTGTTTTGTGTATAGTTCACCCAAAATGAAAATTACTGTGTGAAGAGTTTTAGTGTCAGTACTACATTAAACTACTACATTATGTTGAATATAATGTATAATAATGCAATGGGGGAATATCTGTGGGTCCTGATAATGCCAAATGTCTTATGTTACCAGTAAAAGTGGCCTAAATTATTTTAAATATATTCAGTCAGTGATAGAATGCATATTTGTCTAAAATAATTTTGTATTTTCAGCTTCAGCTAATATTTTTATTCTGGTGTGACCATTGTCCTGTGCATTGGGTTACCAGCACCAAATGCAAGCCTATTCATTTCCACCCCCAATGTAATGCCAAACTTAGCATTTTGATCAACAGTACATTATTTGTTAACCTTTTAGTGTATGTCTCGGAGTATCGCAAAAATATTGTATCGTGAGTTCAGTATTGTGATATTTATCGAATCGTGAAACGAGGGTATCGTTACACCCCTATTAATTAGTGATTTATTCAGAAGCTTCACATCTGTATGTTTTCACACTTGTCAAAATGTGGTTTTCTATTGCTATTAATTATTTCTTGACTTTTAGAAATGTACTCTATATTGTTAAGGCCATATGCTGTCTTGTGATTGTTCAAGATACTAACTATACCCCTGCTTTAAGTAGTTAGCAGCACCACTGATGGGACATTGACATGGCAGTTAGATATATTTGGATTAGCTTGCAGCTTTGTTGTGAAAAGTTCAGATATTATTAGTCATTATACTTCTTCTTCCATCAAAAGCCAGTGGCAAAATTACTTTAAGCCAGCTAAATGTCAGGAATATTAAAGTCTCATGTGTATTTTTTATGTTTTTCACATTCAGGCCGTACTCATATTTTTTGAAATATCGAAAATTAAAAAAAGATTATCAGACTAATTAATTAGTTTGGTCAAATCAAGCACATCATGAATTAGACATTTAGATTACATGTACATGAAAGTTTTATGAGCAAATTGGCAGTTGTGCTGTTAACACACTCTAGGCCTCTGTGATGTGTAATGAATTCAGTCAGCCAGTCAGAGGAAATCACAACCTCGTTATTTCACCCACATAAACCAACACATACATACACACCGTAGCGCTCCTGTAGTTACATGTGGATGTAAACCATTACTGCCACTACCGTTTCCTATCATCACACAAAAAATGCATGTCATTTTAGCAGAAATAGAATGCAAAAAAATGCTGTTGTATTGTAAAAGACGATACACGTCATTGTATTGTCAAATGTTGTAGTATATATAATCTATTATATATAATTTAAGGGAAAAGTGTATTTATGTATGTGTGCATTGTTTTATTGTTAAAATGAAGATGTTGTGTAAAAATAAATGTAAACAAATTATAATTGTGTTCTAATTTCCCTGCATGAAACATCACTTTTGTTTGGGTTTTATGCAAAAAGATTATCTTGTCATAAATTGTCTATACATTTGAGTGTGCATTTTATATTATTTAGTTAGTTTATTGCACTGTTGCAATAATGTTTGTGTTTGTTATTAGTTACAGTAACTTACTGATTTTAAGCTCAAATGGTTTGTATATTATATTACAAAATTTTTTATAGTTTAATGCCAAATACTGTATATAGTCACCAAAATGCCATCCTCTAATGTTTGTAACATCACCACTGTGTTTTTTATGGTAAAGCTCTGCCAACCACAATGTCTTTTTTATTGATCTATTAAAGAATTAGACCATTTGATTCTAAATATTTGGCATTTCACCTTCAGTGTTTGATGGCGTCTAACATTTGTTTTTCAGTTAATGTTACTGACTGATGTTTTGGGAAGGATGCGTGGCGTGACTGTCAGTGCTTATTGCAGCAGGGGGCAGTGGCTGAGCACACGGGATATTGAATGACTGGAATGCTCCTCAAATGTCAGTGGCTGCCGCCACCCAAACAACTAATCCCACGATAAAGCCCCTGCGACACATTCAGAATTAAACATCAGAACTGTGCTTAGATTGATCGTCCTCCGCTTGAGTCTACATTTGGCCGGCCTTGATGTTAAACAGGCTTATGTTTGTCAGCATCTTCATGATTGAAATGATAGAATATCTCAAGTTACTCATGAGTTATGCTGTCAATGGAAGTTTCCATTAGGCGTGACTGCGAAAGAGGAGACATATGATGAATTTCCAAGGGTCAAGAGAAAGACATTGGATTGAAAAGTGAAATTGCTTGTGAACTGGGAATTGGATAACAAATTTCATCATGCGTTATTGTGACTCATACAAACCCCGAACCATAACTATTTAAATCCACATTCTGCACTGTTACAGACATGAATGATGCCTCAGGTCATGCAGCTTGTATTTAGTGTTCAGGCTTGACCTCTGTGGTAAAAAAATTCCCATAGACCAGGGATGTTCAAACCTGCTCCTGGAAGGCCACTGTCCCACAGTTTAGCCCCAACTTGCCTCAACAAACCTGCCTGGATGACCTTTATTAGCTGGTTCAGGTGTTTAATTGGGGTTGGAGCTCAATTCTGCAGGACAGTGGCCCTCCAGGACCAGGACTGAATACCCCGGTCATAGACTCACATTGAGCTGCTCTTTTGACTTCGTGCTAATAAGCAAACATTCTGAAAACCCTAGCAACTGCATCGCAACACCCTGGTAACCACCCACAACATTGAGGCAGCGCGAACAATTTTTTAATCTGAAAATGTAGTATTATTCTTGTGTTCAGCTCCTGAAATCCTGCTACTAAAAGCATTTGCTTTGTTTTGAACCGCAGGATCCTTCATACACTCCAGGTCACAAGTGCTGGGACCAAGCAGCATATCTACATCCGTCCCCTGGTCACAGAAGAGATCTGAGAGGTACGTGCAAATTCGGTTCCCAAGCCTGAGTCTCTACAAACATAGACTTAGCTCTGTTTGATCTGAGTGAAGGTGTTAAAGTTCAGCGTTTACTGACAAATGTTAACAGGGCTTTTGTGCAGAACTCTCATTGGGCCCAAAGCAGCATGCATGTTCTCTGCAAATCATGAGAGGGGATTTTAAAGACACTGCAGGTTTTTAGACATACTGTAAGAGCCAGTTCACACAGAATGCATTTTTGCACTGATTTTTAATTGTTTTTCTTTGTAACATGCACTAGATGGACGTCTTTGATCCGTATACGTTTTTAAAGAGGATGTATTATGCTTTTTTACATTTTCATCTTTCTTTAGTGAGTAATGTTGCTGTTGAGCATGAAAAATGTTTTCAAAGTTATAAAGCACAAAGTTACTCCAAAGGGAGTTATTCTCTATATCAGTGTTCACTGTTTCTTAAAACTCCCTGAAATGTCTCGATTGAAGTCCTGAGTTTTTTTCCGGGAACATACACGTCACAATATTTTAAATAATTCCCATCCAAGGCTTGCTATGCAACATAAAGAGGGCGAGGCCTGTTTGAGTTGCGTTAGTAGTGTGTTGTCACTATGTCCAAGGCTGAATCCGAAATCGCCCCCATACCCTCAAATGGGGCATTATTTGAGGGTGCAGAGATTTGAAACCATAGTGGTTATCAAGTGCATTCATTCAATCCCACAATGATCTGCAATAACGAATGTACAACCGATGTGCAATCATCGGCTGTCCGAATTTGTTTGCTTGTTTTCATTCACTCCTTCAAGTGAACTGTAGTAGTGAACTAACGTAGGGAATAGTGATTGAGGGTTTTGGGGGCGATTTTGGATTCAGAGCAATAGACGCTGTTTTTTTTCCACCATGGATCTAATGCATTTATGGAAAGGGGTGTGACATTTCCAAAACACGCTCAAAGTGGTTGACCTATGGCGACACACTGATCCAGCCGACCAATCAGAGCACATTGCGCTTTTTGGAAGGACAGGCTTCATAGAGACTGCAACTGCAACAATGTCAATTATGTGAAATACAATCTGTTTTTTGAACATTGAAGCATGAAAACCTATTCTAGTAAAGTGCAAAATCAAGACTTTGTAAAAGGGCATAATAAGACGCCATGTCAAGTTAAAAGAAATGCAACTTTCTCGACCCTACCTTCATCTGCATTTGGATACTATTTTGTGGCATCTCACATATTTAGAAGCAAAATTGCGTTCTGTGTGAACAGTACATTATATTGCTAAAAACTGGTTTGATGGAACCGGTTAGTTGATTTCCTTAGTTTGTGTTGAGCTGTTGATTTCAGTAGGTCTGAATCATTGGTTTATCACTCTTTGAAATGGTTTGTCAGAACTGAAAGTGTTAAGCCTTAAATGCATGCATGTTTCGCCAATCATTATTACATATTCGGGTCTTTAGCGACCCGGATCTACCACAGATGGATCTCTACCTGTCACCATAATATAAAACTCTCCTGATATTAGAGTAACAATTACAGAAGAATAAAATAAAGTACAGTTTGTTACCTTTTGCAGCTTGGAAGGGTTCAATTTGAGCAGATGTTTTATACCATCACAGGGGTCTTCGGTGGTGGCTGACAGACATGGTCATCCACACACACACACACACACACACACACACACACAGAGTAAAAAGCCCCCTACCCACGTGATTCTGCGAGCGCAATACTGACAATAAATAAAAATGCACAAAAACAGTTTTTAATTTTTGCTTATTTTATTTTGAGATCTCATATTATGTATGATCTCTTACCTTGATGTTTGTTTCTTTTGTTCCTAATTTTTTACACTATTTACTGATAATTGTTTTCGTATAAGGCTAATCATTATAAGTAGCATAGAAAATTATTAACAAATAGCCTAATTTTCTGCCATATACAATTTAATAAAATTATCAGCTCGCTAACAACAACTTTGTTCTGGTAATTTACTACAAGTCAAGTCACCTTTATTTATATAGTGCTTTTTACCATGCAGATTGTTTCAAAGCAGCTTCACAGTGGAAACAGGAAAATAATGCAACAGAATTTGATTTGGCTGTATACAGCCCCTCTGGAGAAAACAGTGATGTCATCTAGCTACACTTAGTCAATATAAATAACCTGAAAATACTGTGGATAATTAAGACTAATTCTTACTAACCACTCTTGCTAAATGGGGTAAGCACACTTACATTTTTATTTCAGAGGTGTTCTGAGTAAATGATTAAACTGATTCGTGAGTTCAGTGTTGGACAGATCAGTTGTTTTAACCAGTCGTTAAAATGATTCGGTTCAAAAGAGTCATTAGGTCACGAATCGGACATTAGCAGACGCGTTGTGTGCGAATCCTGTCTTTTTAGAACATCGCTGAAGATTTGTCAACACAGAAAACACTTCATAACTGGATATAATTTATTTTTTTACCGGTATTGGTTTACGTCAGCTGTGGTCAGAGAAGAGTCAACGTTTTTGAGCGCAATTCACACCCAGCGGAAATTCAAGGAAAAAAATGTCTGAATGCGCCACGTGCAACATTTTTGATTTTGATTAATATGTGAAATATGAGAAAGAGCTAAGACAGTGCATATTTTGAAGAGAGAGTGCGCGCATGGGGGAGGGCCTCTCTGCTCGTTCTCTCTGTCACTCAGTTAACATTCGCCCTATCACAAGTGCATCACTCATAAATCATAATAACTGATCAAATAAGGCTTTGGCAGGCCAAAAATTTGTTTTGGCAGCCGCCAAAAAATTTTCAATGCAGGATCATCACTGTCCTCATCAAAGTACATGTCCCAGTACATTCAGCATCTGCCTCATATTCGCCATCTCAAACATATTCTCAAAACTATTATTTTCAACATCTTCAAAATCAATATTTCGACAGCTTCTTCACCAGATCCACCATCATGTGACAGTGACACTAATATTTGATTGTTCATCTCTGAGCCATTTCAAGTTTTGCTGATGATACTTCCTATTCTTTTGTTTTCTGCCTGCGGTAACTATGAGTGAAACGTCACTTCTTCATTGTGTATCAGATATTGCCACCTTAAAAAAATTGCATTTATTCAGTCATCAAAGATTCAATTATTGTTGTACAGAAAAATATACTTACATTGTTACACATCTTGGGTCACAAAAAATGAATGGAAAACAGGCATTCTTTTATAATTGTATTCTTTTTTCTTGTTAAATTGTTTATAATGAATTGATTGAGGAAGGTTGATGTCTAACGCCAAAAAATTAATGAGTAGTGAATGACGTCCCAGGTCACTAAAGCCACATGGTATGCGTTTAAGGGTTAAAATGTTAAAGGTGTTAAATATCAGAAAACCATGCGCAAAATGATTCACAGACAGAAGTTGTTTCTAAATGGCAAAAAAAAGAGTGTGACTCACTCCCTAACTTTTTATGCTCTCTGCAATGCCTATAGGGCATTCACAAAGACTGGTGTAATTTCTCGGGACACCTATTTCAGTGATATCTGTCACATACAGTACAGCACATTTTATATGTGGTATTAAAAACATTGCTTACAGCACCTTTAAAGTTTAATAGCCAAGACATAAGGAAAGAAATATCTCAAATGAGATCTCTAATATCTCAGTTGTTTTACCTGGACAGTAGACAGAGATTAAAGGCAGTGCAAATGGCAAGTTTGCTGAAGTTTCCTCCTTTGTAGAAGTTCTCATCTAAAGTCTCCTCTATAGAGTTTCATAAGAGTTCATAATAAGTGCTCAGATTTGCAGAGAGTCTGCAATCAGTCTTCAGTAATGAACTTTAAAGACCAAATTGTCTGAGCTATGCTATGCACATTCATTTTTATAGCTGTTTAGTATTACAGAATGTCAACAGTTGTCTCATTTTTTTATTTCTTCTTAGAAATTTTAGGAGAGGTATCTGAGACAAAGTTGATACAAAAATGAAATATTCCTAATCTTCTGAACTGAGCAACCTCTAAGCAATTGAAGAGTTTATTTTAATAATACAGCATGTTTTTACTTCTAGACTGCATATATTAAGTCAAACTGAAAGGGTTTTGTGTATGAGATTTTGTGTTTATAAAATCTGTATAATATCAGTAAATTTGTAGCAAATTAAATTTGATCTTTTCAATGCATGTATATAAAATCACTCTTCATTAAGTCACTAAACAGCAAACAATCATGCAATCTTGAGAATATGATTTGCAAATTTGTTTTGAATGTGGGTGGGCTGAATATTTTTAGACGAACTGAGCTAAATGTGTTTGGCATGAAAGTCTTGAATGAGCATTAATTAGAGGAAGCATTGCAACAAGGTCGGCTTGGCGTTTTAGACAAGAATGTCTGGAACGAGTGTTTTGAATGGTAAATGTGCATCAGAGATGCGGCGAGCAGATCCCGGCAGTGATTCCAGCATCTCTCTCTAATCAGCACCAGCTAAGAGAGGGCACGTGAATTAAAGATTCACCTCTGTGAAAATTTCATGAAAATGTTATCATTTGTTCAGATATGTCAAACATCGACCGCAACATTGGCCAGAGAGCATGGCAAATCCTGCTTACTAAGAGAGAGAGAAACCATAAGGGAAACCTACTAAAGGAAACCATAATCTGCTTCACTTAAGTTAAATTAGTAGTCAAAATTCATTCATATCTACAGAAGGGAAGACAAGAACTTCTTTTGAAGTCAATTTCATGAGCTATTTCCATCACCTGCCTCACCAGGACTGCAATTAGGCCCATGCTTTGCCAATCAGGCACAATTATGTGTGTTTAGTAAAAGCACATTTTTTAAAATAAGAACTAAATGAGCTTGCAGTGAATATATCTGATGTGTTTCATGGAAATGAGCAAGCCTTTCCTTGGAACGCTACCCACATGGGGGGCCTGTAGCCAGGGGTTAAATTGGGATTTTGGAGGTGGGTGAAAGCATATTAACATGCTACCATTTAAAAGTTTAAAAGAGTCTTTTTAAAAAAAAAAAAAAGAAATTAATACTTTTATTCAGCAAAAATGAGAGATATTTACTGAAGAAAGATCACAAAAGATTTCTATTTCAAATAAATGTTGTTCTTTTGATCTTTCTATTATTTGCCATCACAGGAATAAATTAAATATAATTAATGATTAATAAAATGGAAATATTTTAAAATATATTCAAAAAGATTATAAATGAATAGATTCTAAACTACAATGTAAAATTTGCCAGGAATTTGCAGGATTAAAGAGTATTATTTTACATTTAATTACTTTAGTCAGAAACTTACAGTGATATTAATGCATGCTGGGTCATTTTCTTACAAATTACTGTTAATTAACAGAAAAATAATGCTGACATCACAGTAATTTACTGCTCTTGTTTTACTGTGAATTCACATTATAAAGTTGTCTTTAGCATGCCACTGTAAGAAATTATATTTTTAGTACTGTAATTGTTTTGAAGTCACCATAATGGTGATCAGTGTTCCATTTGCTTGGGATCTTGGACCTTGTATATTTAAATTTCTGATCTAGCCAAATCAGAAGTTTGACAGATGAAAACATTTGTTAAAATAATGACAAGCTAGAATATAAGATAATCTAATTGAATGGTTTTAAGTTTATAAAGTTTATAATCAAACTGTACTATTATTAGCGTTATTTCAGCATAAAGATTTATTGTTTGTAGATGGATATTTCACAATAGTAAAGCAGCTGCTGAGATGCATCTTTGAAAGGTGTTACATCATCTTGCAACACAACATACAAAACACAACAATGGTGACACTCAACAAATAATAATAATAAAAAAGATCAACTTTGAAGATTACAAAATAAACCAACAACACAAACTGCTAAAAGTGAACCAAAAATAAGTTCAGCAGCACAGATAAAACCAACAAGAATCAAGAAACTCCACAGCATAATCTATTTATGCCGCACTGCATGTATATTGTTTGTTTACAGTAATTTTTTGAGAGTGCAGTTAGATACAAGAGAAGTCCTACTGTAAAGTCCTACAGTTTCAGAAGAGATCAGTGACAATCTGCATGGTCTGTCCTCAAATGTCTGAGATCTCATTGTAGGCTCAAATATTTCTCACAAAGTTATCTAAGCCAGGGGTTTTCAAACCTGTCCTGGAGGACCCCCAGCCCTGCACATTTTGTATGTTTCCCAAATTTGACACACCCACTTCAGGTCTTACACACTAATAATGAGCTCATGAGTTGAATCAGGTGTGTTAGATGAGGGAGACATACAAAATGTGCAGTGCTGGGGGACCTCCAGGACAGGTTTGAAAACCCCTGATCTAAGCTACGTTAGTCACAATTTTATAGCTCTTTACTCTTAATGTACCGTATGTTAACAATGCACTCTTTTGTTTAGACAAATTTGATATTTTAATGAAAGTGAATGAACTGACATCTCAATTAAGTTTAAAGGGGATATCGGATGCCCCTTTTACAAGATGTAAAATAAGTCTCTGATGTCCCCAGAGTGTGTATGTGAAGTTTTAGCTTAAAATACCCCACAGATCATTTTTATAGCATGTTCAAATTTAGCAAAACGTGCCGTTTTTGTGAGTGTCCCTTTAAATGCAAATGAGCTGGTGCTCGTCGCATAGAGGGCGGAGCTTCAAGAGCTCATGCTCAAAGCCACTACAATCTCTGTCATGCTCTGGCAACAAAACAGAACAATCAAAACAACAATCTCACGCTCTATGTCAGAAACTGTTAGTACCAGATAATTGTGTACTTCTGATTTTTTGAGAGTGCAGATACAAGAGAAGTCCTGTGGAATTACTGTGAAAGAAATGCAATTATTAACCTGGAATATGCTGTAATTTCACACTAAAATTTTTAACAGTGTAATAATATGTCACAGTATTACTGTTTTTACAGCATTTTAGATCAAATAAATGCAGCCTTGATGAGCAGAAGAGACTCTCAAAAACTGATATACTGATTGTATATCGCCCCCAAACGTTTGAGCGGGCCAGGGCTGGCTAAATAAACCGGTTCAGATGGATATCAATAATACAAATATTATCTATGGGCTGTGTGTCAGTCTGGCTCAGTTTAACCCCGGCCTGTGGCTTATTTACAGAAGTGGTCTTGTTCATTGTACAGAGCTCATGACAGTGGTCAATTTTGCTAGATGAAGAGAACATTTATTTGATGGATGGAATCCCAGTGAGCTTTAAGCCAAGTCATCTGTTTATTATATATTGCTGGGTGTTTTTCTATCAATAATAAATGTTCTTTTCCTGCAGTATTTGATGAAAGGAATATTTTCTATATAAGAAGGCCTGACCTCTGCCATGAGTTATGGGTTAATTCAGGCTTCCTCGTTCCCACCCAACCCCCACCCGCCACCCAACCCCCCCCCCCGTGTGTGTGTGTTTAGTGATGTATTACGCAGAGACTGTACCCCCACTATCTCTCACTCTTTGCACCAGCTTGTCTAAAACAGAAAACACAAATATTTCTAATGAAGTATTAAACATTCGGGCACCTATGGAGAATTGCTGCAAGTGTTAGACCTTATAATAAGGACATAATTTTCACAAATATTTGCTGTGAAATATTCTGATCATTTCAATTCCAAATAACTTTTTTTTAGAAAATGCAACTCATTGTATGACTAGTTCAAGTGTACTATTAGTAGTTCAATTTTGTACTGTTCAGCTGCTTTCTTAAAATAACAGCACTTAGAGATACGTGTGAGAGTGTCACAGTCTTTGCTGCTTCAAATAACTAACTACCTCTGTAGAAACCGGCTGCAAATTGACACAGCTCGCTGGCTGACAAGCCAAAAACTAAATGCAAAAAAAAAAAATCTGATGTCTCCTTTTAACAGTAAGGGTCAGATTTACTAAGCAGGGCAAATTAGCGTGAGAGCGCAATTCCATAAAAGCACCAATGAGAGTGGAAAGTTCTGCACGTGATCTACTGACGACGCGCAAATTAAAGAACACAAGACGCAGCCGGATCATTTCCATAATGACCAACACAATCTACCAGTTAGTGTCTGGTTTTTTTTTGGGGGGGGGGGGCGGTAAATAATGGCGCAAACACCAGTAAATTGACATGGGCAAACCTCAGTAAATCACCTTGCGTGATTCATTTAAATACTCTCCTCCCATAAATTTTACATCTGAAAGGGAAACTGCAATAAGCATATGCATATGCAATAAGATCAGCCGCAAAAATAACTCTGTCCACGCCTTTTCAGCGCTAATTTATCACTGTGTGTCTTTAGTAAATCCTGACAGTAGTTTTTTAACGACAAAAGAGGGTTTGCGTATAAAAGAGCTATAAAAGAGCAATCTCTGATCAACAAAACAATGTATATGCACAGCAGTAATGCAGTAACATGCTGCAGTGGCTTATAGCATTAAATGCTAAAATCTGTGATTACATTTTGGGTGATACAACTGATATGCATTTTCCATGCTTTATCTAGCTTAGTAAATGCATTACTGCCAAGCTCTGGTGGTGCACATTCATGTCAGGTTCTATAGTTCATGAGTCGTTGCTCGTACCCCCCGGGGTCAAACTTTTGAATTAATGAAGGAACCCTTTGCTGCTACAATATGACGTCTGACAAGACTTTTGCCACTGTGTGCGAAAGACCTTCAGTCTTTTGCTGCTGCTTTTCTGCTCTTATTGAGCACGCTTTGTGACTACGGCAAAACATATATATTTTTTAGATTATGAAAAATAATTCTAAATATGCAAATGTATTTGTTATGTATTAATATATTGGAAGGTTAAAATGAGAAGTGAAACAAATTTTAGTAACGTTCTAGGAATGTGTTAGTTTGTGTATGAGGTTAAAAGACAATGCTTCAATGCTGAGTCTTGGTTTCTGTATTTGATTGACTTTTTGCTGGCACAGCCCAAGTCATATCCCATCATGCCTTTCTTCTCGTCATTGTGTCATCTTGTCTGAACCAATTTGGCAAAGAATGGAGCATTACAAGCTTTTATTGTGCATCAAATAAAAGCTTGCTTTGCCGTCTACAGTATTGAACATGTTGGAAGCCCACTGTTGTCAGTCAGCTTCAGCAGGGCTCAGAAGTACACAAGCCCTCCATTTTCTCCAGTATCTCTGGCTCAGGCCTAATCAGGCATGACTGATCCTTGAATCATTTACAAGAGGAACCGTTCCATCGCATGGAATTTAGTTTTTTCGCCTGCTTGTTTCTGCCAACAAACAACACGCAGGGATGAAGAAAGACCTCTGAAAGTCTCACATCCAGAAGAGCTGCTTATGTGGTCTTGGGTAAGAAAAGATGTGTCAGTGTTCAATCCCTGTCTTTGGCACACAGACTAAATTCAGGATTTTCCAGATGAGGCACGTATTGAGCTTTAAAATATCTTCTCTTCAGGAATATGAACCTGGCCGACTCCAGATCTCAGACTTTACTGTTTTCTGTCTGGTTGCAGGGTCATTCCTCTTCTGCGCTACCTTTTGAAGTCTGTAACTCATGAATATTTGATATGTTTTTGTTGTAATCTGTGGAAGCATTTCGTTAAAATGGTATATCAGACTTTCAGGAATATGATCTGGGTTGATATAATAAGTTTTTGTATATATATTAATGCATTATTTGAGGATTATATATAGCTTCAAATGATGAATATTAATAATGCAAAAAATGCAGTCATGCTCATTCAGTTAGATTTATATTATGTCTTGATTAATTAGACAATATAGCAAGAATAATTGATATCATGAAGGAACTGGTTTTTGTTAAGATATCAGTAAAAACTTATTTACCAAACAAAACAATATTGGCAAGAAAACATGTTTGGTTTGAAACATTTTCATTAGAGAAAATGCTAATTAATTGCCAATTATTCACAGTAGTGAAATTCATTGTTTAAATGTATTAATAGTATCAAAAAATTCATTAAAATATTAAGAATTCATCCCTATATTCACTTAATTGTGATTTCCATCCATCAAAAAAAGGTTGAATTTTTTAACATTTTATCCAGTACATTTAGACATACATGATGAGGACATACTAAATGTGTTTTGACTGACCGGTGTGGTTCACATTATTTTTCACGACATTTGCAAAATGTGTGCAATTATGAATAGGTAGTATAAAATGTGTAATTCTGAGTGAATTGGCCATCTGCAGTCCAATCATAAATCTATTCAGGAATAACACATTACATCAGTGCAGAAAAACATTTACCTCTGTCCTCAGGTGTGGCGTGTAATCCTGAAGGAGAATGAATGCGTGTGTGCTGCTGTCCTCTTATCACTAGTGGCTGTATCTGATAGGAAAATCACCACTTAATGGGAAGATAATGTGTCAATTAATTCTCGCTTAATGGCAGTGGAAAAAGGTGAAAAGAAAAGAAGATAATTGTGTTACTTGGGGCTCAGCTCCTTTGTCCTTGTCAATGCAAAGACATCCAAGTCATGTGTATCTGCTGCTTGTTACTTGGATAGACCTGTTGATTTATTTTCTTTTTCATAAATTGCTTAATTTAAGCATTGGTGCAGGCGCATGTCTAGCTGCTCCCCAATCATTTAAAGCAGTCTATTGTTTTATGTGGAGGTCCAGAGGTCCCAAAAAGAAGCGTTCAACTCTGATGACTTCGAAAGCAGCATTTTTGCAATTCGCTTTATGCTAGATCACTTTAACCCTTGTGCATCAATTAAAAAAAGTTAAAATTAGCGAGTATTTGCTTTATAGGCCAAACCTGAGAAAATGGCACCATCTGGTAAAAAAAAGGGAAAATTCTGAATAATTTTGAAGCCTTGCCAAAAGAATGAAAGCCTATTAAAGCCACAATATGTAATTTTTCACCTCTAGAGGTCGCTTATTCAAAGCAAAGGCATAGCCTTGATTTCGTGGAGCTTTTATTCTGCTGCAGACGAGCGCTTCCGCTTCTTCCACTCATGTGTATGTGGGGGAATGCAGCGCTGTTTTATCATATTACATACATTTGAGTGTGTTGAAAGTTATGTTATAATGTTACTCTGTGTGTTTGTTTGGCGGCTACTATGAGACACTTGTTCACACTGCAGTGAGCTAGATCGATATTAGGCATGGTAAAACATGGTACTCGCAGTAAATCAAGAAAACCAGAGCTATAGAACAATGATTAGTTTACTGATGATGAGTGTATACAAACAGTTGCTCACCCGTCTAATAAAACACATAATTTATTAAAGTGTCTTTGGTGTTTCCATGGATTCTACAAAATGAAATCGGATGTCAATGAAAGGCGACGCACAGACACGGTCCATGTCCTGGTTAAAATTGCTTATTTCTGTGGATTTAAACATTTGGGATAATGTAAGTACACAAGTCAACAAAATATATAACATTGTTCTAGTGTTTTTTGGATATTTTAATCCAAAAATCTTACATATTGTACCTTTAACAAAGATTGCATCATTTTATAGTTAAATAGCACTGGGATTAAAATGTGCAAAAAAAAAGAAAAGTAATGGTTTCAATGGGGACATTTTTGTCCTTAAGGTCCTGAGTGTAACCATATTGTGTACCTAGTGTAAAAAAGTAAATGGGGTGAAATAGTAAAATTCCAATAAAAATACACACTTGTGCCAAAATTTATGCAGTTGGCATTAACACAGGCAAATTGATAACAAAAAAATAACAAAAAACCTAAAAAGACATAAAGACATAAATATAAGGTCGCACAAGGGTTAACGGCATAGCAAATTAATTTTTACAAGCGAACTTTCACCTTAAATTTGTACTTTAGCAAAGTAAAGTTTAGAAAAGTCTAGAGATGCCACTTAATCGTATTGATCGTTTCTGGTTTCTGGAATAGGTCCTGAGCTGTATGCTCACACAAACTGTCTCTAGGTGTAATTATTCTATACTTTCCCTCTTGAATAGTTAATTGGTTACTTGACCCTCAGAGGTCTCCGTTCTGAGGGGTTCCTTGAAAAGCATCCTTGCAAATGAGGCTCACGGTTAGTACAACAACCTTCCAGTACATGAAAATGAACAGTGAATGAGAGAGATGAAATTAAATTTGATTCATTTTTTATGAAAATCAAAATTCAAAATTCAATATCTGCATCCATGGAATGGCTGAAGGTAAAGCTTCAGAACTAGTCAAAGGGAATTTCTTGTTACATGGTAATATGATTATTGAAGAATAAGACTTTAAATCTGTCCGCCACTCTGCCTTTTGAATGCTGTACAGGCTTTGAGATGTAAAGATGGGATGTTAATGAATTTTTTCTATGTTCCTTTCTACATTCATCAGTTACAAACCGTGATCCTTCACCTTGTGAAATCACTTCTGCATCTTTGAAAGTTTGATGTATCCCTTTGATATCCTCAGCTGATATTTAAATACATTTTTGAGTGAGACTTGCACAATGAGTTTCTGCATAAAATCATAACATCTCAGTGGTGCATATTTTCCGTCTGCCTTTTACCGTGATAAATCTGTGCGTAATCCAGCTAGCACATCTTGTACCCTACAGCATTTACACTTAGCTTCTTTTAATGAGTGTCTCTAAGGGTTTCCACTAATCCTGGTTAATCTTCTTTAATGGTGTGATGTATCCAATAACTAATTCAGCCTGCAGGAATGGATAGCCAGAGGGGCCGCGTATTGGACCACAAACATGAGGAACTTTGGAAAAATCTGGGGCAAGCGTTCATGTGCATTGAAAAGCTGAGCTTGGAGAAGGTGGATAGTCCTGATAGACATGGAAATGTCATGCCTTTGAAACATCAGATATCCATTTTAGATGTTGAGATCTGGTCCTGCGACATTTATCCATGGATGCTTCTCCTGTACTAGACGTCTCTGGCAAGCTCTGAAATGGCTGTGAAATGCATGAATTACAGTTGTTTTCACTCGGTCTCGTTTGACTGTCTCTGATGATATGTCATTGCACATTTCTCCTGTCAAGGCTTCTGTTGCTCAATTAAGTCCTTAAGTCAGGATGTCAGACGTTCTTTTACCGAACCTTTGAAGCATTGAATGACACTTGGAGACGACTTGGCACATACTTTTGATACCATAATTGATAGGGCGCTGCATGTATGAAGACACCTTTGAAAAATAATGTGCAAAATTGTTCATGTCAGACGCTTTATTTAGTCATTCTTCACACCCTTTTCAGTGGCTCCAATTGAGATATCACTGCCGTCTTTCTTACTGTCCTGTAACTTGGGGAGAAGTCAAAAATGCAATCTTGACCCATTTATAAACTCTGTCAATTGAAAGCCCACAGTTGGCTTTGCTAATGAAGCACGAGGCCCTGGAGGAGCTTTATCTTCGTGTATGTGCATGTTGTTATTGAGCGTGAATTTGATAACTGAGTCATACATTAAAATAAGACTATGGAAATCAACATCTAAGTGACGGAATCAGAACAGTGCCTCGTTGCTTTTCTTCTTAGATCTCAGTCCCACACTTAAAAATAAAGGTTTTAGTAAAGGGTTAACAGTGCGATGCCTGGAGAATGTTTTTTCTTTTGCGATGCCATTGCAGAACATTTTTAAGCTCTATGCTGCAAAAAAACTGTTTTTTTGGAACCTGTAATAATTTTTTCAGGATTCATTGTTGAATAAAAAAGTTAAAAAGCACTGCATTTATTCAAAATAGAAAACTTTTCTAACAGTATAAATCTGTACTATCACTTTTTTATTAATTTAACACATTCTTGCTGAATAAAAGTATTAATTTCTTAAAAAGATTAATCTTAAAAAGATTACTGACCCCAAACTTTTGAACGGTATATTGTTACAAAAGATTTATATTTTAAATAAATGCTGTTTATTTTTAACTTTTTATTCATCAAATAATCCTGAAAAAAGTATCATAGGTTATATATTAAGCAGCACAATGGTTTCCAACATTGATAATAAATCATCATATTAGAATGATTTCTGAAGGATCATGTGACACTGAAGACTGATGAAAATTCAGCTTTGCATCACAGAAATTAATTATATTTTAAAGTATATTAAAATAGAAAACACTTATTTTAAATTGTAATAATATTTCTCAATATTACAGTTTTTTCTGTATTTTTGATCAAATAAATGACGGACGGGCCGGTCTGAGTATTTCACAATCTGCTCAGTTACTGGGATTTTCACGCACAACCATTTCTAGAGTTTACAAAGAATGGTGTGAAAAGGGAAAAACATCCAGTATGCGGCAGTCCTGTGGGCGAAAATGCCTTGTTGATGCTAGAGGGCAGAGGAGAATGGGCCGACTGATTCAAGCTGATAGAAGAGCAACTTTGACTGAAATAAACACTCGTTACAACCGAGGTATGCAGCAAAGCATTTGTGAAGCCACAACACGCACAACCTTGAGGCGGATGGGCTACAACAGCAGAAGACCCCACCGGGTACCACTCATTTCCACTACAAATAGGAAAAAGAGGCCACAATTTGCACGAGCTCACCAAAATTGGACAGTTGAAGACTGGAAAAATGTTGCCTGGTCTGATGAGTCTCGATTTCTGTTGAGACATTCAGATGGTAGAGTCAGAATTTGGCGTAAACAGAATGAGAACATGGATCCATCATGCCTTGTTACCACTGTGCAGGCTGGTGGTGGTGGTGTAATGGTGTGGGGGATGTTTTCTTGGCACACTTTAGGCCCCTTAGTGCCAATTGGGCATCGTTTAAATGCCACGGCCTACCTGAGCATTGTTTCTGACCATGTCGATCCCTTTATGACCACCATGTACCCATCCTCTGATGGCTACTTCCAGCAGGATAATGCACCGTGTCACAAAGCTCGAATCATTTCAAATTGGTTTTTTTTGAACATGACAATGAGTTCACTGTACTAAAATGGCCCCCACAGTCACCAGATCTCAACCCAATAGAGCATCTTTGGGATGTGGTGGAACGGGAGATTCGTGCCCTGGATGTGCATCCCACAAATCTCCATCAACTGCAAGATGCTATCCTATCAATATGGGCCAACATTTCTAAAGAATGCTTTCAGCACCTTGTTGAATCAATGCCACGTAGAATTAAAGCAGTTCTGAAGGCGAAAGGGGGTCAAACACAGTATTAGTATGGTGTTCCTAATAATCCTTTAGGTGAGTGTATAAAGACCTAAGTTGCTCCTGCTAAGCAAGTGGGTCTTTGCTGAACTTTTATTTTTAAGAGTGAATTGATGTTTGAAGGAGATGTTCTCTATGAGATCTACTTTTAGTTTAATAGCAGGACATACAAATTGACATCTGGGCTTTTTTTTCCCAATAGAGAGTTAGGATGACCTTGAGTGGGTGAAGGTGAAATATTGTCAGCTTTGTGCCAGTGACCTTTCAAGTGTTTGGATCAGCCAGAATATTCAAAAACGGTTAGCATCAGATTAGAGGGGCAGAGTGATCCAGGCGAGTCCCGGTGGCAAGTTCCGACACTGAAATGTCACAGGCCAAGGGGTTCGGAAATGTGGATGGTGGGGTATTTTTAGATTGGCGAGTCGGAATTAGCACTTTTCTTCAGCAAGATGTGGAAGTACACACGAGCTGATAAGAGACTGAACTTACTGCACTCTATGTGGGCTTTTATGTGTTTTATTGTCAATTATGTTTGATGGAAAGGCAGGTATATAGTCCCCTCACCATATGGCTGTCGGAAATGGAATTGCCGTGTGGATGTCACATTCATTGCTAAAACTTGATTTGTTCAGCCGACCAGCTTGCAAAGATGACCCCCCCCCCCCCCCCCCCTTCGGCCTCATACACCTCTTAAGGAGAGTCAGAATTTCACTGAATGGATTTCAGAAGCCAGAACGCATATATCAGTCTCCACAGCGCGCACACAACCAGCTAATACAGCTGCACTAAAAATGACATTACCAGTTGTATCTTCATGAGTTATGAAGGATGAAGGATTGTGATCTAATTCACCAGCATTACTACACTGGAGTACAAATTGTTTCCAGTTGTATAAAAAAATGTATATTGCTTAATTTTAATGGGAGAGATCATCCAAAAAATGAAGGTTATGTTACTCTAAAATTCTGTCTGTTCCTCACAGAAGCTGGCGTATGACTTCAGAAGACTTAGTGATAGATTTTATTATCACAAATAATATGGACTTCTTTTATGGGCCTTTTTTTTTGTAATTATGGAGCTGGACTGACCCAGTCCACATAAGCTTTCTTTGTCAGGAAAAAGTTATATCGGTTTGGAAAAACATGAAGACGAGTAAATATTGAAAGAATAAAAATTGAAAAGCTGTTAATAGCTTTTTTTAGTGGCTAGACATTTCTGCTTGTTTCTATTATTCTTACCAAGTCATTTTTGCTTTCTCCTTTGGCAGATTTTTGCTTAATTTTTGCTATTTGTATTTATAGTGTTTTTGCCTGTTTTAAGATGCAAATTTGTACAGAATTACTAATTCAAGCATGTTTTTGTTGATGCTCACCTGACCATAAACATGTCAGCATGCAAAAAGTTTTTTCCCCAACGTAATTTATCTAAAAATTACATGATGTTATATTAAGGTTAGTGCTGTCAATGTTAACACGTTAACGCATGCGATTAAATGTTTTTTTTTTTCCAGTTTAACGCATTACCAATATTCAAAGCAATAAACACTTTTCTGTCATCCTTTGGTTAGCGTTACATTATGTGATCTTATTCATGCAAATTCTTAAACCATTCAAGCACGACATTCATAGTATTTAAGTATTTAAAATGTACTGTCTTTGTTTTTTCTTCATTAATTTAGATCAAATTTGAATAAAATTTATTAAACAATTTATTAAAAACTTTATAAAAACGTAAAGCGTTAACTTCACATTTTAAATTATTTTTAATTTATTGACAGTGCTAATTAAGATTGTATATAGATAAAGCTTGTTTTACAGATATTATGTTTTTACTGAAAAACTAGATACAGAAGCAAATAAAAAATCCATACATCTTCCTTCCATCAAAATGCTCTTTCTGCTCCAGTCTCAATCTGTCTCAATTTTCCTTTAGTTTCTAGGCCATATTTCTCATTGTCAATGCATCTAAAATGATACAGTAAATACCCGGAGTGAAATGCATTTAACTTGGGAGTGAAAAGCAGCTGTGGTCATAGAAAACATGTACTGCTAAATATCTCATACAAGCAATAAGATGTTATCAGCCCATTCGTAGAAGTTTCAGTCTTCTCTTTTTATTGAATTCTGTGTGTTTTTCTATATAAGCTATATATTCAAGGACATCCTAGGCTTTTTGTATAGCATTTCTTTCATGAGACACCACACTGGACGCTTCAACCGTTACGGCTAGGCAGTGTCTTGCGGTACAAACTCCAGAGGCATCTTTATTTTTTTATTAAGATTTCTTTATTATCCATCCCTTATTATTCTTTAAAATTTAGTTATATGGATTTTGTGCATGCATGTTGTTTGTGCATGTACACTCACCTAAAGGATTATTAGGAACACTATACTAATACTGTGTTTGACCCCCTTTCGCCTTCAGAACTGCCTTAATTCTACGTGGCATTGATTCAACAAGGTGCTGAAAGCATTCTTTAGAAATGTTGGCCCATATTGATAGGATAGCATCTTGCAGTTGATGGAGATTTGTGGGATGCACATCCAGAGCACGAAGCTCCCGTTCCACCACATCCCAAAGATGCTCTATTGGGTTGAGATCTGGTGACTGTGGGGGCCATTTTAGTACAGTGAACTCATTGTCATGTTCAAGAAACCAATTTGAAATGATTCGAGCTTTGTGACATGGTGCATTATCCTGCTGGAAGTAGCCATCAGAGGATGGGTACATGGTGGTCATAAAGGGATCGACATGGTCAGAAACAATGCTCAGGTAGGCCGTGGCATTTAAACGATGCCCAATTGGCACTAAGGGGCCTAAAGTGTGCCAAGAAAACATCCCCCACACCATTACACCACCACCACCAGCCTGCACAGTGGTAACAAGGCATGATGGATCCATGTTCTCATTCTGTTTACGCCAAATTCTGACTCTACCATCTGAATGTCTCAACAGAAATCGAGACTCATCAGACCAGGCAACATTTTTCCAGTCTTCAACTGTCCAATTTTGGTGAGCTCGTGCAAATTGTGGCCTCTTTTTCCTATTTGTAGTGGAGATGAGTGGTACCCGGTGGGGTCTTCTGCTGTTGTAGCCCATCCGCCTCAAGGTTGTGCGTGTTGTGGCTTCACAAATGCTTTGCTGCATACCTCGGTTGTAACGAGTGGTTATTTCAGTCAAAGTTGCTCTTCTATCAGCTTGAATCAGTCGGCCCATTCTCCTCTGACCTCTAGCATCAACAAGGCATTTTCGCCCACAGGACTGCCGCATACTGGATGTTTTTCCCTTTTCACACCATTCTTTGTAAACTCTAGAAATGGTTGTGTGTGAAAATCCCAGTAACTGAGCAGATTGTGAAATACTCAGACCGGCCCGTCTGGCACCAACATTCAGTTTGGAGTTCAGGAGATTGTCTTGACCAGGACCACACCCCTAAATGCATTTAAGCAACTGCCATGTGATTGGTTGATTAGATAATTGCATTAATGAGAAATTGAACAGGTGTTCCTAATAATCCTTTAGGTGAGTGTATATGCACCTGCAGTCCTGCACTGTAAAGTTTATACGTTTAATTTCAGATAGTTTTCTTATTTTTTCTTTTTTTGTGTGCAATAAATTGCCAGTTATATTTTTTTTTTTGTCTGAAGACAATTTGAGCAATCTTTACCCATGCAGAAATCACCTCCACACTGCTGGATGCTCTGGTCTGTTACTGGTCTAAGTCAAAAATGCCCACGTCTTTGACATTCTGTTCTCTAGATATGTGTCTGGTATCATTCAGTGTAAATCTGTGCACATTTTTGGCTGGATTTATGGTCTGACAATAGTGAATCTTTCCATCACTGCTGCTGTTTGTGTGCTTGGAGTGCTTGGAGATGACATACACATACATTTTGTATTTATCCCAAATCTAGAAATGTGTGGTGTGTTTGTTTGGAAGCAGGGTTTGCGTGCATTTATCCATGACATTGCATTTTACGCTTTCATTTCAGAGATTGTGTGGTGATTTTCTATCACATTATGAGATATGTTGTACTGGCACAGATTACATGTACACAAAAGCTGGTATATGCACATTCCAATCAGATCATATTCTCAGTGATATTTGAATGAACCTATCATACTGTTCAGTATATCCAGCAAACCATATTGGAAGAATTAAGCTTAACCTCAAAGGCCTTTGATGTCTGGCCTTACATTTTATCCTAAAATTAAGAGAAAGAAAAAAAACCATGAAATTATATATTATAAAAACATTTTTCATTTTTCAAGATTTTAGCTATATTTTACATTATTTAATTATGAATCAAAATGAATTAATAATTGTGTTTGTGTAGAATCATCAAGAGCAATAGGAAAATAAATAATACATAATAAAATAAATAAATAAATAAAATATCTGCAGTAATATACATTTGAGGAACAAAAAATTCTCATGACAATTATGTCACAATGCACAAAACCTTAAAGGGGTCATGAACTGGCTTTTTTTTAAAATTTTATACTGTTGTCTGAGGTCAACTTATTACGTTTGCGTGGTTTTTACATTCATAAACATCATAATGAATAAGTAATAGGCTATTTTATACCCTGGTTTTGAGCCTCTCTCCTGGAACGCTCGGTTTTATGGGCGTGTTGCACTGAAGACTTGGAAGCAAATGCCCACTGCTATGATTGGATAACAGTTTTGCATAATAATGAGTTTCGACTCCCCCGTCAGTACATGTGGGGAATTGTTTTGAAAACTTCCAATGTGGAGAAACGGCAACCGGAATGATCCGCCCACAGGGCTCACAAAATGTCTTTATCAAACAAACACAATTATTTATCTCTCAACCACCCGCAATTAATATGAATGTTATTTTTTATTACTTGGCCCTCCCGATCGGTGGATATATCCGCGAACCGTGCATCACTAACACACACACACACACACACACACAAACCAAGCACGTGCATCAGCAAAACTTCACTGCAGACAAATCAGCATGTTCAAAACTTCCGCAACATAATCAGTAGATATCAAATGAGCTGTAACAATGCAATACTATCACATATAAAAAACATGTTTTACTCACATAAGTGTGTTGCACCATTCCTGTCGGATCCAATATAAAGGCACAGCATTGTGTTTTAATCTCATTCTGTCTGCAAATTCAGTCTCGACCTGCATCCTGTTTACAAACGATTCCGCGGTGAAATGAGGCGAACAAACGTGCAATGTCTTACGCACGTGAGCTGGAACTTCATTAAAAATAAAGTTCAACCACTCATTCCTGATATTAGAATCCGAAGGAAGCTTATGCAGGGACTGTGTTCTTCCACAACCAGGCACAGCGCAATATCTTACTCTCTTTGGCATGTTTATTGCTCGGTTTATTGCAGGCGTACACATTTATCTGTTGAGGCGGTGTTTCAGCATACGATGACTTCAAGGGTCGCCATATTCTGAGATCGAGTGTTTTCTGGGCCTGGTGTCAATAAAAGCTTTTCTTTGACTAACAAGGAAGTTTTCAGCTCCGAAACACGATGAACATTTATATATCAAAGACTCAAGGGAAAGTTGATTTGTCAATTTATCACCCCTTTAATGTTACCAAAAACAGGATTGTTGTTCATTCATATGAGCAGTTCCATGCAAATGTCAATTTTTTTTGTGAAAAAAAAAAATAGCGCTGGGGAAAAATGAATTGTGATTAATCGCATCCAAAATAAAAGTTTGTGTTTACATTATATATGTGTGTGTACTGTGTATAATTATTATGTATATATAAATACACACACATACATGTATATATTTAAGAAAAATATGTTATATTTTTATAAACAAATTACATTTATATATAAGATAAATTATATATACAGCATATACATGCAAATATTTCTTAAATATATACATGCATGTGTGTGTATTTATATATACACAATAATTATACACAGTACACACACATGTAAACACAAACTTTTATTTTGGATGCGATTAATCACAATGAATTTTTCCCCAGCACTATTTCCTATGCTGGTGCTATCATATCCGTTATGTTTTAAAGATTGTTTATATCATAATAATTATGAATGCAATTAACTAGAAACTTTCTGCACAAAGCCAAATTATGTCCATTCTTATTATTATCAACAACCCATCTCCCTTCTTTGCTCTGAGCAACCATAATAATGTGTTATGGACGTGACCGTTATGGACGCATCATATTAAATTATATGCATAGCCATAGCTATCGGTGCGCATATTTACCATGTTGCGGATGACTGATATACTGTGTAGGCCTATTGTTGTGATCTGTTTCAGGCTTACCGTATCATCATAACATTTCAGAAATTACATTCTGATATCAATAATTTAAGGGATTGTTATGAGACCATTTACTGTCCATTTTAATATATTCATAAATGAACTCTAGAGAGGAGCATTTTTATGAATATTTTACGATATTATAGCCTATATTCAGCATATTGTTACTGATTTGTATCTTAATTATTTAATGTATGTTTGAATAAAGGTATCATTAAAACAAGTTTTTATGACAGCCACCCGTTTAAAAGATCTTGAGGAACAACTAATGATCAGCACCAAATTGGAGCTGCAGTTACAGCAATTACAACTGCATCTGTCTCTGATGTAGACTGGTGTCTATAATGCTATAAATAATTCATAACCATTTGCAGTACAATTTCAGCTTTAAGTCAATTAACTGAGAGGCCAAAGTGTCTGTTAAAGTTTTTAAAGCATGTGTTTCCATAGTGGAATAGATTCCGCTTTCAAAACTGTCAGTTTATTTGTTTTTCCTTTTTTATTCAAAATATTTATAAACTTGCTAACTATATCATGAATTACGATATATTCCGATGGTCAGATATGTGGAAGTAAATGTGTTTTGTCGTTTAAATACCTTTATAATGATCATGTTAGTTGATATATCGCGCGATGAGTTTGTAATTCAGAGGATCTGTTTTCATCACGTAAATTCGTTTAAATTTTCCCCGAAATACGTACAAGTGGCCAGTGAACATTGGAGAAGAGCAAACTTTATTGTTACATGCACAATGTGTATCTGATATAAATAAAACTTCTATTTCAATTATAATTGAAAGCATTATTATTGCAGCTTCCATAGATATAGAATTTAAATTTAACAAACTGTCTTTTTTATATAGGCTAGTAATTCATTTAAATGTCTATTTAAATCTCTAAAACCTCAAATAAACATTATGTGGTTGAATAGTGATATATGAATAGTGATTGATTTATCAGTGACGCAAACAAACAAACCATAATAATAGACATGACTTTCTCAGGCCACATGTCAAATTAGATGAATTATTAAAAAGATTATTAAAATTAATATGTATAGATGACAGTTAGTGACAGTAATATTTCAGTTTATTCCCCTCACTCTGACATGGATGTTCCTTTTTTTTATTCCAAAGGGAGAGATGGAATTTTGTCTTTATTATTATTATTTTGTGCTGTATTATTTGGTTACTGTGTTATTGCTGGTTCAAAAGGTAGCAAAAAAGAACACTTTAAAAAAGAGTGTTCATGTGATTTTATACATTGTTGTGAAATTAATGAATGCATAGTAATCGTGAAACCGTGATTATTTTTCAGACTATAATCGTACCAACAAAATCTATAATTGTTGCATCCCTAGTGGAGAGCCAAACCTTCTGCATTCAGTGGATATTGTTGTTTCTGGTTTGTGCATTATAATTCACAGAAAGTCTACAAAATATGTTGTCTCTCAAAACAGCCTGGCCTCAATGTTAATATGTAGGTATTAATACGTAACTTTCAAAGACACAAAACATACTTTTTGTACATTTGGATAGATGCTAAAACGCACAATATGGACATATCGGCAACATTTAAACGTAGCATTATTTAAATGCATTACAAAACGTTAAATATTTACAAATGTTTCATATTCATGTTTCATATTCAAATATATCTGTATAATTACCCTTTTACCATTTTATATATAAATGTAAGATCCCTTAACCCTAATCCCAAACCTAAACATACCCATTTTATACAGAATATAAAAAGAATAAAACGTAATGGACAGAGATGTGTAGGAAAATTACAATTTTAGTAACAATATATCATTAAAAATACATTTTGATCCAGTAATCCTAATCTTACCCCTAAACCTACCCATAACCATTTCTTAAAACTACAGTTATGAAGAAAAACATAACAGACAGTCAAAAGCGGGATTTGACGTTATGGTCGCTGCTGAGAATAGAGATGATGGGCTGAATCTGGATCTGTTCTACACAAACATATGAGGGTTACAGCAAAATATAAAATTATGTTGTGTTTTGGTGTATTTTATGGTTCTATTGTCAGTCGCTGTATAGGATAAAACGCCTTTTGTGTCTCACGGCAAACAAACGAAATATTACAAAATGGTTAAACGATTAAAGAAACATTATTAATTTTAAGCTTTTAAAGTGTAGTCTTGTTTAACATTATGTAATCCTCTGAAACGAGTTTGCAGCAGAAGTCACGAACAGCAAAATGTTATTTCATGAGTAAACTGTTTAATAAATGCGACTGAAAACATGTCATTGATATGACAATTGAATACAATAGTCAAACATTAGTGCCACAATTTTAAGATTCATAAATAGGAATACGTACAAATGTGTACATTGGTAAAGTTGTTCATACGTAAATAATTTACGCTTTAGTGCTGTCAGTACATAAATATTTCACGTTTTAGTGTGTATGAAAATGTTAATAAATGTATGATTGGTAGAACTACACTTTAAGTGAAAATACACATGCACTCTCATGAGATCAGGTTTTTTTTCCTCCGAAATGCGAAAATAAAATTGAAATAAAATAGATATTTTATGTTCTGTAGAGAGCCAAACCTTCTGCATTCAGTGGATATTGTTGTTTCTGGCTTGTGCATTATAATTCACAGAAAGTCTACAAAATATGTTGTCTCCCAAAAACTCTCTTTTTTTGTCTGTAGCACGTGTGTATCTAAAATATAAAACACGTTTATAGACTGGTATTTTTCTGGTGTCTGGACTCTATTGTAAGGGGTTTAGGAAAATATAAAGAGATGGTTCAATGTATTGGGAATGAATACATTCCATGAGAATATTTTGACTGCAAATGTCACGCCTATAACACTGGAAATGCCCATATGTTGGTATGTGCGTGAGCAGTAGATCAAGTGAGAGAGAGAGACTTATTGTGTATGTGAGTGAAGAGTGTGATTGCGTCTGAGGAACTGGTCCAAGTCATGTAATCGTGCCCTGTGTGTATTTGTGAGTCTTTGTGAGTGTGTGTGTGTGTGCAGTACACAGTTGAAGAGGGCTTAACAGATTGCTTGCCCATTGAGGTCTGACCTTTACTGTCAGTAGAACACTATAAACCCCAGTGTTGTACCCTACAGTCAAGTGGAATACTAACTAGGCCAAGTCCAGCTGTGCTCGCTGTATCTCTTTGCCCAAGGTAGGGATGTGAAACTGAAGATTTCACAGCCATGTCAATGTAATGTGGAGATTTTGAGGGGCCTTTGAACTACCCGGAAGGATAACCTTCTGGCAAAGTAAGATCTAGTTTTCATCACTCAGCTGTGGAGGAGGATCAGTGTACTGAGACATTAAGTTTGGCCTGGAACTGATCACTAAGAAGTCAAAAACAATGGAAAATAATGGACTGGCTCAGGAAAACAAGTCAAGTCACCTTCATTTA
This sequence comes from Rhinogobio ventralis, assembly GCA_039654625.1. Taxonomy (NCBI): domain Eukaryota; kingdom Metazoa; phylum Chordata; class Actinopteri; order Cypriniformes; family Gobionidae; genus Rhinogobio; species Rhinogobio ventralis. The sequence continues at coordinate 36,412,368 of CM077205.1, read as the reverse complement.
TATAGCACTTTTCACAATACAGATTTTTTCAAGGCAGCTTACTACTACTAGTAAGCTTCTTTACTAGTAGTACTAGTAGTACTCACAACTATGAAGGTTGACTAGATTAGAAAGCATATTTTTTGTGGATGCATACCTAAAATCATCCCTTTTAAAGGTGCAGTGTGTAATATTTATGAGGATCTATTGACAGAAATGCAATATAATATACATAACTATGTTTTCAGAGGTGTATAAAGACCTTACATAGTGTACCGTTATGTTTTTATTAGCTTAGAATGAGCCGTTTCTATCTGCAGACACCGCGGGTCCCCCTACAGTGAAGTCGCCATTTTGCGCCGTCATGTTTCTACAGTAGCCCTAAACGGACAAACTGCTCTACAGAGCGCTAGCTACTCTCTGATGTCTCAGATGACAACATATTTGTCCTGTGTTGGCCACCGTAGCTTCTCTATGTGCTTCGAAAGGGAGGGGTGAGCGGTGGGCGGTTGCAATTCACAACCTGCAAAACGGATGCTGTGTTTATTGCGTTAAATATTTTTAACTGAATATTTTAAACTGAAAAAAAAAATAACCACGCGTTAATGCTAATGTTAACAGCACTAATGAAAATATAGATAGAAATGTACTTAAATAGAAATACATTTATTTAAATAATAAATTAATAAAAATATATCAGTAACACTTTACAATAAAGGTTCCATTTGTCAGTTAACATGAATAAACAATTAAAATAGTTATAAAGAATTTATTCATCTTAATGTTATTTTTACCATTTACTAATACATTATTAAAATCAAAATTTGTATCTGTTAATATTATTTAATAGACCTGAGCTAACCTGAACTAACAATGATCAATAAACTAACATTAAGATTAATAAAAACTGTAACAAATGTATTATGTATGTTAGTTAATGCATTAATTAATGTTAACTAATGGAACCTTGTTCAAATATCCCACCAAATAGTTGGCTTTAAGGGTATGTAATTTTGCACATGCTGAATAAAAATGCAGTGAAAATAGGAAATGGATGCAATGGGAGGAGAAAATGACAGCTTGCCAGCATCTTAACCATCTTGTGTTGCAAATAACAAGACATATTGTGTCATACATGAAGATGTTGAAACATACAGTTGTATGAATGTTATTTTCATGTCACTGTATTATAAATGGTTCCAGCTATCTCTTGTCAGTGCTGACAAGTTCAGATTGCGTCTGTCACAATCTAGGCTGTTTGAGGACCAAATATTTTCCCTATCTTGGAGTGGTACGATGTTAAAGTGGCGTTTTGAGTTCTGCCTGTCCTCAGTTTGCCCCCTAAACAGCAGCAGCGCCCAGTTTAGTTTAAGTCACAGCCTTTTAAAATCTGCCAGGCAGCACGGTGTGTATGCGCATTAAAGTATCTTACTGCTTAGACTACCAAGAAGGTGTGTGTGTGTGTGTGTGTGTGTGTGTGTGTGTGTTTATGTACTGGGACAGGTCTCATAACAATCCCTTAAATTAATTTGCTCAGCCAGTGGTCAGTGCCAGGTTGGATTCAACTTTTTTATTTAAAGCTCAATTCTCTATTAAGCTGCATTAAAACCTGGTTTTGCTTCAGGATTTTATATTGGACATCGTACAAAAGTAAACAGAAAACCCCTCGAAATGAAAGCCACACATTTCCACTGGGTTTCATCATTGATTCCTCCATACCACTTGCTATCTCAGCAAATTCTCATTGGTTTGCTTTGCAAATGTACTGTGTGTACATCATCAAAACCAAAGCAAAAGCAAGGCAAGGCAAATATGTGATCGTAATGTGTACTCGCCGGTATTACAAAGTCTGTTTGTATTGTGCTGGGTATCAGTTCTCCACTGGAGTTCCCTTCATGCAAAGCCTTTAGTTCGTCTTTGCGTGGTTCAAAGACTTCCTGAATTATGGATGTAAATGGAACAACACAAATGTGACACGAAGAAAATACCCACCACCCCCCAACCCAAATGCAAGAATCACAGTTCAGCGTGACTTTCTTTTATGTTGAATTGTAAATAAATCAGCCAGACTTGCTTTGAAAAGTTACTGTTTAATGAGTACAGATTAGGTGTGGAGGGACTTTTAGATAACCGTTATTAAATATTTAGCTTTACGGTAACAGCAGTTTTTCATTTTGATTAAGTTTGTGTGTGTGTGTGTGTGTATATGTATATGTGTATATATATATATATATATATATATATATATATATATATATATATATAATATATATATAATATATATATATATATATATATATATATATATATATATATATATATATATATATATATATATATATATATATATATATTATGTGGTCTGGGCTATTATTATAAGAATAAAGGATGTTTAAATGAAAAAAGCTAAGCAGGTGTAGTGATTAGCTTTTTCTAAAATGCTACAAATAACATATTTCTGCCTCATCATATGACCAAAATCCAATAACAATTGGAAGTTATTACAAATACTCGCTGGTGGTTTACTGTGAGTTTTGAGTAATTCAGCTATAATTCACCTGTTACCCAGGTACGATTATATTTCATGTACAGTTGCAAGAAAAAGTATGTGAACTGCTTGCAGAATCTGTGAAAATGTGAATAATGACCCCGTTCGAAGTTTATGAACCCTTGATTCTCAATACTGTGTGTCATTACCTGGATGATCCACGGCTGTTTTTGTGTTTTGTGATGGTTGTTCTCGAGTCTCTTCTTTGTCCTGAGCAGTTAAACTGACCAATGCTCTTCATAAAAATCCTCCAGATCCCAAAAATCCTTCAGTTTTCCAGCATCTTTTGCACATTTGAACCCTTTCCAGCAGTGACTGTATGATTTTGAGATCCATCCTTTCACACTGGGGACAGTTGAGGGACTTAAACACAACTATTAAAGAAGGTTGAAACATTCACTGATGCTCCAGAAGGAAACATGCATTAAGAGCTCTGGAGAAAACGGTGATGTCATCCAGCTCATTTCAGTTATCATATATATATTCAAGTAATGTAGTTGACATAGTTAATTTAGTTTAGTAATTAAATTTATTTGGATATTTATTTGAAAATTTTGTGTCCCCAACTGAGCAAGCCAAGCCAAAGGCGACAAGAGTTTTGATAATAAGTAGATATAATGTATATTGGGATCAAAGGGATGTGGATGTACAAACCATGTAATGCCAGATTAAATTAATGCCACATGCAGCTTACATTTGACAATGGTGTTCTTGACATCTTTTCTCCCAATAAAATTTAAGTAATGGCAATATTTCCAGCCAGTGAATGTAATCTCTTCCATATTCTAAGCTGGTTTGCGGCAATGGTGACGTCACATGCATGCACGAGTCGTGAAGATTACAAAAATTAATCTAGGAAAAATTGGATTGTTGGATTTCAAATCAGTAAAGGTTGATGGAACAAAAATAACATTGTAACAAGCTATTTTATGGATGGTAACTGTAATCTTATTACTGAAATCTTATTAGTAATTGGTTACACTGCTAGTTACTGCAATAAGTAATATTACTGTAGTGCGTTACTATAACACATTACTGCCCAATACTACAGATACAGTCGTATGATGGAAATAGAGGATAATGTAAGAGTTTGTGGGGCCGAAAGTCTGAGACCATCAGTAAACATTATTTATTTAAGTAATTTTATAATATAACATTTCATTTCATTTTACATATCATTTTAATTATATGTATTTTTTATTTTTATTTTTACCCAAAAAAACTTTCTTTTTATTAACTATTGAGTAATACTTCTGCAAAAATGTTCAACTTCTACATAATACGTATTCAAAGACACATCTCTTGGAATATACAGAAGTTTAAACAAAAAAATCGTTTGGCAGTCTTGGATATGTGGCCTTGCTTACTTATTGTCCAAGAGCATCCTCTCTCTCTCTCTCTCTCTCTCTATTTATATATATATATATATATATATATATATATATATATATATATTGGCACCCTTTTATTAAATATTTTTTGCAACCTCCTTTTGCCAAGATAACAGCTCTGAGTCTTCTTTTATAATGCCTGATGAGTTTGGACAACACCTGACAAGTGATCAGAGACCATTCCTCCATACAGAATCTCTCCAGATCCTTCAGATTCCCAGCTCTTCTCTTCAGTTCATCACTCATTTTCTATAGGGTTCATGTCAGGGAACTGGGATGGTCATGGCAGAAGCTTCATTTTGTGTTCAGTGACACATTTGTGTGTTGATTTTGATATTTGTTTTGGATCGTTGTCCTGATGGAAGATCCAACCACAGCCCATTATAAGATTTCTAGCAGAAGCTGTCATGTTTAGATTTTTTATCTGTTGGTGTTTGCTAGAATCCATGATGCCATGTATCTGAACAAGATGTCCCTCCAGCAAAAAAATAGGCCCGCAACATTAAAGATCCAGCAGTATATTTAACCATGGGCATGGGGTACTTTTTATCCCTGTTTGCACCAAACCCATCTGGTGGCTTTGCTGCAAAAAAGCTCCTTTTTTAGTTTTCATCTGACCATAGAATCCAGTCTTGTCCGGTCTTGTCAACCAGGGCTTGACATTAATACCCACCAACCCACCATTTGGGGGTGGATTTCAGCTGTGGTGTGTAACACAGTCACTCCCACTAGCCTAGGCGGGTTGAATTTTATTGTATTTATTTTATTTTATTGTTTATTGTAGTCTTCTCAAAAGGCACCTGTTATAATCGCGTTATGCATTATAACCAATCACATGCGATTCTGTTGAGTTTATGAATGCGATGTCTAATAATCAGAGGCTCAGATTAGTTAGAGTTTTGTTCAGAGTGTGCTCTCACTCACTGAAATCTGCTCTCTCATCATAAACAACAAAGCAGAGCTGTACATGCAATATACGTAGATTCATTCATCATACAGCGATTGAATGTTTTTGTTCTATTTCAGCAGCTTAAATTTAAGTTTAAAACAATGATCACAGCAGACCATAGCGCATCTGATGTGACTGGCATAAAGTTAGGGACCGTCTCTAAAGTTACATACGGCATTGGTATACACATTTCTAACTTCAATAGCATTTGAAGAGAATGACTTACAGTCATACCTGGGTGTCAGGTATGATGCACACCTTTTAGATTATTTTATATTTAATAAAATTAAATATATTTAAATTATTTTATATTGAATAATATTTAATAAAATTAAATATCAAATCATGTGAAAATATGGATATGTATTTCACTAGGCTACTGGGCTCATACACAAAATATGCTAGATTTAAATATGTCATAGCTGATAGAACACTAATGAGAATATTGTTTAAGAATACATTTTATTTACACCAAAAAAAAAAGCAACTGTTAGTGTTAGTTTCTCTGTCTTACACACAACCGTATCAGAGCTAAATAGGCCTATTTGATGACCCGTCATGTTATACATTTCATGTAGACTTGATTTGGGTGTGTACAGTGGTCATTTACATATAGCCAACAACAAATTTCCTAACAACAATATGTTGGCCAGTAAAAATACTGAGTGGCTAGTAACTTTGGAAAACCACTAGCCACAGTGGCTGATGAGCAAAAACATTAATGTCAAGCCCTGCTGACAGCTGAATATGCCGGAGTTTGTTTTTGGATGAGCAAGAAGGATTTTTCTTGATTCTCTCCCAAACAACATGTGGTGATGTAGGGGTTGTTTGATTTTTTTTTTTGATCACCCCAAGACTCAACTAATCTCTGCAATTCTCCATATGTGATCTTTGGAGAGTCTTTGTCCACTAAAACTCTCATCCTGACCGTGCATTAAGATGATATAGACACGCGTCCTCTTCCAGGCTTGTCACATCTTTAGTTGATTCTTAATTATTGCCCTAATGGTGGAAATGGGGATTTTCAATGCTTTAGCTATTTTCCTACAGCCACTTTCTATTTTGTGAAGTTCAACAATCTTTTGCTGCACATCAGAACTATATTCTTTATAGTTTTCCTCATTGTGATGAATGATTAAGGGAATTTGGCCTTTGTGTTCCTAGTCACCCTGGTGTGCTAATAAAATTAAAAAATGAATGGGAGATATACTTCAGAGATATTTTACTCATAACAAATTCTAGGGGTGCCAATAATTGTGGCCAACGTGTTTTGGAGAAACACATTTATTTCATAATGTGATCCCCCGCCCCTTAAATTCTTTTACTTCAATTACATTTTTTGAATGAAAGAACAAAAGGATAAACAATGCAGATTTGTTTTTACAGCCTTCTTTATATATTATCATATTGATCCTATGGTCATGTGGGGTTTTGTTGTTGTTGTTGTTGTTGTCGTTGTTTATCTGTCAATCCACACTTTTTAGTCTTGGGTCAGGGTGAAAATGGGTTGATGATCTTTGAGTTGCACACACACTATTTCTCACTCGCACATAAACAGTTACACAAAGTCAAAGAATGGTGGTCGCAGGTCATAATTCGACAAGTCAAAAGAGAGAGAGATATCGGTCTGGGTGTAAAATACTATTTGGTCTCATATTTCATAATATTTGCTTTGCTTTATTGTGGAACTATCGATTTTTTTCCCCCAAATGTTTTTGAGGCCGTGCCTCTCTAGCCTCTTCAGAGAACCCGGCTCTGGTTGAGAAGCTCTGCTCTAGTGTCTGGATATGCTTGTTGTACCTGCTTCGAACAACAATGAAGAATTTCACAGCTGATCTGCGGTACAACCGGCCAAGACAGGAACAATGTATTATTTCCTCCCTGCGTTATAGGCAGAACATTTACTGAATAACAAAAGATAAAACATAGCTGCGTTTGACAGCTGCTAAGGCATGACATTTTTTTCATTTCATTTCTTTCCTTTCCACTTAAAATTTTTCTTTTCCCCTCAATTTAAAGTCAACATGAAAACAAAATGGATAAGACTAGTAACGTATTTTTTCATACATGTTCCTGCATGATTCATCAGTGCATGCTATTCTAAAGAAAAATGCTTAGCATATGTAGACAAATTTAAACTTCTGACAGAATATCACATTTTACTTGGGAATATGTCATATTGCAGAAGTAGAATGTTATTTTGTGTTGACTTTAATGTCCGTGTCCATCCACATGTTCTTTGAAAGTCTGCAAATATTGTCAAAACAATATCCTCTCAATGTTTGCTTTGATGTCATTGTGCAGGTCCCTCTTTTCATATAGCAATAAAATAATTTCACCACGTTGATTTCTGTTTTCATCTTGGTTTGAGGATCAGCCTCAAGCACATCACAGCAAAGGTTTTTTAGACAATCTCTTTCTTAGATGTTTTTATACATATTCAAGTTACTGAATCTAGCCTATATTTGTCTTTTTTTTAATCTCAGGCTATGTGCTCTGCAGCCAGCCTGAAAAAAACAGGAGAATCTACTCAACGTGCATCAGAGAACCACAATTCAATATAGAGCCACCTCAGTTATGATGTTTGGTTCTGATTCAATTCTGGGACGCCGATTGTATAAATACATTTCCACAGGTTTCCTTTTAGATACAGTGTTAGCCTTTGAAATGTTTGAGGTGAGGACTAAAACAAGCATGTAAACAGACAAAAGCTCTGTTTCAAAACCTAGTGTGTTGCCTCATTGCCTACTGGCTACATAATAAGTATTTGCAATGGAATACATCAGCGCTCTGCATGACAGACGCAATTTAAAAGATTTCAGTGGATTTGAGTTTGGCATTAGCATGCTGGCACAATATTCTAACATAAAAGTGACATTAATATTTTAATTGAACTTTTTCAATTTCTATTGATATTTTTTTTTGTTTAGTGTAAAGGGGTCATGAACTGCATTGTTTTATTGTTTTATAATGTTTCCTGAGTAGGGTTGGGTACCGAAACCTGGTGCCAATATGGCACCGGTACCTATGTAACCGGACCGAAACAGAAAGCAGATTTCGGTTCCTCATTTCGGTGCCACTTAAATTCAAACGTGCTTTCGTGCTTTGGCTGGCGTCGAGCCAGAGACAGACGCGCTCAGCACTCATCACATATCACAACTATTCAGTGTTTTCAAACACATAATGTTTATTTTAGGTTCCAAAAATATAAATGTATCACTTCAGAAGATATAAATGTTTCACATATAATTCTTTGAAAATTTCCATAACATAACAGAAAAATAACAAAAAGGTATACATGTGTACTCAAATTAAAGAAGAGGAGTTTAATTCTTTGTAAATGTCCATAGTTCTTATTGCTTTGCGGTTTGAGAGTCCTTGTAAAGTTTCAAAATAAATCTTCATGTCAGCCTTGAAATGGGTGATATTGGGAATCCTTTCAGACCATTTACATTTGTGTATGTAGAACTTATACATACTAGTAATATTATAAGATTTAATATAAAAACATGACTCTTTTCTATATCCTTTTTGTCATAATAAAAAATAGCATCTCTTTTCTCAATGTTAATTTTGGTTCCACTTAACATATTAAATAAATATTCTACATCAACCCAAAAGAATTTAACATATATACATAAAAAAAAGATGCAAAATAGTTTCAGTTTCCATTTTACAAAATACACAACATTCAGAAAGATCCTTTTTATATATTTTTAAAAACTGGTTTGTTGGATAAACTGTATGTATAATTTTAAAGTATATTTCATTAACTTTATTATTAACACAGTATTTGTTATTATAAGTCCAAATCAATTAATATTCTCAAAATGGTCATTCCAAAAGTATTTATTTCAAAATGTTGCAGGGCAATGAATCAAACGTCTGAAAAATGTATTATTGCATTTGCTATCTTTAATATCAACACCATTCAACAAGATCTTTTTTTAAATGTTGAATTTTTCTGAGGATCACTGATGCCTTGCAAAAGTCACAGAAAACCTGGTGGTATTGCATCGAAAACAATACTATATTCTCGTGGAGATATTGGAATACCAATTTGGAAAATAAAACCTCAGATGAACAACAACACATGACATATCACACCGTGTCATTATTTATTTTGCAAAAATAAAGCCAAAATGGAAAAGCCATGGGTGACAATGTAAGGACACCCTTACTTTTAACAGGAATTAAGAGGGTAAGTAACGGTCAGGCACTGCTAATCAAATGCCTTTGACTAACTGATCACCAGCAAGTGTGATCACCTCTATAAAAGCAGAGGTTTTGGCAGTTTGCTGGTCTGGAGCATTCAGGTGTGTGTGTTAACACAATGCCAAGGAGGAAAGACATCAGCAGTGATCTTAGAGAAGCTATTGTTGCTGCCATCAATCTGCGAAGGGTTACAAGGCTATTTCCAAACAATCTGAAGTCCATCAGTCTACAGTGAGGAAGATTATTCACAAATGGAAGACATTCAAAACAGACACCAATCTTCCCAGGAATGGACATCCCAGCAAATTCTCCCAAAGATCAGACTGTGTAATGCTCAGAAAAATTGCAGACAACCCAAGAACTACACCTCAGACTCTACAGGCCTCAGTTAACATGTTAAAGTTCATGACAGTACAATTAGAAAAAGATGGGTCATGTATAGCATTTTTGGAAGGGTTGCCAGGAGAAAGCCTCTTCTCTCTAAAAACAAATATGGCAGCACAGCTTAGGTTTGCAAAGTTGCATCTGAACAAACCATAAAGACTTCTACAACAATGTCCTTTGGACAGACGAGACCAAAGTAGAGATGTTTGGCCATAATGCACAGCGCCAAGTTTGGTGAAAACCAAAAGAGCATATCAGCACAAACACCTCATACAAAAAGTCAAGCATGCTGGTGGAGGGGTGATGATTTGGGGCTTGTATTGTAGCCACAGGACCTGGGCACCTCACAGTCGTTGAGTCGACCATGAACTCCTCTGTATACCAAAGTATTCTAGAGTCAAATGTGAGACCATCTGTCCGACAGCTAAAGCTTGGCTAAAATTGGGTAATGCAACCGGACACCAGCAAATCTACAACAGAATGGCTGAAAAAGAAAAGAATGAAGGTGTTGCAATGGCCCAGTTGAAGTCCAGACCTCATCCTGACTGAAATGCTGCGACAAGAGCTGTGCATAGACAAATGCCCACAAACCTCAAAAAACTGAAGCAATGTTGTAAAGAGTGGACCAAAATTCCTCCAGAATGATGTGAGAGGCTGATAAATCATGTAGAAAAGTATTATTTCAAGTTATTGCTGCTAAAATTGGCTCTACAGGCAACTGAATGATAGGGTGTCAACTTTGTCACCCATGGTTTTTCCATCTTGACTTTATTTTTGCTAAATAACAACCTATTCTCACTCCCAAGGCATCAACATTTGAAGCATGGTCAAGTGCCTTCCGCGTCACAATACCTCTAAAGGTACCCCTAGGCGTCACTATATCGACACGCAGGGTAATCCATTCATTTCAGTTGTTTGCCCAATGCGTCAGATCAAGACGCATTTAATTCTTTGCATTTGTAAAAGCAGACATGATTTTATGAATATAAAGCTACTTTTATATTTTGGAGCAACTAACCCAACTCCTACCCTAAACCTACCCACTTCTAAACAATAGAAAACACGTAACAGGCAAATAAAAGTACAGTCACAGGTATTTATTGCAAAAACTGACCAAAAACAGTATAAAAGTATTAACTGCATTCCAAGTCTTCTGAAGTCATACGATATCTTAATGTAAAGAACAGAGTTGATCTTAATGTTTTAATCGCTGAAATTATGATCCCGCCGCTCCGTGAACGCACTCATTCATATCTCATTCAAATGATACGACTCTTTAGCGTGACGCAATCGGTCACAAGACACACGAGAGCCAATGACATTTTACAATCAAAGCTGACGTAATGACGCAATTGGTCACGAGACATACGAGAGCCAATGCAATTTCACTATGAAATCTGACTATGAAATTTTAATGTGTGCATGATCGCTTTTGGGGATTTCCTTCACACAAATCAATCGTTTGTCCTCTGAACACTTGGAATATTTGTATTTTTTTGAATAAATTGTGCCTGCAGTCGTATCTGCCTGTTATATCCTGTATTTTATATCATATAATACACAAATGAGTAGGTTTAGGGATGGGATGGGGTTGGGTTACATTTTAAAACTAGCGTCTAAATAGCGTGAATAAAATAGATGTAAATAAAATTATGCTGGCTGATTGAATTGAGAATCGCACTGTATGAATCACAATGGCATCTGTGTATGACGCCAAAGGTTTCTCATTGAAATGTGACGTCATTCTCATCGAAAAATGACGTCCAGGGGTACCTTTAGCGTCTTAATTGTGACGCGGAAGGCTCTTGACCATGCTTCAGATTTTGACGCCTTGGGAGTGAGAACGGGTTGCAAATAAATAATAACACAGTGTAATATGTAATGTGTTGTTGTTTATCTCAGGTTTTATTTTCCAAATTTTAAGATCTGCCAAGCACTAGATGATTTTTTTTATTATGTCCTGATACAGAAAACCATGGAATTCAATAGGGTGTCCTAACATTTTCACATGACTGTATAATGTTGCAGAAGATTTCTATTTCAAATGCTGTTCTTGAGCAGCAAATCAGCATGTTTAAAAGATTTCTGACAGATCATGTGACACTGAAGACTGGACTAATGTAGCCGAAAATTCAGCTTTGCATCAAAGGAATAAATTACATTTGAAAATATATTAAAATATAAAATAGTTATTTTAAATTGTAATATTTCACATCCCTTGTTCCTTGGTGAGCATAAAACCCCAACCTTTTCAATGGTGAACATATTCTTAGAAGACAATAAAGATACTGTGGATATACCTTATGGAACAATTTTCTTTTCTGAAGCGCACCTAATATGACTTAAGATGTCTAGGTAGACAGTGGACTAGGTTTTGGAACAGAGTGAGAGTGTAATAAAGAGGAAGAAATGATGAGAATGACAAGTGCAAGGAACAAAGAATAATGGACATTTAAGAGAATTTTCAGCATCCTTCAGAATTAAAATGCTGCTACTTCAGCAAAAAAAGACATCAGCAGTTATGTGAAAGTGAGAGTGCTCTTCTAACAAAGAGTTTCGCAAACAACTGTCAGAGCACCAAAACTGTGATTGATTCTTCTGTAAAGGCTGCTGATTTTTTAAAGACGGATTTATTTATTTCAGAATTCTTTCTTGTCAGGTTATTTGTTGTCATAAGTATCTTGGGTTGTTATTTAACGTCATTCTGTTTGCAACTTACACTTCCATTTAAAGTTAATGTGATATTTCAGCATGGATTTAAAGATTTATATCTGCTATTGTTTGTATTGTGCAGCATTTTTCCTGTTATTCAAACTCTTTTGTAAAATGTGTTGTTCAGAATCTTTATTTCTGATTGGATGAGCCACATTCTAATTTGTTGTATATCAAATAAGCCAAGTTGCTATTTTGCTTGCCGTTAATTAGGCTAGAACTGTATGGCTATTTTATTTATATTATTTTGTTTATTTGAACCATATTACTCACCAAAAAATTCTGTCATCCCTGTTTGCCTTGCTCTCTTTTGTGGAATGCAAAAGAAGAAAGACAGAATGTGGAGCCCATTGACTTTCATTGTATGGACCAAAAAAAAACTAATTTTCTTAAAATATCTTCTCTTATGTTCCACAGAAGAAAGAAATTCATACAGATATGGAACGACATGAGGTGAGTAATATTTACATTTTTTTGTGTGTGCACTATCCCTTTAAATTAGATAGATTTACATTTTCATTTAATTGTTTAAATTATAAACCAATTATGGTAAAATTGACTTCACCTATTAAAATCACTGTATCACATTGTTTTAAGTGTCTAATTGCTTTAATATTGGCATCAGGGCTGTGGGTTTGCGGTTAGCTCATGTTCTGATATTTTAGGGCTTTTTTGCAGGCGATGCGAGTTTGAATCCAGCTTTTGTCATTTCCTGACCCTGTTCCCATCTCTCTACAAATATAGGTAGTATAAAGGTCAAAAAACACTTATAGAACGAGAAAATTGGAAATTACATTTTGAAATACTAGCTTTCATACCGCGATCTAAAAAATAATAATAATAATAACATAAGATGACCTTTTTTGCTGATGTACAAGCCAGTGAGAGTGAAGAATGACATTGAGGGTGGGGCTTTAATCCAGCTATTCTGATAGGCCATTTATGAGGTATCCATCAGTGGAGCGTATATATGAGGGCGATAAATCTGGCACTGGAAGGACGTGTGTGTTCTCGCCCTCCGAGTGGTTTGTATTGCCTGACTGTCGGCTTGATGGATGGTCTTCTGTTCCTGGCAGGTTCGCCAGGTCTCTCGGCAGCAGCAATGTCAGCATGTAGCTGGCCAACAGCAGCGCCATAAACAAATTTGATTGACGGGTCAGACACGCCCTTTCTACCGGACCTGGACGCAGAATGATTTCAGGGACGTAGACACTTGTTGAGAAGAGCCAGAGTAGACGAGGCCCACACATTAATGTCACAAAACAACATTGTGTGTATTTGATGCAGGCTTCAACCCGCTATTATCGCTATTATTATCTGCAGTCTGTTGATGTGGAGTGTTTGTGGAGTTTGACAGAAGACAGCGCGCCCTGTCACACGAACCCACTTCAAAAATACGTGTGGTGTGCATATTAATGGACGCCATTTAGAGCGCGATCGGCACCAATCCCACGTTGATGGAGAGCTCTTCCAGTTTTCATAAATATGCAAAGATTCCCATTACTTTGTTTGGATGGGAATTTTAATTTTGGTGGGGGTAATTTATGTATTTAGGCTTGTGAAATGAACGGAGAACAATTGGCAAGTGTCTAAAACTCTAGGAGTGGGTGCAGCTTAGTACACGTGAAAACAGAGGAAAAAGTGACATGAGGAACTGTGTTTCAGACAGTCGGTGAAAGCAAGCAGATTGAAATGTAAATGAAAATCGATCAGTGATAGAGCCCTTAAGTTGTGACAGACTGTGGATTGTTTTAGGATATTTGGGATTGTTGTTTGTGCAATAATATGAATGCATTCCATTTATATTCATGCCAGTTGTTAGGGCTGAGCGATACAGTATATTGAATATTCACAGCTGGTGAATATCAAGATGTCTTTATTTGGCCATTATGTTTTCTTAACGAATGTGCCATTTGACTAGCTTTGCAGTGTTTCTATTGATTCTTTCAGTAGCATTTCTAATTTAACTTTAATTCCACATCAGTCCAGATTTCAGTCCAGTTTCATTCAAAATCAAACATTCACACTATTTATCTGCGCCATCATTAAAAAAAGGTTAATGTTTCATACTAAAACATCTGAATGTAAATAAATATTGTTATATATTATTATTTGTCACCCATATTATTATTTTATCATTGTTATATTGGTGCATGTGAATGTAAATTATGAAATAATTTAAGTTTTTTTTATTTTAACATTTATATACTCTATGTGTGTGTGTGTGTATATTGCATATATCACACACACATGGTTTAATGTACCGTACCTTAAGCAAATTAATTGGCTTGTTCTTGGAAGTATATTCCAGAACAATTCAGAAAGGTGTTTTATAATTTTTTTTATTTGAAAGAAATTAATACTTCGATTGCAGATGACAACAACTCATCATCCCTGAATCATTGCTGCTTCCTGTATCTTTTCACTAGCACTGTTGCTTTGTGAACACAAGTCTTTGTGGCAGAGTATGTTTGGCGTGTGATATCAGTGAGGAAACAGCTCTTTCTGCCCTGCTAAACATCCTTTGCGGTTGTTTAGGTCTGGTTGTTTGACTCTTTATAAAGAGTTACACTGGTTTTCCCCCTGAGAGGACGGGCGAGAAGGGAGAGGAGAAGAATGGCTGCTTTGCAGATTGCTTTGAGGATAGATTGCCAGTTTCAGACTGCCATAGACACAATCAAAATCTCATTGCAGCAGAGGTGATTTTCTACATCCCCTACTTGTCGCATCAATCAAAATGCATCTAATGAAATAACACATTAATCCCTAATGCATAATGTCTTGGAACAAATGTCATATTCTTTACATTGTAATATCAATGACATTGAGGTCTTGTTGTTGTTTAATCTTTTAAGTCTTTTGCTTATTATCTTTTAGAGCTGCCTAAAATTAAATATCTTTTCCCACATGATACATAGCTTTTTTTTAAATTGCTGGTCTGTGTACTCATGTGTCAGATGGATGTCTTTCACCATTGCATACATCTTGTTGGGTTTTTTCCCTCCTGTGTTTGTTTCCTCTGTGAGCTTCATTTAAGACAGCAGTTAAAGGGGTCATGAATTGAGAAATCAAATTTTATAATATAAGAATATCCTGTAAGTTTCAGAACTGAAATCTTCCTTGAAATCTTCCAAAAACAGCTTTTATTGTAACCAATTCCAGAAAACGATTTGTCGTGTAATGTGCCTATCTATAGATAGGTGAAAGACCGCCTCTGCAGAAGAACATCGGTGCCTACTTCATTATTTGCAACTTTGGCCCCGCCCACTGGCATGTTAGTGAGATGACGAGGAGAGACAAGCAAAACAGGATCACTGGACTAAAACCACTATACCTTCCAAAGGATCCTAATGCTAGGAATGTGCTTATTTATACAACAATGTGAATGTCTCAGTTGAGCATTATTTATTTGTATTTGGTACATTTCACTGTGAATCCTTTGGTAAATCAGTCGCAACGCTGGAGCTGTCAATCAAACAGTTTTCTGGACTCTCGCCAAAACTCCAGTTATAATCAACAAATCTCTTATTTACATTATGTTTGCACTGTTAGTTATGATGAAAGCATTCGTTAGTGTGCAGAAATCGAGTTGCAATGACGAGATCACTGCATTCATGCGCTCAACATGTCTGTGATCGGCTACAGTGGGCGTTTACACTGAAGTCTCACAGCAGCCAATCACAGCAGTGGGCGTTTACACTGAAGTCTCACAGCAGCCAATCACAGCAGTGGGCGTTTACACTGAAGTCTCACAGCAGCCAATCACAGCAGTGGGCGTTTACACTGAAGTCTCACAGCAGCCAATCACAGCAGTGGCCGTTTACATTGAAGTCTCACAGCAGCCAATCACAGCAGTGGGCGTTTACACTGAAGTCTCACAGCAGCCAATCACAGCAGTGGGCGTTTACACTGAAGTCTCACAACAGCTAATCACAGCAGTGGGTGTTTACACTGAAGTCTCACAGCAGCCAATCACAGCAGTGGGCGTTTACACTGAAGTCTCACAGCAGCCAATCACAGCAGTGGGTGTTTACACTGAAGTCTCACAGCAGCCAATCACAGCAGTGGCCGTTTACACTGAAGTCTCACAGCAGCCAACCATTTTTGATGCAAAAATCATACTAACATTATAAGTACACTCCAGAAAACATTATAAAACAATAAAATAATGCAGTTCATGACCCATTTAAACATGACCAAATTCATCTTAACTCCCTGTATTCTGTTTTAATGTTTTTAAATTGTATTTCATGTATTTATTTTGTCCTCTTAAAAAAGTCACTGCTTGAAATGATTGGTTGATAAAGATATAAGCCTAAACCTAGCCCCTTCTGTATCCCTAAAATCTGACTGGTTAATAGAGATTTTGTTGCTATTATAGGCAAAGTCACAGTAAACTATACACTGAAGAAAATAAATTGGTGTAGGGTTTAATTCAAAGCCATTTTCACTTAGAAATTAAGTAAATTGTAAAGAAACAGAACGTAGCACATTGAATTAAACATGAAGTAGTATTTCTTTGTAAAGCACACTCCATTAATCGTTGTTTTTTGTTTACAACTTCAAAAATTATTTTTACAGTGTAGGTTTCAGACAGAGATATCTCTTCTCTTGAAGAGTCTTTTCTTTGTCTGTGTCCATTTATCAACTTTCCACATTTTTTCTTTCCCGCTCTCACCTCTTGATTGTTGTGCCAATTATTTTGGAATGGTAAGACCCCTCCAGCCTCTTGTAAATGATTGTGCGCAGTGCCAGATCTCTCTGCAGGCCTAATTAATCTATCCTAATGCAGGTAGGAGTAAATTATCACAGGAGGACAGTATCTTCAGGGTTCGACACACTTCCTTGCTCTGTATGGCGGCGTGTTTGTGTCAGTGTTGAGGTTAGGGTCATTGAGGTTCCCCGCCTCTATTTCCAGAGACCTCAAAAGGTGGTTTGATCTCTGCTAACAAGTAGCTAGAGACTGAAGAACCATTGATTCCAGGCATGATAAATTCAAGAGGCCATTTTTTTTACTGACTGCTCTCTTGACTTCTCTACTCCCCTGAGAGACAATTGGCAGGTTAAATCAGACTCTTCGGTTTACATATGTCAAAAAAAAATTGGTAACGCGTGTTGTTTCAGACTAATGTAACGATTAGCTCCTTTGATAGATTCTCCTTTGGTTATTTTATAACGATACTACTTTTGATTATTCCTGTTAATCTTGTTTATTTTATTTTATTATTTTTCACTATTACAATTGCTGTTATTTTTACTGTAAAGCACTTGGCTGAATGTTAGATATGAATGTTAGATATGAATGTTAGATATGAATGATAGATAGATAGATAGATAGATAGATAGATAGATAGATAGATGACTGAACAAGTTTTTTATTGTATATTAAAAATAGATTTAACTGAATAGATAGATGGACTGATGGATAGATATATGGTTGAATGGATCAATAGACAGCATATGAATGTTGCATGTAAATCTCAAAAGTTTCTTCATAGCATAAAGGTTACCATCTTGATTTCATGACTGGTTCTAAGTTGAAGGACAGGGAGAGGAGGAGAATGTAACAGGAGGGGGGATGTTATTCACCTGATCTGACCACATGCCATATATCCTGCTAGGTCCTTCTGCATTAGCATCGACTGCCACTGTACATTGAAGCAGGATCAGCTACTGACTAATGAATACTACAGGGTGCTTCTCAGCCTCATATATCTGTTTGTAGAGTGAATGGTAAGTTAACATGCAGAGGACACATTCTGCCTCTGAAGATGTCTACCATCTCAGCCCACTCAGTCTTAGACAGATCTGAGATGACACAGCTAAAGAGGAATCATCTGGTACAAGGGACTGATGATGTTCCTCCAGCCCAGAGCCTGTACTTGTGTGCTGGAGTGTTGTGCCTGGTGTTTCAGTGTGACTAAAATTAGATTTTTACATCTGAGTGGTGGAAAACTTGTCGATGTAATGTTAGTGTAAAAAAGTAAATGGCCTGTTATCGTCCATCTGGCCAAAAAAGTACACTACCTTTTAAATGATTAGGGTCAGTAAGACTTTAGGAAGACATTTGTACTTTTATTTAGCAACAACACATTAAAGACATAATATGTATTTTTCGCCACTATAGGTTGTTTATTCAAAACAAAGGCGTAGCTTGATGACGCCTTGATTTTGTGGAATCATGGGTTGTTGTCTTCACCTCTACAGCCGGTGGAAAAGAATCCAACGGGACTCGGGCAGAAATCATATTCATGGATGAGCTCATGTATTATAGATTTATTAACGTTACTGTAGTATGAAGCAGGGTGGAGCTGAACGAGGCGCTGGAGCGATTGCTAATGAGAGACGAGTGTGACACGCGGCTCAAGAGCAGTGGAGCTTTTACTCTGCCGCAGACGAGCGCTTCCGCTTCTTCCGCTCATGTGTATGTGGGGGAGCGCAGCGCTGTTTTATCATATTACATACATTTGAGTGTGTTTCATGTTGGTATTTCCATGGTTTCTACAAAATAAAAATTAAAATTAAATCAAGGGTAACGCAGGTATGATGTCATTGATAGGCGACGCATGGACACGGTCCGTATCCTGGGTAAATTTGCTTATTGCTTATTTAAACATTCTTGGAAACATTTGGGATAATGTAAGTACACAAGTCAACAAAATATATAAAATTGTTCTAGTGGTTTTTGGACATTTTAATCCAAAAATCTTACATATTTTGCCTTTAAATTAATGAAAAGTGACATTAAAGACATTTATAATATTACAAAAGATTTCTATTTCAAATAAATACTGTACTATACATCAAAGAATCCTGAAATAAAAAAATAAAAAAATAAAAAATAAAAATGTATCAAAAATATTAAGCAGCACAACTGTTCAACATTGACAATAGCCTAATAAGAAATGTTTTTTGCTTGAGCAGCAAATCAGCATATTAGAATCATGTATCATGTGACACTGAAGACTGGAGTAATTACATTTTAAAATATATTAAACATAGAGCTTAATTCTTTTAAACTGTAATGTTATACTGTTCTTACTGTATTTTTGATCAAGTGCAGCTTTGGTGAACATAAGAGACTTCTTTCAAAAACATAAAAAAAAATCTTACAGGCTGTTAACTTTTGAATGGTATAAGTTTTCCATTGTATTTTTTAAGTAATGTTACATATTTGAAAAAGTGTTCACAAAGAACACGTTTTTGCTTTGAAAAATGTGAGACGTGGAATGGGGGAAAAATGCAAGGTCTCGAGATGCGTTTTTAAAACTGATTTTAACTTGAGCGCCACATTTTTAGAATGCCATGTCATGCATGAAACGCTGCAAAAGACGTGAGCGCAGAGGTTATACACGTCCGTCTAGTGTGTGTTTTCACAGAAAAACAATGGAAAAGTAGCGCATTGGAATGGAAAAACACGTGTGAACGGCCCCTTATGGTGCAAATTTAAAAATAAGCCAATTTGTCAGACAGTAGTCTGATTATATAGCATGCAACTCGTTATGCATTACCGCTTAATCGGTTTTACTACTTTAACAACTGTATTTACAGTAAAAATACTTATGTCCAGCACCTTCCTGTATTCGTAATCATCACCAGTGTCAGTACAGCAAACCGTTGGGAATCCATCGAAAAATTCTGCAGGTTGCGTGAGTTGGTGTTGTACTGGAAATCTATAATATAAAGCATGAACAGAGCAGTTCCCTGGGATGCCCTATTGTTCCTCAACATCTCCTGCCAGCAACACGGGTGTCAGCCTTTGATTTGGAAAAAACTGTAGCTATTGCCCAGAACACTTGATACAGAATACCACTGTAAATGATTTATTCATGAATGGCTTTTTTTCTTGTGCTGCTTTAAGGAAAAAATTGTGTCGACTTCAATATTATCCATTATATAGAGTTGCATCCTAGGAAAATGATTGCCTTTCTTGACATTAATTAACTTACATTATCATTAGAGACTGCATTAGCGTGTTGATTGCTGTGTAGAAGAAAACTATGGGATGATGTTTTATTAAAATGGCCTTCCTTTTGCATTGTGCTCCATTATATGTTTGATCACATACTGTAAGCATTTGGTGGCCTGATTTTTTAGTATAGTTAAAATATACATTTATTATGGTGACAAACTGTTCTATGTTAATT
This sequence comes from Rhinogobio ventralis, assembly GCA_039654625.1. Lineage (NCBI taxonomy): Eukaryota > Metazoa > Chordata > Actinopteri > Cypriniformes > Gobionidae > Rhinogobio > Rhinogobio ventralis. Next base: position 36,392,043 of record CM077205.1, on the reverse strand, counting down.
ATTAAATGTGTTTGGAATTATTTACATACCACTGAGGCCAAGAAGTCACTAGGGAAGGCGATGGTGGTTACACAGTTTGATAGTTTAACACTTCAAACAGCTCATTAAGATTCCGCAAAGAATCACAGGCGCACATAAAGATGTGATATGAATAAGGGACTTATGTCCCTCCAAGGACCGAAAATGTGGTTCATATTCAAACATGCTTTGAATATAAATATTCAAATCTGTTATTAAGTTAAATAGTAGTAAGGTAATGGTTAATTCTATGGATGGAAAGTGCGAGTTTCGGTTCAACAAATGTGTGATTTTTAACCCATTTTCTTGTCACAATCCCACAATACATTTGCATAATCCAAACACTAGTGCCACTTCAGAGATGAACTTAACTGATTTGTTTTGTCACCGGATCCCTGTCCGTGCATAATTATCAGAATGTCTCAGACGTCGCTGCCCTTTCAATGTCATCACACATCGATTCACATTCCGGCTATGGGTTCATCTGACTCTGATATGCTATTAAGATAATTAATCTGAAATAAGGATCTTCATCTGGATTTGGCGAGAAGTAATTATAGCGATGATTTGCAAGCTATCGAAATGACCGCGGCGTTATGGCCGTATGGCACAGCAACCAAATCAACGCAGTGTTGCAATCAGACACGCTTCAGTGGAACCATTTCTGTTGCTCCCCCTCTCTAAACAATCACCACAGCTTTTGCTCTGTGTATTATGAATACCCTGTTATTTTATATTGCGGCTGGATCAGCATTTGCCCGAGTTCAAACAGAGAGAAAGATAATTGAGTGGATAATCATTCATGTGGTTTTGCTCTCAAATTTAGCCATGAACTTTTGAAGCAAGGTTTTTGATACTGCAAGGCGAGCCACTGGCTCTGAATTAGAGGCTTTGACATTTATTGTGGGCAAATGTGAAGCAATTTAAAATCATAGCTAAACAATATGGATTTCCTTTTCAGGTTAACCAAGGTCACTGTATTGACACAGAGGTCATTAAATAGTTCATTGAGCCCTCGAATGGTCATGTTTGCTCTAATTGATTACTGCTGATGCTGTGAGTGTTAATGAAGCTGACTAATGCTGAGGCTCAATGGTTGGTGTAATTATTTCCATATTGTTTTTTTACTCTATAAAAGAACATCTGTATTCAACACGTGTCAAAAAGAAAATGCAGATGTCCTATTTTTCTCCATTCTGATTTGTTTATGATCATCTAAATTGTCCGTGAGGCAAAACAGGTTCTTTAAATTAGTATTGAATTAATAGAGTCTGTACTCGAAGAACCACCATCTGAAGTGCAGCCAAGCAATATAAAACCATAAACCATAGAAGGAAAAGACTTTTACATATAACCGTATAACATACCAAATACTAAAACATTTTTTTTTCTAATTTAAGTCAATTCTCATACAGTATTTATGTATATATGCATGTATTTATTTATTTCCCATGAAAATATTTCAGAGTCTGTTGAGGTGTAATTGAGGATTGTAATTTTTTTATTTATATTTTAACCCTTTCAGACCCTTCATCCATTCAAATATTGATGCTATAAGAATATATATATATATATATATATATATATATATATATATATAAAATCTGTCTAAATCCGTGTTAGTGAGCACTTCTCCTTTGCTGAGATAATCCATCCACCTCACAGGTGTGGCATATCAAGATGCTGATTAGACAGCATGATTATTGCACAGGTGTGCCTTAGGCTGGCCACAATAAAAGGCCACTCTAAAATGTGCAGTTTTATCACACAGCACAATGCCACAGATATCGCAAGTTTTGAGGGAGTGTGCAATTGGCATGCTGACTGCAGGAATGTCCATCCGAGCTGTTGCCTGTGAATTGAATGTTCATTTCTCTACCATAAGCCGTCTCCAAAGGCGTTTCAGAGAATTTGGCAGTACATCCAACCGGCCTCACAACTGCAGACCACGTGTAACCACACCAGCCCAGGACCTCCACATCCAGCAACTTCACCTCCAAGATCGTCTGAGACCAGCCACCCGGACAGCTGCTGCAACAATCGGTTTGCATAACCAAAGAATTTCTGAACAAACTGTCAGAAACCGTCTCAGGGAAGCTCATCTGCATGCTCGTCGTCCTCATCAACTTGAGTGGGCAAATGCTCACATTCGATGGCGTCTGGCACTTTGGAGAGGTGTTCTCTTCACGGATGAATCCCGGTTTTCACTGTACAGGGCAGATGGCAGACAGCGTGTATGGCGTCGTGTGGGTGAGTGATTTGCTGATGTCAGCGTTGTGGATGGAGTGGCCCATGGTGGCGGTGGGGTTATGGTATGGGCAGGCGTATGTTATGGACAACGAACACAGGTGCATTTTATTGATGGCATTTTAAATGCACAGAGATACTGTGACGAGATCCTGAGGCCCATTGTTGTGCCATTCATCCACGACCATCACCTCAAGTTGCAGCATGATAATGCACGGCCCCATGTTGCAAGGATCTGTACACAATTCCTGGAAGCTGAAAACATCCCAGTTCTTGCATGGCCAGCATACTCACCGGACATGTCACCCATTGAGCATGTTTGGGATGCTCTGGATCAGCGTGTACGACAGCGTGTTCCAGTTCCTGCCAATATCCAGCAATTTCTCACAGCCATTGAAGAGGAGTGGACCAACATTCCACAGGCCACAATCATCAACCTGATCAACTCTATGCAAAGGAGATGTGTTGCACTGCGTGAGTCAAATGGTGGTCACTGGTGACTGATTTTTGGACCCCCCCGGACCCCCTAATACAGTAAAACTGCACATTTTAGAGTGGCCTTCTATTGTGGCCAGCCTAAGGCACACCTGTGCAATAATCATGCTGTCTAATCAGCATCTTGATATGCCACACCTGTGAGGTGGATGGATTATCTTGGCAAAGGAGAAGTGCTCACTAACACAGATTTAGACAGATTTGTGAACAATATTTGAGAGAAATAGGCCTTTTGTGTACATAGAAAAAGTCTTAGATCTTTGAGTTCAGCTCATGAAAAATGGGGGCAAAAACAAAAGTGTTGCGTTTATAATTTTATTCAGTGTGTGTGTGTGTGTGTGTGTATATATATATATATATATATATATATATATATATATATATTATCCAAATAAATCATGGATATAATGTTGGTGTCCGTGAAATATGAATTGTTTATTGATCCGTTAAGCATTATCCACTCACCGTCCACTTTATTAAGTATACCTATTCAACTGATCATGAATGCAAATATTTAATCAGCCAATCCAATGGCAGCAACTCAGTGCATTTAGGCATGTAGACATGATCAAGACGATCTGCTGAAGTTCAAACTGAGCATCAGAATGTGAAAGAAAGGTGATTTAAGTGACTTTGAACGTGGCATGGTTGTTATTGCCATTCAGTATTTCAGAAACTGCTGATCTACTGGGACAGCATTTTCTGCACATCATCACGTACAACCATCTCTAGGGTTTACAGAGAATGGTCCGAAAAAGAGAAAATTTTGTTGATGCCAGAGGTCAGAATGGCCAGACTGGTTCGAGCTGGTAAAAAAGGCAACAGTAACTCAAATATCCACTCTGAACGCACAACACGTCAAACCTTGAAACAGATGGGACACAGCAGCAGAAGACACACCGGGTGCCACTCCTGTCAGCTAAGAACAGGAAACTGAGGCTACAATTCGCACAAGCTCACCCAAATTGGCCAATAGAAGATTGGAAAAACATTGCCTGGTCTGGCCTGAGTCTTGATTTCTACTGTGACATTCAGATGTAGGGTCAGAATTTGGCATAAATAACATGAAAGCATGGATCCATCCTGCCTTGTATCAGCGGTTCAGGCTGCTGGGGGTGTAAAGCTTGGTTTATACTCAACACGTCCGCATGAGCACGAGGGTGCACGCGGCAATTATGACGTCAACGTGGTGTGGATGGTCATGCGTGTTAAGTGCGCAAGACCCCATTTCATGTTGCGGTGTGCATGACATATTTTGTAACTTTGCACGCAGCTCCACTTCCGAAGATGAACGACTTCGAGCCGATTTTGGCCGAGCAGATACGTCTCTCACAGGCACCCAGTTTGCCTTTGCCAAATTAATTGCTTACATTTACAAAATGAGCCTACAGTAGCAGAAATAAACCTTTTAAATGAATGTTTAATAAAAATGTTCATGAAATTAAATTTTTTTTAATGAAATTAGAAAATATTTAAGAGATTGTTGTTTAATTTAGTTTTATACATATGTTCACATGTCTATATATTTTGTTCTAATGTCAAAAGTAATAATCTCAAGGTTTACTGGATTTTACACAATTCTTTGGTTCATTTGTAGTGTGGGTTTGGTGAAGTGTAATATAAAACAAACATCATCACATGTGTACCTTACTTTGTCTAACCGCTGCTTACTGATGGTTTAGAGAACAATTACTCTGAGTCGCCCCCTGTTGTTTCAAAGAACAGTACAACAGTGAGCGTGTCGTGTATAAATGCCTTGTCCATTTGGAGAGGAGCGCGCACACTCAGCGGAGGCTCCCGGTGCACAGCCAGGCGAAAGTAAAAGAAGGCTTAATGGTGTAGGGGATATATTCTTAGCACACTTTGGGCCCTTTAATACCAATTGAGCTTCATTTAAATGTCACAGCCTACCTGAGTATTGTTGCTGACCATGTCCATCTCTTTATAAGCACAGTGGATCACAGTCTTTTGATGGCTACTTCCATCTCAAATGGCCTCCAGTTACCAGATCTCAATCCAATAGAGATTCTGACAAATCTGCAGCAACTTCATGATGTTATCATGTCAATATGGACCAAAACCTCTGAGGAATGTTTCCAGTACCTTGTCCAATCTATGCCATGAAGAATTAAGGCAGTTTTGAAGGCAAAAGGCGGTCCAACCCGGTACTAGCCAGGTGTACCTAATAAAGTGGCCTGTGAGTGTATATGGGTCATAAAGGTTAAAACTCTTTTATTAGACAAATCTGATCAATTGATTTGTATGACTAACATACAATGACTGACTGCCATTTTCATTTTTGTCACCCAAACTACTGCATCATTATCACAAGCAAAGATGTTCAAATGTCTTTTTGTTTGGTGACAAAACAAAAACAGATTTCTTTTGCTAATATAATTTCCGTATTCATCAACACTTATAAATAAATAAATCTCGCTACTATTGGTGCTGAACTATTTTGCAATTCACACTTTAAAAAAAATGCCAAGGGGTAAAAATTGTGCCAGCTATACTTCTACTTCTATGAATACGCAACTCATAGAAGTTCTAAGCCTTTAGAAATGCACTTCTCCAGAAGCCCATATAACTATAACGTCATCACATTTCTTTGCCATGCTCCTTTCCTCAGCTTTTTTACATTATTATTGTGGCTGTATATGTTTGAAATCATAGTTCTTTGTTAATGTAGGTTAAAGTCTCTTTTCATTCTTCTGAGGCTCAGGAGCGCAGAGACAGAGCAAACATTTCTTTGTAGCTCTCCTCTTCTTCCTTTCTCATACCTTGTCTCTTGTGCTCTCTGTCTCCTCCCTGCCTGCTCCCTCTTCCTCCTTCTCCCAGAGCAGTGTCTTTTAAGTATCTTGCCGTCTTCTCTTCTCTCCTCTCTTCGGGTCACAGACATCAAAGAGAAGTGCACAGAATGCCTCTTTATTCTGACAACAGCCCGAGAGAGTATCTGACTGCAGAAAACGGCAGCGGCGGTGGCTCAGGAGAGGCAAGGCGAGCGAAAGACGTTTATTGTGTGCAAAAAAATAGGATACAGTTTAATTTAACGGTCCATTAGCAATCTATTAATTTAATAAATATGCGAGTGTGTGATTAAATGAAGAGTTGGTATTGTGGCGCAGATGATTGAGATTTGAAATGCATTTTGTATGCACATCTGTGATCTTGAAATGGCTGTGACGGGTCTGCGCAAGGTGACGACAGGTGTCAATCAAAAAGACAAAAGTACACTCAAAGTTGTCAATGCAATCAGTACATGTTGTCATGACATAATTTTCCTTCTCAAAACATACTCAAAAACATTTACATCAGATTTTAGATTGCATACTTCTGGGAGGTCCTGCTGCGACAACCACACACAAGTGCGCTCTAAAAACCATTGGGTTGAAAATAATTCGATTTGGGTTGTTTTGCAGCCCACTGCTGGGACGAATATGGACAAACCCAACGGTGGGTTATTTAAACCCCTAGCATGCTGGGTTGTTTATTGAACTCAGCATTTGGGGGCAGTCATGGTCTAATGGTTAGAGAGTTAGACTGGTAACCTTAAGTTTGCGGGTTCGATTCTCAATACCGGCAGGAAATGACTGAGGTGGCTTGAGCAAGGTACCTAACCCCCAAACTCTCCCCACGGTGTCCACGGTTCCTAATGTGCTCACTGCTCCTAATGTGTGTGAACTTGGATAGGTTAAATGCAGAGGGCAAATATACCAATAGGGGTGTAACTCTTCAAATTACACACGGTTTCAGTACGGTTCGGTATGTGCTATGTTCAGGGAAATTAGGACAACTTGTCAAATAAAAATAGAAGAAAATAAGAACAAATAATCAAACTACATCAATAGCATAAATACATACAATAGAGCACAGATGCATATAAAATAAACCAGTTTGATTTATTATTATTGATTTATTAAAATAAATCAGGTTTTTCATATATGTATCTAACAGTAGTTTTCAGGTACAGAAACTGAATAAAGTATTCAAGTATAAAATAACATTGCATATTATATTCTTCACTGTACAAATGAAGATTAATCATTACTGAAGTACGATGTGCTAAAAACAGACGATAACATTGTCAAAACGCTCCACATTCACATAAATCCGCGAAAATGACTAAAAAGGCTGTATTATGCAGGCCAGTAGTTGGAGATACCGCTTTTTCAAGAAACACCCCGCTAACACTTAACACGCATGTGCATGACGTCACCGTTTTCACAGATTCGCTTTTTTGTTGTTTACATGGAGACAGTAAAGGCATCGTTTTCAAAATCATGCACTTTAAAACCCATTTTCAAAGGTTTGCGTTTTCAGGCCCCCAAAAAGCTGTTGTTGTGTAAAAGGCTCCCCAAAACGGTGTTATGTAAACAGCCCCTAAGACATAATGCACGGATCCAGTACATACTACACATGAACACGTCTTTCTCGACTGTTTACATTTTACTTAAAGGGGTGGTTGATTATGATTTCACATTTTAAACTTTAATTAGTGTGTAATGTTTCTGTTTGAGCATAAACAACATCTGCAAAGTTACGACGCTCAAAGTTTAAAGCAAAGGGAGATATTTTCTTTTTAAAAAATCGCTTTTTAAGGACTACAACAAACGGCTGGTAGGGACTACACAAGCTTCCTCCCGGGTTAGTGACATCACTAACCCTGAAATTTACCCTGGGAACACACAACAAAGGGGGTGAGATTATCATGACAGAATATGCTAATCAATGACTTGAAGATAGTTAACTCCACATTAGCTGCATTAAATTCATCAACTAACCATTCAGGAACATCTTGTTGCATTCTACATGGTGTCACTTCTTCTTGAGTCTCTCCATCATTGTCTGACTCCGGTTTGAACATAAAAGGGTGAACAGTTTAATTGCCTGTCTGCATGAGGTAATCAGAGCTGCTAATTTGTGTTCTTGAAGCTCCGCCCCGTGAGCAGCAGCTCATTTGCATTTAAAAGGACACAAAAACGGTGTGTTTTTGCTCACCCTCAAAAAGTGACAATTTTAACATGCTATAAAAAATTATCTGTGGGGTATTTTGAGCTAAAACTTCACATACACACTCAGGGGACATCAGAGTCTTATTTTACATCTTGTAAAAAGGGGCAATCAACCACCCCTTTAAGACATATCCTACAATGTTTGCTAGGATACTCGTCAAGACGGGCATGTTGATAATTTTTGTGTGAATATGTCCGTTCAAGCACAAGACTTGAAAGAGAACTTAATATTTGCGTGCTGTCTGCCACGTGCCGTGTGCACGCTTCAGATGAGTGCACACTGCACACACAAATCTTCTCACAGCGCACGCGAGTTCTCTTTTGCGTCTTGCTCTTGAATGTTTAAATTGTTCAAAGCTTAAATGAGTTTAGTTTAAACACAGATAGCAATGTGTGGTGTTCAGGGTTCACATCAACACCCGTGTGATAACGGCGTAAATGACTGGGTCACGTTCGAGCAGACGACACTCTCATACAAGAGTGATTTGTCCACGTTTTTTGATCAGCGCGGTCGTAATGTATTGGGAAGCCAGAAAGTGTATCCATCGACAGAAACATACATTAGCCAAACTCTGTCTGTTTTACCCGTTGTTATTTTTAACAAACCATATTATAGATGCGTCGTCATATTTGAGATGAACCGCGGTGCAAGTACGTGCCGAACCATGGGTGGAGAACGGTACGGTTCGATTTTTTTTACTGAGAAACGTTACACCCCTAGTTAGCATACTTGGCCTTCACGTCATGTCACTTTCATAATGGGTTGATTTATGCTAGTTAATTTTTACAGGAATACTAGCTTACCAGTAACACAGGGTTGTTGTTATGTCAGATGGTGGGGGGGGGGGGGTGAATTGTTTCAACTGCCACTAACCCAATGGCTGGGTATTACAAAAACTACCCAACCATGGAAAAAATAACCCCCCAAAAAATTACCCAACAGGCTCAACATGCAGTGTTTCTTAGAGTATGCTGTTGAGATGAACGGGAATGCAAATAGATCAGTTTTTATAGACTTCCTTGTGTTAACGAGCTTAATTAAGTAACCTGTAACCCCAAGCTGGTGTTACTCCCCCTTATTTTTCTCCCTTCACATCATTAGAGTTTCTGAATCATTGCACTATGAAAGCAGCAGAGGTAGCTTCGCTCTGATGGATGATCCAGTAAGCTGAGCAGAAACCTTGAGCGTCAGCCACAAAACCTTGAGACGGGGAGCACATAATGAACCTCCCCTTCAGCCATTATAAGAAAGAAAGAAAGAGAGGGAAAGAGGAGAAGAAAGACGAGATAAATAGACAAGGCTTGGGGGAGAGGGAAGCAAGAGTGGGAAGAAGGCTTAGCATTAGTGTGTATGGCTGCATCCCAATTCACATACTTATACTTCATACTAAAAGTATGCTTCTCTGAAAGGAAAGTACATAATTTTGAGCAATATTTATGGACTGGTGGGTCACGACTACATTAAATATGGGTGCACTTGCAATGAGAATAAATACATGTCAGCTTTTGGCAGTTCAGTCCAATAATGAGTCAAGAAAAAGTTGCTCTTCGCTTCTGAATATATACTTTCCTTAAATAAAGTATGCCAAATGGAGTTAAGGAGCCATCAGATTGGAAAAGTTGAAAAATAAAATAAGAACTGTTCAGGTACCATGTTAAATTGTTCATGGTATATATTTGCCATTCAAATCATTCAGGCTGCATTTATTTGATAAAAAAAAAAAGTCAAAACAGTAATATTGTGAAATATTATTGCAATGTAAAATAACAGTTTTCTATTTTAATATGCTTCAAAATGTAATTTATTCCTGTGATGCAAAGCTGAATTTTCAGCAATATGTCACGTTTGATCAATTTAATGCATCATTGCTGAATAAAAGTATTTTTCGTTCACAAAAAAATGCATACTTTTGAACAGCAGTGTAATTTAATGTAAATTTGTTGCTATTAGACAACAAGAATATGCGTGGTGCGCACTATGCATACCTAAAAACATGCTTCATTAAAAATCGAAAAATAAATTATTTCAACACACTTAAAATGGAAGATTATGGGATGCATTGCCCAATGTACTATGCTCTATTGCAGTGGTTCTAAACCTTTTTTGGGCCAGCGTCCCCCTACCCATTATCCCCCTATCCACTACTCTATTGTATAATTAACATTTTGCACATGTAGTCATATGGGTATTCCTTGTGTATAGAACATTTGCATAATACCCCAAGCTATACATGCTACATACTGCATAGATAGCAGTAGAGTAATACAGTAGCATGATATTCTGAACATAACCTCTGCGCTTGTACTGTATATAGGACACGTAGTATGAGAATTGGGATGCAGGCTGTGTGTCTGATAGAGTAAGAGAGAAATAAAGAGAGATATGGGTGCTTACAAAGCATGTAGCGTCCGCTGGTATAGCTGCCAATTGGAAGTAACGTACTGCCTGCAAGAGCAAATTAGCCTCTAGGGAGTTCTTCACCTCAAATTGAAATTGACAGCAGGTGACACTCACAAACTCATTAAAATACCTCTGGCAGAGGTCGGCCTTATGCTGGGCCAGCGCAGGCCAGACAGTCTATCAACAGGGGGGTGATAAATTAAATATTTTGTCCAGGGCCTGAAATGGGGAGGAGTTTCATTTTTTGGCCTTTCGAATGATTTAACTTAGTAACTTGTCCAGGGAGTTCAAAGTATTCTGGATGGAACAACCTGCAAAGTTAAACGCTGCCTGTTATTTATTGCCAATAAATTTTTATAGCTGTTTGGTGTTATAGTGTGTTTAGAGGCGAGGTGCTGAGATGGATCTCATTTAGAGAATGCTAACCTGATGTTCTTTGTAAATTTGGCCACATAAATCCATTTGTTTACCACTTTTGAGACATTTGGCTTGCAGAGTGAGCCATGCGGTCAAGTTTTGGTCTGTTTGGATGAAAGCTTGTGCCTCGGTGTCCTTCCCACCCATATGGCAAGTGCTGGTCATTAGCAGTGATTTTTGTTTCTCTGTCTCTTTTGCTCTCTCTTTCAATTCATGACTAGCGGCACAGCTTGCGTTTTCCAGCCATTTAGCATTTGCAATATCGACTGCTGATCTTTTCTGATTCAGTTTAGTCCACTAGAGTCGAGTGGCGTGCAGCGTGTGGCATGTGGCATGCATGAAGGGAATTAGGTGTCTCTCAGACAGGACTTTAAAAACATATGCAGCTGACTGCTATATCGTCCTAACTGTGATTAAACTTCACATGTGACTGATATGAAATGCACTACATAGGTAGCAACTCATTGCACTACATAGGTAGCAACTCATTGCACGACACTAACCATTGGAATCAGTTGTGAGCTACATGTTCTTAATGTGGGGACCACTATTTTTTGTCAATTTTTTTTTATTTATAGTGCCTTTCACACATTTTTTCAGACATGTTTACAAAAAATATATATTTGTACATTTCTATTTTTTGCAAATATTTTACAGTAGGTTTCACTGTTGATTGCAACAGAGTGGAGTTTTATGTTAGTGTGTTTCTAAGCTAACAACCCATAAGCACAAAAATTCATAGCACATACATATGTAGGGTAAAATAATTCCTGTGATCAAAGCTGAATTTTCAGCATCATTACTCCAGTCTTCAGTGTCACATGATCCTTCAGAAATCATTCTAATACGCTGATTTAATGCTCAAGAAACATTTTTTAAAGTGGACCTATTGTGCAAAATTCACTTGTACATGTTTGAACATTAATGTGTGTACACAACCACCCTATAATGGAAAAATCCAGCCACTTTTTTAATTCCCATAAATCATAAGCAGTATCTCAGAACTAGCCGTTTGCAGTTTCTATGCAATGTGATGTCACTTTGCACAGGCCCCACCCACGACTGCTGACAGACTCTGCCCTATTAGCATGGACCCCGCCCTGAGTGAGCTTACGTTCACAGACATAACTGACTGTGATCTTTGTGTCTTTTGACATTTCTGTGAACTTTGTGTGTATTTGACAGTTTAAGCGCAATAAGACGTGAAAGAGAACTTAGTTTAATACTCACTGGACATGCCGTCTGACATCCAACTCTCTATGTGTGTGCTTCAGGTGTAACAGGGGGCGGGGTGCAGCAGCTCATTTGCATTTAAAGATACATGCATAAAAACAGCATGTCTTTCCTTCCACTCAAAAACGGGCATTTAAAACATGGTATAATAAATGATCTGTGGGGTATTTTGAGCTGGAACTTCACAGACAAATTCAGGGGAAACCTGAGACTTATATCACATCTTATAATAAGGTGCATAAATAGGTCGTCTTTAATATTATCACTGTTGAAAACAGTTGTGCTGCTTAATATTTTTGTGGAAATGGTGATACTTTTATAGGATCTTTCAGGATTCTCTGATGAAAAGAAAGTTCAAAAGATCATATAAATCATTTGTAACATTGTAAATGTTTTTATGGTCACTTTTGATCAGTGGTGTAATGTAACGAAGTAATAATACTTCGTTACAGTACTTGAGTATTTTTTGGGAGAATCTGTACTTTACTTGAGCTTTTATATTTCTGTCAACTTTTACTTTTACTCCACTACATTTCTTAAATAAAATGTATACATTTCCCCAAAGCATTTATTTACTTACTACAAAATAAAGTCGGAAGAACAAAGACTGCAAAGAAGCATGTGCAAACAAGGGCCACATGTGTCCGTTGCTGAAGTGGCTGAGAAGGGTCTACTGTCATTATACAGTACGAGAGCAGCCTCTAGAGGAGAAATAAAAACTCACAGATGCCTCGTAGAGTTTGTTTTGACATGTGACGTGAGGCTGCGCGCTGCACAGAGCACGGACAACAAAAAGTTATGTTATACAGTACAATATATATGTTTTCATATCACTATAAAGTAATTTGTTTGACTAAATGCTGCATTAGTGGAGAACAGCATTGTGTTGGCCGTCGAGGCTGAGAGGAACATTAGTTGTAGCTCAAGCGGCCACAAAAACACATGCAAATCTGACCCAACTGTTTAATGTCACGATTGTTACCATATATTTGCATTAGTTTTTATCCATTTGTTCACTTGTATGCATTCGTTATCCAGCAAAATTGCATATTTTAACTGTATCCTTATCATGCAGCCGACAGAAACATAACATATATCAGAAATGCATTCGATTTCAGTTTTTTTAATCTGCTCTGTAACACATATTTTGATTAGATAATTATCAAGTGTTCTAAAATAGAAGCAAATAACGTGTGAAAGTATACATATAATATTTATATGTATATGATTTCAATGCTATGCATCAATGAATTGGTAGCACTTTAAAAGTCCATTTGTAACATTAAATATGCTTAATAACAATGTTGTTCAATGTTAATTTCAACATTTATTAATACATTTTAACATTTTAAAGTTGTCTCTTACATTAGTTACTGTACTATGAATTAACATGAATGATGAAGGTATAATTAATATATTAGAATTTTTTATATTTAAAACTTGCAATAAACATGGCATGACCAAGAATGGAAGAGAGTTAAAACTGAACACAATCTTGCTGCTCAAACAATTTTTTATAATATTTATTTTGAAACCTTTTGTATTTTTCATTTACTCTTGCTTTTACTTTCAATACCAAAAAATAATCTTCATACTTAAGTACAATGAATATCGCATACTTTAAAAATTTTACTCAAGTAATATTCTAAACAGTGACTTTAACTTCTACCAAAGTAATTTTCTGGCAAGATATCTATACTTTTACTCAAGTATGGCTTTCAAGTACTTTATCCACCACTGCTTTTGATCAATTTAATGCATCCTTGAACCTGAATAAAAGTATCTTTTCTTTAAAGTTAGTTATTATATAATTGCATTTTATGCATTAGACTTTAGCCTAAAGGTGGCTTCATTCACTTTTTCACCCATATTCAACATTCCCATCACTTTGCTCTTTTTTCTCTGCTGGGTCAGGCTACCCTTTTCTTATCCACTCCTGCTCGTTCCTCCTTTTAGCCCCCAACTGTCCCCTACATCAGCCCAAATACTCGTTCCTTCTCTACCTCATCCCCCTCATCTATGTGTGTGGGTTAGATGTATAGGAAGGAAAAGGCCTAGGCTTGTAAAAGAGAGGCCTAATGAAGAATGTATCGATTTCCTATAAGAAGGATTTAATCAAAGTCCTACGACACATCCACTGGGACAGAAGCCTCGCTACAGCACCAAATTACACTTCATACACCATCTATTTTTCAGCCACAGCGATAAATGGAGGTGCCGAGCAGATAGATGAGAGTCCCTTCAGCTCGTTCATCATACCCAAACTAGGGGAGGAAAGCAAAGTGATTGAGACGGGCAGCAACAACAGCCAATGATAAATAGACTGGGAGGTGTCAAGGGGGCGGGAACAGCATTCACCATTGGAGGAGGGAGCTTTAATTGAATTTGGGAAGAGAAGGTTATATAATGAATGATTCATTTGATCTATAAAAAATATATGACATTCTGTCAGTGAGTTCTGTGTTGTTGTTGTTGTTGTTGTTGTTGTAGCATAGAGCGTTTGTAGTTTATTAGACAGTAAAAATAAGTAATTCAATTGACTGAACTGTTACTATGGATCGTTACACACTACAGTGGAGGAACTTTACATGCACAACAAATCTGATGTGGATTTGCATCAGCAAAATGCTGTTTGTCTGCAAATACAAGGATTATCATTTGGATTTGAATATGCTAATATTACACAAACACAAGCAAATTCGGTATTTGGCCAATTAATACCATAAAAATGTCCTCTATTTCTACAAAATCAGGGATAACCACACTTAAAGAAAACTAATATTATTTCAGTGTATTTGATTTAGGGATATTCTGCTTGGGAAGAGGCCATAGGGAATGAATATCTTTGTCACTAAACAACCCTGTTTTGTTTTAAAGTGAACATGAAATCAAATTTTCTCTCCTAATGCGTTAAGCAGGTCTTATAGAGGTTATGCATTGACGTCACTTTCCCGCCGGAATACGCCCCCTCAGCCGGACTGAGTGGCAGAAGAGCTGCTGCATAACTGGATTTAATAGTGGAAAGTGCGAAGACACGAGTAAAACAAATAATTATCAGTTTAAATTAAAGGTTAGACTCAATACAAGTGTTCCTTACAACTTACCAAAGATCCAATGATCCATGGATATTGACATGCAGCCAGGAATCGTGTTTCCTGACATATGAGTCTGATTTCGATGCCGCAGAAATACATAAAGACAAATCTGCTTGTAAACGCTTTATATAAATACAATATAGGTAGGTCTAATCTGGGACAATGACAATGTTATATATATATTGTCATAACATTTAGCCCTAAAACTTTTGTAGTTTTTGTCAGTGTTTATTTAAAAACATCCAATTATACATGAGATGGTAAATATGTAATTGATGAGCTGTCAGTACAATGTATAGGGTATGATTTTACCCCAAAATTCAACATATTGACACAAAATGATAACTGCAAACCCACGTTTTGCTGCCTGGAGTCGATCCATTTGCTTCTCTTTTCGGTAGCTTTCAGCAGTCTGTAAAAATATACCTCAGATTTCTTGTCAAATCTATTTTTACAATCAATCTCAAAGCTCTTTCCAATTTTAGATGTATTTTGTGTGTTTTCCACAGCATTGACGCTGAAAACCAATGCTGCTGCTCAGTCTTTTTGCCACTCAGTGGGCGTAACCGCAGTCACTCAGGCCGACGGGGACGTCATGAACAGACGTCTTTTTTTTAATACTTGACATTTTACTTTTACGTTTACATTTGAAATAAAATAAACATTAACTGAGATAAATATATATGATATATATATATATATGAAAGATAAATATATATGAAATATATCATTTAAAAAATAAAAAATAAAAACTATTTCAACTAGTTGGCAAGGCAATATTTCTCATTTTCATTTAGTATGACTTGATGTGCTTAAAAAACTAAAACTGAAATAATAATTAATAAAAACTATAGACATTTTTAAAGAAAAATGATGAAAACAGAACAAAATGACTAAAATCTAATTTAAAATATTGATAAAAACTATAATAATATCTCAATGATACTAAAATAACACTATTGTGCACAACTCATTGGTGCATGAATTCAAAAGAAAAGAAAAAAATCTTTTTTCAAGCTTCCCTTTAAATGTAATAACTCTGAAACATGTTTTTGACTAACAACACGGAGGCCGTGCATGCAGGGGAAAAAGTTTATTTTGTCAATAATACTAGATAACATTAAGGCAATACCAATTATGGCAATAAAACCAAATAATGATAGATCTGATAAAGAAATGTTTCAACTGAGATACATACTGATGGAAGTGCTCTCACAAATCAACTAGACCTTTCACCTCCACATCCCGGATAAAAAGCCTCTTCAAAAGAGGTGTTTCAGAAGAGTCCAAAATCACTTTCAGGTTTGGCTTCATTCTGATATATTCTTTCTCACTCATAAATACATCCCATTACTGAAGTGAAATGAGCTGCAAATGCCATTGACTTCAAAGCCTTTTTCAATTAGAAGGTACACACATTTTAGAGACTTTTTCTCCCCTTTTTCTTATCAGGCTACAAACGAAGGGCCTTTTATGTTGGTGAGTTACTATGGTGACCAGTTATCCTGTGTGTGCTGTGCTATGCTTGAAAGACCCCCACTGGTAAAGTATGCTGTAAATAGTTGTACAATAGTTCATCTGCATATACTCCTTGATTGGAGTGGCTGCAGTGGCGTGCCACTCGGGCGAGAGAAATGAATCTAAATAGATTTGCTCCAGAAACATCAACTAAATCAAACCTGTATTGTTGTGTGAATATGACACGATGTCCGCTGTTTGCCTCAAGAGTTATGGCGAAAGCTAGAATTAAACATAGTCTTTTCTGAATGAGTGATGCATAAAAGACTGATTGGGAGCTCATAATGAATGCAGAAAACGTCACACAAAAAGCTACCACAATCCAAACAGACCACATTAAAGTTTTCTGATGCTATTTAAAAGTTGTCAACTTTTGATAGTCATGTCATACTGTTTGGCATTTTGGTAACACTTTAGATTAGGGAACACATATTAACTCCTAATTACTGCTTATTGATAGTAAGTTGTTGTAGTGGTTTTGTTTAGGTAGCATTAAGGGAATATGGTCATGCAAAATAAGGCATTAATATGTGCTTTATAAGTACTAATAAACAGCCAATATGCTAGTAATATGCATGTAAATAAGAAACTAGTTAATAGTAAATATGTGTTCCCTAATCTAAAGGATTACCTGCGTTCAACTCTTCAATCTTTCGGCGATCTGAGGGAAAAACACTTCACTTCAGGTTCTGGTATTTTAAAACATCTACAAAGAAGCTCCAAACAACAGATGTTTTTATAGGCCAGTGTGCATTATTTATGATATTCTAATCCAACAGAATAATAAACACCTTTAGAAGAAAAAGATGGGCAGCACAGCCTCTCAAAATGTGGATTTGTTTGTCATAAAGCATTCCTGCATCTCATTTGCGTGTTTCCTCTCTCCTAACACCAGTTAGTCCCTCTGCGTTAATCCACACATGGATTGTCACATCCTGACAAATGGTTGAGCAGTCAACACATGCTATATATAGCAGTCTGCTGGGTGGTCTTTAAAATGCTGCTTTTTTAGTCTCACTGGCAGTAAAGTGAATTGCATGAGCTTGGGTGAATGTTACTGTTACTTGTCAGATAGAATGGCTGTGTTGTTCTCATGTGGTCTAGTTAAAAGATGTGTGTGGCTGCTGATGCAGTTGTCATGTCAGTGCTTTCCGCTTGGGTCATCCTTGATTCTTTGACCTAATGTTTACTAGGAGATGTCTGTTCAGTTCAATAGTTGATTTGGACAGGTCCCTCTATAGGTCTCTTTACTAGCTTTTACTTTGGTATGAAATATATATATATATATATATATATATATATATATAGATATATATATATATATATATATATATATATATAAAATACTATATTGCCAAAAGTTTTGGGACGCCTTTACATGCACATTAAATGTCACTTTAATGACATCCCATTCTTAATCCGTAGGGTTTAATATGGAGGTGGCCCACCCTTTGCAGCTCTAACAGCTTCAACTCTTCTGGGAAGGCTTTCCACAAGGTTTAGGAGTGTGTTTATGGGAATTTTTGACCATTCTTCTAGAAGAGCATTTGTGAGGTCAGGCACTGATGTTGGACGAGAAGGCCTGGCTCTCAGTCTCATCCCAAAGGTGTTCTATCGGGTTGAGGTCAGGACTCTGTGCAGGCCAGTCAAGTTCCTCCACACCAAACTCGCTCATCCATGTCTTTATGGACCTTGCTTTGTGCACTGGTGCGCAGTCATGTTGGAACAGGAAGGGGCCATCCCCAAACTGTTCCCACAAAGTTGAGAGCATGAAATTGTCCAAAATATCTTGATATTCTGAAGCATTAAGTGTTACTATCACTGGAACTAAGGGGCCAAGCCCAACCCCTAAAAAACACCCCCACCCCCTTCACCAAACTTTACACTTGGCACAATGCAGTCAGGCAGGTACCGTTCTCCTGGCAACCGCCAAACCAGACTCGTCCATCGTCTCTCCAGACAGAGAAGCGTGATTGGTCACTCCAGGGAACACGAGTCCAGTGGCGGCATGCTTTACACCACTGCATCCAACGCTTTGCATTGCACTTGGTGATTTAAGGCTTGGATGCAGCTGCCCATTTCCATGAAGCTCTTTACGCACTGTTCTTGAGCTAATCTGAAGGCCACACAAAGTTTGGAGGTCTGTAGCTATTGACTCTGCAGAAAGTTGGCGACTTCTACCCACTGTGACCCTCAGCATGCGCTGACCCTGCTCTGTGATTTTACGTGGCCTACCACTTTGTGGCTGAGTTGCTGTTGTTCCCAGTTACTTCCACTTTGTTATAATACCACTAACAGTTGACTGTGGAATATTTAGTAGTGAGGAAATTTCACGAATAGACTTATTGCACAGGTGGCAACCTATCATGGTATATATATATATATATATATATATACACTCACCTAAAGGATTATTAGGAACACCATACTAATACTGTGTTTGACCCCCTTTCGCCTTCAGAACTGCCTTAATTCTAAGTGGCATTGATTCAACAAGGTGTTGAAAGCATTCTTTAGAAATGTTGGCCCATATTGATAGGATAGCATCTTGCAGTTGATGGAGATTTGTGGGATGCACATCCAGGGCACGAAGCTCCTGTTCCACCACATCCCAAAGATGCTCTATTGGGTTGAGATCTGGTGACTGTGGGGGCCATTTTAGTACAGTGAACTCATTGTCATGTTCAAGAAACCAATTTGAAATGATTCGAGCTTTGTGACATGGTGCATTTTCCTGCTGGAAGTAGCCATCAGAGGATGGGTACATGGTGGTCATAAAGGGATGGACATGGTCAGAAACAATGCTCAGGTAGGCTGTGGCATTTAAACGATGCCCAATTGGCACTAAGGGGCCTAAAGTGTGCCAAGAAAACATCCCCCACACCATTACACCACCACCACCAGCCTGCACAGTGGTAACAAGGCATGATGGATCCATGTTCTCATTCTGTTTATGCCAAATTCTGACTCTACCATCTGAATGTCTCAACAGAAATCGAGACTCATTAGACCAGGCAACATTTTTCCAGTCTTCCACTGTCCAATTTTGGTGAGCTCGTGCAAATTGTAGCCTCTTTTTCCTATTTGTAGTGGAGATGAGTGGTACCCGGTGGGGTCTTCTGCTGTTGTAGCCCATCCGCCTCAAGGTTGTGCGTGTTGTGGCTTCACAAATGCTTTGCTGCATACCTCGGTTGTAACGAGTGGTTATTTCAGTCAAAGTTGCTCTTCTATCAGCTTGAATCAGTCGGCCCATTCTCCTCTGACCTCTAGCATCAACAAGGCATTTTCGCCCACAGGACTGCCGCATACTGGATGTTTTTCCCTTTTTACACCATTCTTTGTAAACTCTAGAAATGGTTGTGCGTGAAAATCCCAGTAACTGAGCAGATTGTGAAATACTCAGACCGGCCCGTCTGGCACCAACAACCATGCCACGCTCAAAATTGCTTAAATCACCTTTCTTTCCCATTCTGACATTCAGTTTGGAGCTCAGGAGATTGTCTTGACCAGGACCACACCCCTAAATGCATTGAAGCAACTGCCATGTGATTGGTTGATTAGATAATTGCATTAATGAGAAATTGAACAGGTGTTCCTAATAATCCTTTAGGTGAGTGTATATATATATATATTAGGGATGCCATAATTCTTAATATAATATTGAACCGTTCGGTACAGCATCCATGGTTCAATACATGCTTGTGAATTTTTTCCGGTTTTATGTTTAAATAATTTCCGTGCTTTTTATTTCTCTCCGAATTGACTGTTTGTGTGTGCCCGTAAGTCTACAAGCTGAGATGAGGAAACTTCTCCCCGTGAGTAAATTTTCAATCACTATGCACTAAAGTTAGGGGGCGCTTAACCATCATTCCACAGTTTAACATGGTGAGCAGTGTGAGGCAACAGTACAAGGAAGCGCAGCGGTCTTTCAAATCCGTGGTGGGGGGACATTTCAGTTTTGCTGTTGAGTATAATTCAGAGGAAGAAAAAAACAGTAAACAAAAAAATGACTGTGTGCAAGCATTGTTTTACACGTGTGACCTACTCAAATGGAAACACTTCCAACATGACTGCACATCTGCGGCGCCATCATCCAGCAATATCACTGTCTGAAGGCAGGCCAGCAGAGCAGGTAAAGTCCTCCAAAAAGCAACAGTCCTTCGCTGAATTCTTCCAACATACTTATCCAACTGGTTCCGAGAGACACATCAAAATAACAAAGGCAGTGGGGGTGTTCATTGCCAAAGATTTGCAGCCGTTTTCGGTGATTGGAGATGCAGGCTTTCGTCATCTTATAAAAGCACTCGATCCACGTTACAGACTACCGTCTCACACTTTTTTCAGCACCAAGATAATTCTCGACCTCTATGAAAAAACATGCAACAGTATTGTAGACGAATTGGATAAAGCACAGAGCCTTGCTCTGACTACAGATAGTTGGACCTCACGGGCAACCGTGAGTTACCTCACTGTGACTGTTCACTACATGTCGGATTAGGAAATGAAAAGCGCTGTACTCCAAACCTGTCCCCTGTATGAAAGTCATGCAAGCTTTTGAACAGTAGTGTGTATATACAGTACACTGTTCAAAAGATTTTTACATTTTCTGAAAATTTGAGTGTCCCTAAACAAAACCTGTTGCCATGAGTGCTAATGGTGCCTTGCTATGCAGTTGTTGCAGTATTCTGAAGGTATACTGTAATACATTGCTGTGTAGTTGCTAGGGTGTTCTGGATGGTTGCTATGGCGTTACTAGGGTGTACTTGCAAAAAGATTCACTGAAAAATGACAACTAATGCACAGACAACAACAGAGATAAAAACAAAACAAGGAAAAGTGTGAATGTTGAATTAATGCATAATTAATTACCTGCCTAAAGCTGCTGTAAGAACTTTTCTGTTTTAAAAAAAAAGTGGAAAAAAGTTTTCCCCTAGTCAATATAACATCATTGGCAGAGAGCCGTTGTATTCAAAGATGCTTACAGCAGCTTCAAGTCTGATACACAATATGTGCACTTTCATATCAGAGTACGAAAGTGTCTGCCAAGACTTCCTAAAATGTGGTTTAGACATTGTCACTGAACAGTGCTTAAATGTATTCACCATCGTAAACAACTAAACTAACAATATTTAAAGTATGTAACTATATTTTTAGCCTACATCTTCTGAAGAAAATGTGCTTGCCTTTGCAAAACCACTGCAACAATGCGGTTTTGTTTTAGGTGGTTGCCAGGGCGTTTCTGTACAGTTGCTATGGTATTCTCAGTATTTTTAGCTTGTTGCTAGGGTGGTGTCTTTGGTGACTCGAGTCCGTAGCTCAAGACATTCACATTTATGTATTTGGTAGATGCTTTTATCCAAACAGACTTAAATTTCATTCAAGCCCATGTTTTCAATGCTTGCATTCTCTGGGAATCAAACCCATGACCATGCATTGATCTACTATTTAAGCTACAGAAGGGCACAAACGGTGCAAGACAAATTATGCTCTGAAGTTTAGCATTTTTCGAAGCCCCTAATGCTGATTATTCAGTATAAGTGCTTATATTCTGCTAGTGCTTTGTTACAAAAATGCACAGCTCTTCTTGTAAATAAAGCTAGTGAAACAGTCTCTATTCTTACCGAGATACAATGTTAAGCATTTTTATGACATTGCCATGTCACTTTAAAACAACAGGCCGAGATGCAACATTTTTTGTTGTTGCTTTGGGCAATTTTGCTTTAGGCCCATTTGTTCTGAATCTGTGAACATGAGGCTAATGGAATTGGTTGTATTTGTCTTATTATGTACAGTTTGAAGCACTTCTCTTGTTATTCCCTTTCTAAAACGCACATGCATACAGAACGAGGGGGGGGGGGGAGTCTTTGCAACATTAAATATGCATTAACTCTGATAAACCAAGGACCGGCCCCAGCAACTTGAATAAAAAGTGCCAGAGGGTCCAAATCTTCCCTGGCGTCTTAGTGATGGCGTGCCCTCTGGCCTAGCTAGGCTACAAAGGCCACAGAAGTGCTGCTGCTTTGTTGATTTAGTAGTGTTCAGCTAAGGATGGGGGAAAGTCAGACTTCCCTAAGGAACAGTCCAAAAGCCCAATAATTTTATGATATATCTGGTTGGAAGAGCCAAAGCAAGACTTTATCAGCAATACCAGATGTAGCCTGGAGCCATTTAGAGCTGTCTTGAGGAAAAGGTCTTCTCTGTCTCTGGGCATACTTGGATGAATTTATGTAAAATAGGAGTATTTTTATTAATATTTTTGTATGTGCTTTGGTTTGATACAGTATACATTTTGCACTTATGCATGGGGGTGAAAAGAGTCTGCTTTCGCCTTAGGAAGGCAGACAGAAGTCTTTTTTGTCATTTTCTCTGTATTTGACTTTAATTTTACCTTCTTTGGAAGTTGCACTATTCTGATGGTTGTATATAGGTAGCATTTTGTGACTTCTGTAATAAGAGGTTGGCAGTGGATGTTTGGAGTGCGTTTTGAAAGGGTTAGTTCACCCAAAATGAAAATTCTGTCATTAATTACTCACCCTTATGTCGTTCCAAACCCGTAAGACTTTCGTTCATCTTCAGAACACAAATGAAGATCTCTTTGATGAAATCTGAGCGCTTTCTATCTCTCCATTGACCGATATGTCTTTGACGCTTCAAAAAGTTAAAAAAGAGACTTTTCTGAAGCGAGTCGATCACTATATATGATGAACGGAAGCTCGGACATGCAGCGTAACGCGAGAATGAACCTCATTGGTTCTTGAATATCTGAACACCAGGAGATTTTAAGTGTTATGTATTTGTTTGTGCAGTTACTTTTGTGTGATTAATATTTTTTTAATAGAGCAGTAAAACATATGCAATTAGCTAATCAGGCACGTATGTAAATTCTGTACTAAGGAATTGGCTTATACATTTTCAAAGACTATAGATATACAAAGATGGTTCACTCCTATTACTTATGAATGGGAGAAACTGCAGATGGCGGAATACGTCCCACCTTCTAAATAAAAGAGCCAATCGCTGATTAGTAAATTCATTGCATCACTGCAGCTGCCATTAAAAGCTTCAGTTCCCATAGAAAGCTGAGACTCGTGCTTAGGGCTGCACATAGCTTTTTAAAGCTATTTAAGCAAAATAAACTACATTTATGGGACTGTTCATGTCAGGTTTTGTTGCTGGTTTGAAATATGTAATTGTGAGTTCTGCAAGCAGTTTATGAGATTTTAGGACTCCCCCATTCTAATAGATAGGACTTGGTCTTGGGTGCCCGAAATAGCTGCCTGGAGGCATTGCAAATATGGCCGCCGAGTGAACAGACTTTCCTTGAAAGGGACTTTGATATTTTTCAGGATTTTGTCTGTGTATCAGTGGTGGCAATCTTTCAGTGACTCTTTCTTCAGGTTACATTGTTGCACCAGTAGGTGGCGACAAATGACTTTCTCTGTGAGTCATTGAATCATTCATTGAACCAATTTGTTCAAAAACAAAACCAAGACAAAACACATTTGTGTTGACTAGCTATTTCATTTTTTGGAGGGAAAATAGACATGAATGGGAATATTATGCCTAAAATGTAAGTTACTCTAAATTAACTTATTGTTTGCTGAACTGTTGTATAAAAGAAACATCAAACTTGACATCACAAAGTCGGTCTGAATGTCTGCTGCACTTGGCCACTGGTAGGCTACACACAACACTCACTATCAGTGTAATATTGCTTAATTATACATATATAATATACATTTAGTTAAATTATTAAAGCATGCCATATGCAAATATTAATAAAATATGTTTGAAATAATAATATACACAGCTACATAGACTACAGTACTCTTTATGAATGTGATTTTGCATAATTAAAATACATTTTGTTAAGATATTAAACCATGCCATATGCAAATGTTAATTAATATATTTTACACTAATAATATTTAATTATTAGCCTAGTTATGGAAACTGGAAACTTTCTTGCTATAATATTTGTTAAGACCCTCATAGTTTTTTTATGTAGGCATGCGGACACACCAACACCCAATTGTTCATGTATTAAAAAAAGAAGCCCTATACTGCACAAAGGAGACAAAGCTATTTCCTTCTCTCTGCTTTTGTTTTTATGACTAATCACAGTGAACTTGACATATAGGTGCCTGTAGTTCAGAGGACACATACAGATATATAATCTCACACACACACAAAACATAGCTGGTGCCACCCATTAGAATCATATTTCCCAGTTCTCTCTCAACCACAGCACAGATCCAATAACTCAAACAGGGAAGAAAAATAATCAATACTGTCATCCGCTCGTCTGCAGCACCCCTCCATATCCCTCGTCATCCAGCTCACAGTGAAGTATGACACCCAATGACCTTCATGCATCCGTGGGCATCCTGTGTTTATTTTCCTCTGCTAATTATTCTGTGGATTCAGAGGCCATTGGTAATAAGCAAGACATCAGACGCTGACGGGAAATTAGTGAAGTGAGATAGAGAAGGGGAAAAGAAGGGATGAGAAGGGACCTCATCATTACAAGCACACTCGTTTATTCTGCGTTCTCTTTTATCTCTGGCAACACCTGCCCTCAGAGTCGAGAAAAAAAGAAAATAGAGAATTTGGAGCGGATGCGTTCCTGTTTTTTTGGGGGGTGGGGTGGAGATATAAATTTGACACAAGCAGCCACCAACCGTGTGTATATTCCTCAGCTGCCATGCCGCCTGGTTTAAAGGGATAGTTCATCTAAAAATGAAAATTCTTTCATCATTTGCTCACCCTTGTGTCACTGCAAACTCATTTGGCTTTCTCTCTACCGTGGAACACAAAAGGAGAAATTTTGAAGAATGTCCTGGCCATTGTGTGAAAAAGTCAATGAGTTATAGACTGCTTTTATGATGCCCGTTTGAAATTCATTTCATTCATTGCAACTGCATGTTTGTTTGTTTTTTACCAATAATGACAGATCTTAACTATAAACAGCATTTTGTATCTGCAAGATTATGAATATTTGCACCTGCATTTCTCATGAATGTGTGAATATGTGCTTAAATGCTGCTTATAAGAGTCATTGTCTATTCATGATGGCGTGCTGAAATGCCATGGTAACTTAATTTAGGGCCTACAGGCTTTTTTACCTAATGTTGTAAATAGTTGTAATTTACCTAATGGGAAATATTTTTGTTGTTTTCTTAAATATTCAACCAAATTTTCTATTTTCTCTTGGGGTCAGTTTTGAAAGAAGACTCTTATGCTCACCAAGGCTGGATTTTATTTGATCAAGAATAAATTAAAAACTGTAATATTGCTAAAATAACTGTTTTCTATTTGAATATATTTTAAAATGTAATTTATTCCTGTGATTTACTCCAATCTTCTGTGTCACATGATCCTTTGAGAATCATTTCTTATTATTATCAATGCTGAAAACAGTACTTCAGGATTCCTCTATAGGACGTTCAAAAGAACAGCATTTATTTTGAATAAAAATCTTTTGTAAAATTATGAAATCACTTTTGATCAATTTAATGCATCCTTGCTGCATAAAGAAAAATCGTACTGACCCTAAACTTTTAAACGGTATATTTGTTTTGATAATTTTGTGCAAAACCACTCCTTTTTTCAATCAGTCTGATTGCAAATTGCATTTGCAACATTTAACATTGGGTGTAGGTGTATATACCCACCAAGACCCTGTGACTGATACTGGCAGTGACACATTGAGCATAACGAGGTTCCCTGTGTTGCCAGTATTGAGGTGTGCACAATAGGGAGGTGAGAGCTGCGCTTGAGGGGCATTCACCAATCAAGCGGTGGTCTGCTCTTTACTGGAGTGATAACGGTGACAGCAGTGCTGCACAACTGACACCTTTGGGTGTCAGAAAGGAAGAGGAAGAAGACAAGATGTGCAATATTCCTCTGAATCTCATTTATACAGTTGTCTGCAACAATCATGCCACCATTTTGTTTGTACGAACACAAATTTGTTTATTTACATATTCATATATTTAATGCATTTCAGTTCAATTCACATTTATTTGTATAGCGCTTTTCACAATACATATCGTTTTTCAAAGCAGCTTTACAGAAAATGCATGTGTCTACATTACAATTTAGAGTAATCTGTTATCAGAGGTGACTGTGTCTGGATTTATGGATTTTAGAAATTTACATATAAAAATCACAAAGTTAGCTAACAATGTATTCATTTAAGGCAGAAACAATGAGCTCATTGAAGTAGTGAATACATGTTAACAAATGATTAGGATATATAGAAAATGTTGATTCAGCGTTTGTGTCATCTAATTTATTGAATATTTGATTTCATTATTGATTTAAATAAAATATTAATGAGAAGTGTTTTTTTTCCATTTATAACCATTTTCCATTTTTTTCCATTACCCAATGCATTATAAGTAACTTGAGTTACGTAATCAGATTACTTTTTTCAAGTAAAGTAACATATTACTTTTAAAGTGTACGGTCGTTTCAACAATCTACTTTTGTTTATGATGACTTTTGGAAAATGCAACGTTTCTCAAAATCTCTTGTTGTGCTTGACGGAAGACAGCAACAGTACTGTTTTGGGGTTTATTCCTTTAACAATCAGATGAAACAACAATCTCTGCTGGCTCCACAATTGTGAATGCTGCACCCGGTACAAAGCACCTGAAGAGCTGATTGGCTGATGAATTGATGCCTTCCTCAATGCTCAGACTCTCATTTAGTTGCCTTAGGCAACCGTGGAGGAAACCTAATTCCCAAAGTGCTGTTTCCAAACAGAATTTGATGCTGTTTGATCTCAACAGAGGGCTATCAACATCTCAGGGAAAGGTACCAGACAGTTTCATGCTTGTTCCGGCAACATCAGTGGTTTGTACGTGCAGGGAGGGGCAGGTGGTCTCATTTCGAGCTATTAAGTGACCTCCAAACACATTTGCCTGTCTGTAAAATACTATTACTGACAGAGATGATTTTGGCACAAGCTCAAATAGAATATAAATTATCCCCAGCACCCACGTGCAGACCTCACTACTGTGTGTGTGTGTGTGTGTGTCCCGTGTGTGTGTGTGTGTGAGAGAGAGAGAGAGAGAGAGAGAGTTCAAGCACATGACTTTGTAAAGTCAAACAGAATTCAATTTGTTCTGCATTATGACAATTACAGTGTTTATCAAGGGTAGTGTGTGTGTGTAATTGCTCTTTGTGTTTTTATTAGACTCATGGATCTGCCAAGGTTTCAGTTTAATCATATTTTATATATGCGCTTTTATATTATATTATATTATGTTGTTATGTTATGTTAGTTATATTATATTATATAAATTATATTATATTATGTTATATAAATAATGAAACTGTTGCTATATATATTATATAAGCTATATATTTAATATGTTTAGAAAACTGAATTGAATAACTAAATGCAAGCATATTACTTAATAATTGCAATAAATGCAGAATCCTATGTAAATAAACAAATACATATTTTAAATATATTAAATGTTTCAATAATTAAATTAAATTAAATGTAAACAAATCTGATGGGTCTGATTCACTAAGGGACTTCTGGGAGTATATTGCGTGTGCGTGTGCGTGTGTGTGTGTCTGTGTGTCTGTGTGTCTGTGTGTGTGTGTGTGTGTGTTTGTTTCTATCCCGGTGGGGACTTCAATCTGAATGCATACAGATTCATGGGGACTTGTGAAACGTGTATAAATCATACAAAATTAGGGGGGTTAGTGTAAGGGGAGAGAATATACAGTATAAAATCATTACGTCTATGGAGAGTCCCCACAAAGATAGCAAACCAGCCATGAAAATGTGTGTGTGTATTTTTAATAAAACAATAATAGACATAATCCATAGTTTAAGTCTCAGATGCACCTTTACAGCAAGTCTTACAGTATTGTGTGTTCTTTAAGAAGTGTTGAATCCATTATGAGTAAATCGATGTACTCGTATGAGCACATTATCAGTATGCTGAAAGTGCTGAGAGTTCAGTTTAGAATGCAAACCTCCAACACACTTTAACCTGCACTGTTACTACTACAAAATGCAAAACAGGCTTCAGGTCAGCAGTAAAGGCAGATGATCATCCATTCAGCCCTCCGGACATTTTAATAACCTGGTATAAGTGTGTTGTGCAATGCGAGCGGCTGCTTCTGGGACACTCGTGTGGTGGGACAGCGCTGCCAAATCTCTGGAGAGTCAAACATTTGCGTGCCAGAGTCACATGCTTACCTCACAGTGCAGTGTGTGTGTGTATGTGTGTGAGAGAGAGAGAGAGCACGCTCTGTGTCCTGACAGACCGCTTTGCTGTTTGGCCTGGACTCCATCCAATTCAATCTCTGCTCTGTTAATTTCATCCATTACACTGTTAAAAAACTGTTCCCTGTGTTCACCACATTACTGGTAATGAAATATGCCAGCTATACTTGTTTAGATGCACTGATGTATCAGCCAATTATTGATCAACTTAAAATGGTAAGCATGAAAATTGCTGATTATTAATAATCAACAATATTAATACAATTATATTTTAATAATGCTTTAAATGAGGTACATTTATTGCATTGTGTAGGGTTTTTTCTACTCATAACCAATTCAATAAACACATTCAAGAATGAATAAAATCAGGCAAATGAAAAGCATGTTGGATGCTTCTTGTATGATGCAAGTATTTGTGTTTATACATGATCAGTTCTCTTCCTTCTTTGGTGCAAGTAACTTTTATCTTATATTTAGCATCAGTGGTTTTTCTAGAATGCCTAAAATATTTTTTTCCCTTAACTTCATGTGGTGAAACATTTGTAATATATTACTCGCACCAAATCACCAAAATGAGTGAGAGGTATTTCATCTCACAGGAGTCTGTGAGTGACCTGCGCAGTGTAGAAATTATTAATTCTATTATCAAATCAATTTTTAATAAAATGATGCAAAATACGGTTTCAGGACCAGTAGATTTTATTAATTCATTTGGACCACAGCTGTGTCTCATGCAATACATAATAAAACAAACAGACTGAGCTAGAGTAAAAAGCTTATTTTTGTTGTAAAAAGAGAACGCTGAAGTTTTTTCTTTTATAAACTTTTTTTATTGTAATATTCACAATCATAGTGATAATGTTATGTTTTTCCTCTGTTCCACAATTGGATTTATTTATTATATATTAGTTATGAGACTAATATTTCTGAAAATA
The DNA here is from genome assembly GCA_039654625.1 of Rhinogobio ventralis. Lineage (NCBI taxonomy): Eukaryota > Metazoa > Chordata > Actinopteri > Cypriniformes > Gobionidae > Rhinogobio > Rhinogobio ventralis. The sequence continues at coordinate 36,362,419 of CM077205.1, read as the reverse complement.
TTATTATTTAAATTGCAGTAAGTGATCAAAAGTTACAGTAAAGACGTTTATGTCACAATAAAATGCATTTTTCAAATTAATGCTGTTCTTTAGAATTTTCTATTCATCAAAGAATCCTGAAAAAATATATATTATGGTTTTCACAAACACATTAAGCAGCATAACTGTTTTCAGCGCTGATAATAATCAGAAGTGTTTCCTGAGCAGTAAGTCATCATATTAGAATGATTTCTGAAGGATCATGTGACACTGAAGACTGGAGTGACTTTGATCACAGGAATAAATTACATTTTAAAATAAATCCAAATCACTTTTTTAAAAATGTAATAATATTTCAAAATATTACTGTTTTTGATGTATTTTTGATTTTAAACTGGTGCGCCTTGGTGAAAAAAAATCTTATCAACCCTAAACTTTTAAATGGTATGTTTGTTTATATATTATTATAATATTAGGTGTTTATTTATTTATTTGTGTAATTCCAAAGAAAAAAAAAAGTGGAAAAAGGACAAAATATAAAATACAGTATCCGCCTGTCTTTTCTTGTTTTAAATCTGACAAAAATATCCAAATTGGTGCATCCTTGTTCTTGTGTTTTGGTTTCACGTCGATTAAACTCGTGCAGAATAGTACGCTTGGGTTAATTGTGTGAATGACATAATGAGGAAAAATGGAAGTGCTGCAAACCCACAGCTCATTAAGTTAGCCGGAGGTAGTGTGAGTCTTTCATCCGCATGAATGCTTCTGTCAGGATGCTGTCCAAAACGGCCTGATAGAGGAATATGGTCCAGTATTTTCCCAGTCTAATCGATCATTTAATTACATTCCATGATCCCTAAACCTTTTGACACTTTCAACAAGCAAACTCTTTAGAAACTCTTTAACGGGTGTTAATGGGTCCCACAGAGGCGAACGAATTGGCTGGTTATTTCTGCAAACGGGATGATAGTGTGCAGTAAAAAGCACAGTTTAAAAACCTTTAGTCTTCATAACAAGGAGGAAAGAAAGGCAGCACATGCTTCAAAGACTTGTACAATCCCCAGCAATGTGAGATATACAGAGGCGCTAGTAATTAGAGGAGAAACGTCTCTTTCACACTAAATGACCTTCCTGTTGGCTTGCTCTGAGAATGTTGTGTGATTAGCAGACACTGTCAGAGGGAAGCTGCGGTCTGACCGGCCCTCAAAGTAGACCTTATTTCTCTCATACCTGGGACACAGTCAATTGACCCTGACAGGCTTGCAGTTTGGTCCTCACTCTCCCCTGATTTCACATTCAGCCGCACTCCAACGCTGCTAACAAGGAACAGCGGTGGGCTACTCGTGCAGCGGTCAGAAGCACCACGTCTTTTAACCTCAGACTTCTTTTCTGTCCTCATAATGAGCTCCAAATACTCTTAACTTCTTATGTCCCTTCACTATGAAACTTCTCAGAGGAAAACTTTATTGATTGGAGGTTGCTCTTTTGTAGCTCATGGAGCGCAGTCCATTTTACTTCAATGCAATTTATCCCATGGGAATTGATTTGATTGTGAATAGTGGGTGTCATGAACAGCGGTTCTGGCTGATTTGGTGCCTAGGCGAATGACATTTTGCTCGCCCTAGACTTTAGTATCTTGGCAAATCTAAGGACTGTTCGAGACATTGTCTATGTTTGCATGTGCATCAGTAATGTGATTATCTCACGGCAATTCATAACTATTTTACGTTTTGCTGAATTGGTGTCTCTATAGAGGGTATGCATTGACGTCACTTTCCCGCCAGAACACACCTCCTCTGTCAGACTGAGTGGCAGAAAAGCTGCTGTATGACTGGATTTAATACTGGAAACTGCGAAAACATGAGTAAAACAAGCAATTATCAGTTTAAATTAAAGTTTGGACTCCATAGAGTGTTCCTTACAACTTACCAAAGATCCATGGATATTGACATGCAGCCATGAATCGTGTTTCCTGACATTTATATCAGCCTGATTTCGACGCCGGGGAAATACATAAAACAAATATGCCTGTGAACGCTTTATATGAATATAATATAGGTCTAAATCCGGGTGTTCAGTTATATTACTGTTATATATATCGTCATATCGTCCAGCCCTAAAACATGTTTCGTTTTTGTCAATGTTTATTTAAAAACATTCAATTATTCAGAATATATGTATATAATATATATTAAATATATAATATATATTTAATTGGTGAATTGTCAATACAGTATATAACAATACAATGTATAGGGTATGATTTTACCCCAAAATTTAGCATATTGACACAAAATGATAACTGCAAATCCACGTTTTGCTGCCTGGAGTCCAGTTGTTTCTGTGAATTGCAGCGATCCATTTGCTTCTCTTGCTTTCGGCAGTCTGTAAAAATATACCTCAAATTTCTTGTCAAATCTGTTTGTACAGTCAATCTCAAAGCTCTTGACTGTTTTAGAAATGTTTTGTGCATTTTTCACGGCATTCACGCTGAAAACAATGCTGCCACTCAGTGGGCGTAACCGCAGTCACTCCGGCCGACGGTGACATCCCATGCATACCCTCTATTCGAACAAATTCGTACGATCTCATTCCAGATTGTTATGATCTGTTTAAACCCGTGACGGGTAGGTTTAGGGGCGGGGTAAGGGGGTGGTTCTTCATAATTAGATTCATTTGAAAATTGTACGATTTGATTTGTACCAAAACGTACGATTTTCAAACAAATCTAATTATGAATTCATACGAAATCACCACCTTGTAAAATACTTAAATTTCCCATGAGATCGGTTATTTCCAATAATCATAGTAGACTTAACCGCAGTGAAAATTGTTTACATGCAATTTTCATTGTGTTTTTTTATGGATTTTTTTGGTGATGCGTCTTCATTTTGATGTTTTCAACCATCACTATATGCTGCATTATATTCATGTCGCACAACGTTGTCAACATGAACTCAGTTTCTTCGGCATCCCAGAGATTGTGATGCCTTCTTTACCACATTATTTACAAACCAGTGCAGAATGACATAATCCGTGTACGTCACAGTCACATGCACACTTTTGTCAGAGTAGAAGTGCTTAAATTTTTACCATTAGGGTTACTACGATTATAAGCTTAATCGCATAAATTTGATCTTGTGTTCACATGAGGTAAAGTTTAATCGTAATATTGCCTAATCGCATTATGCGAGTGCATGGTGAATTCAGGTTGATTGGGACACTTTTTCCAAGTCATCTCAATGGCAAAAAGTGTCCCAATCACCCTGAATTCACCCTAAATAAAGTCATTATTGAGATATATTTTGAAACTCTAGTGGAGACTTAAGCAAAATTTCACTTTGCTCTCAACTGAATCCCATTGCAGTCTAGGAGAAACAGCTGAGATACTACAGAGATCTCATGTGTGATTGTTCTTTCATATGGTCTATCATTAACACTTTGATCAGTGTGCTAATTACAGTCCTGTCTGCTTTCATAGCGTAGGGTGTAGCCAGTCTCGCCCATGAGAACTGTACATCAGATGTGCTCTGCTGGTGTCAGGAGAGCTTTGATCACTTCTTCATTAATTAGGCGATATATAGGTCAGGGCGTGTCTTTGATCAGGATGATTCATGTTTGCTCAAGGGCAGAATCAACACCTTTACGGCCCCAGATATAGGCCTATGTTTCTCTATGTAGGGTCCTGGCTTGGCAAGTAATAAGAGTATTTTTTTAATTATTTTTTATTTTATTTTATTATTATTATTATTGAAACTATTACTAATACTACTAATAATAATAATAATAATAATATGAGTTATTATTATATTATACATAATAATGATGATGATGATAATAAAATGTGTTAGAATATAATGTTTATATATATAATACATAATAATTATTATTAATTACTATTATTACAAAATAATAATTTTAATGGTATAAATAATAACAAACACTAATAATATGTGTTTTAATTATTAATAATAATAGTAATTATTATCATTTGACTTTGTTGAAAGTTAACTATTTATCTTTTATTGATACATTTATGTTGCCGCCATTTATAAAAGCAGGTGATTTTACACATTTAATGAAGGTTTAACCACAAAAGTAATTGTAACCACTCATTTCTTGTTTTTTAAGGCTATCTTTCCTAAGAAATCTACAAAATTGAACTTTGTTTATGTGCCAATCATGAATATGGTTTGTTCTTTTCAGAGTATGCAAAATGTACCTAATTAAACAGCTGTTGGTCTAAACCTACATGACTTGTTTCTTCCCCAGACTGCTGTTCACATTTCAACCAAGATGTCACTGAAAGTCCAGACGAGCAACATTACCAACAAAAATGACCCCAAATCTATCAACTCACGGGTGTTTATTGGCAACCTGAACACAGCGGTGGTGAAAAAGAGTGACGTAGAGACGATCTTCTCCAAATATGGCCGAGTTTTGGGCTGCTCGGTTCACAAAGGCTACGCCTTTGTCCAGTACGCTAATGAGAGACATGCTCGTGGAGCAGTCATTGGAGAAAATGGACGTGTGCTTGCTGGACAGACCCTCGGTGAGTTGTATAGTATACTGTATTAGTGTGTTATGTATACAGTAGTGTGACCAGATGATCTCTGAGTGGAATATGGGATAAAACGCGGACGGAATCGCGGAATCCAGTCGTAAAAACAGAATTTACTGTGTAACGCGGAATGTCACAGAATTTGTGACATTTTTGATGAATAAATAAAAGCAGGTCAGTAGGCCTACACTTAAATCGAATCACAATATAGACTAGTGCCTGTGAATATTAAACCACAAAAAGACTATTTAAAGATAAATCCTGCATGTTCTTTCTCTGTGTGGCACAGACACACAGTTTCATTGCTCGCAGTGTTTTCAGCCTCTGCCGTCTCACTATATGAGGACATGAATGCATGAACTTCATCTCCAGAGCCGCTCTGAGAGTCACTTCATCAGCATTTTACTTCATTTGAGAAAAACTATGGTCATATCATAAACACAAAGAAACACAAAGGTCTTCATGGCAACCCAAAATAAAAGTTTAGTTTAACTTAAAGAAATTGTGACAGAAATATGATTTAACACATTTTTTTTAAGGAATAATAAAAACATTTCTTCCATGTTTAAATTTTTTACAGTAAAGCTCTGTTGTGCAGCACTTTGTTTGGCAAAAAAGTTTAATTTAATTTGGTTAAAAGAAAAATTAAATTGATGTTTTATGCCTTAATTTAATTGCCAGAAAAATGAAAATGCACAACAGAATTTCTGGGGAAAAAAAAAAACATTTCATAGATTTTCATAGTTTTTATGAATTTAATTAATTAGACATGCATTTAATGCATTAAACCATTAAAACATAAATAATATAAACTTATAATATAAAGTTAAAACAGAAAACAGAATTTGGTAAAAAAAAAAAAAAAAAAAATGGAATTTTGGGGGGAAAAAACATATTTCATTTGGGCCCTAAACATGTAACTTTTAATAAATTGTTGTTAAATAGTATAAGTTTCACGATTTAAATTAATTAGACATGCTTTATGATTACTAAAATTGAATGTAACCACTAAAATCGAGTCCAGAAAAATTGGAATTAAAAAAAAAAAAAAAAACGGAATTTGGGGAAAAAAAAGGATTTTATAGGGCCCTCAGGCACCCTCACCCTTACAGTGCACACTTATCTACACATGACAATAATGTTAGCTAGAGTAGTGTCTAAAAGTGATGTCCGGCATAGGAAAATGGACATTGAGCCGTAAGAATGTTCCGAGTGTTAATGAGCGTCACATGAACGCCACTCCGGGGACATTTCTGTTGTTGTTTTGTTTATATGTTTATATGTCAGTCATCTGTGAGGGTCTGTCGCTTTACTACCGTTTTGTTGTTTGTTTATTTTGGTCATTAAAGTTATGTTTAAGGTTTTCCGGTTCCCACCTCCTTCTTCCCTTAACTTGTCTTCACCCTTTATTCAAACATTTTATTAAGGATTTTGTAAGAAGTTGTGCTTAGAGTATGAAACTAATGTATACGCTCAAAATTTCCATTTGTTATAAAGCAATAATACATGACAAATTATGTCACAGAAAAAAAAAAACTTACTGAATACTGTGTTTTCTTCTTCCCAATACATTTTGATCTTGTAGGATCATTAAAAGTAAATACTGAGAAATATCCTCTCCTGACATCACTTTTGACCACTACTGTATATAAGAAATTAATGTAGTTTTACAAAAACAAAAAGCATTGCCTTCATTGCTGTTACACTGAGCTGGATCCTGCCTTCACTAACTGCAAGTTAATCGATAGGGAATTGTGATTGGATGGTTATTTTGTTCTACAAAATATACTATGACATTATTGGCTACCTTTGATTAGGCTATTCTTGCGTGACAGAAGATTACTACTCGCTCTATCACTCAGCAAAAAAGACATTTAGGAAAGATGAAATATGGGACAAAACATTATTTTTTCATAAATAAAAGTCGTGACACTAAAAATAGAGATGGACAACGGGATGTCCGGTCACCCTTTTAAATATGCCGTTTGAATGACATTTGCTGTAAGAGCAAGCTGACTTTTAAGCACCCTGTAGAGTGTTTGGTTAGCATGCCCTATGACTGCTGCCATGAGCGAGCCCCTTGACACTGAAGCGGTTAAGATTAATATCTATTGATGACAGTTTCCTGTGGCCATCACTGTGGAGGGTCAGAGGGAGGTCAATATAGCGCAGTGTAAGAAGATCAACATTATAAGGTGGCCAGTGGGACAGCATCATTCTCCACTCATCAGGGCACTTGACCTCAGTCAATTCTGAGTTTGTATTGAACTTTTTCATGTAGTTGTTGAATGCTTGAACTGATTATTATTTTGCAGTATAAGTAGGGCACTTACTAGAGGGAATTATGTTAGCTATGCCAGGAGTTCAGTGTGGATATGTTTGGAATGGAATAATAGCATACTAATTACTTGATACTCCCAACTGTTTTTTATAATAGTATGTTAAATAATATATATTCAATGATAAACATTACAAACAGTAAAAATAGAACAGAAACATGAATGTAATAAATAATAATAACAATAATTACAGTATTCTGTGTAGAAACTCATTACAATTCTTAGAGTACTTACTAGATTCTGGGAAATCTATATGTGTATGTCTTTAGCATGTGCCACTTAATGGTGCCCTTCAAATGAATTACATGCAGTCAATGGGGGGTCATATTATCACAGTGCTATTTCAGTTATCGAGTAGTTTTAAGCCTCATCATACCAGCCAGTAATGGCACGTCCTCTACGAGGTGACCTCTAGACACTGATTGGTTTCTCAGCTGTGCTGGTATCCGGGCAACCGATGGACCGACCCCACCCCCCTCAGATAAATGAGGAACAGGACAGGTGTGTCAGCGGCAGGTGTTCGTGTCACGCTGAGGACATCAGACAGTTGTTCATTTGCTTGCTTCCTGCTTCTAGGTCTCTATCTCTCTGCACTTGTCCCCCCCGCTCAATCCTACATTTAGTTAGATCTCTGTCTCCTTCTGTTCCAATCTTTGTTTCTCTGTTTCTCTTTTGCCCTCCAGCCCTCCGCAGCTGCTTGATGACATACATGTTTTTTTCGGCGGTCAGATTAGCCGCTGTTTCGCGCTCCACGGAGCCTTTGGCTTCCGCTTGACAGCCCCAGTGACCTGTCACTCACACGGTCCCACTCATTCTCTACTGGCCAATCAGTTCCCAGAGCTCAAGGAAATCATTGCAGCTGACATCTCTCCTTCAAACCCTGGCACCTCTTGCTGTCTCAGGCCTCACCTCTTTGTATTCACTTGAGTGTTGGAAATATGAAATCTGGTGACAGAGCCATGTCTTCCATTGCTTCACAGGCAGCTATCCATTATTCTCTTTCTGCATCTCCTCCTGTCATTGCTGTTATAAAGTGGAAGCCAAGAAGACTCTGGAGGCTGAAGTGTGGGGAAGGGACACGGGATCATTCTAGGCTAGTTGAGTGGGTGTCGAGTGCCCTCTGGTGGACACAACGAGCACGTGGTTATGCAAATCAGAGCACTCCCACTTAATGACGAGTGTCCGTAATGTCAGTGCACCGTGATAATTATACGTCATTAGATAACAGCCCCAAGTGCCTCAGTAACTTGCAATTATCAAATAGCTGCAGATGTCATTTTGAAAGGCTTCTGCCATCTGTCATTTTTTTAATATGTATATCTGCTCAGTGCTCGTTTCATATGTAATTACTCTGTGCACTTTTTGAAAATCTGCATTTCTTAAGACGATTATAAGTAAAAATGATGCTTTAGACTGAAAGTGTGTTTTCCGCTCATATTCACAGATATTAACATGGCAGGTGAACCCAAACCCAACAGGCCTAAAGGACTCAAGAGAACCGCAGCAACATTATACAGGTGATTGCAGAGCATATTTAATATAATATTTTGTATTATTAGCAGGGGCGTAGCTACGGGGTGGCCATGGGTGGCCAGTGCCACCCCTGATTGAAGCTTGGCCACCCCTCTGGCCACCCCTGTTGCGCAAGCTTTTTTACAGCTTTAACAGCTGATTTTCCTCAGTTAAAAAGAACTGACACTGGCACAAAGGCCATGTACACACTCCAGTTGAACTAAGTTGTCACTTTACCTTATGGGAAACATAACAAGCCCAAAGATGCCTATAATAAGTGGACATGGCAACACTGCAAATGCGCGCTTTTTTTTACATTTTTTTGCGATGTTTACTGACAACTATAAGCCGTTTGATCGGTTATAGGCTTACTCAAGGAGCTCTACTGGTTACGGTATACAGAGACTCATATGGAAGAAAACTTATGCCAGGAAAAATGCAATCATAGGAATGATTATACAGTTTAACCAGTTTGTTGAGATGCAGTTACATGAAATCCATTTTATGTGTGTTCAGTTCCATATCCGTTTTAAGGTATTACACGCAGGATATACAGTAATCTTCTCTAGATTTGAAGGGGTTTTTTTTGGCCACCCCAATAAAATCACTTGGTCTTACCTGGCCACCCCTGAAAATAAGTTCTGGCTACGCCCCTGATTATTAGCAAATAGTTAGTAACAAACCACACATAAAACACATTTAGATATTGTATAGGAGAGACTGGGGTAATTTGTCATGTGTGTTTTATAAATTGTAATTTTACACATTTCATTAAGCACAGTTTGTTGGTCAAAATAATAATCATTATGTTTCAGAAATCTTACATTGCTTAGATATTGCTCAAATAGTCTACTTTTTAAATATAGATACACTACTGTTCAAAGTTTGGGGTCAGAAAGAGAAATTACTTTTATTCAGCAAGGACACATTATATTGATCAAAAGTGACACTAAAGACGATTATAATATTACACAAGATTTTCGTTTTGAACTTTATGTTCATCAAAGAATCCTGACAAAAAAAAAGGTATCACAGTTTTCACAAAAATATTAGGCAGCACAACTGTGTAGAAGTTAGTATATATGATAGTAATAATGTTTTTTTAACAGCAAATCAGCATTAGAATGATTTCTGAAGGATCATGTGACACTGAAGACTGGAGTAATGAGGCTGACAATTCAGCTTTGATCACAGGAATAAATTACATTTTAAAATACTTTAAATTAGAAACAGTAGTGTGATTTAGTGGATTTAGATTTTAGCATTTCAAATAAAAGTATATAAATTGTTCTCACAATGCTATGTGTTAGCATTATGACAACTTGCCCCGTATAGTGTGACATGTAGTGTGTATCTTTTTCCTTTTCAATAATGGTGGAAATATATAATAGCTTTATATCAACTGAAGACTTTCTAGTATCTAAGTTGAATATTACTTCAGTCTCCATTTTATGTTGAAAATGTATTTTCTTTTACTTTTTTGAAAGTCCTGTGAATCACTTATATTTAAAATGATGCCTTTTGTGTCCCTGCAGTGGTTATGATTTTGACTATGATTACTACAGAGATGACTTCTATGACAGGTGAGTCCATGATTTTGCACAAACGCTTTTGTTAAAATGTAGGTAACCTATACAACGAATGCAATTAGATGCACCAAAGTCATCCAGAATGCATAAACACACAGTCCAGGTAAAATTAAACAGTCCCGATCCTTTAATTTGATTGGCCGAGGAGCATTCTAAAACTGCTAATATAGTCCAACAGCACTGCCACATTTCACTCTTTGTATCACTACTTGTCCGTATTTGCATCTTTTAAGAATACTATCACATGTAAATCATGATGGTGATGGGAAGTACCACTTATTAAATGGAAAGTATAAAATGGGTAATTGTCGATTTTTATTATATTTAAAAGCCATCATTAACAGAATATGCAATGTTCTGTTTTGTCATTTACGTACATTATCAATATTTCATTAATTTTAAATAAACTTCACAAATCTCTTAAAATAATATCAGCTGCTTGTGACATTATATAAAATAGACTAAAATACACTAAATCCACATATTAAAGGAAAAACATATATATTTTTATTTGAGGATCAATCCTCTCTGTACAGCATTTTAAATGGGTGGTTGATTATGATTTCACATTTTAAACTTTAGTTAGTGTGTAATGTTGCTGTTTGAGCATAAACAACATCTGCAAAGTTACGACGCTCAAAGTTCAAAGCAAAGGGAGATATTTACTTTTAAAGAAATCGCTTTTTAAGGACTACAACAAACGGTTGGTAGGGACTACAACGAGCTTCTTCATGGGTTAGTGACATCACTAACCCTAACATTTACATAAACCCCGCCCCAGGGAACACGCAACAAAGGGAGTGAGACCATGGTGAGAAGAGGAAGAGTTGTTGTAGTAGAGCACATTTAGGAGTCTGCTTAAACTGTCGCATCCGTCTTTTCTCATGTATTGCAATAAGGTATGTAACACAAATGCAATATCATGTCATAAAAGCAAGATGACAACATAAGTTATAACTGTAATTAAACTAAACTATACCCGTTCTATCTTCATACAGCAGATATTCTCTTGCTCTGTGCATCTTACAACAGTTCCCACACGAGTGATTTATAGATTATCATGACAGAACATGCTAATCAATGACTTGAAGATAGTTAACTCTGCATCAGCTACATAAATTCATCAACTATCCATTCAGAAACGTCCTGTCTCATTCTACATGGTGTCACTTCTTCTTGAGTCTCTCCATCATTGTCCGACTCCGGTTTGAACATAAAAGGCTGAACAGTTTCTGATATTTTCAGTGTGTGTCTGCGTGAGGTAATCGGAGCTGCTAACACGAGCTCTTGAAGCTCCGCCCTCTTCTAGAAAGGGGGCCGGGAGCAGCAGCTCGCTTTTGCTCACCCTCAAAAAGTGACAATTTTAACATGCTATAAAAATTATCTGTGAGGTATACAAACATACTTCCCATACACACTTTGGGGACATTAGAGACTTATTTTACATCTTGTAAAAAGGACCCCTTTAAGAACAATCTAGTTAGGCCTTAGTTCAATTAGGACATTTAAGTAGCTTTTATAAACGTGACATATTTTAAGATATATCAGTGCAAGTTGCTTTCAGTTGAAATAGCTCAAACATGCATTTTAGTCTGGGACTAGCTTAAGCCTTGTCTGTGACACCGGGGGAAATCCTACTGGTAATCCGGCTGGTTTCAGCTGCAGTCATGTTCTCATCTCATATATGAAACATCTGCGATTTACAGCTACCTACTAATGCACTCGCATTCGCGTAAAATAGCCCTGTTGACAAGTTTGGGCGAGTAAGGGCAAAACGCACAAGATATAGTACCGCGATATCACTAATCTTGTAGCAGATATAAACTGCTGCAGAAACAGTTAGGTGGCAAGAGTAATTGCATTACTCATCACAACTGAAATGAAGTAAAGAGTAAATAATACTTGTTCAAAAATGTAGTCAAGTAGAGAGTAAACGTTGCTAATATCTTTGATACACTGTAAAACTACAAAGTAGCCAATAGCTAATTACATCTTAATTGATTGAGTGAAAAAGCACTTTTTGCTCATGCTGAAATAGACTGACCTCAGGAGCGGTTCTAGGATTTCACACTTAGGGGGGCTTAGCCCTCACTGCTGATAACACTACTGAGTGTTATGGCTGTGTATTGCAGAATGTCGATAGCACAAATATAAAGGATAGCACAAATGTGCTCATAGCTGAATTACATTAGTTTAAATAAACCTAAAACTACAAATTTTACAGTCTATTGCTTATGAAGTGTTACTTTTAATCTTTTCACTCATATTTTCTTTTTCTTTAAAGAATGCCATTATTTTTATCATTAATTAATTAATTCATGAATTTTTTTTTTTTCATTAATCATTTTGTTTTGGAACAACATAATGGTGAGAAAATGTCGGAATTTTTATTTGGGGTTAATTATCCCGTTAAAGGATGTATCATGACTATTTAACTGTCATACAAACATCAAATAGTTTAGGTAAATAGAAAGCAAGAGAACATTTTCTGGAATCCAGCTGAATTGTGGGCACAGAAACACTAGAAAATGTTCAGTCTATTCTTGACTATTTCTTACCTGGCTCTAACTCTCTGTCTCCCGTGACCCCTTCAGTCTCTGTAACTTTTTCTCCACCCATTTGCTCTCCCTGTCTTTCAGCATTTTTTTTTTTTAAAGCGTCGTATATCCATCTATAAAAAAGCAATTATGCCTTTAAAATGCATAAATGGAAACATAATCTTGTTAGTCACCATCCCAGGTAAAAAAAAAAAAAGTACACTTCCATAATGTACTTAAAGTCCTCTATTTCCGTGCACTAATTTTATACTTAATATACTAAAACAATTCTTCTTTAGTACTTCTTAAGAACATCTAAGTGTACTCAACTGTGCTATTTTGAGACACCATGAATATGAACTAAAATGTGCTTTTAACATACTATGTATTAAAAAAAAATATTTAGTTACCACTTGTAGTACACTTGAACCTGTGTATGAAAATAAAGTGTTTAAAAGATGGGTTCAAGTGTACTTACAGTTGAGTACACTTAGATGCTCTTAAAGGAGAAGTTCACTTTCAAATTAAAACCAGCCCATATACATCTAAGTCATATACACCTAGGATGGCTTGAGGGTAAGTCATGGGCTGGTTTTCATTTGAAAGTGAACTTCTCCTTTAAGATTATCTTAAGATGTACTAAAGAAGAATTTTAGCATATAAAATAGCCTACAAAAATAGTGGTCGAAAATAGAGCACTTTAAGTACATTATTGAAGTGTTGTGTACTTTTTTCACCTGAGATCTCATTATTATCATACTGCTGTTAGCTAGGTAAATGATGAAAAAATTGTCAACAAAAAACTTGATTGCTTGGGTTTGAATAGCGTGACCAAGCAATGCTGAAATAAACTGGATGATGATGGTTAACTACAGTACGAACTGAGAATTCATTCTCACCATTTATTACCTCGTTTCAGTAAATCACATCCACGATTTAACTGAATGAAAACAATACGAATTCTTAACTATAAAAAAATAAATAATAAAAATAATTTAAAAAACTTGAAACAAAGTCTTTATTTAATCGACATGCCCTGCATTTCTTATTGTCATTTTTATTTTAAAAAGTAAAAATTACACTTTCAATAAATGTTGATAACATGATAGTTGATCATTTTAGGGGGGCTGGCATGGCTAAAGCCCCCCTAAAAAGGGTCTAGAACCGCCCCTGACTGACCTGAACTCATAACTCAGCAGTCAGGCTTTATGTGGAGCCATTTTTAGTGCAGTAAGCCAGCAGTGACTTATAATGAAGTCAAGCACAGTGTTCTCTCCCTAGCGTGGCTCTTCCTGTCATAATACAAATTTCCTCAACTTGGCTGAATCTAAAGGAACTCATAAAAACACTCACACACAGCTGTAAGCTGCAGAAAGAATGACGGAGAAAAAATATGTATTTCACAAGAACTCCCTCCACGACCCGTTAAGCAAACTTTGGCTCGGCGAGCGCGCGGTTGGCCAGGGTCCCTTTTCGGTAGCTATGGAAACCCTGCTGCGAGACTCAGCTGGATGTACTTGTTTGCAGATGTAAGGGATATTGCCACCATATGATGAGCTGACATGTTTATTGATATCTCTCTTGTGATCTCTGCTCCCTGACTTACAGCCGTCTTAGGGCAACACTGACTCCAGTCAATATTTTACAGCAAACGCATCCAATAATTTAGATCTCTAGGATTGCGGATCAGTCAATAAAGCCGCATAGATGGCATGTGGGAGGCCAGCTGGCTGCTTTTAGGTTCCTGTCTGTGTAGCAGACGTTCTTCTCTTTGAAGGAAAAAGTGTCTTCTTCTCTCACTTCATTCTTGGCACATCACCTCATTCATGCTTGATAGCAACAGGACTGATTTGGATTCTAAACTATTCACTTTTGGCCTTATTTCGGCTAATTTGACCACAATGACGTACACTGTCAGTATGCGAGATGTAGCTGTGAGCTCCTTTGGGTCGGGCGCAGAGTTGATGTATGATGGACGAAAGCAGATATTCTCTGATCGTAAGATAACTTCAAACACGCTCTGCTTAAAGATCACACTTTGCTTTTACTTTCCGCAATACAATTTAAGGGCAAAATTCTGTCTAGGCATATGTTAACAACATGAATTTACCAAAAGAAAAGAAAAGAAAAAATTTATAACAATACCAATTAATTATTTACATAATTATTCATTAAAAATATTAATTATGAATAATTACTTTAGTATTATTTATATATTATCATAGTATTTATTCATATTTTGATTTAGCTTTTATTTCAATATCTTTAGTTTTAGTAATTTTGTTATGTCCTTTTGTCATTTTTCTTAGTTTTTATTTATCTTTATGTAAAGCAGTTAATTATTATTATTTTCAATTTGAGTAACTTTAGTACTTCAACTTAAACTTAGTTAGCTGCAAAGGCAACATTTCTTATATTTAGTTTTTTTTTCCAGCTTTATTTCAATTACCAAAAATGTAATTTTTTTATTATTTTAGCTTTAGTTTTATGATAACAACACTGGATAATACCATAGTACCTTGATAAATGCAATTATAATGAATGATTATGATATTTGAGTGTAATAATAATAATAATACATTTTATTTGTAGTGCGCCTTTCTCAAACTCAAAGCATTACAATATGTACAGAACAAAATAAGAAATCAAACAAAGAAAAAATACATAATATAAAAAGAAAAAATACACAATAATAAATAATATATTAAAAGTTTTTTTTTCTAAAAAGAAGTTTCTTAAAACAATCCAAAGATGTAGCATTCCTAATAGATGCAGGTAATGAATTCCATAACTTAGGCGCATTGTACACACACACACACACACACACACACATACATATGTTGTACATTTTTTGCAATGACCACCAAAACTTTTGAATTTAACAAGATAGGCGCAAAACATATTTTGAACATGATTTGTCAAATAATATGAATTCCAATGGTGACAGGGTTGAAATAATGCAGCGCTTTATTGGTGAACTTTAATGATACATATATTGGATTGGCAGTTATAATTTATGAATCTGTTATCAAAAGACTCAAATATGTTGCCCACAAATTGAAAAAAGATTGGGGAGAAATGAAGCCCTATGGTTGATTTCTTTTTTCTTTTTTTAAATAACATAAAATGAAAAGTCACAAATACAGCATGACCCATATGCTCATGGATAGTAGTAGGCTAATGTAGTTGCATGAAGCAGTTCGTTTCTTCATTTCTCTCTCTGTCTCCAGACTGTTTGAGTACCGAGGCAGAGTATCACCAGTGCCCAGAGCAGTTCCAGTAAAGCGCCCCCGTGTGGCAGTGCCGGTTGTCCGCAGGGTGAAGTCATTACCTGTCAAGCTCCTGACCAGATCCACTATCCTTCCCAACAGCTCTGTCAAGCACAAGTGTGAGTACAACTTATATTTTGTATTGGTTTTCTTGATGTTTACTGTGTTACTAACCTAAACATAATTTAGTCGAATGCTGAAACATCAAAAGATCTTTAAGAGGTAGTTATCATGGTCAGGATTCCAGAAATGTATCTTGATGTATCCATTGCGTGACAACTCACGATGATCTTCTTCAGAGCCAGTGCACTGAGATGACTTATGGACTAGCTGAACTCTTGAACCGGCCTTTGGCTCATTTGACCAATATACATGCCAGGTTTAGGATTTAGGATGTTACAATATAGCAGCAGAAAAACCTTTTGTCTTGGGCAGTGCTCCATTATAGTTTCAGAACCAAATACCAGTGCATTGCTTTTATTTCTGTTTTTGGTTTTATGGCAATATATAAACGTGATTTATTAAACTAAAACACTGTGTTCTCTTGTTAACCTTGTGTGTATGTGTGAGCAGTGAAATCTACCGAACTGCAAGCTATCAAATCAGAACTGACGCAGATCAAGTCCAACATCGACGCGCTGCTGGGACGTCTTGACCAGATCACAGAGGACAAATACTGTGCCGCAGGTGCCATGTCACATGTCATTTATCTCCTATACACACACACACACACACACACATGCAAACAAAACCATTCAAAGCTTTGGGGTCAGTAAGATTTTTTCAAAAAGAAATCGATACTTTTATTCCACAAAGGATGCATTAAATTGATCAAAAGTGACAGCAAACCTTGTAAACCAAGAAAATTCGATTTCAAATAAATGCTGTTCTTTTGAACTTTCGAAGACAAATATTGACAAAACACATTTCGTCTTATCAATATTTAAAACAGTTGTGCTGCTTCGTATTTTATTGGAAACTGTGATACATTTTTTCAGGATTTTTTTCGATGAATAGAAAGTTCAAAAGAACAGCCTTTACTTGAAATATAAATCTTTTTAGATAATGTAGTCTTTACTGTCACTTTTAATCAATTTAATGCATCCTTGCTGAATAAAGTGATCCCAAACTTTGAACAGTAATGTGCATTTATACTGTATTATTCTGTAGTACAGAATTTGTACAATACTAGTGTGGTTGTTTGGTGATAAATCAAGATTGTATTCTATTAGAAACGATTTCATCCAAATATTCCCCTTTCTGCCTGTTATACCTCCCTCTCAGTAATTATAATATTTTTTTTAATCATATGGAAACCACAGCTAGCAGTTTGCTCTCCACACAGACACACTCAACAGTGGCCGAATGTAAAGTGCTGACTTGGTGGTGTCACACGAGCCTTTCACGGTTCAACACTTTCACGCCTCAGTGGCTCCTATCAAGATTTGCAGATTTGTCCCTCTGTTTCACATCAACATTCAATTTGACAAGCATTACCACAGTACGCAACATGCCTCGTGTTTATTTACACATGGAAACCAGCTTCGTTCTCCTGCATCACCTGTCTGTGAATGGTTATGATGTGGCTAATGGGTTGTGGCTAATCAGTGATGATGTCCCTCTGTGCAGAGCGAAGCACATTTCTGTGTGTGTATGCAAGTGTGGCTGACTGTTGAGGATGAGACGGTTTAAAAGCCCCCGTGAGGGAGGAACGTCGACTAGCACTTACTCTGAGATTCTCATAACTTTTCAACTGGGCTGATGTGTAAATTTAAGCAAGCTCCAAGTTTTTCTTTACTTTGGCAACTGTAAAACAGTTTTTTTTACATGTCTGCTCTTGAAATATGTCCCTACAGAGGTGTCTTGGTTGTTTATATGATGTGAGAATTTGGATGGTGATTCTCCATGACGGAAAAGAACAAATAATCCCCAATGCATACTGACATAGACGCTGTGTATAAGCAAGGCAAATAGAGACACTTCATTAAAACAGCTGAAATCACTTACAGCATCTTTAACCTTATAAACCCAGCAAGCGATAGCCGTCATTTCACCGCCTCGGTTAACTATAGCCCTGATATAGTCTGGCTATGAGTAACCCACCTCAAGCCAAGAAAACCTTGAATTTGGTTACATGTCGTTTTTGCCAAAATGACTTGTGAGATATATGATATTCCATCATGTAAGCAAAGTCAACAGTGATTACAAGGTGTTTGGTTTCATTTCTTTGACATGTTCATGTTCTAGATGACTAATCTATTCTTAAGCTATGGTTAGACATCTACTAAATTTTCACTGACAGCTCAAATTTTGTCTTGTTTTAGCTTAGAAATCAGGTCTGTGTTTGGAAGCTATTAGATGTCTTTTAAACGCAAAATTTCTTTGCTGGGAAAGTCTACTGTTAACTGATTCTAAGGCCTCTAAATTATCAACATGACCAAAACTTATCTGAACAAGCTTTTGTACACAACCTTTTGAAGGTGAAGACAACAACTGCCATGATTCCGCGAAATCAAGGCATCACCAAGCTACACCTTTGTTTTAAATAAGTGCAATAACAAAGTAGTTATTTATCTTTATTTTATTTTTTATTTTTTTCAATTTTAGTAACTTTAGTACTTCAACTTAAACTTAGTTAGCTGCAAAGGCAACATTTCTTATATTTAGTTTTTTTTTTTTTTCAGCTTTATTTCAATTACCAAAAATGTAAATTTTTTATTATTTTAGCTTTAGTTTTATGATAACAACACTGGATAATACCATAGTACCTTGATAAATGCAATTATAATGAATGATTATGATATTCGAGTGTAATAATAATAATAATAATAAATTTTATTTGTAGTGCGCCTTTCTCAAACTCAAAGCATTACAATATGTACAGAACAAAATAAGAAATCAAACAAAGCAAAATGACATAATATAAAAAGAAAAAATACACAATAATAAATAATAAATTAAAAGTTTTTTTTTTCTAAAAAGAAGTTTCTTAAAACAATCCAAAGATGTAGCATTCCTAATAGATGCAGGTAATGAATTCCATAACTTAGGCGCATTGTACACACACACACACACACACACACACACATACATATGTTGTACATTTTTTGCAATGACCACCAAAACTTTTGAATTTAACAAGATAGGCGCAAAACATATTTTGAACATGATTTGTCAAATAATATGAATTCCAATGGTGACAGGGTTGAAATAATGCAGCGCTTTATTGGTGAACTTTAATGATACATATATTGGATTGGCAGTTATAATTTATGAATCTGTCATCAAAAGACTCAAATATGTTGCCCACAAATTGAAAAAAGATTGGGGAGAAATGAAGCCCTATGGTTGATTTCTTTTTTCTTTTTTTAAATAACATAAAATGAAAAGTCACAAATACAGCATGACCCATATGCTCATGGATAGTAGTGGGCTAATGTAGTTGCATGAAGCAGTTCGTTTCTTCATTTCTCTCTCTGTCTCCAGACTGTTTGAGTACCGAGGCAGAGCTCAAATTTTGTCTTGTTTTAGCTTAGAAATCAGGTCTGTGTTTGGAAGCTATTAGATGTCTTTTAAACGCAAAATTTCTTTGCTGGGAAAGTCTACTGTTAACTGATTCTAAGGCTCTAAATTATCAACATGACCAAAACTTATCTGAACAAGCTTTTGTACACAACCTTTTGAAGGTGAAGACAACAACTGCCATGATTCCGCGAAATCAAGGCATCACCAAGCTACACCTTTGTTTTGAATAAGTGAACTCTAGCAGTGAAAATTACATATTGTGCCTTTTTGAGAAAATCTCGTTAAAATGTAAGTATCAAATATGATACATCAGGCTTTTGAGGTATGTTTATTTTTGATAACTCTCAATCATCGTTGTATTACATTGCATTATATGTTTTTTTTTTTTTGTTTTTTTACTTTTTATTTATATTTTTCACCGAACAAAACAAAGAGAACAATTTCTGAGACAAGTGATAAAATAACAAAAATAATACAGAGAAAGATAATAATAATACTAAATAAAAATATTCTGTACAAATACATTGCTGCACCTAATATGAGTGTTCACATCTCAACAAACATGATACAATAATATACAGCCATATAATGATATAAAATATATAATATATATATAAAATAAATAAATAAATAAATAAATAAAAACACTTATTTTAATTTATACATTTAAATATTCTTTAACCATGTGCCATCTCTGATTAAAAAGGTCCGTTTTCAATTGTAATAATGCCGTCATTTTTTCCATCATATAAATCTGTTTTAGTCTCTGTTTCCATTCAGTTACAGTTGGTAATTTCACAGACTTCCAATTAGCAGTAATGTTTTTTTTGGCAATTAGTAGTAATACACGTAAAATATATCTTTGGTCAGCATTGAAAACATCAACTGGTATAACACCCAATAAGAAAAATCCTACATTTGAGGGAACTTCTCTTTTTACAATGTTCTCCAACTCTTCTTTGATATTTTTCCAATATGCATTATATGTTTTAAAATCACAAGATCACAAGACTAAGCATTTCATAACATATTCATATGCATTTTAATGTAAATAGTTTGCTATACTGATCTCATTGATTTACATTACAAGCTATCAGAATTTCATCTTACTTTTTGACTATATAATTATCAGCAAATGCACCAAATTTCTTTCCTCCTCAAGCTCCATATTCTCACTATATCGTACTATATGAGCCATAAAAGCCTGATATATCAAATATAATACTTAACTAAGAACATAAATTCAAATTTTGTGTAAAGGTTCAAAAAACAGTTCTATTTCGACAAATTCGATTTTTCGATTTTTTTCATATGTTGGGCATTACAGGGTTTAAAAGCCTGATTACAGCGCCAGTTTTATAAAAATACACACTTTCCCATATACATCTGGATAAATTGCAACCTTAGTTATGGGTGTTGTGTATATAAATGTGTGCAAACATTTCTCTGTGTGCAGAGTTGCAGAAGGCAGATGAAATGAAGAATGAACTGTCTCAGGACGAATCAGGCTCAGAGTCAGAGGAGCTGCAGCACAGTGATGTCGAGGAGGGCGAGGACCACACACACGAGGAGTGTGACGAAGACATGGTAAGAGAGATGTATGGATAGAGGGAGGAAGACATTTATATGGGGAATGGAAATTATATTGTTCATGAGACGAGAGACTATAAGAAGAGGAGGGTGTGCTTAAAAAACAGTGAAAAATATGGAGACGTATCAGTTGATATATCATCAAATGCTTACACATTGTATCATATGAATGTTAAAGTTAACAGTCTACTAAAATGATTTCTTATCTCTCCTCTCTTCAGGAAAACAATCACATATCTGAAATGGATCCCATTCTTCAATAAAAGGCAAGAAAAACTCTGGGACAGTGAATTCTTGGATCACAGTGATAATTCAAACCATGAGATGTTTTACAAGTTTCCAAGCTTGAGTTTGAAGATCTAACCAAGATTGTTCTTCATGCAGAAAGCAGATTGTAAAAAAGAAGTTAGTGAGTACAAACCACTAAATCTGGTTTCATGGGGTAATTTGGTGTCCCTAAAGATCCATTAAGCATGACAGCAGGAAATTATTAGGGGTTTTTTCTAACGAAGAGTTAGCTTTTCAAGCTAAACATCTCAAAAAGACAGGATTTAAAACATTTAACAATAAATATATATATATTCCTTTGTCTGCTCACCAAATAAAATAAAACCCTAATATTGTGAAATATTATTACAATTTAAAATAACTGTTTTCTAATATATATTAAATGTATTTTATTTATGTAATCAAAGCTGTATTTTCAGCATCATTACTCCAGTCTTCAGTGTCACATGATCCTTCAGAAATCATTCTAATAGGCTGATTTGTTCAAGAAACAAACAACAGTTGAAACTATTGAAACAGGATTCTTTGATAAATAGAAAGTTCAAATAATTAAACAAATTAAATGAATGTCTTTATCCACGTTGAATAAAAGTATTAACTTCTTTTAAAGAAAAAATCTTATTGACCCCAAACCTCTAAATAAATGGGGGAAAAGATGATGAGCCATTGAATACTTTTATTCAAAATAATTAATTTCATTCATTTAGGACCCATTTTAAAAAATGGTAAAACTGAATTCACTGGATAATCTTAAAGTGTAAAAACCTCTTGAGCTTGAGTCAGATTTACAGTGTTAGCATATAAATGTATGTCTAAATTCACTGAACAGTTTAATAAAATCATGTTCATCCAAAAGATGAGTTCTACACCCCAAAATATATATATATATATATTTTAATTCTCCAGAGGTCAAATATCTCTCTTGTTTTAGGCAGACAGAAAACTCCACTTGGTAGGCTATTTGTCAAGTAAATGTCATAAGAGTTTCATTCTGATTGGAGTAATTGTTACCATTGCTTTATCAGGTCCGTCTTTGGTGGTCTGAGCGAGCTTCTCATACATGTTTGGATACAGCGCCGTCAGCGTCTGTGACCTATGAGCAAAAAGTTTATCAAAATGAAAGGAGTTATTCTTACTAATCTGTTTTCAAGGTGTAGCGGCTCAACTTCTGCTGTTTCGGTATAAACATTGCCATATGTTTGGCTACATAAACGCACAGGACAGTGTGGAATCTGATGGTGGCTTCCACCTGATCCTTCTGTGTGTTGTTTGTGGATCTCCGCTCTGTTTGTCTGACTAATCGGCGTGACCACAATCTTATTGCCACCAGTAACGCAGCTTCCGCCCTCCTCTTATTCTAACAACTGCAGTTGCCCTGAAAGGCCAAATCAACGTTACCATCACACTGGGCACAAATTAGCAATTGGTCACACTTCCCTCTATGAAATGATCTGCATTAGGGGCCTTTCAGAGGTCGTTTACGTTGGCTGGGGTTGAATCTCACAAAAAAAACACCCAAGTAATATTTTACCCTAGAATGAAAGCAAGAAACACCCCTCTACGCACACCTACGCAAATAATCGCCATTGGCTAGAACATTTTTTAGTTTACTTGCCAGACTGATATACTGTTTTATTTATTTTAGTGCTGTCAAATCGATTAATCGTGATTAACCACATCCAAAATAAAAGTTTGTGTTTACATAATATATGTGTGTGTACTGTGTATAATTATTATGTGTATATAAATACACACACATTTATATATTTAAGAAATGTTTTTTATATTTATATATAAAATATTTATATATACACTCACCTAAAGGATTATTAGGAACACCTGTTCAATTTCTCATTAATGCAATTATCTAATCAACCAATCACATGGCAGTTGCTTCAATGCATTTAGGGGTGTGGTTCTGGTCAAGACAATCTCCTGAACTCCAAACTGAATGTCAGAATGGAAAAGAAAGGTGATTTAAGCAATTTTGAGTGTGGCATGGTTGTTGGTGCCAGACGGGCCGGTCTGAGTATTTCACAATCTGCTCAGTTACTGGGATTTTCACGCACAACCATTTCTAGAGTTTACAAAGAATGGTGTGAAAAGGGAAAAACATCCAGTATGCGGCAGTCCTGTGGGCGAAAATGCCTTGTTGATGCTAGAGGTCAGAGGAGAATGGGCCGACTGATTCAAGCTGATAGAAGAGCAACTTTGACTGAAATAACCACTCGTTACAACCGAGGTATGCAGCAAAGCATTTGTGAAGCCACAACACGCACAACCTTGAGGCGGATGGGCTACAACAGCAGAAGACCCCACCGGGTACCACTCATCTCCACTACAAATAGGAAAAAGAGGCTACAATTTGCACGAGCTCACCAAAATTGGACAGTTGAAGACTGGAAAAATGTTGCCTGGTCTGATGAGTCTTGATTTCTGTTGAGACATTCAGATGGTAGAGTCAGAATTTGGCGTAAACAGAATGAGAACATGGATCCATCATGCCTTGTTACCACTGTGCAGGCTGGTGGTGGTGGTGTAATGCTGTGGGGGATGTTTTCTTGGCACACTTTAGGCCCCTTAGTGCCAATTGGGCATCGTTTAAATGCCACGGCCTACCTGAGCATTGTTTCTGACCATGTCCATCCCTTTATGACCACCATGTACCCATCCTCTGATGGCTACTTCCAGCAGGATAATGCACCATGTCACAAAGCTCGAATCATTTCAAATTGGTTTCTTGAACATGACAATGAGTTCACTGTACTAAAATGGCCCCCACAGTCACCAGATCTCAACCCAATAGAGCATCTTTGGGATGTGGTGGAACGGGAGCTTTGTGTCCTGGATGTGCATCCCACAAATCTCCATCAACTGCAAGATGCTATCCTATCAATATGGGCCAACATTTCTAAAGAATGCTTTCAGCACCTTGTTGAATCAATGCCACGTAGAATTAAGACAGTTCTGAAGGTGAAAGGGGGTCAAACACAGTATTAGTATGGTGTTCCTAATAATCCTTTAGGTGAGTGTATATATATAATATAAATTATATAAATATATACAGTATATACATTTCTTAAATATATACATTGTGTGTGTATTTATATATACATAATAATTATACACACACATACAGCCCTATATATACACACACACACACACACACACACACACATTAGGACTGGTGGTGGTGCTTAAGATATTGTTGGTCATTCAGTGTTTCTTTAAAAAAATATATAATAGTAATAGATCATATTAATTATTAATAAGATAATACTACTACTACTAATTCTACTATTAATAACAATATACAACGCACTAAAAACTGATGAGCTGCTGGTCCATGAATATTAATCATATTGTCAGCGTTGCTCAAACTAATTTGCTAAAATCAAAGCAGTGAAGGTAATAATCACATTAGTCCCGCCCACTACCGCTTGTTCTTAAAAGCTGAATAATTCCAAATGAACTCCGTTGTTTTGATAGGAAAATACAACAAAAAAATATGTTTTACACGTAGCGCGTCGATTCTGCGTGTTATGTAAGACTCTCTCTCTTTGCGTATGCGTGTGTGTGCGTGTGTATGAGAAAGAGAAACACAGCACTCTCTCTCAAAGCGACTGCGAGTTGTTTGCCTTCACACTAGAGTTTACAGTACGTCAGATACAGGCACGCTGCGGCTGCACATCCGTTGAGCTAAACTGAAATAGACAGATCGCTTGACTATGTGGCTTCGGGATACCTCCCTGAAATGACTTTTTGCAGGTTGGGATGTCTGCACACTGGCGAGTAAAATCTAAGCATTTATTAGCCAATGGCTAATGATAGATATTGTTTAGTCGCCCAGAGTGAAGATTTACTCGCATATGCGAGTGATTTACTCGCATTGTAGAGGGTTGCAAGAAAGTAAGAAGTGATATTTTGAAGCATACAGTGCTGCTCAAAAGTTTACACACCCCTTGCAGAAAATGTGAATAATTTTAACAAAATAAGAGAGATCATACAAAATGCATGTTATTTTTTATTTAGTACTGTCCTGAATGAGATATTTTACTTAAAAGATGTTTACATATAGTCCATGTTTACATATAGTTTAAATTTATTAAAATTACCCTGTTCAAATGTTTATGAACCCTTGATTCTTAATACTGTGTGTCGTTCCCTGGATGATTCACGGCTGTTTTTGTGTTTTGTGATGGTTGTTCTTGAGTCTCTTGTTTGTCCTGAGCAGTTAAACTGACCAATGTTCTTCAGAAAAATCCTCCAGATCCCGAAAATCCTTCAGTTTTCCAGCATCTTTTGCATATTTGAACCCTTTCCAGCAGTGACTGTATGATTTTGAGATCCACACGATGCATTAAGGGTTAAGAGGGGGACTTTTGAACAGGATGAAGATGTCCAAATTTTTCTTATTTTGTTTAAATTTAGCACTGCCCTTCGGAAACAATTGAAGATACGTACATGTTTCCCGGAAGACAAATTAAGTGCAATTTACCTTGATCTTCAAATTCAAATCCCCCCCCACCTCTCTTAATGAATTGTGTGGATCTCAAAATCATACAGTCACTGCTAGAAAAGGGTTCAGATTGGCAAAAGATGCTGGAAAACCGAAGGATTTTCGGGATTTTTCTGAAGAACATTGGTCAGTTTAACTGCTCAAGACAAACAAGAGACTCAAGAACAACCATCACAAAACACAAAAACAGCCGTGAATCATCCAGGGAACGACACACAGTATTAAGAATCAAGGGTTCATAAACTTTTGAACGGGTCATTTTTATAAATTCAGCTATTTTTTGTCTTGTGGACTATGTGTAAACATCTTTTATGTAAAATATCTTATTCAGGGCAGCACTAAATAAAAAATAACATGCATTATGTATGATATCTGTTAAAACTTAACATTTTCACAGATTCTGTAAGGGGTGTGTAAACTTTTGAGTATTTTTGTTACTTTTTTTTTTTTTTTTTTTGCATTATTACATTTATTTTATGATAATCAAGCACATTTTTCTGCCCACATTGTGTAATAATGAACTGTATTAAGTTAAAAAATATTGTTTAAAAAAATCAGTAAAATAAATGTGTGTGTGGTCTTGGTAAACCCTATGTTAAGAGGTCAAAATGTCCCCACAAGGATGGCAATATCCAAAATCCTTGTGATATTTTTGGTCCCCATGAAGAAAACAGCTTATAAATCACACTAAATTATGTTTTTTTTTTTTTTTGGAAATGTAAAAATGCAGAAAGTTTTGTGTGATGGGTAGGTTTAGTGTTAGGGTATAGAATATAAAGTTTGTACAGTATAAAAATCATGTCTATGAAAAGTCTCCATAAAACATGAAAACGTGTGTTTGTTTGAATTCATTGGATAATCTTAAACAGTAAAAACCTCAGCACAGGAGTCAGATACAGGGTATAGTGAGTGAGTGCATGAGCAAAATAATACATCTTGAAAGTCAGATAACACTAGTTATGGACCATAGAGAACTTCAGGTTAGCGGTTTAGAAAATCTCTCAATCGATTTCACACTGTCTGAATGGTAATTGGCGCAACAAACAGTGAAAAATGCTTTCAAAGACTTTCAAAAGACCATTTAGGTTGTAGTTTCTGTAAATTTAACTTGCTATATTGATTTCTGTGTGTTTTTTTTATGTTTGATTTTTAAGTTGTCCTTTAACATCAGCAGAACATACTTTTGTATTTGTTTTCTAGCTTTAAAGGCAATTGAGGAAGAATAAAACCACATGAGAGAATTGACTGAGATCCAGCATGCTCTTTTTATTTCGGCTCCCCTCCTTTGCGTGTCCCTTGACGTAGCTGTTTTTCCTCCACTAGCACATCTTAATGCTTGTCTTCCTTTTCTTGTATTTATTACAGCAGGGAGTTGGAAAACACTGTCGACTGGAAACTTTTTTAATACCACAGACTCAGCGGGAAGACACTGAAACCAACAGGCGCCGTCAAACTCCAGCATCAGCTGTCAATGAGACGGACAGCTAAACTAGCTGTTTGGTAGGAGGGAGATGGGGATGACGTCCCCTAAACCAGGAATCCATCACAAAAGAGGCCACAGTTCCTGAGAGCCACTACAACACCACATACGCGACAACACAAGGGGATCAATTTCACAGACATTCTGCATCCCCCCCACCCCACCCAAAAAAAAAAAATTAACATGCATTTGTTTTTCTATACATTTGAGCGCCTCATATGTAAATACCCTCATCCTATTTCTGTCCTCCCTTCTTTCCTGTCTGTTTGTGCTTTTCCAAAAATGTTTTTCGTTTTATTTATATGCCAGTCGGAATCAGAAAGGTTGGCTATTTTTAATTACATGTGCATATTTCTTCTGCTTGCACTTTCGAGACTGCAAGAGATATTTACAGATGTAAATAAACTATGATGACTTGTGAAACACCCGTTTAAATGAATGCAGATGCATAGACTAATCCTCGACACCTCAACATCTATGGTAATCTTTACCTTTAAGAGAAGAGATTTATTCTCACTCTGTTAGATTTGCCACTAAGAGGATTAGAGAAGTAGCTACTACTACTTGAGCACAACTCACCTAGAGGTCTGGATGGGAGAGAACTTCTGTAGTAAAAATGGCTGTACGATATTGTGACTGTTCTTATAACGCCTTACAGCCATAAGCGGTGATCACTGAGGTCCAAAAAGTTCAGAGAAAAAACAACTGCCTTATTTGAAAGATTATAGATCTGTGGGTTATGAAGTGTAACTTCCTTCAGGCTATAACATCTAAAGGCGTAATTGTGTATAATTCATCCATGCATGTTTCGTTTTTGCAAACAATTGTGCAGCCCACATTTCAAAATCCAATCACGGTTAATAGAACCAAGTCCCAGGACTATATATTTTCTTTTTCGATCATCTGTTACCCTCGGATGCATGCTACTTCCGTTTCATTTGCAGATGGAGGATTTTCTCAAGTTACAGATATCGCACGAAAGAGCTCAATTGGAACGTGCAGGTTAGAATTTACAGCCAGTGAAATGGAATATTGAATAGAGGGCGGGGCTTGATTTTAGTGCACCTCTAGCTCAAAACTGGTAGCTAAAACTGTTGTCATTTATCCCTAAATCTATTATTTAATCCTTTTATTTAAGCTTCTTCTAAGACTCAATTTTACACAGTATCTCTCTATAGAGTTTTCAAGCTCCAATCACCAAACTCAGGTTAGGCCTTCAGACTGTTCGAACTGGATATGCTGAACTGAATCAGATTGAACAAATCCTTTCATTGACTGTGTTAAAACTTTTGTACAAGAATTATAGTGTTTTTAAGCTATCACTAGCAAAGCTTAACGACTATCCCAGGACAATGTGCTAAATCATGCTAAAACATGTTAGCAACATGATAGCAAGGCGCTAGATCATGTTAACAACGTCGCCCGCCATCTTGGAACGATCAGCGTGCCATCACTCACAGTAATCAACGATGAAGAATCAAGGATGCCACAACATTGCCAGCTTCTGGGTTGTGAAACCACCGAGATTTAAAATCCAGAAGAAATGGGATAACCTTTCACAGGTGAGAAAGATGTTGGTTTGTGTTTTTATATTTAGTAATTCAATACTATATGTTTTTACTATGGTACTTGTATTTTACAATACTACGTTTTTACTTTTACTATGGTAATTTAATGTGTTAGCTGACGCCTTTGTCTTGTATTATGTTAGTTTAGCAAAATCGCCTATTTCATATATTCATACATGTGTCTAACTACAGTTGCAGACACTCAAGTCAACTTGCTCTCGAATGTTCACAGACCACTGTAGTGACAAATTGGGTCCATTTGCACTTACCCTAACTTCTCCGTTATCTTTAATGTAATTATGTGTTAAATTAAGTGTTAACTATTAAGTTATAAATAAAACAAATGAATGATAATAGGCTTATTATTATAATAATTAATTAATTAACAGATAATCGTGTAAGAAATGATGTTCAATTTATTTTATTATGCACTAATGTGTTTTTGTACGTATTATATAGTATATTCCTATATAGGCTACTTAGGATAACCATTAACTGACAGTTTGGGGAGACCCGATTTGTCACGACACCGGTTTGGCCGTTCCAATATGGCGGACGGCTTAAGAATAATATATATATGCTGCTAAAACATGCTAATTCGTGTTAGCATTGTGCTAAAACATGCTAGCAATGCTAGCTAAAACATGCTAGCAATGCTCATTGATGCTAGCAATATGCTAAAATAGTTTTTAACATTTATTGGACTTTGTTAGTCTTCTAATTATTTACTTATAGTGTCTAATTAATCTGAAATTTCGCACACACATTCATACAGCTACATTCCGTATAACACATACCTCAGATTGTCCTGTTAGACATTCTATTTTTATTCTTCATAAATCAGTTGCATAAAACTGTAGGTCTGGTTTGAGAACTGAAAGTTAGATTGACTGATCCCTTTGGATCCTAGTTGGTCAGACTAGTTTTTAAAGGGACAGTTTTAGGTAATCTTTTAACATTCTTAATACAACGGCTGTTCTTCTGAAATTAGATGAAAAATTAAGATAAATTAATAAGGAGTTATATAAGGATATATGCGAGTAGTAGTGGTTAGGATTCAGGACCATCCAAGTAAGTTTTGCATGTGATTTACAGTAGGCTATCTGACGTCCAAGGACATCCCCCATTTATAAGATAATGACATGATGCAAAGAAATATAGCAATCAGTTTAAGGCGTTATGTCAAACTGAAAAATGTGGCAACAAATAATTGGCTAAACTCCGCTAAAACGTTTTGGCATAAGCTATGGAGATAAGTTCAGTTTTAGATGCACAAAACTCAGCGCATAGCAGCCAGACGGACTTACTTTTATTGCACTCCAAGATGTTTCCTCCCATGCAGCAGAGACAGCCATGTCCGGGTCAGTCAAGAAACCATGCTCATTACTCATCCCTGTCACCTTGTGTTGTGAGTGATGTAGGATGTTAACCAGTCTAGTCCCTGGAGCTGGTATTGCCTTTAATCATGGCCAAAGCACAAATATGCTGTATGGATTGGATGGAACTACTTTAACATCATGCAAAAAAAAAAAAATGAAAATAGCCAGGTCTAAAACACATGCCAATTAATACAGAACTTGCTTGTGATCTCTCCTTCGGCTATATTTTCAGTGCCAATACAGTCTGTGCCATTAGCTTTTTATAAAGGAACATAAGAAAAGGGCCTTTGCACTACGTGCTTCAATATATCTGATGTGGTGCAAAAAATGATCTGTCCAGACTGTGCACACTGATGAGGATCATGTTTCATATTTACTTTTTTCCAATGATTTTGCTCCAGGATGACTGACTTGACACGTCAAACACTTATTCAGCTGTCATACTTTGTGTAGTCACATAAACAATTATGTTGGTTTACAAAAAGAGGCCCACTGCACTGAGGGTATTTGGGTTAGAGTATTGCATGTATAGGAATAGTGGAATGCTGGGTTTCGGAATAACATTCCTTGATTTATGTCAGTGGGATTTGAGGGTCTTGGGAGCTTAAACAGGCGCAGACTGGTGGATTCATTTGGACAGAAAAACAGTAAAGGCTACAGCTTTCTTAAAAGGGCCAAATTTACATCACATTTTTCAGTGTAATTATCAGTTCTGGGCAATTTCATTTCCAGTATAGAACGGTCAAAATACCCTTTATTAACATTACTGTAATATTTTATCATTCTATGACAACTGTTTTCAAAGTACAATTTTAAAGAATCTGGGCAGCAAAATAAGCCTTTCCAGAAGGAATAATACTGTGAAAAGGCAGAAAATGTACTACTGTCGAGATGAAATGGAAAAATTCAAGACAGAAAAGTCAATTTAACTTTTAGATAAAGTGAATACAATTCCTCAAATTGTATAATATGGAGTACAAAATATGAATTTTAATCCACTCTTTAGATTCAGTATTTTTTCATCAGGTGCAGAAAAAAAAACTCTAGCTATAGAGAATGAGCCCAGCTAATTAGTTTTAATTATCATGAAACAGTAAAAATTGCATACTGCGGTTTTCATAATTTAAAAAAATGTTCTTCAAGTTCATTTTAAGAGGTTTAATCAACATATTCATCCTTTTAAAAGTACAGAAAAACATAGGCGGCTGAAATATTAGCGTCTGTTTACATAATCATAATAAAACAGTATATTTCAAGCAAATAAATGCTCCTTTCTTGATCACATCCAAACTCTCTAGACATAGACGTACTTCCTCCCAGAAACATACACTGCACGTGTTTGCCCAGCTGGTATGCATTTTATTTCAATTATTTCTCTGAAGGTAATACAGCAAACAACAAGTTTCACCAACAGTTCATTGATAAAATCCTCCAGGCTCCGTGTTCACATCTCACAGCACTGCTCCACAGCCAGACCCAACAAATCAAACCTCTCTTCGTGTGCATAGGCGATTTCATAGCTCAAAGGAGCTGAAGGAAAATAAGTGTTGTATTGGAGATGGCCGAGGACTCTGTAGGAACCTGCGTGTGATTTGTTGAGTTTGGCCGCGGAGTACAGGTGTTCAGATGGGCCGTATAAGGTGGGTGATGGTCGAGGGACAGGCGTTAGTTGGCTTTGGCACGCAGCTGCGCTCTCTTGCCCGTCACAGCCTGGAATCCGGTCTTAATGCTGGCAACGGAGCAGCGGGAATGACACGTCTCACACTGCAGGAAATAAAGACGCGTGTCCTTCTGCAAGATTGTGTCAGGAGACCGACATGTGTGGCATGTCACATACTCCTCTGCAAGACAAAAACAGTTCAGATCAATTTGGTTTTCCATCATGCAACGCAGAGCAATATATATATATTTTTAAATAAGGATTCCTGTGTATACACTTTACTGGTCAAAAGTTTGGAAACTTGTTTTTGTAAGAAGTCTCTTCTGCTCACCAAGGCTGCATTTATTTGGTCAAAAATACAGTAAAACAGTAATATTGCAAAATATTACAAATGAAAAGAAACAGTTTTCTATTTGAATATATTTTAAAATGTAATTTATTCCTATGATCAAAGCTGAATTTTCAGCCTCATTACTCCAGTCTTCAGTGTCACATGATCCATCAGAAATCATTCTGATATGCTGATTTGATGCAATTATTATTATTATCATCATCAATGTTGAAAACAGTGGTGCTGCTTTATATTTTTTGTGGAAAGGCAATAGTTTTTTCTTTCTTTGAAGAATAGAAAGTTCAAAGAACAGCATTTATTAAGGTTAGCATTTATTAAAGTATTTCTTCACATCAGTTCAATGCATCCTTGATTAATAAAAGTATTAATTTCTATCCTTTTTTAAATCTTACCACAAATTTTTTAATGGTATCAGTTTCAACAAAAATCAGCAGCAAAAACAGTTTTCAAAATTAATAATATTAATAATAAGAAGAAATGTTTCTTAAGCACCAAATCAGCATTAGAATTTCTGAAGGATCATGTGACACTGAAGATTTGAGTAATGATGCTGAAAATTCTAATTTGTATTTGTAATAATATTTGCCAGTATTGCTGTTTTTGAGATCAAATAAATGCAGCCTTGGTGAGCAGAAGAGACTTCTTACACTATATAGACATAAACACTAAAATATTTCTATAAACATTGGTTTTTAATATATATTAAGACAGAAAAATATTATGGGCGTTATTTCAGTGAATCCCTAATACATGCCATTTACATTTGCATAAATGTACACTAGCACAACTACTGTGTGTTTAAGAACATTTTAATTCAACGGTCAAATAAACACTCACTTATATATCTTCTTAAGACATTCTCTATCTGTTTCTGCTGGAATCTGCCTTTGATGACGAGCTGATTGTTTCCATCTATGGACCCGCTGAAGAGTAAAATCAGTGGTTAGTGCATTTCTGAAATAAAGACACTTCACTACTTTGATTTTAGGGAAAACACCACCAACTCATTTTAATATTCTTTCCAAATCGCAAACTTCCAGTTTCCAGCTAGAGAAAGAAGAATTCTGCACCTGTACAAGACTGATCTCTTTCAAAAACCAAAATCATCTGTAAGTATCCAGGAGGCAAAATCGATGGATTTCCTTTCATGTGTCTTCTGAGATGTATGTCAGTGGACACAATAAGGTGCTGAAATGAGTGTTGAGCACTGAAATCAGCCAGGTCATCTTTTAATAATGCCTTTTGAAACCATCACAGGGTCAGGCGCTCCCTTTAGAGCAGCAATGCCTCTCTCAACTGATTCAGGTTTCTGTCTGACATTCATGTGAAACGCCTCCAGCAAAAAGTGAAAATGAAGTGTTCTGGTGGAGGGTTTCAGTCGCACAGAGACACTGGAAAAATAAACCGAGAGCTTGCCAGACACCGAGACGATATTTTGCAAGGTTAATGATCATGCGATGAAGAAAATCAACCATTGGTTTAGTGCTGCTCCCCATAAAACGAAATAGTTTACTTACAGATTACATATGGACAAAAGAACACAACAGGCTCTTTCCATGAACAAACTCGTTTGCAGCAAATAGTTAGTGAAAGGAAGTACTTAACCTTAATTTAAATTAATAAAATTTTTAAAACTACTGAATTAAAGTCAGCATGGCATACAATCCCAGTGAAATGGCTAGATTTTGTCCATCAGGAATTGATTGGATGGTTGTGGTTTGTTATTGCTGTGATCTCATGTGAGTGACAGGTTGTCCCGCCCTTGCAAGAAAAAAAATAATAATTATCGTCCATTTTGATTTCATGTTGACTTTTTTTAAATGATGTAATAATAGTTTACTACAATAAATTGAACATCAGTTCAACAGACGGTTGTGATATTTTAATTGTTGGAGGTAGGGCAGGTCAAAATCACCATTGTAAGGTGCAGGAAACAGACATTTCAGGTGTTGAAAACTAGCTACTTCTCATGCTACGTATGTTAATTTTATGCTAGATAGTTTACCAAACACATCTAATAGTTATCGTGGAAATAAACATGGGATTCTGCATTGATGCAGTAATAGACTATAATTGATTATAGCCTACTGAAGTTTCTGACATGCGCAATTTCTCGCGCTAGCGTAAAATGGAGGAGGGAGGCGATGCACCCACTATTTACAGAGTGTGAGACTGCATTCGTGTATGTGCGTGTGTGAGCACTATTGTAACTTAACTACGCCTACGCTACTTGACAGTTTCATGCACCTTTAGTATTTACTAGTGTTTGTTAGCTCTAAATGCTCCTGTCGTCTGCTGTGTTCAGACTTGAGTTGTGTTTGATGTTAGCTACATTCAGGAAAGGTGCTTTATTGGAGCAGATAAAATAAGGGAGTTCATATATATCTGACTGCTTGTATTCATTGACAAATGTAGCCATGTGCAGTAATATTGAAAATTGAGGAGTCAACGCATCATGATATCGAATTGAATCATTGACATAACCGTAATCAAACTGAATCATGAGACCAGTGACGATTCACACCCCTACCACAGTGTAGCCTTTTCATGGGAAGAACTAATAATATAAAATCAACTCACCTTGTACCTAACTCAGCCAGCAAAAACGCCAAAAGATGTTTTGGCTGTCGATGCAACCTGACACACACACAAAAAAAGTAGTGTTAAGAACCATACAAAATAAAGATTGCATTAAAAAAAATAAAGATTAATTTGCAAATATGTGATATGATAATTTTTGATTGCATTTCTGTTGGACATTTCAATAGCTGCCAAAGATGGCTCACGTTCCTGTAGTTCAGAGAAAAAACTCAATATCTTGTCAAGTCAACTCAAGCAAATGAAGAGTTTCTTTACAACTCTATAAAACAGCATGACAATTTTGAGTTTGGACTTACAGTTTGCAGATGTCTGTGAAGTTTACGAAGGAGGTCTTCTTTGTGCCGACCCTGACAACCTGAGGAGGCTTCATCACAAACTTTCTCTTTTCTCCAGCGACCATGTCTGGATTTTTTTCCCGCATGATGTTAAAGACTCTATTCAAAAGCTAAAATAATGTGATATTTTCAGTCAGTTTCATGCAAAGCAAGCAGTCATTATCTACAGAACATAGTGGGACAAACGCTATGACAATGAATGATTATTTAGTTACAAGTTTTCAAGAGCACATGCTTAATATAAAGTTCTTTTTACAGAATTTTATTAAATATAGAGCAGTCCCAAAAAGTAAGGATGCACCGATATGAACATTTTGGCCGATACCAATAATTCTTTATATTTGAAAGCCGATAACCAATATAATGGCTGATAAATCTAAATACAAATTTGTATATAATTTTGAGAGCCTGATTACAAAAACAAAAGTCTCACCATTAAATCCATGTCCCAAGCACACAATTATAATGATGTTCTCATTATAATTTTGTGTAGCCTATATGACACTTTAAATTGTCTTATTGGGACGATAACGTTAAAAATGAACATATATCAGCCAATAGCGATATATTGCACATCCCTACCAAAAAGTACTTGGACACCTACGCTATACTTAATATATGCATGTCATTGCATTAGATAATAAAATAAAATATGAGAAGAAAAATCAGAAGTCACAAGTCGCACGGGTATATTTGTGGCAATAGCCAACAATACATTGTGTGGGTCAAAATTATAAATTTTTCTTTTATGCTTATTTGTTCAGGTTTCAGATGATGTATGTAAATCCTAATTTTAAAAAAATTGACCCTTATGACTGGTTTTGTGGTCCAGGGTCATATATATGCCATTGCTTAAAACAAATACATTATGTAAAAGTATTGTGACACGTTCTGGTTGTCAAACGTTAGAGTTAATGTGATGAGCTACACCTGTGTGAACTTGACGAGAACTGACTTCATACATCCACTAAAACTCATCTTGACACCAGATGTAGTAATTCCAAACATGTCTCATAAAAGAGAAGTTAGCAGAGAAAAGCTATTTTGCCAACAAATGTACCAGATGGCAGCAGTCTCGTGCCCTTTAACAAGTTATCACCTGAAACAAGCACACATGTTCTGTGCTACAAGCTTGGAAATAAATGTTCTCATTCACCTCATCATATGTGTAGTCTCTCTCCGATCCTGCCCAGGCAGGGCCTGTCTGTGAGCTGAATGTGATGTCATCGATGGTTTTACTGTCGTCATCTTCGACACCTTTCACACAAACACCACACAATCATTCAAGTCACCTTTATATGTGTAGCGCTTTATACAACACAGTTTGTCTGGGATTACGTTACAGTTTACACTGAGGTCATGTACTTACCATCTTCTTTGCTTTGACTGTCTGTGTCCTCCTGAAAATCTTTGACTTTTCTTGATTTCTTCTTCTTAGTGGGCAGCATTAAGTCATCGTCCTCTTGTGTTTCTGATGGCTCTGATTCAATCTTCAGCTCCTTTTGGAAAGTTGCAATTTATTTAGTTCACGACGATGGTTGACATTAGCTGTCGTTGGGCACGAGCAGAACAAACTCCAAATGCAATGAGAATCTGATGTGATGGCTCAGATATCAATTCCTTTTTGAATGACTAAAAGATAGCGCTTTCGTAATCAAAACATCTTTCAATGAAAAGCACTAATGGGCGATGAAAACAATTAACAGTTTTACAACTATACGTACAAATGCAAACAATCAACTGACCTTTATTCCTTCTTCAAGCTCGGCTTCAAAAATCTTCTCTTTTTTGGATTTCTTTTTCTTTTTCTTCTGGTTGAAGAAGTTTAAGTCATCCAAATCATCTGATGTTTCTGGATCATCACCAAAAAAAAAGGGTAATATATTGGATTTTTGCAATTAATATTTAATAACAATATTGCATATCCTGTTGACAAAGCCAAAATGTAACAATTTTAAATGTGCTTTTTATGTGACCATTACATTTCCTAGGCCAGTTTTACACTGAAAAATTCAGTTTTTCAGCTAATTTCAATGAATCGTTTCAACTCAAATGTGTGTCATGTTACAGGCAAATACTAAGGGAGGGAAGGTGGAAAAAAAACATGAATTATATCTTCTGCCGATTCACAGCAATTTTCACAAATTTAAAAAATGGATTTTCTAAAAATGTTACACGTCTTTAACTTTGCAATACAAGTTATTGACGCGTATAGTGTTATTAAAGGGGGGGTATAATGCTATTTCATGCATACTGAGCTTTTTACACTGTTAAAGACTTGGATTCCCATGCTAAACATGAACAAAGTTTAAAAAAAATAAGTTGGATGTTTGATGGAGTATTTCTGTGCCAAAAATACCGACGTCAACAAGTGCGGAATTTCCTTGTACGGAAGGGCGCACGCGCGCACACTTCAACCAGAGAGAGAGAGAGAGAGCGAAAGTAGCACGCCCAACCAACTCGCTTTGCT
This sequence comes from Rhinogobio ventralis, assembly GCA_039654625.1. Classification (NCBI taxonomy): domain Eukaryota; kingdom Metazoa; phylum Chordata; class Actinopteri; order Cypriniformes; family Gobionidae; genus Rhinogobio; species Rhinogobio ventralis. The sequence goes on along the minus strand of CM077205.1, from coordinate 36,324,866 downwards.
CGGCTTTAGGGAAGTCGTCGGCTGCGCTGCACAGGTCACAGGACTTCACGAAATCAACAATGTCAACAAAGAAGTGTGTTTAGACAACCCTGTTCAGTTTGTTCCCTACATTTTGGCGATGATTGTTTTTTAAACAAGGCCCAGTTCAACTCCGGATTGCAGATCTTCTAATGCTGAAAGATGGAGCGGTCCCAACGATAAAAGTTCACGGTCATGAGTTGTAACCGCAGGCGGTGAGTAAAACTGCTTCAAATGTCTGTGTGTGTGTGTTGTTGCACATCAAATAAACAATGTAATCACGTATAGTTAATTTATCAATGGAGCATGCGATGTGCACTTCCCACATGTACACCTTTTAAAACGGGCAAATAAAAAAAATTACGACGACATAATGAAAGTAGAAATTAGTAATTTACACAAGCCACTAAGCAAATATATACAGTTACAGTACATAACGTTACCACAGAGACGTCCTGCTGTAGTCGTTGTTGCTGCCAGCCTCTGGATCTGATTCTGGATCACATATGTATGGCTGAATCTGATTGATAGCCATTGTTTATTTATGACAACGTTTTTTTTTCTCCACGTTCTCTAAAGATGTCACAGCTTTCAGAAGCTCTCAATGCAATAGCTGCACGCGCTAGTGGCTCTTTAGCTCCGCCCACATGAAATGCCTCCAGCCGCTCGTTTTTATTCGGAAAGACTGTACAGCGTACCTTTCTTTTATAAATATGATAAAACTAAAGATTTTTCGGAGATATGAAGGATACAATACAACTCTATAGGTACTCAAGATTGACATGAGATTGATAAACTGTGTGTGATACCCCCCCTTTAAATCACAATAAGCCACAAAAAAGGACTCGCCTCTCAGATGCATGCCATCCCCAAGCTCTCTTTGAAGGTCAAATACACACACAATTATGTCAAAATGCACACTGTGTGAAGTATTCACAAACACAATCTGTTGTTCTACACAAACAAACATTTGGGAACAAATCAGATGTGTAACAACATATTAGATCTGTGCATTTGTACTTAAAGGGACAGCAGACTAATAAACTGTTAAACTATAAAACCATCCGTTTCATTAACTCCTTCCCCGTCTGCGTTTTTTTATTTTATTTTAAAAGTTGCCAGACACCACCAGCATTTTTTTATTATTTTTACAAAGGTTTCATGGCCCCCAGAATATTTTGTTGTATGGATATCTGAACTTGCAATATATTATCAAAAGAAAGAACAGACCCTCTACTTTTAAATAAAAACCCATTTTATTCTAGATTAATGCATAATTTTTTAATCAACACTTGGGTTTCATAAAAAAGAATAATCATGTTTTTGTCAAATTCTGCATCCAGATCAGATTCAGAAATATGATCAAAACACAGATGGAGTCCATCAACACCTCTAATGCTTGCTCAGTCCTAAAGCTCGTCCTGGGTCGACATTTCATTCAGTGACATTAGACAGTTTTGATTTATTTGCTGTTTAATGTTGATGATCGCATTATTTTACATATGCATCTGTTACATATGCTAGGGCTGGGCGGCATATCGAGTTTGTACAATATATCGATATATTTTTTAGAAACGATATGGAATGAGGCAATACCGTTTATATCGATATACAGTATATTGATACGAGTGCATCTGAAAAACAGCGGCGTACGCAGAGTGAGCTGAAGTGCATGATACAATTCGGCCTCAACATGACACGCGTTATATTAAAATAACTTCAAAATAACTGGTAAGATATAGTTAACAGGTATAGTTTAAAGCAGCTTGCCCTGTCAGATGCTCTGAGAGACTTGTGCTGACAGACAGATAAATACTTGCGGTGTTTAAATGCGTTTAAAATGTGGTGCTTTCCTCAGTGCATAACTTGCATTTCACAGGTATATTCTCCATCTGTAAATGTTAAAAAAAGTCATGCAAATATGTCCATTTTTAGGAGAGGACGAGCCTTCTGCAAGTGAATCTCCGCTAAAATTCAGGCTTCCGTGCATGCACACCAAACAGACGGAGCGCAACAGAATAGGAACGCAAGTATACATATTTCTAAAATATTTGTTGTTGGACAATAAATGTGCCATGTGTGGAATTTTAAATCTACAACTAAATATATTTTTATGAAAGTGACCATTATAATGGGGTAATCACATAAAGGCTAATATGCTTTTGTTTTTGTTTTAATTTTTAGTTTAGTGAATTTAAAAACAAAATGATGTTTTTAGATTTTAAACCCCCTTTTTGCACATAATATATTGCATAGCCTGCATTCACTGTATTTGTTTATAGCCTTCAATATCTAAACATTTTTAGGACATCATAGGGCAGGATGTGAAATCAAATTATTAAAATACAGATTTTTTTTTTTTATCCAAATAGAAAATACCTGGATATATACCATGTATTGCCATTAAAATCTAAAAACATCATTTTGTTTTTAAATTCACTAAACTAAAAATTCACTAAACTAAATATTTTTTTGGCCATGTCGCCCAGCCATAACATATGCTATCGCTTGTTAGTGCCCCTATCACATAACAGTGAAAACACGGAAAGCCGAAAAATTCTGTTAATGGCAGGGAAAGAGTTAATGTTAATATAAAAAAAAGAAAATCACTCTCTGCTTGACCGAATCACTTTGTATCTTCATTATGAATCAATTTATATTTAACAGGAAAAACTCCATACAGTGAAGATTATACAGTCTTATTTTTACACTTGATTATTTAATTTCTGTAGCATTTCTTAAAACATGTAAAATAAAGCTAGGCTACTGTATCTGAAAAACTTAACATTTTCTATTTATTTATTTTCATTTTATTTACTAGTTTTATATTTGCAAAAGATTTTATTTTTGCATCAAGGAATTTTATTTATGTAATAAGTAGTTTTTCTCACGAGGTACCAAAAGATTCCCCTAGCAAATACTGCCGTTTATTCCTATTCATTGTTATATTGATGCAAAAAATATTTAAATATCCTTCTTGTTTCATGAAAAACAGCTTGGAAAACATACCTTGATTATTGAGCAAAAAAGATTTAAAGTTCACTTTTTGGGTTATTTGTTATTGTTAAATTATTACTTCTTGTAAATGCAAAGACAGCTGATCTTTTTTGGCCACTTAAACTGCCTTGGAGTGTTTGTTCAAGTTCATATATACAGCAAGTTTTTTGTTGTATTTAAATTGTAAAAATCAAAATAGCTGGTAGGAAATGCTGGGAAAATGTAGCAACCAATAGCGTTAATTGCAGGTGGGAAAACACAATGATATTGCTTTGTGTTCTCTACTCTATATTATGGAGGTTTCCACAACGGAACAAAATTAAAAAATGATTGCGACTTTTTATTTCACAATTCTGACTTTTTTTCTCAGAATTTCAAGATACCATGGTAGTAAGAGAGGTATATAGGATGGATATAGGAAGCTTGTGGGATATAATCTGGCAAATTCAAACTTTATAAGTTGCAATCTCGAGTTTACATCTAATTCTGAGAAAAAGGTCAGAATTCCGATATAAAGTCGTATTGCAAGATTATATCCCACAAGCTTCCTATATACCCCTCTTACTACCACGGTTAACAAAGGTTAACAAGTGAACAAAAGCAACAGCACTAATGCACAAAAGAAAAGCATGTGCTTTACCTTTCTTCCTCCAGTCATCTTCATCAAGATCGAATTCTTTCTCCTCGCCCCCATCAGCCTCGGTCTCTTTTGTTTCCAGCTGTTGGCCTTCATCTCCCTCACCACCATCTTCCTCCAGCATGAAAGGCTTCTTCTTTTTCTTCTTCTTCTTGGTCATAGTGGGATCAAATATCATCTGGAAGGATGGTAATAGGAGTTTAATAATGACACAACATTGAACAAAAGCTGTCAACAGACATAAAAAAGGGCAAAATAACACTCATCGCCTAATGAGAACTAATCCTACTCATACTAAAGCTCTCAAAGATAATGTCAACTGTAATTAGCTTTTGGTTTGCACAAAAAGAGCAGATCAATTTTCTGAGGAGAACTGAAATTGCATTTACAGCATCTGGATAATCATAACAGTTTAAATGTGATCATGTAAGAATAAATGTGAAGATTCTTTGGACGGGTGTCACGTGGTAATAATACTCCACTACTTTGATATATACCATGGGGCTGAAATGTACTTGGTACTTCACTACTTTGGGGTACTTTTTTTGTATGGAACAATGTTTATTGAATAATTACCACCATATTAAATCAAGAACACCAATTAATACCAAGAATACCACTGGTAATGTCATGATATGTGTAAAAAAAACACAGTAACGTAGTAGAAACCGTGGTAACGTTACCACAAAAACAGTATTAACGAGATACCTCTGCAAACAAAACATGGTAGTATCATAGTAAATGTACAAAAAACATGGTCGTATCATGAGGACTCATAAAAACATGGTAGTCGTCCAAAATAATTATTACCACGTCCAAACAACCACGGTATTACCCAAAAACCTGTCCAAAAACACTGTATAACTATGGTAACGTTAAATGTAAAAAAAAAAAAAAAAATTATAAATAAAAACCGCATGGTATTATGTCTAATTTTACATGGTAGTACCATACTACTTTTTGTCGATAAAAAGGCAAGATAACTAAAGAAACGCAAAATATTTACAATCTAACTAGCTGACAAACGACAAAAAGGTCTAGAAAAGACGAGCTGTGCACATGTTTCCTCACAGCCTTTACTGGTAGGCCCAATTGTCCTTCCCTTTAGACGAAACTACATTAGCAGATCATATTGCTAAAACAACGATTGTTTACTAACCTCGTCTCCTGACATTGTTTCGGCTTGTTGTGAAAACGCAAGAAAAAAAAGTGCACGTTATAATAGACTATTCTTCAAGGAACACCTTTCCACGATATGCTCGCTGCTTGCGACAGGCCGGGCGAAGCTCCGTACGCATGCGCGTCAGATTGGGCTAGGCGCATTGCATGATGGTAGTTGTAGTTTTGATCTGCAAATCTACGTAAGGGAGACCAAAGAGTCATATATAACCCATTTGTCTCAACGTTTGTTACTTAAACTTTAATATTCCTATATTTAACTAACACAATTGTGGAACAGAGATGTTTTACACAGAAATGTGTGACTTCTAGGCTACTGCATCTCAGTTAGGGATTACAGAACTCCCCAGTCCCTCCATGTCTTGTTTGGGCAGATTATTTGGAGCTCATGAACCAAAACCCTTCATGCTGACACAAGCTTGAGAGTGTTTACATGAACAAATGGGTGCACTGGAAGAAAGACTCTTATGTGTTACAGTAAATCTGGCAAAATAATGCTCACATGGTTTCTAAATGCATGGCTTGAGGAGGTGTAAACATTGTGACTCTAGAGGGTTTCACATTCTTTGAATCTACACTACAATATCTTCAAACCCTTCTTTCAGAGGTGAACCTGGGTACTTTTGTTCTTTATGTTCATAATGGTTTGCAAACCAATTTTATTCCTCTAATCTGTTTAAAATTGCAGTGGGATTCCTGGCTCCCAGAGGGCGAAACCCATTTCCTTCTTCCTCCTTTCATGTCTGCTTTTTGACAACAACGTCACTTACGTTACAATGTTACTTCTTGCAATCATAGAGCACATAAATGTGAACTTTTCACTTTTTTAGATCAAATACAGATCCTGAGGGAAAAGGTCTGTTCAATTTATTTTGTCTCCAAAATAGGCACATAATAGCAACAAAACCCACCACATTACTTTCCTAAACACCTGTTTGTCTCTATGAACTGCAACATTTCCTGATCCATGAGGTCATCATCTGCAATGAGAGATTGGTTTTGATCTGTCATGTAAGGATTTATATATATATATATATATACACCGATAAGGCATAACATTATGACTTAAAGATTTGAGCGAGTTTTACAAGGGCCAAATTGTGATGGCTAGACGACTGGGTCAGAGCATCTCCAGAACTGCAGCTCTTGTGGGTGTTCCCGGTCTGCAGTGGTCAGTATCTATCAAAAGTGGTCCAAGGAACGAACAGTGGTGAACAGGGTCATGGGCGGCCAAGGCTCAATGATGCACGTGGGGAACGAAGGCTGGCCTGTGTGGTCCAAACAAACAGACCAGCTCAAATTGCTCAAGTTAGTGCATCCGGAAAGTATTCACAGCGCTTTTCCACATTTTTTATGTTACAGCCTTATTCCAAAATGGATTCAATTCTTTCTTTTTTTCCTCAATTCTACAAACAATACCCCATGATGACAAAGTGAAAGAAGTTTGTTTGAAATCTTTGCAAATTTATTGAAAATAAAAAACGAAAAAATCGCATGTACATAAGTATTCACAGCCTTTGCCATGACACACAAAATTGAGCTCAGGTGCATCCTGTTTCCACTGATCATCCTTGAGATGTCTCTACAACTTGATTGGAGTCCACCTGTGGTAAATTCAGTTGATTAGACATGATTTACAGTTAACAGTCCTACAGTTAACAGTGCATGTCAGAGCACAAACCAAGCCATGAAGTCGAAGGAATTGTCTGTAGACCTCCGAGACAGGATTGTATTGAGGCACAGATCTGGCAAAGGGTCCATACAGTTTCTGCACCATTGAAGGTCCCAATAAGCACAGTTGCCTCCATCATCCGTAAATGGAAGAAGTTTGGAACCACCAGGACTCTTCCTTCCGGCCAAACTGAGCGATTGGGGGAGAAGGGCCTTAGTCAGGGAGGTGACCAAGAACCCTATGGTCACTCTGACAGAGCTCCAGCGTTTCTCTGTGGAGAACCTTCCAGAAGAACAACCATCTCTGCAGCACTCCACCAATCAGGCCTGTATGGTAGAGTGGCCAGACGGCACATGACAGCCCACCTGGAGTTTGCCAAAAGGCACCTGAAGGACTCTCAGACCATGAGAAACTAAATTCTCTGGTCTGAAGAAACAAAAATTGAACTCTTTGGCCTGAATGGCAAGCATCATGTCTGGAGGAAACCAGGCACCTGGCCAATTTTTTTTTTTTTGTAAAAAAAAAACATCCCTACAGTGAAGCATGGTGGTGGCAGCATCATGCTGTGGGGATGTTTTTCAGCGGCAGTAACGGAGAGAATAGTCAGGATCAAGGGAAAGATGAATGCAGCAATGTAGAGACATCCTTGATGAAAACCTGCTCCAGAGCGCTCTGGACCTCAGACTGGGGCGAAGGTTCATCTTCCAGCAGGACAATGACCCGAAGCACACAGCCAAGATAACAAAGGAGTGGCTATGGGAGAACTCTGTGAATGTCCTTGAGTGGCTCGGCCAGAGCCCAGACTTGAACCTGATTGAACATCTCTGGAGAGATCTGAAAATGGCTGTGCACCAACGCTCCCCATCCAACCTGATGGAGCTTGAGAGGTACTGCAAAGAAGAATGGGAGAAACTGCCCAAAAACAGGTGTGCCAAGCTTGTAGCATCATACTCAAAAAAACTTGAGGCTGTAATTGGTGCCAAAGCTGCTTCAACAAAGTAAGCAAAGGCTGTGAATACTTACGTACATGTGATTTTTTTAAAAATATATATATTTGCAAAGATTTCAAACAAACTTCTTTCATGTTGTCATTATGGGGTATTGTTTGTAGAATTGAGAAAAAAAAAAAGAATTTAATCCATTATGGAATAAGGCTGTAACATAACAAAATGTGTAAAAAGTGAAGCGCTGTGAATACGTTCCGGATGCACTGTAAAGATATAAAGTCAGAATTGCGTGATATAAACTTGCAATTGCGACTTTATATCACACAATTCTGAGATAAAAAGTCGCAATTACCTTTTTTATTTTTTATCCTGTGGCAGAAACAAGCTTCTATGTGTGTGTGTACTGTGGATAATTATTAATTACATAATATACATAATTATACACAGTAAGTTTACACACATGTAAACTTTTATTTTGAATGTGATTAATTGCGATTAAACATTTGACAGCACTATATATATATATATATATATATATATATATATATATATATATATATATATATATATATATATATATATATATATATATATATATATAAAATATAATATTTTATATAAATATATGATTTTATTTTCTTAGTATCTATTGTCCAACTGTATAAAGGATTTGTAAGAAAAATATTTTTAGATATTTGTATATTTCTGTTTGGTTTCTGTTGTGCAGCTTAAAGCTTTAAAGTTTGTCTCCAAAGTAACAAGAGTCGCAGCTAGCCATGGTCTCCCCAATATGTAATATATCATAGACATAAAGAGGCCAGCAGTGGATCTGCAGTATTTTCAGGGTGTATAATGTACCTTAAGGGGTGGATCACTGCTAATGTATGCATTCTCCATACTACATGCTCTGAGCAGCTCGATTTTCTTGGTAAAAGAGCTGTTGCACTCTTACCACAAGCTGTGAAGTAAAACAAAATATATTCATGTGTAAATCTGCTTAGGAAATAAGTAGTTTATGCTTTTGAGCATGGGAGGGAAGACAGAAATCCAGACAAGAAAATCCAATATGTGCAGAAGGTAAAATATGTCTTATTCCTTCTCTCTGATTCTCTCTCTCTTTCTCTGCATCTTAATTTGTGTTGGTTTTATAGCATATCATGAAGATAACATGAGCTCCTCTTTTGGGCTCTTTAACAGCCAGATAAGTATCTATGCTAGCCTATGTTCACCTAAGCGGATCACTGAGTGTTGCAAAATTACAAAATGCATTTTTAATGCAATAAATCTCTTTGTTACTTTAGTTCTCCTAGAGGCTGAGCCTTGTATTTAGACTATGTACATATACACATTACTAATCAAAACACTAAAGCTATGCCAAGACATCTTATTTTCATTATAGGTCCATTTCAAGTTTATATGTATAGCATTAGCACTGGTAAACTGAAAATATACATGTGTCACAGACTTCAGAGAATAACGAGGAGTTTGCAAAAACTTAAATTAGGTTGACAGATAGTGAACTATTTAGAATCTGTGGGCACTTATATACATGGCGGGCAGTTTTCCACTGATCTCAGAGACATATTGTTCTGTGATTTCAGAAACTGGATAGGAATATGGCTTAAGATGTTGAAATCAAAGGTTTCTCTACCCAAAGTATTACCAAACTACATAATAGCTTCAACTGTACGCTGAAAATGAAAACACATGTAGAATCACGCATCGCAGTTTATTTGGTGTCAGTTCTTATTGAAATATCCATGTCTTTTTTGTTATGTGGACATTTCTGTTTCATATACTTCACTTCATTCTCACAAATGAATATTGTTTTAGTTCATTCTTTTATCTTATACTGTAAAATAAAACTATTTACAAAATCTCATATTTCAGTGAAAATTTTAATTTGTGAATCAAATACTTATTCATCAAAATATTGATAGTGATTTTGTGATTCATTTTTAGATTCTCTTCGACCTTGATTTCACAATGCAGTAAAACTTAAATATTAATTTCATATTAGATGGGATTTCAAAATCATAAGTCATGTGCAAAGCGCATTTTCTGAATACATAAATATTAAAATTTTAAACAATCTGTTAATCAGAGTGTCTTTACCCTGTAACACCACAATATGTTTTTATTGTGAAAAACATTTAATATGTTCAAAATGAATCTGCATGAATAAAAGAACTCATAATTGAAAGTGAAATGATTCAGCTCTAATACACTTGAAATGTTCAGTCAAATTATAAATGTCAATTCTGATCTCTCATGGTAAACTCAAAAAAAGTTACATCTAAGATTGAATATGCAGTCAAAATCACCTTAAATAAGGGACAAGAATTAATTATTTTAAGCAAATTATTAGAAAAGATCACAAATGCTGCAAATCATTTAAAACATGCAAGATTCTGTGCTGAAAATCCACCAGACTGTGCCATTCAAGGTTGAATTGTATCCATGTGCTCCAAACTATTGTTCTTGGGAGGAAGAGAATGATTATGAGAGTTGTATAATGTCATTTATTATATAACTTTATTTAGTTTTTCTTTAGCAACTAAATCAAACTAACAACCAGTTTATCACCTTATAAAACATGAGCCATTCGTGAATCACTTTGAGTTAATGTTTAGCAAAGAAACATGATCTCTCTTTAAAAATAAAATAAAACCACAATCAACTTGATACCAGTGATCACCATGCATTTTCGTTGTAAATGAACTTATTCATAATAAAAAAAAAAATTGTTTTAATTTGCTTAATTTTTTTTCATAAACCATTAGCAAATAGTGTCTCGTTTCTTTTTTGTTTTAAGCATTATTTTATTATTTTTCTTATAGATTTTTACTTACAAGACAAATGCCATTGAGGTAAGAAAAATAAACTATATTCAAAATATTCACAAACTTTTTTGCAGTAAATGTCAAAGATGCAAATTCAGTTTTTTGGATGCTTAAAATCCACTTAACTCAAAAGTCTGGCTCACAATTTAGGGGAATTTTAGTCAATTTAGTATTATTTGTACGAGATGGTGAAAACATTGCTATTAGAATCCCTGGCCTTGATGGTTATGTTTTGGTTTGGGTCGTATGCTTTTGGCACAATTTTCAGTCTTGTACCAATTCTAATGCAGCTTGGAGAATCATTATAGCCCGGAATACAAAACTGGTGTTAATGACAGAAAATAAGTGGCTGAGAAACACATGCTTTCTTAGCTTGTCCAGACCCTGTCAAACCTACATTTACGGCATCTCTTCATTCTGAAAGAGTCAAAGGTTTCCCAAATCCCCTAAGAGCAATGTTCAGCCCTCACTCGGTTGACTTTCCCACTTGCAGTTCCATGGCTTTTATTTTACTATAGTTTTCCAAGTGTCCGGCAGCGTCCAGATGAGCAAACGATAGACCTAATTACCTAATGTACTTGCATACTTTGGCGTTGAATATAATGTCAGACTGACATGATAAGATCCTGTTATTAGATCCTGTACCTCTCTTGATGTTTTCAAATCTCACTTAAAGACTCATTTATTCTCACTTGCATTCGACAGTTTAATTTACAGTCATTTTTGTATTTGTTCTGGACTTGGTCTCATGCTTTTAGGTATGAATTTGTTAGGTACTAAGCACTTCGGCCAACATGTGTTGTTTTTAAATGTGCTATAACAATAAATGTGATTGATTGATTCCTTTTATTCATTCAATTAAGCATTTTAAAGTAAACACAGAACAACATTTGCAACTCGTTTTACTTCAGTGAAACGGTATGTTTAGCAGTAAAATGCTTTTGCTTGCTTAATGGAAAACCTTGATTAATGTTTTACATTTATTCCAGCAAATTGACATGTAAAAGCAGTATTGCATTTGTGGGTGGGCTCGTCTATTGTAGCCTAAAGCAGATGGAATCAGCTCATTTCTGTGTTTATTGCACATCATCAGTTCACATTGAATCTATTTGTAACATCTGGGCATTCTTTTTTGGAAGAATCTTTGGAGAACAATGTTTACCAATACATGAGTTTGTTTTGAACATTTGCTTCAAAGGTCAGAAGGCGAGAACTCGCTTAAAACTTAACTCTAAGAGAAAACAGGTTTCCTAACAACTGAATGTGATTTTAGGTTTAGTGGACAAACTCCAAACCTCTGAAATGTAATTAGCGTCATCTGCTGGTCAAAATGCTCTTCCCACTGGCTATCTCACTTGTCATTGATATTGTGCAGAAACTGTTGTTGAAAGTGTTGTGAAATGTATTGAAAACTAGACGAGAGAAAAAGCATGCATACAACAAATCCATTTCAAATGAACATCCAAATGCATATTCTTTTGGTAATTTGCTCAGATAATCTTGCAACAATCATACCTGCCCTGAGAGGAAAAACAAAGTTAATTCACTATAATTATTGATGGTTGGATGGTTGTGGTTTGCTATTGGTGGATCTCATGTGAGTGACAGGTTGCCCCGCCCTCATCATCAGAGAAGAGAAGAGTTGCTGCCAGTGTAAATGCAATATTTCAAATTAAAAAGGCCTAAGTAAAGGCCTTTAAAATCAATTTTTGAAGTGAGAATAGTGCCATCTGGAGGCGTTAAAAAATGAAAATGTATGTAATGTCATCCCTATATAAATATAAGCTGTGTCCCAATTCAGAGGCTGTATCCTTCGAAGGACGCATTCAAAGGCCGATTGTGTCATAGTGGCACAAAGCTGTCCTAATTCGAAGGCTCATCCAAATGCTTCCTTCGTTTCTCATGAAATTAAGGATACAACAGATGGATCCTTCGCGGCCTTGCCTACCCCAGAAATCATTGCGCGCCAGTGATGACAAGATTTTTTTTTTGAGAGAGAAAAATTGTTGAATTAAACGTTTAAACCTAAGTATTTGGGTTTCAGCTTACTTAAATATCTAATGATACAAATGTAAAAAAAAAAAAACTATGTAAAATGTAAAAATAAAAAATGGACCATGGTGAACATATTTAGACAGTGAACCTGTTTTGTTTTCAGACAGTTTAATATAACTTTCAAAAAAGTCCAGTACAAACATTACTGCCACTCATCAGCGACAGCTGTCACAGTTGCTAGGCGACAAGAACAATCCTCCGTAGGCTAGACCATCCTATTTGACAACGCTCGTTCTGACCTTCGAATTGGGACACAGCCATAGAGAGGCTTTTAGAAGTGTATTTTAATTTTATTAGGTTTTGTATTTATATGTATATGCAATTCTGCTTTTAATAGCCTACATTGTATTCTACTGTATCTATGATGCGTGTGTTCTGATATGTTGTTGTATTCTATAATGCTAATGGAATTTGTTTATTGTTATTTATTTATTTATTTATTGTACAAGCAAATATATTTATTTTGTTTGCTTGTAAGGTAAGCTTGGGTTTTATGAAAGGCACAATTAAATAAAATGCATTATTATTATTATAATATGTATATATATTTAGACATTCTAAAAGACTACTTTTTGTCAAAGTTTAGATATCTTTTGTTGTCAGGTTTTGCATTATGATTACAAATAATCAAACATTACAATTTTGTCAGAAAGGGAACACATGGAAAACATTCTTGTTACTCTTGCATTCTTGTATTTGACTGATAATTATAAAAATCAAACAAAATAAGGAATGGATAGTCATAGTTCAAAACACTTTATACAAACATTTTGCAATTAATGCAATTTTTGTCTGTGCATTCTGCATAGGGGTTGAATTGTTGATTTTATTGCACACATTTGCCAGATCTTGCACTGTTACAATTACACTAGTTCAAATGTGTGTGTGGATGCATGTTTGGGAGATTAACCCCTTCATTGCTGTGTGCTTTTTTGTTTGTTTGTTTGTTTTTTACATCATGCTGATTTGTAGATTGCACCACCAAAAGATTCTCTAAATTACGTATTTTTTCGTATTTCCCATTAATTTTCTATATCACAAATTTTTGACTGCGAAGGTACCAAGTGTGACCCTATAACATTTTTTTCGTGTGTGTTCCCATAGCTAATGCAAGGTAACACTTTAGTATGGGGAACAATTCTCACTTTTAACTAGTTGCTTCTTATCTTACATATTGGCTGTTTATTAGTACTTATAAAGCACATATTAATGCCTTATTCTGCATGACCATATTCTACATCCCTTAATCCTACCCAATACCTAAACTTAAACGATACAACAACTACCTTACTAACTATTAAAAAGCAGTAAATTAGGAGCTTATTGAGGCAAAAATCGTAGTTAATAGTGAATATGTGTTCCCTATACTAAAGTGTTCCCCTACAAAAGTCACCAAGTGTCATCCCATTTCGATTCAAAACGCAATTTTTTCCGTCCAGTGACCGAACAGGCCCAGAGGGTTAAAGATAACGAGGCACGTGAATTTAAAAAAGTAATGATGTGCACGGATAAAACATTTATACTGCGATATTTCACTTAAATATAAGAAATAATTTTTATTTCATGGTGACTTCACATCAACTGGTGTTTTGGTGATCTATATGAATTTCACACAGGTAGTTCATCACATTAAATATGAACATGTTCCATTAACGTCTGACAAAGTGACAAATGCTTTAATTTGATCTGTATATCCACAGTTTCATTCAGACAAAAGTGTGTTTATGACATTTACAAATTTTTAAGTGTATTCAATGTAAGTGTAATATTTATTCAGGCCACTATATATAGCCTAGCCTACACACATACACTTAGCTCTCACCCTTTCTCTCTTTCTATGTCTCTCTCTCTCTCTCCCTCCGCTCCGTCTGGTCGTGTGGATCCGCCCCTGCTTAATTTTATCTTTTCGCCCCTTTCTGAATTTCCTGAAAACAAAAGTCTGTCTGACATTTCTCTCTCAGTCTCAGCAGGGGAGCGGGGAATATCTCAAACCAGCCACAAAAAGGGAAAACAGGGGGCCTCAATACTCACCAGGACAGGTCAGTTTGTAAATTCCCAACACCGACTCCTGAAGATTACCATGGGTATCGGTTTTGAATGCACTGTGAAAGAGGATATAAAAAAACAGGAGATTGTCAGAAAAAGGAGGTTAAACATGGTGAGAAATGATAAATTATGATCAAATGCCACTAGAAATACTGTAAACTGGAACTGTAAATTAATTTTATATTTGAATTGTTACATCGCTGTTTTGTATCTGATATTTGTGAAAACTGTTCTCGCTTGTAATATTGAACTGCACAGGAATATAACAGTCCTTGTTTTACTTGCTATTTGGCCTATACAAATGTGCTTTTGTGCAAAATCTAGAGGTTATAATTTTAACTATAGCATTAAACTGCTTCTTATGTTTTGATGTTGTGTATGATGCCATAAATTCATGTGTTTGCTGTTTGTCTAACGTCTGTGCATATACACAACCATTTGAGCTTCAGTTTAAAGCAAATTCATAAAGGCTTTAAAATAGCTAGGAATTAATTTAAAGCCCCTTTAAAGTTTTATTAAAAGTTTGAACATCCACTTTTTGTACCAAAATGCATGGCTAATTCCATGTGTGTGTGTGTGAGTGTGTGATCATCTCTAAATCTGCACCTTTTCGTTTATGATTCTGTTTTAAACTATTGTCTTGTGCAGGGTGAAGTCTTAATATGAGTCCGTCATTGTTGCTGTGCTGTGTGCTGCTCTGTTTAGCCTGCTGTGTCATGGTACACACACACATGCTTATGGAGGAACAATACAGCTCCAACCAAACAACCATCAGCTCACACCTCAATAACCAAACTGATGCACCTCCTGTGCTCATCGTCGGTAAGGCTTCTTTCTCTCACACACAAGTTCTGAAAATATACAAAACAAGTGATCACGATCAAGCGTAGTAATTAAATGGTCAACATAAACTTATTTTTAAATTCACATCAGAATAAGTTGATCACTCTTCATTTAACGCTTCTTTGTTATTAATTTAGAAACTTAAAATTTCAATGATCTATGTAAAAATGTATGTATTTTCAATTATCGAAGGGCTTTCAAAAACACCCAAGAACAAGAAACAGGAAAAGAAACCAAAAAAGGTTTGTAATGTTATATATTCAATTAAATGTCATATTCATAAACAGCTTTAATACATTTGACCCATATATATATAATAAAAAGAAGATGATTTATATATATATATATAGATACACAGTTGGGGTGTTTAATGTTCATGGAGATTTAAAATGTTTAAAGCTATTATGCTGCTAATATTTAAATATATATATATATATTATTAAATATTTGTGTTAAAAACACAAATTTAGTCTATATAAACTTCTCACCTATTATTTATCTACAGCCTTGCATCAGCCTTAAAATAAATTTTCAGGAGGATAACATCTATCTATCTATATTTTAAATGGATTTTTAATGTATTGTGTTTATTGGCATTCTGTGCCGAGAATTAGTCAACATTTTTAACTCTTTTTTTTTAACTCCTTTGTTTTTGCGAAGGCTAATTTCATAGCTGGCATTTTACACAATTAAACAGCTACTAATTTCATGAAATATGACAAAATGACAGCTTGATATTTACCTGGATTTTGTCCACACATGTCCATATACGAACTTTTGATGAAAGTTTATTTAGAGGCACATTAGTTAGTCATGGAGTAGCATAACTGACGCCATAACAGGGGTAGGGTCATCATTTGTGTTAAAATTTGATGCAAATCATCAAAGTAGTATTGAATGGGTTCCTGCTTATTTTTATGTCACTTTAAAAACAATCATCTCCTGGGACATAATTTGTCCGAGGCTGAAGAAGCACGTACAAATGTATGTTGTAAATGTATACGTTTCAGAAATTCAGCAACCGAATAAAGCGACCTCCGCCCCCGCCGAACTGTGTCCCGCTCTGGAGCAGCTGCAAGACGCCGAACGCGGTGTGCTGTGATCAGTGCGCCTTCTGCCACTGCCGCCTGTTCAAGACCGTCTGCTACTGCCGCATGGGCTACCCGAAGTGCTGAACACTCTCTGACAGGAGCCATCATGATGACCAGCACGATCATGTGACTTGTTTATAAAACAATGACAACCGATTATCCGGCATCCACTCCATCATATAATCACGAATGTTCGGAGATTTCCTGGCCTGATATACCGACATCTCGTCAGAAGCGCCTGGGAATAAAGCAGAGCCAGCGGGGTGATTACCAAAATACTTTAAATCACCTTTTAATTACTTATAAACGTTCACGTTAATGAAACGAATATTAATGTTTGTATGAACACTTTGTGTTGTAAGCACTTTATGGAGAAAAAAAAATGTAAAAGCACCCGTAACCTGTTTAAGCTGCTATACACGAGCCGTTACAAAAAAAATCACCACGGCAACTGCCGCGCAAAATAGTTGTCGGTTTTTACTATGACTCATAATTAAACAAAAGACAATAAAAATATACATAAATTAAACGAAAGCTTATTTTAATAATATCCCATATTATTTACAAAAACAGCTATAGTAATAATAGCGAACTGTCTGTTTATAATTTTGATTGTAGGCTAATGCTATTTTTTTTTTAGGGCTAATGGGGAATATTTTTGTTGAAAGGCGAACTAGACGAGTAGAGGGTCGATTTTAAACACATTTCTGTACATTCATGTGTATATATAACTAGACAATTGTGGATGCAATGTTTAAATCGTTATGTTGAATCAGGGTCAACATCTAATTTACCCAGTTATAAACTGAGGAGAACGTAGCAGAATATTGCGTTTTTTATTGTAAAAAAAAACAACAAAAAATCATAAATAATATTATAGATTAAAATACTAATTTAATTTCTAAATTGTCTGTCGAATTTAATTAATGAAATTGCATTTGCAAGCTTATTTTTTGGACCTGTTGCAAATTGTTTTTTTTTTAGTTTGGAAGATAAACCAACATCATAAAATAAGCATTTGTTTAATGTTTATTGTCTGATGGCTGCTGAGATTAGGCTAGACTAAATAAAAAACATAATCTTGACAGTTTTAGCCTCCACCTGTATTTACCCGTACATTCATATACACAGACACCTTGAGTTTTTATAACATTTTCCCCATAGCTTAATGCGACTAAAAGCCATGGAAACGCTAAGAAGCTGCAAACCTTAGACTTGAGAGGCGCAGGGCTCTCTCAAAAATCAGCCAGTCATTCCACCGCATATGGTAGGATTAAGGCTAACCATTTTAAAGTCCTTGTATGGAAACATAAGACAGCAAGACCCCGTGACAAAAAGACTTTAAAATAAAAAAGCAAAAAAAACAATTAAAATTACACACACATTTATTATAACATTAACCTACATTTACACATAGGTCTTGGGGAAGCGTACACATAACCATGAGCTGTTTTATAAAGATTTATGCAAGTACCATTTTTTTCACCACTTCCATTCAATTTTTGTGACTGTGAGAAGTGAAATATCTTTTTTAAATAGTTATTAATATATTTACATATATTCTATGTAGTCTCTCATAAAAACTGCATGCATACACATAATTATCAAATTTAAATTGTTTTAAATGAAGTATTACATGGCACACCACTGGGTAGGCTATACTAGCATCCCAAACTATAATACAACTACTTAAAGGTCTTACTTTAAAGACAACTGATTATACAAAGCAAGATCAAAGCGTAAGGACACCAGATCCAAACACCTTGAATAATTATCGGTCCAACAGGTAATAAAACACACATTCAAGCACACACACACACACACAGGGTGACACTAAAGGCTCCAGACGCCACAGCTGGTTCACATTGAAAGTAAGCATTGGGCGAGAGAGGAGGAGAAGAAAAAGAAAAACTCAAAAAGATAGGCCCTTGTTATGTCTCTCAGGGGACACTTTCCGGGCATTTTAGGGGTCCAGTACATCTAATGGCCTACAGACTATTCCTTTACCCCACAAGCGCTAACTACACTATTTTACAGTTTTCAACTAATAAGGGCCAAATTAGATTGAAGCCATGTGTCTGTGTGGCAGCTTGAGGTAAGGCATTGTTTATCTAGAGAATAAACCAGTTTGGGCTCATTAGGCCTGGTACTGACAGCGGTTCTGCTATTTTTCATGGCTCCTCTTTGTATTGCCGACCGCATACTGCAGCCTCATTCATTTCTCTTTGGGAGTTGTGATTGTCACAAGTCTGTCAGTGAATGCCTAAGCATGATGTTTTTATCAAGGATTCGTTACTGGACACAAGTGGAACGCTTTTAATTTAATATGTTCTGGCTTGTGATATTAAGATTATTTATGGGAAATGTCATAACTCAAATGATGTGAAAATTCTTGAAATCGCTTCACATCATTCTGTTTAACATCAGAATAGAGATACTCCAGATTACACATCACTGGAAGAATCATTCCGGGAAAAGTAACTCAAAATCCTACTGCAATAATTATTTCGAAGAATATGTGAGATGGTTCACTTGAAAGGGATAGTTCACCCAAAAATGAAAAAAAAAAAATCTGTAGGACTTCCCTTCTTCACTGAAACATATTTGAATGTCAGTGGGGTATAAACAACATTGGACCCCATTGACTTTCATTGTACGGACAAATATCTTCTTTTTGTGTTCCAGAGAAGAAAGCAAGTCTTGCAGGTTTTTGAATGACATGAGGGTCCATGAATGATGACAAGAAAATAACATTCACACAGTATTTTTGTTAAACAGTCACAAGAATGACTTTAGGTTGCCAAGATGACCTGAAATAACATTTCAACAACCACTTAAATCTGACATTATTTTACATTAGTTATGAAAGAAGAAAGAAAAAGTTCATATTCAACCCAAACCCTAATTCCTTATAAATGATAAATTATAGGAATTATGTTGTCTTCTACTTTTCAAAGTGAGCAGTGTAAAACTCACTGCCTCAATGCCAGGCTTTTGCTAAGGTTGTCTTTAATATGTGGTTACCAGTATTATTTATATATTATAGTATTTATTAATTAATATTTTGAATCAGCTTATATTTTTCCATTTTCATTTTAAATTTAGTTTGAAGGAATTGTCATTTACTCACCCTTATGTCGTTCCAAACTTGAATTTCTTTCTTATGCTGAACACAAAAGTTACCAAAGTTAACCAAACAGTTTCTGGACCCCATTGACTTCCATAGTATTTGTTTTCCCTCCATACTATGTAAGTCAATGGGGCCCATCAACCGTTTGGTTACCCATATTCTTCAAACTATCCCTTTAAGTAATTTTATGTGCTTTTGTTATTTTAATTAGTTTTTTTTTAGCTTTAATTTAATTTCAGTACTTCAACTTAAGCATTTTATTTCAGATGGTTGTCAAAGAAAAAAAAATATTTTTAATTTTCAATCTAATATTCAGATTTTATTTAGGCTTCAATTCACATAACAAAAACAACAACATTGGCCGTTAATAGAGTGCTTTGTGTGGTTATGGCATTGGTAAGAGTTTGCTTACTAGTCTCCAAGATCCCAAGAACGAGCTAGTATAGATATTTGTCCATTTTATCATATTCCTTTATGTAACAATGTACGTATGTAACGAGACAATTTACATGCTTAAGTTTAATATACATGGGCTTTGGCGTTCATTCAAATCCCTAAGCAATAGCAATATTGATTAATTACCAATTTTTATGCATCTCACCAGTTAATCTCCTAATTTTACCAGTCTTCAGTCTCCTAACGCTATGCTGAAATAAAGGAATAACAAGTAAACAAGGCATGTTACAGTCAAATACATTTATTTCATCAGGTCTTCATGAGTGGATGTAATGAAACAGGACGAGCTACCCAGACCCACTCAAACTCACAGCTTGCTAACAGAGAAGTACAATTCCCCCCCCCCCCCCCCCCCCCCCCCCCCATCATTTTCATTATTTTAACAGGTTTACAAAAGTATGCATGGCCAAAAGGCTGTGCCTCGCTCAATTCATAGTTACCTGACAAACTAGAACCAAAATGTGCCAGCATATTCATTTACTGAGGGGCATCAAATAACTGACCTAATGAGAGAATTTTGTGTTTCGCTTTTTAATATAACCGTATAATAAAACAGGGAATGCAAATGAGACAGTGACAATGTGTTCACAAGTTAGCATTACACTTGATATCAATGCAAAATAGGCGTTGGTGAGAGCTCGCAGGCACTCGCGATGAGAGTGAGAGACACGATTAAGCACTATTAGAGCCGCAAAGGTAAGTGGCACAACCGCCAATGATTGTGTAGTCCGTCCCCATCCACAGCTGAAGCTGTGATTGGTCAAAGCTACTTAGTAGCGGTAGTGGTCCGGTTTGAAGGGACCTTCACAGGGCAGACCCAAATATTTGGCTTGCTTCTCTGTAAGTTTGGTCAGTTTGACGCCAAGCTTGTCCAAGTGTGCGGCTGCTACCTCCTCATCCAGCTACACATGCACAAAGGACATAATGAGGAATACATACATTTCATATATTCATGCATCCCTGATACAAATATCATCTGATAAGCTTCTTGGCTTGTTTTTTAAGCAACCCTTTTACACTCTTAAAGTACATTAACAGAAAGTATGACTCTAGTGCATCTGTATTTGTAGTCTACATGAAGATACTGTACCTTCTTTGGCAGGAAGTATACACCCAGTGGGTATTTGCTGGTGTTAGTCCACAGCTCAATCTGGGCAAGGACCTGGTTGGTGAATGAGTTGCTCATCACAAAGCTTGGATGGCCCATGGCACAGCCCAGGTTCACCAGACGCCCCTCGGCCAAAACAATGATGTGACGGCCATTTTTCATGCGGTAACGGTCAACCTGTATAAAAGGGGAGAACCAGATCAGGACATTCAAAAGCAGGATTTTGGGGTTTGGCGATGTCTGCAGGAAACAAGGCCAGGATTGTGTATTAAGATAGTAAGCAGGGTTTTAAATTCATGTTTTTTGAATATTTTAAATCTTTACTATTTGAGCAAGCCTAATTTTAACCAGGAGTTCATGAATCTTTGTCCCACCAAAGCTTTATTTGATCATTTAATGTGATGATGAAGGGTGTGGATTTTGGAATTCCCCTACAATGATATCTGCAGTACCGGTACCCACTGATAGCCGGCTGCTATTTCTAATTCTAATTCCTGGTTAAAAACAACCAAAAGGCCATGCATTACTGTTCCCCTAGCCTGTGCAGTGTGGCAGGCAGCCAATATTAATCCTGTACCTGAGGTTTGATGTTGATCTTCTTCGCTGCATGTTCATTGAGCCACTTCATGTCAATCTCACAGTCAAAGTGGCCTATGTTGCAGACGATGGAGTCATCCTTCATGTGCTCAAAGTGTCTGTGGGGAAAGAAAACACATATGAACACATGATATTTACACTACCTGACTGAGTGAATGACAAAGACAAAACAACATTTCTAGTCGAGGCACCATTTCAAACAACTCTTGGCAAACAATATCAATGATAAATAAAAAAAATGATCATCTAGAACAATGGTCAGCCAAGTGCTACCAAACATGAGGGAACATTAAATAAATTAGCAATTTTTCCTTTGGTATTTCAATCAAACCACTAACTTGACAAGTAACTTGTCCTGCACCGTTTATTCTACAGCCATGAATGATGCCTCAAATCATACGCCTTTTTGAGGAAAGGTGTGCGATTGCGTTTCTAGGCAATCAGACTTACGTAAAAATGTAAGTTCAAAATATTTCACCTCAATTTTTCATAGTCCATTCACCTGGATTGCATTTGCTTAACTGGTGCCAGACAGACAGTCGCAGATTGCCAGCCTTTAACCATGTCCCATCAGCTCAGAAAACTTCCAGAGAATCTAAGACACAGTTCTCACATCTGTAGATAATACCAAACAGCAGCTGTGCTTTACTGGCCTCTACGCGTCCTCATCCCTGCCATTTATCACAGAGGCCCACACCCCATCAGAACCCACCGGTTCACCTCCACATTTAAACATCAGATAAGCACTGAATAATACAGCGCATACGCGCATGAATCTCAACACGCACTGCATAGTGTAGCCAGATCTCACACTGAGCGTGTTTGATTGCAGACCCAGGGGTCCTTTCACCGCACATGAATCTCCCTGCCTGTTACACGCAGAAGCCCATTTCACCATGTTGAAAGGATTCATTGTTGACTAACTTTCAAGCTGTGCCGGATGACATTCTTATGTGCAGTTGGCGTCGACTGTAAGAATTCAATACATATTTTTAGCAAGGTGTCCAACAAATCAGGCGGTGTTAGTGTGCTGGAAGTGTGAACCTGAATGTTTTTGCCACAAGACTGTAATGTAAATAAATATAAATACACTACCATTCAAGTTACTTTTATTCGGCAAGGATGCATTAACTGATCAAAAGTGACAGTAGCAGGGGCATTTCCTTCGAGGAGGCAAGGGAAGGGAGGCACTCAAAAAAAAAAAAACTGGATGAGATACATCAATATTAAAAAAACAAAAACGCAACTGAGAATGAATGGGGGGAAAGTCATGTGAGAGGAGGCAATGCCTCCATTGCACTATGGATATGATTGGTTCATGCGATAAATCCCCTCTTGTTTTCGTGCACATTCTTGAATCAGCATGAATGAAGATGATGCCGTTAATGGGACGATTAATTCAAAAGTAAGTAAACAACTCAGCACTCCTTATTTGGAATAAATGTAAAAATGCGTAAAAAACATAACTTGATTAGATCTATACTTGGTTTTAATAAATAGAACATTACATAGTGTAAAAATACAAAATAGAATTGTATTTGGTCTCTCTTTTTTATTTAACTAGGAAAATTAAAGGGATATAATTCACCCTATAATGAAAATTACCCCATGATTTACTCACCCTCAAGCCATCCTAGGTGTATATGACATTCTTCTTTCAGACAAATACAATCAGAGTTATATAAAAAAGTCCTGGCTAATCCAAGCATTATAATGGCAGTGAACTGTTGCCCCATTTAAAAAGTGCATCTATCCATCATATAACTGCTCCACACAGCTCCGGGGTGTTAATAAAGTCCTCCTGAAGCGAAGTAGCGCGTTTGTGTAAGAAAAATATCCATATTTAAAACTTTATAGATTAAAATAACAAACTTCCTTTATTTATTAATCCTTTATTTAGACATTTATAAACCGTAAACAAGGTTTTCAACACTGATAATAAGAGTAATGATGCTGAAAATTCAGCTTTGATCACATGAATAAATTACATTTTTAAATATTTTCAAATAGAAAACAATTATTTTAAATTATAAATATATTTCAAAATATTACTGTTTCTACTGTATTTTTGATCAATAATTGCAGTCTTGTTGAGCATGAGACTTCTTTCAAAATAATAATACCAACTAAAAAAATGTTTGAACGGTTGTGTGAATATTTGCAGGATGGTCAATGAGGGGGAAAAAAAATATGATTTTATCCATGTAGAATTGATTGGATTATGAAAACAGGCATTTCATACCAGAATGGAGCCAGACCTACAGTAAGTGTTTGAGTGTTTGCATAAACTAAGCTAATTGGCCATCATAGCCAACATCCAACAGCCAGGCTGCCTAAGTGACATCAGTCAAATGTAATAACCCTGAAACGATTTCCTATTTCTTCTGAAGATTACAAAGACGATGTTTCCTTTGAAATAACATACACAGGTGATTTGTCCACAATAAACCACAATTTTTGTAATACTGAGACAAACTAAGTCCACAGTATGTTTTTAAAGACATTGATGTTGCTAGGTGCAATACATCTGGGTAATCTATTGTATAATAATTGTTTTTTTGTTTTTTTTTAAACAAAAACAAAAAAAAACGTGATATCATTGGGCAAAAGGCTGCTGAAAATGCTACAAGAATTGTTCTTTAAATACTTTCCATTTGATCCATCTTAAAATCACAAAGTGTCATTACGAAACTGGAATTGGAATCAGAAACATAATTTGCTCAGTTCTCGAGGGGACACATAATACTGAAATGCAAACATTCTTGCTTGACATCTGTTGGTGTACTTTTGATTAATGTTGTACAAACCTGCCAAGGAGGATGTCCTCGCATCCAGTGGTGGTCACAAAGATGTTTCCTTCTTTGCAGGCCTCATCCATGGTGGTCACCTCATAGCCTGTGCAACAAGAGCCAAATGACCCACAATGCAATCAGGCAGCCAATAAAAATATTTTAAATCTCAACTATTCTGAAACTAGCCTGGCATGCGGTTACAGCAACCTTCAAAATACATTTTGATGGCCGATGCTGATATGCCCGATATAAAGCTGATATATTTATAATTTATATTTATTTTACTTCATATATAATAAATGAGAATTTTTTTTTTATTAAATAAGTAGGACACACATTTACTATATTATACATTATATTAGATGCATTAAATCAAACTTACACAATAGACATACATGACATTTGACAAACAAAATGCATAAATTCTGTTTATTTTGGTCTCTAACCAAATTCAGACAACTTATGAATATTTTTCATCCGGACTTAAAAGATATTGAGTGTGGTGCAAAGCATTACCCAGTCTTAGCATAATTAGAGAGCTTTCTCAATCATACAATATATTTTAAAATTAATTGCATGCCATTTAGCAACTGTCTTTGGTCATTCTGTTTTCATTAATATGATATTCTAATATTACTGCAAAAGTGCAACAAGTCTCATACCAGCCACTATGCGAACGCACAGAGTAACGTTATAACAACTTTCAACACACTCAAATGTATTTAGTATGATTGTTTTAACCATGTAAAACTCCCAAGGGCTCTCGTCCTGCCTCATACCACCGTAACGTTAACAAAACTTTAATACGTTCGCTCATTTATGAACATGATTCAAGAGTCAAGACTACAACTCCCACGATTCCACGCTCATTCACAGCGTCATTAAGATACGCCTTTGTTTTGAATAAGCGACCTCTAGTGGCGAAAATTACATACTATGCCTTTAATTATATTAGGGAGAATTAAACTAATAATAATAATCTAATAATAATTCATTTTTTGTGAAACCTTTTAATTTTTGCGATTATTTTGTGGTGAATATTTGCAATTCCTTTTTGTGCAACTAAAGTTGTAAAGTTGCAAATAAAGAGCCTAAAACACAGATAAAAAAAATTTCTTATCAGGTTTAATACGAAATAGGAAGGAAAGAAACACGCACACAAAAAAAATCCATACCTTCCATAGCCGCCTGCAGAGCGTTGATGGGATCGATCTCTGTGACAATGACTCTGGCACCGAACCCTCGTAGGGCCTGAACGCAGCCCTTACCGACGTCACCGTACCCGGCCACCACTGCCACCTTACCGGCAATCATCACATCTGTGGCCCGCTTGATGCCGTCAATCAAAGACTCGCGGCAGCCGTACAGGTTGTCAAACTTGCTCTAAAGGGAAGGGCGGGGTGGGATAAGTCATTCCCAAATAACTCATTTTTTAACCATGCACAAAGTGCTCACATTTGTGTGAACAAAATATAAAATGACCATGGGGAGTAACAGGATAACACAATGTGCTGTTATTATATCGTGGTAATAAAAGACCTTAGTGACAGAGTCGTTGACATTGATGGCAGGAACTTTAAGATCTCCCTTCTTCAACATCTTGTAGAGGTTGTGAACTCCTGTTGTGGTCTCCTCAGAGACACCCTTGATTCCTGAGAGATTAACCAGAAAGAAACATTTCAGAAATTTTAAAACTAAGTACATCTGTTTGGAAGGAATGTTGAATTTACTAATAAATTTAATTTTTGTGTAGGTTAGCTTGAACTTCACTGGTGTAACTGATGCAACCAAATCAAATCCAAGACATTTCAACCATCTACTTAAAGAAAGATTAGTGACCGTCACACACACCTTCTACTTTAGCCTCAGTGGAAAATGTACTATAGCTCAGAAGCCAAAACTAAAATATGAGGAGCAAAATCACTGCAGGTCATACATTTATATGATATACATTTCGTTACACAGAGAGACTGGCTATTACAGGGCTCGACGGTGCGACCATTTCACTCGCATGTGCGACTAAAAATAGATGTGTGCAAATTGTAAAATGTATTTTGGAGCATGTGTGCGAATAAAAAAAAATCCCTACGGATCAGTTTTCTTAAATGTTATAACAAGCGTCTTAATGATCATTTTAAGGCATCTCATATTTTGGGGTTGAAAAAAAAACAAATCACGTTTCAAATCCTGAACGTGGCACTGTTGTGTGTTCAATGCTTGAGATCAGTTCGCATTCGCAAATCAATGAATAGCACACATTTATGCCAAACGATTGCTTATGAACTAATGCTGATGAATTATGACAATGTTTACTTTACTGTGTTTATAAAGGTTGTAAGAATGCAAATTTTATCTCCCTCATCTGAATTTGAATGAGCAGCCTGCAACAATAAAGCATATGCATTTCAAAATAATAACCCTGGTGTATTACAGGCTTGTTTATTAAATAAAAGTAATGCAGTTAATCCAATTTCCACCCAATTATTATTTGATTACACAAACTATACGCATTTTATTTCATTTAATTGATTAATTTAATTTCCGTTTAATTGAAAGTATTTTAGCTTCTGTCTGGGATGCCCCGTCACAGGAAGGAAAGGCTAAGAACATTATTTGACACATTTTATTAAATATATAGATTTTACTAGTATCAGTGTTATTATAGTTAACAAAAAATAAAACCATAACAAAAAAATACTTGAAATAAATGTTAACTGACATAAAATAAAACTTTTCATTTAATTTAAATTTTCCTGTTATTTAGTTTCATTAACCTGATGTACCAAACTAAAACTATACAGACATTAAAACATTTTTTAAAAAAAAAGACAAAACAACAGAATTACTAAAACTTAAATTTAGAAATAGAATTACTTAATGCAAATGAAATATTTAAATTGATTTCAAATATTAACAAAAACCATATAGTATCTCAGTGATAAAGTAAGTGTCAAGCCCTGTATTATTTGAGTGTGTTTGATGCTGCGAGAAACACAATGCCACAATGGAAAACATTATAATGAATTAACGTACTGTTATCTTAACATTAACTATAAAACAGATCATTCTAAATTCTGATTACCCTCACTGCTGCTTATTTTACAGTATATGTCAGGGACGGCACTTAGAGAAAACGCTGAATAAAATGTTTTATGAAAAAAATATGCATCGTGTAGAACCTTTTTTTTGCAATGACTGGTACAACGATGAGAGAACACACCCGCAAAACCAAAGAAATAATATAATTTAACTATAACTATAGAAAATACCATGACTGGGGAAAAAAAACTTAATATTTCGACATTTAGGCTACATTTATTTGCACAAAAACACAGTAAAAACAGTAATATTGTGAAAAACAACTTTTCTATTTGAATATATTTTAAAATATAATTTATTCCTGTGATCAAAGCTGAATTTTCAGCATCATTACTCCAGTCTTCAGTGTCACATGATCCTTCAGAAATCATGATAATATTCTGATTTAGAGCTCAAGACACATTTCTAATTATCAATGCTTAATATTTTTGTGGAAACTGTGATACATTTTTTACAGGATTCTTTGATGAATAGAAAGTTTAATAAACAGCAACATTATAAAATATCTTTTTAAACAGACCCTTATTTGATACTGGAATGCAACATTTGGCATGAGTTTTAGATCCAATGCCATTCACAGTTCACTAACTGGATGACTCAGTGACCTAGTAAAAAAAAACCTGTTTAAAAGCATTATTTTAATGGTTCACTGACCCCTACCTAGAATCAGAGAGCTGACCTTTGTTTTACCGGCCCAGATGCTAACCCTACTAAAGGGTAGGGGTCAAATAGAGTAGCCTCATAAATTTGACATTTATAGAGTCAAACTAACACCACATCACCTCCACAGTCCACACTGAAAAAAATAGAATCGAAAAAAATAGATACTGTTGGGAACTTCCCCTTCCCCAAGTATCATAATTCTTTTCAATTATCCAGGAACGCTAATATTATAAAGTTCATATTTGTGACTGCTCCTATTGAAGGATTCTTTCTTTTGCTATAGGTCAAGAATGGAACGGCTTGATCATGGATTAGCCTGCCATCTAGTGGCCATAAACAGCAGTACAGTGCAACTGTATAAGCAGCATCGGTAGGCCAGAAGTGCTGATATTACTACAACCCTCTATGATTCCACCACATCAGCTTATCTTTGTAAAATGTCACAGCTTTTTAAATATCTGAACGTACACTCTTAACATCATATCATGAACTTTAGTAATTAGAACTAAAACTTGGTAACCATGTAATGAATGCAAATTTGTCATTTTAACGGAACTTAGGACTGGTGGTGGTGCTTAAGATATTGTTGGTCATTCAGTGTTTCTTAAAAAAAAATAAATAGAAAATAGTAATTATTGTTAAAAGATATATAATACTATACTACTACTAATAATAATTCTACAACTAATAACAATATACAACACAGTAAGGATTGATAAGCTGCTGGGTTCATGAATATTAATCACGTTGTCTGCGTTAGCTCGAAATTATTTGCTGAAATCAAAACAGATGAGCACCAGCCAATGAGATTGCCGTTTGCGCATTAGTTCCGCCCACTACAGGAGAAACCCGCATATCTTCAGCTTGTTCTTAAAAGCTGAATAATTCTGAATGAACTCTGTTATTTTGACAGGAAAATACAACAAAGAATAGTATTTACACGTAGCGTGTCGCTTCTGCGTAAGACTCTCGCTCTCTTTTTGTGTGTGCGAGAAACACAGCGCTCTCAGCAAAGCCACTCCGAGTTGTGCCTTCACACTAGAGTTTACGGTATGTCAAATACAGGTACGCTGCGCATCCCTTGAGCTGAACTGAAATCGTACAGATCACTTGACGGAGCGTGAAACTCAAGTTCTCAGTCGGAGTGTTCACTGTTCAGCGAGTGAAAATATATCCATGCTAAACTTATACTAGCCTCTAACACACACACACTGGCGATTAAAATCTAAAAATTTGATAGACTTTATTTAGTCGCCCAGAGTGGTAAGATTTAGTTGCATATGCGAGTGATTTACTCCAGACAATGAAGTAATATTGTACTATACGAGTAGTCTAAATGACTCTTCTGGCTGTTCAAGATGATGACAGAACAGAAAGCAGACTATATTATACCTGCAAGCAGTTTGGGGTATTTCTGGTGCACCATGTTGGTCAAATCTCCACCGTCATCCAGGATCATGTTAAGAGGCTGACCGTCCTTGAAGTAGATGGTCTGCTCGATGCACCATACATACTCTTCATCAGTCTCTCCCTTCCAGGCATACACTACAACAAAACACAAACAATACACACACATTAGACAACAAGATGTGCATCAGAATTGTGTCCCTGGCTGCTACAAATACTTACAAGCAAGAAATGGTCACTGGGTTTGCTAAGTTTCTGCTCGAGTGGACCTGTATATTCAATCTTATTCTCAAATTTACATCTGATTTCAAGTGTTCCTGCCACTTAAATGTCAAGCAAAAATAAATGATTTGCCATTTTACAGGAATAAATGTAATAAATGTTACATGTCAAACGGAGGTGTTTTTCTGTCCAAATAAGTGGTTCTTTGACAGAATAAGGTGCAAAGTGGAGAGAAAGCTGTCAGTAGCTGTAAATCTGCTCATTTCAGAACCACAACAAGCTCTAACTATGTTTGACAGTTTTAATGTGGCATTATTTTTAGCTGGTATAACAATTAGAGAAATGCAGCTACATAAGCAATAGATGCACCTTCCATCATCACTGCAAATGTGTTGACTGTTCACATGAAATGCTGAACCATCAACTTTCAAATGTTTTAAATGCAAAAGATGCATGCAAAGTCACCCATTCAAAAAAGTGGCATCATGAACACTACCATTCAAAAGTTTGGGGTCATTTTTTTAAAGGAATTTAATACTTTTATTCAGCAAGGAAGCATTAAATTAATCAAAAGTGACAGAAATATAAATATTTGGTAATATTATAAATGTCTTTACTAATTAAAATATCCTCAAAACAAATTATCACGGTTTTCACAAAAAAGCAACCGTTTTGAACATAGATATGTTTCTTGAGCAGCAAATCAGCATATAAGAATGATTTCTGAAGGATCATGTGACACTGAAGACTTGAGTCGTGATGCTGAAAATTCAGCTTTGATCACAGAAATAAATTACATTTTAAAATGTATTAAAATAGAAAACAGTTATTTTAAATTGTAATAATATTTCACAATATTACTGTTTTTTAATCAAATAAATGCAGCCTTGGTGAGCATAAGACACTTAAGAGAAAAAAACTCTTACTAACCCCAAACTTTTGAACAGTAGTATATGTTGTTCACCACTACTGTCACTCAAATATAAGATAATAATGTGCTGTTTTGGTTATGTCAATATATTTGACTGTTTTTTGGCAATCAAATTTACTCTGCATCAACACTAGTTCTGAAATGATTACTATCAACCACCTCAGTTCTCAGTGTCTCACATGCAATTGCTGCTCAAAGGTCTTAACTAGTATTCATCGGCTCTGTTCCACACCTAGTGAGCTAGTAAGCAGATTTTAATGCGTCAGTCAAGCTCCTGACACAAGAGCAGTTGCAAAAGGTTGTCAGCATAATTATGCTGCCTACTAAAATACCTTCTTAAGGCCTGCATTTAGGCTTATCCTTTGTGTAGAAGGCAATCTCGTAATGCACTGTAAGCAGTGAAAAAAAATCCATCCAAGGTAGCAGACAAAGAGAGAGAAATGCTGATAAATCTTTAGAATTAATTCTATACTGTAGCTATTTAATCTAACTAAAAACAGACCATTTCACCCAATATGCATGTTTTTATTATAATATAATACATGTGTATTTTTATGCTTATTGGAGTATTGAAGTTGCTGCCTAAGAAAAGACTTAAAAAGGCATTTGGCATGTGAAACAAAAAGCATTTTGCTAAAAAAGTTTCCATCTTTCACCCTAAAAATCATTCAGCTTGAAACCCTTTCAAGGTTTCAGTACTTAAAAATCGCTTGGGAAGTATTTTGTCAATTGAAAGCTGTAATGATGAAGTTGATAAAGCGGTCTTTGCCTGCCCGCTCTTGTATGTTAGTCCTTCAAAAATGTTGAGTCAAATCTAATGATTAAACTCACTTGTGCTGATTCTAGGTTTTACTCTGCTATGGAGCACATGCTTTAAGCTGGATGTGCCTCTAAACCCCGTGTTCCTCTTATCTACATTTGATTGCGCAGCTTTAGAGCAAACAGTCGGCAGGATTACACCAGAGCCGTGGTAATAGAACAGACCCGACAGTGCAGCACAACAACACCTGTTACCTGGAACACCAGATTTAGCAATGGCTGCCGCTGCATGATCCTGGGTAGAAAAGATGTTACAGCTGGACCACTGGACCTGCAGGAGACAGAGATCAAGGAGAAGGAATGAGATTGTGTGACTTATGTAGAATTTATACATAGTTCCATACAGGGCTTGACATTAACACCCGTCAACCCAGGTGGATTTCAGCAGTGGTGTGTAATGCAGTCACTCCTACTAGCCACTTTGGCGGGTTGAGAGAAAAAAAAAAAAAATTATATATATATATAATTGTGGTCTTTTAAATGTGCTATTTAGTGCGATTTTTCAATACTTAAGTGTATCTGAAATGCTTCCAATACAATTTTTTTGCAGAATACACATGATACCAGCTTTTCTCTCTCTCTCTCTCTCTCTCTCTCTCTCTCTCTCTCTCTCTCTTTCTCTCTCTCTCTCTCTCATATATCTCTCTCTCTCTCTCTCATATATCTCTCTCTCTCTCTCTCTCTCTCATATCTCTCTCTCTCTCTCTCTCTCTCTCATATATCTCTCTCTCTCTCTCTCATATATCTCTCTCTCTCTCTCTCATATATCTCTCTCTCATATATCTCTCTCATATATCTCTCTCTCATATATCTCTCTCTCTCTCTCTCATATCTCTCTCTCTCTCTCTCTCTCTCTCTCTCTCTCTCTCTCTCTCTCTCTCTCTCTCTCTCTCTCTCTCATATATCTCTCTCTCTCTCTCTCTCATATATCTCTCTCTCTCTCTCTCTCTCTCATATCTCTCTCTCTCTCATATATCTCATATATCTCTCTCTCTCATATATCTCATATATCTCTCCCTCTCATATATCTCATATATCTCTCTCTCTCATATATCTCTCTCGCTCATCTCTCCGACAGCGAGTTACACACAAACCTGCCTCTCCTCACTCACTTGTTTCATTTGCTCTGGATGAATACTGTTGCCGTTACAGGGCTTGAATTTTGGCATATTGCGCATCATTTTACTCATTCCCGCAGGACATAAAGCCTTTTTTTTTCACTGGTTATTGCGCTTAAACAGTCAAATACACACAAAATAATGTCAAAATGCTGGTTTTGGCGAGTATTCACGTAAACACTGTCAGAGGGAACGTAAACAGTAAACAGAAAGAAAACGCATGTGTAACAGTATAATGGAGCCGTCTGTCTGGTCTTAAAGTGACAGCAGCCTAATATACCTGCTGCCAAATTATGAGATGATATTAAAAATATCTATATGGCAGTTTTTCCCCATTGTATCAATGTCAAAATTGTGGCCAGTGAAAATGCTGAGTGGCTACTAACTTTGGAAAACCACTCGCCACAGTGGCTGGTGAGCAAAACAGTTAATGTCAAGCCCTGGTTTCATAACTTTATTTAATAAAGTATGGCCTTGGGCTGGGAAATTCTAGCTTGACAAAGGAAATAAGAGATAAGAAGAGGGATGCATTTCAGTCAGAATGCATCCATGAGTAGGAAAAACGGGTGAAGAAACTATACTGTCCCTTTCCAAAACACTATGTAACACTACTATGGCAATGTGATTCAATCATGTACTAATAATATAAAAAACAACATATTTATATACCATGGTATTTACATTTCAAAGAATACCGTGGTAAGATTATTTGATTATCTTTGAGTTTCTTATGCTCACCAAGGCTGCATCTATTTGATCAGAAATACAGTAAAAATAGTAATATTGTGAAATATTATTACAATTTTAAATAACTTTTCTATTTGAATATATTTTTAATTTTCATTACTCCAGTCTTCAGTGTCACATGATCCTTCAGAAATCATTCTAATGCTGATTTAAAGCTCAAGAAACATTTTAACAGGATTCTTTGATGAATAGAAAGTTCAAAAGAACAGCATTTATTTGAAATAAAAATATTTTGCAACATTATAAATGTTTACTGTCACTTCTAAATAATTTTAATGCATCCTTGCTGAAGTATTAATTTATTTTGAAGAAAAAAAAAAAAGATTGTCAGCTATTGATAATTTCATGAAAATCTTAAGAATGTTAATATAGTTATTTCCAACTGAAAGACTGTTCATAATCAATCAAATAACAATCACGTTTCAAATGCAAATATAGTGAGTTTGGAATGAGGGTGGGTAAATAATGGCAGAGTTCTCATTTATGGGTATTAACCATTTCTTTAACGTTTTTGTATTTGCTTCCCCTCACCTCAGCTCCCAGGGCGGTCAGGGTTTCAATGAGCACCGCGGTCTGTAGAGTCATGTGCAGACAGCCTGCGATGCGAGCGCCTTTCAGGGGTTTCGTCTGGCCGTAGAGCTCCCTCATCTTCATCAGACCTGGCATCTCATTCTCAGCTATGTCGATGGCTTTACGTCCCCAATCGGCCAGGCTGATATCAGCTGGACAGAGGAAAATTACAACAAATGTGTAAAACAAATGTTACATTGAGGCAAAACACTACAGATTGTGTCTTTGGCTCACTACAAATCACAAGAGACATATACGTCCATTATAATATGCAAGTTAAAGAGGTCTTTGAAATGTCAGTCTCATATTTGGACATCTAGAAGAGGAATTCAACAGATGACACCCAAAACCGCATACCTAACGTGTCTTGAGCTGGTTAAGGAGATGGTGCTTGGTTTCATCTGCACACTTAACCAAGAGGTTACCCAAAAAGAGATTCGTTTTCTCAGCCTGCACTGCCTTTATTTTTACTTCCAGTGTTCCTACCACAGCAGATAATGGAGGAAAACACGTCTGCCTTAGTATTCAGTGGTCGAAAAAAATGTGTAATTACAAAAGAAAACGGTATTTGATCAGAAAGGAAATTTTTAACTGCAACTGCAGTTAAGATGTTGTTTTAGGAAAGGGAATTCCCAATTTCCATGGTATTAATTCCCATAATTTTCTTATACCTGTAGCTATTTTCCAATGGCCATTGGAACCCTGTAAAATGCCTTCAGAACGGGCTATTAATAAATAAGACACGTGTGCAGTACTGTTATCAGGAAAAGTCAAACTTTTACATTTCATTCACTCTGAACTTTCAAGACTATGGAACAAAGTCCGACTGGATTTACTATTGAATTACTTCTGCCTTATCTGCACTAAGAACATCAGACAGGTTTGCTGAAAAACAACAACAGACGCTGCAAATGCTTGAGTGACAGGTGCCAAGTCCGCTCACTGATCATAACTATGCAACAACTGTTAAAGGGATAGGTCACCCAAAAAGGGCATATTTTGAAGAATGTCAGAAACCAAAGAGTTTATGGACCCCATAGACTTCCATACTTTTCCTACTATGGAAGTCAATGGGGTCCATCAACTGCTTGGTTTCTGACATTCTTCAAAATATCTTCTTTTGTGTTCAGCAGAAGAAATAAAGTCATACAGGTTTGGAACAACTTTAAGGTGAGTAAATGATGACAATTTTTATTTCTGGGTGAATCATCCCTTTAAGATATGAACTTAGTGCCTAATTTGTCCTAAATCGAAGTGCACCGTTTTTAGCGCATAACATTTTTGGTTGACCTCGAGCAGGTTAACTCTGAATCGCCAGAGATAATTTTCCTACATTTCAAACGTTTAATTTAAAGCATTAATATGCAATGCGGGGTGTCAGGGTCCAAGTGGTGACGTAAGAGCAGCCGAACTGTTAATATGAACCGAATCTGCAAAACGAACAGTTCAAAAGAACCGATTCGTGAAAATGAATGACTACGTTAAAAAAAGTGGCGGCGCGTTTGACCACTGCATTATGGGAAATGTAGTTCGGAAGGGAAGCGGTTCTCATACAAAGGAGCTTCTCCACTGCACACAAAAAACTACAACTTCCAAACTTTCTTCTTCACGTCTTCCGAATGGGACCACGCTAGCTTGTTTGACAGGTGTTAGGTATAAAATCTTATATAATACTTTATGAGTAACCATAAAATGGCTATAGTAATAAACTACAGATATTTAGTGCGCGAACGGTGATTTTAAGGGGGCGGGTTTGCAATGGAGTCATGCAAGGCAGCGCTGACAATGACGCGTCCACTGCCATGTGTTATATTGGACTAGCAACTAAAGATTTGCAACAATTCATGCTCGGTCAAAAATACAACAAAATACCATTTTGCAAAGATCCGTATGCTTAATCGAGAAGCTATTAGAGAGCTTAGTAGAAATCATCAGAATGGAATCAGCTAACTTAATTAGCATTGGCGGTAAATACATAACTGCACGCTTTTGTGCAGAACAGCATTACGCCTGATGTAAAGTCAAGAATCAAATAAACTTATACTAACCAACTTTGAATGGAAGCTTCTCTGACATTTTGATGTACTGTCGTTAGGTAAGCCTGATATGAGTTGGTCTAGAGCCCGGCTGTGGACCTGAGTGAGTGCAGAAGGAGGTAGCTGTTATGTGAACTTGAATATAAGTGTGTACAAACCGGTTGTTGTAATATTCATGAGATCATGCTGATTGTCGTTTCTGATTGGCCGAAGTATGCCACGCCTTGGCGTTCTAAATAAACGATGGTGGGCGTGTTTATTTGGTCCTACGGTAGCCAATAAGAATCCACGGTGGCTTAAGCTGTGTAATATCATTTGGAATGTAGAGAGGGCTTGAATAATATACAATGAACAAGTTTCAACTGGCTTTTGGTGTTTTACTAATATTTAACATCATGAGGACGGATCTGAGCTTGTTGGAAGAAAGCTGCTTATTGGGCTTTTCATAAATGTTTGTTTAAAACTGTTAAAACAGAATCTGTTGACAAACCAGTTGGAGTTGCTTTACTTTCTCTACAAATATATGGAATGAGCAAATGAATGAGTGATTGTTCCCGAGTGTAATCCCTGTAAACTAGAGCCATTATGAACATTTTCAGCAGGGTTTATTTTGGGTTATTTGGATGACACTAGGAACCCTGTATAAAGTCCATTCAATGTGTCAGTATGTGTATCCCCATATCTGAAAAGGGTCTGGTTTGTGATTTTGTGATGAAATGAAGCATGAAAGAATGAAGATTTACACATCACTGATTTACAGAACACCCTGTCATAATTAAATGTAACTGACTGATCTGAATTTAAATGTTGAGGTAATTATTACTTTACTGTTTCAAAAGTTTTTTAAATGCTTTTGAGGCTTGATCAAAGTACAGTAAAAGTAGTAATGTGAAATATGATTACAATCTAAAATAGCAGTTTTCTATTTTTATATATTTTAAATGAATATAACATTTATTTTATATTTTGATGTATAATAGTATTTAATTTACTCCTGTGATGGCAAAGCTGAATTTTCTTAATCTTCAGTGTCACATGATCCTTCAGAAATCATTCTAATACGATGATTTGCTACTCAAGAAACATTTATTATTATTATCGATGTTAAAAACAGTTGTGCTGCCAAATATTTATGTGATGCATTTTTTCCATGGTCTTTGATGAATAGAAATCCATCTAACATTATAAATGTCACTTTTTTTTATCAATTTAATGTGTCCTTGCTAAATAAAAGTAATCATTTTTTTCCTTTTTTTTAATTGCTGACCCAAAACGTTTAATCCATAGTGCAAATGGATGAACTTTTCAGATACGTGTTTACTGTGCTGAAGTCTCATTTTACTTTAAATCATGTACCAGGACCACTAGAAACTCAATAAAAATATTTTAATAACAATAAATGGGATTATAATGATAGTGCTATAACAATGATAAATCCAGCAGCACCTACAATATAATGAAAACATACTAAAGCTTGTTTTTCACATCCTATACAAATCATGTTTCCATTACATTGCTTCAAAGTCTTCATTTGCCTTTCCACGGCAAGAAAGAAACAGAAAAGTACCATAATATATTCCATTATTGTCTCTGAAAGATGTCCGACTGTATGCACGTAACAGACCAGTGGGTATTTTAAAACAAAAACAATATACTCTCAGGTCTCTAGTCTTGAGATACTAATATCCACTTTCAATATTCAATAGACAAAAACGTGTTTTCAAGCTGAACACTGATGCTTTGAAGTTCATGAAAATGAAAATGATTCTAATGCGCAAATTAAAAACCAGAGAAGTGTTAATTTGGCAAAACTTTAATGCAGGTGTAAGGTTGAAAGGCAGAGAAAGACAACATAAACGGGTGTCAAAAAGACAAACAATGTGAATGAAACCTTAAGAGTGTGATAAATAAATGTTTTTATAGATTCTCAGGAGAGGAAAAAAAAAAATAAAACCCACTGTACCAGAACATCATAATAGTGCACTCTGTAAAATAAAGTGTGATATTACATTAATCTGTGCTGTCTGTAATGGTAGAAATCTGTTTGAATGCATTCACACCTCAAAAATAAAAAATCTACACATTTTTCCCCCTAATACAACACCCATTTCAATAAACCACTTTTAGTGTAAAGATATCTTGGGAATCACAAGTCAGTATTTCTGAACTCTCTCAAATACAGTACATATTTCTTGAGTGAAGAAACCTATTCAATAAAGGAATCCCATGCTGTCAGGAGACCGCAAACCATCATGCCATTAAAGAGAGATGCTATGTACAGTAAGAGCCTCTCACCACTCAAAATCAGCCCCAAAATGGAGACCAAGTCTTGCAGACATAAAGCCTAAGTGCTGATCTAGGACGTCCCGTAGGCGGTACGGTTCTTGTATGTGGGAAGCACCAGCACTTGCGTCACCATCTGAAATGCTTGATGCACAGAATCAAAAAGGGTTAACAGTGCATTTAACACAACTTGCATGTGTGCATGTGAACAATGAGTTTTTTTGTGAAACAAACTCGTAATATACCACACATTCTCTCCAAAAACAGAGCGTTACAAACACCGTCCCCTGCGTGCAAAGGGTTTCCGTGTGTATTGTTTTCTTGGAGCAAGCGGAGGATTCCTCATGATGGAAGTTTAAAAATATATGAGTACAGGTAACGGACACAAACACTGATCTACAACAAGCCTTTTTCAGTCCAGAGATGAGGAGAAACGAGCCGTAATCTCAGACTTGCTTAGATGAGTATGCCGACTGTAAGCCTGGCAGAGATTTTTTTTGAGCAGTTGCGTTTATGTTTTTGTTTTCCTGTCATGTGTGTTTATATATTAACCTATTTTAGACACAAAGACGTCATACTGTAACATACTGAAGAGTCCTTCCAGGTCCTTTAGTACCAGGTATCGGAGTGAGGTTTATGCCTTGTATAGTGTGTATGGGTTTCGATGGAGCAGAACGAGCATTAATTGGCAGCCCATGCCTCCAGGTCTTTCATGTCATCCTCATCCTCTTCTTCTTTCTTCTTTGCTGCAATCACAAGACATTCAAAAAATGCACTGAATACAGGCACACTGTAAGTACATTTGCAGGAGTCAAAAGGAACGATTTGCAGTGCCAGAAATTATTTGACACGATGAGTGATAGAAACATGATTAAGGGCCCTATTTTAATGATCTGAGCACATGGTCTGAAGTGCATGGCGCAGGTGCACTTAGGGCATGTCCGGATCCACTTTTGCTAGTTTAACGACGAAAAAAAAAAAAGGTCTGCGCACCAGGTGCTTGGTCTAAAAGGGTTGTCCCTAGTCTCCTAATGAGTCATGGGTGTGTTTTGGGTGTAACGTGCAATAAACCAATCAGAATCTCATCTCCCATTCTCTTTAAAAGCCAGTTGTGCTTGCACCATGGCGGATTCTCTATTTACATGGCGGAATTTGCGAGCGGAAAGACTGAACGCTTCTCCAGTTATATTTAAACATGTTTGTGTGCTGCTTCGCATCCCTGTGTGTGTAATAAGCAGAGTGTATACACGTTGTGTACACTTTAAATAACACAAAAAATGCGACCAGGTTTTTGTTGGTCAATGGCGCAGTCGTTTTCAGTTCCTCAAAATAGCAACTTGCCAACAATGCGCTGAACACACCTCGTCTTCAGACCAGCACGCCCATGGGTGAACAGATGGGCTTAAGTGCATTTGCTATTTAAACAACGTGGCGCTGGACGTGAAAATGATAACTGCATCGGACTGAAACTAGCAAGAAACACTTGCGTCGCACCTGATGATAGGGCCCTAGATTAATAACAAGTGAAGTA
The DNA here is from genome assembly GCA_039654625.1 of Rhinogobio ventralis. NCBI lineage: Eukaryota > Metazoa > Chordata > Actinopteri > Cypriniformes > Gobionidae > Rhinogobio > Rhinogobio ventralis. The sequence continues at coordinate 36,285,029 of CM077205.1, read as the reverse complement.
AAATGTTCCTTTTCGAATATGCAACATAATACCAGCCAGTTACTTTTTTCAAATAAGTTACTATTTATGAACAATTACAATAAAAAAAATCTCTCCCAAACATAGTGTCATACGCAGCATGACACACTGTCCACACACTTATAAACAATAAAACTAGATTGCTCCCATTATAAATAAAGAGACGCATATTCCCAAACACCATATGTGTGTGTGTACAGGTTTGGCTATACTTGTGGGGACCACTTCTAGTGAAATTTTATGACAACCAACTAGTGAGGACATTTTACTGGTCATCGCTAGTTTAAAAAGGCTTAAAAATTGTCCAAAACATGTTTTTATTAAAATGTAGTCTTTTGCACATGTTTCTGTGGTGGGTAGGTTTAAGCCGGGTGCACACATTGTGGTTTCTGCTGTCGTATGAGCTTGCATGCGTCTTTTTCTTTCTGAAGAAACCGCGTGAAAATCGCTGATGCTCGTATGGTCGCGTCTTGCATTGTGTGAATTACGAGCCGAGCCAAGTAACTTATGAACACTTCTCGACCTTCCAATCATTTTTAAACGTTTAAAAAAAACTTGTGAAATCGGCCCGATTTCTACCCCATTGCCCTATCTAGCAGTTTTTGTTGAAAGGAATGGGTGTATTGTTCTCTGCTTTAAACCTCGTCTTTGAAACATTGAAAGATCCAGTCTCTGTGTTTAGTGTGAAAGCTCATGTGATCATGTGTCAGGTTGCAATGGCTCACAACCTCCTGAGTGTCCGAACTCGCACAGTGTACGCCTGCCGGTTGGGTTAGGCCATAGAAACTGATATAACCTGATAGAATATCTATTAAAGTCTATGCAATGTCTTCACTAATATAGTGAAACAAACGTGTGTGTGTGTGTGTGTTCATGTTTTTCTATCCCTTTGGGGACTTCAACCTAAATGCACACCTAAATTGAGTCCCCATGAGGAAACATACAGCTTATACATCATACAGAATTACAGAGTTTTTTGGAAATATAAAAATGCAGAAAGTTTTCTGTGATTGGTAGGTTTAGTGTGTGTGTGTGTGTGTGTGTGTTTAGTACCTGGTCTGGAAGGTAAGGACGTAGAGGGCACGTTTGGCAGTGGTACATTGTCTCCGATCTCCAGAAGGTTCTTATCCAGCTCTTCCTGCTCCAGCTCTTCCAGTTCAGCTAACAGCTCATCCTGAAACAACACACAATCTGTTTATACCTAGTACTACATGCCTCTCAAATGTGACCACTTCATGTGATTGGATTTAAGACGAGTATGTACAACACTTAATACACTACCACTCAAAAGTTTGGGGAGAGTAAGAAAAATAAATGTTTCCTGCTATCCTGCATTAATTTGATCAGAATTGACAGTACATTAATTTATAATGGTACAATTTTTTCTATTTCATATAAATGAGGTTCTTTTATAACATTCTATTTCAACATTGATAATCATCAGAAATGTTTCTTGAGCATCAAATCAGCACATTAGAATGATTTCTGAAGGATCATGTGACACTGAAGACTGAGTAAGGAGTAATGATGCTGAAAATTCAGCTTGTAATATATAAAAATAGTATATAAACAGTTATTTTAAATAATATAAGTAATTTAAGTAATAACATTTCACAAGATTACGGTTTTACCTTACTTTTGATCAAATAACAGCAGCCTTGGTGAGCATAAGAGACTTCTTTCAAAAACATTTAAAAAATCCTAGTGACCCAAAACTTTTGAATAGTAGTGCATGTCAGATTGTTGATGTCAGGAATAATAAAAAAAAAATTAAGACTTTTTTTGGACTTTTCCCCCCAATTGGGCAGTTTTTTCCTTCAAAAGCTGCACCTAACAGGATTAAAACGTGTTTTTGGCACAAATATTGTGTATTACTAGACTCTCCCCTGTGAAGGCCTCGTTCCCATCCCTTCCCCTCTGTACAGATAAAAACGTTATCAAAACAATTCCAGTTCACATGTATCTGTGGAAACGACTACAAACGCTGTATTATGCATGCAAGACAAGCGGTCATTTTGTGAAGAAAAACTATGCGCCTGCACACATATGTATTATGCCTATAGCCTAAACATGTAATGCTTACGTGCATGCTGTCACCGTTCTCACAGATTCAAGTTCTTTTAAGTTTACACAAAGATAATAACAGTATCGTTTCAAAACTATTTCAAAACCTATTTCAAAGTTTGCGTTCTCAAGCCACCAAACACCGTTGCCATGCAAATGAACGGCCAGAACACATTAAAAGTTTTCTATTTTAGTTGAAAATGGTGTAGTATAAGTTGCCCCTAAGTAAATAACTAATGATTTTTTTACAACGAAAATTAATCAATCAAAAACGTACTTTAGCTGGACAATAACTTTTTTCTAGAGCCGATATACAACTGTAAAGCTGCTTTGAAACAATCAATATTGTAAAAAGCGCTATATAAATGAAGGTGACTTGACTTGTTAAATGAGTAAGCAGTCCTTGAATGTTGTTGCATGAGCATTTGTAACATAAATGCGATGTGATGAGATGCCTCCCTCCCTGAGCACTTCAGAAAGTGGTTCACAAATACATTGGACCCATTTAGACATGTATTTAGTGCTGTCCACTAGTGATCAGTTCACCCAAGGCAGATGTTATCATACCAGGTGTAAACAGTGCCTCCCGAAAACAAGAAGTTTGCTTGTTTTAAACTTACTTCATCAAATTCCTCCCCAAAACCAACAGGCTTTGAGATTGCATCTGAAATTTCTTGTGCCAGCTCCTGCTGTTCTGTGATGTCCTGCATAAGTTCGTCCACTTTGTCGATGTCCCTGAAGGCATACAGACAACAGAATTAAAAACTCAACTTTATGATCTCCTGACAATATATTTAAAGGGATAGTTCCCCCATAAAAGAAAATTCTGTCATTAATTACTCATCATCATGTCGTTCCAAACACGTAAGACTTTAGTTCATCTTCAGAACACAAATGAAATCGGTCATAGAAATAGATCATGAATTTTCTGTCCCTCCATAGACAGCAATGTAACTACCACTTTGACACTTCAAAAAGTTCACAAAGAGATCGTAAAACTAATCCATATGAATTGAGTGGTTTAGTCCAAATTTTAGTTCATCGCTTTATATGATGAACAGATTGAATTTCACTTATTGACATTATATATGTCTATCTTGATCAGCAAACAAAAACAGAAGCTCAACCGAACCTGCTTGACATGCAAGAACAAACCTCATTGGTTCTTGAGGAAGCTCAAACGTGCTGCGTAACACGAGAACAAACCTCATTGGTTCTTGCTGAAGCTCAAACGTGCTGCGTAACACGAGAACAAACCTCATTGGTTCTTGCTGAAGCTCAAACGTGCTGCGTAACACGAGAACAAACCTCATTGGTTCTTGCTGAAGCTCAAACGTGCTGCGTAACACGAGAATGAACCTCATTGGTTCTTGCTGAAGCTCAAACGTGCTGCGTAACACGAGAACAAACCTCATTGGTTCTTGAGGAAGCTCAAACGTGCTGCGTAACACGAGAACAAACCTCATTGGTTCTTGCTGAAGCTCAAACGTGCTGCGTAACACGAGAACAAACCTCATTGGTTCTTGCTGAAGCTCAAACGTGCTGCGTAACACGAGAATGAACCTCATTGGTTCTTGCTGAAGCTCAAACGTGCTGCGTAACACGAGAACAAACCTCATTGGTTCTTGCTGAAGCTCAAACGTGCTGCGTAACACGAGAACAAACCTCATTGGTTCTTGCTGAAGCTCAAACGTGCTGCGTAACACGAGAATGAACCTCATTGGTTCTTGCTGAAGCTCAAACGTGCTGCGTAACACGAGAACAAACCTCATTGGTTCTTGCTGAAGCTCAAACGTGCTGCGTAACACGAGAACAAACCTCATTGGTTCTTGCTGAAGCTCAAACGTGCTGCGTAACACGAGAATGAACCTCATTGGTTCTTGCTGAAGCTCAAACGTGCTGCGTAACACGAGAATGAACCTCATTGGTTCTTGCTGAAGCTCAAACGTGCTGCGTAACACGAGAACAAACCTCATTGGTTCTTGCTGAAGCTCAAACGTGCTGCGTAACACGAGAATGAACCTCATTGGTTCTTGCTGAAGCTCAAACGTGCTGCGTAACACGAGAATGAACCTCATTGGTTCTTGCTGAAGCTCAAACGTGCTGCGTAACACGAGAACAAACCTCATTGGTTCTTGCTGAAGATCAAACGTGCTGCGTAACACGAGAACAAACCTCATTGGTTCTTGCTGAAGCTCAAACGTGCTGTGTAACACGAGAATAAACCTCATTGGTTCTTGCTGAAGCTCAAACGTGCTGCGTAACACGAGAACAAACCTCATTGGTTCTTGCTGAAGCTCAAACGTGCTGCGTAACACGAGAACAAACCTCATTGGTTCTTGCTGAAGCTCAAACGTGCTGCGTAACACGAGAATGAACCTCATTGGTTCTTGCTGAAGATCAAACGTGCTGCGTAACACGAGAATGAACCTCATTGGTTCTTGCTGAAGCTCAAACGTGCTGCGTAACACGAGAACAAACCTCATTGGTTCTTGAGGAAGCTCAAACGTGCTGCGTAACACGAGAACAAACCTCATTGGTTCTTGCTGAAGCTCAAACGTGCTGCGTAACACGAGAATGAACCTCATTGGTTCTTGCTGAAGCTCAAACGTGCTGCGTAACACGAGAACAAACCTCATTGGTTCTTGAGGAAGCTCAAACGTGCTGCGTAACACGAGAACAAACCTCATTGGTTCTTGCTGAAGCTCAAACGTGCTGCGTAACACGAGAACAAACCTCATTGGTTCTTGCTGAAGCTCAAACGTGCTGCGTAACACGAGAACAAACCTCATTGGTACTTGCTGAAGCTCACATCTCATTATGAACTTTTTGAAGCATCAAAGTGTCAGCTGTGTAGCTGTCTATGGAGGGATCAGAAAGCTCTCAGATTTCATCAAAAAGATCCTCATTTGTGGTCCGAAGATAAATGAAGGTCTTACAGGTTTGGAACAACATGAGGGTAAGTAATTAATGACAGATTTTTTTTGTTGTTGGGTGAACTAACCCTTTAACATTTAAATTAGATATACCCCATGCCATATAGAATCCCAATATCTTACATTAGTAAATTTAACTTATTATGATAAACCCAAAACCTTGCCACAGAGGCCTCTCTAAAGGGCGCTGATTAAAAAAAAAAAAACTCCTCACATGTTGTCATGGGCAGCCTTCATGGCCTTGGCAGCAAAGCCCATGTTCTTGATGACCTCAGTGTTGGTGTGGGCGTTCTCTAGCGCCTCCCGCTGGAACTCAATGGTAGAGAGGGTGCCGTCAATCTGGGCTAACTGCTTCTCGTAGCGCTTCTTACGCTTCAGTGCCTGTAATGCAGCTGTTTCAAAAAGGAACAAAGGCAAATGGTACGATTAAAGCACAAAATACAGAGAATTTGGTAAGCCCATGGAATTTTACTGCATAACATTCAATGTGGGGTTTATTTAAAAGAGTACTACTGTTTGTAATTACAGGTCAATTGATTTTATTTAATTTAAATTAAGATTTAGCGTCATGCATTATCGGCTGCCAGTCCTGCTTTAACCCAGTATCCAGAGATTTGGGCACAATATTGTCAAGATGCTTTAGTAAGAAATTGCTTGCACAGAAAAAAAATGTACAGTAAAAGTAAAATGGAAAGTCCACAGCGTAAGATTCCCAATATTTAATCAAAATGATTTCTCAGGAAAGCAGTGGTGCAGAGTTAGGGACTCAGTACAGGTGCGGTTAAATGAGGCGCACTCACCAAACTTAATCAGGCAAGTGAGCTGCAAAAAAAGAGGAAAAGGCCTGTTGCTTTCTAGTGAGATTGTGGTTGGCAGCCTAATTATGCATTAATGACAAGTACAGACATGTTTTTTTTTTTTTGTAAAGGTTGAATCCTACAAACCTGACAAGAACATAACCAGGGCAAGACAAAAAAGAAGACAAGAAAGAAGTGATATAAAGAAATAATATTTTGGATAGTCAATAAAGCCTATTTTAGGACCATTTAGATTTTTTTTTTTGTATTGTGACATTATTTTCAAAATACCCATTCTCATAACCACAAAATTTTAAAATTATGTATTGTTTCAGCGTTTAAAGTATTTCAGTAGTGTTATCATCGTTAATTAAAAATAAAACCATAAAACTTTATTTTTATTTGAAACAAAATAAACATTAACTGAAATAAAATATGTATAAAAAAATTAAACATTTTATTTTAGCTAGATGCCAAGGCACCATTTCTCTTTTTAAGTACTAAAATAATTAAAACTAAAACTAATACTTAATAAAAGCTATAGACATATTTAAAAAACTAATCTATCTATCTATCTTGTCTGTCTGTCTATCTCTGTCTCTCTCTCTCTCTCTATATCTATCTATCTATCGTGTCTGTCTCTATCCATCTTCTATCTGTCTGTCTGTCTGTCTCTATCCATCTTCTGTCTGTCTGTTTGTCTCTATCTATCTATCTATCTATCTATCTATCTATCTATCTATCTATCTATGTCTCTGTCTATCTATCTATCTAAGTGATTTGATTTGTCAGTTCACATGTAGAAGATAAAACAGCAGCTGTTTTTGTGCAATGTATGGAATGTGACCTGAATTTATCAGGTTTGCAAACTGCAATAGAATAAAGCCCTCAACAGACTCTTACATCACATGCACGTTCAAAAAGGCCATTCCAAAGACGTCACCTGACACAAAGGTAATGCGTATTAAACACTTTTTCCATGAAGGCATTGGAATTGTGAACTATGACACAAAACATCAGTCCCACACCCCTAGCAGTCATAAACCATCAGCTTCGTCACCTGTCATGTCCCAGCAGCCCTCATAGGATAATCAGATCAATTATTGATTACCTCTGTTCTGGGGACTTTAAATGTGGGGTTGAGTTACAGGCCTCACAACCGAGATGGCTCTGTAATGTGGTCATTACGTTGTACTGAAATCATTTATCTCTGGATTTCTCTAGTAGTATCGATGGGACAGAAAAAAACAGCCTTATAAATAAATATACTTCTTGTAATTGTGTTTACATTATTTTCACAGTCTGAAAATGACACTAATGGAAACCATGACAAAGGCATACTTGTCTATGACAACTTTTTGATTTTAAGTTTTAAGATTTTAAGAGCAGACGGTCAATTTCTTTCTAGTACTTTTTAAAAATGTATTTAGTTACATAGTAAAATAAAAGGAGAGAGCATTATTTAACAGTTCAGAGAATGTGATAAAGAATAATAATACAGAAATATCAAACAAACAAAATTAATGTGGGCCATAACATGAATTTGAAAATCTTTCGAATTTGCATTGCCTTCTTATTTTGTGTTCTCTCATGTCACAGATGGTAATACATGAGGTTTTTATTTGAGCTTTTCTTGACTTGTGAATGTAAAATTTTGCTTTAATTATGTAATTCTGTTTTTCAGAAAAGTTTGGGTTCCGTAAACAAAGTCAAATATAATCAGGTTATAAATTCAAAAGCTTTTTAAAAAAAAATTCTGTCCTTTTAAAGTCAATCCATATCTTGAACTGATGTATTGCAGAAAGTACATTTGTCACATGCGGTATGCATATCTACTAAAGGCTGCATTTACAGGATAACATAGATGAATAATTTTGTATGTTATTGCCTTTATTTTGTTTGAAGCTCTTCTGGAGGAAAGTCCCTGAGTCAACTGGTCAACTATCATGACGTACATGTTTGTCATCACCATGGATACCAGGGGAGGTCAAAGGTGAACTGATGGAGAGAATTTATCAAATTAAAGGCAAATTATCGTGCTAAAAATACATATCCCATATAACCCATATAAAGAAAAAAAGCTATCCCAGATTTCTATGACAGCTTAGTTCTGTTAATTAGTCCATTGATGATATTATTTCGTTTACAATATACATGATTTAGTTAATTCTTTTGTCTAATACACAACATAGAAACAATAAAGAGTCTATAAAGTAAAACTAACAAGCACGCGAAGCTGTGACAGCCACACACAGCTCATTTCACACTGCCAACCTAACCTGATTTAACCAGCTAATCTATGCCAGGTAACCCAGTTCACCCCTCACCTCTTTTGTTCTTCGTTCCGTTTCTCTTGGCCGTTACAAGCTCCTGTTCGATCTTTTTCTCCAGGAATTCCTGTTTCTTGGTCAACATTTCTTCTGTTTCTCGCAGTCGCTGGATAGCCTCTTGGGGGCTTGGAGATTTACCCCCCTTTCCACTGCTACCAAATAACTTCCCAAACAACGACATCTTGCCCTCGGGACGACAGCAAGGATTGATACGAGACTGATTTTGTGGCTACTAGTCTAGTGTGTCTCCTATCTGTCACTGACCCAACAGGCTTGTTGTTGTTTTCTCTGCCTCCTCTTCTAACCCAGGCCGCATGACATCATCACGTCACAAGAACACGACTCACGTCATGGCGTAACGAACGTCTCCGCTCTGTCACGTTGAATGGGCGATGGTATATTTTAAGAAAAAAACATTTTATACGATTATAATATAACTTGGGAGGTTCCATATACATAAAATGTTTTTTTTTTGTTTTTTTTAAACTAAATTTACTACATTTTATACATGATTTTAAACAATAACGTAGGGTTTTATTCATGTAAATGCAAAAACGGCACATGTATTAGTATAATATAATATAATATAATATGTATAGGTCATAAGTGTGTATGATCAATAAGCATAGGGTTAAATTAAATCTTACACAAACAACAAAACCAAAACCGGGGCGTTCCTACAAAATAAAAGAACCGCCTGAAATTTTAAATACATTCTTATATCATTTTAAATATCTAATAATAATTAATTTATGTAGACTCATCGGACAATAAATAAGATTGTTTGAATAGTATATGTATATTCAAAATATGTTTTTTATATTGAATATAATATAACATAATATACATTTAAGGGGGAAGGAAAGAGAGAGCTTTAAGGGACTCCTTTTTCACGCTAATAATTACTTTTTTTTTTTAATAATTTTTAAATGCCACAAAACATGGAGCAACTTTTAAAAAATGTACATTTGTGCAAGTAAAACTTACCTATAATAATTAATTTATGTAGACTCATCGGACAATAAATAAGATTGTTTGAATAGTATATGTATATTCAAAATATGTTTTTTATATTGAATATAATATAACATAATATACATTTAAGGGGGAAGGAAAGAGAGAGCTTTAAGGGACTCCTTTTTCACGCTAATAATTACATTTTTTTTAAAATAATTTTTAAATGCCACAAAACATGGAGCAACTTTTAAAAAATGTACATTTGTGCAAGTAAAACTTACCTATAATAATTAATTTATGTAGACTCATCGGACAATAAATAAGATTGTTTGAATAGTATATGTATATTCAAAATATGTTTTTTATATTGAATATAATATAACATAATATACATTTAAGGGGGAAGGAAAGAGAGAGCTTTAAGGGACTCCTTTTTCACGCTAATAAATAAATTATTTTTTTTATAATTTTTAAATGCCACAAAACATGGAGCAACTTTTAAAAAATCTACATTTGTGCAAGTAAAACTTACCTATAATTAAAATATTATTACACAAAAATTCAACCTCTTCGTTTTGAAAATTTACTCCGTCGTCATTAAACCAAGTATGGATGTTTGCCAGCCAATGGGATTGCACGCTGGCCTATGACGTATATTCCGGCGTACTCACAGGCCTTGTCCTCGTCCTTGATCAAAACGCACAGCAGCGCTTGACGGACGTAAGACACACATTTGCCCGGAAAAATGGTCGCTTACTGGAGACAAGCAGGGCTGAGGTATCAGAATGACAATTAAATAACGTAACGAGCTGTGTAATTTATCTTTTAAATGTATTCCATGAAGCTTTATCGCTGCCGTTCATTTGCTTTGGCCTTGTTCTGCACAGCTATGTGTTTTACTATAGTAGTAGAAGCAGCGTCATGTTGAATCAAGCTTCACATATTCATAAGAAATTTGTTACATTATTATGTAACTAAATATTTGTTTTGTCATTTCAGTTACATCAGGTACTCGGCTATCTGCGCCAGGGTCGTGCGGGCAGCACTGAAGCCAGACATCAAAGTCGAGGCGCTTAAAAACGCAGAAACCAATGTGAAGGTCACTAAACTCAAGACTGCATAATGTGAGTTCCTTATGCCTTTAAACGGTTCAAGTGCTTATCTGAACTGTAATGCAGTTGTAGAAAGTGATGCATTATCTGACCACTTAGACCAGCTTTTTTAGTTTTATGTAAGATGTTATTTTATATGTCATGATTGATCTTATTTTCTGCTTTTTTGTAGGAGCTTTAATTACACCCTGCAGTCCCAACTTCTCCATACACATTCTCTGTCAGATTTACAAGAAGACCCGCAGTTATGTTGATTGAATGAAAATAGCTGTATTCTTTTGATAATAAATTATGAGTCTCAAACTAAAACAGCCTTCACTCTGTGTGTTCTTGGTCTAAAGGGCTTTCTGTTTAGCAAGTGTGCATTGGGCAAAATGTGTGCATTACTTCTAATTTATCAGATCAGTTTTGCTTGATGTATGCAAGTAATGTCTGGTTTTAAAGCACAATCAAAAGAGACCTGTTACTGATTTTGCTTTGTGGTAGTTTTTATAGCTTTAGTAATATGTTCTTGGCATAAGATGTGGGCAGATTAATGCGCTTTGTATATAATTAGTATTTCTCAGGCTATACAAGGAAGGTACAGTATGCATCAGGTTCAAATAAAGATGTGGTAACTATTGTTTTACATGAAAAATGCAGCAGGAAAATCCTGAGATTAATGTCTTTGGTTTAAAAAAAAAAAAAAACATATACAGTGTTTCCATTATGTAAAACCTCTTTAATTGAATAGTTTTGGTGTCTTAACCTTTTCTTTCTTTCATAAATGGATGCATAATTGACAATGAAAGGAAAATAAAAGCATTATAAATTCTGAAGTACAATGCAGATACATCAGATATATTTTGAAACTGTTGTATTTTATATTAATAACATGCTTTTATTAAAGGATGAGCAAAATTAACAAAAACAGAAATGTAGCCTTGAATATTAAAAACAAATGACAGAAGAATTGAAGCCCTTTATAAAGTACTATTACACCACACAAATGAGAAAAAAATTGGACTATATTTTTCTGTACAATTTTTGATATGTCTGTAGATTTTCATTATTACAGAACATACAGAAATAGTACTGTGTTCTCCGGTGATATTACACATCAATATTTTATGTATATTTTACTTTGTATTTTTTACTTTGTAATATACTATACACCACTGTTAGTTTGGGGTCAGTAAGATTTATTCAACAAGGACGCATTGAATTGATCAAAGGTGACATTTTTAATGTTACAAAAGATTTCATTTTAAATAAATGCTGTTCTTTTGAAATTTCCATTCATCAAAGAAACCTGAAAAACTATCAAGGTTATTTAATATTTCACAATATTGCTGTTTTACTGTATTTTGATCAAATAAATGAGGCCTTGTTGAGCAGAAGAGACTTTCAGCAATATATAAAAATCAAACTTTTGAATCTATTCCATGTCTTTGTGTAATTCATCTGGAGGTCAGAAATTTTGCTATGTACAGTGCCTCCAAACAGTATTTGAACACTAGAGGCACAGTGTCATTGAATTACATAAAATATAAAAAAAAAAAAAAAACATTACAATAGGTTTTAAATTATGTTTATAATGACACTTTGGACACTGATTGTAATATTTGATGCTCTGAAAAATATAGTTGGTTCAGATGCCCCTATATCTAATGCAATGTAATTCATAACATCCATTTTAAGGGTATCTTAAGTGCCTAAATACTTTTTGGGGCCACTGAATGTTCTCACTCTTGGCAAAATCAGATCCACTCGTGCCATATTCACTAAAGCCCATGTGTCATTCGCTGACAGAAGTTTCAGTGAGCACCTCAGTCTTAATCTCTGCTTGAGTGCTGTGTACTATTGATGGCAGACTCTCCTCTTCTGTCACTTCATCTTCTGCGTCGTAATCCATATCGGCTGTGGCATCCTGATATTGCTGGTATTCTGAAACCAGATCATTCATGTTGCTCTCTGCCTCCGTGAACTCCAGCTCATCCATGCCCTCCCCTGTGTACCAGTGCAGGAAGGCCTTGCGTCGGAACATGAGTGAAAACTGCTCCCCTATGCGCTTGAATATCTCCTGGATGGCGGTGTTGTTTCCGATGAAGGTGGAGGACATTTTGAGGCCTCGTGGCGGGATATCGCAAACGGCCACTTTGACGTTGTGAGGGATCCAGTCCACAAAGTAATCGCTGTTCTTCTGCTGAATGGCCAGCATCTGCTCATCAACCTCCTTAGTGGACATGCGACCACGGAAAATGCCCGCCACTGTCAGATAGCGTCCTCGACGTGGGTCGCATGCGGTCATCATGTTACGGGGGTCGAACATCTGCTGGGTGAGCTCGGGCACCGTTAGGGCACTGTATTGTTGGCTACCACGTGCCGTGAGAGGAGCGAAACCAGGCATGAAGAAATGGAGACGCGGGAAGGGCACCATATTGACAGCCAGCTTCCGAAGGTCAGCGTTCAGTTGACCTGGGAAGCGGAGGGAGGTTGTGACCCCGCTCATGGTGAGAGATACAAGGTGGTTGAGATCTCCATAAGTTGGCGTTGTGAGCTTGAGAGTGCGAAAGCAGATATCATACAGCGCTTCGTTATCAATACAAAACGTCTCATCTGTATTCTCAATCAGTTGGTGAATTGACAGGGTCGCGTTATATGGCTCCACCACTGTATCAGAGACCTTCGGTGAGGGCATTACGCTGAAACTATTCATGATGCGGTCAGGGTACTCCTCCCGGATCTTATTGATAATCAAGGTACCCATTCCCGAACCAGTGCCACCACCTAGAGAGTGGACGAACTGGAACCCCTGCATGCAGTCACAGCTCTCTGCTTCATTACGGACGCGATCCACTACCTGCTCCACAAGTTCTGCGCCCTCGGTATAGTGACCTTTGGCCCAGTTATTGCCAGCTCCAGAACTGCCTTTACATTTACAGAGAGAAAACAACATCAGGAATGACGTTATGGCATACATTATGGCATTGTGCCATGTTAGAAATGTTACTCTTCTGATTTTAGAGATCGAGTTAAGTGGTGGTCACAATAGCCTTTTTGTTGCATTGACTTCCATTCACAGGCATGCGAATGTGGGAGACTGGAGATGCAACCTCATGCAAATTTTGCTGCGTTCCAAAGTTCAAGTTTGGTGAACTCTTGACTTGTGAATTCGTATCACATTAAATGGTTAGTTCATAAGCTAAATTTTATTTTTTGGGTGAACTTTAAGATGAGTGACCAATAGAAGATTGTTATATTATGGCGAATTAAAAGAATGCAATCTTTAAAACTGCAGCATTGCAGCAGCAGTGGAGTAGATTATTTAGAATTGTTGTATTTATTATAAGCAGAGCTGGGTAGATTACTTACAAATTGTAATCGGTTACTGATTACAAATTACATGACAAAAATTCTAGTTAGTAATCCATTACATTGCACATTTAAGGTAATATAATAGACTACTTTTGGATTACTTTTAGATTACTTTTGACCTAAATTGTTTATCACATTGATTTGAGTAGAATAATCTTGTACCATATTGACAGAGAAAGAAAATATATTCCATTCTTTATCATCAACAATATGTGCAATAAATATTACATTATGTCAGGGTTTCCCAGAATGGGGTTTGTCAATTTAATAAAAAGCTATTAAGTAATTTAATCATCATTTGTTTTAAATTTAAAATAAATAATTTTAAAATAAAAACAATAAAAATAAAACTCTACTAAAAAATATTTTAAAAATATTTTATTGGTTTGCCTGCATGTCATGTGACTATTAACCGACATCAGAGAAACTTAATTTTATTATTTATTATTATTGTTTTTATTGACAATTTTATTATTGATCTAACTTAAATTAAAATCTCAGGGGGTACTTCAAGTAAATATATATTTCATCTGACAAAAACGTTGTGAAATCCCTGCATTGCATGTAAATATGAAATGACGTGAATTTGTACATTTGAATCAAAAGCCTTCCAAAGACAGTAATGCACGGTTAAATAACTCACTGAAAGTGATCAATGAGTGACAATTCAAATAATAATTAATGTGTTAATCAGGAGTTGATTAGATATGCACCGTTGCAATGTTGAGAAAACACTTGTTAAAGTGAAATGATTTCTGTAAATCCAGTGATCAAATGCTGTGTGGCTCTCAGTTTTCAGTGATAGTCACATGACCAGTGGCTGGTCTGTGTGTCCAATTCCACAAACCTGGAAGACGTTCTGAATGTATACCAGCAGTAGGTGTTTTTAGAAAGGAACATTTAAAAGATAAAAAAGTAGTAGGGAGAATCAATGAATTATGAATATTTGACTGCCATTTTGAGAATAACATGTAATCATGTAATCAATAAAAAAGTAACTGTAGTCTGAATAAAAGACACTGCAGAGTGTGACGTCATATTACTACTGTTGCAGCGTCCGTAGAAATTCTGCAAGTCAAGTGTGACCTCAGCTTTAGAGTAAAGGGTTAATCCATGGAACCTTTCTTTATAGTTGAAAAAAGTTCTTTAGATTTTTAAGAAATGTTCACTGAAAGGTTTGGGGAACCAAAAAAGGTTCTTCAATGCATCACTGTGAAACCCCCTCTTTTAGAACCTTTATTTTTAAGAGTGTATTTTTCAGAAGTGATTAAACCAACCCTATTTATAGTTTATAGAAGTTAATGAGACAACAATCTCATATGGTGCCGAAATAAAATGTCTTTATTGCAGATGATTGTTGACTCACCGTGTATAAAATTATCTGGTCTGAAGAGCTGTCCTATGTGGCTGCCCCTCACGCTGTCCATAGTGCCTGGCTCCAGGTCCACTAACAATGCTCTTGGAACATATTTGCCACCTGACAGGCAATGAAACATCTCAGTCACTGTATGAGAATTTTGTTATAGGAAATTACTTTGTAACTTTGTAGGAAGTTACAGCTCACCATGATTCTTACAATATATAACACACAATTTACAATAATAATAATGTGAGAAATACAGGTTACATTTAAATGAACATGAGATGCACTGAAAAAAAATGCAATGCAATACAAAATAAAATCCCAAAATACAACCGAATGCTAGACTAAATATTACATGATAACAATTATTATAGAATTTAAAAAACAATATTAGTACAACATGTTTAGCTTCTAGAAATTAAATCGTAAATATCAATGTTTTAAAATTAAGTAAAACCTGCTCAACTTTCTAAGACTAGTGTTCCCATCATGCACTGGGGCATGAATAATTAATATGGTTGCATTTTTTTCCAGCTATATTTACACAGTTTTTTGTTGTTAAGTTTAGTAACTTGCTGTTTTGTGACATCTGGAGTTCATTTTCTACTCAAAATTACACATTCATACTCAAAAATGATCCAACAAATGTTACCGTTATTGTGTGTTGGGTACCAAGTATTGAGGTCTCTGTTCGGGTGGTTACCACATTAATTCTATAATGTAGATATGTTTTCTACACAATATCTATTCTATTATTTATTTAGATGTTCTAAGTAAAGCATAAACTTTAGAGCATATCTAAATTCAGTCACTGTAAACCCGAATAAGTTGGCAAAACAAAAAATTCAAGGTAATCAGTTACATCACATTTTTAAAGTTAAGAAATGTAAAGCTTAACTAAGCACAACTTGCAGATTTTTATTTTGTACATTTTAATTGCTCTTAACTTCAAATATTTAAGTAAGCTAATTAAAACACTTACCTTAAAAATATCATTTTTAGCAGTGGAAACTTGGCTAGCTTCAACTAGCTAATTCAATAAATGCTACCTTGCTAATTGGTAACACAATACTTTGATAGCATTAGCACAGCATAGCATATTAGGATTTACAGTGCAGTGTTATATTGTTTGAGTAAAATGTACTTGAAACAGAGTATTGTAAAGTAAACTTCAACTAAGTAGAAATTGCTTAAACTTTAACTGGCCAAGTTCATTGTTAATTTTACTTAACTTAGTTAAGCAGATTTTACTTAATTCCACATGTGAAATTTACTTAAAATCTGCGTGCAAAAACAGAACATTTTACTTCTTTTTTTTTTACAGTGTATAATATGTTTTATAATATAGGCCTGGTTTCACAGACAGGGCTCAGATTAAGCCAGGTTCAGCTAGGATATTTAAGTAGCTTTTATAAACAAAAACATTACTGTTGTGCATCTGGAGACAAAACAATGGCACTGACATATTTTAAGATATGCCAGGTTTCAGTTAAAACAGCTCAAACATGCATTTTAGTCTCTTAAGCCTGGTCTGTGAAATCGGGGGATAGACATTTATTTATGCATTAAAAATGTATGAATGTCATTGCATTAGAAAAAAATAACTTTTAGTATCCACTGAATACAAACAGAAAACATGTAATGTGTAGGTCTGCATACCATGTGCTTCATTGAAGTAAACATTGGCCCTCTCCAGCTGAAGGGCCATGTCACCCTCATATACTCCTGTTCTGCTAATGCCATGTTCATCACTGATCACCTCCCAGAACTGCCAACACATTGAAACATTTTTAGCTTGAAACGCAGTCATCATATCTTCTCCCATTTATTGCATTTTGACCTGATCAAACTGTTATCTTCAGTACTGAAGGAAACCTTAAGGTGATGATACACGGGGCTACTTTTTGAGCAATGTTTCCGTCAACGAGAAAGGTGAGACACAGGGCCCACGACCGATCTAAAGTATCAAGATAGAAAACTGTTTCCCATTCTCAATGGGAAAGTACCCAAGCAACATCCCTCGGCAACATTGCTCAAAAAAAAGATTTTTAGTTTAAATTTCAAATGACAAAAACAGTCAAGACCTTCATCAAATGACTTCTCTGTTGAGTTTAAGTGACTTGCACTTGTTCTTCCGGATGCCATTAGGTTTTTTTTTTTACCACAATTCTACTGCATCTGTCAATGAAATTGACAGGCCGCTGAGCTAATTTCTATGATAAAGAAGGCCTAGCCCGTCAGAGGAGGCTCTGTCTCTTATCTTACAGTAGACCACACTAGGGTGGACACCCTATGACTGCACGTACCACAACTTTAAATATTTATTCAGTTTAAAAATATATTTTTAATATATTTATTTTTAATAATATTTTTTATAATTTTAGTAGCAAATAAGTTTTTGCTATAGCTTATAACTGAAGACATTGCTGCATTAGTTAGCCACTAGCAGAATACTGTTCAAAATGATAGTAAACTTATTATAATAATAAAAGAATGACAATGTATGACAAAAACAAACTAATAAATAAACTACTCATAACTAAGAAATGCATGCTCATTTGTCTAAGCATGCATCATATTCACTTGCTTGAATCAAGTTGAGTAAATGGTAATGCAGCTACTAATCATACATAAAAATACATATTTTGAATCATCGCACCTTTGAGCCGATCTGATTCCCACACTGTCCGATTTGTAGATGAATAATCTCACGCATAATGATCAATTAGGCAAGCAGAAAGCGCAGGAATGGCCTTGACCGTGAGTCTGAGATGCCCACTGTGTGTGTAATACCACTGATGACATCATTAAGAGGGAGTCACCGATATGTCACATAACGTACTAGTCATTGTGACACTGAATTAGCAAGCTAGCAGAAGAGACTGTTGATTTTCAGTGAGGAACAACAACAACTGTGTTGTATAGGGTCAAAGTTTAGCACACTATGAAAGACCAAATTGATGATATTTACGAAGTATTTAAGGATAGTTTCAACATTTTAATATGTAAAATGCAGGATGCAAAGTCCTATCATCATGAGCTTCCATCAGTCACTGTCTCTGGTGTTTATGATAAGATTCTTGCAGGCCCTATCTGTCGCAATGCAGAGACACAGACTGTCAGAGAGACAGACAGACCGCATGCTCATTGTCTCAGTGTTTCCTGCAATAAGAGTTTGAAGTTGACATTTCTGTATAGTATATATATATATATATATATATTACATTTTATTAGTCTGGAAGGCCAGCATATATGCAGATTTATATTTTACCAACAGATGCCACTGTTGTGCTCAAAGTAGTTTTCACAAGAACTTTTTTTTGTTATTTCCCCCCTACATTTAAGCATTAACTCAGTAACTCATATTTCCATCATTCATTAAGGTGATTCTTGACTGTCAAGAGTCAAACAACCATAAATAATATAAGTTAAGATAAACCACAAGTACTTAGTTGTTCAAAAGAGCCGAAGTCAAGGGAAAGTGTGAAGCGAAGGCACTGTTGTAGATAATGTCAATGCATGAGGCGTGTTGTAGAACAGATTAAGAACAGAAGGCAAGCTATTGTGCGAGTTATTCAACCTTCCAAGAAACAGGAGAGCGGTCATTTATTTAGCAAAGTGCTGTGGTGTTTGTACAAACTGTGTCAGATCTGTAGTTACAATGAGGTCTTTCATCATTTTGAGTCATTTTAGGAAGGGAAATCAAACAGAAAGAGCAACAAGAGGGGGAATGAGAGAAAGCAAATGATAAAGGGCAAGAGAGTCAGCTTCACTTTTATATATTCAGACTTTTATTCAGAGTATTGCATTTAACGTGTGGCATTTATCACACTCACACACACACACAGTTTACTTAGCTATCTAAATGTGGACATTGCATATTGTTTTTTATACACAGATAATTGTACATTTTATAACCTAACCCTAACTCACACCTTAAACCTACCCATCATAGAAAACTTTTTGCATTTTTACATAAAAAAAAAAAACTACTTAAACTACTTTATTTTTTATACCAGTTTTACAAATGAGGACGTCCCCAAAGGGGGAGATTTTGTCAGGTTTTGCTCATTTCTGGGTACAAATTTGTTCCTAAAATATGGTTAGGTAGGTACACACACACACACACACACACGTATGCACTTAATTTGAACGAATATTATGCTTCTGGTATACTGTGCAATATATCAAAAAAAAAAAAAAAATTCTAAACTGCCAAGTTTGTCATGAACTTGCATGATGGTGTACAATAACGCCACCTACAGGATATTATTATCACAACTGTTAATTTTTTTGCACCCTGTACATACAGGATGTTTACTGAGTCATGTTATTTTTAGTATCTAAATCTATCTATCTATCGTAATAACGATTTACATTATAAAACAATATAAAATAGAATCCAATAAAAAGATTATAACAAAATGAAAACAAAATTATTAATAATAACACTCATATAATAAATAGAATTTCATAAATAGAATACATTGTTTACATATCTGTAAAATTGTAATTGCAATTTGTTCCACGTGACGTCACCGAGTGACCTTTTTTTAATTCAATGAACAACAACATTATACAACACCGTGAATAACAACCGAGATAATATTACCGCCAGGGGGTATAATTGAAAAAAATACCTGGTTTCATTAAATAAGTGTAAGTTCTATTATGCATTCCCTATATAAATATATACAAATATATTTAATGACAATTATAACATAATGTAATTAATTTAAAAAGTTTTTCATCTCCCTTAAAATAATCTGTGAAGCCACAAATATTTAAACAACGTCACGGAGTGAGTGACCTCCCCCTTCTGCTCGTGAAAATGTAACGCTGTGCAAAAGTTACGGCGCTGATCCCAGATCAGCACGCCAGAGCGAGCGGAGCGGCGAGAGCTCTAGCGGACAAGGAGGGACTTGGAGCGGGGTCCAGAAATAGTAGAGCAAGAATAACAAACAGTGAAAAGTGCGTGTCAGGTCAAAGTTCACTCCTGTCCACTCATGAATATCAGAAGCTGAGGGAAAACCCGATGAGGCTAACTGACACCTTTGGAAAGCCTGAGCGATAAGGCTGTAAGGGATAGCGAGCCTTTTCTCCACCTGACCTGGATATCCATCATCATGGTGTTCTTATCCTACAAGACTATTCCATTCGGATGTTAAACACCCCACGGTTTGATCCCAGCATTGGCAATGGGGATGTGTCACAGCTTCAGATCTAGGTTATCACAATCGGCTATCACATACACCGGCGGACGGACCGGTGCGAACCCTGCGATAGATGCCGAGTCCGGCCATTCGGACAGTTGTGACCCGCAGCTCCGGGAGCGGCGGCGAGTGGAGGAGAGGGCGCGGGTCAAAGCGGAGAATAAACGGAGTCGAAACATTGACAAGAGCCTGAAAGCGGAGAAGAGAGAGTACAAGCAAACGCACAGGCTGCTGTTATTAGGTAAGAGGCGAGTTTCTGGGATGGTGCGACTACTTTATCTGCTGTCAGTCAAGGTAAATAAGAGCTGATGCAGCTAACGCAAAGTTTGTTGCTGGCCACTTAAAACACGTTACCGTGGTAACCATCGTTTCAACCTAAATGCTGTATTCGTTTTTAAGCAATAGATATATTAGTGTGAGTCTAAAACTAAACCAGCACAACAAACTAGTTTTAAATGCATTAAAGTTGCTTAAAATGGTGATTTTGGCCTTTATCACTTTGGGGAGTGTATAAAACAAGTAAACCATTCGATAATTTTGACATAGACCTACTGTATGTAATCTCTTGATATTTCATTTATAGCATTACATAAAATGTAAAATTATAAATATGAAAAATATGAAATTTACATTTCCAAGGATTTTAAAATTATACGTTTTACTCTCTTCATCATTAGGCCTAATACAAAGTACATATTTTGCTGACTAAAAAGACTAGTTTAAGCATCTATGAAGAGATGTGCTGTTCATTACCAGAGAATTAAAATAAAGAACAGAAAATGCATTTACAGTAATACGCTTATACAATGGAAGCCAAGATATGCAAGGTTTAAAAGAAACATGAAGCTTTTAGTTTTATTCTATCACTTGCATTGATTCTTCAATTGTAATGTTGTCTAAATCATATTTCTCTAGGTGGAGAAATTAGTTATGTAGTTCTTGTGGGTGGAGTTTGTTCCAAGTCAAGTATTTTATGAATAGTTAGTCCCTGCCCCACTCCTTATGTCTCCTGTTTTATGAAGACCACATTTTCACATTAGCAATATTAAAAGATTGGATGCATCCTAATTTTCATATATCCATCAATATTAGAATGATGTTAGAATTAGTTTGTCAGTCATAGAAGGCTAATTAATGCTAAAAGTATCCAGATAATATACTATTTTAGTGGAATTTAGAAGTTGCATCAATGCATTGTTTTTCATTTCTCATGTTGCCCATAACCTCCTCTGCATTAGAAGAAGAGTTGTTTTTAAAAACATTTTTAAAAATAGCATCAAACCATGTGAAAATTTGTATTACCCACTGACCACTTGAAAAAGTTTCAGGTCCTATTTGTTTCTCTGTCCATGGATAGTATCTGTTGTGGTTTTGTGGTATTCTGGTCAAAACTATAATCACCCTGGTTTTTGGTCGGTCACTAAAAAATGCATATTAATTGACCACTATTCTGAATATGTTCCCTAAAATGTATAGGTAACACTTTACAATAAGGTTCATTAGTTAACATTAGTTAACATGAATTAATAATGAGCTGCACTTATAAAGCATTTATTTATCTTTTTTAATGTTAATTTCAACATTTACTAATACTTTATTAAAATCTTGTTAGCATTAGTTAATGCACTTACATGAACAAACCATGAACAGCTGTATTTGTATTAACTAACGTTAACAAAGATTAACAAATAAGCTACAGTAACAAATGTACTGCTCATGGTTAGTTCGTGTGAGTTAATACATTAACTAATGTTAACTAATGAAACCTTAATGTTACCAATTTATATAGTGCAAAAATAGCATTTAAAGTAATTTTGAGTTTCATACGGAATGAGCTCTTTAAAGGGATAGGTCAATTTTGTCATCATTTACTCACCCTCATGTTGTTCCAAACCCGTAAGACTTTCGTTAATCTTCAGAACACAAATCAGATCTTTTTGATGAAATCTGAGAGCTTTCTGCACCTCCAGCTCAAGCATGTTCGCTTGTTGTGCAAGAACCAATGAGCTTCATTCTCGCGTTATGCAGTTCGTTAGAGCTTCGGCAAGAACCAATGAGGTTTATTCTTGTGTTACGCAGCACGTTTGAGCTTCCTCAAGAACCAATGAGGTTCATTCTCATGTTACGCAGCACGTTTGAGCTTCCTCAAGAACCAGTGAGGTTCATTTTCATGTTACGCAGCACGTTTGAGCTTGCGCAAGAACCAATGAGGTTCATTCTCATGTTACGCAGCACGTTTGAGCTTGCGCAAGAACCAATGAGGTTCATTCTCATGTTACGCAGCACGTTTGAGCTTGCACAAGAACCAATGAGGTTCATTCTTGTGTTATGCAGCACGTTTGAGCTTCTGCAAGAACCAGTGAGGTTCATTCTCGTGTTAAGCAGCACGTTTGAGCTTCCTTAAGAACCAATGAGGTTCATTCTCGTGTTACGCAGCATGTTTGAGCTTCAGCAAGAACCAATGAGGTTCATTCTCGTGTTACGCAGCACGTTTGAGCTTCCGCAAGAACCAGTGAGGTTCATTCTCGTGTTACGCAGCACGTTTGAGCTTCTGCAAGAACCAGTGAGGTTCATTCTCGTGTTAAGCAGCACGTTTGAGCTTCCTTAAGAACCAATGAGGTTCATTCTTGTGTTACGCAGCATGTTTGAGCTTCAGCAAGAACCAATGAGGTTCATTCTCGTGTTACGCAGCACGTTTGAGCTTCCGCAAGAACCAATGAGGTTCATTCTCGTGTTACGCAGCACGTTTGAGCTTCCTCAAGAACCAATGAGGTTCATTCTCATGTTACGCAGCACGTTTGAGCTTGCGCAAGAACCAATGAGGTTCATTCTCATGTTACGCAGCACGTTTGAGCTTGCACAAGAACCAATGAGGTTCATTCTTGTGTTATGCAGCACGTTTGAGCTTCTGCAAGAACCAATGAGGTTCATTCTCGTGTTAAGCAGCACGTTTGAGCTTCCTTAAGAACCAATGAGGTTCATTCTCGTGTTACGCAGCACGTTTGAACTTCCGCAAAAACCAATGAGGTTCATTCTTGTGTTACGCAGCACGTTTGAGCTTCCTCAAGAACCAATGAAGTTCATTCTCGTGTTACGCAGCACGTTTGAGCTTCCTCAAGAACCAATGAGGTTCATTTTCGTGTTACGCAGCACGTTTGAGCTTCCTCAAGAACCAATGAGCTTCATTCTCGTGTTACGCAGCACGTTTGAGCTTCAGCAAGAACCAATGAGGTTCATTCTCGTGTTACGCAGCATGTTTGAGCTTCCTCAAGAACCAATGAGGTTCATTTTCGTGTTACGCAGCACGTTTGAGCTTCCTCAAGAACCAATGAGGTTCATTCTCGTGTTACGCAGCACGTTTGAGCTTCCTCAAGAACCAATGAGGTTCATTTTCGTGTTACGCAGCACGTTTGAGCTTCCTCAAGAACCAATGAGGTTCATTCTCGTGTTACGCAGCATGTTTGAGCTTCCTCAAGAACCAATGAGGTTCATTTTCGTGTTACCCAGCACGTTTGAGCTTCCTCAAGAACCAATGAGCTTCATTCTCGTGTTACGCAGCACGTTTGAGCTTCCTCAAGAACCAATGAGGTTCATTTTCGTGTTACGCAGCACGTTTGAGCTTCAGCAAGAACCATTGAGGTTCATTTTTGTGTTACGCAGCACGTTTGAGCTTCCTCAAGAACCAATGAGGTTCATTTTCGTGTTACGCAGCACGTTTGAGCTTCAGCAAGAACCAATGAGGTTCATTTTTGTGTTACGCAGCACGTTTGAGCTTCAGCAAGAACCAATGAGGTTCATTCTCGTGTTACGCAGCATGTTTGAGCTTCCTCAAGAACCAATGAGGTTCATTTTCGTGTTACGCAGCACGTTTGAGCTTCCTCAAGAACCAATGAGGTTCATTCTCGTGTTACGCAGCACGTTTGAGCTTCCTCAAGAACCAATGAGGTTCATTCTCGTGTTACGCAGCATGTTTGAGCTTCCTCAAGAACCAATGAGGTTCATTTTCGTGTTACGCAGCACGTTTGAGCTTCCTCAAGAACCAATGAGGTTCATTCTCGTGTTACGCAGCACGTTTGAGCTTCCTCAAGAACCAATGAGGTTCATTCTCGTGTTACGCAGCATGTTTGAGCTTCCTCAAGAACCAATGAGGTTCATTTTCGTGTTACGCAGCACGTTTGAGCTTCCTCAAGAACCAATGAGGTTCATTCTCGTGTTACGCAGCACGTTTGAGCTTCCTCAAGAACCAATGAGCTTCATTCTCGTGTTACGCAGCACGTTTGAGCTTCCTCAAGAACCAATGAGGTTCATTTTCGTGTTACGCAGCACGTTTGAGCTTCAGCAAGAACCAATGAGGTTCATTTTTGTGTTACGCAGCACGTTTGAGCTTCCTCAAGAACCAATGAGGTTCATTTTCGTGTTACGCAGCACGTTTGAGCTTCAGCAAGAACCAATGAGGTTCATTTTTAGTTACGCAGCACGTTTGAGCTTCAGCAAGAACCAATGAGGTTCATTCTCGTGTTACGCAGCATGTTTGAGCTTCCTCAAGAACCAATGAGGTTCATTTTCGTGTTACGCAGCACGTTTGAGCTTCCTCAAGAACCAATGAGGTTCATTCTCGTGTTACGCAGCACGTTTGAGCTTCCTCAAGAACCAATGAGGTTCATTCTCGTGTTACGCAGCATGTTTGAGCTTCCTCAAGAACCAATGAGGTTCATTTTCGTGTTACGCAGCACGTTTGAGCTTCCTCAAGAACCAATGAGGTTCATTCTCGTGTTACGCAGCACGTTTGAGCTTCCTCAAGAACCAATGAGGTTCATTCTCGTGTTACGCAGCATGTTTGAGCTTCCTTAAGAACCAATGAGGTTCATTCTCGTGTTACGCAGCATGTTTGAGCTTCCTCAAGAACCAATGAGCTTCATTCTCGTGTTACGCAGCACGTTTGAGCTTCCGCAAGAACCAATGAGGTTCATTCTCGTGTTACGCAGCACATTTGAGCTTCAGCAAGAACCAATGAGCTTCATTCTCGTGTTACGCAGCATATTTGAGCTTCCTCAAGAACCAATTCAGTTCATTCTCGTGTCAATCAGGTTTGGTTGAACTTCTGTCTGTTTGCTGATCAATGTTTAAATGTGAATAAAAGCCTAAATTCAATCTGTTTACCATATAAAGCGATTGTGTTTCTTCAGAAAATTTGGACTAAACCACTCAATTCATATGGTTTAATTTTATGATCTTTATGGATTATGTCATTTGCGTAGCTGTCAGTGGAGGTACAGAAAGCTCTCAGATTTAATCAAAAATATCTTCATTTGTATAATGTAATAGAACAAAAGTCTTACGGGTTAAGAACGACATGAGGGTGAGTAATTAATGTCAGAATTTTCATTTTTGGGTGAACTATCCCTTTAAATCGGATTAAACCTGGTTCTGTGATTGTCATGAACTGTCATAACAGTGAAAACATCTGGTCAAGACCTAATCTGTGGCTGCTAAACTGGCCCTACTTGTTTTGTGTGTGTGTGTGTGTATGTATGTGTGTGCAAAGAGAAAAATAATTAGTAACAAGAGTAATGAAGGCTAAAAAAACTCAGACATTTTTTGCAGAACATATCTAGACATTCTGCTGATTCTAGTCTAAAATTGTACAAAAGTGAAGTGAAACTGTTTTCTGAAGACCATTTTGTTTTCTCAAACTGTAGTGCTATTCTTGTGGCATATACATTTTATTATTTTTTCCCCTTCCGCCTACTTCTGCAGCAGTCACGTGGCTTAACTTCCTCTTTGGAAAAAAACCCACTGGATATTTTCTGTAAACCAAAAGATGAGATGTATCTATGCCCATCCGACTGGAGTACATGTTGATTCTATGTTTAAAGGTGTGTTATGAATCCCAAGAAATTCCTAGCATCAATGCCTTATTTTTTCTCTCAAACTTGTTGAATTCTTGGATTTCCCCCTTTGGCTTTTCTTGGAGGTGTAAACAGCGTTAGAGCAGCCATGCATGGCATGATAAAGTAGTATTACACAAGGCCTCATATGCTGCTACCTTTATGAGAGCTGTTCTTCTTTTTATTAACAAGTTACACAAGAAAAGGAGGGCAGCCCGACGACACAAACGAAGAAACTGTTAAGCACTGTGACCAAAATACTCTAGTCATGCGGGTGCTCGGTTCAAAAACAGATGACACACATACAAAGCTGATTGTTGCAACCTTAGAATGTAGGAAAACGATCTCTGTGTGTTTGTGTTTTATGGGGCTTGGTCAGTAGTGTTTGCGTGCATGACATGTGTGCTCGTCTAAAAAGGAAAGTGTGGTTATGAAGTGTGTCCATAGAATGCCTTCTTTTTGCTTTTGGGCTTCAATAACAATTTGTCGATTTAATGTAGAATCAACCTCAATGACATTTTTTGTAGCTTAACTCTTTTGATGTGGCCGCTTATCACTGCTGCCTCTGTTGTTGAAGCTGGATCTCAAGGCTCTCAGCTGCAAGCCCACAAGAGTAATATCTTAGTTTAAGTGATTGCATGGTGTTATTGCTCACTTAAACAGAATCACATCCTCTCATGAAGGATGAAATATTGCATGAAATCAGATGAATGGACTCATAAGAAGTCCACTGTTGATCATGCAACTTCATGCAGGGCATGACAAAAGACATTCAACACATACCACATCCAGCTTTTAATCGAGTCAGTGGCTGTTAACCTCTGGCTACACACAACTAAATTAAGCCAAATCGTCTGTAATGCATGCCGAAACTTTATCATGTTGGTTGTCACTGCTAACAGTAGTTTTTTTGTTCCAGTCTCAGTAGATCCTAAAATCCTGAGGAAGGCATGCAGTTCTTAATATAACAATAGACAAGGAGAAGGCGACTAATTCCCAGAATTAGCTCTTTCCTTAAAAGGGACTGTGTTATGTAATGTGACATAACACAAATGGGACTCCTGAGTAGGGCTGCACAATATTGAAGAAAAATGCGAAAACTTGGTAGATAATGCGATATTCCATATGTAATACGTAGGGGTGTGACAATACATCGTGTCACAATATGGACAAAAATGCAACAATATGTATCGTGGATAGTGACGATCTGTTTTGTGCATAGTTCACCCAAAATGAAAATTACTGTGTGAGAAAAACTTTTACAGCGTTTACAGAGTTTTAGTGTCAGTACTATATTAAACTACTACATTATGTTGAATATAATGTATAATAATGCAATGGGTAAATATTTATGGGTCCTGATAATGCCAAATGTCTTATGTTACCAGTAAAAAGTGGCCTACACTATTTTAAATATATTTAGTCAGTGATAGAGTGCATATTTGTCTAAAATAATTTTGTATTTTCAGCTTCAGAATTATTAATATTTTTATTCTGGTGTGACCATTGTCCTGTGCATTGGGTTACCAGCACCAAGTCTACGCCTGTTAATTTCCACCCCCAATGTAATGCCAAACTTAGCATTTTAATCAACTGTACATTATTTGTTAACCTTTTACCATATGTCTCGGAGTATCGCAATATGTATCGAATCGTGACATGAGGGTACCGTTACACCGCTAGTGATACAATATTGCTTTAAAATGTATAAAATCAGTATAAATTATATTTAAATATATTTAAAAACTGAAAATTATATAACAAATATATATGTTTCACATTCTTTCTGGGAAAAGAAAGCATCGCTACAACTCCTGAAAGTGAACAGCATGTTTTAGCATTACATAAAAAGTAATATCACAAATCTGACAATGTCATTTTAATATCAATGTGTTCAAAACTATTTAATACCAACAACTGTTTGCTCAACTTGGTAATACAGAGCTATATCAACCTGAAAACTTAACATCAAGTGCATCCAGGTAAACAAAAACACCTGAAACTAGGGGTGGACGATTAGTTATTTTTGTTATTAATTTATCTTATTCTTATCAAAAATAAGAACGAAGAGACAAATTACAAACAATAGGACAAATACAATAAAACAAAGATACAATTAAAATATATAAGTTAAGCGCTATAAGTTTTTCAGGTAGGCCTAGATCTGTTTAACACTAGCATTCAAGTAAGAAATAATACAGGAACTGAATAATCAAATGTAAAAAATGCTTCGGGTGTGTAAGCGTTTGTGTACCGAACTGAGGTGTTTTCCACAGGTCATTGCGCTTAATAACTCTTTTTAACATCAAGCAAGTCACACATAAGCAACAATTGCGTGCCTAGTCTATTCTCTGCTATATACATCGACCTAAAACTTTTTGAAGTAGCCTATTAAAATCACTCAGATATCGCAAGCTGTTGCGATTATGCATATATGCATATATTTCGATAATTTTGATAAAAAGGTTTGACTGTATTAAACCTCATTGTGTAACAGTGATATACCGCTTACTGTGACAAAATTGGCCTAAAAAACCCATAGAACATTAAAGGAGGGACAAAAACATCACAGAGACTTCTGGGGCAACCCAGAATGCCCTGCAAACACTACAAATTTTTTCTTCAAAAAAGAATAAGAATTTTGTTAGGTATTAAGTGAGTAAGCAAGACATTTTTCGTTGTGCTTTTTCAGCGAACTACAAAACTCGTCTTTTTTTTGTATACACGTTTCTATCCCATTTCATGAAGTACGGTAAATAAAAAATAAAGGCAGAATAATGCATAATACAAATTAATTATGGCAAATAAAACAATAATACATAATGCGTTAAATTAATTAATTATTAATTCATAATTAATTTTGGCAAATGAGACAAAGAAATATATTTATTTTACACAATAAAATTTTCTGAAATTAAAGTAGAATGTTTATTATCTATTGACAAAGCTGTTCTAGCCAAAATTAAAGATGTGTTGTCGCAGCACAGCTCAGTATGTCAGAGCAAATGTGGCCACAGAAATATTGTCTGATATATTGGTCTATCCTTACTGGACTGAAAGAACACTGTTACACATTACTTAAGACTTAAGGAAAACAAGGAAACTGTATTCAACAATATTCATTCACTGTAGGTCAGCCTGCAAACAAAAGAATTATGTTTTCCAGAACTGCTAAATTGCTTATTTCTTAAATAAAAAGGGTTACAGCCAGTGAGACTGAATGGATGCTTTAAAAAAAAAAAAAAATTCAAAGAATATGTCATATGTAATGACTATTTTTTTTGCGTTGTGCTCTCTCACATTTCTTCAATGTAAGATTGTGTAAATATTGTGCTGAGCATCCTGATTATCCTCGTTTACAATAGTTGCATACAGACAGTGCTGGATAGATTGTTTACAAATTATAGTCCATTACTAAATAAAAATGACATGATAAAAAAAGTGTAGTTAGTAACATAATCTATTACATTACACATTTTAGGTAATATGATGTGATTACTTTTTGATTACTTTTGACCTTACTTTTAGCCCTAAAGGTGCTGTGTGTAATATGTATGAGGATCTATTGACAGAAATGCAATATAATATACATAACTGTTTTCAGAGGTGTTCAAAGACCTTACATAATGAACCGTTATGTTTTTATTACCTTAGAATGAGCCATTTCAATCTACATACACCGCGGGTCCCCTTACAGTGAAGTCGCCATTTTGTGCTGCCTTATTTCTACAGTAGCCCTAAACGAACAAACTGCTCTACAGAGCGCTAGCTACTCTCTAGTCTCAGCCGACAACATCTTTGTCCTGTGTTGGCCACCGTAGCTCCTCTATGTGCTTCGAAAGGGAGGGGTGAGCGGTGGGCGGTTGCAATTCGATAGATGCTGCTAAAATTTACACACTGAACCTTTAACCTTTTACATAGAAATGAATAGGATAATATTGTACCATAATGATATAAAAACACAAAGAGAAAAAAAAAATATGTCGAAAATTTGTCATTAGCAAAATGAAGTGCATTAACGTCAGGGCTTCCCAAACTGGGGTTTGTTAAGGAACCACAGGAGGTTTGTAAATGGTTGAAAAGATTAAATCAAAGATTATAAATAAATAAACCAGAAAAAATAAAAGATCAATAAGAATTAGTGAGAATCAATAAATTATGAATAATTTACATTTTGTGTAATCATAAGTAATCATATAATCAATACAAATGTAACTGTAGTCTGATTATGAGTAATATAATCTAATTACAAGTATATTATTTTTGGAATCTGATTACGTAATTGATTACTGTAAAATTTATGATAAAAAACTGGCAGCTGTGGTTGCCAGAAATTTAAAAAATGTATTTCATTAACTGATATAATGCTAATACACCAACCTATACTAATCTCTGTTTCGTACCTTTGTAATACACTGACAACCACCAAAAAGATATTAGTGATGAGAAAGTCATATGATGAATCAGATTCATTTTTCACAAGCTGAGAAGGTAAATACACAGTCATTCACACAAATCATGGCAACAGACATGACATAAAAAATGCGATAAACATTAATTACACTGTAAAAAATGTTATGTGCTATTTACTTACAAAAAATGATGGTAACAATATTACGCATAATATTTTTGAGTTTTTTTTTTATCTGAATAAATCATGTAAAATGTCCTAAATTATTTAGTCTATGAAACAATTAATTTTATATTTTTAGTGAAATGTGCTTTTTTATTTTAAGTTGACTCTAAAAAAAGGGTGTGGATTAGAGTGAATGGAAATGACCTTTATTTTTGATTTTGAGTTATGTTGTACAATTAATAGACCGTATGCAGCACAGCACAAGTAGAAACAAACTTGTTACTGCACTGGCATTAGCAAAGTTATTGCTAATTGTACAAAGCAACATGCTTCATATTATAAGTATACATGCAGTTATCCACAACCTAACCATAAGATCTACTCTTCTGCACAATGGTAACGATCAAAACTTTTTCAAAAGTCAAACATAGCTGAACAGTTTCCCTTCACTCAAAAACACATAAAATAACACTTAATTTCAATATTAATGCTCCATTTCCAATGCTCCAAAGCATGCTGGGAACTAACAATGGTGTCTCTAAATAAAACTGCATAACTGAACAAATTCTCTTAAAATAAATAGGTAGCCTTTTCCCCTTAATTTTATCAGCTTATTCGGTTCCTCAATTCAAGCCTCAAAATTGCTCAAGTTTCATTTAAAAAATTTGGAAAATGTATCTCTTGGTTTTATTAGTGAAATGTTCTCAATATTTTCTATACAACACTGAACCACAATTTTCTTAAGAAAATATACATACTATTTTTAATTATCACCTTCATTTTTTTTGTGTGAAAATTACAAGACCCATGACATTAGATTAACATTAAAACCCTAATGTACATAACAAACAAAAAAAAGGAAAAAAACAGTTACATCAAATGTGAAGTGTCATGCAAGGAATTCTGGGAATGGTAATTTACGAGTTTGCATTGTGAAGTATACAATGAAGTACAATTTTTCACTTCCAAAAACAGTATTTTACTGTAAAATTACATTAAATGTTAGGTTTGATCTATTACAGTTTTTCACTATATATAGTAAGGGAACTACCAATTAACAGGTTTATACTGTCACTGTCATTTTTACAGTCTTTTAAAATCACCATCACTATTTACAGTGTAGTATTCCACAAAAAAAAAAGTCTGCTGGAGATCAAATATTAGAGAAATGCTGCCACCTTCTGGTGATAGAGTCATCCCAACTTATCAGTTTATCATGCATCCTTACATTTAAAGGTGATAACTTTGCTTTTGTCTCAGAGTGGATTTTATTGGGTGTCCACTGAAGAATTTAAACTGAAGATGTAGTTAACTTTGTGTTGATTTTTAACTTTTAATATGCTTTTAATACAACCTCATTGTAAAACCAGACTTTGTTTCCAAATGAGTCTGTTTAGTCTCTGCTCCCGAACACCACACAAAGATTAAGGGATCAAAAATAGACCACAGTGTGTCGAAAAATAGCTCAATGAAACGTCATTTTCCAATTCGGTCACTGCTGTACAGTAGTTTATCTCTCAAGTGTTGACATCACACTGACTTGTGTAAGATCTCTTATTCTAGAGCCACGTTTCTGGATTCTTTGGTTTACTCTCTGGCTATCATGTCACTATTTAAAGCCTTTGTTTGGAGCAATATAAATATATTAGAAACATCTATGACTTAAGTTAACACGTCAAGGCACCATACTTGTTTAGCTTTAGGCTGTTACTATAGCCTGAATGAAATATCACTGTCTTGACTTTTCTTTTATTAGCTGAGCGAAAATAATAATAAAAACAGCTCTGTACCTCTAGAATATAATTCACACCTACCAATGCATGGGGCGTATGCACGAAAAAACTATAAAGTACAAATAAGGTTTATTGCCAGATATATGCAAGTGTATATTTTCTTTCTAGCATGTCTGATGAATGTAATGTGTAATATTTACACCGAAAAAGTAATATAACTGCAAATGCTCTATTTTTATTAAAATCATTTTGGAGAAAATTTAGATTCACTAGCCACTGTTTTAAATGCCTAAAAGGGTCCTTGCTATCTGGTTTAGTCTAATGAATGTCATTATTGTCAAATAGAAGATATATGCTGTGTCATAGATTGTTTTAGAGTATTTCTGGTTTATTTTGGTGTAATTTGATTCTGAATTTTATATATTGCACAAGTAAATCATCACAAAGGGTATTTAAGGCTTACATGTCTGCATGTGGCGATTGGGGGAATGAAGGAGGTTATTTCTTTGTTGCTTAAAATGTGGTATATATCCAGATTTATCTTCTAGTTTCAAATAATTAAATAATCATCACAAAATACTTGCAGAAGGACCTGTTTACAAAATAGAAAACCTAAATATTGATTTATGGGAAGCTTTTAATTATAATAAGAGCACATTTAACCATGTAAATGAATATGAGCTTGGACATCTCCACACCTTTGGTTGTGAAAGGGCTTTGCAGCATGTTTTACTTCTGTGTGTTGTTGCAATCGTGCTTAAATCATAGTGGTTGTAAAATACACCTTCAAATTGTTATAAAATATTAAGAAAATTAAGTAACTTATTCTCTCTTTTTCACTCCTATATGAGCAATTACATTTATTTACACTGCAGTGATTAATAATTAAGTGCCCTCTCACACAAATGCATCAGTTACTACAGTTAATTCTAACATAAAGTTTAAGGGGGAGTTTAAAATAACATTCACTGAAACTAGGAAGTCCTCAGTATTACTTATGGACAAATTTTAACAAATGACGAACACTTAAATTCAGACATTTCTTTTTAAATAATTTTTTTTTTTTACATTGAAAGAACTGGCTAGCTCGTAACTTCTGAACGTGTACTAAAACATAAAATGAATACGTTTATATTGTAATCAGTGGTACTTTATAAATAAAATAAAAAAATTCAAAACATTTATTTCCCCCAGACTTTAAAATTGCTTCTCATTCGCATCATCTTTTTGCACCAGGCTTATAACTTTGAAAATATTGTATTTATTTATAAAATACCACTGATTACAATAAAAACGTATCATGTTTATGTTTTAGGTTCGGTAAATATTTGATTCACTAAAAAGAACCGAGTCATACGAGTCATTCGCTTGGGAATCATAGCGTACCAGTCGCGCTGTATGTTAGTGGTTCAATTCAAAGAACCGACTCATACGAGTCATTCGCTTGGGAATCATAGCGTACCAGTCGCGCTGTATGTTAGTGGTTCAATTCAAAGAACCGACTCATAAGAGTCATCCTTTCGGGAATCGAACCAAACTGGTCAGAGTATTTAAATACGGTTTCATCCGCTTCGGATGCGCAATGCACATTAAAGAGCCATTAACTGATTAAAAGTATTTAATTATTATTCGGCTCTGGTATTTAACAGTTATCGGTTCCCAATCATAAATAAGATGCACATATTTACATACATTTAAGGTTGAAGCGTGTGGTTCAGAAACGTATGCATTAAACATAAGAGTATTTCGCACTGCCTACACATAACCAGCGGTAATTGTCAGTAGTCAAAGAAATATCGGCTGGAATCACGAACTTTATCACGTATGATTCATGTCTTCAAAGAGGGCGCCTTTTCTCCGCAGAATCGCCGCTTGCTGACGTTTTCTGTCATGTCATGTGATTACCCTGGTACTGAGGGTTCAATGAGAGCTGTTTGCCCCACCCATCTCTTCAACGCTATCTATCTCAATGTACAATTCACTGAGAAAAGGAAATAATCGCTAAAAATACACCCTCGGAAAGGATTCATTCGCCACAATTGGGGATTCAACGCACTCCGTCCGTT
The DNA here is from genome assembly GCA_039654625.1 of Rhinogobio ventralis. Taxonomy (NCBI): domain Eukaryota; kingdom Metazoa; phylum Chordata; class Actinopteri; order Cypriniformes; family Gobionidae; genus Rhinogobio; species Rhinogobio ventralis. The sequence continues at coordinate 36,250,619 of CM077205.1, read as the reverse complement.
GGGGATCCATCGCTGTCGTTGTGGTATCGGATTTATCTTCACGTATCCAAATGCACATGATCTACCACCCGAATTCAAGAAGGATACAAAGCGTAGCCTGACAGCGGACTCGGACTGCGATAACCGGTAAAATATCGACGGAATCGGTCGCATTTGCATCTGGCGGTTGAAAGAACCGTAAGGATCGCCGCTCGCGTCAAAGCCTTACGGATGTGAGGAGAAATTCAAATTACAGTAACGGAGAAGACGGCGAAGGGCCTCGTTTGATTTGGACAAGCCGAAGAAAAGCGATCAGTCACCATCAGCAGAACCGGAGGGAAAATAGCCTCAATCTGAGGGGAATTTTTCAGCACCACCAACCGTATTTTTCTCGCAGACAAACGTCGTTTCGTAACGGAGTTAAAAGGTTCATGTCGGCCACGGCGCAGGGCGGAATGATCCACATGCCGTCATTTTGGTGGAAATATTTATTTTTTTAATTTGTAGCCACCCTTTCTATCTCGTTCTGCCCGTGTCGTTGCATCGGTGAACGGATTCGACAGCAAGACACCGAAAAGAATCGCGTTTTGTGGAGCTATTCATGATTTTAATAGGAGTCGGTCGTTATATCGGGAAACCGACCATGGATTCGCGACGGGAAATGTGCTAAATCGCCGTCGTGGGAAAGCCGAAATCATTCATGTAACGTCGAAGGCTTCGCTGGATGCACATCCATACACAGAAATCTCATATTTTATAGCAGCAAGCGCTCGACAGGACTAGCGTGGCCTAGTGTGTTTTCACCACCACCTATTCTCGCCAATACTAGTCACCCATAGCTTTCATATCTCCCCTGCCCTAATCAACTAAATCCAGGGGAGTTATGTGCATACACGTATAAATGTCCCGGTTTTCCATCAAAGTGTTCTGATCGGAGGCCAATCAAGGAATTTGGATCATTTATTCATACGGTAGATTCACCTCCCCCCCACCCCTCCCCAAAACTTTTCTTGGGTTTTCGGGAAAATGGGTTGTTTGGGCAACAGTAAAACTGAGGACCAGCGAAATGAGGAGAAGGCCCAGCGAGAAGCTAACAAAAAGATAGAGAAACAGCTCCAGAAAGACAAACAGATCTACAGAGCAACTCATCGACTACTACTGTTAGGTAGGTTGGTCTGAAAGCTGAGGTTGTTCTGTCACTGCTGGACGCGCTGACTGACGCGCGTGCCGTCACCGGGGCCCTGTCGCACGTAGCGTTTTTGCGTGGATTTGGTTCGATGTAGGTGCACTTCACGCGCTTCGATTGGGATTCCTGTGCCGTAGTAGTGGACACCTCAGGGCTTGGGTTGGAGGAGGCCTGTGGTGCTTCATCTAACACCGCTCAATCTCTCCATTCATTCCCATCTGATTTATGCTCGATACGTTTTGCATTATGGAAATGTTTTTGCTCACGTGATTTTTATAATTCGTTCACAACTATCTCATAGAGATATGTGCATATGCAAACCCAAACACATGACAGACATCTCGCTAAAGTAGACATAAATGTCACTTTTTTTGACATGCTGTATATCTGAATACATGTGGAATCATTTTGCTTAGTACTATTTTTATTATATTATTTTTTTTTTTTATATAGTATTATATTTTGGTTTAGCATTCAGGGCATCCCCATAATGATAATGGCAAGAGGTGATGTGTATATATTTCCACCTTGTATTTTTACAAACAGAAACATTTTTTTCATATGCTTTGAACATTCATATTTTATATTAGTGATAGACCGTTGTATTGACCAGGCGATTAACAGAAATGGTCATTTCCAAAATCTACTGATAGTCAATGAATGATACACATTTTTTTTGTCTGAATTGAGTAAATATGGTATACAAAAAAAGTGAAATTCTGAAATTTTGTTTGTCTTGTTTGCTTTCATTAGACTGCAGTATGTTTATATCGGCCACCCTGTTTCTCTAGATATCGGCACTGGTGTTTTAGGCCATTAAAAAACCCACATTGGTCTAACACTACTTGCCTTGCTACCTTGAACCTGATATAATTAGCAAGCATTTCAATTTCATTGACTTTTCGTAGCCAGGCATGAAGATGTTTTAACATTGGTCTGATTTGATTTAGTCTGATAAAACTCAGTTCTCAAACAACAACCTATTTGTTTAGCATTGTTGAGCTATACACATGGCCTACAAGTACCCTGTTCTAATTCTACATCCAAATCCCATGTATTCAACATGGCGAAGCACTCTAAATCATAATGTCTGGTGTTTAAGGGAGGAAACGGGTATATTTCTAGATACCCATGATTGAAGTGATTTAGGGATGTGTACCAGTGTAATTGGAGCACCAACGTGCAATTCCTGTATGCAAACAGGCCTATTTGACACATTTGGAGCCTGGTAACAGAATATGTGTTGTGATATAGAGGTTCTCATTATGCATCTGAACTGAGAGCCTAAACCTGAGGTGTTTTGGTGCTTCTGTAGCTTGTACTTCACATCCACTGGGAGAAGTTAACCCTCTTCTCATATTTAGCACTTGGAAACTCAGACAACTGTGCGCTATTGACCATAAATTGTAGAATCGTTCAGCTTTGTCAGTGTTTGACAGCTATGGCTCTAAGAGAAATTGGGTGGTGTATTTTATTTTGCATTTCACTATTTGATTTGATGGATGGATAGCTAACCAGTTACTTTTTAGTTGAGGTTTACTTGCATTTATTGGCGATATTGGAGTGTTTATAATTTAATGAATTACATTTTTGATATGTTGTGTGATATGAAATATGGACACACCTGCTGATATTTGAAAATCTTAAATTGGCGACATTTTATTTGCATAGTAACGGGAAAAGTTATGATATTCCATGTAAAAGGGGTTTATGAATATGATTGTTATGATGGCATTATTAATGACATTTTCTGAATCTGGTACACAGATTTTTGGAATAATAATATAATTCATAAATGGTTTTAGTATGAATTTAAAAGTGAATTAGTCTGAATTGAGAGTGTCATTTTAAAAGAAATGCTATTGTGAAATGTAATGAATTATTCCTGTTGAATCAGGTGATATCTGACCCCCCCCTCCTCCCACTTCCCTTGTGATTTATATCTTTCTTTTGCTCATCTCTCAGGGGCTGGAGAATCGGGGAAAAGCACCATAGTCAAACAGATGCGCATTTTACATGTCAATGGCTTCAATGCTGAGTAAGTATGGCTTTCACGTCTATGTACTTTTTTGATTCCGCTTAAGTCAAACTCAGACTTGTTTTTTATTGTGTCCATAACCGTAGCGTACAGTCAAGTATGATATAGAGCATAAACCAACCCCATTTTCATTCATCATGCCATTTTGTTGGCAACATCGTCTTGCTGTAATGTTTTTCGGTGGTTGTCTCGCTCCTCCTTTTGAAGATTTAGAGGATGTTGAAATTCAAGTCATTGTGGTAAAGGTGTGCTTTGTTATTGTGTTGAATTCTTGATGCATTTCAGTTTATTGTGAAATGCAGTACTTTACTTTATTTCATGATAGGACTTTTAATTAATGCACTATGGATATTGCTCACTGAAAATCCCATTATAATTAAATACAGACTTTTTTATTTCAATAATTAGTGTTTACTATCCAGAAATGCTTAACTGGTCTGAAACCAGTTTTGATTATTAATTTTTTTTTTTTTTTGTTTGTTTTTTTGTTGCTATAATCTACTCCTCAATCAGAGTAGTAAAGGTGTGCAAAAATACTACAGAGGCTACAGAAATATGGACAATGAGGTCAAAATTTAATTAAGACAAAATAGATGATTGTTGCTTGAATTAATCAGCAGTAAAATTGTGGTTTCTGCAACTGGAAAACAAGTTCTAATTTGACTAGAAAGCTGAAAAAAGTCAGGAATTATTAATGCTAGGGCTTGGTGGTATATGCTGTGTAATGTTAGAGATTTTGTCGCACCATGTATGCTGTAGTAGATATATTTGTGCATGATATACAAATCATGTACTAATACATGATTTGCAACATTTAATATGGTATTCAGTTTATGTATGGTCATGTGTTTCTATTTTGGCTAATTTATAAACAACTTGCAGCCACTGCAGCTCATCCAATATGAATTTAGAGTCTGAACCGTCAGTTTTAGAATATTGGTTACAAGTCTTTAGTTTTTAATTCCAGTGTTCTATAATGTGAGACTTACTCATTTTGCATCCATTTTAGCGAAGAAAATAGAGAGTAATTTCTAGCAATGAAGCACTTTAATTTTGTAAAGTATTTAATTCAGTGGATTATCCAAACATATACTTCAACACATGATTAAAATATAAACCTATAAATATAAAACCATTTTTGTTCAATTTCCAGCAAAAATAACTTTGTTGTGATGTATTAGATTAAGCCAGGATTAGGCCTTGGATCAACTAGGACATTTCAGTAGCTTAAATAAAAAAAACCTTACTGTTGTTTTGGCCCTTTTAATGTATTTCAGAGTGATATATCTATTTATTGTGAAATGCAGTGCTTATTTTGTTTCATGATAGGACTTTTTATTAATGCACTATGGGTAGACAAAATTAACTTTGTTGTGATGTATTACAATTATAAAAAATGATTAATAAATAAATAAAAAAAATAGTTTTAACCTCCACCCCTAAGTAGCATTAAGTTAATTAATTAATATACCATTAATGACATTAGGCCTCATTTCACAGACAGGGATTAAGCCTTAGTTCAACTAAGATATTTAAGTAGCTTTTATAAACAAAAACATTACTGTTGTGCATCTTGAGACAAAACAATGGCACTGACATATTTTAAGATATGCCAGTGCAAGTATTGCAAGCATGCATTTTAATCTGGGACTAGCTTAAGCCTTCTTTGTGAAACCGGGGGTAAAACTATTTTATTAAATGTTGCCTAAATATGAATTGATCTGAAGTAACCAAGTGTTATTTTTTACAGAGAGAAAAAACAGAAAATTCAAGACATCAAGAATAATATAAAAGAAGCTATAGAGGTAAGTGTTGAAGGTTCTTGAGTTTAACTTGTAATCTCAACATGTAAAAACGTGAATGCACTGAAACCCTGACTGTCTTTGTTTTTGTTTTGTTTTCATTTACAGACTATTGTGACGGCAATGTCCATGTTGGTACCTCCAGTCCAGTTAGCCTGTCCAGCAAATAAGTTTCGAATAGATTACATCCTCAATTTAGCCAATCAGAAGGACTTTGAGTTTACAACGGTGAGTAGAAAGATATTTTCAGCCCATAACCCCGGAGTCTGTGCACCGTCTCAGGATATTGTGTTCCGCCTTTGTCAGCTGGACAGATGTATTTAGTTATAAAAAAGACGGATCAAGTTTAAATGGCGAAGAATTGTGTGAGCATAGTACGTACATCTAAAAAATAAATAAGTGTTACATGCACCTAGTTTCAGGCTGATTGTCGTGGATCTTCTTGTCAGACCACACCATGAGTTTGTTTTGAGTGTTCTCCTGGTCGTAGGGCCATGTGTGTTTTGTGAAATTATAATTAGCAGCTATTCTTTGCTTGGGGACAACACATAGGTGAATTGAAAAAGGGCCCCACCTGAGGGAAATGTGGGTGTGTGTACGTGTGACTCTCACGTATAATGGTGTGGCGTTCATTACGACTGATTACTTGTAATAACCTCTAAACTCTCCCTTAAGAGGGCCTCACCTGAGCCACACACCTTGTCACCCAGGACCTCCCTGCTCCCTCATCACCTAGACAGGTGCGCTGTGTCTAGGGAAAGGGGAGTGGAGAGCCGCCCTGACCTGGGCCAATGGGCCTGCTTAAGATTTAATTACAGGTGACTCAAACTTGGTGGCCCTATGGACTTAAAAATAGAGAGAACAAACGGTTCACCTGCTGGTTTAGACAAGGTTTTAAATGGTTAGCTAGATCATTTACGTAAATATTACTAGAATTATTAGTTTATGAATACAATAAGTTGGAATTTTTGACACCTATAAAACTGGATATGTTACAGGATCGGCAAGATAACTGCGTGATTCCGAGTTGATCGTTAACTGTTAAACTTCAGAATCGAGTGCAGGAAGTGGTTGTAGTTTTAGTGTTACCACAAAGAAGATAGGGCCCCACCCTCTCTCGCTCTCCCTCTCCCTCAGTGGCCCCAGGGCCCGCTGGGAACCAGTCTGACTGGTTGATTGTGTTGCAAGCAAGAGACAAAAATAAAAAGCAAAGCAATTATTGACATTTATAACTCGGTCTTGTCACTTTAGGATATTACGACCCATTGACGTTTGTATATGACTGTTATTTTAGCACTGTTGCATGGCTGAGTTGTACTATTTCCATTAAAAAAAACTTGTTCTGAAGCTATCGAGCTAGGAGGAAACTGGTGAAGAGTATTAGCATAACGACGGAGTGAAAAACAGATGTGGATGAGATTAATAAAAAATAACATCCACAAAATTCTTTAACACTATGCTAGGGCTGGGCAAAATAGCAAAAAAATCTTTCTTTTTTGCCATTTCATTGTACATCTCAATAATGATTTTTTTAGTAAGAGGATCTGTCATTTTACCAAACAGCCACTGTTGCCAAGTGCATTCAAAAAGTTTAATGTATGAAATGCCAGAAACAGTTGAAATACTCAGTTACTTATTAACTTTCATTTATATAATAATGCAGAACAGTTTTAACCTACATATATTTTAGTAGATTTCCATGAACATTTTTAAATGATGGAAACAAATAGTTTAATCTGAATCTTTTTTATATAATTAATACTTTGAAAAAGATTGTTTGATCTGATTCAAGGAAATGTATTAAAATGACCAACTCTATAATGCTGTTTAATATTGAAATAATACTGAAGATTAAGCCACTGTTGTAATGTCCGTTCTAACATTCTCAAACTTGTTACATACATATTGTTCTTACATTGGTTAATTTAAATATCATGAATATTCATTATATTACCCAGCCCTACCTTAAGCATGTTGTTGAAGAAATATTGCAGTGTTTTTATAGTTGCAAAATGTCATAGTTGCGTTTATTAATTAAAAACTATTGTCTCGTGCCACACTTACGTTATCTACGGCACTGATGCCTCTGGTGCAGGTACTGTATAAAGAACATTACTTAAACATCAATCATTATTTTACAACGGCTTCAGTTTTTAAGATTTGTTTGGATTTACATCCTGTAATTTGGTGTGTATGTATGTATATATATATATATATATATATGTTATATATATTGGTTGTTTTTTATATTAGTGTTTTTTACTTTTTATTAAAATATTTTTTTGTAAAAGTATTTTAATATTTTTTGTAAAAGTATTTAAAGTATTTTATTAAACTTTATTAAACTTAATAAAATGAAGGCCCTTTTTTATTATTTGTTCTGTATGAAGAAGCATTTAAACACTTTAATTTTATATAATAGCATATACAAGAACAAGATACTGTTATGATACAAAAATTCAGATACCCAAAAAATAAATATTTAAGGTAAGAGAAGTGAGAGTTTGTGGGTGGCGTGCTTCTCAAGTATGTGGCTCTTGTCCTACACGTTTAACAGCGTAGTGGCACTCCTTTATGATAAAGGAGCTGTGCCAAAGTGAACACTACAATTTCCAAACACACAACCAAAGATCAAGCGAGACAAGGTCCCGTTCCCATTTGGGACCATGGTGTCGCTCTTCCTTTGTCCCGGCTCATTTGCTGTTCAGGTTCATGCCACCATAGGCACTACATATAAACAGACAGTTCTGTCTGGGTCCAGCTCAGATTGGAAGTTTTTCATTTCAGATGCTCATTCATATTTCACCACCACGTCTGAATTGCAGTGGGCGGTCAGAATCGTTTAGTTCTGTCTTGAACTCTTCTATAAATGTGGCTTTTGTTATACATGAAGTGCGTACGTTGTTTGGTGTTTTTTTTTTATGCATGTTATCTGAAAGCAGAACAGCTGAACTGATGCATATAATGTTAACCTCTACCATATTGTCCTCTACAGCTTGTAAAATAAAGTAAAATGATTTGGCTTCATTATTTTTTCCTATTTTTTAATTTTTTGAAGCAGGGGTTCTCAAAAGTGGGGTCTGTGACCCATAGCCAAGGGGGTCAGTGGAATAATTTGCAATACCATATTTTTTGGACTACAAATTGCAATTTTTATTCCAAAGTGACATATAATACATTTAACGTCAAATAATCTCAACTTGATCAAAACTATTTAAAAAGTAGGCATTTAAAGGTTTCTAATATATATATATATATATATATATATATATATATATATATATATATATATATATATAGATATAGATATAGAGATATATAGAGATATATATATATATATATATATATATATATATATAGATATAGAGATATATATAGATATAGATATATATATATATATATATATATATATATATATATATATATATATATATATATATATATAGATAGATAGATAGATAGATAGATTATTTATTTATTTATTTATTTATATATATATATATATATATATATATATATATATATTATTTATTTATCTATTTATCTATCTATTTATCATGTCTGTGCATCAAGTATTCACTGTGTTTTGGTTCATTTTTGTGACTTGCTCCAGAAAGATGTTCAAAGAGACAGAGAGACTGCATAAAGCGCATTCCAGTTTGCTTTCTTTATTTTACAAAAGCACAACATTTTGTAGTTATTTTGAATATACACATAAAAATAGACACTTGACCATTTTTGTCTTACCCGTATGACTATAAATGACATAGTATTAAGTTGTTTCCGCTGATATGAGGAAAGTGATCGCGCCAGCGCCTCATGCCCACACACACACAACATGTCAGTTCTAGCATTGATAACATGACATCGCAGCTTGTTCATTATCAAAATAAAATGCAGTCAACTGAAACATATAAAAAGTTATTCTGCTTAATTTAATTTGTCTTTTGTACAATATGAAGGCCGTGCTGGTCAGTCATCACCCTACTGTCGACTTATTCAAAACTTATTTCTCCGTATGTGAAGGATGCTGTTTTGCGTGTATATTGGGACCTGACTGTAGTACAAAGCCTTCTTTACATAAATAATAGTTTAGCATTCAAATGTTACATCGCAAATATGGAAACATTTGCACCGAATGAGAGGTACGCAAGCTCAACTCCAGTTTCAGTTTCGATTCCGATAAATTAGTTTAGGCTTACAGTTTAAAATAAAATAATTTTTTAACGAATGTCACAATTTATTTTTTGTTTTATACTTATATTTTTCATTCTTGTTTTGTTCTGAATTGCATTCATTTAAATGTTTTGTTGTGGAGTAAGGGGAAGTAAAATAGACCTACATGTTCATAGTGTTTGTTTGTTAATGTTACATTTTATTTACTGGTATTTTACATTATTTCTGAATGTAGGCTAAAAATAAAAAGCAACTTTTACACCGATGCGACTTATTTTCTGGCAAATACGGTAAATTATAAAATTGTGCTGTATTATTATAAAGTGCATAGGATGGAGACCATTGCGCAAAAAAAAAAAAGAAAAGAAAAGGCATGTTGTGTTAGTTACTCCCACACATATTAACTTTGGCCTTAATCACTGATTCAGTTACCCCCTGTAAGGGTTCCCTGGCCCCAAATTTGAGAAGCACACTTCTTTTAACATTTGTTTCCTTGTGGCCTCCAGTGTTTATTACATCTTAAGTCAGAAACAGGTTCACATTAGGCTTACTGCTATAGTCTGTGTTACCGATGTGTTACTTGCCCACTGCGGCACTGCCCCCACCGCCATTTAGATTTTTTTTTTTAGGAACTAACCACCAGGGTGGTTCCCCAAGAGCTAAAAGTTCCCCTAGGAAGCCACGCTTGTTGTTGTGACTTTTATTTTGACGGCGCGGCAGACCTTTATTTTGACGGCGCTTGGCATACAGCTCTCACATTCTCTGTCTTTATTAGTTTACGATCTGTTTAACAGTCCAGTCTAATACGTTATTAGATAGAACTGTTGTACAAAGAAGTTAGACAGTATGTGGAAAAGTATTAGCGTTTTCCGTGTGGTTGATGTTGCTAGCTTAGCAAAAATACATAATCATGTTTCGCTTGGTCCCCTCAAAGTCGCGCTGGATTTTCTGTTTAGCATAAAGGTTGAGAGGTCCATCTATCACTGATTTCCATTTTCATAGGGTTAGTTTCTGGAGTAAACATATAGACCATAATCCTTGTGTAGATCTGTGTGTAGTGGCAGGTGATGGTGTTTTACGTGCGTTCGGCCAATCAGCATACACTTGCGTCACTGGTAGTTGCTATTGTGCTGGGTTAGACCCTACTCTAAAGTAGGAGCTAAAGTAGTCCCCCCAAAAGGAGTTCCTAGAAATAAAATCGTTCCTAGTTCTGCCGTGCGAACACGCCAAAATCTGGGTACTTCTGCCAATAGTTCTAGGAACTATGAAAAGGTTCCTCCGGTGCGAAAGCCCCTATTAATGAGGCAATCTGTAAACTTTGCCTGAAGAAGGTGACAGCATCCAGAGGGAACACTTCTAATTTTCAAACACCTTCAAGCAAACTACTAGAAAGAGGCTGCTGTGCTTATTTTGTTAATACAATTCTATGTTTTAGTTTTGTTGTTGTGTTTTTCATTAAGAATAATAATGAACCCACCAATCAAGCTACTGCCGCCCCTGAATCGCCACTTTTTGAAAAGCCTAAGTAAATGCACACGGCTGCACAGGCATTCATAAGCGGCGGTGATACCGGTATTACCGTTGTTGATGCACGTTGATTAACTGGTGGGAAAATTTCCTCACCGTCACATCCCTAGTTTAAATCGGGTTGGGTAAATTCATGTACTTGTGATGTATGTGTATTCATAGACATGACATTCTTCATTAGAAATGTTGTAATTTTTTATTTTAAATCCCCAGTATTCCTATACAATTTATTTTTTATTTGTTATTGTTCTGTTGAAATCAGTTTTAAATCTATTTGGCAGTAGATTTAAAATGACCCAAAAAATGTAAAGGAATCAAAATTGTTGAAATGAAATCCGAACCAGAATCTGGTATTCTTGTGTGCAAATCCCAAATCAAATTCCTGATTGGTTGTCCAGAGTCTGTAATGGACCACTCAGTGGTGGCGGTTTTTAATCTTATTCAGGTTAGCATACTCTAAAGAGTTCTTGCAAACCATACAAACATGTCAAACTACAGAGGTGTAAAATATTTGCCTGGATTCCGACAGCTAGTTTATGGGTTTGTCCTCTCTTCCACTTGTCTTCCCAACAGGAATTTTATGAACACACAAAGACCCTGTGGCAGGATGAAGGGGTGAGAGCTTGCTTCGAAAGATCCAACGAATATCAACTGATCGACTGCGCACAGTAGTGAGTATTCTGTTTCTTTTGAATGCTGGATTTAAATTGCTTTTTAATTGTGCAGAATTATTAGTATTTGAAAGCTAAATTAGATAAATTTCAACCAAGCTGATTCGCATTGTAATATTCTTGTTGGTTGCACTCGACTCTCTTGACTTGGTCTAAAACTGTTTGCGTGACTTTCTTAGCACGTTGCATGTATCAGACTGATTTATGCATTCAAGAGGGAGGGAAATAGCAATGTGATGAGGGCAGAAGTGATAGAATGTGAAAAACTGATGAGTTCTAGACAGAAAGAAGACATGGAGGTATGAATGTTGAACACGGTTGGGTATACATTGAAAGGTTTCTTGCATTGTGGCGCATATGTGTGTGTGTGTGTGTGTGTGTGTGTGTGTGTGTGTCCTGTCCTCTCCCACATCCACTGGTGGTTGTTGTGGATCAGACGCTGGCCTTAGCCGTTTAGACCGGAAGTGCCCCCCCACTGCTCCCCGCTGCACGCTTATGTAAACGTAGAGCAGAGAAAGAGAGAGAGCTATTTTTAACTCGCTGGTTCACTCACTCGCAGCAGAAGGAGACGCTTTGAGAGAGAGGAGATCCGCAAGTATAGCAAATAATGCATCTCTCCTTTTAAAAAGAGGAAAAATTAGCTTAGCTGGTAATGGAGGATACTTGCAAGGGTTTGGAGGGCAACTCCCAACCTCCCAGACTGCAAAGAGGGACGGAGGAGAATGACGGTGCTGTTTCAAGCACGTACACGCGTTCAGCGAGAAACTAGCGTCGTCAACTGCTCGTCCTGTTATGAGCTCATTTTTCTGTCTGAGCGTTTTCAAGGCTCTTCCTGTCACATGGCCATGTGTCCATATTGAACGTGTGCGTGCGTGTATGCGTTCGTGTTTTCATTCATCTCCGTTTCTTTGTACGTTCGAGCTGCAGCAGTATTGTGGGCTCAATAATGTTATTATTGATGCAGTGACAAACACAAAACCCCACAAAATGCCACAACTATTTTTCCCCCTCTCCTTACAAGTTCATCTTAGTAGCGTCACTGCATTCACAGAAAATGGCTGAGATGGAAAAAAAACAATGAAATAGTTTAATTAGGTTTATGCTGTTTTCAGAGGAAGCATGTGCATGTATTAAAAAAGAAAGTTGACCGTTTCTACAAGCTCTCTGTATTTCTGTAAACTAGAGAAGAAGAAATATTTATTTGTGGTTATCGTGTTTTCAGGGCAAGTGTGTAATTGCGTGTAAAGCAATATTTTCTGTCTTGTGCTGTTTTCTACAAGCTTTCTGTTCTCGTAAACTAAATAAACTTTGTATTCCTGCTAGGGATGCTCATTTCGGTTAATTTTCCCGACCTACAACTGCCGCTCATTATCCAAATATTAACCGGTAACTGATAAGATTATAATATTGAATTGGCATTAGATAAAAATACAATTGACAAGTGTCTGTGACCTGTTAAAAAGACCAATTTTTTCACAAGTTTATTTTACCGTGCAAACAGCAGCATACAGAACAGCTCAACAACACTAGAAGAACATGGGTTCACACATTATCAAATTTTCACGCACATGCAGCGCTTCTGACAACAGAGAAAAACTGAATAAAATAATATAAATAAAAAGCATAAAATAAATAGGCCTACACTAAATATTTTTCACTTAAATAATTAACAAATTAAGATGACAAAACCAAAATACACTGAATCCGTTTGAAGCTTTGAAAAGTTTTTTTCATCAAATAAAAATATCAGGCCTACCTCAATCCACAGCTTGACTGGTTTTTATTTATTTTTTAAGTAATATGTCTACGTGATGTGGGGTTAGGGAAGCGCCATTCATTTGCTTTCCACCAGTCAAGAGCTTGTACTACTGCTGTATTTTAATACTGCGTAGCATATTTTGCAAGTAACTTCATCGCCCTTTCTGTCGAAATGGTCCAACACAGTAGCCCTACTAGGGCTGGGCGGCATATCGAGTTATATGTACAATATATCGATATATTTTTTTAGAAACGATATGGAATGAGGCAATACCGTTTATATCGATATACAGTATATTGATACGAGTGCATCTGAAAAACAGCGGCGTACGCAGAGTGAGCTGAAGTGCATGATACAATTCGGCCTCAACATGACACGCGTTATATTAAAGGGCTTCAAAATAACTGGTAAGATATAGTTAACAGGTATAGTTTAAAGCAGCTTGCCCTGTCAGATGCTCTGAGAGACTTGTGCTGACAGACAGATAAATACTTGCGGTGTTTAAATGCCTTTGAAATGTGGTGCTTTCCTCAGTGCATAACTTACATTTCACAGGTATATTCTCCATCTGTAAATGTTAAAAAAAGTCATGCAAATATGTCCATTTTCAGGAGAGGACGAGCCTTCTGCAAGTGAATCTCCGCTAAAATTCAGGCTTCCGTGCATGCACGCCAAACAGATGGAGCGCAACAGAATAGGAACGCAATAATTCTGACTAAAATATACGTATTTCTAAAATATTTGTTGTTGGACAATAAATGTGCCATGTGTGGAATTTTAAACCTAAGTATATTTTTATGAAAGTGACCATTATAATGGGGTAATCACATATAGGCTAATATGCTTTTGTTTTTATATAAATATATATATATAATTTTAATTATTAATTTTGTTTTTAGATTGTAAACCCCCTTTTTGCACATAATATATTGCATAGCCTGCATCCACTGTATTTGTTTATAGCCTTCAATAGCCTTCAGTTTTTAGGACATCATTGGGCAGGATGTGAAATAAAATTATTAAAATAAAAACAGATTTTTTTTATCCAAATAGAAAAACTTAGAAAATACCGGGATATATACCGTGTATCGCCATTCAACCAAAAAATACTGAGATTACCTAAGCCCTACTACTTTTCTATTGCTTAATTTCTATTGCGAAATTTGTCTGTGTAGGCACGTGTGGTTGCATGTGTCGATGCGCCCTGTGAGTTAACAAATATAGCATATTTTTCTTTAACCATGCATCAAAAAAACAACCTTAAAAATAAAAAATAAATACCCTTTAAACCGTTTAACTGATAGTTTCAGTTAAGGGTTAAACGGTCAATATGAGCATCCCTAATTCCTCCTTTTTTTTTGCATTTCGTTTGCGTAAATACAGTGCATGGAGAAAAGAAGAAATGTTTCTTTGTTATCTACAAGCTTCCTACATTTCCATAAAACAGAGAAATGTTGCATTACTGCCTGTTTACATTTTGTATATGCAAATCAAGTGTATGGATTTTTTTTTTTAATTCCTGACAAAGGTTTCTTGACTGAAATGTTGCTATCTCAGTAAAAATTGGATTTCTTGCAGGCAACAGCAGTATGCAGGAATTTTTTTTTTTTTCATTTGCATTATTTCCTGTATCCAACACACCTGCCTGCAACTATTCAGGTGTGCAAGAGGTTTTTAAATAGAGAAAACAAAAGGCATTTTCTTTAGGGTTCTATTATTACAGAAAGCATGTGGACAGTAATTTCATGGAGCTTTGTATATTTTTGTAAACCCAAGAAATGTTCTTGCTAGTTTGCATTTTGCTAGCATCATGAAAGAAGGGTTTAGAGTTTAAAAAAGAAAAACGGAGGTAAATGTGACGTTACTTTTTTTTACCTGCTTCTTTACGCGGTTGAAACACTGATTGAGTGATTCCATGTGACATGATACAGATTTCGATAAGTTGTACTGTATCTTCTAACACACTTTTAAGATGCTCATTCATGTTTATTTCGCACTGTAACTGGTATTAAGGCGGAAGAAAAGATCAGTTCATGTGCTCTCTTGAGCTGAGCTGCCAGAGCGATGTCACGACAACGCCAAAACGGTATTTATGTTTTTAAATTTCTTAATAAAATGGATGTAATTTGAAATCTAAAACCTTGTTTCATATCAATGGTAACAAAGCACAAATATTTTTTCAGATTTATTGGATGGGAGGCGCGCTACAATGTTCCGTCCGTTCATTCATGAACTGAAAATAGGATAGACTAATCGATTCTTGGGATTTAAGAATCGATATCAGGTCGTAAAAATGAGAATTGATTTTACAATCCAGTGCATGGAGGTTTATTTTTATTAGGGTTTATACTTTTTTCATTTAAAGGGACTATATCTAGAATTTAGAAACCCTTGTTATTATCGACACCGTGGCCGTTAAGTGAACTGCAAACAGTAACTTTTTGCTTGTGCTCGCAGTCGTGCACATGTAACGTACAAAAGACTGAACGTGATTCAATGCCCCGATTTACTCACGGCAAAGTCCTTCACTTAGAAGTAAAAAACTTGGAAATCCATTTGCAGTGAACATCCAGATGAGCGGCGTTTAGATGAATATGTAAATATGTGCTGCACACTTTCCTCTCAGTAACAAAATAAACACAACAATGACAGAACAAAAAAACAGAAAGCATCTGATCATGTCGACAGATGAGGTCATTTAAAATGACATTTATGATAGTTTGATTATAAAGTTTATTTGAGACTATAGACTATAGATCTGGCTATACGAAGATATATATATATATCTTTGCATGACACATTGATTTGACGTTACAGTACAGAATAGCTCTTTCGGCATTATCCTGAATATTGTAGAAGCATTCATTTCACATGAATGGAGGAGAGGTTCTTTGGAGCGCGTAATCATCACATCCTTTGTATTCACCCGGCGAAAACGGGTAGAAAACCCGGGTAGAAAACCTAGGACGTCGGGGAAGGTCTCGTTTAGAGATGCACCAATTGCAATTTCCTTGGCCAATTCCAATTTCCAATTTTTTTGTAAGTGAGACCTGCCGATAATGTTTTTTTGCCGATTCCGATTTTCTTACAATTGACAGCATATACAAACAAAAATGTTTTTCTTCAATGCAAAATTAAAAATTAAAACAAGTAAAAAGAGTAATAAAATAAGAACAAATAAACACATTTCAAACAATAGCACAAATAAATGCAATAGAATAAAGAGAGATATGAAATAAACATGGCTTTAAGTTTTTCAGGTGGGTCTAACAGTATATTCAGGTAAGAAGTACTACAGAAATTAAAGGAATCAAATGTAAAATAACACTGGATAGTCTTCATTGTAAAAAAATTAATACAGATTAATGCTTGCAACTAGTTACAAAAGTTATTCAGTCAGTGAGTGATTTTCTTTGTCCTTTGCTCTTTGATTAACATGACGGACAGTAGCAGGTTTATTAGGCTGCTGTCACTTTAAGAGCTAACGCACAGATCCAATATACTGTTACACAACTTTATCAACTAATTAGGTTCCAAAACTGTGTTTAACTGAATACTCGCCAAGGCGGGCATTTTGACACAATTTTGTGTTGACCGTATAAGTGCAGTAAGCCACTCATTTTGCTACTTGCGACTCACAAGCCCTTTGAGAATTAGTATGTGTATTGTACATACTTTTACTAATTACTATTTAACCAGAGCGAATGAGACAAGAGAGTGAAAGGATGCGGCTGTGTCACTTTGCGGTCAAAGAGAAGAGAGCGAGAACACATGGCTGACGTTATTGATCCGGGCCGATCATGGAAAAAAATCGGCCGATTCCAATCCCTGGCCGGTCGATCAGTGCATCTCTAGTCTCGTTTTTTTTTTTTTTTTTTTTACAAGCTGTTCACACATTGACAATACAAAATGACATGAAAATTCTTACATATAACCACTTTAAATCAAGTGTGTAGTAAAAAGAAACAATTATATTTTCCTTGAGCTATCTATAATTTTGTAAACCAGAGAAACTTTGTGTGCGTTTCATTGGGGTTATCTGTTTTCAGAGAAAGTTAAAAAAAAAATTAAAAAAAATAATCCAGAGATATGTTGCATTCTTGATGTGCATTTTGTGAATGTAAATAAATGTTTCATGGCTGCCTGTTTTCAGAGAAAGCTAAAGGTTTACCATTTTCTATAAGGTTTCTATTTTTCCAAAAGCAAATAAATGGTGAATTCTG
This sequence comes from Rhinogobio ventralis, assembly GCA_039654625.1. Taxonomy (NCBI): domain Eukaryota; kingdom Metazoa; phylum Chordata; class Actinopteri; order Cypriniformes; family Gobionidae; genus Rhinogobio; species Rhinogobio ventralis. Next base: position 36,233,258 of record CM077205.1, on the reverse strand, counting down.
GCTTGCATGAGTTTTAGAAAGGAAAAAATGTTTCTTTTAAGGTTGTCTATTTTCAAAGAAAGCATATATACAAAAACATATATTCTTCCAGCTTTCTGTATTTTTGTAAACCAGATAAACATTGCATTCTTGCTTGTCCGTAGTTCCTAAACATAAGCCCAGTGCATGGAGAAAAATTCCTGAAACATCCGCCATGTTTCTTTCTGTCTCTTCGAGCGTCTCTTTCTCTCTTTTCTTCCCATATCCCTCTTTTGCGAAACCAGACCTGTTTTTTCTCTCGTTCTCTCTTTTTGCTTTCCCCTCTCTTTTTGACTGGCCCTTCTCCACCTTTCCCTCCTCCCCTCCTCTCTTTCTCCACTCCCTCCCTCTGTCTTTCTTTTTCTCTTCACTCTTTCTCTTTCTGTCTGTCTCTCCCTCTCTCTGGCCTCTCTCCAGTCACACAAGATTTGGAGCTGATAGTCTATTTATAGCGCCTGTGGTTCTGTCGCTATGACAACCGAGCTGGAGGCCAGGGCGCCAGGGAGCTATTTTTGGAACGCTGCTGTAATGTCAGACACAGCCTTCTCTCTTTTCTTTCTCTTCCACCGCTCCCTCTCTCTCCCGGTTTCTACTGCTCCCTTACTCTGCCGTTGCAAACTTACAGAAGTGCGTGTGTCTGTGTGTGTAAGAGAGAGCGAAAATGCGGTGGAGGCTATCGATTAATTCACAGTTGAATTAACATATTTGCAGAGATAAATATAAGTAGAATTTTTTTTTTTTTTGTAAGTTGCATTTAATGCTGAACTCCAAATGTAATTGATACTGTCAGACACCTCGTTTTTATTATTTATTTTATATATAAATAAAACTAATGCAAGTACTTTTTTTTTTGTTTTTGTTTTTTTTGTTTAAACAATAAGCTTTTGTTGTTGAACGCCACTGTTGTATCTGAAAGGCTTGCCGTCAGATATCCTCTGTACCCTATCGTGCCACGCACACATACGCGGCCCGCTCTGAGCCTAGAGAGTGTTTGCCGTATTGGCCGCGGAAGCTGCCTAATCCACACACTTAATACTCTACTGTTAACTAGATGACCTGTAACATTAACCAGATTAGTAAGCGATGAGGATATTATCAGCTTTTCCATGTTAATACACCGTCGGCACGCTCTACTCACTCTCTATGAATAGATTTTTCTCTTTGCATGTTTTCCTTTTTTCTTGGCTTTACCTTTTAGCCATCAAGAGGTTTGTGTTAATTAATTTTGTGTTATTAATATTTGTGGGGGTTTTTTTGTAATTCAATTTTAAATGTTCCATGCTGTGGTCCATTGTAAATGTAAATATTTTTGTTTTTGAAGTAAATAATAGTATTCGATTTGTTCAGTTTCAGAAATGTTTTAATTATTTGTTTTGGGGGAAAAACATGTGCATATTTATAATTTATTTGCTTTTTATATAAAACATTTTATAAATGGGTCATTATTGACAAATAAAGCTTAAAAACTGTTCAGTTGTTAAATAACATTTCAAAGTGACTGTTTTTGTCAGATGGTATGGTACAACCAAATAGTTTGTGTATGTATACTGTAGTTGTACCACCTGACATGGAAAGTGTACCAGCCTACCCATACTTGAAATTCACAGTTTTTACCAGTATTTGAGAGAGATCTACAAACCTTTTCACTCTGCCACAAGGATCAGTTGGGCTCCTCTGGATGATTCATTATCATGTTACTGTTATTACCTTGTCAATTCATAATAAAAGAGCCATGTTTGCAGTTGTGCCACCCTGACATTTGAGAATATATCAAATTGCTGGACAAAAGTTTTTCAATTATCTCAACAGCTTTAAAACTACTGATATTTATAACATTTGTTTATATGAAAGGATTCAAAGCTAAAATGATGCCATGGTATTAAATTGCTTTTGGTGACTGCAAATCACTTCAACCTCACATATACTGTATAATAAAGAGTTCATAATTAAGTCTAGCACTTGAGCAAGCTTGAGGCTGCCTACACTGGAAGCGACAAATCCATTTGTTCTTCATGTCAGAAGAAGTAGTGTGAGTACGTGAGACATGAAAAAAGGGGATCACTGTCAGGAATTTGTCATGTCGCATCCAGTGTAGACAGCATCGCTGATTATAATGGGTTCTATTTGCTTTTGTCGCGCCCCGTCGCACTGTAGACACGGTGTAATAGTTTCTAATTATCAGTAAAGCTTTTTTGGGATACTGTTTGCCATCTTTTATCAACTGTAGAAGTTTGTGCAGGTCTAAATCATTTTTAGCACCGTAACCACAATGCACCAAAAATATAATATTTTGGACCTTTCCTCTGGATAAATGACGGAATGGTGCCATCGGCGTCTCCCCCAGAACAGATGTTTGGCTTAAACTCTCAGTTCAGTTCAAAATGCATTTGAAAAGTAAAAAGGTGTTGAGGATCAAGCAAATATTATTGCAGTCATATACAGCCACTTATTTTAGCTTAAGAATTTTTAGGTTTACAAATGGCACTGTTTAATTTATTTCATGATTTTAATTTATCAGAATTTAATTCTGAGATGTGATCAGCTTTCTCCAAAAAAACAGATCCTTGTTGCATTCATCTAAATATATTTGTGTGTGTTTAAACAACAAGCAATATATTCATATTCATAGTTTAAAGAAAGCAACAGATAAAAGTATAAAAAAAAACACTTTACAATAAGATTTCATTAGTTAACTACATTAGTTAAATTAATAATGATTTTTTATTAACTAACGTTAACAAAGATTAACAAATACAGTAACAAATGTATTGCTCATGGTTAGTTCATGTTAGTTAATACATTTAATGTTAACAAATGAGACTATTGTAAAGTTTTACTGATTTTTTTTAATTTTATACAAACAGCTAGTATGTCAGTGGATAGGACAAGTAATTCAGAAACCGTATTTTCAGTGAGCTATGCATTTTATTTAGAGCAAGTATGAATACTTTAGTTATTAGTGCAATTTAGTCGGAAGCAGCAATATTGTATGTAGTAAACGTAACAACGGTTATATCCATCTATACTCTTTGCTGCAATATTTATTATCTTAATCATTACAATATTTTAAGATAAAGCTTAAGTAATAAGTAATTTAAAAAATGTTAATTTGACTTAACATTTTAAAGCTTTTAAGGTTGAATTTATGGTGATTTATTTTTATTTTTATTTTGAATATTCACTTTTTTTAGTCAAAGTATGAATACAGTTGTTTTTATGTAGTGTTTAGTAAACAATTAGATCAATCCAAAATCTTTGACATCTTAATTATTGTGCTTTTTCAAAATAATTCTTAAGCAACATTTAAGGGCTATGTTTTGAGGGTCAAGGTGATGGGACAAAGATATGATATAAATTATACACATTTTTTTTATGTTGCTGCACTTTTGCTTGCATTGTTACTGCAGTGAATTGCTTAAAGCATGAGTGAGCTGCATACTTTATAATAAATAAAGGGAGCTGAACAGAAATTCTGTGTGGGCCAAGTCATATGACTCATGTGATGCGTTGTGTGTGTGTGTGTGTTTGGCCAGACCATCCATTTACTGCTTGAAGTGTTTTTTTTACCCTTTTTTTTTCTTTTTTTGAAGTTGCTGCCTAATCATATCTGCACTGCATGCTATAAGAATAACTCCATATGTGCTAACATCCATCTTGTGTGTTAAGACTTTTAACATCTATCACATGCTCTCATCTGTCTGTGCTATACACCGATCCGAACTAGAATCTCTGCAACTGTTGGCAGACATCGACGCGCAACAATTTCACAAACTTCCTGCCGTGCGGCCGTTTGAATTCTAGAATTCCACTTGAGTTGAGGCTGGATTTGGAATGCAGGGCTATATATACTCTGTCGCAACTATAGTGGTCTCTTCTGCTTGGCATTACGACAGTGGAGGCTGTATGCTTTCTCAACTATTGTACCCAGAGGGGCATGAGTTGTATTATGTCTGACTAGCGGGCTGGGCTATTGTTGGAATCATTCTATTAATAGGAAGAAAGGCAATGATTGAGATATGGTGTTAGACAACGGCTGCGGTCACAATACAACTGTCTGTGCAAGCCTACCCCGTCTGTCTGTCTGCATTTTGTCCTGTCTGTCTTTCATTGTTTGCTTCTTTTTATTTCTGTTTATGCCCCCTCTTCCACGTGACGTGCCACACTTTCATTTGTACGGCCTGCTGTGCGTGTTGCATGCATTCTCTCTCTCACTCACTCACACACACACACACACACACACACACACACACACACACACACACACACACTAGTGCAGTCTATGCCGCTGTGTGTGGGACCTACAGCCTTGCTGTCACATTTCAACCCTGTATGTCACATTCCTGTTGGACTTGGACGGGGGGATGCACATGCGCGTGCGGATTTCTCTCGCTGTCTCTGATTCCCTCATGCTTTGATTTAGGCATTACACTTTCGCAGGCATTTGTGAGAGATTTTATTGATTCTAATTACAATTCTTTGACTTTTTTTTGTTTTGTACTTTTGAAGATGCAGATTTGTGATTTTCAAGAGTCTTTTTTTAATGATTTATTATTAACGAAGTAGTTCATGAGTATGTTATGAAAAATATTTAATATTACATTTTAATTGTATGTCAATAATATAATATATTTTAGCAGTTTGTGGAACTAAAATTGAAAAAAATGATGGTAGTGTGAAATCTGACAAATGTTCGTTGACCTTTTTTTCCAAGACTAAGAGAGGATGACGTCTCGCTGAGACATCAATAAACAATAACTGTGACTTTATCAACATGCAATATAGTTGATGGAAAAAAGACAATTAAATTATGGTAAAAAAAAAACAAAATCACTTTGTTTTTGTCAAATAAAAGAGGAGACAAAACATTACAGACTGTTTTTAACTGTTAAAAGAACACGTTTTCTACCTGACGTTTTAGTTACTTAATACTTGCAATCTGGCAACCATGCACACACACTCTCTCTACACTGCGGAAGAAGCACGGATGATCTGAAAACACACAGTTGTCTCTATTTGAGATTTTCTGCCTAAATGAAAGTGTCATTCAGTCAGTGTGTTCTGTTTGCTGCGACTAAATCTGCCATCAAACCTTCTCAGTGATGAACTATAATAAATCCAAACATGGATCTCTCGACTATATTTTGCGATTGTGGTTGCTGAATAAATGCACTTACGCAACCTCTGTGTGACAATGGAAAGTGTTTTTTGTTGGAACAATAGAAAGACAATTATTGGATTACTAGGAATTTCACTTTTTTCATTTTTGAGTGAAGTTTCTTGGTTTACCAGTAGGCCTATATGATAAATAACCTATAATAAATTAGGAAACTTGATGAGGAAAAATAAACCATGCATATGGGTTGACATTCTCTTGATTTGTGTTTATAGCCAAAAGTGCAATAATTCTAATGAAATGTAAAAAATTTATATTTATAATTTTGAACAAAATAATCTAACATTTTCATTAACTAAAATGCTAGTTGACTCAAACTTGACAAAGCAAAATCAGGACACGGTTGATTAAATAATAACTTAAAAGTGACACAGGACCAAAACTAAAATAAAAAAATAGCTGACAAAATTAACACTAGTTGAGGGTCAGCTATTTGAGAATATTCTATTATAGAAATACAATTTTATTATATTGTATTTGGTGGTGGAACGGTTCTCTGTAGAAAATCTAATTGTACGGTTCTCCATCGACGGTTCGGCACGCACTTGCACCACGGTTCATCTCAAATCTGATGGCATAGCTATAATATGGTTTCTTAAAAATAACGCGTAAAACAGACAGAGTTTGGCTAATGTATGTTTCTGTCGATGGATACACATTCTGGCTTCCCAATACATTACGACAGCGCTGATCAAAGAGCGTGGACAAAACAGTCACTCTTATATGCGAGTGCCGTATGACCCAGTCATTTACGCCGTCGTCACCCGGGTGTTGATAGCGCAAGCATGTGTTAAACTAAACTCATTTAAGCCTTGCCAATTTCATCATTAAATAGCAAAACGTGAAAGGGAACTCGTGCACGCTGAGAGAAGATTTGTGCGTCGCAGATAGCGTGGAAATATTAAGTTCTCTTTCAAGTCTTGCACTTGAACTGACAAATTCACACAAAAAATGTCAACATGCCCGTCTTGATGAGTATCCTAGCAAACATCCTAGCATAGTAGGTTATGTCTTAAGTAAAACGTAAACAGTCGAGAAAGATGTGTTCATGTGTAGTATGTACTCTTTCCGTACATTATTTCTTAAAGGGAAAGAAGCCTTTTCATATTTTTAATGTTAATCAAACAACAAATGACAGAAATCACTTGCTGCTCTTGACTGAATAGCTTTTGTAACTTCAGTAATGATTAATCTTTATTTAATTTATACCGTAAAGATATGCAATGTTTCCTTTTTTTGATTACGTTATTCAATTTCTGTCCCTGAAAAGCACTGTTTATTTTATATGCATCTTTGCTCTATTGTATTTATGCTGTTGATGTAGTTTGATTATTTGTTCTTATTTTGTTTATTTTTATTTGACAAATGTCCTAATTACCCTGAACATAGCACATACCAAACCGTACCGAAACCGTGACCCTAAAACCATGACATAAACCGAACCGTGAGTAATTTGAACCGTTCTACCACAAATTGTATTTTATGATCGGCATCAATATAAATATGATTGATATTCTATAAAAAAAAATGGAGCTAGATATGAATGAGAAGCGTTTTGTTGGGGACATTGATTATTGCTTTCTGCGTATGTTTATTCCTGATGAGCGTCTTTAAGGAACCAGGAGGCGAGTTCGAGCCGCCCCACCATCTTGCAGCCGTTTCACCGGATAGCAGCTTGACTAAGACAGCATTTCTTGATCCCCCTCCCTCCCTCTTGTTTTGCCCTCTCTTCCCCTCTCCGTTTCCTCCCACTAGAGCCGATCCATTGACTAGAGCAGCGTCTGACTGAGGGCTCTCTGATCACTATGACTCAGAACCCTGCCTGCTTTGATCTCCAACACAAACATGCGCCACCTGCTGGCTTCTTCCACAGCTGCACATTGTGCCAGCTGCCATTTTTCCCCTCCATGGCTGACTTGTCATGCTGAAAATGTGTATGTGAATTTTTGCCGATGTAAATGCAGGAATATTGTGTTTGAATTATCTTTTGGTTCAATATTGCAATAAAGTATCATCTTGGGTATATCACAGTTTTTGGTATGACAAATAAATAAAGTAGTCATGTGGTAATGGATGCTTTCCAAATGTAAGGTGCTTGTTCGGCAACGACTAAACTTTGGGTTGTGCATAACAACATTCTTTAATAACTTCTTCCTTGTCTTGATTTTGTTTGGAATAAATCCAGCTCTCTGTTATTTAATTTCTCTTAATTGCAAATAACATAGTCTTACCCTACTGAAGTGTTGGAGAAATATTGGACAGTTGTTAATGTTATTTCTTTATTTCTTTTTAGTTTCCTGGACAGGATTGACACTGTGAAACAGAGCGACTATACTCCCACTGATCAGGTGCGTAAAGATCCAGCAATAATCCACATGCCAGGATTCAAACATGCTTGATATTGACACTTGTATCATTGGCCTGACATAGGAACCCTCTTTCTTGTTAAAGAAGGCATTATTCTCTTTTTGCGTATGATTTAAAGATGTCTTTTGTTGTGACTGCACTTTGATCTCTTCTCTTTGTTGCCGCCCTCTTTCAGGACTTGCTTCGATGCAGAGTTCTGACTTCCGGGATCTTTGAGACAAGATTTCAAGTGGACAAAGTTAATTTTCAGTAAGCTTGACTAAGATATTTTTTTTTTAATTCTTTATACTTCACAGTACTACAAAGACAAAAATACATGCACTTTACGCTTTATTAATAAGTGCTTGCCATCTGGTCCATGCCATCATGTCTCTGTGGCCTTTGGACTGATGCATTTTCTCTTTTTCTGCAGTATGTTTGATGTTGGTGGACAGAGAGACGAACGCAGGAAATGGATCCAGTGTTTTAATGGTAACTTATGCTTTTATTGCTTTACAATAATAATAATAACGATAGTAGTAATAATAAAAATAATAAAGGTCCATCATTATGGGTTTTTGAATTGCCAATGCTGATGTCAAAGGGAAGATATACTTTTATTACAGTTTAAAATATAATTTGAGTGATCATATTTACTCAATTCACAAAATCGATAAAGCTTATTAGCATGGCAAATATATTGGTTTTATTCATTTGTTGTAATTAAGGAATAGTTTTATGATGGATTGTTTGCATTGCTGGTTCAAAGTGTAGGTCTTTTCTTTCCTGTTACAGACGTGACAGCCATCATTTTTGTGGTAGCCAGCAGCAGTTATAACATGGTGCTCAGAGAGGACAATCAGACCAACAGACTCCAGGAGGCACTTAACCTGTTCAAGAACATCTGGAATAACAGGTACCTTTTGAACACCTAAAACACGCTTGCAAAGTAGAGAAGAAGAGGGCTTAATGAGTGTGTAGTTTTATGATGACCTTTTTTCCAAATCTGCTCATTGTTTTCTCTCTTCTCTTTCCAGGTGGCTTCGAACTATTTCTGTCATTCTGTTCCTAAACAAGCAGGACTTGCTGGCTGAAAAGGTTTTGGCGGGAAAATCAAAAATCGAGGATTATTTCCCAGAGTTTGCACGCTACACTACACCAGATGATGGTTAGTAAAATTGAGTAGTTTTTCATCCATGTAATTGAATTGAATACAAATTCTGGTATCAACCCTAAAATTTAACCACACAGTAGTAACTTTGGATATCACTGCATCAGTGTTATTAATAAGACATATCTGCTTTCTTTATAACAGCAACACCAGAGCAAGGGGAAGATCCGCGAGTTACGAGAGCAAAATATTTCATCCGAGATGAGTTCTTGGTGAGTCTGATTCTTGTCTGGGACCAAAATCATCATGGCAACCCATTGTAGTAATTATATGACAATATTACAGTTTTTACTGTATTTTTTTTTTTTTTAAATCAAATAAATGCAGCCTTGATGAGCAAAAGAGACTTTTCTAAAATCTTACGACCCTAAATGGTAGTTTATACATACTCATATAGGATGTTTACTTCAGTAGATGCTTTTGATGTCTTTGAATTGCGAGGGTCAGACTTGCATCGCGATTTAAACCATATCATGTTGCTGGTCCAAATAAAATTACTAGCCATTTTCCTGTTTTGTCTATTTAGAGGATCAGTACAGCGAGTGGAGACGGCCGGCACTACTGCTACCCCCACTTCACCTGCGCTGTGGACACGGAAAACATCCGCCGAGTGTTTAACGACTGCAGAGACATCATCCAGCGCATGCACCTACGACAGTACGAACTCTTGTGATCGCAGCAGGAATGACGGGACGCAAACTCACCACCTGAACTTTCTTTAGGCCCCCCTGCCCTACATCACGCCCCAATATCAAACCACAAACCTTCAAACTGATGAGTCCCCACCTCTTACACTTACATACACACACACACACACACACACACACACACATATATATATATATATATATATATATATATATATATATATATATATATATATATATATATACAGACACACACATGGCCTTTCTCCATCCTGAGTGACTAGGGGCTGGGGCAAGGGGATGCACTGTGTTACTGATGAAAGCGTGGCTGTGATATCTGGCAAAAAGACTTGTTAACACAGCCAAGGACTATCGATGTTAATAAAAGAGAGAGAGGAAAACAAAACATGTGAGAGGGAGGGGGGGGGAGAAAAGAGGGAAGAAAAAAAAAACTGTCCAGGACTGCTCAGGACAAGGAAGCCATTTCGTACACATACAGACACATAATGCGTCCAGCTAAATTCCTGACCCGCAGTTCTATGTATATTACACGTCAAACTTGTCTTTTTCCGATCATATGCCTAAACACATGTTACTTATATTGATGCACACGCACAAGACATACGCTATTCTTATCCTCCACTGTTTTGGGTCCTGTTGAACGTTTAGTGCCTGAGCGAGCCTGGCGTGTCCCCCTCAACTTTTCCCCATTTTCCCTTTCCCAACACCCCATCCCACCCAAAGGTGGACAGATCCCCCTGGTTGAGAGCAAAACGACAGACCATACGTAAAAAACAAAACAAAAAAAAACAGAATGTAGAGCAAAATGTCTCTTTTTTTTTTTTTTTTTTTTTTTTCTCCAACAAAAATGGAGGGTTTGGAGCATTTACTGCCCCGGGTTGCTTTGCGTGTGGAGCGGAATGACTTGAACACAAGACCTATCACATGGCTCGCTTCTCTAGATGCATCGCAGGAGAGGCGAGCGCATGCAATGCCAGATTCATGCAGAACAGTGAACTAAATGCAGTGCAAAAAAATCCAAATATATATATATATATATATATATATATATATATATATATATATATATATATATATATATATATATATATATATATATATATATATAAAATACAACCTTTTTCTGTTTGTTAGTTTACCCAGTTTGTGTGTTGGTGTGTGCTAATATGCACCATTTTAAAGTTTTCCCGATTGCTCTCTCCTGTTTTCAGAGTATCATTCCTCTCCCTCTCTCTCTCTTTTCTTCCTCCCCTTATCTTTCTCTCTGTCTGTCTCCTCCCTGTTGCAAAAATCTTGTACACTGACACGTGGGGACTTCATCAGACTGAGGGTAAGACAGAGTTATGACGTGAGACACAAGAAGGATGTCTAATGGATGGCCTAGTCGCTCTCTCCCCCCCCTTCCTCCCCTCCGACTTCCTCTCCTCCCCTTTAGCCTGGCTTTTGGTCTGTCTTTTGATTTCTCTGCTGGATCATTATTCTTGTACAGACTGTAAAATGTATTATTTTGTACAACTTTATTGAAGAAAAAAGTAACTTGTAGAAGCTCCCTGTGCCTTGATCACGACTGTACGTGTAAAATGAGCTAAGATGTAAGTAAGATATGTTTCATTGCGCTGTTTGGCTCTGCCCTGCCTCTGTCGATTCCCTTCAACTCTGACCCCCCAACCCCCCTCCCCGATTGCCTGTTTGCTCATCAGACTCTGGGTGGATGTTGCCTCCCCGCCCCTCCTTGTGCCGATCTAGAACCGGCCTCCCCATACAACTCTAGAATGGGAAAAAAATGCAATGCCGGTGTCAGATCGGCGACCAAGCGCAACTTTTACTAGCACTGCTTATCAGTGGAGCTTGGGGGGGAGCTGCTGTCGGTCACGTCCCCCTTCCCCCTCTGTTTTTTATATTCATTCGTTTAACCTGCCTCTGGATTATGTTTTAGGAATCAAGACAAAATGCCTGATGCTGTGTAGTACAAAGCAAGAAACATTATATACAGTATATATAAATATATATATTTATGTGTAAATATATTATTTATATATATTTGTTTGCTTTTTACAGGTTTTCTTTGCCTTTTTTGGGGGTCAGCGACAACAATATACAAACATTTTTAGAGGCAGGGTGTGGGGCTTTTTTTTTCTTCTTTTTTTTAGCTTTAACTCTGAAGGAGAAAATAATCCAAATGCAAAAACATTGCTTGTCTCTTCGTCAAAAACCAAATTCCTTTGCTAAAAAAGAGTGAAAAAGACAGCAAATCTGTCGATGTATTAAGTGTACAAATTGTTTTGATAGCTGCACAGTCAGATATTGGGTTCATATCCCCCTCCCATGGTATTCATGTTTATTTCTTTATAAAAAAAAAAGAAAAGAAAAAAAGCTGCTCTACAAACTGACATACTAACAAAAAAGAGGCCGCCCATCACCGGACAATGACCAATCGTAACCCTCTCTGTACCACACTTCCTGTCCTGCTATCCAATCACATGAAAGCAGGGGCCAGCTTTTGGTGCTCTAATGGTCCACTTTGTTACACAAAGTATTTATTTTTGTTTTATTTATTTGTCATTTTATACTTTTTTCCCCCAAAACGCCATAATTTGAATCAAAAACTCTAACGTCTAACCGGTCTTATCCGGTTGTGTTTTCTGCAAAATGTGGTACAGGTGTTCTCTATCTAATGTTATGGGGTTGGGGGGAGATGTTAAGCTATGACATTTTAGTATGTTTACTTTTTTTGTTTTTTATTTTCTAGTTCAGACTCGCTGCAGCAATAAGTGAGTGAGATTTGAGTACCAAACGCCCCCTTGCCTGACTCTCTCTATAAGAAGTGTTTTCAGTGTATATGTTGCTTTTTTCCATGTCTCTCACACTTACTGTACATTTTGTACAAAGATTCAAATTACAGCAGTAAAAGAAGAGTGTAACACTGTCTGAGTGACACACACATGCACACACTCTTTTCACAAGGCTAACTCTGTTTTTTGGCCCAAATCAAACTATAAAGGATAATGTAGTTGCTCTTACAGTGATGGTGGTTCTTAAAGGTCTAATATACCATTTGCTACATGTTTCTAAAGAGGCTAAATGAACTTATCATTTGCTGCTTAAACTGACGGTTTCAGTGGCACTATGCATTGCATATCCTAATAAGATTTTGGAAATCACCTGGATGTCCTTAAACTGCACTCACCGTATGTTTTGCTGACAGGCAGGCACATGGTTAATCATGACAGAAACTTCTAATGCATTCAATAAGCAAATTTTCCAGATGCATCTTCCATTACCTTTAGAAGTAAAAAAAGAAGCCTATGTTATTGTCTGTTCCCATAGTTCTATAAAAACATTAATTTTAGTGTGTAAAGTGGACAAAAATAACTTGTTTTAAAGTTCCCATCTTGCAGATGGTCATCCTCAACGCTGAGTTTCCAGATTCTGCTTAGTTTATATGTTATTAGATCTTTAAACCAAATCAACAGAAGCTATTTTTTTATATATCAACAGATGTCAGTGACAAGCCAGATATCAGAGAAGTGTTGTACACTACACAATATATTTGGGGTTAAAATCTAATACATTAGCTCAGATAAATATCACACTAACAGTATTAAGTTTACGGGCACATGCAACCTATGAATTTTATTTAGATTTATTTCAATTTTCAGCTTATCTCATATAGAAGTATAGATTTTTACAGTCTAAACTAGTTTTACTTAGCTGATCATTTTGCAAACATTAAAACAAAATTTATATTTTTTTCTTGACAGAAGATACAAGTCTTAGCCATTGTCATTTATTATTGTTTTAAAATAATATTAGCTTTATCAGCAACACTTTACAATAAGGTTCATTAGCTAACTACATTAGTTAAAATTAACTAATGAGCTGCACTAATAAAGCATTTATTTATCTTTGTTAATGTTAATTTCAACATTTACTAATACTTCATTCAAATCTTGTTAGCATTAGTTAATGCACTAACATGAACAAACCATGAACAGCTGTATTTTTATTAACTAACATTAACAGATTAACAAATACAGTAACAAATGTATTGCTCATGGTTAGCTCATGTTAGTTAATACATTACCTAATGAAACCTTATTGTAAAGTGTTACCGGTTTATCATTAGACATAATAAGGGCCTAGCACAAATCTTGAGTTCATGACACTAGACATATTTCAAAGTTGGTTTTATGACAAGGTTGTTATTGTTTTCAGAGTATTTTCTATTTATCTAAATCATTAGAAATGAGTTTGACTACAGTGTAGGTTATTTAGAGCCCAGCCCTGCATCCCAATGTGCATACTATCCACCCTAAATAGTATTGAATATTACTAATGTCACATACTATTTAGGATGGATAGTATGCACATTGAGATGCAGGCAATACCTTTTTTTGTAGGAAGCAGCTTTTATTCAGTCTTTGCCTCTCACAGCTCGACATGGACTGCAGGGACACCTACTGGACTGGATGTGTTTCTCAACACATTCGGAGCCATCTGCTGGAGAGATATCGACTACATCTGATATGACTGAAGAACTTTACATATAAAGTGTATTAATATAATGCAGTATAACATCCTTCGAGTTAGCAGCCTTTTTTTTCTTTAAAAATGTCAAAACCATTCACAATAATAATAAATCTATTATTTAAATCCCATTTAATTAATATTTTTGGTTGAGCACATTCAAAGTGTTTTATCTTTGAGTATTTCTAAAAAATTGTCAGATAGAATACAGTTAATCCACTGCAAGTTTCTCGATGCCATAAACACAGAGTGTGTAAAACATTTGCCTCTAAACTAGACTTTTGAAAAAAGTTTCCATTGGTTTGTGTGACCAGGCTCAAAATGGCTCTTCTGACAGTTTAGGAGTTTACAACACTCCCAGTGGGCGGCACACGTTACAAGCAAGTAACTTTTGTTTAACAACGTTGTTTTCCTCCAGAGGGCGCTTGACGGCCCAGAAGGCCGAATCCTCCATTGGGTCGCATTCAAAACCGAACATTATTTGTATAAATAATCGTTTAAATCTTGCATAAATTCAAATCACCTAATATATGCTTCAGCAATCTCTATTTAATAATAATAATAATAATAAAGGCTGCCCTTGATTGGTCCAGTGTGAACAGCGCTGAAAAAAATAAATATCACGTGACAATGCCGGTCTAGTGCCGCTTCAACACCGGATTTGGCAATAATTACACCTTACATTTATGATATTGTATTTAAAAAAACATTTATGAATAAAAATAAGCGTATTATTTAGTACCTCCCATTTTAGATGTTCATGGCCAGTCTAGTCTAGTCCATATCGCAGTTTTTTGTTTCCTCCAGCCCAGTAGGTGGCGCTCTTCCGTTATCAAATTACGTCTTATACACGCGCCGTTCGGTGTTCTCATACGTGTTTTGTAAACAGTCGCTTTTCTGTATAAAATAATTCAATTGATTCCTCTCCATGGACGAAGAATACTACAGCAATGTTGGAGAATGGGAGGGTCATGACGGCAACATGGTAGTTTAGCCACTCCTCAATACTAAGTTACTTTAAAATCAAGACTTGCTTTGATTTTCATACCCTTTACAAAAACACTGTGGTTGTACTATGTTTACTGTATTCGCATGCCATGTTATTTATATCAAACTCCAGTGTAGTTCAAATAATAACGTGGTACGTTGAAAATACACGATTCTGCCATGATGCCAAATAAAACAAGGTACATGGGCAAAAACAGGGTATTACCATGGTACTGTCAAAATAAGCGTTGCTAGTGTTGTCGTAGATGTCTGTAAACACAATAGTAATCCAAATGATTAAATGTAATATTTTAGTAATGATAATTAAAATGTTGGATTGTAATATGCACACGTAATGTATGATAATGAGAACCATTAAGATCTCTTTAAATAGCTTCTATAAAGGTATTCATAATGTACATTTATAAAACATATCTTTTCATAAGTAATTGTAACCAAAGGTTAAATGCGTTATCAGCAGATTCTGAAATTCTGTGTTTAATGCATTATACTTTCTAAAGGTGTGTTCAATGAATAGATAAGTATTATAACTGAGGTTACAATTATTCATGAGACCATATAATGCATTATGAAGTGTATTACAAAGCATAATTACTGCATTAAAATACTTGTATAATGCATTATACATAAAGGCTTTAAGTAAAATGTTACCTAAGATGCTTAATAGTTTTCTATCGCTCCAGGAGGATGGATACGCGGATGCTGAAGCTGATGGAAAAGTTCAGGAGGATTGTCTGCAAAAATTCTCCAGCAGAGACTACATAATGGAGCCCACCGTGTTTAACACCCTGAAAACGTAAGTCAGCCAAATGGAGAGGTGGTGATTTCTATAGATAAAACTTTGTCAGACATGCTGTCTGTGAGTGCAGGTGTATTTGTGTCCCTGTCTAAATGTAAAGAAACTTTTCTTTGCTAAATATATGGAAAGGGTCATTAGCTATCATCTTAAACCATATATGGGTTGTTGATGTGACATGGCATTTTCACACAAAATAAAAATTAATATAATTAGTATTGTCATCATTTCAAATGCAGTAAATGGTTAAACATTTCTTTGTCTTACATGGACTTATTTATATAAAAAACAGTTTTGTCTTTAAAAAATGTTACATTTTTAAGCTCAAGCCTGGTTCAATACATTTCAACTTTTATAAATTAAAAAGAAAAGCATACAAATGTTAATAAATGCCTAATTTTACAAGTGTCTATTTTAGTCAATTACAATTATTTTTTTCATCCATATATTTAAAAGCGTAGGAACTTGATACATTTTGCCACTGAAAACCATGTCCTCCGGTGTGACACCATATCCTGATTTTAAATCGGGCAATTCCACTGACAAGTTTAAATAGTTCAAAGACCCCATTCAAGGTCATGTTACTGTGAAGCCCATGACATGTGCACATGGTAAGTTTTTGTCTCAGAATTGTTCAAATGACCCCTTATATTTTCTCAAACATCAGACTTCACACCACATAAAAATATGCATTTTTTGCTTTAAAAGTGGTGTTTTACATAAGTTTACTGCTTATTTGTCAACTACCCATATAAATCACAAAGAGAAACGGAGGATGCAACACTCACTGTGGTTGATACAATTGCTAGTAATTTACATTACAACAAGCAAAGGCTTATGTGTGTGTTCTTTTTATTGATTATACCTCTGCCTTTAATACTATGCAGATATATTTACTCTTAGAACGTCTTTTGGTTCTGGTAATGAATGGAGTAATAGTTTATTGAATCAAAACATTTTTAACAAATAGATCACAACGAGTTTGTGCTCGTGGGGTTAAATCAAATATAATGTTTTTAAACACGGGGACACCCCGAGGATGTGTTCTGTCACCTCTGTTGCTCTCTGTTTATATTAGTGAAATAAGAATGCAGAGTGAGAATTATAAATTATACAAATATGCAGATGACATGGCACTTGTTGCACTTTTATGTAAACTCTAAGTATGAAGTAAGTTTCTTATTGATAAATGTCAGTAAGACAAAAGATATGATTTTATAGCCTATAACATAACTGTGTGGTTCGGACTAATTACATCTGTGAATAAAGTAAAATTAAACAGAATTACAAGAATGGCAGGATGCAAAATGCAAATCATAGGATCCAAGCAAAAGTCAGTCGATCAATTATATGAAATTGCTGCTCAGAGAAAAGCTTTGGCTATAACGAGAGACACACAACAAACCCTTTGAATCATGCTTTTTAATTATTACTATCTCTTTGTTGTTTTAGAACAGCCAAAGCAAATAAAGCAATATATAAGCAAACTTTTGTACCAAATGCAACAGGTCTTCTAAATAAGGGGTAGGAAATGTGAACATTTTAGCTTATTATGCTAAAGTGGATGTTGTGTATTGTTAATTGTATTGTAATTGGTCTTTGGCCTCGCCACACAATTTTCAGCCAAGGCTAGACAATAAAGTAAACTAACTAACTAACTGTCTGTGCAGGTATTTCCAGGCAGGTGGTTCACCTGAGCATGTGATCCAGCTGCTCTCAGAAAACTACTCTGCTGTTGCACAGACGGTCAATCTACTTGCGGAGTGGCTCATCCAGATGGGTCAGTGAATATGTTTGCCCAACTATTCTATATAAATGCATTTATACTTGAATTTCTGCACACCCTACTAAAAGACTACTTCACACATTAGCAGAATACGGTTTTCAGTCCAGAATTTGGCTTCTTTACATTCCCACAGTTTGGTGATGTCATTCGCAGTGTTGGGGAAAGTTATTTTTAGAAGTAATGCATTATAATATTGCGTTACTCCCTAAAAAAGTAATGTTACATTACTTTTGCGTTATTTTTTCTCACCTGGGTGAACTTGCTTGCTTTTTTTTTTTTTAATAACAACAAAACATTTTTATATTTTTGGCAAATGTAAAGGACCTTTCACATTAAAAGTGAAATTAATAAGCCTCAGGCTGAAAGAAATGCAAATTCACGTCTGTACCTTAGAGGTCACAGTTAAAAAAACCTTTCAGTTGTTCTGCCATTCTGGATTGAAAAAGAATAGGATACAGGAGAAGAAAGTTCAACACGCTTACTTCAGCAATAATGATAAAAAAATTAAACACAAATGTGATGTTTATCCAAAGTCATTTTTGCTTATTAGTATGGTAGAAGTGGATTATTGAAGGTCAGCAGCAAAGACATTGGTTAATCAAGTGAGATTAAATACATAAAGTATATTTGTGTAATTTAATATATTTAATTATTGCAGGTTTGTGTAATATTAATTAAATTAATATTAATCTTGAGTAATACTGAATCTGTGAGAGGAGTAAATGCCTGCTCACATTTATTCTAAAACTACAATAATCATCATGTTCACACAGTGAACACAACACCTCTGCACTTACTCCTGATTTCTCTCAACATGGGGACAGGAGAGCTGTCAGTCAATACATGGAAAAACAAAGTAACTTGCGTTACTTATTTGAAAAAGTTTTTTTTTGTAAATTTAAAAGTAATTAGTTACTTTACTAGTTACTTAAAAAAGTAATCTGGTTACAAACGCTGGTCGTTCGGTTAAAGGGATAGTTCACCTAAATTCAGAAAATTCTGTCATTAATTCTTCACCCTCACGTCGTTCCAAACCCGCAAGACCTTCGTTCATCTTCAGAACACAAATTTAATTTGTTTGTTTTTTGCACACAAAAAGTATTCCCATCGCTTCATAAAATTAAGGTTGAACCACTGGAGTCACATGGACTATTTTAATGATGTCTTTCCTACCTTTATGGGCCTTGAAAGTGGTGATTAAATAATTGCTGTCTATGGAGGGGTCAGAAAGCTCTCGGATTTCATCAAAAATATCTTCATTTGTGTTCCGAAGATGAACGAAGTGAACTATCCCTTTAATCCTGATTTCTATCAACATGAGGACAGGAGAGCTGTAGGTAAATAAATGGAAAAACAATGTAACTTGCGTTACTTATTTGAAAAAGTTTTTTTTTGTACATTTAAAAGTAATTAGTTACTTTACTAGTTACTTAAAAAAGTAATCTGGTTACAAACGCTGGTCGTTCGGTTAAAGGGATAGTTTATTCTGTAATTAATTCTTTACCCTCACGTCGTTCCAAACCCGCAAGACCTTCGTTCATCTTCAGAACACAAATTTAATTTGTTTGTTTTTTGCACACAAAAAGTATTCTCATCGCTTCATAAAATTAAGGTTGAACCACTGGAGTCACATGGACTATTTTAATGATGTCTTTCCTACCTTTATGGGCCTTGAAAGTGTTAATTAAATACTTGCTGTCTATGGAGGGGTCAGAAAGCTCTCGGATTTCATCAAAAATATCTTCATTTGTGTTCCGAAGATGAACGAAGTGAACTATCCCTTTAATCCTGATTTCTATCAACATGAGGACAGGAGAGCTGTAGGTCAATAAATGGAAAAACAATGTAACTTGCGTTACTTATTTGAAAAATATCTTCATTTGTGTTCCGAAGATGAACGAAGTGAACTATCCCTTTAATCCAACATGAGGACAGGAGAGCTGTAGGTCAATAAATGGAAAAACAACGTAACTTGCGTTACTTATTTAAAAAAGTAACAGATATTTAGTTGTGAATTTAAAAGTAATGCGTTACTTTACTAGTTACTTGAAAAAAGTAATCTGATAACGTAACTCAAGTTACTTGTAATGCGTCGCACCCAATACTGGTCGTTCGGTTAACGAGAGTGATAACCAAACTTAAAACGTGAATTATAATGACTCACAAACGAATAACATCCTGCTGTGTGAACGGGACAGTACTGGGCAACTAGTATAAATAACTACAACTAGTTGTCTGTCACGTTATACAGTGCGAGAGAGCCGCGCTATTGTTTCGTGTTTGTGTGCTTTCGGTAACTTACAGAGACGTAGATATAAGATGCGTGTCAAATCCAGTCAGTTTTATCCACCGGGCCTGCTCTCGTCAGTTTTGTTGTCAAAAATTCTCTGCTCCCCAGTCAGAAATGATAGCCGCTGTCGGTAAATTAACGGATGAACTCGCGCTTTGGACGCGTGACACTGTCACCATGGTTACATGTGATGTTCACCGCTAAGGCGGGAAAAGAAAAGTAGCTTATTAAAACTGTATATAAACAGTGTGAACGTGACAGTTTGATTGTCACACATCTATTATAAAAAGTCTGTCAGCATCTGTAAACACTGTGTGTCTCCTTTGCAGGTGTGGAGCCCGCGCAGGTGCAGGAGCGTGTAGAGAATCATTTAAAGAGTCTATTGATCAAACACTTTGACCCTCAGAAAGCTGATTCTATCTTTACTGTTGAGGGAGAGGTGAGAGTTTATATATATCATTGTAAGTTCATTCCTTTTAAGACATTTACAAAGATGCTATTTGCCCTGCTTAAATATGGTAGTGATTATAGACTTTTATAGCCAGTCTTTCTGAAAACACTAGTCAGACATTCATATTTACATTAAAGATGACAGGAAATGATAATGTAAATGTAAATGCGTAGATATTATTGTGAATGATTCAGTAACAACCACATCTCAAATCCAAGTCCCCACCCTACTTCTCTTTTTTTAATCACCCATTATTACGCAGAAGGGCTTTTCACACATTAAATAGTTACCCCTGGGTCATTCTAAACCCTGGGTAAACGGAATCCTGGGTCATTCTAAACCCTGGGTAAACGGAATCCTGGGTTATCTTGCTTCACATTTCACACTGATCATAATTAACCCAGGTTAACAAATAATCCTGGGTATTCATAAACTGATGTTTCACATTGTACATTCCTAAACCCAGGGTTTACGCTCTTATTTGCATATTTGCGGTGTCAGTGTCATTGATCGGATGAACGCAGCACAACCTGTTTACATAAAAGCTATAGCATTGCGCATCCACCTATTGCCGACTATACTACTATCAAGTTTATTCTTAATGGACATTTCGCACTATAAAGGTAAGAATGAAACAGTCTCTTCTTCACTCAAATTGTCACCTTTTCAGCTAACCCTGCTCCAGAGCAGAGTGTTTAGAATGACGATAACATGGGTTAAGCGCAGTGTGAAAAGCCCTATAGATCACAATACTGAAGAAAAGATCTGTGGCTACTTCCATTTCATTGCAACTTTTAATTGAGTTGTTCAGCCTTATGCATGCAGTGTTCATCTCTTTTAAGACACCAGCATGGTTGGAGCAGATGATAGCACACACAACATGGAGAGATCTCTTCTACAAACTGGCTGAGGCTCATCCAGACTGTCTGATGCTCAACTTCACTGTCAAGGTAAAAGAGAAGTATGAGTTAAAGATGTTCAAATTGCTGGAATGAGTTTATGTAGCGGTAATACATTTCTTGTTTGTGTATGTTGTGCGCAGTTGATTTCAGATGCAGGATACCAAGGAGAGATCACAAGTGTGTCCACAGCCTGCCAACAGTTGGAGGTTTTCTCCAGAGTCCTACGAACCTCTCTCGCCACACTACTGGATGGAGGAGAACAGAACCTGGAGAAAAATCTGCCTGAATTTGCTGTGAGCATTGCAAACACTTTTTGAGGCCACTGTATATGTTTATGGTTGTATTTTTATAATCAGATCTAATTTTTGTGTGTTTTGAGCAGAAGATGGTGTGTCATGGTGAGCACACATACTTGTTTGCTCAGGCCATGATGTCCATCCTCGCTCAGGAGGAGCAGGGCGGCTCTGCAATGCGCCGAATTGGGCAGGAAGTACAGAAATATGCCCATGAGAGGTGCATTTGTGTAGCAAAAGTTGATTGATCTGCCGTATTGATCTTCTAGTTAATAATAACAATGTTATTGATTTGTTTGCTATGTCTAGGGGGCATGATGCCAGTCAGATCACATTAGCGCTGGGCACAGCTGCTGCATACCCTCGTGCATGCCAGGCTCTTGGTGCCATGCTGTCCAAAGGGGCTCTGAACCCAGCAGACATCACAGTCCTTTTCAAGATGTTCAGTAGCATGGATCCACCTCCTGTAGAGCTGGTCAGAATCTACATTTACATTTATGCATTTAGCAGATGCTTTTAACCCAAGTGACTTACTACAGAGGAACATAAGTCAACAATATGTATAGTATAAAAGTACCAGGTTTATTAGAAAGCTAGATTAGGAAACAAGCAAGAGCAAAGGAGAAAAGCAGAGAAGGAGAATCCTTAATACTTCTTGTTCTAACTCATTGTATATTCATGTTTCAAGGAATAGTTCATCCAAATAAATGAAAATGTCGTTTCAAACCCGTAAGACTTCCGTTCTTCTTTGAAACACAAATAAAGATATTTTTATTGGAATCAGAGAACTTTCTGTCCATCCATTGAAAGTCTATTCACCCAAACCTCTGACGCTTCAAAACGTTCATAAAGAGATCGTAAAAGAAATCCATATGAATCGAGCGGTTTAATCCAAGTCCTCTGAAGAGACACGATCACTTAACATGATGAACAGGTTTAATTTAGGCTTATGTTTACATATAAACATTGATCAGAGAATGTACATAGAGCACTCAAGGTAAACAGAAGCTCAATCATACTGTATTTGCTTTACATGCAAGCATGCTTGAGCGTTCGTTTACCAAATTTGTATGCTTGCTGATCAAAGTTTATATATGAATTAAAGCCTAAATTAAATCTGTTTGTCATATAAAGTGTGTTTCTTCAGAAGACTTAAATTAAACCTGCTCGATTCATATGGATTTCTTTTACTATCTCTTTATGAACATTTTGAAGCGTTTTGGGAGATTTGGAGCGGCATGAGGGTGATGACATAATTTTCATTATGTTTTCAAGTTATGAAAATGCACACAAATCTACTATATTTCTACTATATACACTTTGTTCCTAGCTTAACAAAAACCTACAGACAAGTGTATTGACTAAACTGCTCTTCTCACCATGTAGATCAGAGTTCCTGCCTTCTTGGATCTGTTCATGCTATCGCTATTTAAACCCGGAGCTAAAATCAACCAGGACCACAAGCACAAATACATCCACATCTTAGCGTACGCCGCTAGTGTTGTGGAAACATGGAAAAAGGTGTGTAATAAATACACACTTAACACGTATTTTTAAAAACATATTTGTCATTTATTTTCCAGAAATGTTGCGGTGGGTTACATAAACTGACTCTTATTTCTAGAACAAGCGTGTGAATATAAATAAGGATGAGCTGAAGTCCACCTCAAAGGCCATTGAGACGGTTCATAATCTCTGCTGCAATGAGAACAAGGGAGCTACTGAGCTAGTGGCAGAACTCAGCACATTATACCAGTGCATAAGGTATGAACAAACACATTTATCTTTAAAGGGCTAGTTCACCCAAAAATTTTAATTATGTCATCATTTACTCACCCTCAAGTTGTTCCAAACCTGTATGAATTTCTTTCTTCTGCTGAACACAAAAGAAGATATTTTGAAGAATGTCAGAAACCAAACAGTTGATGGACCCCATCGACTTCCATAGCATTTTTTCCATACTATGGAGGTCAATGGGGTTAAATTTTGGGTGAACTATCCCTTTAATGCTTGTGCATGTAAAAACCAATGCAAGCTGTACAATCTCCTCAGATGGAGAGTTTTTGCAGTGTCATTGCACCTATGACCTAGCCTGACAAGCCAGACCCACATCAAGATGTTGGGTCTGGGAACACACCATTGGCAGGGCTCAATCCGAGGGGCGGGATAAACGGTTGTCTTTCAAATTTCCTCTGCACGCAATAGGATAGCGCTACAACCAACCAGAGCAACGAAGAAGGTGAAGCGGAGCTAGTTGATAGATTAAACTTTTGCCGTATCCGGTCGGCAAAACTCCGAACACATCTTCCTTTTTAAGAATGACTTCAGTGCCGTTCTTTGTTCTTTTCTCAAAGAAAAGCTTAACTCCAAGTCTTCCAGAGTCGCGGCCAAAGCCGCGCCAGCTTCTTTGTTTTCAAGTAGCACGTGGAACCGTCGCAACTCTGCCGTCATTATGTTAAGCCCACCCACCGACTCTATACACAATGTGATTGGCCTGACTAGAGTTTGGTTTTTCAAGCTCGCAAGCCAACGGAGAGTTGCTAGATGACCCTGCTGCCGCTAGGGTGCGTCTAGATTTCTAGGCTGTGCAGTGCTGTTAATTGTGACAGCACTTGATATCATCTGCATGTGGGTTGTGTACATAATATTTTTGGGAAGTTAACATGTTCTGCCATGTGATATACACTACAATTAAAAAATTTGGGGTCAGTAATATTTTTTACATGTTTTTGACAGTCTCTTATGCTCAGATATTGCTATTTCTGTATTTGTGTGCAGGTTTTCAGTGGTAGCTATGGGAGTGCTGAAGTGGGTTGACTGGACAGTGTCTGAGCCTCGTTACTTCCAGTTACAGACGGACCACACTCCTGTCCATCTAGCACTGCTGGATGAGGTAACCCTAACTTCCATGTCAAACTAGTATATTTGGGTTTAATCATACCAACAAGATATCAACTGGTCACTACCCAAACCATTATTTTGAAGATACTGATTCTACATATTTTAAGAATAAATCTGTCTTTATTTCTCAGATCAGCACATGCCATCCGCTCCTCCATCCTCAGGTGTTGCAGTTGCTCATCAAACTGTTTGAGACGGAGCACTCGCAGCTTGATGTCATGGAGCAGGTTTGTAAGAGACAGACTGCATAAACTCCAGTGCTCAGATTCATAGCTAAATTCTGACTGTTGTGTTTTATTTTAGCTGGAGCTCAAGAAGACCTTACTGGACCGTATGGTTCACCTGTTGAGTCGAGGTTACGTTCTTCCAGTGGTCAGCTACATCCGCAAATGTCTGGAGAAGCTCAACACAGATATTTCACTCATCAGATACTTTGTTACAGAGGTGAAGCTCAGGTCATTTCTTAATAGAGTGCTTGACGAAGGTCTTTGACCAAAACATTGCCACTTTTAATCTTTTCTAAATAAAGGGAGAATAACAGTGTGCAGATCTTCTTTGTATTATCTCATTTTCTAATAGATTTCCTCATTGAGTGCTTTATTCATTCACCGGCAGTTCTCTGAAGTCTTCTTGTCCCTCTTTGATTTTGGACAGGTTCTAGATGTGATAACACCGCCATATACCTCAGACTTTGTCCAGCTGTTTTTGCCCATTCTAGAAAACGACAGCATAGCGGGAACAATCCGCACTGAGGGAGAACATGACCCTGTAGCTGAGTTCATTGGTGAGTTGTCCAGTTGTTTTTAAAACAAAAATATGATTCATGAGATTTGAATGGACCATGAATATGTTTTTTTTCTAGTACTTTTAAAAGTACCTTTTAACTCTTTCCCCTCCAGCGTTTTTGTTGAAAAAGTTGATAGCCAGCGCCAGCATTTTTTAATTTTCTCAACTTTCATGGCCCCCAGAATATTTTGTTGTATGAATATCTGAACATGCAATATATCAAAAGAAAGAACAGAAACTCTGCTTTTAAACTACAGCAAAAAAAAAAAAAAACATTTTATTTTAGCTTCATGCATTCTTTTTTTATCAACACTTGAATGTGGGTAAGTTTCATTAAAAAAAAGCACCATTTTGAAAAAAAAGCTGAGAACACCCCCACTTGACAAAGTGGAATTCACTTAAAAAATGGTACCCGGGGAAGTGCTTAGGGAAGTTTGCGAGTGTATGTCTACAAGCGATGCCTCCAGGAACTGATTTAGAGGAACCATGATACACATGCTATTCAGAATTATGCAGATTTATACCTGCTTATTAATCTCCAATTTTGCATTGTAGCTCACTGCAAATCCAACTTTATCATGATGAACTAATACCACATTAGAAGTTGGTGGGACGTTTGAAAAGGACCCACTCTGACCAGAGCACTCTTCATGGACGGACAGCCAATTACAGTGTACATAACTTTTGTGTTGACTCTTTTTAAAGAAAATATTGACATCTTTGAACTTTGAATGTGTGTACTGAGGTCATAACCCTTAGAGCCTCTATTTTGCTTTGAAACAAGTTGTGATGTTGGTTTTCCTTTTTGTATAAATATCTTTTTTATTAAAGTCACCATGAAATCAAAAATTTTGTTTTAATGGAATATTATAGTATTTATTATTAATTATTTCTGTGCACATTTTTTTTTAGTTTGTGCATAATTTTATAATTTTTAATCAAAATAAGACAATAGCAAATCACAAATGATCAAATCATTTCTCCATGGACAAAAGTCCCATCCTACATTTTTTCTTGTTCAAGAAGCCGTTTCACTCAGATATACGTCACAATAGAGAAGACTGTGGCTGCGTCCGAAATCACGTACCATGTGAGTAGGTACTACATTTGAATTTAAACGAACTTTGCGACCGTTAAAAAAGTATGTTCTATATAGTATGAATGAGTGTAGTATGAATGTAATCCGGACATACTACATCTGCCATGTTGTCGTTATAATGTGACCTAACAGTGTCAGTTACGTCCCTTCACCTCCATTCATAAATAGTCTCCCGTGCCAAGCCCAACCCCTGAAAAACGACCCCACATCGTAATCCCCCCTCCAGCAAACTTTACACTTGGCGCACAGTGCAGTCAGGCAAGTACCGTTCTCCTGGCAACCGCCAACCCAGAGTCATCCATCGGATTGCCAGACAGAGAAGCGTGATTCGCCCAATCAAAGGCCCAAAGTATTCATTAAAACTAAAGTTGTAGTCCATGGCTGTTGTTACTGACAATGAATACAGACAGTTTAGATGTTGGTAATTCGGCCTGATGTACCACTCATTTTAAATACAATAACAAAATTAAAATAACAAGGAGTAAAACCTGATAAGACTTTTATTGAGTGTGATTGAAAACAGTGCAGTGATGACATGGTTTGACAGATGCATTAAAGCAAAAAAAAGAATCAAACTCTACTTTTGCTTTTAATACGCCAAAGCAAACCCAAAACCTATAGGCACATATCGGCACACAAGTCATTAGATGATCATTTGGCCATTTAAAACATCCTAAAATGTGAAATGTCCTTGTATAAAAAACAACAATGGATTGCTTTTCCCTTTGTTCATTAAGTGGGGTAGAAGACCATTTAAAAAAAAAACATACATCTGTACAATTTCTGATAAATCATTCCTGAGATCTCCATTAAAAACTAAAAAAACAAAACAAACCTCTGCATCTGATCTTGGGCAGCATCAGAAAATCATTCTTGCCCTGGATATAAATGCCCTCTAGAATTTGGTAAGTTTGAAGACTGCAATTTCTCTATTAAAAACATGTCACAGGCATCTACAGGTAGTTCTTGGGTACGATGGGGTCTCCGTACATGCAGTCCTCTTCAATGGCGAGATTGTAATGGCTCCCACTGCCGCCCTTGTATGCACTGGTGACTATTCTGAGCCAGCCTTTCTCTCCCTAAATAACAAAACAGCAGGACATACATTCAACATTTTAATTTGTGTGTAGGGATTCACCAGTGTAACTTTTCAGGATTTGCTTACCCATGGCTCTCCCCAAGAATTACGGACGACCCAGTACTCCACTCCACTCTCATCAACACCCCAACCAGCTACAGATACGATGTGGTTTATATAGGGATCCTGTACGTACTCCGAATACAAGCCACCAGTGTACGCATCAAGCTTGTCTGTCGCCATGATCCCACAACTACAAAGGCAAAGAGTCAAAGGGTCAAAAAAATCTCCAAACGTTGGTTCACCTAATCAAACAAATCCGGTCTGTATACCTGATGGGTCCTCCAGAATAGATCTCAGCTTTCATCTTGTCCAGTCCACTGACTGAGCCATAGTCTCCAACTTTCCAGACCGTGAAGTTCTTTACAACATTGCACACGCCAAAGGTTGTGCAAGTTCCACACTGATTAAAGTAGTTACAGTCTGGAAAAAAAAAATCAGAAATGCACATTAAATTATAACTGCATAGCCAATCAAGCAAGATGCCCACCAGACAACTTTTTTTTTTACCCTGATCCTTGGCCTGGTAGTTGTTGCAGGTTTCATCAGGAATGCCTTTAGTGTTTGCATATTCCCACACGCCAGAATGATCTCCCCCATTGCAGGAACCCGCATTGCCACAGTCAATCACGTTCTGGACAGAGAGATAGGCAGATGGCCATGCTGCTTTCCGCTTGATGTTGATGCGATCTAAAAATAAAGAGATAAATCAAGTCACAGGCTGACAAAAAAAACAGGAATTTTAGATTTTTTTCCCCCTTTTACAACAAAGGGTCAGTAAAAAAAAAGAAAAGAAAAAGGTGCTTCACCTTCAGAATTTTTATATTTTATATATATATAAATCATTTTTTTAAATAGTTTATTTATTGTTTGTATTATTTCTATTTTTTAATCATTTTATTATTTATTGCATTTTATTTTTCAAGGCTGTTACCAAAATTACAGAGCCCCGCACATGAAGTGGACAAAAAATATATATATATATTGTGGCCATGAATTAAGAATTCATTCCCTCATGTAGATAGATTTAGTAAATCATGACTGCGTTATAATTAATTTTCTCATTTTGATTTAAGTAAAACAAGGGATCAGATTATTACAACATAGCCAGTATTTATTAAAACGGGGAAATAAATTATTACTTTGTGGCCACAATTACCTAAAACGAGGGAACGAATGAATAAAACAAGGGAATGAATTCTTAAAGGTGCACTGTGTAAATTTTAGCGGCATCTAGTGGTGAGGTTGGGAATTGCAACCGTTCACCCCTCCCTTTCGAAGCACACCGAGAAGCTACAGTGGCCGACACAGGACAAAGATGTTATCGTCTGAGACAGCAGGGAGTAGCTAGCGCTCTATAGGGCAGTTTGTCCGTTTAGGGCTACTGTAGAAACATGGCGGCGCAAAATGGTGACTTCACTTTAAGATGGACCTGTATGTAGATTGAAATGGCTCATTCTAAGGTAATAAAAACATAACGGTTCATTATGTAAGGTTTTTATACACCACTGAAAACATAGTTATGTATATTATATTGCATTTCTGTCAATATATCCTCAAATATTACACAGTGCACCTTTAATTCAGTATATTTTCTCTGCTTGCCATGTGCAGTGCTCCGTACAAAATAGATGAGGTCATCCTACCAACTATTGATGGTTGGTTAATATGTCATAGCTGATCTAACATGTACTCCACACTATTGTGGAAAGTGTCAGTAAAGCTTGATTAAAAGGAAGTGGCATGTTCACAAATATGCTGAACTGGTTGATCTCAAACATGCAGATCAGGAAAATATCTTTAGGTCATAACTACAGATCAGATGAGAGTCAGGTGGTAGGCAGAACAAAAATAAAATGGCATAAATGTCATAATTGCATATGACAGTTCCAGGCCATTGCAATTTTAATGATTCAACAACCATGTGATTTTCTGTACCATCACCCTATGTCATTCTGTGCTTTGTCTGAATGTGGCCAAAATAGGGTTATGAGGCTACAATAGGGCTGGTAATGTACCAAAATATCTGTTCACAAAACATGTCTTCTATTACTCACCCTCATGAGAATCCCATATGATTCTCTTTTTTTTAATGGGAAAAACCAGCCAGGACATTTTGCTAAATATTTCCTTTTGTGAATCACAGGAACTAATTAAAAAACAGCTGACAGCCATCCTGAATGTCTGATTAAGCCTGTTTTTTAACTAACAAAGTTCTAGTTAATTCCTCTTGAGTGAGTGCTGCACCTTTTCTCCAATCAACTTTTAACTGCACCTCCTTTTCAGTTGGTTGAGCACCCCTTCTTGAACCTCTTGTGATTCACACACACAAACCTTTTTATCAACATTTTCCCTCACCTGCAAAAGCACTAGTACTTCCATGTGCCCAGCACGAGCCGCAGTACTGGGGTATGTGTTGGTTGCGTGTGGTGCTGACGTAGTTGACGCCGTCTATGTTTCTCCAGTCCCATATTTTGGGGAGGTCTTTTAAATTCATATATTCATAAGGACGTGGTCCAGTCCTGAAGAATACAAGAAAAAGTTAGTCCTGTCCACTGTATACTCTTCAGTGAGCACAACAACACTGAAAGGGCATTCACAGCAAGCACCCAAGGGGCCATGTAGGAAAAACCAGCAAAAAACCTCATGCACAGGCCATCTGTTCTTCAGTTAACAACCAAAAATGGGAAATGAACCTTGAGGGCATGACATTTATAATTATAAAAGAAACAGGTGTCAAACGGTCTCATGATGGCTACCTTTTCACCACTCTGCTGTGTTTTTCTCTTAATAATTTCATGTGCCGAATTGCCATGACGTGAGCCGCCTGTAGTACACTGGGCGACAATTGAGCCAAAAAATTAAAAAGAGATGATCAAATAATGGTAAATCTGATTCATGCATTACGCTGGAAATCGAAAGTCAATATGAATGCATTGCATTGTGGGATACAGTATGCTGTGGTCAAAAGTGTAAAATTCACATGTTACATGACAAAAATAGTAAAAGTAGTAGTTAATCTGAACATAGCCCATATGAGCCAGAATAAAAATATATAATATCATAATAATGTACCAACGCTCAGCTTGATATCTAACAGTTGCAGGAGCACAATAATAAAGGGATAGTTCACACAAAAATAAATTGTCATCATTTACTCGCCCTTATGTCTTCTGTTGAACGCAAAAGAAGATATTTTGAAGAATGTTGGAAACCAAACAGTTAACGAAAAAGCCACTGACTGACATAGTAGGAAAAAGAGGTTTCTGGATACCAACATTTTTCAAAATATCTTTTTTTGCGTTCAACAGAAAAAAGAAACTCATAAAGATTTGTAACTTGAGGGTGACCGAATTTAAATTTTGGGGTGAACAATCCCGCTATGTACAAGAAAATACATTAGCATAAAATAAAATAATAAAAAAAAACAGTTACAAGAAATCATTTAAAAATATTTTCATATTTCTCAGCATGAGATTACCTAGAACAGTTATGGTAGCTTACAAACCTACAGACCCAGAACAGAAAATAACCATTTATTTTTTACCTCTTTTAGAACAGGTTTCAAAAGAAGTACAACTTAACTTAGGCTATTAAACCTACACGTATGGTTTGTTCAAAGTATGTTTAGCATTCATAGGATAGCATAGGAGTGTATTACTCGCTAGTGACATACCATATCCTAAACTGCTGCCTAGGTAGGCAGCTCACTAGATTTTGAGACAGTCCTAGTGTAGGATTTCTTGCACTACTCAAGTATACAAATCATATCCTGCGTAAGTTTTATAAAGGTTAGAAAAATGATGGCCTGTCATACTTCACTCCTTGTAGGTTTCTCCTCGGCTGGGGTCTGTAACAGGGCTCATTCTCATTAAAATACCGTCCGGCGAAAACACCCGACAGAGTAAACAGATAAAAGAGCAGCACGCGAGCCATGTTGAATCTCAGGCGGTCATATGATCATCACATGCGTCTGCACTGCGGTTTTATTCTTCGTGTCTTCCCGGAGGCGTGGAGAAAGTATCGAAACTAACTCTCGTATTGGGCTTCTCCTAACGAGAAATAAGTATTAGGGGGTGAGCGGGGCACAACGCAGGGTTAGTTGTAACACACATATGGTTTAAAGCTTTCCACACATGCCAGCATGACGAAACTTAGTGAATTTACTAGTTGCCATATCAATACTATATAGAGAATTGCACCAAAATTAAAAAATCTTTGGAAGATATCACTGAACATTTATTTAATCATAGCAAAAGTTCCTACTTAAAGTAAAGTTTTAATCTCTGTTTTTTGTGTTTATTTAAAATTAGACAAATCTGATATTATATTTTTACATCTTCCATCTGTTATTTAACAGTTGAGATAGTTCTTTAAAGGAACACGCCGAATTTTTGGGACTTATTCACTGTATCCCCCAGAGTTAGATAAGTCCATACATACCATTTTAGCCTAGCTTAGCACAAAGACTGGAGGTAAACGGCTCCATCTAGCCTACTGCTCAATAAATGACAAAATAACACCATGTTGTGATGTGTATAGTTACATCGTGTACTAAGACCGACGGAAAATGAAAAGTTGCAATTTTCTAGACCGATATGGCTAGGGACTATACTCTCATTCCTGCGTAATAATCAAGGAACTTTGCTGCCGTACCATGGGTGCAGCGGCGCAATGATATTACGCAGCGCCTGAAAATAGTCCCCAGCACGCTCTCTGTGCAAGCAGGTTGTCACATTGGTTATGTTGACGGAAGTTAGCCTATTTTCAGGCGCTGCGTAATATTGCGCCGCTGCACCCATGGTACGGCAGCAAAGTTCCTTTGAAGCCATATTTTGATGCTGTTCTTCAAAAAGAAGGTGAATATAGCAAAGTTGTGGCCTTCAGCCAAGAAGATCACATCCACTTCCACAATGCTAAAACCACCTGGTAAGTCTTCGCTCACAAAAATAAAGGCATCCTATTTTTAAAATGCCATATCACCATTATAGTCACTGAGGTGTTTTATTGAGCAACATTTTAAACTACAGTATCAACCAGCCATCCTCGTCATCTCTGTAGTCAGATATTTATTTTAAATGTCTGTCTAAAACATCAAACCCTTTGTACAGGAACCTGGTTACACTAGAGGATGTTGTATTACAGCCATCTGTGGAGTCCAGCAGAAAAATGGACGTGTTTTACACACACAGCTCCAAAATGTCCTGCGTTCGTGACCTAGGAGAAGCATCTAAAAACAGCTTGTCTGCTAGACCACAGGATGTACAGCTGTCTGAACTCCTAAACCTGGACACAAAATCAAAGAGGGTAGGTAGTTTATGATTATTAAAATCACAAACAGCTATTGTGCAGTCTTACAATTTAAAAATACTCTTGGAAAATTAAACATTTATCCACAGGGCTCCTCTCTCTGATATAATTTCTTGTTTTATCATATTACATATATTTGAGTGTGTTGAAAGTTATGTTATAATGCTACTCTGTGTGTTCGCTCGGCAGCTACTATGAGACACTTGTTCACACTGCAGTGAGCTAGATCGATATTAGGCACGGTAAAACGGTACTCATGGTAAATCAAGAAAACCAGATTTAAACAATAAGACTAACTGTGTTGAGCTATAGAACAATGATTAGTTTTAGTGTATCAGTTCCTCACCTGTCTAATAAAACACATAATATATTAAAGCATCTTTGGTGTTTCCATGGTTTCTACAAAATAAAACTGGAAATTGAAGGTAATGCGGGTATGATGTCATTGATAGGTGACGCACGGATACGGTCCATGTCCTGGTTAAAACTGCTGATTTCTCTGAATTTAAACGTTCTTGGAAACATTTGGGATAATGTAATTTGGGATAATGTAAGTACACAAGTCAATCTAGCGGTTGTTGGATATTTTAATCCAAAAATCTTACATATTGTGCCTTTAAGATTTTTTTCCTGTATTTTTCATTATCGTATCATGGGACAGGTACTCCATACATCTAGTTATAAAATAAAAACTGAAGAGGTGTATTCAAATAATTTTTCTATAAATGGAAATTTGAATTTTTAAATAACTCAAGTGTCATGTCACTGTCCCATACGCATCTGTTTTTTTTCCTGCATATTGCACAGGTCAACATCGATGCAAAGATTATCCAGGAGGTGCGCAAGGGAAACAGTGTTATATGGGATGGATGGTATCTTCCAAGAACTGAGTATACTGTAGCAGATTCTACAGGCTACATTAGTTTAACGATCTGGTGTGAGCACAACATTACTGTTGGAGAATGGTACAGCATCACAAATGTCTCTGTGAGAAAGTTCAGGGGCAAAACATCCCTCTCAACTACCAAAAACACACAGATTGTCAACATCACATCTCAAGGTACAGCAGTTGCTGTTAAAGTTCCAACAGAAACCATAAAATGTGACATCATTGGTGCAAACATTAAGAATATCTTCATTTGTCCTCGTTCACACACACTCGAGGACGTGACATTGTCAAGCCCCACTGTGTATTGTTTCTCATGCAACACGCATTATAAAACCACTGCCATCATAATGAAGATCAGCGGTCACCTGGATCTTAAACCAGAAACAGGAAATGTTGTGGAGGCAAACATTGAAGATGAAGTCATCAGATCAGTGCTCACAGTGAAGCCCGCCGCATCATGAGAGGACATTATTCAGAGCCTCATTGCTCTGCCACCCATGCAGATTACAATTTGCCAGAACATCGTTGTAAAGATGGAAGATGTTCCTCAGAAGGCTGAAATCAAGTCTGAAGCAGAGCTGCATGTTAAAGTGGAGCCCGTGGAAGAATCTACTGACTTTTATTCACCTCCAGATCATGGCATTCTAATCAGTTCACAAGTCAGAAAAAGAAAATCTACAGATTGAGCCTGATCATAGAAGAAATGTCAACCTTTAGGGGTCTAGTGGAGTCAATGCCTCGATGGGTCAGGGCTGTTTTGGCAGCAAAAGGGGAACCAACACATTAGGAAGGTGGTCATAATGTTATGCCTGATCGGTGTATATCATTATATATATATATATATATAATATATACACACACACATACTGTATATACATACACATCTTTTTACATATATAAAAACAAAAGTAGGTTCTAGAATAAAATGTTCTTAAATTTATATTTTGTTTGTTTTTAAGAGGAAATCTTTTATCAGAAAATAATTTTTTAAATATATACCTCCAAATTATTTCTAATTACAAGTCAGCTACATTATACGTTATAGAAATGTTTTTAATATTTAAGTATGTAATATAAGTTTATTGGTGTTGATAAATTGATTGTGATGTTATTCCCCTTTGCATAAAACATGTGGGTTTTATATTACCTTTGAATAATTGCATTAACAAACATGAACACACTTTTTTTTATCCATTTACTCTAAAAAGTAATTTTATCACATTCCATATTCTTAATTTGCCACAAAATTGGCATCAAAAGTGGATATGGCCGTCAGCTCACATTTAGTGTAAATAAAAAAAAAAACACATTGACATTGTGATTGTGACATCATTTATGTTTGAAATGAAAATCAAATGATTGCATTTTAAACATTTTCTTGTTGAAAAAAAGAAAGAAAACATTAAAGACCTTGGTACAGTATTTGCAGTATCAGGTGTTCCTTACCATCCATACAACATTCCCTATGGCAACTTCAAAACAACAAACTGTGAAAGATTCACATGTACATTACGAAACATTGAGACAACGTCGCACTTTTATTTAAATTCATAACGGTGTATACTGTCAACTTTACTGAGGGAGGTTATCTGTGGTGGTCAGTACAGGATGGGATAGAGCAAGGAGTGTGTGTGTGTGTGTGTGTTAGATGCAACATTTGTGAGAGAACATGTACGAGGCGTAACTGATATTTTGTTTTGAAGATTAAGATCCGTTTGAATTCATCTTAGACGAGTCTCCTCCTCTTGCAATCCCTCTCCATCTTGTCTTCATCTTTGACTGTGGCGGCCCCCAACGGGGACACGGAGTTGAGTAAGGGGTCCTCAGATGCCTGGCCGAACAGAGCCAAGAGCATGGCCACACCAAAACCAGTGGCTCGCTCCCCCTGTTGACAATTCAGATTGATGAGTTATTAATAATTCTTGAAGAAATATTATTAATTTCAAATTCTGCTCAGTATATACACTCACAGCATGGACAGGTGAAGCGATGTCCACATGTACCCAAATGCCTGGCCAATCAAAACCCAGATGAGAGCCAATGAAGAGGCCAGCACAGGAGCTCTGAGCATTCTCACGGTCCTGTGGACACAGAACATGCTTGTAAAGTCCATTCAGGTCAAAATCGTTAAATTACTATTACAACTATTTAAAATAAAATTTTAGCCTAGGTTGTGGAGAACTGACAAACCAATTCAGACAACAATAAAATAATATAAAAATAAAACAAACACTCTTTATCCCTTTTCACTCCACACCCATCTCTTCCATTTTTCCTCACCGCCACAGAGTTCTTCATGTCGGCCACAGCTGAGGTGAATTCACTGAAGTGAAGCTCGGGGCAGTAGACCAGAGGATGCGCCAGGTCTCCGCTGCTGCGGCCCGCTCTCACACAAGCAGCCTCCCACTGCTCACTGTTGGTCATCACAGCAGCGTGATGCTTCCCTGTGGAGATTCCCTACAAGAGGAAACAGCAGACATTAAAGGCAACATAAAGCAGGAGAGACACAGAATGTCTAAGTAGGGTGGGACTTTATTTCTTTGATTGGGAATTAAATAGATAAACAAAAAAGTTACAATTCCATATAAGAACGAAACCGCATGTTATAAAATGCAATATATACACTACAGATCAGACATTGTTGTCTGTAATATTTCAAGATTACAAGTCTCTTATGCTCACCAAACATAGTTCAAACATAGTAAAGATAGTCAAAAAATATTACAATTTAAAAATGTTTTCTATTTTCATGTTTTTTTACATTTCTGTGATGCAAAGCTGAATTTTAATCATCATTACTGCAGTCTTCAGTGTCACATGATCCTTCAGAAATCATTCTAATGTGCTGATTTGCTCCTCAAGAAACATTTTTTATATTGGCAATGTTGAAATCAGTTGTGCTGCTTCATATTTTGGTGGAAACTGTGACTTTTTTTAACAGGATTCTTCTAAAGAACAGCATATGTTTAAAATATAAATATTTTGTAACAATATACATGCCTTTACTGTCCCTTTTGATAAATTTAATGCATCCTTGCTGAATAAAAGTAGATCAGCAACACCGATCATCATAATATTCAAAGGGATTTTTGTCAGCACCAGTGAGGATCTCTGATTAAAATGCATTACAAACTTTGTCTTTGTCATGCATTTTAGTCACGGAGATCCTCACTGGTGCTGACAAAAATCCCTGTGTGATTCAGTGTTCCCTCTTAAAGACAAAAGGTTCCATCACATGATTATGAACATACAAATACTAAGTTAAAAAGTAGCCAGTTTTTGCTAAGATCCAAAGTTCAACAGCCATAAAGCAGTTTAAAACAGCAATGTGTTAGCTGATAAACAGAGATATGGTTTGGGTTCTGGATTTCCTCCAGTTTTTCCTGATATCATGTGACATTTTAAATTCTCTTTTTACGCTTAGCTTGAAAAAAAATCTGGCCCAGAAATCTTGTCTCAAACACTTTATATCAATATACAAGATCTTGTTCCTAGTCAAAACCTGTAAAAACTTGTACTCACATATCTCACTGAAGATGACTGCTTTGAAATTTAATATGGAATTATTATCTTTTCAGGCTTAAGAATAGAAAAGAAGATCATATGTCAGCACGAACACACCTGAGCGCCGGTCAGCGTTGCCATGTCCAGTATGATGTCCGCAGAGAGATCTTTGCTTGCATATACAACACCATCAGAGAGCACCAGCCTCCCTTCAGCATCGGTGTTGTTTATCTCCACCGTCCTGAGAAACAATGGAAACACACCTCCGTTTGTCAAAGTGCATGTGGCTGGATAAGACACAACCAGTTACACATCAATAGTTGACATGCCGACACTTACTTTCCAGAGTACAGAGTGTGTATATCATCTGGTCGAGTGGCTGTAGGTCCCACTGAGTTCTCAGCCAGGCAGAAGACGGCATGAAGGTTGTCTTTAAAGCCCTGAGACAAAAATCACAGGAATAAATTAAATTTTAACACGTATTTAAATAGAAAATGGCTATTTTAAATTGCAATAATATTTCTCAATATTACTGTATTTTAGATCAAATAAACGCAGCCTTGGTGAGGAAAAGAGACTTTAAATGTGCAGTCATGAAATCAAACACCCTCCTATAAACAAAATATTAGATGGTCACTGTGGACACATTTGGGATTAATACCAGGTGTAAAGTGCAATACGTCTCAACTGCCCACTTGTGATTAGACCACCTGAGCCGGGGTTAGGACCTTTAATGTAGCAGCCAGTGATCTTCTAGCTACCAAAACGATAAATCTCTTTGAAGTACCTGTTTAACAGTAGCTTTAAAAGCTCCTAAAATGGCCGCGGCTCCTCCACAGTCTCTCTTCATTCCTGGCATTGTGGTCTATAGGGGGAGGAAAAAAGAAAATGTAAAAATCAATATATCTTAAATGGTGTCATTGCAGATACACTATATTTTTGCCAAAAGTTTTGGGATGCCTGACTTTACATGAACTTTAATGACATCCCATTCTAAATCCGTAGGGTTTAATATGGAATTGGCCCACCCTTTGCAGCTATAACGGTTTCAACTCTTCTGGGAAGGCTTTCCACAAGGTTTAGGAGTGTGTTTATGGGAATTTTTTGACCATTCTTCTAGAAGCGCATTTGTGAGGTCA
The DNA here is from genome assembly GCA_039654625.1 of Rhinogobio ventralis. Lineage (NCBI taxonomy): Eukaryota > Metazoa > Chordata > Actinopteri > Cypriniformes > Gobionidae > Rhinogobio > Rhinogobio ventralis. Next base: position 36,195,063 of record CM077205.1, on the reverse strand, counting down.
GGCACTGACGTTGGATGAGAAGGCATGGCTCGCAGTCTCTGCTCTAATTCATCCCAAAGGTGTTCTATCAGGTTGAGGCCAGGACTCTGTGCAGGCCAGTCAAGTTCCTCCACACCAAACTCACTCATCCATGTCTTTATGGACTTTGCTTTGTGCACTGGTGCGCAATCATGTTGGAACAGGAAGGGGCCATCCCCAAACTGTTCCCACAAAGTTGGGAACATGAAACTGTCCAAAATGTCTTGGTATGCTGAAGCATTAAGAGTTCCTCTCACTGGAACTAAGGGGCCAAGACCAACCCCTGAAAAACAACCCCACACCATAATCCCCCCTCCACCAAACTTTACACTTGGCACAAAGCAGTCAGGCAAGTACCGTTCTCCTGGCAACCGCCAAACCCAGACTCATCCATAGGATTGCCAGACAGAGAAGCGTGATTCGTCACTCCAGAGAACACGTCTCCACTGCTCTAGAGTCCAGTGGCGGCATGCTTTACACCACTGCATCCAACGCTTTGCATTGCACTTGGAGATGCAAGGCTTGGATGAGCTGCTCGGCCATGGAAACCCATTCCATGAAGCTCTCTACGCACTGTTCTTGAGCTAATCTGTAGGCCACATGAAGTTTGGAGGTCTGTAACTATGACTTCTGCACACCTCAGCATGCATTGACCCCGCTCTGTGATTTTACGTGGCCTACCACTTCGTGGCTGAGTTGCTGTTGTTCCCAATAATAATACCACTAACAGTTGACCGTGGAATATTTAGTATTAAGGAAATTTCACTTATGGACTTATTGCACAGGTGGCAACCTATCACGGTACCACGCTTGAATTCACTGAGCTCCTGAGAGCGACCCATTCTTTCAGGAATGTTTGTAGAAGCGTCTGCATGCCTAGTGCTTGATTTATACACCTGTGGCCATGGAAGTGATTGGAACACCTGAATTCAATGATTTGGAGGGGTGTCCCAATACTTTTGGGAATATAGTGTATAACGTGATGTTTCAAGGTGAAGTGTGTCATTTCTGTGCGGCACCAAACAGCATTGCAAAATATCTGTCTTTTTTGGTATGACGAACTTCCACTCTGATGGAATTTTTTTGTTATTTATAGTATACACTGCACATTAGACAGGAATGGGCTTAATATTAATACCCTCCCAAAATTACACACTTCACTTTTAAGAAAAAAACTTGAGTATTCTGCCCATCTTTTAGTGCACTAGGCTGACGGTGAGGAGCAGTATTTACTTTGCCCTTGATGCTGAGACCACCGGTGTCGTAGACAATGCCTTTGCCCACCCAGGCAATGGTCTGTGTGGCACCTGAGGGGGTATGGCTAAGAACAGCCAATGCAGGAGGATGCTGGGCAGCTTTACCAACTCCGTAGATGCCTAAAGAGAGAGTGATTTTGCACACATGAACATATGCACAGGGTGACAGTCGCTTGCATTTTCAAGCTTAAAATGACATGCACAATGCCAGAAAAGCTTCTAAAGCCCTAAGTCAGCAGTTGTAAAATAACATATCCATGAACGCAAGCTAATTTTTTCTCATCATAGATCAAAACACGTTGCAATCTGCTGACTTTAAAGAACAAACTCATGACTACCTCCAAAGCCCTTTTGTTTCAGTTCTTCTCCTCTAATTATAGTTGGAGTGATGCCTAAGCCGGTCCCCACGGCTTTGATTTCCTGCAGAAGATTGCATAAAATATCATGAGTGGAGTTCATTTCAGCAATAATATAATGTTTGTTAATTGAAATAAAATGAAATATAAATGTTTAATGAAAAATGTTAACTTCCTGAAATAAAATAAGTTGAAGTTCAAAAATGACTAAAACTGAAGTAAAAATTAAACTTTACAATAAGTTGACATTAAGTACATTTGTTAACATGAACCAACAATGAAAAATATTTCTAAAGCATTTATTAATCTTAGTTAATTTCAGCATTTACTAATACATTAATAAGATCAAAAGTTGTCTCTGTTCATATTATTTCATGGACCTGAGCTAACATGATAAAAAGAACAGTTGTATTTTTATTAACTAACATTAACAAAAAATTATAATAATGACAAAGGCCTTTAACAAATCTACTAAAACAAACTAAAATTAAAATGAAATCTAAAAATAAAAGCCATTTAAAAACATTAATACAATCCATAACAGTATATAAATAATACTAAAAGCAGTGTTTCACAGAGATATACAAACACAGAGGAAAACCGCTTGCCTCCAGGAAGTCATCAGTATTCATCTCGCTGCATGGAGTGTCCACGATTCGAGCAGCCAGACGAACTCCATCCGCTGCATTGGCAAGACACTGGAAACAAACACTTGCACATTCATACGGATGTAATAGAATGATGCATAAACGTTTATGAACTAGTAACATTGGCTTGAGCTGATTGTAAGGTAGCCATCTGTGGCATGAGGAAGTAGATCTGAGCACTTTACCTCCAGTGTGGAGACCTCCAGGGGACCGTTGTCCTGACCCACAGACACAAACTCCACAGTGACGTGCTTCTTCTCTGTCCTGCGAGAAGACGCTGAGCGGCGGGTGAACAGCGGGAAAGCTCGGGCAATGGCACACGCTGATGCGAACACATCAGAACCCTCGCACACCATCTGAGAAGCCAATAATAATGTACCATTTCAGCTAATGTGAAATTTGAAGAAATGCTTCAAGCGGCATCAACAGCATTTGTGGCATAATACTGACTGCAATAGAAAACTACAAATTGTAACATTTAACGTGTTAGGGCAATACATTTGAAACACTTTTCTGTTGCAAACGGAAATATGTCTTTCTATAAACATGATTTTTGAATGGTTATACAGTGATAAAATTATTTTCTGTGGTACCTGATTAGACTGTGGTAGACATAGCGCTAACTATAACATTCAATATGTAATTCAATAACTAATTCTGTATTTAATATCTTTCAAAATGTGTATATTTCAATATATATACACAATTTTCTGTTGTATCTTTAATATAGTCACACACACATTATACACTCTGACTTTCACTGAATACGTTTCATTAAATGAAAGTGTCACCATGTTTATAAGAGGGAGAAGGAGAAACAGAGATTGTACACATCACATGGAAATTATGAACAACAGAAAAAGGAAATGAAGACTAACCATTAAGCCACAAGCTATCAAGAACAATGCAGTCTGCATTCAAACATTGCATGCAACTGCAAACATTATTTATCTAGTTTATTTGAACAAAAGGACTAAGTTTTATAGGAAAAACGATGAAAAGGGACTCAAGTAGAGTTATAAGCACGTGTGAAATGAGACTAACCACAATGCAGCGGTTGTTGCCGGCAGGCAGGCAGGTTCGGACCAGACGGGTGAGGAAGTGGGCAGATGATGGGCTGTTGTGACGGCTGACTCGTGAAGGAAGGGCTGCAACGGCTGCATGACTCAAATACAGCGGGCAACTATCCGTAGGGTTGGGGTTCAAAGAAGACAAAGCTGCCTGCCATATCTGAATGCAAATACAGACACAGCAAACATAAACAAAAAAATGGTAGTACACTGCAACATTATTTGCTAGTGTACCTGAAACCTAATACAGTGTGAAGAAAAATAGCATACATGGACAGGCAACAACATCAGCAAATCGAGACTGTCAGGTCTATCAGGAAATCTTGATGATAAATGTTCACTTGCCTGATTTGACGAAGCATTACTAACACAACATGATGTACTTGAAATTAAGTACTAAGGCTGTATGACAGTATTAACATCAGACGTGCTGATTATCATATTCTTAAACATTGGTATATACATTGTACACCAAAATATGTTAATGAATACCCCAGATATTACCATGGTGGTACCATGTCCAAAATACCATAGCATTACTATTACCATGGTGTAAGTGGTATTAAATATTACTCGAAGTACGTTACCCTAATACCATAGTATGCCCCAAAAAACATAATATCGCAATGGTCTTTATATCTCAAAGCCATGTCATTACTCTTGTATATCTCCAGAAATCATATCCAATATCAATAGACAGGGACACCATGGTACCTTTTGTTAGTAGAAAAAAAAACTGTAAAATAAGAGTCATATTTCATTCAATTCAGAGCCAATCAAGAATAATAACTGATTGTATATAATCGTAAATGCAGATTAGCGGTCTGTTACACAACACTAGTCAGATTTCTCCCTAACTTTAGCCGGTAAGCTAACGTCATTGTGTGTTTACAAGCTGAGCCACTTTTTATTAATCATTACGTACCTCTTTTGTGACCACTGGCTGCAGTTTCCCTTTCACCTGGGTCCAGTTGATCTGTTGCAGATTGGCGAGCTGGCCGACGATTAGGACCGGGCGGCTTTGCGGCTCTGAGTCCCCGGCAGAAGCCTTGAACTCGAGCAGAACGTTCGCCATCTTCCACCCGAATGACGGTCTCACAGAAGGAGGATGCACTTTAACCTTCCGCTTCTCCTGTCCGTCTCGCGAGCCCTTGTGCTGGTACTCATTCAATACAATACCTGTATCAAAGAGCCACGTCATGTTTTGTACTTTAAACACATAACACGAGGCATAAACACATTTTAACTATGACCAACTGAGCAAATATGAAATTTGCTGATATTTACGGCCAAAAAGTAAGATAAAATTCGTCTTGTAATGTAATATAAATCCGTGAGATCTTTATGACAGAACAGCACTTCTTACATAAACTGCATATAAATATCAGTTGTCACTCGACATCTTCCAATATGACATGGTTTAATGTAATATCTTAGTAAGGTGATGATCAGTGTTGTGTGACGTAATCAGATTACTGTTTTCAAGTAACTAGTAAAGTAACGCATTACTTTTAAATTTACAACAAACCACCTGACTTACTTTTTCAAATAAGTAACGCAAGTTACTTTGTTTTTCAATTTATTGACTGACAGCTCTTCTGTCCCCATGTTGAGAGAAATCAATTTGCATTTATTTATTCATTTCACTTTTGGTGTGAAAGGGCCTTTACATTTGCCAAAAATAGAAAAATTGATAAAAAACATGTTACATTACTTTCCATAAAAAGTAACGCAGTTACTTTTTTTAAGGGAGTAATGCAATATTGTAAAGCATTACTTTTAAAAATAACTTTCCCCAACACTGGTGGTAATGGTTAAAAAAAGGAGTCAAAAATGTATACCAACACGTGACTTTTATATATATATATGTTTTAATTTCATTAAAAACATGTTTACAGAAGGTTCAGATAGCATACAGTAGTACCGTAATGGCAGAAAAATATTATAATATTCACACTGGGTTTCACGGCAAAACCATGGAGAAAACCACAAGAAATGGATTTAAGCCTTGAATGTGCAGTTATATTTTCTTCTTACCTTCCAAAATAACATAAGAACAAACGGTCTCTGGATCATTTTCAACTTAATCATTTTACCCCATCATACAGTAGTGGTGCAATTACCCTTTACAAAATCCAACAGGAATTGATTTTTGAAAGGACAGAAAAAAGTAAATCATCAATACAACATACAAAAAAAAAAAAAAAGACAAGAGACAGCCCAGGCTCCAGACATTGCTACCAACGGACAACAATAGAACTCCATAAACTCTGTACACGTATTTGCATCTAAAATAAATAATTTCATCTTGTACAGGGAACAGTAGTTGTACAGTCAGTCAGCAGACCTGACTGAGCTTCAGTCTGGGACTGAAGGTCAAAGTTCAGTTTAAGATCAAAGGTCAGACTGTTGTGACAACACCAATGAAACATGGACAAGCAAAGCTTTTAAAAAGACATCCAAGTTTAGAGCACAGATGTCCACACTTTAAGGCAAGGAACAGAGTGAAGCAAAAAATCTTGATGAATCACTCCCTCGTTTCACTGAATAAATCACTGAAATTATACTGATATCATGACAACAACACTGCCATTAAAACAGACAAACACATGATGGTATATTATACGCCTCCACCGACATTAGCAGAGGAAATAACGCTCAGTTATGAACGCTCATAAAGGACAATGTAACATTCAGTTCATTCATTACCGGTCATAATCCCAATGCTATACGTTTTACCTCATAGAAATAAAAAAAATTAAAAGTTTTGTAGAAAGAACATGCTTCAACTATGTGTTCCTCATTCTTCATCTTCCTCCATGGTTGATTGGAGTGTCAGTGCTTCTCCTCTCTCACACACACACACACACACACACACACACACACACACACACACACACACACACACACACACACACACACACACACACACACACACACACACACACACACACACACACACACACACACACACACACACACACACACACACACACACACACACACACACACACACACACACACACACACACACAAAAGTGGAAATACCAAAAGATTGAGTTGTGGAAAAACACAGAATTTGTGACATCACATTAAACACACACACACATCCTTACTTACAAGCAATCTGATTCAAAGGCAGCTTTCACTGTGGGATGGTTTGTGAGGTTTCACTGTAGACATTACTGAAAACAAGAAAGTGTGACTCCTTTGAAAACATGTTCAGGTGAAACTTAACCCCAAATTCAAATTTATTTGGATGGCCATTAAGCTCACTCCTGCTTATTTTACATTATTCTTAATGGTGATTCCCATTAGATTTGTAGAATTGTTATACAGTAAAAATACTGTAATACTGCAATACTGTACATCTGTAATTTTTGCTTTGAAAATTAAATTCTGCATTACAGTAATGAGAACTGAGAGGGGAAATGTGATTCACAGTGCAAAAAGAAATAAACAATAAAATAATGGGGAAAATATGAAGCATTAACAAGGTTTTTAGGATATATATAATTTCATAGTTTGTTGTTTTGGGGTGAAATACGACCTGGACATTCTTTTGAAGAGATTCACTCAAGCACATCTGATCATCTTCAAGGAGAGCTACAGACCTCTGAGGATACCTTATCTTTTCACATCGTCTTCCTGTTTACTCATCAAAATAGATGACAAGGGCGGTTGAGACAAACATGCAGCCACACTCATTAGTGCTGGGCTTGTGCGGGACAAATTAAGAAAATCTGCCCTCTGGTGACAACTGAAAGGACTAACACTGCCTCTCACTGCAGAATTAAACATGAACTGTTTGCAAACTCGGTGGCCAGCAGTGGGAGTCCTTATCTGCTTCATTTTGTTGTGTAGTATTTTAAAACATAAGCACTATCTGTTCGACAAATAATCCACCCTCAATCAATATTCTTGAACGTCAGCATGCATACCCACTCACACTCACACACGTATGTTTTTTTCTCATTCATACAGGTAGATCCCTCCTAGAGGCCATGGAATGATTCATCTAAACTTTGTCCCGAACAGAATAAGTATTAGAACAACAACTATGACAAAGAGAATTAAAATGACCAACATCTTGCGGTTTTTCTTCTGGTACTGTTCAGCCTAACAAAGAAAAAAAGAAAAAATGAGTGTGCTTTTTATATTTTCTATGCAATATTACTTGTAAATTGTCATGTGGATATTGCAAAGTACATTAATATTACACAACAAGAGACTGAAAAAGTAAATGAAAGCAATTAACCCATGACATGTTACTTAACACATCATCAGGCTTGATAAGGGTCTCACCTTTTGCAGCTGCTGCAACCCCTCGTCTGTTTTGACACAAGCTTGCTCCACATTGAAGTCGATTCTGTCGAGGACTGTGCCCTGAAATGAATATACATTAACATTAATGCAGAGGTCTTCAACCCTGCTCTGACTCAATCAGCTCCCTAACTTGTGAAAATTATTTATTAATTCTTATTTAATTCATATTAAATTAATATTTCCCCAACATTGTATATATACAGTAAAAGTCAAAAGTTTGGAAACATTACTAATTTTAATGTTTTTGAAAGAAGTCTCTTATGTTCATCAAGCCTACATTTATTTGAAGAATCCTGAAAAAAGTATCACAGGTTATAAAAACATATTAAGCAGCAAAAATCATATTAGAATGATTTCTGAAGGATCATGTGACACTGAAGACTGGAGTAATGGCTGATGAAAGTTCAGCTTTGCATCACAGAAATAAATTATATTTTAAAATAGATCAAAATAGAACATTTCACAATATTACAATTTTGTTTTCTGTATTTTTGATAAAATGAATGCAGTGTGTTAGGTCAGGTTTATGTATGTATATATAAGAGTCTAAAATAGCAGTTAAGATGGAACCTGCTCTATTTAATATTTTTCCATTAAGAAGAACACTGACCTGTTCAACAACCATTCCAGCGAGATCTCTAAATATCTCATTAAGGTCAGAGATGGACTGAACAATCTGTCGAATTTCTCTCTCCCGCTCTTCTACTATCACTGTGTTCTGCTGAACCAGAACTAGTTGGTCATCTGTAAATCCCTAAGAGAGTGAGAAAGACACTTAGTCACACACAGATAGATGTCAGCCGTGTACTGACAGCATAACAATAATAATATACATATACAATTTCATATTATGGCCAATATCAAAGCATTCACTTGAAAGGTCTGGAATTTAGAATTTACACACTTCAAAAGACATTAGGCATCAAAACATTATAAGTGTTTAATAATAGTTTTGATATAAAAGTATGATGTTTAAAATGGATATTATCTGCTTCCAACAATAGTGCCCCAATATGTAAACACGTGCTATGTAGTATAAATACTTAAACATTTGGAATTAGTGATGAAAGAAATAGGGATATGTAGAGCATTTGTAAAACATTCTCACTCTGTCATATAACGCGATATCTTCATCTTCCTCCACAAGAGGACCAGAGTCAAAAAAGTGCTTGGATCTTTCTTCACGGTTTTTCATGCCTGAAAATAAAAGCAAATCAAAGAACTGAGCATACAGCGAAAAATGTCAGCATTTTGTATTTCAAAGAGCCTCAATTTAAGGATGAATGGAAGCTAAGGAAAAGGAAAGAACAACACCTCTTGCTTAACATTAAGTCAATATTGTTATATAGGCCAATCAGGAAATCTTATGAATCCACTGAGAGAGAAAAATAAGTCCTGTACACTTCTCTACACTGAAGAAAAACTTGATTTCAACATGACTTCACATAGGTTTACTTCAAATTTCTTTAGAGAGAAGTATTATTTTTCCTATTTTTACCCAAAATAGGGTGTTGTGAGATATATTGTGTACATGCATATAATGCAATGTCTGTTTTATGTGTACTTGTAGCCGGAGGGCGCCCTTGAGCAGAAAGTCTACAAGTGAGACTCATAGGCCATTTCCCAAATGGCACCCTATTACCCTAACGGTCTTACTACAAGTCTGCACTTTCATGACATATTTGACTATTGGGAAGAAGTCCGCCGACCCTCATCATCCACATCATCCGCAAAAATGACAAAAAAACTGTTTGTATTATGCTGCCAGGCCAGTAGTTGACGATGTCACTTTGTAAAGAAACACTACGTGCTTATAGACTGAACACGTAATAAGCATGTGCATTATGTCACTTTTCACAAATTTTGTAGTTTACATGGAGACGATAACAATATCGTTTTCAAAAACTAGCCCTTTGAATCCCGTTTTCAAAAGTTTGCATTTTCAGGCTCCAAAAACACAGTTGTCATGTAAATGATTGGCCAAAGTGCATAAAAAGTTTAGTTTTTAGTTGAAAATGGTGTCGTGTTAACAGCTCCTTATTCAATTAAAACTTTGCAATTTCATAAATCACACTAAGCCAAATCGCAATTTTGGTTTATTTCAGTTAATCGTGCAGCCCTAGATTAACCTCAGACACAAACGTGGCGAGGGGGGCGTGGTTTCACGAGGTCTGCACAGACGGAGAGAGTTGGGAGACGAGTGGTAAGTAAGTAGGTCAAGTGCATGATTATAAACACCTGTGTCTGCTTGCAGTAATTGGCGCGGAGAGACCGGATAAAGCCACGCTGGAACAATGGCCAGAGAGGGAGACCAGCTGAGGACTCGTGGGTGACAGAGCTGAGGAGAGCCGGACGATACTGTGTTTACAGAGACGAGTTTATACGTTTATGACAGAGCGCGTGACGCAAGTTTTTGTTGTTATTGAGAAAATAAAACCCACAAGTCTCAATTTAACGCCGACCCTGTCTTCTTCCTTTCCAACAACGAACTTTATAACAAACAAGCACACAACAAACGGCTCCGTCTTACACACATGCACAACTGTATCGCCATCGTGCTACTATATTTTGTGTTTCTGTGTGCATAGACCTACGTTTTAGGTAGCCTGACTGTGTGTGTCTGAAGTTGATTGACAGTTCTTGAAGGCTCTGGGCCAATGAAGAGACCACATTGGTCAACAGCCTGTTTTCTTGCTCTGTACAATGATGACTCTGAGTCTGCAGCCCCGTCACGGCCCGCTGGCACCTGTGAAACATCTACACACACATATGCAGATGCTGAAATTTGCTTAGTTTTACGATGTGTGCAGTGATCAATTGCTGTAGTTTTCTTTTGTGTCCACTTCAACCTCTTTAGTTATAACAGATGTCACTGTAATAAACATGATTTATGTGTGTGTGTGTGTTATTATACCTGTGTAATTTCCTGTGTAGTGATCTCGATGGCATGTTCCTCCTCACTGCTGTCATCTAGCGTGGGACGGTTCATGTGTTTGTCGTGCAGACTAGCCAGTTCCTTCATCTTCTGACGAATACGTGTGATTTCATACTGAATCTGTGGGAACAAGGAACTCACTGTTCACTCTCTGCACCAAAATTGAGATGACAAGAACATTCCAGCTGAACTAACATCTTAATGTTACTTCTAAATGTCATACTTTTGTTTGTTGACTATGGATTATGTACACGAAAATCAAATATCTATAGGTTCAAGATGACCTAGAACCACATTAGTCCTACAAGTAAATTAATGATTTAATAAATTTATTTTAGAATTTGTGTACAATGAGAATTAATATACACTATCGTTCAAAAGTTTGGGGTTGGTAAGATTTTTTTTTATGTTTTTGAAAGAAGTCTCTTAGGTTCATCAAGGCTGCATTCATATGAAAGAAAATACAGTAAAATTGTGAAATATATTTCAAATAACTTTTCTATTTGAATATATTTTAAAATGTAATTTATTTCTGTGATGCAAAGCTGAATTTTCAGCATCATTACTCCATTCTTCAATGTCACACTTCAGAAATCAGTCTAATGTGCTGATTTGGTGCTCAAGAAACCATTACCATTATCAATGTTGAAAACCGTTCATATTTTTGTGGAAACGTGATACATTTTTTTTTCAGGATTCTTTGATGAATCAACATTATAAATGTCTTTGCTGTCACTTTTGATAAATTTAATATGCCCTTGCTTAATAAAAGTAATAATTTCTTCCTAAATAATCTTAATAAACCCACACTTTTAAATGGTAGTTTATTCATAATACAAGCAGCATGTTTCTGCTATAACCTACTGTTCACATGTTTTTATTTGAACAAACTAAGGGATGAGTCTAAATTATTTTCTATAGTAAATGTATTTCTCCTCCACATATGCCATCGGTAGAGCTTTACTTTTTCTGAAACTGGACCATTCTTTTAATGTCACTGATCAACAGTGCATCCTGTTCTTTGTTTTAAGCGTTCCTAAAAAAAGAATCGAATTACCTCATCCACTCCTTCCACCCATTTAGGTGGGAGTCTCTTTGTGACACCGATAGCAGCCTCAGGATCCAAACTAATGCCTGACACCAGGGCCATACGGTCATCAGCCAACTAACAGACAGAGAGACAAGACAGTTAAGATTATCTGTACAATAAATTGAAATACAGTAAACCTGTAAAAAGTAGCTGCATTATGTATTACTATTGTTAACTAAAAGCATTTTTAAATTAGGCTAAATATTTAAAGGGATAGTTCACCCAAAAATGAAAATTCTTTCATTAATTACTCACCCTCATGTCGTACCAAACCGTAAGACTTGATCGCTTTACAGATTGAATTTAGGCTTTAATTCACATATTAATATTAAAGCTGCAGTCCATAAGTTTTACCTCTTTGTTGCCATCTCTGTTTGAACCTTGAAATTACAGTTATTTGCGGAGTTATCGTTACGTGGGTTGTGCATCGGTGCGGCTCCTCAGCCCGGAAGAATCTAATGTTTTGAGGTGTATGTGTGGGTTGTGTATCAATGCACAAGTTGTCAACGATGATTGTCATTTTGAACTTTCTGGATTACAAGCCGCCATCAAAATGACAAGTTTAATTACTCCAGCTGCTGTAAGAAGAGGCCACAAACGATCCGCCACCTGCAGCATCCACACACACGATATAGCCTACTAGCCGTGACTCCTTTATGTATTCAGACGTGACGTAACGACGCAAAGATGAACGGCAGAAGCTCTTATTTCCCGCGGAAACCCACCAGTACCACTCAAACACATTATTACAAGCTTACCGTTGTGAATCAGCCTAAGGTAAGGAGATGGCTGAATACGTACTTGCTCTCAAATTGTTTTGGATTATTTTTAACCAAAAAAAAAAAGTGTTACGGACTGCAGCTTTAACCAGTGAACATAAACAGAAGCTCAACCGAACCCATGTAACACGAGAATGAACCTCATTGGTTCTCACACGTCAAGCGAACATGCTTGAGCTTCCGTTTACCATATCTGATGTGTGCGTTGATGTTTATATATGTGAATAAAAGCCTAAATTTAATTTGTTCATCATATAAAGAGACCGACTCTCTTCAGAAAATTTGGGATAAACTGCTCAATTCCTGTGGATTAGTTTTACGATCTCTTTATTACCTTTTTTATGTGTAAAAGAGGTAGTTGTGTAGCTGTCAATGGAGGGACAGAAAGGGTTTAATTTTTATGGGTTTGGAACGACATGAGAGTTAGTAATTGATGACAGAACTTTCATTTTTGGGAGAACTAACCCTTTAATAAACAAAAACACGAGGAGTTTAAAAACTCCTTAAAAATAGAAAATTGAACAATCCTACTTTATCCTACTATTGCTCTATTATATTATCATCAGACAAGCTCTTGCTCTTTTCTAAAGTCTGTGTAAGTTCTGTGTGTTTGGAAAGTTTTGAACGCATTCCCTCATTCCTAAATGAGCATGTAGATCAACATTTTATTGTGGTAAATTAACTAATTAATTTCAACAGGACGTTCTGTAAAGCTCATCCAAGTTAGCAACCGTAACCAAGGGGGCAGAGCTTAGCAATGGGATGTCGATTCGGACCTACCCATAACCTTAGGTTAAAGCGTCAAGTTTACCTCATCAAACTCCTAATGTGATTGGAAGAGCCGGCGAAGTCCCATCCAATGAGAGGAGAGGTAGAAGAGAAGGGGAGGGACATGAGGAGTGAGAGCAGAGGAGCCCAAGACAAAAAGCAGTGATCAGCATCAAAAAGACTGACAGCAGGACTTGGACAGAACTGGACAAATCAGGAACAAAAACCAATAAATGCAAATTGTTACTTATACGTTAATGAAGAATATGGAAATACATATGTATGTGCATTATGTATATAAAATGCACCACGTTGCTTTTAAGTTTCAAGGCATGTAAGATTTGTCCATTCCAGCCCAATAACTTCAACATCTCAATCCTACTGTACAATTGTGCTACTGATTCAGAAACTCACTAGATAAGATATTAGGTTTGGAAAATCTACCCACATTCTGATGTTACTGAATTTTTAAAATGCAATAAAAGATTAAGCTGGAAGATAAATCCTATTTTTAACCCAAAACAACACAGTGACATCATTACTGTAGATCTGAACAATGAATGCACGGCAGAAGATTCAGTCAGGATTTTGCAAGAGCTGGATCACAAGAAGTGCAAACAGGGAAAAATCAACATGCAAGCATATAGTAAGGAATGGAGCCACTACACCAGACAAAACACAAGCAGGCATGATATATGACTGGAATGACGTCCGTGCTAGTAACTTTGTCGCTCTTCACAGCTTTAAATATTGCACTGGCAGACATACACAATCTGTCTGTTGAGACCCAATCAATACCCTATAAAGATACAGGACTATTTAAAATTGTGCTGGATACCAGGCCGCCCACCAGCATCAAAGAGAAAGAAAAATGTGATCCATAGATCTTTCCTACAGATTAGTTATGTAAGATTGGAAAACAAAACGTACTGCCTCCCTCTGGAGTATCATTTTTAGAACGGTAAAAACATAACTAGACAAAGTAAAGTTGTCTCAGAAACCTTTTACAAATGTAGCAATAAAGTTGCATTACAGTTATTAATGATGCATTAAAATGCATAAAAAGCAGGTATTATAACAGCTTAGAGACATTTACGGGAATGTGATATATATTTTTATGCAAATTTAACTAGTTTAACTTTGCATTATATAAACTCCCAGATAACCAGAATTTATAAATAATTAAATACAATTATTTTATATCATTATTTTACAAATTTCACAAAAAAGTTCACAAACTACAATTCAAAGGTTTGGGGTCAATACGATTTTTGAAAAATAAATTAATACTTTAATTCAGCAAGGATGCATTAAATTGATCAAAAGGAATACATTTAATTATAAAATGTATTGATATAGAAAACGGTTATTTTAAAGTGTTATAATTAGTGCTGTCAAATCGATTAATCACATCCAAAAAAAGTTTGTGTTTACATAATATGTGTGTACTGTGTATAATTATCATGCATGTATATATTAAAAAAATATATATATTTATATATAAAATATTTATATTATATATATAGGCCTATATATATATATATATATATATATATATATATATATATATATATATATAAAAACATAAATTATATAAATATATATACAGTATATACATGTAAATATTTCTTAAATAGATTAATCGTAATTAATTGATTTGACAGCACTAGTTATATTTCATAATAATACTGTTTTCCTGCATTTTGATCAAATTAATGCAGCTTCTTTCATTAACATTCATTGTCTGAAACATTAAAAAAATCTTACCAAAACCAAACTTTTGAACGGTAGTGTATACTAAATTTGACATTACAATGCCATAATATATGATACAATAAATACAAAGTAAATATTACCCCGCTAATATTTTCCTCACTTACTTTGACTACAATGACAATATAAAAGCCAATGAACCGGTTTAATATTGTTCCACATACAGTATAAATGGATAGGAAAATAAACATTTAAGGGGGTGATCATGTATATTGTGGGGTCACTGGCATCATGATGTTCCCTGCAGATAGACTGATGATTTAAACGTCCGCAAACTAGCACGACCATCACGTTTTTAGTAAATTCATTGCCATTCCCGAGTGAGTTAAATCAAAATGCGACTGTATGGAAACGGTTTCATGATCAGCTAGCTGCTTTGCACAGACCTGCCAGCTCCGCACACAGCAAACAAAACACTTGAGGTTTGCTGGACAACTGACACCAACAAACATCACTAGCTAGGGATGTTGTCTAGCTAGCTCAGAATCCAACACACACACGCGAAAACATTCAATTCAGACAATGAACGTTAGACTCACCGCAGCATTGCTACGTGTATTCAGAGTACGACGGGGGTCGTATGTACTCACTTGCTCAGCCAAAATCTGCCGGTTTTGGATTGCATTGTTCCGCATTAATAAGAAGGCATCGGTTAGTCGCCGAGTTGCCATGGCTACGCAATACAAGAGGATCGTAAAATAAAATAAATACAGGCTGCCTCGATGGCTGTCTTGAGATTATTTACTCAGCTCGTCGTCAAGGCAGCTGCTGGCTACTTAACTAGCGAGCTAGCCTGCAAAACGGCAGGCAGGCTCGGCCAGCAACTCAGCGCCTCCGATTTCGAGAGTTTTCTGTTCACTTTTAGACCAATGCAGCCCTGGGTCTATATCCTGTAAAGTACTACAACATTACAAGACCGACAACCCAAGTTTTCCGCTCGGTTTGGGTCGCAAATGGATCATGTCTGTGACTTCCGAATACGTGACCGTGACATCACAATGAAACTTCCGCTTTGGGCAATGAATATGCAAAAATCAGAGACGTTTTTATTAATTTTTTTAAGTTGTGACTTTTTTTAACCTTATAGTTTTATTTAGTAAATATCACATCATAAAAGCAATATTGTATTATTTCAGTATTTGTAAAACTGATGTTGCTTTGTTCACTTAAATATTCAACTATTTAATTTGTTAAAGAGTTTAAATTAAGTAGTAAAGTCCCGTTCACACCAAGAACAATAACTAAAAAGATATTACTACAAAGGTTATAAAGGTTTTTATTAGCGAACACGATATGTCGTTCTGTTTGTTTAAGCGCGTGCTTGTGCTCGAGCTCGTTAAAGCAGGATGGATTCTGATTGGCTGTCGATGTTTTTATCCGTCATCAGCTGGAAAAAAACGTTCTAAACGTGATATCGTTTCTCTGTGCCGTTATCGTTATAGCTGTGGTGTGAACTCTGCAATTCTATTATATTGAGAACGGTTTTTAGAACTATATCTTTATAGTTATCGTCCTTGGTGTGAACAGGCCTTTAGAGGAAGTTATTTATTTAACTCTAAATATTTATTTAACCCCAATTTATTTTTCTTTTCTTTTTTTGAATATGGAAAAATATAAAACTCATATATTTATTAGTTGAAAGCCATATAAATAAATGCATATTCGTACATTTTAAACCATTTTCAAATCAAATATGAGCATACAAATAATTCTGTTTAAAACCAATGATATAACGTCTCTTGAGTGGAGAATAATACGGCGACTCAGATGCGCCAATTAGCAATTCCACAATCTGCATTTGCGAAACGGTACCATTTGAAGTGTCACCACACGGCGGCAGTGTTTGCTACCTGAAAAATCACACGCACAGTGAACTCAGCGTAGACGATGATAGGGAAAACTCTTGTGTGAACGCTTGTAGAAAAAGTTTTACTCCAAATGTAGAAAACGTATGGATATCTATTAGCTGGGGATCTATTGAAGGGACAACTATGATAAAATACCTTTCTCCAGTGGCTGGGTGGGAAGGAGACTTTGAGGATCTGCACTGCTGTTGCTTTTCCCATGTGCAGAGCAACAGAGGACTAGTCATTTATCTCACTTAACAGTGTCTAAACTCCATCTGTGAAAACTGTAAACATGTCTAGTGATCTCCAGTTTTATTTTCTATCTATCTATCTATCTATCTATCTATCTATCTATCTATCTATCTATCTATCTATCTATCTATCTATCTATCTATCTGTCTGTCTGTCTATCTGTTGTCTATCTATATGTCTGTCTGTCTATCTATTGTTCTGTCTGTCCCTCCGTCCATCTGTCTATCTATTGTTCTGTCTGTCTGTCTGTCTATCTATCTATCATTTGTTATTTCATAGTTTTGATGACATAACTATCAATTTTACAGTGTGGAAAATAGTAATAAAGACTGCATAAGTATGTCCAAAAGTTTGACTAGTTTACATTTAAAAAAGAAAGATAAATGTTGCTTTATTTTCCAAGTGCTAACCAGTGTGACATGCCAAATCTGCTGGGTTTACGTAAGAAGAGCCCACCCCTGTTGACCTGCTGTCTATATAACTTAGAAGCGTGCATCTTAGGGAGACCCTTCAAAGATGTTCTGCAGGACTGGTGAAATTATTATTGCAAACTGCCAATTTATAACAACCTTGAAAAGGACCCTCCTGCCATGCTACATAAAGAACCGTGACTTACTGCCAAACACCAGCAGCCAGCCCCACAGGAACATCATTTGAAGATATGTGTGAGTGAACGGCTGGAAGTTAAACTACAATAATAGATCCAAGATTACAGAATATTCTGGAATAGACTATACATAATAAAATATTAAATAAAATATAAAGGCCTAATAAAACAAAGTTGAGGTTGCAGAATGAGAAAAGACAGACGTAACTGGAGGGTTTATATAATAAGAACACGAACAGACAACTACAGAATGTATATTGCATATAAAAGATCATAAGTGGAGAGCACAGTAATGTTAGGGAGGTTAACTGGGGCCATAAAGCAGACAAAACCCAGCAGTCTTTTACCTCATCTGGACAGTAACAGAAAAGAGAAGTTGTGACCAAGAGTAACAAGGACTTCACATAAAGAACAGCTCTGTAACCCAAATCCACTGCCTAAACTGTTCAAGACATTTTTATCATATTACACATCACATACTATACATTACCGATTGAAAGTTTGGGGTCAGTATATTTATTAATGTTTTTGAAAGACTTCTCAGATTTAATAAAAAATACAGTAAAAACTAATAATGTGATATATTGTTACAATTTAAATGTAGAAAATGTGTGTGTGTGTGTGTGTATAGTCAAGTCAAGTCAACTTTATTTATATAGCGCTTTTTACAATGCAGATTGTTTCAAAGCAGCTTCACAGTGATAAACAGGAAAATAATGCAACAGAATTTGATTCGGCTGTACAGCCGCTCTGGAGAAAACGGTGATGTCATCAGCTCATTTCAATTATCATATACACTCACCTAAAGGATTATTAGGAACACCATACTAATACTGTGTTTGACCCCCGTTCACCTTCAGAACTGCCTTAATTCTACGTGGCATTGATTCAACAAGGTGCTGAAAGCATTCTTTAGAAATGTTGGCCCATATTGATAGGATAGCATCTTGCAGTTGATGGAGATTTGTGGGATGCACATCCAGGGCACGAAGCTCCCGTTCCACCACATCCCAAAGATGCTCTATTGGGTTGAGATCTGGTGACTGTGGGGGCAATTTTAGTACAGTGAACTCATTGTCATGTTCAAGAAACCAATTTGAAATGATTCGAGCTTTGTGACATGGTGCATTATCCTGCTGGAAGTAGCCATCAGAGGATGGGTACATGGTGGTCATAAAGGGATGGACATGGTCAGAAACAATGCTCAGGTAGGCCGTGGCATTTAAACGATGCCCAATTGGCACTAAGGGGCCTAAAGTGTGCCAAGAAAACATCCCCCACACCATTACACCACCACCACCAGCCTGCACAGTGGTAACAAGGCATGATGGATCCATGTTCTCGTTCTGTTTACGCCAAATTCTGACTCTACCATCTGAATGTCTCAACAGAAATCGAGACTCATCAGACCAGGCAACATTTTTCCAGTCTTCAACTGTCCAATTTTGGTGAGCTCGTGCAAATTGTAGCCTCTTTTTCCTATTTGTAGTGGAGATGAGTGGTACCCGGTGGGGTCTTCTGCTGTTGTAGCCCATCCGCCTCAAGGTTGTGCGTGTTGTGGCTTCACAAATGCTTTGCTGCATACCTCGGTTGTAACAAAGTTCAGTCAAAGTTGCTCTTCTATCAGCTTGAATCAGTCGGCCCATTCTCCTCTGACCTCTAGCATCAACAAGGCATTTTCGCCCACAGGACTGCCGAATACTGGATGTTTTTCCCTTTTCACACCGTTCTTTGTAAACTCTAGAAATGGTTGTACGTGAAAATCCCAGTAACTGAGCAGATTGTGAAATACTCAGACCGGCCCGTCTGGCACCAACAACCATGCCACGCTCAAAATTGCTTAAATCACCTTTCTTTCCCATTCTGACATTCAGTTTGGAGTTCAGGAGATTGTCTTGACCAGGACCACACCCCTAAATGCATTGAAGCAACTGCCATGTGATTGGTTGATTAGATAATTGCATTAATGAGAAATTGAACAGGTGTTCCTAATAATCCTTTAGGTGAGTGTATATATATATATATATATATATATATATATATATATATATATATATATAAATATATATATATATATATACATTTTCTTTATATTTTGTGGAAATTCATTTTACTTTCATAATGCGACAAATTTCAAGGTAAAAAAGGATATTATGAGAAAAAAGGTAAGGTTGATTTTATCTGTCAGAAACTTTGGATTGTGAAAAATGGATGTCCAATAGCAGAACGGACTGACTTAATACAGTCATTTTAGTATGTTTACACAGACCATAATCTTCATCTATTTTGGCTTCAAATTTGTTTATTCAAATATTTACTCATCTTATTTATGATTATCTATGATCAAATAGATAATTATAAACTTTATAATGTATAAAGTTATAAATGTATAAAGTTTTAAGTTATAAATGACAAACTTTTTCCCATATCCTCACTTCTCCCACACTTCTCCCTCACGTCTCTCCTCTCTTTTTCCATCACTCAGCTAAGCACACTCTCTCTTTTCCCCTCACAGTTCAGTGTGAGATTCTCCGCTCTGCTTTATCTTAACTCTCCATGCGTACCCAAACCCTGATGGCCGTCCTCACACACACATGTACACAGACCCCGGCAGCCACATTCATCATGCTCCTTCGGCCCATTCATCACATCCTCCAGAGCCCCCACAGTTCTCTCAGACACAGGCATGGGGTTAGCAAACATCTCATGGAATTTAGGGCTGTGGTTGGGTTTTTAATGTTTTACAGCGAGCCTCTTGCAGTTCACAATTCCCCGCACGGAACTCACGGGGAAAGGAAGGAGAACGCATGTGTACGTAATATGAATGGTGTGTGCTCAAGTGCAAAAAGTCCCACAGACAGTTTACAGTGTAAATGCCTGAGTGATGACATTTATTTGCCCTTGACGGAAGAGGAATCTCTTTGATTGTGTTCGACCTGAGAGCCTGATAAGAGTGACAGCAACCTAGTGTTGCGCTCTATTTGATCTGTCACTAAAATATAGCAGGGCTATTAGCAAACGCCTTTGACATCACAATTTAAAGAAAGCCAGAAGGGATACAATCCATACAGTGTGTCTGAAATAAATAATACAGGTGTCTCATCTTTTGCCATTGAAAATGTAATTGAAAAACTGCTAATTGTGACATGCAACCTACCAAATTAATAAATGGTAACAATTTACAATAAGTTTTCAATTATTAACATTAGCCCTAATATGCAATATTAATTAATATACTTCAAATTGTTAATTCATGTTGTTCATAATGTTAATTTATACAGTTTTAAATAAACTTTATAGTAGTCAACTATTAAAAAATGTCAAACATTCACTGATGCTCCAGAAGGAAACACGATGCATTAAGAACGGGAAAACTTTTTGAATTTGAAGATCAGTGTAAATTGTATTTCATTTGTCTTCCGGGAAAATGTAAGTGTCTTCTGTTGCTTCTGAAGGGCAGTACTAAATTAAAAATTCTGTTTTCTTCTACGTCCTTGTCTGCATCGATGTGCAGTTACACATGCAGAGGGAGCATGTGTACTCCTGAGGGAGGGGTTCTGGCAGACCAATCACAGCACTTGCGGTCCGCGTGGAATTGACGCGTTGTTACATTTTTGGAGAGGTGCACGTCAGGGTACATCGTAGGCTACGCGTGCAACACACAGACTACCATGTAGCTACGGCGCGTACACTCTACGCAGAAGTATAAATTGGGCTTTAGTAGACATGTAGGTGCAACATTACTTATAGTCAATAGAATGTGTTAAAGGGACCATCAAAATAATGTGAAACCAAAAACTGAAGAATTTGCAGGACCTGAAGGATTTTTTTGGAAGAACATTGGGCAATTCTGCAAGGGGTAGCTATGTAAGCAATAAGGTACGAGAGGCTGTGCTGTATCGTGAATAAGTCACGGCTGAAGAGCGTTGTTAAGCACAACATGAAGCGGAGTTGTTCACGATAAAGCACTAGCCTTGCTTTTATAAAACAGTGTGCCAGTGTGCTTTTATAAATCAATGTATTAAGACCACATGTATAAATAGTTCCTGACCGTGAACAGCAACGAAGTCAAAAAAGGCAGTCTTTATGAGTGAGTCACTTAGTAGCAAATACTTTTATATTGAAAGGACTTAAACTTCTTGTGAACACAGAGCAACTGACAAATGCTTTGACAAGCGCTGTCAGTGTCAGGCACAGGAAAACCCCTTAACTGTTAAAAGGACAAGATATCGCAGCAGACATTCAAACTGATTTTTTATTATAACCATAGGACTGACCTGAAGGAAAATGCTATATCTAAATGCAGGTAATACACTGGCTCACTCGATCTTTCTCTCTCACAACACTCTAAGCTTCAATGAACATTATCAATGAGAACAAACATGTTTATGTTGCTAAGAGTGGTTGTTAAGGGTGTTGTGCAGTGATACACAGAACCGTTGGGTGAAGAGGTCATAGCCGTGTTTTATCCATAGACAAAAATATGGAAGTAGTGTCCGTGGCGTCAAAACTGAAGAGCATTTTTGAAGCCTAAAGTGGGCAGAGCTGGCCGTCGCCATCTTGGCAGCACGTCACTGCGAGCCACTCCCGGATAACTGAAAATGGGCAAAGAGGCGGGACATGGGTGGAGCTGAAGTGCCTGGTTGCTGAAACCACGCCCGCCTAGCTCGACTATAGTGGCAATCAGCCTGTCACTCAAGTGGCCACGCCCATAATTATACAGAACATTAAGGCTTAATATAATTTAAATTGAGTTATAAAAAAAAAATACACCCTACTCACAGTTGTCATGAAGGGCAAAATTAGCTGTATAGACCAAAACTACTTTTTCTACCAGGCTGTAAAAAAATTCTGCTGTAAAGTTGGCCATTTTGACATTGGGGAGATACAGATTTGACTCGCTTTTGGAGCCAGTCTCTAGCGGCCAGGATGAATTGCAGTTTAAGTCACTTCCATGTTGGATTCAAGAGAGAGCGCGGGAGGTTGCCGCTTGGTTTTTTATCGAGAATAAAGCACAGCTATTGACCAATCAGAACCAAGGACTGGAACTAAACATTAATAAGTAAACTTTTGAGCACGCCTGTATTCTGATAGATTTAAGGTAAGGTAAAAAATTATAATAATATTATATTTTATAAAATAATAATAATAAAATTATAATTTTTTTTACCTTACTTCTAGCACTTAGCTTCCACTAAGAAACCAGCATTATTCAATGTGCTATTTCATGCAGTGACTGACCAATAAGAATCAAGTAGCCTATCACAGACATCGTGTCATAAGCCATAATGTGGAATCTCCTTTCTGTCTTTTACGTACATAAATAGCCATAGCATCAGCTTCTGTTGTTCATTGACTCATCAGCACAAATGAGATATGTTGATATGACCGGAAAAGATTTGTGGCGATGCTGCAAACGTGAGGCTTCGTTTCGCCACCCGCGGCGGCCTCTCGCAACACCTGTCACCCAGCGGCCGTGAGCGGAGCGCCGTAGACATGTGTTCCTCAAACATTCCTTCCACATCGCTCATAAATCACCATTACCCGGACACTCAGCTCCGCCAGCTGGATCTCCCCTCTCAAGCGCACGGGGTGGACAACGATTTTTTAACTACATTTTTACAGGAGAAACTTTATACGAAAGTTATTTTTGGTGTATTTAGTGCATTTGAGAAATCGGATCTTACTTACAATGAACGCATGCATTTGTTTTGTAAACTTTCAGACGTTGGCTATTTAGACACGTTGACATGAGAAGGGTTAAAGGTGATTGATGATATGAGGACCAAAACGAATCATGTTTCCATAGACTGCCGAAACTGAACACACCTGCCACAAAACATGAATCACCTTTAAACGGCCATCATTGTTGGGTAGGCTTATTTTTATTTTATTTCACTGTACAAATGATAATATTATAATATTACAGAATAGACTAATAAAGGCACACTACAATTCAAAAGTTTGGGGTCAGTAAGACTTTTGAATAAAAAAGTATATTTTTATTCAAAAGCAACATTGATAATAATAAGAAATGTTTTCTTGAGGTCCAAATCAGCACATTAGAATAATTTAAGTGCCCCTATTATGGTTTTTCGAATATTCCCTTTCATGCAGTGTGTAATATAGCTGTTTGTGAATAAAAACAGTCTGCAAAGTTGTAAAGTCGAAAGTGCACGATAAATAAAGTTATTGTCTCCCAAAAGAAAGAATCGACTCTGAACCGCCTTAACGAGTCGTGTTTTTTGTTCGAATCCCACTGTGTGCCGGTTCTGCATCACTAGAAAAGATCAATTTGTGTAATGCCTGCCTATGTTGTACGTCATTTTACTGACGACTGCTTCTCAAATCTCAGAGTTCAACGCGGGATTTGCAAAACGCTTGCTCTTGAAAGATGGTTCAGTACTCAGTTTATTTGGACCAGCTCCTCAGAATCACAACCTGCAAGTATGAATAATTATTGATGCATATATTTTCTACCAGGTGTTTTATATTGTGCAAATTTCCGGCTAACTCACGTTAATACTGTCTTACTGAAATACTTCTGCTCATCAACTGTGGGTCACTATTACCTAAAACTGTGTCTATAAATGCAGACTGTCTGTCGTTCTTAATACTTTGAGTAAAGATAAAGGATGGAGCAAGATTTGTTTTACAAACTTTAATGTTACATCAGTCATTCACGTTAGTGCTGGGCTAACGTATGCGCTGTTATTGATACAGTTCCCGCATGTGCACCGCAATAAAGTAGAAATATATACATGGGTTTGTTGATGACATACTCTTGTTAATGCTGATGGAGAGGAATTACAGTTGCAACATCTTATAATCAACCTCAAAATGAGTAGCTTATCACTGAGAAACGTCATGCTCAAGCTGTCCTTATGATGGAGGTCCGGGTTGAATAACTAGTTCTTCCAATGTTTAATCTTCAGACTCGCGCTCAGATCGATATGGTAAAATCGATGTCATCGTTACTGTCTTTACAGTGTGTACAATCGCTGAGCTTTAGGAAGCCTCCAGAGCTGAAGTTCAGTTATGGTAATGGGAGTTTGTTTCCGACATGCACTGTAAGCGGTAGACCAATCACAACAGACTCTGGTCTGAGCTCTGACCAATCAGAGAAGAGCAGCTCGTGGAAAGGAGGGATTTAGAGAGACTGATTCATCCGTCCAGTGTTTTATGACCTTTAATGCATGTAAACCTGTTGTTGGAGACCTCCAAAACAAAATCAGGAGCCTTTAAAATAGCATAATAGGGGCACTTTAAGGATCATGAGACATCTATCTAGCCATCCATCCATCTATGAGATTATGAGTTTAAAAGTTCATTCAAGTAACTTTTTAACAAACAAATGAATGTTAGACACTAACAGGCACCTTTTCGATAATATTTAGTTCATTTGAATGGTCTTAATCGGGACGTTAAACACCAGTCCAGCAATTCTTTGGGGGTGTCCTATTTTTCCAGCTCTACGCCCTCAATTCTTCTAACACCTCTGCAATAACATTCTCAGTGTCTTTTGTTTTCTTTGCTTGTCATAGGCTATTAGCTTTGATAAAACGTCCATTACTCTTTTATGAGCGATGTTTCGGCAGGAGTTGAGGAAACCTCAAACTCTGACATGCACTGTGTCCCATAAGCTCTCACCACACATGGGCCGCTGGGATCAAATATCAATGCGAAATTCCTCATCGCTGAGCTACCTGGCCTGTCTATTATTGGCCCACATGCCACAGAGGGGGCGCAATGGTGGCATGATTATATAGGTGTTACAGACTGGATGGAATCTGAAGGGCAGAGGTTCAGACTATAAAGAATGTGAGGTTTTGTGTGTGTGTGTATGAGATAGAGAGAGTCAAAGGATGGAGAAGTTTGAGAAAAAGTTGCATTAAGAGACCAGAACAGTTTCTCAACTGGTTGCTTCAGGACGCAGATTTTACACTGAACAGCAATTGGTGACCAAACACAGTACCAAAATTGCTTAGTGCTTAAGTTAACACAAACTCCCTTAAAGGCACAATATGTAATTTTCGCCGCTAGAGGTCGCTTATTCAAAACAAAGGAGTAGCTTGATGGATCCTTGATTTCGCTGAATCATGGGAGTTGTTGTCTTCACCTTTATAGCTGGTGGAAAAGAATCTGACGGGACTCGGGCAGAAATCATATTCATGGATGAGCTCATGTATTACAGATTTATTAACATAACTGTAGTATGAAGCAGGGTGGAGCTGAATGAGGCGCTGGAGCGATTGCTAATGAGAGACGAGCGCGACACACGGCTCGAGAGCAGTGGAGCTTTTACTCTGCCGCAGACGAGCGCTTCCGCTTCTTCCACTCATGCGTATGTGGGGGAACGCAGTGTTGTTTTATCATATTACATACATTTGAGTGTGTTGAAAGTTATGTTATAATGCTACACTGTGTGTTCGCTCAGCGGCTACTATGAGACACTTGTTGCACATTGCAGTGAGCTAGATCGATATTAGCCGTGGTAAAACATGGTACTCGCGGTAAATCAAGAAAACCAGATTTAAACAATAAGACTAACTGTGTTGAGCTATAGAACAATGATTAGTTTTCTGTGGATGAATGTATCCAAACAGTTGCTCACCTGTCTAATAAAACACATGATATATTAAAGCGTCTTTGGTGTTTCCAAGGTTTCTACAAAATAAAACCGGAAACTGAGGGTAACGCGAGTATGATGTCATTGATAGGTGAAGCACGGACACGGTCCATGTCCTGGTTAAAATTGCTTATTTCTCCGAATTTAAACGTTCTTGGAAACATTTTGGATAATGTAAGTACACAAGTCAACAAAATATATAACATTGTTCTAGTGGTTTTTGGACATTTTAATCCAAAAATGTTACATATTGCGCCTTTAAAATAAAGCACTGAAATGTATTAATATTCATTCTCATAAAAAACGTGCAAAACGTATAAATTTAAGGGTACAACAGGGGTACGCTTGAAGGGATAACATTGTACCTTAATAACCCCTAAAAGTAAATAGTAGTTCCTTAAGGGTATTACTAATCTACGGTATAAAATGCACATTTTAAGGATAAAATACAGGTATAAGGAACAAAGTGGCCCCTTTAAGGGCACAGTGACAAGCTATTATACCCCTAAAGGTACAATTTTTGCACATTTTGTCTGACAGTGATAACGTGAACTAGGCTAAACAATTTTCAGAATCATTAAGACTGAATAGAACATTATCTGGAATTCTATAGAGTATATGGAAGGTATATTCCATGGTAAGGAAAAGTATGTTAAACTTTGCTTCTATTTTATCATCATCCATCAACACTGAAGATCAAAGCAACAAAACTGCATATGAACACAGCACACTCATGCACACTTCATTAACCGCAGACATACCACTCTTATCACAGGCAAGTCAACCTGCAAGTGAAACAGTGATCATTAGATAAACCTTCCTTTCTTCTTACTGTGTATATGGTACATAATGTGCACTCTATACAGTGACTTACAGTGTAGACACACACACACAACCTGGTTCGGGGGACTCACACACACACACACACACACACACACACACACACACCTGGTTTCGCTATCTTTGTGGGGACTTTCCATAGATGTAATGGTTTTTATACTGTACAAACTGTATATTCTTTCCCACAACACTAACCCTACCCCTAAACCTACCCATCACACAAAACTTTCTGCATTTTTACATTTTCAAAAAAACGAATTCTGTATGATGTATAAGCTTGTTTCCTCATGAGGACCTCAATTTAGGTCCCCACAGTGACACAACTCCTCATGAGTCTGTGTGCATTCAGGTTGAAGTCCCCACCGGGATAGAAAAACATGAACACACACATTTGAATTCCACTGTAAGTCTCAGAATAAGATATTCAGTTCTCTTGCCAAACACAACAGATGTTTTGCATGGTATGTGTGAAACTTCAGGGATTACCATCATTTACAGTGCTGCTTGTTTTTCCTACATCTCTCATCACTAGATTAATATACTTATCAAACTTCAGTGTAAAGTAGCATGGTTAGCATGAATTAGCAGGAATGTAAACCTGTACAAATAGACTTTATTCAAACTCAATGCTACATTTGTTTCGAAGCAGCCAGGGACATTTTCATATGTTTATATGTTTGCTGCCTTTAATACACTATACCATTCAAATGTTTGTGGTCAGATCTATTCTAGATCTTTCTATTTATCTAAGAATCCTGAAAAAAAAGATTCCAGTTTCCACAAAGATATTAAGCAGATATTAATAATAATAAATGTTTCTTGAGCATCAAATCAGCGTATTTCTGAAGAATCGTGTGGCACTTAAGACTGGAGTAATGATGCTGACAATTCAGCTTTGATCACAGGAATAAATTACATTTCAAAATAAATTGCAATAATATTTCACAATTCTGCTGTTTTTACTGTATCGTTATAGGATAATCCCATTCTAAGGTACTTTAAAGAACAGCATGCATGGTAATGCTCAAAGATATCATTCATGTCCCAAAAACATGTTGTAATATAATTTTTGTAAGCCAAATCAGAACAGACAGAATAATAAATGCATGTAAGTAATTTATTTATTGTCATGCCATATCATTCTGGAATGATACTTTCATTTGACGCAGAAAGAACTCGGATGAAATGCTGCTTATAAACATTTGAAACAAAGTGTTAAAGATGTTAAATAACGTGGTTAAGAAGAATGAGGAGGTTTTCACATATGCATTTAAAATAAATAAATGCATTACAAGAGAAACCGCAAGACTCATCATTTTTTCTTTTATGTCACTTTGAGTTGTTTGATGTTTTTCATCACCAGCGCTTCTCTATGATTATTAAAGGGTCTCTGGAGGAAAGTGTGTGCAAACATCTGCTGAAGAGATGGACTTTTTTTGGCTCTGTAATTAAAACAGATTTCTGGGTGTTTTGTGAAGGGGAAAAATGTCAGACACATGCACATATTTAACTAACTCCTCCAGTAAATCATCATCATTTGTCCTTAACCATTTTGCCTTACTAATTTGTATTTACATTTGCTATATAATCATAATCACAAGCCTTAAACCGTAACTTCATCCTGTGGCAGCCATCACTGAGAGGTCCTTCATATCTGTTCTACACTATTTAATTCTACATGGATGACCTGAAAGGTCATGAGGAGGAACAGACCATTAGCTGTTCTCTTTGCTACACTGAGTCTGGAATCTTGGGAATTCTATAGCTCTCGAGTTCATATCAAACAGAGAATTCTCCATTCTGGAACTTGGCTTCAGGGTTACAGGTTCTGGAGTTTTCTCTTTTCTTTTTAATTACAGGCTCAAGACTGGCTCTTTAAATATAGTACAGTATGTAGACAAACATTAGAGAATCCTGGGATATAGGGGGACTAGAGGATCTTAAGCTGGCGGATCAGGCACCTGTGGGTTGTCCACAGGAGACACTTCATACCAGTGCCTCCGAAATGCCTCCCCCCACGTCTGACCTGGACACGGCCTGTTTGATCCGTCTCCAGTTCTCATAGTCAACAGAAGAGCTGCTCTGCTTCTATAAAGGAGATTATTAACAATGATGAACAGTATGTTTTTCTTAGCTATAGACTGAGCTTAAGGCTGCATTTGTTCAAAATAACAGTAAAAACAGCAATGTTGTGTAATATTAGTACAATTTCAAATTACTGTTTTCTATTTGAATATATTTTAAAGTGTATTTTATTCCTGTGATAAAATTTTCAGCCTCATTACTCCAGTCTTATGTGTCACATGATCCTTCAGAAATCATTCTGATATGCTGATTTGGAAGTAACATTTATTATTGATATCAATGTTGAAAACAGTTGTGGAATTCTTTGTGGAATATAATGTTCAAAAGAACAGCATTTACTTATAATAGAAAGCTTTATTAACACTATAAATGTTTTTACTGTCACTTTTGTTCAATTTAATCCATCTCTTCTGAATAAAAGTATTCTTTTATTTATTTTTTAATGTACTGACCCAAAACTTTTAAACAGTAATGTATGTTTAATATTATATTCTATATTAAAGGGATAGTTCACCCGAAAATGAAAATTACCCCATGATTTACTCACCCTCAAGCCATCCTAGGTGTATATGACATTCTTCTTTCAGACGAATACAATCAGTTATATTAAAAAAATATCCTGGCTCTTCCAAGCTTTATTATGGCAGCCCAAAATTTTAAGCCCAAAAAAGTGCATCCATTATAAAAGTAATCCACACGGCTCTGGGGGGTTAATAAAGGCCTTCTGAAGCGAATCGATGGGTTTGTGTAAGAAAAATATCCATATTTAAAACTTTATAAAGTAAAAAATCTAGCTTTCCGCAGCAGACCGCCTTCCGCATTCAACTTACGAAAAAGCGTAACTGCCGTGACGACTGCTATTCACTGCCATTATAAAGCTTGGATTAGCCAGGACATTTTTAATAATAAATCAGATTGTATTAGTCTGAAAGAAGAATGTCATATACACCTAGGATGGCTTGATTACTTTCATTTTTGGGTGATTTTTTTTTGAGGTGTGTCACTCATACGTAGGTCCCACAAGTTCATATACTCGATAATTTAGTATATACCACCACCTTTCCATCTTTAAGTATTTTTTGTGGCTACACGCATGACCCGACATGAGCCACTCTCATTTCACTTGTTTTTGCAATGCTGTTTTTATGATTATTCCTCCAACCATTTCCAGAAGGGGAACTCCACATAGGAGAGGTAAACCAATCCAACAAGGGAAGCCTTTCTTTTAAAGGATCCCTAAATCTTGAACGTAATTCTATTCCCACAAACTCTCTGTCCCGTATCATTGCCGAGCGTCCCTGCGGTAAGGACGGGATTGTAAATAATTATGTGCATTACATGCCGTTACACTCGGTTGTTATTTCTATACAGCACAGAGAATTGTAAACCGGCTGTTTGTCGTAAATTCACTAAGAAGCGAGATAAAAAGTTACAGATGGAACTTCATGATCTCGAGAGGGTGTGCTCTATAAATCAAACATCACAAAGTGATGGAAATAGAATGTGTATTGTTGTAAATGGTAGGAGAGAGACTCTTTAAAGAGGAAGGGATGGAGATGATAGCTTACACTGGTGAGCATGTTGGATCGTTTACTATGAAGATAGAATGACACCATAACCAACATGCAGTAGATGCCTCTGTTTGTCAGCATCTTTAAATCAGGCCAAGGTAGCCAACATAGAGATCAATGGCCAGTCTATATGGGTGACTCTCACTAAACCTGTCAAGAACCAGTCTGGGTCATATCTCATCCCAAAAATTAAAAGAAAAATACAAGATATATGAAGCCAATTTTTAAGACCATACGGGGGGGGGGGGGGGGGGGGGTCATAATAAAAGCTAACAAAGACTTTGCAGTGGCTTTACAGTTTGTACATGAACATTTCATCACATAAAAGAAAGAAGAAGAAAAAACGATAAAATGTCTTTGATATAGACTTAGTGTTTAATGGTGCATGATAACATCCTTCCTCTGAAAGAGGATGTTTGTAGCATGAGGGCGGAAGGGTGTGGCAATCACTGTCCTTGATCCTCTCTCTAAGTAACCCTCCATTTTCATACTTTGCCAAGCACCTGTCGGCAGGTATGAAATGAGAGCTGTATTTTACCTGTTTCTGCAAGACTCCCAAACAGGCTGTTTACGTCCCGTGACCACCCAGCCTCATCCTGTGCTCTTCCTCTCAAGCATGCATTAAGAATTATATGTTGCTTGCAAAAACAAAAAAATATCAGAATAAACAGCTACTTTTGAATGGTTGTCAATGGAGAAGTATCTAGTTCCGACATCTACCAGCAGGGTCAAACTGCTGAAGCTAAGCACCTCCTGGAAGCCACACAGCAATTAGCCACAGCTAATTATGGTCCTCTCTGTGACATCTTCCACCTTCCAGCTCCCCTTCCTCCACCCTTCTGGCTCCCTCTATAATCTGTTCAATTAAAACTAACAGACTGCTGGAGGACTTCAAGAGGAATACCACAGTCATGGGACATTTCTGTTTCAA
Source organism: Rhinogobio ventralis (assembly GCA_039654625.1). Lineage (NCBI taxonomy): Eukaryota > Metazoa > Chordata > Actinopteri > Cypriniformes > Gobionidae > Rhinogobio > Rhinogobio ventralis. The sequence continues at coordinate 36,163,283 of CM077205.1, read as the reverse complement.
CAGATACATTTCTGTGAGTAATCAAAGAAACATTCTCAACATAAGCAGCTTGATCACAATCATCAATGTAAATACCCCATATACCCAGTTAGTTTACCCTGGGTGGGTAAACAAATTATACACTTATTATACACACTCTCTGTCCCAGTGGTATAGAAGGAGATTCAGGCAAATTAAATTCTATTATTGAAATATTGTAATATTGTAGATGTTACAATATATGCCATATATATAGGCCATACAATATATATATATAACATTAACACCTGCCAAATGCATTGAGAAAGAAAATGCATGTGCAGTAACGGAGCCGTGCGTCTGGTCTTAAAGTGACAGCAGCCTAATATACCTGCTGCCAAATTATGAGATAATATTAAAAATATCTATATGGCAGTGGTTTTCCCCATGGCATCAGTGTCAAAATTGTGGCCAGTGAAAAAAGTTGCTAGTAACTTTGGAAAACCACTAGCCACTATGGCTGGTGAGCAAAAAATGCTTGAGTTAATGTCAAGCGGCAGCCCCCCCCCCTCTCTCTCTCACTCTCTCTTTTGGGTCCTGTAACACTGTACAGTAATATCTACAGTGTCAGAATCTGTAGGGCTTATGTTACAGGACATAGAATTCCTGCTTCATTCTTAGGACAAGTGGGAATGTAGTTGTGTCAACAGACTTGTCTTTAACTGGCATCTGACAACAGATACATGGCACAAAAGAGTCATTTGGGAACACCGGAAAAGAAAACAACTAGCTAAAATAAAGGTGGCATGGTCTATAACACCTGGAAAAAGCTATCATTCTCATTCATCTCAAAGGCAGTCGCTATGCTGATTTCACACTTTTAAAGAATTGTTCACAGGTCTGCAAAATATCTATGCAATATTTCTATGCTGAAATATACTCTACCATTCAAAAGTTTAAGTTTATCTTTAAGTTTTTTTATGTTTCTGAAAAGTATTTTATGCTCACCAATCTGTATTTATTTGATCAAAAATACAGTAAAAATAAAGCAATATTGTGAAATATTACAGTTTAAAATAACTTTTTTCAAATTTAATCTATTTTAAAAAGAGAAGAGTGGAGAAAGATGCTTTTTGCAGCCTAATTCTCAGTCATAATCTAATTCTCAAACCTCATAATATATACTGTATGTTCATATTGCTTTAAATGAGCATGACAACAATTAAGCTTGTTCTTGAATGCTTGGCCTCATGGTTGGGACGCAGGGCCTAAAACTATCTTTTTGCTACACCTGTCAATGGCCGGTGACTTATGAAGATTTGCCGGCCATAAATATTTTTGACCGACCATTTTTTTTGCAAAAACAGGCAGTTATGACACCAAAATTTTAGATACTAGTAAAACGTCACAATTCTCTATTCCAATTTCAATACCACAGCTAAAACTTCTAGCCTAACTAATATAAATTGAAAACATTAGTCCTATTAAAGACAAGTAATAGTAGTTTTCAGGTAGAGATACTGAATAAAGTAATTGCATAGTGTTTACTGTATAAAATAACAGATTAATCCTTATAAATATTACTAATGTTATTCAGTCAAGAGCAAAAAGTTATAAATATGGTTATTTTCCTTACAAAAATCCAACGCTTTGCTTCAGATGGCCTTTATTAACCCCCTGGAGCCGCATGGATTACTTTTATGATGGATGGATGCAAATGTTTGGGCTTCAAAATCTAAGGTACCATTCACTACCATTGCGGCTGAGGCAGGATATTTTTTAATATAACTCTGATTGTATTCGTCTGAAAGAAGAATGTCATATACACCTAGGATGGCTTGAGGGTGAGTAAATCATGGGGTAATCAATTCAGTAGTCAATTCCGTATTTTGAGTTCACGTTTGTTCACGTTCAACTGCCGATTGACAGTTTCACATACTCGCCAACGCCTCTTTACTCTGTTAATTTTAGGCCATGTTGGGACGTGTTTAGATAATGATGTCTGAACTGGAGGCCATTAATTAGTCAGGTTAATCTTTCTATCTGCAGAAAGCAAGTTGATATCTCAAGCTTTGCAGATGCAGCGACAGGTGATATGCTGGAGATACATTCCTCTGCTGATATGAGACGTGTTTTGAGGTTTCTTTAACACAACAATAAAAGTTTGGTTGGGGTAGCTGGTCTCAGATCAGTGCACGATGAAGTGTTGAGTGTGGGATGCTTAGCATATCAAGCCACACTCATGTCACGAACCGCTAGCAGACGAGAGAGTTGCTGACTTCAGAACAGGCTAATCTTCTCATCCTCCTGGCAACAAGTCTTATCACTAACACTAGACAGCAAATGCTAGATGGAGAGAGTGAAAGAACGAAAGAAACAAAGGAGAGTCAGAGCTAGCAAACATGCCACAGGGGGTTGAATTTTCCAGGCGTTTGCTCACAAGATCTACAGAGATTAATGATAAAGTCAAGGATCTCGGGTTTTACTTTTCGTGTGTTCTCACTTGGGGAATGTCTTAGAGCCAAAGTGAGGAAACTCCAACATGACAAGAAATATGTTGTGAGAAGAGCTTTCAAAAACATTTCAATTTTTCCATTCTGTTAATCCCACATTATTACAGAAATCCTTTGTTCTTACAGAAAACATGTCCATCACCTCTAATGCTTCATAACAATTTCCTTAATGGTGATGTATTATAATAACTTGAAACAATAGTGAAAACATAATTCACTGACAGCTACATTTTTAATAAAGCACACAAAAAAGCGTTTAGACTTTTTTTATGTGCTTTATTAAAAATAGCTGTCAGTGAATTCATTGCAATTAAGGATTTAACAATATTCTCTCTGACACCAAAAATTATTTTCATGTTATGGCCATAAACTGTTAAAAAAGGTCAATATTAAAAATGATTGCTAGTAAATTCTATACTATTTTGTTTAAATATAAAATAAAATGTATATTTATTAAATAAAAAATTTAACACTACAAAGTAAAATCAATTGTTTTAGATTAAAAGCAAATTTAGGCATTACATTTTAATGTACAATATTAAAAATCTATCACACATATAATGATTCTAAGATATGCATTTGCTAAGATTACATTTAATGTTTTTAAAGATGAACTCTGTGTGTGCTGTTAGTGGCAGCAAAGGCAATCTAAACATTAAAATGAACAATTAAATATCTAATACTGCTTGAGAATATTTCTAATACATCGGAAAATATGGGACAATAACTGATATGGTACTGATAGAATATGCATCCTTAATTAAATAAATTGTTCATGTGTACATGTTAAAGGGCAAGTTCAGACCGGCACAGGCCAGAACGAAATTGTTGAATAAAGTCATTATTTTTGTTTGTTTTTGCACACAAAAAGTATTCTCGTCGCTTCATTAAATTAAGGAACCCCTGGAGTCACATGGACTATTTTAACGATGTCTTGACTACCTTTCTGGACCTTGTAAGTGTTCATTAAATTGCTGTCTATGGAGGGATCAGAGAGCTCTCGGATTTCATCAAAAAAATCTTCATTTGTGTTCCTAAGATGAACGAAGGTCTTATGGGTTTGGAACGACATGAGGGTGAGTAATTAATGAACTAACCCTTTAAGGACTACACAAATTTAGGCACAAAACTACTTAGGAGTGACTTAAATCATTTACTTACTTATTTAACTCACATAACTTAACCTGGCAACCACTCACAACACTGCAGCATTACAAGCACTACTCTAGTCTTTACTAGTTATTTAGCTTGGATGTGGATTAATCTGGGTCAGAGGCCAAAAGTAACGTGGGGAATTTGTGAAATGTCTCAGCATCATTATTTGTTATTTATTTCAGTTTCTGGCTTCTTTGAAAGCTGCAGCTGTTGTCAGACTAACCTCTGGAAGAATAAGAGCCCTGCTGGCAGCACTGCACTAATGATCCACTGTGTGCGTGTCTAAATGCCTGTTGCTCCGCATGTTTGTGCATACAAATGTTTATTTTTGTGCCTCACACACACACAGAGTCAAACAAAACACACAAGGGGTCAGAGGTCAGTTGGCTAATGTATCTTCCATGTGGCATCAGAATGGGATTTGAAATATTCCAGGCTATGTCTGTGTGGAATTCTGGATGAAAGAGAGGCAACATTTCCGGGATGCTTCTTAAGTTGCTCTGCTCTGACTTGTTTGGGCATCTGTTGTGCTCTGATTATGGAAAAAAAGACATGCAGATAAACATCAGTGCAGATAGAGAAAGACTAAAAGTGGCGTATCAGACGAGCAAAGGCAAAATCTCCTCTGTCTCAGACCACCACTGAGGGAGTCCACAGCAGGAGGTCCACATGTACCCACAGAGCAACTTCTCCATCTAGAAATAGACACTATTAAATGTAAATAGACAGCAGCAAACTGTTGACACAAGCATTTCAATTAACAACCAAAGAGCAAACATGCTAAAGCTAACCGTTTCAACCACAATCACAGCTTGTTTGAATACTCAATAAATCAACTGCGGGTGTAATGCAAGGATATTTACGAGTCATTAGGCACACTATATATAGTCTAAATGTCCTGGACGTGTTTTTGGGTGAGTTCCTGTGTAGAGTTTTTTTTTAGGAAAATAAGGGACATATACATTTAAGATTGATGCCTGCAGCTACAAAAACACTCACAGCTTGACTGAATTAAATGCTGAAATGCATTTTAGATGTAATCACCAATCACTTTGATTTTGGATCAACTACATACACATTCATTGCATCCTTTTTTGAAACAAAAAGAATTTGAATGTCGTACTTAAGTGTTAATAGCTTCTACACTAGAGAATTGTAAATGCGTAAGCTGAACAGAGCAGTGTTAATATTGATAACTAAAACTATTAAAATAGTTTTTGGTAATTTAAATAATTCTGAAATAAAAAAATATATAAATACAAAATTTAAAAAAGGCTGAAATACAAAAATGACTAAAACTGAAATAAACATAAGAGGTGATACGGAAATGTAAAAATAAATAAATAAAATAAAAATGCACAAAAAAATGAAAATATAAAAATGAAAGCTAATTCAAAATACTATTTTTTTTTTTAATTAAATACTATAATAGTATATAAATTATTCTAAAACAACACTGGAACAAAGTTACAGTCCTTTGTATAAGTGCTTTGTATTTTAGACATTTTAATCGGTTAATAAGAGAAAACACAAAGTCTATCGCGCTTTGTTTTCACTCTAATCTGTCATTTTTAACATTGACACTTTAACTGACAATTTAAAAAAAAAAATTGCCACTGTAGTAACCCAGCAAGCAATAGCCGTCATTTCACCGCCTCGGTTAACTATAGCCCTGATATAGTCCGGCTATGAGTAACCCACCTCAAGCCAAGATAACCTTGAATGTGGTTACATGTCGTTTTGCCAAAATAACTTGTGAGATGTATGATATTCCATCATGTAAGCAAAGTCAACAGTGGTTATAAGGTGTTTGGTTTCATTTCTTTGACATGTTCTAGATGACTAGTCTATTCTTGGGCTATGGTTAAATGTCTATAAACTTTTCACTGACAGCCCAAATTTTGCCTCGTTTTAGCCTAGACGTCAGGGCTGTGTTTTAAACCCAATATTGCTTGCTGGGAATGCACATAGTCAACCATGATTAATTTATTCCACATGCAAAAGTGAACCCGGTGTACAATAAAACAGCCTTTATTAGATCTCATGTGAGCGTTTATGATTTTAAACAAATTACTATTTCTTTCTTTAGTGCAACTTTAGAGTGCAACTTTATAAATGGGAGAATTCTGTGTTATAACAAATGCTTGGGAACCCTATAAGTGTGCATATGCGTTTAAAGTAAGTGTTTGTGTGCATTTGCAGTCACCCATCTGCCCGATAGCATGCAGGGATGCGAATGTGTGATGATTAGAGCGTGGATCTTATCTAATGCACAGGGGCACGATTCTGCTTTTGTCCCATGCCAGACCCCCTTCTCACCCCACCTGGGCTGGGCTGGACCTCCTGCAGCTTGGACTACCGCCATGTGTTTGCCTTCACTGGTTTGGAACCGCTGCGGCATCTCTGGTTTAAACTGAGGAAGAGGGGGGAATACTCTCTTTCATATCTCAAAGCACCGAGACAGAATTACGCACCAAGCCAGCACACACACTAAAGCCACATCTCCACATGATCAAACAGATGACTGATTGCACAGGCCTCAGGGGAAAGAGAGAAAGGGGGGATAAAGAATGAAATGGGTGGTGGTTTTCCAAAGAGGCTTTGCACCTCAGTGACATCAAATCTGTGTGTAGAGTGTGTGACAAAGAAGGCAACGAGACAAAAAAATGGTTTTGATTAGAGAGCTGTTTGTGGTTTTGGGTGCATGGGTGTGTTAGATTGGAAGGGGCCGCCATTATATAGAAGGGGAAAGCCAGAAATACAGCAGAAAAAGGAAAAGGAGAGAGAGAGATTATGTCCATAAATGTTTGTGGAAACCAAACAGATCCTGTGGGGGGCGATGTAACCACGTCTTGGGAATATAATGAGCTAAATATAACATTTCTTTCTGATGTAATGAATGCTTAAAGGTAAAGGTGTAATTTGGCACCAGTAGTGATACCAAACAAAATTCCTAAAATAATGACTGTATTTTAAACAGGTTTCCTAAACAGTCCGTCTCCCATTGGTTGGGCAAACTTCATGCTATTGGTTGAGTCAATGTTGCATTTTAAGGGTGTTCAGACTAAAAGAACAGAGACACTTCTCAGAGACACTTCTGAGGGGTTTTAATATGGTTTGGCATAGTAAGTTGGGATAGAAGAACATATCTCAACATATTTTATTACCTATAACTATTATGATTTGTTTTGCGAAGCGCTGAAATAACAACAAACTGTGTATTCATGCCATCTCTCATTACTAAACCACTGGTGATCCTTATGAAACACGAGCTGTACTGACCGTTACCTTCAGTTCTGAAATTCAGCTATTAATTCCTCAAATAAACTCTGGAAATGTGAAGGACTGAGTTTGTGCAGCTTGCCTGGCAATTAGACACAGGATTTTATCATCACAGCAAACCACAAGTGGTGAAACACAGCAACATGGTCTGGCGCTCCTCAGGGTTATGTCCGCAGTCCAACTCTGTTCTCACTCGTCACTTCTTAACTGCAACAAACACATTACTAAATGAATGATTGAATGACACAACAGTCACAAACAGTCATGAGGCTGCAGCCAAAAATGACATCACAGATGGCTTAACAAAAATTCTGATTCAGAATAAGGACTTAATGAGTTCACACGGCAGTTCATATGTGAAAAGATTTCAGGTTTTGTGGGTTAAAGATTTAATTTACCTTAACTAGCCCATAAAAACACTAACATAACAGAATCCAAGTCATAAACACTTCAATATGCATTGGCTGCAGCATTGAAACACAAAGTGCCAGTTTCAAGGGGTTCTCACCAACATGTTAAACACCATTAATGTTTGACTAAACTTGTAATCATATTTTACTACTTATAAACCTCACATGCATTAAATAAACTGAATATCTTATAATAGTAGATATCTTATTTAGAGCTGATTGGAGTCAACTTCACATCAATTGCAGCTGTGCACGCTGCAAATGGGTAACAAGTTGAGGAAAATGGGCAAAACCCATGGAATAAGAGAAAATATTTCTTTTTGTGCCTTTGGATGTCAGAATCGGAATGCAAAAAAAGATGGTCATCTGTAATAGCTTTACAGTTACAGCATGAAATAATATTAAAACCTATAACGTTTTATATACTGTATAGGTAACACATAAACACAACATTTTTAGGCCTATCTCACAATTCTGACTTGTGAGATAGCGGCTGGCATTGTCAAGTTAGAATTTCAACATACTGTACATAAAATGGCATATAAAATGACTTTTCTTCTTGGATGGCACAGTGCCAATGCTTTTTAACACCTGCCCATATTATATGTGTGTATGAGGTAAACTGAGAAAATATTTAAAACATTACAAAGTTTATGCAGGAAACCTTTGCATCTGTCAAACTGTGTTTATATATATATATAAATGTATGTGTGTGTGTGTTTGATTAACACATTTATGTTTAATTTAATATTGTGGGCAGGTTTCTCAACTTGCTGGCTTTGATTGTGCCCTTTTGCACCTTACCCTGCTCCCCAGAGGGTTAATGCAGGGAGGTTACAAGTTCCCTCCTCTTTTTTCTCTCTCTCTCTCTCTCTCTCTCTCTCTCTCTCTCTCTCTCTCTCTCTCTCTCTCTCTCTCTCTCTCTCTCTCTCTCTCTCTCTCTCTCTCTCTCTCTCTCTCTCTCTCTCTCCCTCCCTCTCAGATACTCGCTCCGCTCGCTAGCTCTCTCAGCTGAGTAACCCAAAGACAGACTCTTACAAGCACCACACAGGTTTAACATCACCAAAGAGAGCACAGAATCAACAGGGGACGTACTTTCAAGCACCATCAAGAAAGGAAATCTTGCAACCTCAGTCAAGGACTCAAACCATGAATGGAAAACTTCATGTTTGAAGATGAAACGTACCAAAAGTGGATTAAATTAACCTGCATAACTGGTAATATCTTATCTGAAACGCTCTCATTGACGTGACTACCCAGGAGAGGAGCACTTCCAGATTTTTTTATTTTCTTTATTTTTAAGTGATTTGGAGAATACAAGTACCTGATCATGGCTGGGGAGAGACTCATTCACCTTTTGAAGACAATTTGGATGGTATTTCTCATGCAAGGTTAGTTAACTTGTTGTCTTTTTCTATTTGAAGCAAAAGGTTTTACATTTCAGGACACTATTCAAAGTGCTAATAATTATTTGATGCAAGACAAATCATGAAAGTGCATGATTATGCCTCTGATATATGCACTTTTGAATTGTAACCACTCAATGTGTTCATCCATCTCTTTTGGTTCCCATTAGAATCAAAATGTTTTTTACATTGTGATGCCAGTAAAAGAGTTTTTTATTCTCTAGTTCTTTAGAAAACAATCTTTTGCTTTAAAGTGGTGGTTCTCAATCCTGGTCATTTTGAATGTCTCCCATATCTGACACACCCAATTCAGGTATTGGAGCTTTTACTAATGAGCTGATGTTATAAATCAGATTCGTTAAATAAGTGAGACATCCAAAATGTGCAGTGCTGCACGACTTCAGAACAAGGACTAAATTGTAAAGAAACCAAATATGATTATCTCAGCCTACAATGCAACATTAACTTTATTAATCTAAAAAGCACCATATAGCAATTTAAGAGCACTATATAGCAAAAAGGATTCTATAGGTAACAAAAGTGTTCTTTGCTGAACCTGAAGAACCTTTATTTTATTTTTTTGTTATCATATAGTACAGCCTATTATCATTTATCACAGATCCAAGCAGGCAAAACAGTCATTATAAATCAGAAATATATACCTACAATTAAATGATATGGCACATCTAAATTAATGAATCTTATGTATTATGGTATTAATGTAAATGCAAATAATCATAAATTATGAGAATATTAAGTATAAGTTTAAGAATGACTTCTTGTTAATGTGTGAACGTATGAGAGCTGCCAAGCAAAACACCTTCATTATCGAGACCAACAAGTCTGAGCATTTTCTTACTGTATCAAGAAAGATTTTTTACTGTGTCTTTTTTCCCCTCTGGATTTCACAAGTGTAATTAGGATCTAAAGGATGACAAAGAGCTCTCAAGATAGTGTTCGGTTAAAGTTTTGGGGTTTAATTAACCTTAATAAAGCCCATGACGAAACTAAACTTGAAATACAAAGGTTTTCCGCCTTTTTCTTTTAAAGTTCTTTAGTGGTTTAACTTGCTGATTTCAGGAACTTTAAAGCTTGCTGTGTTTACTCGTGCTTACACCCTTTCTGAACTACTTAATACTGTATGTAGGTCATTCATTGTTGATATTGGTGGGACATTTGTGCATAATGCTTCTATTTTGAATGTAAAAGTGTTCATTACAAATTATTTAATCAGAATAAGAATTTCAGCAAAAGGTTAAATTGAAAAAGACTTTTGAAGCCCACATTCTCAAAGTTCTTTGCAGCACCTTCCATTTATCACTGTGGTCTATAAAGTTCTTTAGAGATGAAACAAGTTATTGAGGTTACATTTATAGATTCTTCAGATCATTCTGGTTTATGGCTTCTTTAAAGCACCGTGAATTTTTTCTAAGAAATAGTGAATAAAAGTTGTTTTAGGAACTTTAAACGGTTCTCCAATGGCATAAGGTTATAACTTTAATTTTTAAGAGTGCACAAGTAACAGAAATTTGGCTTGTTCTTCAGGAAAATGAGTCAGTCAGGTGGAGTTTAAAGAGCTCTTAATATAAATGGCAAAGAGTTTGCTCGACACTGTGATCTTATTCTCACCTTTCCCCATGCACCGCTCTTTTCACCTGTCAGTCTGCTCCACGGGCCCCGGACCCCCGTTTTTCTTCCAGGCTCTTTTACAGTTAGCACTGGTGTAGAGGAGGCCATTGTTTCCTGTGAAAGCAGATCACAGCCATGGAACTAATGCCACCATTAAAATAATGATTAGTGTAACAGGCCAATGCCATTAACGACCCCTTCTGTTCGTATGCCATTTAGTGGCTGTTTTTTCTTCTATGCTTTCATTCCTTTCAGTCAGGGATGGTTAGGGTGATGAAGAAAGCAATAAGCTTCTGTTCTCACTATCAGGCCGCCTACAGAACGACAGAGAGAGAGAGAGAGAGAGAGAGAGAGAGAGAGAGAGAAAGACTGGCGCAATTACACCCCCCCCAATGACTCATGGCAGTTACCCATGACCTCGGAGTCAGTATGTGTGCATTTATGTGCCTGTACTTTCTCTTTTCTTAAAAAACAAGGCCTTTTTTCATCAAACAGCTAAATTAAAGGATTAATATCATGCCCATATGCTTGAATAATCTGCCAAAACAGATACTAAATGCAATGCTGTATTGTAGTTGGCTGCATGTGACACTTTGCTTTGATTTAAAGGGGGAAATTATTTAACACAAAGTGATTTTACAAGAACTTATGCCTCAGTCAACATTGACAAACAAAGCATGAAGGCTTTCCAGCATTACACGGAATCACCACCATCATTCTTCCAGCTGCTCTGCATCAATTGCACTATTTTTAAAGTCTGCTTTGAGATGCATGAGTAATATTCATAAGCATAAGTCATAAGAGAAAGCCTGTCAGCCATTTAAAAGGAGGCCCAGTACTTGTTAGGGAGACTTTGACACTTCAAAACCATCAATCAGCTGTAGGAGTGAAAGATCAGACCACTTACTAACCGACTGTCACGTTAACTGATGTGGTGTGTAGTCAGCAACGGGTTGGAATATATGGTCGACAAAATGCAAAAATATAACATAATATAACCCCATAATATATGTATGATATACAATACCATTCAAAAAATTTTTTTTTTAAAGAAATGTATACGTTTATTCCACAGTGATACATTAAATGATTACCCATTTCATATAAATGCTGTTCTTTTGAACTTTCAAAGATGTATCATAGTTTTGCAATAATATTAAGCAGCACAACTGTTTTCAACATTGACAATATTAATAAATGTTTCTTGAGCTCTAAATCAGCATATTAGAATGATTGTGACACTAAAAACAGGAGTAATGATGCTGAAAATTCAGTTTTGCATCACAGGAATAAATTGCATTTTTAAATATATTCAAATAGGAAACAGTTATTTTAAGTTGTAATAATATTTCATAATATAACTGTTTTGAAGCCTTTGTGTGCATAAGAGACGTCTTTTAAAAATCATACTTTTGAACAGTAGTGTATAAAATCACCTTTGATAGTTTGATAGTTAATTATTTTTTTTAAATACATGTCAAAATGAGTCTTTGCATATGATATTATTGAATATTTTTCTTTTAATTAGGATGGGATGCGGTATGACATACTGAAGTTACACTTGTGTTCAGATAACTACAGTGAAAGTTGTGTTAGGCAGAACAAGTTCAGAATTTTGTATGGTTAACTGCATTTGTGCCATAATTTTTAATGCTCAATCACCCTAATAACTAAAACTAGTTGTTTTTTTGGTTAGGTTAGCAATATGTCAACTAGATCCAAATACTTAAAAGAACTAAAGTAACAGTGATGTTGAGTCAACCCTCGGGTAACTGTTCGTTTGGGGGAGAAACGTTCTCATAATAAACCTTATCTAAATAAAAACAATTGCTGGATTAAGCAGGTTTAATGTTCATGAAAAGACAACAATGCTGCAGAATTATAAGGAAGTTGAGTGATGAGAAGGATTCTGTGGGGAAAAAACACATACACCCACCCACTATAGATGACCTCTGCTCTGTGCACAAATCTTATTCACACTCACATGCACACATTAATAGACAAACATATATTCTCCTACCCTTTCATATGCACATGAACATAAGCGTGCACACACCTTTGTTGCCCCTAGCACACATTTGCATGCACACACATGCAGACTTTACTCTATATATGAAACTTACCTTTCTGTAACTGTACTTCATCAGACAAAAAGAGTGTGACAGAGAGAGAGGAAGCAAGGAATCTGAGCTCTATCCAAAGTAAATGAGGTGTAAATGGGAGTTTTTTCATCAGGGAGCATTTATCAAAGCAGGGGCTGGTGGGAGAAAGAGGCGGCGGCCGGCACAAAGGCAGTTAAACACTGAAAGGGGCCATTTCATGCATACTGTAGTACAGTGATGATGGTATCAGATGGTGATACTATGGTAATTTCATATATGCAGTGGTTCTGAATCATTACTATATTTGTATTGTATACATTATGATCCAAAAGTCTAAGATCACTTAATAAATTAATTTTTAGGATTTAAAAAAAAAGAAAGAAAAGTAGGACAAAGCTTTGTCCTCTAAATTAAGGACAAAACGAGAATTTAGTACATACTTAGCACAGATGACAATGAAGATCTTAACCAGACTTTATTTTTTCAATCTGACTCAATTGACTCAAATTACTATGCTGAAAAATTACATTCATTTTCAATTTAAAAAGATTGCAAAAGAGAAACATTTTCACTGTTGGTCTCAGACCTTTGGATTCCACCTGTATGCATAAGGTACTTCTAAGAATACCATGGTACACACATATATTTATGCACACACACACAGAGAGAGAGAGAGAGAGAGAGAGAGAGAGAGAGAAGCAGAGCTGCAAAAGCATTCTTGTTTCAATTTGTACTTGAGCGGGAGGCAAAATGTTTATTATATCATTCGTTTTTATGACTGAAAATGAGGTCATATGTACAGCCCATTCAATGTGTTGTACTGTTTTAAGTCTTTGTCACATATAATATTCTGTTACACTTTATTTATTTTAAGGTGTCTGTGTTACAGTGTAATTATTTAAGTACAGAGTAAAAATAATTAACTACATGTACTTACTATGGTACTTACTAGGGTCAGAGTTAGGATGAGGGTTTGGTTTAGGGCTAGTTGCATGTAATTATGCATCATTTGTCGTTATTACTCGTTTTATTATTACTAACTACATGTAACACGTGTAACAAGGACAATATTTAATTGAACTAATGATAACTGAAATTGTGTCTCTCTCAGCCTCATTTTCATTCACATCAGCTTAAATAGGCAACGACAAATGATAGGAGGAATAGTGCTAGAGAGGAAGAGTTATTTTATTTTTGGCCTCTCTTCAGTAATGACGCATTAGGGGTGAGAGAGAAGCCTCCCAAATTGAAATGACAAATAAAAACAAACACATGAAACCAGTCGGAGGTACTTTTGCTAGCCTCGCTTCTTCTATAAATCAATGTCTCCAGTGTGTGTGTGTCTGGGGGTGTTGAATGGTTGGTATATTAGGACAGGTAGTTTACTTTGGCTTACACTAAAGGGAATTGCCTGTAAGCAAAGAGACCACACACACATTCTACCACAGCCCCCTCTGCTGGTCAACATGATGAACTGCCGCTTTGTCGGGGACACACGGGCTTCTGTGCCATTCACAGGGACATAGAAAGATAAGAGAGATAAGAGAGAGAGAGAGAGAGAGAGAAAGACTGAGATTATACGATAGGGTCTTCTCCTCACACCGAGACCTTGTCTATAGATATACACTGAGAGCGCGCTCCCATTTTAATAAATTAAAGGGCCGTTTAGACATACAATAATTCACTCACCGTGAAAAGTGATCCAATTCCAGTCATTTTCAAAAAGAGTTTGTGATTTGTTTGCTACATCCAGCAATACGATACAACAAAGAGGTGAGATCAACTTTATGCAAATGAGGAGGGGCCCGATACTAACAAACAGTAAAATGACATCTGGCAATGTTTTTAAACATGGGACTGAATGGGAACATTGGGAATAAGCAATTTTTTAACACAATTTCTTTAACCCGGGGTTATGTAGTCCTGTTGAAGATTATGAAGAGGTATTGCGTAGGCAGCCAATCATAAACTAAACTGCCTCATTTAATATTCATGAGCTTTGAACAGGACATGCGAGAGCAGCAGTTAAAGGGACAGTTCACCCAAAAATGAAAATTCTGTCATTGATTACTCACCCGCCCCATGTCGTTCCAAACCTGTAAGACTTTCGTTCATCTTCAGAACACAAATTATGATATTTTAATGCAATCTGAGAGCTTTCTGTCCCTCCATTGACAGCTATGCAACTACCACTTTAAAGCCCCAGAAAGGTAGTAAAGACATTATTAAAGTAATCCATGTGACACCAGTGGTTTAACCCCAATTTTATGAAGTGATGCGAGTGCTTTGTTTGCACAAAAAAACATAATTTACCAATTTACATACAAAATATTTTCACTCAATGTCTGCTCTTGTGTCAACACAGCATGCGTCCTGGTGCTCTCATGAACAGTGTTGTAGATTAATATTTTGTAGCCCATTCTAGAAACTTAAAGGGGAGGTTAATTATGATTTTACTTTTTTAACTTTAGTTAGTGTGTAATGTTGCTGTTGTACAACAAGCTTCTTCACGGGTTAGTGACATCACTAACCCTAAAATTTACATAAACCCCGTCCCCGGGAACAGGCAACAAAGGCCATGTTGAGAAGAGGAAGAGTTGTTGTATTAGAGCACATTTAGAAGTCTGCTCAAGCTGTTGCATCTGTGTTTTCATATTTATTGCAACACAGTACGTAACACAAATGCAATAGCAAGATGACAACATATTTTAAGCCGGGTACACACTGTGCGATTTATAATAGTCCTTTACGATTGTTTCTTGTCAGACTGTACGAGCATGATCCCCTCTGTAAGCCATGTCACACTGTAAGATCTAAGTTGTCATTAATGTCGTCCGTAGTTTTATATTATCAATGAATGACGCGTTCGGTGACAGTGAGCTGCATTACACGCGGGATTGAAATGATGGCTACAAAGAAATCTCTAGCACTCATTTTGATCATGGTTTGTCTTGAAAAACGAAGATAATTTGATGGTTGTCGTAGGAGAAGTCACACTGCAGGACTGTGCGGCAAATCTTCTGACACTGCCAGAATTTCGTCTGAGGTAAAATTTGATCGCAGCGGTCATTAATCGGCTGCCGGTGAACATGTCAAACTAACGATCAAAGACTTCAGATTTTAGCCTAGGATCAGAGGAATCTTTTAGGATTGGCAAAATTTGTCTCAGATGGCCAATTTGTGGCTAAAATCGCACAGTGTGTACCCGGCTTTACAACAGTTCCCATATAAGCGATTTATAGATTATCATGACAGAACATGCTAATCAATGACTTGAAGATAGTTAACTCCACATCAGCTACATACATTCATCAACTATCCATTCAGAAACGTCCTGTCTCATTCTACATGGTGTCACTTCTTCTTGAGTCTCTCCATCATTGTCCGATTCCGGTTTGAAGATAAAAGGCTAAACAGTTTCTGACATTTTCAGTGTGTATCTGCGTGAGGTAATCGGAGCTGCTAACACAAGCTCTTGAAGCTCCGCCCTCTTCTAGAAAGGGGGCCAGGAGCAGCAGCTCCTTTGCATTTAAAGGGACATGTGGGGTTCTGTAGGGTATTTTGAGCTAAAACTTCCCATACACACTCTGGGGACATCAGAGACTTATTTTACATATTGTAAAAAGGGGCATTATAGGACGCCTTTAAAATATGACTACCCATAGTAAAGTATTACAATTTGAAATATGTTATAAAATAGATTTGAAAATTATCTTGGATTAACAATTTCAAGTGTGTGAAAAGCCCAGAAGCTATCTAAACTGTCTGTGTGATGTCCAACTTGATCAGAAGCTGTTGAACCAGCTACAGAACAGGAGACTAAAACCATGTTAACTCTAACATTATCACATTATTGTGATCATGAGTAACAAGTCTTCTTTCACATTGGAAAAACAGCAGAGCCTGGATGTCTCCCAAACAGCATAAGGAAATAATTCCCTCCTTTAGGGAGCAAACAACTAGAGACCCACGCAGCCTGACATTCTCAATAAATGCTCTGTAATTATGCAATCAGAGAAATTTTAGGGCTACAGTTAACAAATGGGAATAAAAGCTTTTCTGTTTTGTGCTTTTCAGAGAGCAGGCTTTATTTGATTAGAAGTTCCATCTGACTGATTAATAAACTATTACATATCAAAAACATATACCAAAATGTATTTAAATATGTTTATTTCCTACTAAGTGTACTACAAATCCATTTTTACTGACATATCGCTTGAGACTTACTGATATGTTATAGTTAAACTTTATTTGAAGTACTTCTTTATTGCACAATGCACTGAAATGTGCCTAAAATGTGGGTTAATATCACTATTAGTAAGGTTAGTATGATCACTTTATACTATCAGTCTTTAAATGCAAGATGTTTAAAGTGTACCTAAAGTATACTTGCAGTAGTTCCACTTTAGCACAATCAAATATACTTAAGTATATATTTAGTTGGACCTCAGCACTATTTCTGGATAACTAAAGTGCATTAAGTGCAAAATTAGTTGTTCCAATTTAGCAGACCAGAATTCAGTCTACCAACAGTACAACTGCAGGGTATTTATATTAAGTACATTTGTACATGTATTTGTAGTATACTTAGCATAAAATAAATGTATTTCAAATATATTTTGGTATATTATTTTTCACTAGAGAAGATGGTTAAGGTTTATATAATATTTGTAGAGTTCATATTTTACCCCAAATCCAAAAAAAGGTGCTTAAGCACAACTGCTTTCAACATTGATAAAAAAGGTTTCTGAAGCAGCAAATCAGCATTAGAATGATTTCTGAAGGATAATGTGACACTGAAAACTGGAGTAATGATGCTGAAAATTCAGCTTTGATCACAGGAATAAATTACATTTTAGAGTTATTTTAAATTGCAGTAATTAACTTTTTAATCAAATAAATGCAGCCTTGGTGAGCATATAAATATTACCATCCACAAATGTTTGAACTAGTGTTTATTACAATTGTAATAATTTATTTAATTTTCTAAAGTTTTTGTGCATGTTTTATAGTTTTTGGTGAAAATGTGCTTAATTGTCATAGAAAAAAAATGTCTAAATTGTTCTAAAACATGCTTAATTTTCGGTTGATTTTGGGGTGAAATGTGTCTTGGCCCTGTAATAATTATTTGACATTTGGCACAGGAGTAAATGAGGTCCCAAATTAACAGTTTCTCTCCTCCTACCCTTCCTCTTTGGATGAAGTTTGATAGAGCGCACATTTTTGAGTCTGTGTACAGAGAAGCACTTCTCAGCATGCGTCTTCCCAAACTCTCCCTCTGCTAATCAGGTTTACTGAACCATATATCTACAATGTTCTTACTCAAGGACAGCTCTGTGGTGAGGCCTACGGCAAGAAGATTTACAGATCAAACAAAGATGCCCAGTGCCATGTTGACTAATCTCACTCCTCACGAGTTGGAACCATGTTTGCTTTTCTGTCTGTTTTTAAAAAAAATTGTCAAAAATTGTTGTTTGCATTGGCTAGCGCCACATACCCCTTCCCATTCCCTTGAAGATGGTGTCTGATTGAAGTGACATGCCAAACCTCTGGCCCACTGCCCCTTACCGCAAATCGTGGTCAGAGCAGGATTGGGTTCTATATTTGGCTCTAATAGACCTCATCACGTTTCATTACACGGAAAATTACAGAAATGCAAAATCCTTCAACCACTTCCAGTTCAGCAGAATCCTGTTTATAGACCGTAAAAGACCATGAAGTGAAAATGCTCCTCTTGGAGTTTTTTTTTATTGCTGGAGGTACCAAAACTTTTTGAAGTGTCTGAGGTTTTTAACAGGCTTAATTTATTCGGAAATGTGGCTACAGAGTCATGAAAAGAGATCAGCACATTATTGCAAACTTAGACCTTCTGGAACAATTTCAGTGAAGCCCTTTGGATTTAATATATTGGCAACTCTTACAAGCGACAACCATCCACATAGTTGTTAATTAGGACTAACTTAAAGGATTAGTTCACTAATTTACTCACCCCAGTGCCATCCAAGATGTTCATGTCTTTCTTTCTTCAGTGGAAAATAATTTTTTTTGAGGAAAACATTTCAGGGTTTTTCTCCATAAAATGTATTTCAATGGCAACCAAAATGTTGAAGGTCCAAATGAATGCAGTTTCAAAGGGCTTTGAAGTGCTTCAAAGGGCTCTGCACAATCCCAGCTGAGGAATAGGGTCTTATCTAGCGAAACGATCGGTCATTTTAAAAAATAAAATAAAAATGTATATACTTTTTAACCACAATTGTTCATCTTGTGCTGGTCTGCAACACGCCAGGCATTACGTGATCATGTTGGAAAGGTCACACTGGACGTAGGCGGAAGTACCGCCCCATTGTTTACAAAGCGAACGTGCAAAGCATACATATCTAAGGTGTGAAGACTATGGGGCGGTAGGCTACTTCCGCCTACGTCTAGCGTGACCTTTCCAATGTGATTATGTAATGCCTGGCGTGACATGAACATCTTGGTTGGCATAGGGGTGAGTAAATTATCAGGAAATTTTCATTTTGAAGTGAACTAATCCTTTAAAACTTATGACCAGCAAACACTTTAAAGGTAGGGTAATTTTCAGAGAGGCTAGCAATAGCGAGCTAGCTTTGAAAGCATGAGATCCCACCCTCCCTTCAGAGCGTCTCCAAAGCCACGCCTCCTTCAAAACACATGAACGCACACAGCAGGGAGCAAACAAGAGACGGCGTTAAACTACCTCATGTCTCACAGCACATAACATTACAATAATAATGAACATAAACAACTTAAAGAGCTCTTACTTGTACCACCTGACTGCTGCATATTCATTTTAGCGTTGATAGTGTTGCCATTGAAACTGAAACATTGAAATATTGTTGTCAAAACCTAATTCTTTGATTCTGAAACTAAGCTTGCATGCAGGCGGATACAACAATGCAATATCTGCATTAACACACATATGATATATTCTATCTCTCAGTTTTGAGTGTGATGGGCAGTAAATTGTGGGAAGTGCCCACCGGCCCCCTCGTACCCCATGCCAACCTCAGCACGAGACTGTTTTGGGAGCCACAGTGCCAGGTTCAGCTACGCTACCTACAGAATGAAGCAAGAATCACAGCCACCATACCACCAAAACTGGAGGGCCACTGGGTGTCAAGCAGGTAAGAGGCTCCTAGAAAGACTTTTCTACTTTTAAAGTCAACATAAATTCAAATTTGATCCAAATTATGTTTTTAAAGCAAAATCCTGGTCTTGTTGTGAAAGATTCATCGGTGCATGCATATTATCACTGCTGAGAAGTTGAGTAGTTAAGTCAAGAAACTTGTTAAATCTTCTTTGATAACAATAGCTACTTTGAAATATTTAACAAATTATACACAACTGTTCAAAAGTTTGGTAACATTTTAAATGTTTTTGAAAGAAGTCTTATTATTTGATAAAACATACAGTAAAAACAGTATTATTGTGAAATATTATTAGATAAAAAAAAAAAAAAAAAAAATTTCTATGTGAATATATTTTAAAATGTAATTTATTCCTGTAATGCAAAACTGGATTTTCAACATCATTACTCCAGTCTTCAGTGTCACATGATCCTTCAGAATTCTAATATGCTGATTTAGGACCAGATTTACTAACAGCTTGTGCCAGCGCAAACCCTCTTTTGGCGATAAAAAACTACTGTCAGGATTTACTGAAGACACACAATGAAAAATTAGAGCTGAAAAGGCGTGGAGTTATTTTTGCGGCTGACCTTATTGCATATGCATTTGTAGGAGTTTCCCTTTCAGACGCAAAATTTATGGGAGGAGAATATTTAAAGGGGTCCTTGATTATGATTTAACTTTTTTAACTTTAGTTTGTGTGTAATGTTGCTGTTTGAGCATAAACAACATCTTCAAAGAGGAAGAGTTGTTGTAGTAGAGCACATTTGTCAGTCTGCTCAAGCTGTCGCATCCGTCTTTTCACATTTATTGCAATACAATACGTAACACAATTGCTATAGCATGTAATAAAAGCAAGATGACAACATAAGTCATAACCGTAATTAAACTAAACTATACCTGTTCTATCTTCATGCAGCAAATATTCTCTGGCTCTGAAGGATCTTACAACAGTTCCCACATGAGCGATTTATCATGACAGAATATGCTAATCAATGACTTGAAGATAGTTAACTCCGCATCAGCTACATAAATTCATCAACTAACCATTCAGAAATGTCCTGTTGCATTCTACATGTTGTCACTTCTTCTTGAGTCTCTCCATCATTGTCCGACTCCGGTTTGAACATAAAAGGCTGAACAGTTTCTGACATTTTCTGCGTGAGGTTATTGGAACTGCTCTTGAAGCTCCGCCCTCTTCTTGAAAGGGAGCCGGGAGCAGCAGTTCATTTGCATTTAAGGGGACACAGACAAACCCTCAAAAGTGACAATTTTAACATGCTATAAAAGAGACTTATTTTACATCTTGTAAAAAGGGGCATTATATGACCCCTTTAAATTAATCATGCAAGGTGATTTACTAAGGTTTGCACTCGTCAATTTACTGGTATTTGCGCCATTATTTAGCCTACCGCCCCTTAAACCAGATGCTAACTGGTAGATTGTGTTGGTCATTATGGAAATGATCCGGCTGTGTCTGTGTTCTTTAATGTGCACGTCGCCAGTAGATCACACGCAGAACTGTCCACTCCCATCTGCGCTTTTTTGGAATTGCGCACTTACACTAATTTGCACCGTTTAGTAAATCTGGCCCTTGGTGCTCAAAAACTGTATTATCAATGTTGCTGCACTGCTTAATATTTTTCTGAAATTTGTGATACATTTCTTTAACATTGTTTGATGAATAAACAGCATTTATTTGAGGTATACATTTTTTGTAACAATGTTTAAGTCTTTACTGTCACTTTTGACCAATTTAAAAAACCCTTGCTGAATATATGCAGCAATATATGTATAAATGTAAAACTATCAGATGATATTTAATATTGCAATAATCTGGCAAAACAAAGAGTATTAAATTGTACTTAATTTTACAATAAATACTAAATATCAAGTCCCGTCCTACATTTTGTCTAATTAAAGATCCCGTTTCACTTGGAAATGCATCAGATTATGTAAGTAAAATTGTTTGCAATTGCCATATTGACTAACTTCTTGACTATATTTGTTATTTTCTTCTTAGATGTGAAGTGCGACCCGGTCCAGAATTCCTCACTCGATCATACACATTTTACCAAAGCCCCACACGTCTCTTCAGGGCCCTCCAGCACTACTACTCTGACAGTGACTGCCACATCCCAACCTACTCTCTTGTGATCAAGGGTAAACTGCGGCTACGCCAGGCCTCATGGATCACCCGCGGAGCCACTGAAGCAGAGCACCACCTTCATAAAGTAGGAATGATCATTCACAGCCAGAAGTCCATCTATCATCTCGCGACCCGCCTACCCTCATCCTGCCTGGGGCTCAAAGCTGGAGGACACCTGGTGCCTGATCGCTTCTATGAACTCTTTAATGCCAAAGCAGAAAAAGACTGTCTGGGTGCACTTGGCTTCTCCATGATGGAACTGGAGTTGTTGCGGGTGGAGACCCATCACCATTCTCACAGCAGGCCGGCTCAGGAGCTGTTCTTAGGGGACGTGCACACAGACTGGAAAGAAAGGGTGCACCATAGACCCACTGGTTATCAGGAGCCTCTACAGAATGCTATGGTGAGAGATAAAGAGAAATTAAAAATTCTGTCATCATTTACTCATCCTCGTGATGTTCCAAACCCTTAAGACTTTGGTTAATCTTTGAAAAACAAGATAATTTTGGTCATACTTTAAATTAGGGTCCAATTCTCACTATTAACTACGACGGTTGCCTCAATAAACTCCTAAATAAGTTAGTTAGTAAGGTAGTTGTTAAGTTTAGGTATTGGGTAGGATTAAGGATGTAGAATATGGTCATGCAGAATACGGCATTCATATTTATAAGTACTAATGAACAGCCAATATCCTAGTAATATGCATGCTAATAAGCAACTAGTTAATAGTGAGAATTGGACCCTAAACTAAAGTGTTGCTGATATTTTTAATGAAACTGGAGAGGTTTCTGTCCCTCAATTGAAAATCCAGGTATTCAAAACTGAAAAGACCCAAAAAGGTTATAAAAGTGGTATAAAAATAATACATGTAAATAGAGTGGTCTTGTAATTTTGGGGTAAACTATCACCTTAAGACTAGAGTATTTTTGCTCCAACTGCTTAGGTCTTAAAATCTTTTTAAAATGATGTCCATATTCAAACTTATTGCTGGCTATAAGTGTATCATGTTGTGCCACCAGACTAATGTAAGAGTATTACAGGACTGCGTATTTTCCTAGCACTACAGTTAATGTAAAGCAAGCAAAAATAAGGTTAGAAACAGTCTACGGAAATATGCAGATGCAAATGATTGTATATAGTTTATATACGGTTCAAATGTTTAGGGTTGGTAAGATTTTTTGATATTTTTCAAAGAAGCCTCACCAAGGCAAACACAGCAATACTGTGAAATATTTCTACAATTTAAACTGTTTTCTATTTTAAAATGTACATTTTTAGAATGTAGAATTTTCAGCATCATTACTCCAGTCTTCAGTGTCACATGATCATTCAGAAATCATTATAAAATGCTGATTTGCTGCTCAAGAAGCTTTATTATTATTATTATTATTATCAATGTTGAAAATGTTTTTTGAGGAAACCATACTACATTTTCTCTTTGATGAAAATAAAGTTCAAAAGAACAGGATTTATTTATAATATAAATCTTTCGCAACATTGTAAATTTATTTATTGTTACTTTTGATAAATTTAATGCATTCTTGCTAAATAAACATATATATATATTCTCACATTCTCACTGACAATAGATACTATATAATTAACAAAATCCTTGTTTTCTCTGTCAGCACCACATCCACCCATGCCCAGTGTGCGCCCTGGTATACCGTGCCTCTGAACAGCACCCACCCATTCTTCCCCCATCCCCCTCCATCCCTCTGGATCTAAATGGAAACTGGGTGAGCCAACGCTGCGAGTCCCGTCCATCCGTCCTCTTCCTTACCCGGCGTTTTGCTTTCAACGAGGAGCAACGCACTTGGGAGGGCACCTACCAACATTACTCTGACCCAATATGCCGCCAGGCCATCTTTACACTGTTGGCATCAGGTCATTATGCTAAAGTAGGCCAATCTGTTAAAGTACGTGGGGCCACTGAGCTCGTCTTCAAGGTGACACGGGCAAAAGCGATTGTGTTTGACCGTGCATTGTTGCTGGAGTTGAATTCAACACATAATGGAAGATGTGGACAGGCGGGCAGGTGGGAGGTGGGTGTCGAGCAAGACATAACCTGGACGGATGGTTGCGAAGCATTGGGGATACGACTTCCGCACAAAGAGTATGAGCTGTTTAAGATGGGGGTGGGTCATAAAGGGCGCCCCCTGTTGTTCAATGGGGAAAGGCCCACGGATGGATCCAGCCCGGATCGACCTGAAAGAAGGCCAACATCCTTTCAGACACCAATGGTGCAATGCAGCACAAGGGTCGGGGTGGAGCCACACTACAGTTCCTACAGGGATCATTCAACGGGACCAAAGATAAGCTCTGCTAATGCACTGCACTCTTCATTGATTCTGCTGTCCGTTCTAAATGCATGGTGCTGGAATATTCATCTTTTCTAAAATGGAACGTGCCATTCACATTCACTGTTCAAATTCTGACCCATTTATGACGGGCATAGCACAATCTGAGGATTGGTCAGTTCGGTGCTATAACAAAATGCTTGCTGCAAATGCTCTGAAATATGACTTTTTTGATCTAAAGAGATTTTCATAAAGCAAAAATGTACATAGAAACCTCCTTTTAATCATATAGTATATCAACATACATTTTAATGTCTGTCATTTGGGGTGTTTTGATGAGAACTACAGCTAAACGAATATCTATTGAAAAAGTATGATTGCTCTGTAGAAAATGCATTTACCAACATTCCAGCAAGGTAACAAAGATGAACAGTTAAAGGAACCTTCAAATACTTACCAGTGTACAACCAATGTTGTGATTTTGGACGGGACTATCTGTGTGACCGACCAATGGGAGAGTTTTGGGAATCTGTTTGAAAACAATCATTCTGTTTTATGCAGAAATCACACACTTCAGCTTTAAGACATGAGAGATATAGATGGACATCCAGATTCCCATTTGTCTGGGAATGAGATTTCCCAATATCTGGTTATGCATATATGGACTAAATTTGGCATTAACTGTATTATTTGGTGACACTATTTTACAGTATCATTGTTACATGTAACATGCAGTTACTATAGTAATAACTATAAATTATGCATAATTACATGCAACTAACCCTAAACCTAACCCTACCCCTATAGTAAGTACATGTAGTTACTTAATATTACAGTGTAACAATGACACCTTAAAATAAAGTGTAACCTATTATTTCAACATTAGGCCCTTGCCTTTAAGACAAGGCGATGTAGCTCATTTTTGCCATCTTATACATTTTATTTAGCTTTAATCTTCCAATAATGGTGAGGGTGAACATATTTATTGCCACCATTAAAGTAATTTTGATAAGAAACATAATGGATGTTTATTTTTTTATTTTGAACATTGATTTTCTGTTATTTATGTTTACACAGATTTACATATACAAACGTATCATGTGTAACTGTATGCACGTTTGCTGAGCTCTTGCACAATGGTTCAATTCACATCCAATGTTGAATACATGTGCAAGACATTTGAACAGACCTGTCATATGGCTTCCACATTATGCTCACGCTCGCCAATATCTGAAGCGTAAGTTCTCAGAACTCTGCGTACAAATCTCTCCCTCTGTTTATTTGGAAGAACAGGAAGTGTTCAACTCATTCAGTCTTAGTTTAGCAGAGCGTGCAAGTTTCTGTTTTTACAGAGTGGAGTGATTCTTTTTTCTGGAGGCAATATTCAAAATATCTGTCAAACATGAAAGTCCATGCATGATATTGATTGTTATAGTTTTGACACGACCCTTACAAAAATTTACCATAGTAACCATTGTTTCCAAAAAAACCATAGAACCATATAAACCAATAAATAAATATAATATCTTAAAAAAAGAGATCCTGTATTTATTGGTTTATATGGTTTTAAAGTAAAAAACATTGCTGTAGTTACAATGCTTTTTATTGGCAACCAGTTATACATTTTTATATCCTTATATAGAATCCTGAGGTACATGCATAAGTATTAATGCATCAGTTAATAACATGCTGAACGTGATTTCACTAAGTACAACATGTTCCTGGTTCAACATATTTTTTGATCCTAGAACAACATTCCAATCAACCAATCAGATTTGAGGGACAAGTTTACAGTTTATGTTAAGTTTAGGCTTACAGCCAGGGTTAGGTGCTTCTACATCAGTGTCATTCAGCACGACCAAATGAAATCTCTAAATTATCCAGGCTGTGTTAAAGATATAAAATATTGGATTACCTGTAATATTCTCCAATTAAATTTAGATAAGACTGAGGTATTACTTATTGGACCAAAAACCTGTACACAGAATCTCTTAGAATATAATTTGCATCTAGAAGGATGTAATGTTACTTGATCCGCTACAGTTAAAGACCTGGGTGATATATTAGACAGCAACTTGTCTTTCGAAAATCATATATTTTAAATGTTACAAAAACAGCCTCCTTCCACCTCAGAAACACCACTAAGCTACGGAAAATGATATCTGTCTCTGATGCAGAAAAGTTCATGCATTCATGACCTCTAGACTAGATTACTGTAATGCATTACTACTGGTTGCCCTGCATCCTCAAAAAAAACCAAGCTACAACTAGTCCAAAATGCAGCTGCTAGAGTTCTTACTAGTTCAAGAAAATATGATCATATAACACCAATTTTATCACCTCTACACTGGTTACCTATTAAATTCTGTATCAATTATAAAGTACTGCTACTGACCTATAAGGCACTAAAAGTTTTAGCTCCTGTGTATTTAACTGATCTTCTATCGCCCTATAATCCATCTAGCTCTTCAAGGTCACAAAACTCTGGGCTTCTGGTAGTACCTAGGATATCTAAGTCCACTAAAGGAGGAAAAGCGTTTTCACATTTGGCTCCTAAACTCTGGAATAGCCTTCCTGATAATGTTCGGGGCTCAGACTCACTCTCCCAGTTTAAATCTAGATTAAAGACGCATCTCTTTGGCCAAGCATTCACATAATGCATCTCATAACCTTGTACTCCAGTTACACTCACCTAAAGGATTATTAGGAACACCTGTTCAATTTCTCATTAATGCAATTATCTAATCAACCAATCACATGGCAGTTGCTTGAATGCATTTAGGGGTGTGGTCCTGGTCAAGACAATCTCCTGAACTCCAAACTGAATGTCAGAATGGGAAAGAAAGGTGATTTAAGCAATTTTGAGCGTGGCATGGTTGTTGGTGCCAGACGGGCCGGTCTGAGTATTTCACAATCTGCTCAGTTACTGGGATTTTCACGCACAACCATTTTACAGAGAATGGTGTGAAAAGGGAAAAACATCCAGTATGCGGCAGTCCTGTGGGCGAAAATGCCTTGTTGATGCTAGAGGTCAGAGGAGAATGGGCCGACTGATTCAAGCTGATAGAAGAGCAACTTTGACTAAAATAATAACTCGTTACAACCAAGGTATGCAGCAAAGCATTTGTGAAGCCACAACACGCACAACCTTGAGGCGGATGGGCTACAACAGCAGAAGACCCCACCGGGTACCACTCATCTCCACTACAAATAGGAAAAAGAGGCTACAATTTGCACTAGCTCACCAAAATTGGACAGTTGAAGACTGGAAAAATGTTGCCTGGTCTGATGAGTCTCGATTTCTGTTGAGACATTCAGATGGTAGAGTCAGAATTTGGCGTAAACAGAACGAGAACATGGATCCATCATGCCTTGTTACCACTGTGCAGGCTGGTGGTGGTGGTGTAATGGTGTGGGGGATGTTTTCTTGGCACACTTTAGGCCCCTTAGTGCCAATTGGGCATCGTTTAAATGCCACGGCCTACCTGAGCATTGTTTCTGACCGTGTCCATCCCTTTATGACCACCATGTACCCATCCTCTGATGGCTACTTCCAGCAGGATAATGCACCGTGTCACAAAGCTTGAATCATTTCAAATTGGTTTCTTGAACATGACAATGAGTTCACTGTACTAAAATGGCCCCCACAGTCACCAGATCTCAACCCAATAGAGCATCTTTGGGATGTGGTGGAACGGGAGCTTCGTGCCCTGTATGTGCATCCCACAAATCTCCATCAACTGCAAGATGCTATCCTATTAATATGGGCCAACATTTCTAAAGAATGCTTTCAGCACCTTGTTGAATCAATGCCACGTAGAATTAAGGCAGTTCTGAAGGCGAAAGGGGGTCAAACACAGTATTAGTATGGTGTTCCCAATAATCCTTTAGGTGAGTGTATATCAGTGGAAATGATTGTCTTTGCTTAATAATTGCTTTGAACAGCAGCTACGCTAATTATTTTCCTGTTCTGTTTTATCTCGGGATACCCATCCCAAGGTAACTAGAGAGTGTCAGCTCCAGTCTGGATCCAGCCTCTCATGAAGACTTTAGATGACCATCACCTGTGAAGAGACGACTCAACTCCTGCGAGGACTTCAGATGATGCAGCTCTGCATCAACATGCACTCATGCTCAAATTTCTATATACCCTAATCATTGTTAACAACATGTATTCTTACTTCACTGAGCCCATTGTTTGTGCCTTTATTACATTATTACATTGATTAATAATACATTGTTCGCTAACTGTGTGCTTTGTGTATGTACATTTCTGAAATACATAACTTGGACACAGTCTCCTCTGATAACAAATCACTTTAAATTGTAATGTAGACGCATGCATTTTCTGTGAAGCTGCTTTGAAACAATATGCATTGTGAAAAGCGCTATACAAATAAATGTGAATTGAATTTAATTAAATTCACCTATCATTTCCCTCTGATTTTAGGGATAACTAAAGGGTACGAGTCAATTACGAAATAATCAAAGATGCTACACACTCAGCTCATGATGTTCAAATATTGTATACAGAAAAATCCCATTTGTTCTTCATTAAGAAACTGATTTTTAGCAATAATGAGAACCTTTCAGAAGCCTGTGCTGACTTGATGATAGGATATGCTTCTGTAAAAGCCACGTTATTTAGTTATTTAGAACTACACTACCCATGATCCTGAACAGACCACCAGTCAGAGAAGTCACTGTTACCATGGAAACAGCAAATACTAAGAAATTACAGCAAAATAACTCACAACATCCACCCAAGGTCTTTCTACAGTCTCAAACTACTTATCTTTTTCTATAGATTTTTTTTATATCTATTGTACAATGTTTTTAGAGCTTTTTAAACAATATTTCTATAAACAATAAACTCTTTTTTTTTTTCCAATTTCCACATTTTTTGGTTTAAATATTCAAGATGTTGCGATTCTAATAAATTGGTGGTTTGGTTAATGGGCTGTAACTCTCTATTAAAAAAGCTTTCAAAATCCATATGGAGAATGAATGCTACAAATACTTACAGAACCAAAGGCACTAAAAATGTTTGCAGTCGCAGTTGCGCCCTGTGAATAAAAACATTTTGCTTGTATGCAACAATGACAATCTTATTAATCAAAGATGTTCTCAACATGTGCACTTGCCAGATAACAGCCAAACCCAGAGTTCAAAGCTAGCAGACATCAAGGAATTGGGATAACCCTCAATTTTGCGACGTTCATCATCGCAAAGCCTTTAAGCCAAAAATGAAAATTCTGTCATTAATTACTCACCCTCATGTCGTTCCAAACCCGTAAGACTTTCATTCACCTTCAGAAAACAAATTAAGATATTTTTGATGAAAACTCAGAGCTTTCTGTCCCTCCACTGACAGCTACGAAACTCCCACTTTGATGCTTCAAAAAGTTCATAAAAAGATAGTAAAACGAATCCATATGAATTGAGCTGTTTAGTCCAAATTTTCTGAAGAGACTCGATCGCCATATATAATGAACAGATTTAATTCAGGCTTTTATTCACATTTAAACATTGATCAGCAAACATAAACAGAAGCTCAACCAAACCTGCGTAACATGAGAATGAACCTCATTGGTTCTTACGGAAGCTCAAACGTGCTGCTTAACGAGAACAAACCTCATTGGTTCTTGAGGAAGCTCAAACGTGCAGAGTAACACGAGAATGAACCTCATTGGTTCTAGCAGAAGCTCAAACATGCTGTGTAACACGAGAATGAACCTCATTGGCTCTTATGGAAGCTCAAACGTGCTGCGTAACACGAGAATGAACCTCATTGGTTCTAGCAGAAGCTCAAACAAGCTGTTTAACACGAGAATGAACCTCATTGGTTCTTATGGAAGCTCAAACGTGCTGCGTAACACGAGAATGAACCTCATTGGTTCTAGCAGAAGCTCAAACAAGCTGTTTAACACGAGAATGAACCTCATTGGTTCTTATGGAAGCTCAAACGTGCTGCTTAACACGAGAATAAACCTCATTGGTTCTAGCAGAAGCTCAAACATGCTGTTTAACACGAGAATGAACCTCATTGGTTCTTATGGAAGCTCAAACGTGCTGCGTAACACGAGAACGAACCTCATTGTTCCTGAGGAAGCTCAAACGTGCAGAGTAACACAAGAATGAAGCTCATTGGCATGTCAAGCGAACATGCTTGAACTTCCGTTTATCACAACTGATGTGTGAGTTGATGAATGTTTACATGTGAATAAA
Source organism: Rhinogobio ventralis (assembly GCA_039654625.1). Classification (NCBI taxonomy): domain Eukaryota; kingdom Metazoa; phylum Chordata; class Actinopteri; order Cypriniformes; family Gobionidae; genus Rhinogobio; species Rhinogobio ventralis. The sequence goes on along the minus strand of CM077205.1, from coordinate 36,133,003 downwards.
AGCCTAAATTAAATATGTTACATATAAAGTGATTTGAGTCTCTCCAGACAATTTGGACTAAACCGCTCAATTCATATGGATTAGTTTTACAATCTCTTCAAAGTGGGAGTTGCGTAGCTGTCAATGGAGGGGCAGAAAGCTCTCCGATTTCATCAAAAAGATCTTCATTTGTGTTCCAAAGACGAACGAAAGTCTCATTGGAAAGGGTTTGGAACGACATGAGGGTCAGTAAATAAATTAATAATAATTTTCATTTTGGGTTGAACTATCCCTTTAATAAGCAATGTCATATTACCCAACTGCATGTCATATGGTCAACCATTACCCAAAATACTCATGCGACTTCCGCTTGCTACTTTATTTATTTTTACTTAATCTATGTCATTAAAACCATCTGCAGGCTTATTACTGTTAAACAACCCTTTTGGAATCATAAAACGATAGAGTTTGTGGTTTTTCTGTTAAAAGTTATGAAATAATGGTTGCTGGCCGAGGGACGTAACGGAAGAGAACGCAGAGGGCAAAACTAGTCAGTGAGTCACATCCAAAAGGCAGCAGATTGTTCATATTAAATCTTGTCAGTGACGGTGGCTCTGGGTGCCATGAGGTAATGCTTTTTGGTTGTAACAAGAGTTCCGAAGGTTGGGAACTTGGAAATAATAAATAGAGAGAGGGAGAACAAGTCACATTTCCATACTGACACTCAAAAGCAGTTGCGTCTGTTAGAGCTCGCCAGCAACAACAGATGAGTCCAAGTTAACTCTAGAAGTCCAGCAAAACTGATTAAAAATAAGTGACAATTCTTTCTGTGGTTACAGTTAAACTAATAAAAGCCAACTGTCAGAGGATTATGTTGCAAAAAAGCCTACGGCTTGTAATCACGCTTCTTGCTTGTCAAAAGAATCTATAAAAAGATTTAACACAAGGCCTATTTTACACTGTTCAATGAAAAGTTACGAAGCATAAGAGCGTGACTGTGTCCTAGTTACAATGTCTTTGCTCCATGCTCCACTGCTCCAATTATTACTGCTAATGGAATGGGCGTCTTTGATCATTGGCTCTTGTGATCAAAAACAACACACTAGAGCTACCATAGTGGATCAGGATGACAAAATAAACCATCTTAAGAACTTTTAAAAAGGGAGGAGAAACATTTTCCATGTCTTTTGTTGTTGACATCAAAGGCTGTGCGCATTTGCCACTGGTAGAATCTAACTAAAGAGCGTGACATCCTCAAAAACCACAAACAAAACTACACAAGGTGAACAAAAACATGACCCAGGCTGCATTAAATTCACTTGCAAAGTGGCTGAACATGGAAAGTGCTGAATTATTGGCTGTCAAGAGCATGACACCATCACAAATCAAGAGATGTTTTGAAACTCTGAAATTATAAAGGAAAATATCAGGTACACTGAAGTTCGGGGTCAGTAAGACTTTATTTTATTCTGGAAGAATGCATTAAATGTATCAGAAATGTCAGAAAATACATTTAGAATGTTACAAAAGATTCCCATTCCAAATAGATACTGTTCTTTTGAACTATTTACCAAAGAATCCTGGAAAGAAAAATGTATCACATTTTCCACAAAAATATGAAGCAGCACAACTTTTTTTCAACATTGATAATAATGTAATAATTAATGTTTCTTGAGCAGCAAATCAGCATATTAGAATAACTTCTGAAGGATCATGTGACACCGAAGACTGGAGTAATGATGCTGCATCACAGGAATAAATAAAATTTTAAATGGGTGGTTGATTATGATTTCACTTTTTTTTAACTTTATTTAGTGTGTAATGTTGCAGTTTGAGCATAAACAATATCTGCAAAGTTACGACCTTCAAAGTTAAATGCAAAGGGAGATATTTTCTTTCAAAGAAATCGCTTTATAAGGACTACAACAAGCGGCTGGTAGGGACTACAACGAGCTTCTTCATGGGTTAGTGACATCACTAACCCTAACATTTACATAAACCCCGCCCCAGGGAACACGCAACAAAGGGAGTGAGACCATGGTGAGAAGAGGAAGAGTTGTTGTAGTAGAGCACATTTAGAAGTCTGCTCAAGCTCAAGTCTTTTCACATTTATTGCAGCACAGCACGTAACACAAATGCAATAGCATGTCATAAAAGCAAGATGACAACATAAGTTATAACTGTAATTAAACTAAACTATACCTGTTCTATCTTCATACAGCAGATATTCTCTTGCTCTGTGCCTCTTACAACAGTTCCCACATGAGCGATTTATAGATTATCATGACAGAATATGCTAATCAATGACTTGAAGATAGTTAACTCCACATCAGCTACATAAATTCATCAACTATCCATTCAGAAACGTCCTGTCTCATTCTACATGGTGTCACTTCTTCTTGAGTCTCTCCATCATTGTCCGACTCCGGTTTGAAGATAAAAGGCTGAACAGCTTCTGAGATTTTCAGTGCGTGTCTGCGTGAGGTAATCGGAGCTGCTAACACGAGCTCTTGAAGCTCCGCCCTCTTCTAGAAAGGGGGCTGGGAGCAGCAGCTCATTTGCATTTAAAGAGACACACACATAAAACGGTGCGTTTTTGCTCACCCTCAAAAAGTGACAATTTTAACATTTTCTGTAGGGTATTTTGAGCTAAAACTTAACATACACACTCTGGGGACATCAGAGACTTATTTTACATTTTGTAAAAAGGGGCATTATAGGACCCCTTTAAAATATATTCAAATAGAAAACAGTTCTTTTAAATTGTAATGATATTTCACAATATTGGGGTTTTACTGTATTTTTGATTTAAAAAAGCAGCCTTGGTGAGAGACTTCTTTCTTTAAAATAAAATATTTTACCGACCCCAAACTTTTCAATGGTAGTGTACATCATGTTAATAATTTAGTTTTTTTTTGAGACTATAGAGATATTGATATTAAGAACATTTGTGTTTACTTTCATACAGTAGATAATTTTGGTGTTGATTTGCCACTCAATGTTCAATTTAAAAATCAGGAAATTAAAAAATACAAATTGGCTCATGATGCACAACCAGCAATCAGCCATAAAACAATGTTTAATTGTTGAATGCTGAGTAAATGTTACCGGTAGTTGCACACATTGCAAACATAGTTGTGTGCTTGTGTAAGAACCTGGATTGCTTGTATTCAGACTCGGGTTGCAAAGGGGCTGAATATTTTTGTTACATTTCCAGAAACTTTCCAAAAGTTTCCGAAAATTTCCCAAAAAGTTTCCAAAAATCCTGGAACGCTTCTGGAAACTTTGCAACCTTAATTCAGACTGCAATCATTGTAAATAAAGTCAAACAATAGTGCTCAAGTTTGACCAAAGTTTTAAATCAATTCGACTTGGCATGCACAGTCCACTGGGGTGAAGAGGTCCAAATTTGGCGGTAAGTTCACATTTTGCAATCATGCATCTGCAGGAGAACACGTTCCTGGCTGGCAAACGATAATTAAAAACCGTACAACAACACAATGCCAAAGTAAAACGTTTTCCTTCAACAAATTGATGCATCCAAACCTCAGAATCTTTGTGGGTTTGTCATAATAATTCCCTAGTAAGGAAACAATGTGAACCAACTTCTTAAACAGATGATGAAATCCAGCCCTTCGATGCAAAAATGACAAAAGTACAAAGACAACATTCCATACTTAACTACTTAACGGCAGCCAAAAAAATCCCCTCTGTCGGCCAGACAACTGACATTGCTTTAGATGTAGCAGAGATGCTTAAAAAAAGTGTTATTGTATCTCATTACAAAAGTATTCTTAACACATGGTAAGCATTTGCACTATTTATAAGAGTCATTATTTGATGGTAGTCTGTCCAAACCATCATGAAACTGATTTCATCCCACAAAATGATATTACCTCTTGAGACCGGGCTGGTACAAGCAAGATGCTTTATAAAAGTCTTCCAGAGTACAGTAACAGCCTCAATACATACACAATTCATTAATACTCCATCATCTCAAACGGGAAAATCACATTGTTAAAAGTGTTACGTCAGGGCCATATTTGCCCTTTTATACTCTCAACTACAGACCTCCACTCACAAGCTCCATTAGAAACATCCATTACAAGGCTGTACAGTTCAGTATATGAGCTGCAGCTGTCTAATAAAATCTCAACATCAGCAAGACCCTCTGGCTAAACCACTGACAAAAGGAAATATTAAAAGACATTATATATCTATAAGGTCTCTTACAGTATCTGTTACAATACAGTAAGTGTAAGTGTGAGGTCCTGTATTGGCTCAAATAAATCCTTATGAAAAACCAGGGCAACTTTCTCAAAGATACACATCTAGTCTTTCATAACGTTTCACGTTTTCAAACTACGCCTCTTGTTTTAAAGTTAGCAACAGAACATCAACCCAACAAAAAGGTTGTTATTGTTCTGCATTATGAGATGCAGTATATGCCATTTATCTTCATAGAAACCAAGTTGGACCTATTATGCAAAATGTACTTGAACATAAATGTGTGTCGGCATTGTGTGTACACAACCACCCTATAATGATAAAAATCCACTCGCTCCTTTTTTTATAATCCCCATAAATCATAAGCAGTGTCTGAGGAGCCATTTACACAACACCGTTTTTAACTAAAAAGGAAAACCTTTCATACGATTACTGGTATTTATGAACAACAGCAGAGCTGACATTACTTGTAATGTTATTTAAAGTACATTATGATAAATACTTTGCTTTTTACATATATGTGCAACATTTCAGCCTTAAATTAATTATAAATGTTAGCTAGATTGCATCCATTACCTGTCTAATGATGTACGTTTATGCTGAAATATAATAAAATAATGGTTTCTATTTTTTTATCGGTCGTTATGTGTAGTGAGTTGGCTCTCGTGATTTAGGTTTCGCGCTTCAAAATTTCCGTTGAAGGAACATGGGCTGAATCCGAAATTGCCCCCTATATCCTCAAATAGGGCACTATTTGAGGGAACAGCCATTTGTAGTGGTGTCCAAAACCATAGTGGACGTTATTGAGTGCACTCATTCAATCCCACATTGCACCGCAATAACGAGTGTACAGCCCATGAACGCACAACGGCGGTCCGAATTCACTCACTCGTTTTCATTCACTCCTTCAAGTGAACTATATTAGTGGACTAATTTAGGGACTAGTGAATGAGGGTTTAGGGGGCGATTTCGGATTCAGCCATAGTGAGTATCGATGCACCCTGAGTTTTGCAGTGCATTATCGGACTTTTTAGGGAGCGAACGCTTCAGTGCACTGGAAGGATTCTGCGATTGAGACAGCCCTTAAAATGGCAGACTCCCTGATCAGTGCAATGACTACTGAACTAGGGAGCTGACTGAGCCGCACCCTATGCAATGTGGCGTGATGTCACTTTGCACAGGCTCCGCCCAAGATTGCTGACAGACTCCGCCCTATTAGCATAGATAAACAGTACACTGTACACAGTCAGCCATGTTTATCTCCTCGCCAGTTCATTTAGCAGTAGCATTCAAATAATACATATATTTCTTATTAAAGCTACAAAATTTTCTGTCTTTCTTTTGTTATTTGATTCATATTAACAGCATATACAGCAGTACTGTATATTACGCTGTTTTCACTTTAATACACAGATCTAATACAGCGGTATATATATAATTTTTATTTTATCATTATAATAGGCTATATCATAAAACTGTTTTGCGCATGTGCTACAGCTCTCGCGCGCTATTTCGGTCACAACACAGCAGACATTAACCAGGAGTGCCATAAGGCAAAACAATTACTGAGGGAAAACTTATCACAGTTGCAGGAAAAGCTGCACTCTGGAAGAATTATGATCAACTGTCGATGCCATGTGTGTGACATAAGTGACTGTGTTTATGTGAACTTTGTGTGTTTTGAACATAACCTTATGTGTATTTGACTGTTTAAGCACAATAAGACGTGAAAGAGAAGTTTAACTCACGTGACGCTCCATCTGACAACTCTCTGTGCGCGTGCGCTCAGAAAACCACATATCAGAAGTTTAGACTGATAGGGCTTTAAAACGCATGCAGATAATAAACCTTCATGATAACGAAGAACTGCAGTGACCGCGATAAAGATGATTGCCTAAAACTAAAACATCGGTTTTTATTGAGTATCCAATGCACGAGCTGAACAGGCTCCGCCCCCTTCTGGACAGCTGGAGCAGCAGCTCATTTGCATTTAAAGATACATGCATGAAAACAGCACGTTTTTCATTCCACTCAAAAATGTAATCAAACTGAATACAGCATTTAATGTATAGCAAAATGTGGTTTACTTTTTTGTTACAAAAAAACAAAATTTAACTTACTACTTAAAAACACTGTCAGTTATGCATGTAATGCAATTTTGTTTTTATGGTTTTAATTATGTTCTCAAGTTTTGTATCGCATTACTTAAAATATTTCTGTGTAACTGCTGACCAACATCTGCATCCCAAATTTATATATAAAAAAGACCAAATCAAGGTCCACAATCCTGCAAGGTCAAATGTCTAAAATCCAAACAAGCGTAGTAAGCTATAGCTGGAAGACTTCTTAACTTTTTTTAAAACACATTATTTTTTGCAAGTGATGTATACATTTGTGCAGGTGTCCTGTCATTTTCTGTAACTTGAACATGGTGTAGATCTTTGTGGGTAAAATAGCTTTTAAAGTTAACAGCACAGCGGTAGACCCTACGGTGGAGTTTAATGATTTACTAGTTTTTCCACCACAACCGTAATGTTTAAGAAAGTGAAAATTAAAACTCTTAAAAAGGTAGACTAAAGTGTGCAATTTCAGAAGTCATATGCAGAGTCACTTACAAGGCAGATGACATAGAAATATCCCCAAAAATCCAAATGACATGCAAAATATCCATCATTTTGCTGTCACTACAGATTAATAAGCATACAAATATATACCAGGCAGGCACAGAATTCACAATACATTGAAAATGCATATAGCGGACAATGGAAACTGGACAAAAGAACAAACACCACAAAAAGTTTTGGTCTGGGGCTTTATTGATTTAATTTATTAAGATGCTACATAGTCCAACAAAGTTGGGGTTTCTTTATATACCATTATAGACTACTTGACTAGGAATATCAACCTTAATTTTCATCTTAGACTCATTATTTATTTATTTATATACATACAAAACGGTCACCTTCATGTTTACATTGTATGTGAAGGTTTGGGGCACTATAACAAGGTTTAGCTTTCATTATGAGCCAGCTGATTGGCTGATAGGCCCCCAAATCCCTCCCTCTCCATGGCAATCATACTCATTGGTGAACTATACATAAACTGCAGTCCAAAAATCACTATACCCTGAATGTCTCCTAAAGTTACTTACAAAGCAAAGTTTTGCCATTTGTCAATATCGTAAGCTCCTCTGTTCTCAGAAATCCAATATCTAGCAATAAGATGATCAACTGAAACAAAAACTTCTTAAGGAGGGGAGCAGAAGAGAAACATTAAAGAAAAAGACGCCCCCACAACACCAAACTATGACACAAATACATATCAGGTCACAAAATGGTCCCCCTGTAGGAAGAGTCTCTTTTCGGGTGTCATTTCGGTTATTTGACAAAGACCAGACCGTTGTGCATGGGAAGATGACATTCTTTATATGTAGTGCATTTTTAATATAAACAGTTCTGTGCAATAAAAGCTTTATTCATAACTTAAATCCAAACAAAACGACTAAATTAACATCAGAGGACAGCAAAAAAACAGAGGGCTCAGGAAAACAGTGCAGAAATGTCAGGAGTGTATTTTTAAAGCCTTATGCTGCGAGATAAACCAGTGTTGTGTACATTTGAGACCACCGACAAGGCATATCGAAGCCATGCATTTATCTGGAAATGAGGTGTAGGCTTGGCATGGCTAAAATACAGGTTACAATACTCACATGTGTCAGTTTTTAAAGGAATAGTTGCCTCAAGAATAAACATTTTGTCACAGTTTACTCGCACATCGTGTTGTTCCCACCTCATATTATTCACTTTCTTCTATGAAATCCGAAATTAGATGCTATGCATAATGTCCGAGCTGCTCTTTTCCATAAAAGTAGATGGGGAGTTATCCTGCAAAGATCCAAAAAGGACAAGAAGAAATAAATGCGATCCAAACAACTTACTGTACTAAGGTGTTTCTTAAGCCATGCGATAGATTTGTGTGGAAAACAGACCAAAGTTAAGCTGTTTGTCACTGATAACCTTTCATATGCCAAATCTCATTTACAGTACATATCATACCATATGCAAAAGCTCAAACATATCAAATTCAGTCCATCTCTAACACAAAGCTATTCGTGTATGGCTTCAGAATAGTGCTTCAAAAGATCTTTTGGAGTAGTTTTATGATACTTTCATGATGATTTTTACCATCCACTGTATGCGAACGAGCAGCTCTTCCTAACATCTTTTGTGTTTCACAGAAGCAAACGTGAAGATGACTAAATAATGATAAAAATTCTGGATTAACTATTCCTTTAACTACTTTTTTTTTTGTTCTGTTTTTGTTGTTGAAGGGGTAAAGTGAGAGGGGGGTCAGTGTTTATGGACCTGATGGTAAACTCTCCTCGTGGCATCTTCAGATAGAAAGTTCATAGGGAGAGAGACCTTCAACCAGTTGCATGTACATGGTGCATCAAAGATTACGCTTAGCAGCTGCACTATTATTGTATATAATAATGACTTGATCAATAAATTAACTCAGGTCGACAGGCAGCAAAATGGAAACAGAGGTGTGCTAAAAGGGCCTGAAAAGGAGATTTCACCTATAGAGCAGCTTAATAAAATATAAAGTATTTTTTGCTCTAAACAGAGCCATGCATTCAAGCACATATCCCTTACCAAAAGAAAAACAATAATAAAGAAAGGTGAAAAACCTATTCTGTTCCTGACAGGGAAATCGGTTTGTGCAAAGCATCATCGGAAGTGTTGGTTTTAGAGATGTCAGCTCTGCGCCTCACCGACATGCAGAGAAATATTGTTTCAAATGGTTTTTGGAGCAAATGAGTAGGTCAACGGTCAAACGGTTTTACTGACACTTCCCCAGTAACAGCAGTGTGAAATATCAGTGACTAACAGTCCATTTCCTCGCTGTCGATTCAAGATGTCTATAATCTAATAGACAAACTGTATCGCCAAAGCTACTCAGACTTTGTGGTGGTTTTGTCTTGAAAGTGGATTGGCGGGTGATTGCAAGTGAACATTAAATTAGCATTAAACGGTGATGGTCTTTTAACAAAAATGTGGGTGATTAATGAAGACACAATATGCTTGCAAAACTGCACGTTATCCGATTTGCCGAGGAAATATATGTTGAATCATAGTACTTGTTGGTACTCAAACATATCTGCTGGACTGCACGGAAGTGGATGGAAGATATAAAACACGTTATTTTAACGACAGTGTGACTGGGGAAGATACTAGAAGGCTCGTTTCATCATTGAGTGATTGAAAATACACAGGCTTTAGCATTTGTATACAGATTCGATTTGCTTCTGACCCATCAGGGGGAAAAAAAAGTGATAAAACAACATTCACTCTAGCACAACTCAATCGCACATCTGGTGTTAGAAAATCCCTACGACATTTTAGTGGTTAAAGTCTATGACAATTGTTATCCATTTGAACTTGCATCAGAAATGATTAAGGAAGAGGGGCCAGAATGATTTCACAATTTTGAGGCAAGAGCTGTGTCAGATTATTATTATTATAATTTTTTTTTAAATTTATTTCTTTGCACAGAACATGATGAAATTCCTTGATCTCTTTATTAATTTTACACACCTCGCTAATCCAAATCTACCCCAATGATATGCCATTTGGATTTAACGAATTCTGCATTGGTTATTTGTCTGTTTTGTTTTTGTTTCATCCACAATGCATGCTTGTAGCACTCCCCTCTTGGATTTTACAAGGCCAACTTGCCGACGATGACACCCACAACAAAAAACAGCACAATTAGAGCGATCACCCTGCTGCTCAGCCCCTCCTCCTTCACTCTCATCGCTGGAGATGAGTGCGGAGCGGACATTACTGTGCTCTTCCTCATCCGCAGACCATCGTCTTCCTGCTGGGGAGGGGATAGGAGGGAAGTGGAAGAGAGAGATAAAGACAAAGACAGTTAGATGACGACAGAAATAATCTGGAGAGTTATGAAAAGCGCTTTTGGCCCTGTGCTCATCTCATTAAACAAGCAGCGCAGCAGTAATGGTCCCCAGCTGCAGCTGATGAGTAAGGGCAGGTTATCTACAGTTCCGTCTCTTGATATGCTCAACATCCTGTGGCCATTACAAATTTAAACAATATGGTGGAAATAGCAAAAGTAATGTGGTGGTCAATCAGTATGGCTTGTTCAAAGGCAGATATCTATAGAGAGCACGGTGATGGATATAAATGCAACATTGCTCATTTCAAGTGTTTCTTAAAGGTACAGCAGACTGACACTGAACATTTTATTCTAAGGGCCAAAGTTTTCATGAAAAACTTCATGAAAGATCTGTTTTTGGCACAAAACAAAACATTTAAATGAATAAAAATATATGATATAAATGCTTTAAAACGAATAACATTTTTTGTTTTTTTTCCTGTAATTAAATTTAAGACAGTATTTAGGAGTAAGAGCACCCTTAAATGCCACTTTCAATCTTTTTATTTGGTTTCAGTCTATTGGTAATTTGAGCATCTTTTTCATTGCCTCTAAATCAAATGAAGTGACCAAAAAATATACATATACACATACACTATTATACACTCATTTGAGCCATTACTCGACTAGTCAGACGTTTATGATATTTTAATTACTTAAATATATAGGCCCTACTTGGGGTTGGGGAGTGACTTCAGAAAACAGTTTCAGATTCAGGGCTGAGAAATATAATATTGTTCTACATGGCAGAGAAATACTAAAGCATAGTAATGAGCATGTAAAATATGAGTTAAGCGCTCAAACGCACGCATTAAGCTTGCTGCTGCAGCACACAGACAAAAGTAATGATTATGAATGTGTCAGGAAAAAACAGCAAGGAGACTATCTGAACATTTTGGCCTGGTTTCACAGACAGGGCTTAGATTAAGACCTGTCAGGATTAGACTTTAGTTCAATTAGGATATTTAAGGAGCTTTTATAAACGTGCCTTAGAAAAAAAAAAAAACATTACTGGTGTGAATCTTGAGACAAAACAATGGCACTGATCTATTTTAATGTGTGTCAGTGCAAGTTGCTTTGAGTTAAAAGAGCTCAAACATACATTTTAGTCTGGGAATGGCCTTAAGCCTTGTCTGTGAAAATGGGGGTATAACATTTTATTAATAGACTAGTGATTTCGGAGTCAGTGTCAGCTGCAAAGAGGATAGTGGATGCACCTTTTGAGAGAAATGCACAATAAGTAAAGCATGCAGTAAACGCAATACTAATTTAGCTTCCACACTCCGCACAAACATTTGGATACATGCCTAATAATAGCGCACATTTATCTAGGTTAGCGTTTACATGTTTCAAATGATAAGCCATGTCTGAGGTCGATGAAGGTTCGGCAAATGTTTACATTTCCTGCCTGACATAACTACCACATGGACCATTCATGTTAATGATCTGTCTATCACGACTAGATAAAATTTGGTTGATTAAGCAGCACAACGGTTTTTAACATTATGATAATAAGAAATGCTTCTTATGCATCAAATCAGCATATTATAATGATTTCTGAAGGATCATGTGACACTGAAGACTGGAGTAATGATGTTGAAAATTCAGCTGTCATGACAGGAATAAATTATATTTAAAAAAAATATTGAAATAGAAAAATTCATTTTAAATTGTAATAATATTTCACTATATTAATGTTTTTACTGTATTGTGGATCAAATAAATGGTGAGCATAAGAGACTTCTTTCAAAAATCATTCTGGATGGTAGTGTATATAATGTATTTTTTAATACATTATTATGTACATTTGAATTATGAGCTTGAAAGAAAACACGTATCTAATATTTTAAAATACTATTGCTGATAATAATATTTGCAAGAATACAAATAGCAAACACTCACCCTGATCTGTTTGTTCTCCTCTCGTAGCCGCTGCACCTCCGTCTGCAGTCTTTTACATTCCTCCATGATCTTCTTCACCTCTCCATCATCCAGACTGGAGGCCATGGACTTCATAGACAATGTGGATGACTCCGACTTTGAGAGACTGGAGGATATCTTATTGCTTTCCATTTCATGCTGCGGCCAAAATCAGGTTCACACACACAGAGAGAGAGAGACAGAATCATAAGCAAATGCATCCATAAAAGAGCCAAGAATCTGTTTTGCTTATTATCTTTAGGAGAGGGTGACATGAATGTAGTCATGCATGCTGTCATTGTCATTTCACACACTGCCTACAGCTCGGAGCTAACATGAGGAAAAACATAAAAACCCATCCACTCACTGTTTTCTCATTTTCAGCAGGCATCTCAAAGACACATCTCAGCTTGGAGTCCATCAGATCCTCGGGCTTGGCATCCTTCCACTGCAGGAGAGAACAACAACATGTGTAAACAAGTGCCTAAAAATGATTATACACCAAATAAACACCTCATGAGCTGTTTACAAACCCTAGCGACCTGCTTACATACACAGCATTTTTAGGCATCATAAGCTCCATCGCACCATTGAAGATTTCCCCAAATAAAAAGCATTGCTAGAAAATCTCTGAAAAATTAAAAATGCACAATTTACTACAATATTTATGTGCTGTGTATTTCTTATGCTGGTAACAGCATTGATCCATTAACTGGCCACATGCCAATTGAGCCAATTGCGGGTGTTATGTATTAAGTCGCCCATGAAGAGAGTTTCAAAGCGGTCATTTGTGATCTCTCGGATCTTAGACGGTATTTGCCTATGTAGACAGAGGACAGCAAGGCAGCTCCCTCAGTTTTGGAGCCAAGCTTTAGAGCCATCAACAGGAAAATTGGAAATAGTTCAGGACAGTGAATAAGTAGCCAGATCTCTGCTCTGCATTTTTTCCCTTCCTCTGCTTCTCCTTCCTGACGTTTTCATAACCCATTTACTGTTACATCTGCACATGCACACAAATGTTCAATATGCTCGATTTCAGAAAGCTCAGAAATGAGAAAGTTGTGAACGAGATTTGGATCTTGCTCTTGAACCCCGTCAAACACATGACATTTGCTTGTGTTACTTGAACAGCAAGCTCACACCCTTTGTATCATATATTGTTGATCTATGCTGGGGGTTATCACAATATTATTGCTTAATGGCATTGTAGCACACTTTCTATGAAGTCTGTATATTGAAAAACTTATAAAATAATGCAAAAGACTGTTTTGTGTTATTGTTAACAAAAAAAAAAAATTGTTAATTGAAATTAGGGATCCACGATATATTGGCTACCATACCGGTATCAGCCAATATATATGTTCATTTTTAATGTTATCGTTATCGGCCCAATAAGAAAATTTGGCAGATGTATTAAAGGTGATAAATAATGGATAATTTCCTTCAGCTGGGACACTTCAGATGTGCACTTTTCACCATGATGTTTTGAATTGCTTGAAAAATGATTGAAATCACTTCAAAAAAGGAAAATACAGTTCAGTGCAACATGTGCAACTCAAGCCTGTCATATAGGCTACATAAAATTATAATGAGAACATTATAATTGTGTGCTTGGGACATGGATTTAATGGTGAGACTTGTTTTTGTAGACAGGCTCTCAAATTATATAAAAATGTTGATTTAGATTTATCAGCCAATATATCGTTTATTGGGTTTCGAATATAAAGAATTAGCAGTATCAATTAGTACCCTAATTGAAATAAAGCTGAAATCAAAATCAAATCAAATATAAATATTAGATGAAAAAAAAAACTAATAATAATAATAATAATAATAATAATAATAATAATAATAATAATAATAATAATAATAATATATATATATTTTTAGAAATGCTGCCTTGGCAACTAACTGAAATAAAACAATTTAAATTCTCATATTACTAAATTTGAAATAAAATAAGGCTATTATAAAATACTTAAAAACAAAAACTAATAATAATAATAATAATAATAAAAAGGAAAAAAAAGACAAAAGCACATAAAATTACTTAAATGAAAACATAAAAATAAAAGCCAATTTAAAATATGAATAAATACTATATAAATCATACTAATCATACTAAAATAACACTGATCATGGCTGGTTAAAAAAAAAAATTCATCAGCAATTAGCAGTAATAAAAGTACATTTTCGACCTGATATATAACCGATTATAATGTGTATTAAAGTTAAGACACCAAGAATGGTATAATACATAATATATACAGGCTTCATAGATAGTGTTACTAGAAAAAGGAGCACATTTCCCCCAAGGGAAAACGGTCCTGAACAAGGGAGTATAAACCTTCAGAAAGCAGGTGGCATGGATCAGTACTCACCACTCCCTCAGTGTCGGTCATGTCAGGCGGGGCCAGCAGAGACTGTACCATGAACTTGTGTTTGCTTTTCTCATTCGGATCATAATCGAATGGTTGCAGCATCACTGTAAAGACAAACACAAGGACAAATACATACTGAAACATTTCTTTAGTGTTTTCCTTATTTTAATAGGCAGGATAGTCATAAGAGGACAGGAAATGTTGGGGGGACGAAAAAGGAACTGGATCGGAAATTATCTGAGCCAGATTTGAACTTGAGATGCCTACTTGAGCACCAAGTGCTAGGCCATGGCTCCAAAATCTTGTATTTTTAAGGAATAAGAAACTGCATAATATTTAAATTTCCAGCACACAGGCTCAATAGTCCAAGGGCCAGATTTACTAACAGCTTGTGCCAGCGCAAACCCTCTTTTGGCAATAAAAATCTACTGTCAGGATTTACTAAAGACACGCAGTGAAAAATTAGCACTGAAAAGACGTGGACGGGGTTATTTTTGCAACTGACCTTATTGCATATGCATTTGTAGGAGTTTCCCATTTCAGATGCAAAATTTATAGGAGGAGAATATTTAAACCAATCATGCAAGGTGATTTACTAAGGTTGGCACTCGACAATTTACTGGTATTTGCGCCATTATTTACTGCCCAAAAAAGCATGTCTTAAACCAGACGCTAATTTGCGCTGCTCTTGGTAGATTGTGTTGGTCATTATAGAAATGATCCGACTGCGTCCGTTCTTTCATTTGAGTGTCGTCAGTAGATCACACGCAGAACTTTCCTCTCCTATCAGCGCTTTTTTGGAATTGCACTCTCACGCTTACGTTTTGTAAACCTGGCCCCAAACATGATCAAATATTTGGGTGTAGAGCATACATGTTTCACAGAATGACATTACTCAGGAAAACAAAAAGACTTAGCTATTCACTTCACATAATCCCACTACAAAAGTTGCTGATAAAACCTCAGTGACCCAAGAAGGGCAATTTTTCTTACAGCTCCTAAACTGTGTTTTTCACGTTAATAACACGTTCAGCCTTTAACTCAAACCAGGTGTTAGTGTGAGGAAGTTCACGTCTACAACCCCATCAGCACCATCCAAAGAAGGCCATGTTATTTGATGTCATTCCAACGAGCAAAAGCTAATTTAGAGCTGTTACCATGATTTACAATGATCACTTTCTTATGCCTGGCGTGCGAGGGCTCTGGCACGGTTGAAATCAGTATTGAAGGCCGATTTCACCCCCATCACCCTTTTTAAAAGACACCATTCGGATTCAAAAGGGTCTTTTTTTACATTGGGGAGAATGTGTGCGTGATTTAGAAAAACTGCTGCTAAGTTTCATTAAAAACAAATGATCTCTTAATTTCAAAGGCCCTCTTAGATGTGGCTACTACTGCCGAGCTCACAAAAGGTGCACGCCAACTCCCCCGCGAGTTACAAAACCTCACTCTGGTTTTGTGCGCCATTATGGCAATCAAGCGCCGTTGATATTGCAAACTGAAAACAGACGGCTGAGACAGATTGGGAATGCCCTGTTTTGTCAGTCCCAATCTTTCCGACTGCACTTTAAAGAACGGTATTTTACTAGCAGCATCAAGGGGGTATTTCTACACACATCCACAGAGGAAGAGGGCTTAAATGAGTCTTGACATGACTTTATTTGTACAGTTCACATTAGTAATATTACTAAAAGAAATGTGCACTGTGCAAATATTCAGATTTCTCACACATAGCTGTTGCTACCCTTGACCCAAGATGTGAGGAAGTCAAAGTATCAGTTCAAGTTTACACCATTTAGCTTTGCTACCACAGGAATAAATTATATTTTTATATTATATTATATAGTTAATGCATTAACTAGCGAACTAACTATGAGCAATATTTTTACAAATGTTTGTTCATGGTAGTTCACAGTGCATTAACTCATGTTAACAGATACAACTTTTGATTAGTAGATGTTGAGATGAACTTTAACTTAGATTAATAAATGCTGCAGAAGTATTGTCCATTGTTAGTTCATGTTAACTAATGTAGTTAACTAATGTTAACCTTATTGTAAAGTGTTACCGTAATAATATTTCACAATACTACTGTTTTACTGTATTTTTGATTAAATAAATGCAGCCTTGGTGAGCATAAGAGACTTAGAAATTTTAAAACGGTAGCGTGTATCGTCACAGTAATGAACACAGCTATAGACGCTACTACCCACGGTGTATGACGTTATATACACATTGAAAAACTACTTTTTAGACTGAGTGTGCATTTACACAACAGCGATGTACTAAAAACGGAGAAGTTTTTCACTATGGTTTTTTGAAAGGTTTCACATACAGACAACATTGTCAAAACGATCCCCTTTTACATGGATCCATGAAAACAACTAAAAACGCTGTATTCTGCTGCCAGACCAGTAGTTGGCGATGTCGCTTATAGACTGTAACATGTAATACGCATGCCCATGACGTCACCGTTTTCACAAATTCACATTTTTGTAGTTTACATGGAGATTGTTTTCAAAAACGTGCACTTTGAAACACGTTTTCAAATGTTTGAGTTTTCAACCCTGTTGTTGTGTAAATGAACGGTCAAAACACATAAGTTTTTTTAGTTATGTAAATATGAATTTAAAAATAGATTTCCTGAGCTTTTTCGAAGTTCAACTTGCAATCAAATAAACAGATTTAAGTTGGATATGCCAAAAAAAATAAAAATATGATTTTTGCTGCCTGTCTAAACAAAGCCGGAGAACATATAGTCTAAGAATGAAGTGTTCTTGTTCTGAACAAGAAAGTGGGCGACTTCATGCTGGCTGTGATTGACAGTTCATTCTGGCATATCACTACTGACACAGAGCAAGGCAGTGATTTAATAATTATTAAAGCACGAGAGCATGCTTTCTTTAACAAAAAACATCTTTATGTGATGCTAAAATTTGCAGAACATGGAAAAATGTTAACCCGAAGAGATACGAAAACCAATGCAATCTGAAATTAATTTGATTATATTTGGCCATTTAATGTGATTGACCAGATAATATTACACAATATTAACTCATTTATGCTCTCAGGTATACACACTGTTGATCATAAATCTCTAATGTGCAATGTAGAAAGACGAGGATTGTTCACGTACAGAAAGGTCTTTCTGGATGTCCTTTTTTGTTTTGAAAGCAATGATATTTGGCACAATCTCTGTCTTTTACACAAATTTTATGAGCTGTCTGCTGTTCTTTCTTGTATTCTTAGAAGAGAACTCTTTCTAATCACACTGAGCTTGTGTGGTGTCAGCTTGAGTGGTCATCTTCAGGGCTGTCGTCTGGAGGCAGGACAAATGCAGAAAACTGCTGCCCTAGGCCATATGAATTCAAACAAAACACCTGACTGCAGACAATCATTCCTCTGCCTAATTAACTGGATCCCTGGAGATAAAAAGCAGAACAACTCCATTAATTATGAAACATGACCTCGGAATTCCCTCGGCAAAAACTATGAAGCCTAAATGGAGAGAGGGAGAAAATGTGAGGAAATCCAGACAACACTAATGGTTTAGAGAGACATACTTAACTTACTAAATTCCAAAGCAAAGGTTCTGAGTCACGACAGGGTATTAATAAGTATAATCAACAAGTAATTCGATATGATCAGGACAGGATTATAAACTAACTGATTAACCATAATAAACCATATTCAACTCGAAGTTTACTGGTGTCTCCACCTTGTTTGATGTGATTTGCAGTTAAAGAAATATTAAATTATGTCAAAAATCCAAATTACTGATCTCTTCATAATGTTTTACCTAAAAAAAAAAAAAATGTATGCATGTACGTACGTACGGATAATAATACTTAAATACTTAATATGAGTGTGTAGTCTTCTGACAATGTGGAAGTGGACATCTACTGTATAAAAGGACTTGACAAAGGTAGAGTTTTTTCAATCATAACAGATTCATGAGGGATTCAGAGCTTGAAGTTGTTGCTTTTTGAACTAGTCAAAAAAAAAAAAAAAAACTTCCCAGATTGACAGTGATGTCTGAGAACGGGTGGAGACGTGAGGCTTGTCTCCATAAAAGTCTGGAGGTCTGGATAAAAGTCAAAATCCCATTAAGGGAAATCCATTGTGCATACCCTGTGATAAAACACACCAGGGAAGACTTAAAAACTAGCTTGTCACTAATTCAAATACCAGTCAAAAGAAAACTGTGTGAGTCAGAACTATTGTCCATATTGACAGGGACCAGGCATCTCACCATGGAGAGAAATCCCAAAACATTGGAATCAACACGCAATAATGAGAGCAATTTAAAAACGTCCATGAGACTCCAAGAGGCTCAGAGATTTCAAATGAGTTGAGTTATTAGGAAAACTCTCAAAAGGTCTCAAGAGACTAACAACAGTTGTTACAAAATTATCTCTGGGATATGTCTTCACTCCCATTAGCTCATTTGCATAAAGTTGCATATTCTCATCTTAGCCGCACTGATGGACGCGGCCGCATCACAACAGTCACTGTTGCTCATTTCACCGGAACTGAAAATGATTATAGCTTCTGGTCGCTGTCTGCAAATGTGCCTTCAAAAAAAAAAAAATGCAGTACTATTTACATACCTTTATAATTTCATTTTAATTGTAGTTCAAGTTTATATTATGTTTTATATTGACTTATTTTGATTTCAGTTTCAGTCATTTTAGTTCTTCATCATAAACTTTATTTCTGTTAGTTTCCAAGGCAGCATTTATATTTTTAATAGTTTTAGTTAACAACTTTTTTTTGCATCATCCTGACCTTCCATTCAAAAACAACAAAACAAAAGAGAAGTGCTCTCCATTTACAGGAACACATGCACTGCCTACCTTAGAGACCTTTAATTACTCTGTGTTTGACTTTTTTTATGTTTTAGATACCGAGCCAGATATACTTTCATTACATTAAATACAGTGGTATGACTCATATGCTCCAAGTCTGTATATTGTGGAGGAACCACTTTGACGATGATGTTGTCAATATTGTGTCGTTTGGAATTAAACCCCATTAGCGGCCTTTCAAAGAACCAAGTGCTTAATTTATGTTGCTATCAAATGATTATTAACTCTGTCAGGTAATTGATCTGTATGAGCAGTTGATAGTTAGGTAAATTCTGAAAGGGATTGTTTAATAATGAGTTATTATGTTTATATACTTATAAGTACATAAATACACACACATGCATGTATATGTATATGTATATGTATATGTATATATATATATATATATATATATACAAGAAAAATTTGTTTAAACTTTATTGTACACCGCGCATACACATATATGTTACTTTTATTTGGGATGTGATTAATCGTTGGACAGCACAACAATAAATAATAAGAATATAAATGAGAAAATAAGAATTAAAAAAAAAAACAATATATTGCAACCTTAGGCATAACTGCTTGTGGTCTCGGCCGACTCAACACTTTATCACAACTAGAGGTGTAGAGGTGTAGAGGCCTTTCCGTGTTAGCGTCTCGGATGAGTGCACACATACAAATCTTCTCACAGTGCAAGTTCTTTCGCGTCGTCTTCTTGAATGTTTAAATTGGTAAGGCTAAAATGAGTTTAGTTTATATATTAGCCAAAGTCTGTCTGTCTGTTTTATGTGTTGTTATTGTAAACAAACCATATCATAGATGTGTCGCCAGATTTAAGATGAACCACAGTGCAAGTGCGTGCCGAACCGTGGGTGGAGAACACTACAGCTTAATATTTTACAGAGAACCGTTTCACCCCTAATCACAACCTCTCCATTCAACTAGATTAGTCAACATAACTCCTTCCAGGGAAGCCAGGAATCTTAGAGTTGTGATTGATGATCAGTTAAGCTTCACAGACCATATTGCTACAACGGCCCAGTCCTGCAGATTTGCCTTATACAACATTAGGAAGATTAGACCCTTCCTATCGGACCATGCTACACAGCTCCTTGTCCAAGCTCTTGTTCTATCCAGACTGGACTATTGTAATGCTCTCTTGGCAAGCCTTCCAGCATGTAATGTCAAGCCTCTGCAACTGATCCAGAATGCAGCAGCAAGAGTGGCCTTTAACGAGCCGAGAAAGCGCACATCAATCCGAGCATTTTCCAAAAACAGCTAAAGGCACATCTTTTTGTCAACACCTGACCCATTAATATTAACACCTGTTCTATTCTATTCTCTTTCTCTATTTATTTACAAAAAAAAAAAAAACTTTGCTAGACTAACTGGGACTTGACAGCACTATGACAGCAAGACGAACTGAAAAAACATGAAGGCAACAACATTCTTGTTGTGATTTGGAAGATTTGACGTTCTTTTTAAGGGGGTCATGAACTGAGAAAACAAACTTTCCTGAGCTTTTGACATATAAGAGGTCTTCACAATATAAGAATATACTCTAAGTTTCAGAACTGAAAACTTCCTTGTTAGTCCAAAAACAGCTTTTATTGTAACCAAGCCCAGAGAACTACTCGTTGTGGAATGTGCCTATAATAGATCGGTGAAAGACCGCCTCTGCAGAAGAAGATCAACACCTACTTCTTCATCACAACTTTGGCCCCGCCCACTGGCGTGTTAGTGAGATGACGAGGAGAGAGAAACAGAATGGACTACAAATAACATTAGCTTCCAAAGGATCCTAATGCTAGGAATGTGCTTATTTATTTTCAATGATGTGAATGTCTCAGTTGAGCATTATCTATTTTTATTTGGTACATACACTGTGGATTCTTTGGTAAATCAGTCAATTTCGGCACAGACTTTGCAAACAGACTTTTACGATATGGACTCAAGAGTAATGCCACAACATGTAAGTAACCGTGTTGATTCTAATGCCTGATCTGTGACCAGTGATTTCTGATAATGACTCATGTACAGTCAGATGTTCTTTGTCTATGTGTCAGCAAATCAAACCAGTGACTGAACGCTCAACTTCATATTGTTTCTCTTAGTAGGATGAAAATTATGTTATTTAAACCGTGATTAAATTATATATATAGAAAGTGATCAAAGAACACTCCCTTTGCAACCGCTGCAGCTGTCAATCAAACAGTGCACGTTTATTAGTGACTGAGTTCTGAACTCACGCCAAAACTCCCGTAATAATCAATGAATCACTTAGTTACATTGTGTTTGCACAGTTAGTTATGATGAAACTTTAAAGTCCCTGTAAAGGCAATTCTGAGATTTTTTTCTAAACACATTATAAATGTTAGAAATGTATTGCTGAAACACGTTACAAAGACTGTGAACTATGTAATACTGAATTGTGGAGTTAGACCGTTAAACAGTTTTTCACCATTGCTGTGTTCAGGATTTTTTAGGCGGGGCTAAAACGGTGGCTCGATGACGCACTGGAGCCACTGTGCATATGGCCCCTCCCCCAACACTATCATAACTAGAGCACATTTTGCATCAGTTCACCCCCTCGATCACGAGTTACTGTCAGTACTGTTAGTTACTACAGCCTACAACTTACAAAACAAAAACGATGATATCAAGAAGAGGTGGATTGTGAACAGCTACCTTGATAGAGAGCTGAGGATCACCACCAACACTGTCTCTGCAGTGACTTCACACCAGATAGTTTTACAAACATTCATCGGAGACAACTGGTATTCACTGATAATCCGTTGCAGAATGGGGCTGAACGATTATCTCACGCACCGGGCCTTCATCCTCCCGTCCCGCCGACATCTGGTGCCGTCGTGAACTGTACGTGAATGTTGTCTTGTGTGCTTACGGCAGCTTTCCCGCACGAGTGGGCGTGGTTTCAGCACCGACAGCGGACATGCCCCCAGCGTTTGAGAGCAGAGAATGCTGCTTATTTTTCCAAGATTTTGATAAGCTATTTTATTTACTTGGTGAATTTTTTTGAGATTCAAATTTGGCTGGGTGGTTAACACATTTGTCTGTGGTGTGACAAACTCAGAACACATATTTAATTTTGACTTTACAGGGACTTTAAGCATTTGTTAGTGTACAGAAATCGAGTTGCAATGACGAGATCACTGCATTCATGCGCTCAACATGTCTGTGATCGGCTACAATGATCATCACTGCAACCTTTCATGCCACGATCCTAATATAATGCCATAATCAACATTTTTCACGATTAGTTAACCTTTAGAGCGGTGATAGTAAAAACATGCTTAAAGATTTCAAGAGAGTTAAACATGTAATACTTAGCTATTTCATATACAAAGATGTTAGCCAATCACAGCAGTGGGCATTTACACTGAAGTCTCACAGCAGAGCGTTCAAATCAGAGGTAGGAAAAATGCCTTTTATTTCTAAATTATGACCATTTTTTAATGTAAAAATCATACTAACATTTTAAGAGCACCACAGGAAACATTATAAAACAATAAAATAATGCAGTTCATGACCCCTTTAAATCAAGAGTGATCAGCTGTATCAAAATTCAAATTTGACAAACATTTAAAGGTTCATCCAGAGCTCACAACTCAAACTGTGCTCAACTATACATCACCAATTGCTTTGAGCTTTGAAACATGTGGGCTTTGGTATTTGTATTTGAATTGATAAAGCTGGGGCATAGTTTTAAAGGATTCATTTAGTGTTGATAAAGTCAAAAAGAAAAATGAGGTGCATTTACCAGAGACGTTGATGGAGGTTCCGGCATCAATCACTCCGCTGTTTGGCCGCACACAGTACCGGCGCGGCGCAGTCGTCTTTACTTTAAAGCACACATTTCTGTCTGTGGGATTAGCAAGCTTTAGGGTGGTGGTCACCACATCTGTAAATGGACCTGCAGGGAGGAAGACAGGACATTCAAAACTCACTGAAATGATACTAGGGTGTTGCTCTGTGGTTGCTAAGACGTTCAATGCAGTTGCTAGGATGTGCTGGGTGACAGCTTACTGCAAAAACATCTCAAATGGCTCAAGAGCAATATCTGCAGCCAGACTGCTCTAAGTGGCCACATCAATTTACAACCTTGTAACCGATTTCACCCCACCTAGACATAATGATTCGAGACAAATCACATTAGTGGCACATTACAAAATTAGCGACACATCAAAGGCCAAAAGACCACAGTATTGTTCTCAACCCTGGCACTCGTTTTACACTGCGGCAAAGAATAAGGGTTATTTTCAGGAAAATGGAACAAACAGAATTTGTTCTGCCAAAGTCTGATCACAGAATCAATTCAATCAACCAATTTAAATGTCTGTGGTGATGAACAGAGGGTGGATACATGCCTTTCAAAATCTGTAATATGTTTTTGAAACAAGTCTCTTATTCTCAACAGGTCTGCATTTAAAAAAAAAAAAACATTTCCAACCAATTCCTGAATAAATCAAATTGCCTCCATCTTTTCGAATATTTCACCAGGAAATTAGGTTGAATTGTTGATATGGGATATGTTTTTCTTTGTAAAAAGTTTAGAAAATTTTGAAAAACATAAATTTAATAGTACTATAAATATGTTTGTACAAACACTATAAATGTTTTTTTCTTTTAAGCTATTAAAGTCAACATAAAACAGCATAATTTGCAACACATTTTTTATTTCTCTAATGTGACATATTTCCATGTGGAAAAAAAAGATAAAACGAGACTTTTATCCATCAGGCAGAGCACAATATTATATTTTGAAGATTGATGACAAAGATAAACAATGAAATTCTGCACAATATAACCATAAATGTGTTGAGAAAGTAAAACGGTCCAATTTTGATTTCACGTTAGTTCTGTCTCAAACGTCCTTCACTTTGTGATATGGCAGCACCACACATCAAGTATGCAACGTCTCATCTAGGTTAATTCTATTAAACCAGTTAAATTATTGAGAGGCTGAGACACTTGAAACCCATAGTGAGCCTTATGTTGTGTGAGCCTTTATGTTGTGTGTTACAGAGGAAAAGGAGCAGGCGAACGAAGCGTCTTGGGCCTTTAAAGCCCTACAAGAGAGACAAGCATTGCCTAACATAAGGCCTAACAATGGACTATTCTGACCAAAAGGCTTACACTCTATGTCTGATAGAATTAGTGCACAAGTCATTGCAAAGCATGAGTCATGCATTAAGTCATCATTCTCTGTATTAATTTTTTGGGTAAATGACATCACCGATCAACACCAAGTGCCTAAAAAGTACAAACAAAAAAAAATTATGAAAAAACAGCCCTATATGGAAGGCCTGGGCATTTGGAGTAATTTTGTAATTAAGTAGGCCCTACTAATTATCAATTAATCAAAAAGTATAATACAAATGAAAAATAACAAGTATGATTTACAGTGAATGTAGTTTTATTTGTAAACGTTACTACACAAATTACAGCTTTTGAAATAAGCTGACTTTTTTAATATCAGATTTAAAAATAAACAATTAGAAAACCTAGAGCGTAGAATTGTAGTAATGCATACTATACATGAATATTGAGATGCAACAATGTATAAAATCAATTATTTTCACTATTGTGACTCGTACTTGTATGTGAAGAAAATCTTGTGTTGAATTTAGGGCAAGTTAACGCGTAAATAACCCTTTTAACAGTTCAAAAAGTTAAAGCAGGCTCTATTTGACCCTATGAATCACCTGTAGTTCAAGCCAGTTTTTCCATACACCAAACATTATTTGTAGCACGCCCCCCAACCAATAAAATCACAAAGAGCTTTGTGCTTTGTCTCTTAGTCTCAACATTCAAATTCTGACCATTTTATCATGAAATTCAAACAATAAATGCACTTTTGACGCTCTTAAATGTGACGTGACAGATCGCTGTAGTGCCTCAGTTCAAGCGGCAGTGGAGCGCGAGTCTTTTCTTCCACTTTAATACAAAAATATCTCAAAAAACATGCATGAACATCAGAGGGAATGTTGAAAGATACAGTACAACTTTGAAATGAATCATGTCTCATGTAATCGCTTAATCAGCGTTTCAACCGCAGAAAGACATCAATAAAACCGCTTGTGAACAAAGTGGCACTTAACTTTGAATTTACCTCAGGAAAGATATCCAGTGTTCACATTTCGTTAGTTACCTATAAAAACACTAGAGAGAAGCTTATTTACTGTTAATTATATATGTATGCTCGAATACATTTGTTATGATGACAGTTGTGCAACTGAGTTGCATAAAAACATTTCTGTTTTTATTTGAGTGTAATTATTGAAAATAAATAGCAGTTGAATGTAATAGTTTGGGCTCTGTTGTTAATTTTAACCTCTAATATTATAGTAATGTACCAAATGAGAGGGTTCTCATCTGTATCGGCAGAGAAATTTAGTATCTCTAGTCGTGTAGTCTTACTTTAATGCATTTTTTTTTCTTAAGACCATCAGTTTGACCTCTAGAGTCAGAATGAGCTTCAAGAAGTTCTAGGATATTCTGCAGACAAAATATAATCCCATGAGCACCTTAAAAAACTCACTGTACACATCATTTAATGTCGAAGAGGTTTTCCTGCCAAACAAGGTACAGCGGCGGAAAAGCCTTGAGTGCTTATGCGTGCCTTTTGTATGTCTCAGAAATACCCAACACATCTGTCTGCAGTGACGCAGCGTTCATCTGCATGGAGAGATACTTGGCATCCACACGTGTGCAGATGTGACTTGTCTTTCCAACTCTGCATTTCAACAGCTGCCTCTCATTTACACCCTGCTTTATAGCCCTAAAACAAATTTATTACAGGACCGTTTCATGATCATTATAATAATTCAGTTATCCAAGGTCTGAATCAATGAGCACTTATATAATTTGCCACGTAATTCAAGGTATTAGTGATTCTAAATGGATGGAACGGGCCAAAAAAATGCATCCCTGCTAAATCAAACAGACGTCACCATATTTTAACAGCTTTGCCCCATTACTACTACAACTGGACCACCTCAATTTCAAACTGCCTTTTATACTTCCCAAAATGACATATAATTATTGGCTGGAGGTACTTCCTGAACTCTACAGACGAGTCTCAGCTTCAGACACTTTAAATATAAAGTGGCATGCCAGGACGGTGGGGTTATTGTTGAATTTACCTGCCACTTGAGAGCATCGCTAACTTTTCAATGAAGTGTATTGTAAGGGGTGGAGTCTGATGCATGAGGCGTGGTATAACTTTAAAATTACTTTGGCTCCTTTATGGTGTACGACCCATAAGCCTGCAACTGTGCTTTGGACTGCACCTACTGTAATAATTTCAGCTTCATAAATGTAAAGTCGGCTAAATTAACTCTTGAAAAAAAAACTGTCAAACTGTCCTCAATTGTGCAGTACTTACAGCTTTGACTCAGAATTTGTTTAAATTATGGCAATTTATTAAATCACATGACCATAAAATGCATGATACTAACAACAGAATAGAAGAAAGAGGCATTTTTAAAAACGATGCACATTTTTCAACTCGACAGCCATGTGACGCTCATGGTGGTGCAAGATGCTGAAAAATAAAAAAGGCAAGATGTGACAAGGTGCGTTCCATTGGACCGCAAGTGCACTGCGAAGTACGCATTGAGAGTTTTGGACAATAACTTTTTTCTAGAGCTCATGTACAGTAAAAACAATCTCTCAAAAAAATTTCCTATTATTTTCCTATATAAATGAAGGTGACTTGACTTGGCCATCTTAAGTGAGATTCCAATCTGAAGGGAGCAAACATGTGCAGTTTAAAGGGCACTGTGAACTGCGTAGGGAAGAAGGGAACATCGATACATCACTTCACAGGAAGTGGAGAGTGAAAATCACCCAACTGTCATTGCGCGTCGCATCACCAGTCTGAACTAACAATGGAGTAGAGCCGTTGGAAGAGTTTTTAAACAGCTCTGCGATGGAGGAGTTTACGTATGCATTTGAGTAAAAATATTGTTATTATACAAACTAGACTAAAGTGCTGAGAAGCTATCATTTTTTAAATTATTTTACTTTATTTACCTCAGAAATATTTACTATGCAGCTGCACGTGGGAAAGAAAGTGCACAAGATGAGACCGCTACAATTATTAAGATTATTGATTAAGAACACATTTATATATAGTTAATCAAATCAAAATTTATTTTCATATTGAATGAGTTACGGTACAGCTTCAAATCTGTTAATAGTCAATTACTACAAGTAGTCGATGTAATAAACTAATAAAACGAATACAATTTGATTATATTTATTAGATACATACTGTGTGTTTTGTATAAGCAATGTATAGGCCTATTATATGGTTTTAAATTTGAAAGTAAAGTAAATTACAATATTTATGTTGTTATATAATAATCTGCGCAAACCCATCAGGGAGTAGGGAGCAGTGAACATGCGTAGGGATCCTGTCGAATGAAACGCAGCTACAATGACCAAAGATGTTCGTTCAGTGCTAGCATCAGGAAAATTATATATCAAGTCACAACCACCCCAGAGAAAAAAAGAACCCCAAAAAAAAGGGGGGGGGAAAAATAAGCTTTCTCTCTTTTGAAACCCAATTAAAATAACCCAATTCAAATATTTTTTTTCCTTGTTTTAAGCATAAACCTCACTAAATTAAGTTAACTGATATTGAAGATTTAATATCTTCTGTCATTTTGCGTCTCAGGAAAATTTATCTTCTTTCAAAATCAAGAAAATCAAAAATACTGAGTAGGAAAATGATTTCTGCAACACAGCCCATAAGGCTTTGTATGTTTTTAATTATTCTAGTGTAGCATATTCATTGTCTGAAAATAACTCAAACTAAAAACGAATATAAAGTAGACCTAAAAGACATCAGGTGACAATTTTACTGTAACTCTGCACTACCCTTTGAATCAGGACAATTTTGGAGAAGCATTTTAAAACTGGCACTGTTCCACAGGGGAACCAACTGAGGCTAATCTTCCTCAATTTTAGTGATTAATTAACAACCAAACTGAAACCTGGAAGAACATGACATTATTCCCAGCATAGACTTGATTTAATGTCATCAAATGAGCATTTATTACTAAGCAACCCTTTAAAAAGCAGCACACTCACTTTTGAAGACATTAGCATTAACCAATAGCCCTCACGGCCTTGGTGACATCAGTTGAAGAAGTTGTTTAAGAAGAATTGCACACAAGGACAATATTGCTCAACAAGCAAGATCACCAAAGGAAAACTAAGCAATAAAAAGGCGCAATGGTTACACACTAATTAGCCTTGAATATCAATGCTTATCAAAGGTTTGGCTGTTGATAAGCAAAGATCAGGTATGGCTTGTTGCAAAAACAATGTGTAAGGCACTTTGTGAGTGAGCTGTTCATTTCAGTGTTTATTCATGAATTAAAAAAAAACCCCAAAAAAAAACAAAACTGCAGATTAACATGAAACTAACATTAGATGCAACAGGAACCATTAGATTAAACAGAATAAAGAGAAATATATTGACAACAAACTAAATACGTTGGGGAAACCAAATGGCATTTAGTGTTAGACTGCCATTGATATTTAACTCCTACAGCTAAGAGCATGTCTAATGCCCAGTTCAGACTACATGATATCAGCCCGATTTCGGCAAGAAGGACTAGCATGTTATATTTTTTTACGGTCCTCCACGACAGGTTTTCATCACATCTGTGAAATTGACCAATAGGAGCAGAGAAGCTCTTCCATACACAGCTTTCAAACATGGTGAAACAAAAGAGAGACAAATGTTATTGGTGCAGCTAGATGGAATTATGCAATGGAGAGAAGGTTCGTGGAGCTATGGCAACAACACTCCTGCCTTTCCTCGACGGACTACCACCACAGAATAAAAAACGATAAATGTTGGTGGAGGAGCTTCAGCAACCAGGTGATTGCTGGAATTAGCATTAACGGTGCGTGTCCACTGGCGCAGAGCAGAGCGAGCATTTTCAATTCATTCCTATGGAAATTGAGCTTCACGCTTGCGCGGTGCATTGTGGGATTGACAGCTGACTGGAGAAAGCGGACATGAGCGTCAAAAAGTTGGGCAGTTATCGAATTTATGCAAATATCAAGCGAAAAACACGGTCGGCAGCCAATCGCTGTGAGGTTCAGGTAGTCACGTCTGTCATGAGCATTTAAAAATATGCAAGTTGTGCCAGAGTTTATGCGGGATTTAGTGCATAAATCATATTGTTTACACATTGGACTTCGCATACAACTTTGCAGTTGTTATTAATATTGCAGTTTGGATGCTTCATTGTGATTATACTGGCTGGGTTTACAAAAGTTGATAAAATTGACAGAATATCTTTACGTGGGGGATTTGGAAACGAAGCTTGCCTGTTTCCAACTGTAATCGTGTGCATCTGTGATGATTATATTTCTTGTGTGTTGAAAAAACATTGATTAAACACACTGCTACAGATGCACCCCAAAGTGGAGGCGTTATAGCGTTGCCAGCGGCAAGTTCGCTTGGGTGTGCAACGCAAAAATTACGTCATCGTAGCATTGAGTGCGCGTGACCCCATTTCGCATGCCGGTGTGCACTGCATTTTTTGTAACTTTCATGTTTAATAAAAATGTTCACGAAATTAAATGAAAATGCTAGTGAAATTAGAAAATATTTAAGAGATCATTGTTTAATTTAGTTCAGTGGTTCCTAACCTTTTTTACTCCAAGGCCCCACTCCTCTCCGAATCAATACTGATTGGTTGGGATTGGGAAGCAACAAGTAGTCTGACATGTTTCTGGTCTACGACAAGAATTTAGGGGTCAAAGTGACATAATCTGACACAGTGACTATCGTAACAGACAAAAATATTGTGCAGTCTGAACCTGCCATAATGTCACCTCACAGGCTGCTGATGTGAACAAGTATAGGATAACCACCCTAATTTTTAAAGCACTTACAACATTACAAACAATAGGTTTACAAAATGTCCTCAGACAATTCACAAGGTGTGTCCTGACAGTTTACTAAAAATGTAAATATGCCCAAGACAGGGTGACTAATGAAGGAATGCTGTTTCACTGATATTGCAAGTTGATTTGCCAAAACTTTAAATATAGAGCATCTTTTAGGAAATTAGAAATATCACTTCTCAGCAAATAAAGTTTCAGAGGAAGGCAAACGCTCTTTTGCCCATTCCCAGCAAATGCATGAACTAATAAAATGTAGGGGTGTAACGATACCCTCATGTCACAATTCGATACATATCACGGTACTGAACTCACACTACGATATCATTGCGATACTTTAAGACATATGGTAAAAGGTTAACAAAAAATTTACTGTTACATTAAAATGCTAAATTTGGTATTACATTGGGGGTGGAAATGAACAGGCATGGACTTGGTGCTGGTAACCCAATGCACAGGACAATGGTCACACCAGAATAAAAATATTCATGATTCTGAAGCTGAAAATACAGAATTATTTTAGACGAATACACACTGTCAATGACTACATACATTTAAAATAGTGTAGGCCACTTTTACTGGTAACATAAGACATTTGGCATTATCAGGAGCCACAGATATTCCCCCATTGCATTATTATACATTATATTCTACATAATGTAGTAGTTTAATGTAGTACTGACACTAAAACTCTGTAAACTTATATTATATTATTTATAATATATTGTTACATTTATTGATATATTGTTACACTCCTAATTAAATGTATAGCTTGAATCCAATACCAGCTGTTTTTGATAAAAGTGTCAGCCAAATGCATAATTGTAAATGTAATATTGCGCTCATTGCACTTTCATTGAGCTCCTTAAAGGGGTAATCCACCAATGATAATTCTGTCATCATTCACTCACCTTCACACCATTCCAAACCTGTATGACTTTCCTTCGTCTGTGGAACACAAAAGAAGATTTTTTTGGGAGAACGTTGGGAACAAAGCAATATTGGAGCCTGTTGACTTCCACATATGGACAAAAGAAACAAGAGACATTTCTCAAAATATCTTCTTTTATGTTTCACAGAAATCATATCATATAACTTCAATGACATGAAGGGGAGTAAATGATGACAGAATTAAGTTGTGCATGAATAAGGCGGTCACATGGGAGGTGTCAGTACCGCCGCAGCATTCTGATTGACTGATTCCCCTGTCAATGTGATAAAGCCTGCCTGTCATGTTCACAAACTATCTGCAAATCAGCCAGAATGGGTCAAACTGGACAGACTAATACACAGCCACTCAGATATCAGTGAAGGAGGTGCTTTAAGTGGTTTTAGTGATGAAACCATCATTACACCTGCATTGTTTACAGAGGATTTATTGAATAATGGCTGAACAGGTGACTTAATAATAATAATAATAATAATAGTTGTTAAAGGCACAATATGTAAGATTTTTGGATTAAAATATCCAAAAACCACTAGAACAGTATTATATATTTTGTTGACTTGTGTCCTTACATTATCCCAAATGTTTCCAAGAATGTTTAAATCCAGAGAAAAACGCTTTTTTTACCAGGACACGGACCATGTCCGTGCGTCGCCTATCAATGACATCATACCCGCGTTACCCTCGATTTTGGGTTTTATTTTGTAGAAACCATGGAGACTCCAGAGACGCTTTAATATATTATGTGTTTTATTAGACAAGGGAACAACCGTTTGGAGACAGAAAACTAACCATTGTACAGTAATACAGCATTTTCTCCATCATACAATATGTTTTAAAATTAATTGCATGCCATTTAGCAACACAAGCCATCCAGCATTTATGATATTCTAATATCGATCTAGCTTACTGCAGTGTGCAACACGTATCTCATAGCAGCCGTGGAGCGAACGCACAGAGTAACGTTATAAAATAATTTTCAACACACTCAAATGTATCTAATATGATAAAACAGCGCTGCGTTATCCCACATACGCATGAGCGGAAGCGGCGACTGTGGCATAATAAAAGTTCTGCCAATGTCGGTCCATGTGTCACGCTCGTCCCTCATTAGCAATCACTCCAGCGGCCTCGTTCAGCTCCCACAGCACTCGGCCCTGCTCTGCTTCATACTACAGTAATGTTAATAATCTCATCCATGAATATGAATTCTGCCCCTGTCCCGAATCTTTTCCACCGGCTGTAGAGGTGAAGACAACACCTCCCAAGATTACATGCTCAATCTCGGCGTCAAGCTACGCCTTTGTTTTGAATAGGCGACCTCTAGCGGCTACATAGTGTGCCTTTAAATCGTTATTTTTTTAAGCAATATGAAAAATTAATTTGTTTTTAATATAGCGATGAAACAGAAGTAGCGAAAGATGATTTAGTAAAAACTAAAACATGCATGGTAGAATCGTTCACAATAAGATTAATAATAATAACATGCATTTAGAAAACAGATTTCATTTCATGCTGACTTTAATAAATAATATGCTAATGTAAACAATATAGCATTGGTCTCTTGTTGACAGTAAGCAATTAAGTGTTCACAATGCATGAAATGAACCCTGGAATTGTGTAAACATCAAATATATGAACATACAGTGGACAAAAAGCACCAAAGCTTAAAGGTCTACCAAATGCCAACCAACATAAGTTCGTTCACGACATAATTATCATCAATATATCCAGCTGGACATATTAAATAGCACAGGTGCCAATGACTTCCTGACTGGAAGCAGCATCAAGGTAGGTTGCCAGATTTCGCTAGAAAAATATGATGTTCTGACAAAATAGGCCAAAAATAATCGACTTGCCTGACCAAAAGAAGTCCAAGTAAGCGGCTCAGTTCCTCCTGGCTACGGATAGGAACTATTTCTCCTGATCATCCGAACACGAGGAGAAATGAGGGCTCGCCTTTGACAGCTCACTCACAGCGGTCATTCAATCAGAGGAATAATGGCAGAGAAATATAACGACATACACACTTTCTATGTAGGCTACACATTAACAAGCAGCTGTATTCTGGAAATAAGCCTATAATAAACCCAACAGCCGACTGTATGAAAAAAAAACCGCAACGTTGCTAATAAAACGCGGACATGGCAACACTGGTTGAACTGCTTCATACTAACCGAATTAACCAGCCCACCAGTAGAGCCTGTATTTTAAGGCCTAAACAGGCTAGCTCTAGCTAACGTGCTTATGGTAAACCTAGTGAGCACTTGTGATCCTTGTTCTGTCACATGAAGGACGTTTGATGTGATTCTAATCAGAGTTGTTAGCGATTTCTCATTACGGCGCTGCGCCATATTATTATTATTATTATTACAAGGATTGAGGCCTGTCAGAAACGCCATCTCACCGCCTCCTTCTGCCCTTAACCCCTACAAAATGACCCTCCCTCCTTGTATTGGGCGTTATAGCCGCTAGTCCACGGCTGCCTGTGTCAGTCCGTCCACTCACCTCGGAACCTCAGTTCGTGCTGCGGTTCTAGAAGCAGGACCTGCTCTGGCCTGGCCATCTCCCACTGCGCTTCAAACGCGTTCACTGCTGCGCTGACGTCCGCTCGGACTGACGGTGACGGGCTTGACGGTTGAGGCTGTCGATGAGGACTTCTGTTACATTTATTGAAATAAAAACTCCACAAGGCAGTGGAAATAGCTCAGTTACCCGATCCACTAGCGACTGTTGTGATGCAGCAGGAAGGGACTGTAGGAGGGAGAGAGAGAGAGAGAGAGAGAGAGAGAGAGAGAGAGAGAGGCTGGCCGTGACGTCACTGCCCCTGCAGTACTCAGTAGTGGCGACTGATGTGAGGAGAAGGGTGTAGTAGAATGAGGGTGAGGGTGAGGGTGAGGGTGGTCTTTATGGGTCATCTGTCTTCAACCATGTTATGAAAATGTGACGGTAACTTTGCAGTGTTATAAGAACATATGTGCATTTGTTATTAACATACAAAGACCACTGAAGGAAATGCTACCATTTTGCATTTATATAACTAAAAATATTAAAAACAGTTTTTAATATATACCCTAATTTATATATATATATATATATATATAAAATATTGAATGAGCTAAAATACGTTTTTATAATTATAATTAAAAAGGTTTTTTAATTATTTTTGGTTTTAATTATTATTTTTTTGAATATATAACCTTATATAATACAAATATATAATTAATATATTTAGTAATATTAATTTTAATGAGCCTTATATTTAACAAAAAAAAAATAGCATTTGTTATATTAACATACAAAGACCACTGAAGAAAATGCTACCAGTTTGCATCTATATATATATATATATATATAATGTCTTAAATATAAGGGACAATAAAAAGTCATATTTCGTGCATTTTTGTATAATTATTTTATATTTAATGAGCCTTATGTTTGAGATGTAATGTTTGTACCTAAAATATCGCTGCTGCAAAAAGTTTAAAAGGTAACTAAAAATAGTGAAATACTTTTTTATAATTAAAAAATATTTAATTAAATAAAACGTTCATTGTAATTAATATGAATTTATTTTTAAAAGTTTTAATATATACCCTAATATAACAAAAATATATATAATTCATATATTTAGTATTATTAATTTTAATGAGCCTTATATTTAAGAGACATGGAATATTTGTACACCAAAAAATAATATGGCACTGAAAAAATTATTAAAAAGTAACTAAAAATTGTTCATGTCTTCCATAAACCACCCAAAAAAATTCTGGAAGATGTGTGTTTGGGCTGTGCATATGTAGATTTGAGTTTTTCTTTTAAATGGTTAATCATAATATACAGATTGTATGCTAAAACACACAAATAATAATGTTAGAGGGGAAAATCTAAGTTCTTCAAAAGCAGTAAAGTAATCCAACTGAATATCTGGGAATCTAAGAATTAACATGAATTACTTTATCCTCAGCCAAGATTCTAGATCACATCGTATTTGCATCTTGAATTAGGTGAGTTAATTTATGCTCAGTTTGGCAGTTGAACACAAGCTCTTGAAGGGCCGTTTTACTTTACTCAGCATAATTAAAAGATCAGCATGGACCCCCTGCCAAAGGAGACACATACCACAAGTGTCATATTTATATATATAGCACTGCTGCGAACAGAATCTCAATCCCTCTGAACTGCAAGCAGACATTTGTGCCAATTTTTTTATTAGGAGTAACTTGCTCTGATCTGAATCAGATACATACCAAATAAACCCAATGTGCATGTTGATTAAACATAAAAATTTATATTTTTTTAATACTTTGTATCATTTTATTACTAATAAAGAGCTAAACATTTCCCTTTTGCACATTCACAAATTAATGTTATTTTCAAGCCTTCTTTGCATGACAAAACAATAAAAGAGACAAGCTAAATAGCAAAAACATTAATGATTAGGTTAAATTACTTTAGTAAATACTGAATTACAATGGTAAGTAGTGGTAACATTGCCTATATCAATTAATTTACACAATTCATCCAATGTGTGGTATATACAAGGACGTAAAGTACATAACGAGAATTTCACAACTTTCTTAGGGCCAGCCCAAGACTGTTGGCATTGATCTTCCACCTAAACACCACTGCAAACCACACCAGACAGCATGTTATACTGTCCGACTCAAGTGTAGCATGTAGTTCCATTCAAAGGCATTAATGCAAAGCCTGTGCTCCTCAGCAAGAGGACAAGCTATTCAGAAAGTCCTTTTCAATTGATTTCAAGAACTTCAACAGGACTAAATGAGACGTTTGGTCTCGCTGTGGATCACAGGCATTGTACAAGACAACTACTCTACAACATTTAGCACTAGTAATGCATTTCCGTACATTGTAAAGGCCATTCATTGAGTTTAACAACATGTGACATTATGTTTCCTTCTTCATTTAGTTTGACGTGGCAGAAAGAAAATAAAAAAGTTTAAGGTTCTTGTTTGAGTGAAAGATACATGTACTTCACACAAAGTACATTACAGTCATTGGAACATTCAATTTGGATGATTTTCTCTGTGTAAACATCAATAGAGAATGCTTAGGACTGTAATTTTTCAAGTTGTTTTAACTAGGGCGAAAGACATTCAGGAATTTTGAAAAAGTGCATCCCCCCCCCGCGTAATCCCTTTTTTTATTTAACAAGCACATTCTTCTAAAGGAAAATATTGTTGTGCTAAAATTCATGGATTAACTACAATTACTGTAACAAGTCTATAAATCTCTCTGCTATTATTACTGACAGCACACATTTTGGAGGGGGAAAGTATTATTATTGCACTTGTGAATTCCTGAAAACATCATGGCGCATTGGCAGCACTAGATATAGAATCACAGGATAAAGGATGAGAATTGAAACTCAAGATTGCCCATAATATCCATTCTGATTCACTAAACACATTCTACGACTCCAATATGCCAATATAACGTGTCAAAAGCATATGTAATAAAAGTACCATTAAAAGCATACTAACTTCTAAAAACAACAGAGATGGTGTACTGAAGTGTACATTTAGATGAATCACATTTTAAGTACATAAAACTTTGTCATTGTGGGTATTCAAGTGATGAATCATAACATATTTATTCTATATTCACAAATGCAAAATTGTAACAGATAATGTTACATCGGTTGAATAAACTTCAATTCTACATGATGTATAGAAAAAGAGCCACTCAACCACATTATATGTTATAATGCTCTCGAATGAATAGTACATTAATCCAAATCTTTTAAAGGCAAGTTTGTCAGATTGTCAAAAGTAAGACTTTTTCCTCCCTAATTAAGTCTATTTCTTTAATGATACAGAGCTCTTGAGAAAACATTTAGGCTGAAAAATTGAGTGACAGCAAAGAAGAGAGTTATTTCACTTGGGTCAATTTTAAAGAAGAATATCTGGTAAAGCGTAACTACTTCCTTTTGCAGAGTTTAGACGTCTTGCTCTTTCTGAAACAAGACTAGCTTCCAGATACGCTCCTTTTTTAATCCCTGTCCAGATAACAAAGGCATGTTGGATGTGCAGGCCAAAAGTTATTCAGCGAAAGAATGAGAAAGATGAAAAATGTTTACGAGACAATTAGGGCATTTGGCAAGATCTCACAAAATCACTCAATCCAGTGAAAAAAAGTAATAAAAAGAACAGCAAAGGAGCTGAAGAGACCAAATGCCAACTAACACAAATGGTTAAAATGCAATTTCAGAAAGTATTTGGACATACTACACACTTCACAAAGCCCTGGACAAAAGCCTACAGAATTCCTGCATTTGGCTCCTTCCCACTCGCAATAAAGTTCTGATATGGAAAACATGTGAACAGTTGGAATAGTTATCACATCTAACACTTTGAAACGGCTATTCTTGTCAGCATTCTAGAAGACTGGCCAACTTTATCTCAAAACGTGAGGGTTGAACTTCGCTAATGTCCTGATTTTGCACTGCAAGCGGTAACAATGGTCAGACACTGTAAAACATAAAAGTCTATTCTAACTGCTTATTAGTCCAAGAACAGGCTGGATCTGTAGCTAAATATCTGGCAAAATATGGAGGATGTGGTAAATTGGAGACAAAAAAGTATTACTATTGTTATTTGATTTGAAAATCGATAAAATATGCAAATGGTTGTTGAACTCATGCATCAACATCACTGACCACTGATCAGCTACCACAAGATCATTACTATGTCACACAAGATTACAAAATTTGGCACATTCTTCATATATAACTTTATAAACTCATCTCAAAATGGCCAAGGCTAAGATAATCGCAGAGTTATCTTTATCTGTAGTTTTACCACCACTGAATTCAATTTTTTCCCCAATACAAAATATAGGAAAGACAGAAGCGCATACAGCTTTATATAATATGCAACAGGAATACAACACTGATATTTCTATAAATAAGTAAATCTTATGAAAATGTCCGTGTCACATTTTACCCCCAAAATCACAAGAAGTTTATTTTTAGGAGCATCTTAACAGACTTTAAATTGACTTGCAAAATATAATTTCAGGTTTTCTTTTTCATTTGTTTTGAGCGACCTGACCTGGATATGTTAATGACAGGTTTCATGAGATTCGCCCATTTATATATTTTTCTTTTTATCATATATATCAAAGATGTGCAAAAATAGTGAGACAGGAAAGCTGTGTTGCTTGCATTTGGAGTGCTGAAACTCTTTAAATGTACAGACGGGACAGACAATAGCTTTACTTGGAAACTTCATGGAGGTTTCTGCCAGAATGAACGAGAGAGAGCGAGAGAGAGCAAGACAAGACAGTATCTGATCTGTTAAGCAGGTGTTTTCTTTGCTGTCTGATTTTGGGCAGTGATCTAGAACAGAAATGGATCCCTAAGGACATTTGAATGGGGGCTGAAGAGCGGGCAACAAATGTGCCTTTTCTCAAGGAAGTGACCATTGCATCGGGATTCAGACAATAAATCTCATTCCATTATTAACTGAACTTCTTATTTGGCTCCAAAAGGAAGTTACGTAACTTCCCCTGTGACATCACATTCTTCATTTGCTATTCTCCTTTATTACTAATAGAAAGAAACTGAGAGGCTGGAGAGGATCTGGCCAATCTGTTTACGACTGCGTCAGCAGCAAGTACGTTCCCTGGTAGACTCTGATGGTTGACGACGAAGTTTGAAGCCCTTGACTGCAGACCCACCATCTGCATCTATAACTGGGATCCTTTGACCTATAAAGGAAATGAAATAAAAAAAAAAAGGTTGTGATTTTTTTTTTATGCGCAGCTTGTCAGTGAAGCGCGGCTCTGTGATCAGTAGTAAATGCTGCTCCATCTGAAAGCACTGGGAGTTTGAGTCGCTTATAACGTGTATTTGAAAAAGCAACACGCGTCAAACATCTTTCCAAACATGAGAAGCATTTATGAACCTCTTATCCAACAAAAGACAACATTTAATAATGATGGTTGAGCATTCTTCTGTGAGATGATGTGGCTTTTTATACAGGCACACAACATATTTCATAGTATTCTATGCAGTGATAAAGGCGATTAGCATTGAAGTATAAATATATTTTATTATCATGAAAATACCCAAGAAGGCTTGAAGAAACCATATATTGTTGTAGTTGTGTGATTATTAGTCATGTTTAATCAATCAAAGCGTTTCAATCTCCTGTTTCTTCAGCTACAGCGATTGTATGATGCCCATAGGGATTTCCTGGAATGATGTACATTATCTTCTGAGGGGCATATTTGGAGTTTCTGCGCGAGAGTGCCCTCTGGCTTTCAGATAAGCAGTAAAAACACCACTTCCCGCGCCCAAAACAAGGCATCTGTGGATGTGGTCCAAAACAAGGACTGGTGGGATGTTGTCCTGCTCCACTTCACAGGCGACGAGTGGAAAGAGAATTTTAGAATGACACAACAGTCATTTATTACACTTCATTTAACAACAACAACAACAGCATGTTCTGTGCGTCATACGTTATTATGCCATTTCTACGTCATTGCACATACGCAATACTTTTCAGGTTCGGCTTTTTACATGTCCGCTCAATCGGATTACAAAAGGTTTAAACCACCCCTTACAATCTGAATGAAATTTTCATCGGATTTGGCCAATTCATTCCAAGTTTACATGTGACTTTTTTGTTTTAACTGTGCTACTAGCCCGGATTATTAGGGTCCATGTAAACGCAGCTACTGACAAAAATAGTATGCATGAGAAAGAAAAAGCAAAAATGATTTGCTGTTTCAGTGCCTGTACAAAAGTCACAAGCATGGTATCATGTACCCACAAGAATGCCTGTTCCTTTATGGGGCAACTGCCAAGATCCATGGTAAAAGATCTGCATCAACTGTAACCCATCCACTGCCCTGGGTCCAAGAGGCAAGAACAAGTATCCACAGAAGCACTATTCTCACCACCACCAGGATCAATTATAGATCATGCATTCATTATCATTTTAATAATAAATGGTATTGCAATAAACAGCATTTATTAAAACGCAGCCTGCCTGATTAAGAAACTCAACCAAGAGAAGATAATAACATTTAAAATCACAGGGCTCTGAATGAGTGCTTTTAGATTGGTTGTTAAATTGGTCCTGTTAATGACACCATGCACCGATGACGACTAGTTAGGATTATACTGACTTATCTGAATGAAGACCTCATTGATGTTAATGGCATTTTTGGCACTGGTTTCAACAAATATGGCATGAATGGAGTCGGCATAGTCCTTGGCGTCCTTCTCTGAAACCTCTCTGGAAAACAAAAGGACAAAGTGGGTGAAATAAGAGAGTGGAGTAACAAATGTGAGTAATACAGAGCAGTAGCTTATTTTACAACTCTAATACCTCACTAATAAGTAATCAGGTTCATAAATTAAGAATTCTGACATCTCAAAAAAGTGTGGCATGTTATTATTATAATTCTGGATATTTGAGACTATAAGGGTTTAAACAGATACAGTGGTTGAGTGAGAGATTATCTAAGTGGGATGAACCTTGTAAAGCTCATGTATTTTTGTGTGACTGTGGTGTAAAACTAGCACAAGGAGGCATGTTGGAGGTAAACTATTGTGT
Source organism: Rhinogobio ventralis (assembly GCA_039654625.1). NCBI lineage: Eukaryota > Metazoa > Chordata > Actinopteri > Cypriniformes > Gobionidae > Rhinogobio > Rhinogobio ventralis. Next base: position 36,092,199 of record CM077205.1, on the reverse strand, counting down.
GCTGGTTTTCTGTGCACCTGTCACCTGATCACAGGTGCTGATCAGATTGCACCCGTGCTACACATATCAGGCCGGTCACACTGACAATGGATCGATTTTCCATTGACGCTTTGCTCTCTTAGATTAACCGCCAAGGCAGTGATGTTTTCTTTAAACATTTCGATCAACTAGATTTTTGTTGGTTGCTTGTGCAAAAAGTCACAGGGCGGGGTTGTGGTTGCTAGGGTGTTCTGAGTGGTTGCATACTAGCCCTAGATATATGTGGGGTCCTTAAAGGCAGGGTAGGCAATTTGTTCCAGAAACCTTTTTTGTTATGCTGGTTGAAAGTCTCTTTACATCCTGATAGCAATCACTAAGTTAAGTGGTTTATATGTATATATCAAGTGGAAGATGATATATATCATTGCATTCGGTCTGAACGCGATGTCATATCTACCTGTCAAAGTATGTATTTCAATACCTCCGCAAACCCTGCTCGCGCATGCTATGCAAACAGACGTCAGCAAAGTCCCTTTAAGACAAGTCATTTCACTCTGCGACCATCCTTGAAACGCCTCTTAGGCATGCAAGTGCAGCTCCTAACATCAAATTCTCCAAAACTGTTCACCAAGCTTACAATTAAATTTCATATTTGAAATCACCAATGAAATCTGACAACAACTGTCTCATACATTTTGATTTTTAAACGCTCAAATCAAGACAAAAAAAAAATATTCTTCAGCCTGGACAAAGCTAATGCACATGCACAATCCTAAGCGCATCTAAGAACACCGCCTGTTTCTATAGCAACTGGAGCCTTTAACGACATTGTCTTTGATGCCAGTCATTCTTACTGTTTAAAATCGTTCACGCCACAACCACTGTAATTTGGAAGAGATGGAAACCCGTGACGTTATATTCGGAACGGTTCATGACTCGAATTTATGCGTTTCAATGGCAACACTATCAACGCCGAAATTAATGTGCAGCAGTCAGGTGGTACAGGTCAGTGCTCTTTAAGTTGTTTATGTTCATTATTATTGTAATGTTATGTGCTTTGAAACATGAGGTAGTTTAACGCCGTCTCGTGACATTTTTGTTTGCTCCCTGCTATATGCGTTCATGTGTCATCTTATGCTTTCAAAGCTAGCTCGCTATTGCTAGCCTCTCCGAAAATTGCCTACCCTACCTTTAAGTGAAAGTCTAAGGATTTTTGCCCACTTTCACCTGAAATAAAATATCTAACCCTGACTATGAGCAAAAGTAATGCTTTTAGGTTATGTTTTTAATTAATATAATGTAAAACTGTATTAAGATTTGCAAGTAGGGGTAATGTTATCAGTAAGTATATTTTCATGATGACAGCGTTTGAAAACATTTGGAGCAAACCTCTTAACAATGATGGCTGTGGATCACTGAGAACAGCACCAGTTGTGCTAGAAAAATAAATATCTAAGCTTTATGTGCCAGACAGAACAATTGCAAGAATTTTCCCTGATATTTATTGCCTGAATGGCTTGCAGTGCGATCGCTATTCCTCAGATTCAGTGTCTCGGTCTTTATGGTTTCGAGAAGTAAAATACAGCCGCAATGACAGCCGACTAACACTGCCAAAGAAAGCAATGGTGAACCAAGACATATCATTGGACCTGTGGGAAGAGTGAAGCAATTTAAAGTGGAAAGATAAATTACAGACCGCTGAAGAGGGATTTCTTTTTCATCACAAGTTATGCTTATGGTAACGGTACGTGTGCAAGCTTGTTTTCAATGAGTCGAGACAAGTTGACAGCAAATATGTGGGTCTTTTCTCGACGTCAAATTGAGTTGACAGCCACTGCGGGTGCATCCCTTCAAGCTGAATAGAGATGACAGGATGTGAAGTCTTTTGTGGCAAGGATGGTGGAATTCACCTGGCATCGGCGAGATCACATTTGTTGCCAGCGATAGCCACCACTATGTTGGGTGGTCCGTGCTGGCGAAGCTCCTTCACCCAGTTCTTCAACGTCTGGAATGATTCCTGAGTGAGAGATGAAGAGATCCTCACGACAAGCAATGCTTATACATCATAATAAGACTTTAAGGTCATCTACTGCTCCTCATGTTGCTTGAAACCTGTGTGGTCACATTTATTCAGTTGAAAACAAAAGGAGTCACCTAGCAGACTGTCTTCCATTAATTGAACATGCTTGGGAGCACCAAAAAAACTTAGTCTATATGACTTGTGCACTATATTTCAAGTCTTCTAAAGCCATATGATAGCTCTGTGTGAGGAACAGACTGACATTTAACCCACTACTCACTGAAAGTCTTACCTCAGCCCATAACTCCTTTAGTGTTCCATGGAAAAAAAGATCATACGTAGTTCGAGTGACATGAAGTGGAGTAGATGATGACAGAACTTTCATTTTTGGGTGAACTATGCCTTTAATAGCTTTACCAGCAAAAAGATTTGTGTAGTAATAATGAAGAAATAATTCATTACCTCTTTAGTGATGTCATACACAATGATAGCTGCAGCAGAGCCCCTGTAGTACATGGGAGCCAGGGCACGAAACTAAGAGCGAAACAGATAACATGCAGATGTGAGGGAAAAAATAATGTTCGGCAAAAAAAAAAGAACAAGATTTAATCATGGCTGATAACAACCTGACATCCCATCAACCTGTGTATGCTTATTTTTTTAGAGCTTTGAAAGAATTTGTACGCTTTGGCGGAGGCCTCCTTTGAGTTTCATGCCGAATTAAAAGGACAACTCAAACACAAAAAAACCACATGTTATTCCAACTTGTTCCTTTCAAAAAGAACAAACAGGCAGCGGTTAGGGAAACCCATGGTGTAAAACCCTAGACGTGAGCCACCGTTAAAACCTAAAGGAGAATTGTGTTTCAGACGGCCATGCCAAGGGGGCTTGAGTAGAGGAACTGCACGGAAAGGCACATCAACACATGTGGGAGCCATCAGGGGAAAGATGAACGCAACGTGTCAGAAGAAGTTAGCGTTTAATCATTATAAAATAGCATAGTTGGGTTGTTTGACCCCGGTCATCAAAAATAGACAAAATAGGCTCTGATTAATAAAAACAAGCTGGATCCAGTATGCCATTCCCCTGAAAAAAAAAAAAAAAAAGACCTAAAAGGGAAAAGTGCATTATAAAATGAACGATTAAGAGAGAGAGAGAGAGAGAGGGTAAAGAAAGAAGAAATGATGAGGAAACCCTGGCAGATTCATTTTTATACATACTTTCTAAAGTTTAATCTTAAAATCAAATACACAGTTTAGAATTATTTTTTTTTTAGCCAAATTGGTACAGTTTTGGTTAAAGGTTATGAGCTGTAAATTGGTGCACATTAACATGTTTGTGCTCATTAACAGTGTTTCATGAGCTGCTAACAGTTTTCCAGCAATAACAGTGAATAGTGCAACAAAATGCATAATTGTACATTGTAAATAATATACAGAGGCCCCAAAATCACTTGGACCCTAAAGCCTGCCAGATCAATGCATCCGTGCTAAGTGAGATAAATGATTTAACAATTATTAATAACTATAATCTACAAATTCATTTATATAAAGTTTAGCATTTAATTGATAAAAATGCTGAATATAAATTGGATTTAAGTTAAGACAACAGGTCAGAGCTCTGCTTAATCCTTTTTTTTTTCGCCAGCAAAATGAATAAATCAAGTTTGACTGACATGGTTTCTCACATTTATAGCTGTTTTTGGCCAAGTTTGCTGCACAAGGAAGAGGAAACGCTTCAGTTTAGCTTGACTAAAATGGCAGGATGTCTCCTTAGACATATCCCAGGATTCCAGACTGTGTGGTCCCTCTCCAAATCTCCTCCTGCATTTTCTCTCATCCAACTTCCTCCAGTCACTCACTACCTCTTGAAATGCATATTGCCGTTAAGTTGGCTATTTAGTTTTAAAGACCGTGTGAAATCACTTTACTAGCTATAAAATGGAATTTCTTTTTGTGTTTTTCTCATTATGTATCAACGGTTCAAAGTTTGGGGTCGGTAAGATTCTTTAATGTTCTTAAAATAAGTTGCTTATGCTTACCGAAGCTGAAAAAAAAACAAAAAAAAACAGTAATTTTAATGCATTTTAAAATGTAAATTATTTCTGTGATAGCAAAGCTGAATTTTTAGCATCACTCCAGTCTTCAGTGTCACATGATTCTTCGGAAATCATTATAATATTCCAATTTGGTGCTCAAGAAACACACATATACATATACATATATATATATATATATATATATATATATTATTATTATTTTATTTTTTTTATAAATAGTAATAAATGTAAAAATGTATTTTGTAATAATGTAAAAGTCTTTACGGTAACTTTTGATCAATTTAATGCACCACTAAATCATAAAGAACAAAACAAGCCATGTTTCTACAATGCTGTTCTAAAAAGCAATGTGTCGGATAATTATCTAATCAAGAGCTTGACAGCCAGTGAAAAGCCCGATCACAGCTCTCGGTGGAGTACAGGAAACTGTGGACAGAACTGTCTTCTCTTCACAAAATCACAATAGAGCTTGAAGTTAGAAAAGAAAGAAGAAAGACACTAAGAGGGAGGAAGGGAGAGAGAGAGATTCTGGCTTCAGTTGTTTTTCTCAAACTCCTATCTCTGACAAGGCCTAACATTTCATCCCATCAGGCTGTGGAGCATCCTGAACAAAGAAAAGCAAAGAAAACTTGACCTCTTTAACCACTCAAAGGCCATGATAATGAACTTGCACCATCTTTACCGGTGGGAAAACATCAAAGCGCTAAACAGGACCAGATGAGGGTAAAGAGGCTCGATAAGTCAGACTTTCCCATATGCTCAGTCCTTCATATGCAATGGGAGCCAAACATTTAAAACAGATTTTTTGGGGGTTATAAATTATATTACCAGCAAAACAATTTCAGTGAATATTGGAAATATGTGGCCTTGTCTATATTTTGTACAATGGATTGAACATGACAAGGCCCCACAAAAAATTCTTTAAAATCCTAAAGCTTTGTTTATATTCCTGGTTTACATGTAAAAAAAAAAGTCCCAGCTTTTCAGACTGCATAAAAACAGAAACAATTCCTTAAAGGGATAGTTCACCCAAAAATTTTAATTCTGTCATTAATTACTCACCTTCATGTCGTTCCAAACCAGTAAGGCTTTCGTTCATCTTCAGAACACAAATGAAGATGTTTTTGTTGATGAAATCTGAGAGCTTTCTGTCCCTCCATTGACAGCTACGCACCTGACACTGACACTTCAAAAAGTTCATAAAGAGATCGTAAAACTAATCCATATCGATTGATCAATTGGTTTTCTTGCTCAAGCTCAAACGTGCTGCGTCACATGAGAATGAACCTCATTGGTTCTTGAGGAAGCTCAAACGTGCTGCGTCACATGAGAATGAACCTCATTGGTTCTTGAGGAAGCTCAAACGTGCTGCGTCACATGAGAATGAACCTCATTGGTTCTTGAGGAAGCTCAAACGTGCTGCCTAACACGAGAATGAACCTCATTGGTTCTTGCGGAAGCTCAAACGTGCTGCGTAACAAAAGAATGAACCTCATTGGTTCTTGAGGAAGCTCAAACGTGCTGCGTATCACGAGAATGAACCTCATTGGTTCTTGAGGAAGCTCAAACGTGCTGCGTATCACGAGAATGAACCTCATTGGTTCTTGAGGAAGCTCAAATGTGCTGCGTAACACGAGAATGAACCTCATTGGTTCTTGAGGAAGCTCAAACATGCTGCGTAACACGAGAATGAACCTCATTGGTTCTTGAGGAAGCTCAAACGTGCTGCGTAACACGAGAATGAACCTCATTGGTTCTTGAAGAAGGTCAAACGTGCTGCATAACACGAGAATGAACCTCATTGGTTCTTGAGGAAGCTCAAACGTGCTGCATAACACGAGAATGAAGCTCATTGGTTCTTGAGGAAGCTCAAACGTGCCGCATAACACGAGAATGAAAATCATTAGTTCTTGAGGAAGCTCAAACGTGCTGCGTCACATGAGAATGAACCTCATTGGTTCTTGAGGAAGCTCAAACGTGCTGCATAACACGAGAATGAAGCTCATTGGTTCTTGAGGAAGCTCAAACGTGCCGCGTAACACGAGAATGAACCTTATTGGTTCCTGAGGAAGCTCAAACGTGCTGCGTAACACGAGAATGAAAATCATTAGTTCTTGAGGAAGCTCAAACGTGCTGCGTCACATGAGAATGAACCTCATTGGTTCTTGAGGAAGCTCAAACGTGCTGCATAACACGAGAATGAAGCTCATTGGTTCTTGAGGAAGCTCAAACGTGCCGCGTAACACGAGAATGAACCTTATTGGTTCCTGAGGAAGCTCAAACGTGCTGCGTAACACGAGAATGAAAATCATTAGTTCTTGAGGAAGCTCAAAGGTGCTGCGTAACACAAGAATTAACCTGATTGGTTCTCGCACTTCAAGCGAACATGTTTGAGCTTCCATTTATCACCACTGATGTGTGAGTTGATTAATGTTTATATGTGAATAAAAGTCTAAATTCAAATCTGTTCCATATAAAGTGATTTGAGTCTCTTCAGACAATTTGGACTAAACCGCTCAATTGATATGGATTCGTTTTACAATCTCTTTATGAACTTTTTGAAGCGTCAGTGTCAGGTGCGTAGCTGTCAATGGAGGAGCAGAAAGCTCTCAGATTTCATCAAAAATATCTTAAGTTGTGTTCTGAAGATAAACGAAAGTCTTGCGGGTTTGGAACGACCTGAGGGTGAGGAATTAATGTCAGAATTTTCATTTTTGGGTGAACTAACCCTTTAACACTAAGGGCCAGATTTACTAAAGAGGGCAAATTAGCATGAGTGCAATTCCAAAAAAAACGCAGATGGGAGTGGACAGTTCTGCGCGTGATCTACTGACGACGTGCAAATTAAAGAACACAGACGCAGCCAGATCATTTCCATAATGACCAACACAATCTACCAAGAGCAGCGCAAATTTGCGTCTGGTTTAAGATGTGCTTTTTTGGGCGGTAAATAATGGCGCAAACACTAGAAAATTGACATGGGCAAACCTTAGTAAATCAATTGATTCAGCATGATTCATTTAAATATTCTCCTCCCATAAATTTTGCGTCTGAAAGGGCAAAAATAACTGTCCACGTATTTTCAGTGCTAATTTTTCACTACATGTCTTTAGTAAATCCTGACAGTAGTGTTTTAATGCCAAAAGAAGGTTTGCGCTGGCACAAGCTGTTAGTAAATCTGGCCCTTGGTATGATACTATTTTTCTAACAGCTTGTGTGGGCCGCTTGGCATTCTACATTTAGCTTCACATAACATCACAGACAAACATGAGAGGAGATCATATTCCAAACAGCCTCGAGACTGCCGTCAAATTGTGAGTGGTGATAAACATCTCAAACTATGAGATGTCACCCGTACACTTCAGCTGTCTCTCCTAACGTAGAACGTTTTGGGGGAGGAGTGCGAATATAGCTATACAAAGAAAACCAGCCCCTTTTGAATGACATTAAACTCTCGCTCCCTCAAATATATGCTTGCATAAAAGAAAGTGCATGCAATACTGCCCCCTGTCTGAATTATAAAGACACTGCAAAAACAGAAAGTGATACAGCTTGTGTAGGCCTATGTCACCCCAGTGAGTGTAGCGATTGTTGCTGTGTTTACCCTTTCTTGTCCTGCTGTGTCCCATATGAGGAATTTGTGAAGCTCATTTTGGTACTGCACAGTCTTTGTCATAAACGATGCCCTGAAATTAAAATGGCCATGATCAACAATAAAATTAAGCACACACACTATACAAATAATCTGAGACATCTGCAGATCTAATTTATTAAATATTTTGGCAAATTTTACAATGCATTTAGCTGTCATATATTAAGCTTTGTTTAATATATTTTTACCATATAAGAAAATGTGTAGATGTCATGTGGACCTACTTATAGACATCTTTACAACGTTTACAAGTGTCTTTCCAGGTGCAGATACACACAACGCAAACACAAGTTTGTGTTCTTTACATGTGTTGTTACGTCCCTGTAAACTTAAAAATCTGGTTTTCTGTTATGCATTGAAACATCAATTAGAATTGGTTGAAATAACTATAAGCAACCATTTTTAGGGCTGGGAATTGACACAAATTTCACTATTTGATTCACAAGCTTAAAATTGTATTAAATTTAATATCAATTAATTGGGGCCTATCAGGAACAAATTCAGATACAGGTACAAATTTCCTCAAGAAAAAAAATATCTTATCAAATAACGCAGAAAGCCATACAGGGAACCCCAGTTGGTACATCATCACTATAATATTAAAGGTTAAAATTAACTGATTTGTAAGCTAAATTACACATAAATTAAATGACAGATAAATTACACATACATTCAAATGTCACATAAAGAAGCTTTTATAATAATAACGTTATAATAATACATTTTTAATGACATTTAAAGAAATATATATAAACATTTAAATGGTGGCTGTTATAAAAACATGACATTTATTAAATATTACATTATAATAATAATATTAAAGAACAGGTTGAGTATATACAATGAATATGCAATATAGTGAATATTTAGCTAAATGCTCCTCTCTAAAGTTACTTTTCTAGCTGCTATTATTGAGATTTAGGACATTTTAGGAATAGCTTTTCTGAGGTAAATGTAACATTCCGTGACATTGTTTACAAGCTGTTTTATTGATGTCTTTCCGCAGTTGAAACACTGAGCGATTACATGAGACATGATATGGATTTTGGTAAGTCGTACTGTATCTTTCAACATACCTGCTGATGTTCATTCATGTTTATTTCATGCTGTAACTAGTAGTAAAGCAGAAGAGATGACCGGTTCACGTGCTATTCAATGTCCAAAAACTAGATAATAGTAGCTAGAAAAATAACATTTAGCTAAATATGCACTATATTGCATATTCATTGTATTTACTTAACCTGTTCTTCAATATTTAATGGATGTTATAATGTAATATTTAATAATTGTCATGTTTTTATGCTGCTTCGCTTCAAATGAGGCGCTACAGTGATCTGTCACGCCACATTAAAGAGCGGTATTTATTGTTTAAATTTCATAATAAAATTGACAGACTTTGTTTCATATCAAAAGTAACAAAGCTTATTATAATTTAGTGGATGGGAGGCGAGCTACAAAACTTTGTTTATTCATCATCTGAAAACAGCAGACTTAAAGATCAATTCTAGGGATACAAGAATCAACAACAGTTCTTCAATATAAGAATGGATTAAAATTGATATTTTTAACCCAGCCCTAATTTTTGTCTCGTAAAACTGTGTGTTCCCAGCTATTATTGCAAGTTTATAAATCTAATGAATCAATTTTAATAGTTTTGTACAGAAAACTAAACTTTAGTAAAGCCTTTTAGCAATATTTCCATCGTTTGTGGGCCAGCAGGGAAATGACTGACCCACACATTGCCTGACTGGGACAGCAGAAAAATCTTTATTGTTGAGCCCTGACATGTGAGTCAATTGAATTTAGACTTATGTAACTCAATTTAAAGGGATCACACATTAAATATTGCATTATACAATCAATGCTGAATATTAAATCACTTAAAGGAATGAGAATCTGTATTAAATTCAGCCTTATCAGCACCAACAGGACAGTGTAACTAGTCCCAGGCGCTGGTTAACAGATCTTGTTTTCTTATTTAAGATATTGAATTATTGCCTTAACATTATTAAAACAAATAATCCATCAAGTTGTTTTTTTGATACAATGCTTTCTGAATCCTGGGGAAATTTCAACACACTAAGTATCAATTTGTTTTGCCTGAAACAGTTTCCATTTCAGTACATGTCACGGCTTGCTGTGTTTGCTATGTGCAATTCCTTTAAAACTTGCAGGTTTTTTCTTATTTTTTACAGTGCATCACAGACAGCTTGATCTCCTGTAGGCCTGTAAGCATTTTTTGTAGTAAGCTTACCCAATTGTGGGATTAATGTTGGGATCAAAACTATCCTCCACAAACCTCCACACGATACTTGACTTTCCAACTCCCGTATCCTAGGGCACAAGATAAAAATAAAAATCAGTAACAAAACACAAATTAATATGTGTGTGTGTGTGTATATATATATATATATATATATATATATATATATGTGTGTGTGTGTGTGTGTGTGTGTGTGTATATATATATATATATATGTGTGTGTGTGTGTTTGTGTATAGTGTGTGCATAGTGTGTGTATAGTGTGTCTTATTAAACACATAATTCACTTTTGATGCAATTTTCCATAATAAGAAAAAAATTCAAATGTGTATATATATATATATATATATTGTTTTTTTTGTCAAATTTTCTGATAATATTACATGACTTGATTATAATAAAACAATCAATATAATTATTAGAATATTATTATTATTATATTAGCTTATTATTAGTACATTAGCTTGTCTACCCGTTTACAGGTCACATGACTAAAAGGACACATTATTATCAATATATGAGTAACTATAGGTAATAGTGAAAAAGTGTGTCAAATTAAATCCTTATGCAGTAAATACATCCTACTGAACACAAAAATGTAACTCTCTAGACATTTAACATCCACTTACGGATGGGTGGTTAAATACGTCATCAGCCCACAAATGTTACTGTCATACTAAAGAAATCAAAGCAGTAAGAAACCCAAGAGAAATCCCCAAAGCTTGCACAATAGGTAAAACCACTGACACACTTTATCGCAAGCTATAGCAAACAATAACAGTGATGATCGGTTATCAACAGAGAAATAAAAACATAAAATATGGACCCAAACTGCAATCCATTATAGTAACGTCGAATCGTAAAAAGTGAATATAAATCTTACCCCAAGAAGACATACTTTCAACTCTCTTAGCGACATGTTGACCTCCAAACTAATGAAAACTTTCCAATCATTCCAAATAGTTTTATAAAACCTGATCAGCAACTATTTCTATTTGACGTAAGAAAAAAACCACACAGTCTCTATCTATACACTAGTGTCGGATATCCACTGCTTTAGGGCGGTATAAGAAGCCAGAGTGGAAAACTGACATAACGCGTAGAGCTTATTATAATATGAGGACTGAGATGTTATATTAATGATCGATTAGTTGCGATATTAGCTGCTCGCTGATCGCCATCTTGAACTCCAGTTGACGAGTCTAGTAATGGGAAGTTATTTCCGCGAATCGGTTCTTTCGAACAGTTCGTTTCATTGAACCGTTCAAAAACGGTTTCAGCAACGTAATTACGTCATCACGTGCACGCACACACACGCAATATTACACGCTTAAATAAAGACCTGTTAGGCACATAAAGGTACAGATATGGCTACTTTTATACTTTCTATTATGTTTTAAAATTATTATTGTGTTTATTATTTATATATGTCATAGTAATATTTGTACTACAGTTAATAAAAAAAAAAAAAAATCAACATTGCAGTGTCTCGATTCCTAAAATCAGTTTTGTGAACCGGTTTAACTGATTCACTCCAAAGATCCGATTCGTATGAACAACTCATTGACGAATCGGACGTCGCTAGACTAGTCACGTGATCGACATTGTCTTATTTTTTTTTTCTCATCGAGCGTTCGGTTGAGCGATACAAATATTTGTGATATTTTCGCGCGTAAAAGAGTTCTGTCTCGATGAGTTTATCTCTGTTTTTTAAGTATTTGATCTTCATGTAAATGCCGGGATTGAAATAAGAGCAGGAAATCTTTTGAGGAAGTGGAGTGACAGCCCCGCTGTAAATCAAGATGGCAGGTAACGTGCTTTAGTACATTTATTTAAAGCTTTATGGGGCGGTTTAAAGACAATCGGCCCTGTTATCGCTGTTGACTGTATTGACACGTAATGCCTTTTGATCATTTCTGGTGTTTTTTAGAACAAAGGCCATAAGCCTAGTGAATTTTAAGTGGATTAACACTAGTTGCGAGTTGTGGAGCTAGCAGGATATACTGGGATATTATAAAAGTACTGTGATAAGAACTTTTGGCCAACAAGACAATATGTGTTGCATTAAATACTTGATGATGGAAAACATACTGTACTTTTAAGTAAATAGTGAAGAGACCATAGCTGAGCTGACAGGAGCTTGACTGTCAGTTTGTTAGCCAACCTGACCGGGGTCGATTCCCGGATAACGTTTTGTTAGCTGGTCACCTTTAAAATGCATTAATAATGTGTCATAACATAAGACCTGTTTGTGTTTCATTGCAGACTACAGTATAAAAGGTGTTTGATAAACATAGTCGCCTAGTAAACGAGTAATTTGTTGTTGTCACCTGAGTTGACATTTTAGTGAGATAAGCTAACACTACGACAAATGCCAATGCTAGGCTGTGTGTCAAAATCGCTTTGGTTAAAACCTAGCTAAACAGCATTTTGTGGGCATTATGGGTTCGTTCTTGGACTGAAAAGCCCAAAGATGCAAGTCTAGAGTAGTTGTGAGGCACAGCCCAACTTCATGTGTGACAGTAGCATGACTTGAAACTGTCAGTTTATCTACTGTACTCACTTGTCAGTCATTAATCTGAACATTGTTGTTTGTGTTTCCCCAGGTCTGTCTTTATATTTTGAAGACGGTCATGATGATTTGGATGACTGTGAGTAAACTCTTCAGCAGTATCAGTATCTCTATGAATGTGTGTGAATCTTAGGAAACCAGAACATGTTCAGCTCATATTTCACCACACAACCAAAAAAAGTTATATATATATATATATTTGCTTAATAAAGTCCATTTTAGAAACAGAATCTTTTGCAATTGTGATGTTTTTTTGTAATTCAGCGCATATCCACCCTTGAAATCTTATTATAATGCATATAATGACTTGGTCATTAACTGTCCATATGAATATATCTTGTAGTTGGATTCGATGACTATGGTTCAGAGTGTGATGGGATTCGGATAACAGCATTTCTGGATTCAGGCCAGGATAATCTCACCCCTCTGGGCCGGCTGGAGAAATATGCTTTCAGTGAAAACGTCTTCAACAGGTGAGACGTAAAGCATGTGGTCTGCAGTGTGAAACTATGAGGCATGTTATGTGAGACGGATTTCAGTTTTTTTCCCTCTGTCATGCAATATTAAATGTTTATTTAGGAGTAGTATAAGATATTTTTCTTGTACCTATCACTTATTAGGTACATATGAAATATGGGGATAACTTTTTGTGGTGCGATGGTGGAAAATAAGTATGGATGCACCAATAATTCTTTATATTTGAAAGCCAATGACTGATATATTGACCGATGAATCTAAATCCAAATTTTTATATAATTTTTGAGAGCCTGATTGCAAAAACAAAAGTCTCACCATTAAAATCCATGTCCTAAGCACATAATTATAATGTTCTCATTATAATTTTATGTAGCCTATATGACAGACTTGTGCTGCATATGTTGCACTTCACTGTTTTTTCCTTTTTGAAGTTATTTAAATCATATTTCACGCAATTCAAAACCATAATGGCGAACAGTTTGCATAATTATCAGCTTTAAGATATTGGCCATTAACGATACCATTAAAAATGAACATATATTGGCCAGTACCGATATGGTGGCCGATATGTCATGCATCCCTAAAAATAAGTAAAAAAATTTAAGGGCTTAAAGTGAACCTGATATGACATTGGGCCAGAAATACTTGTAAGGATCCAAACATGTCATTGAGTGCGTTTACATGCACTTTCTTAACCCGATTCTGCATAATAAGCTGACAATGCATGTGATCATGTAAATGCGTTAACCCGTTTTCCTTTATCAGAGTAAGTTCATAAGTGGCTTAAACATAAACATATCGTCACAGCTAGATTTTTGCCCCTTACGTCGAATTTGCCAAGCATGTAAACGCATGAATCTGCTTCCTGCCAGCTTATCAAAGTGCACATGTGTGATATGTGACAGTAATTTGTCCTTACTGTGGATTTAAGTGCATCCAGAAAAACCAAGAACTTTGCAGTAGAGGAGGAGGAAATGTATCGCAAACTCACTCTTTCCTGAGCCAAAAAAATTATAAAAGTGCTCTCATTTCGTGCAGCAGAAGTGATACAGTCAAAATGCTGCATCTGTCACTGCATGAGAGGATCATTTATGAGCGTAGTTTCCTGCTGACATGTTGCAATACTCTTCTTCAGTTTTTAATGCTTTATTTAAGATCACAACCGACACAACAAATGAAATACTCTGAGTCAGATATGCAAACTATTATGTTTTGATGTCACTACCGGGAAATAACCTGATTTATTAATTAAGTCTTGTAAACGCGGTTTACTTGTGTTGTCGGGCTACTGGTTTTTCATGTAAACCTGGACAACAGGTTATTTCAATAAGCTGATTTTTGTGAGTTATCAGCGTACTGTTGTGCATGTAAACGTGCTCACTGTAGAAGAACTTGGCTTAGACTTGGTAATGTTATAAACATTATTTTAGGAATTCAAAATTAAAAATTTCTGTGCTTGTGTCATGTGGCCTATTATGGTGTACTTGATAGCATGTTATTTTCAGGCAAATTGTGGCTCGTGGATTGCTGGATGTGCTCCGGGAGTTCAGTGATAATGAAAATGACTTCATCAGCGTCATGGAAACGGTTGCCAGGATGTCTGAAGATGGAGGTTTGTATGACTTTTATCTGTATTTGACTTGTCTAATATGGTAGAACTGTATATAATATTGTAAATATAATGTGATGTTACAGAACCGACAGTGCGAGCAGAACTGATGGAACAGGTACCAAACATTGCCATGTTTCTCCATGAAAACCGCCCCAATTTCCCAGAAGCCTTCTCACGGTACCTTGTTCCCATTGTGGTTCGGTATCTCACAGACCCTAATAACCAAGTAAGTTTTACTTTGAAAAACTGGCTGTTCTTTGGGTTGTTCTTCTGAATTTGGTTGACAAACATCATGGCTTTCGAGTAGGGGTGGATCAAGGTCATGCAACTTACCAAAGAAGGGTTGGGTTGGTGACAGCATGTAACTTTTACTTTTGCTTTAGAGTTGTGTGTCTGAATTCATCTTATTAATTTATTCTGTACTACCATCAAAGCTGTCTAAGCACCTCTTTTGTAATAAATTCACAGCCTTTAACAGTAAGTTTCACCACAGTTATCAGATCGCTTGAGCAATGTTCCCATTATTATGCATAATTTGTAGGGTTCTGTCTTTTTTAAAGAAGACTGTGATAATTTTGTGTAGTATTTTGTTTATTTATTTGTTAAATATCTGTTATTTTCATATTAAAGGGTGGTGTTTGGTAGGGGTGGGCGACGTGACCAGAATCTTATGTCACAATATGAGTAATTTTATTTCACGATAACGATATATATCACAATATAGTTATTTTTGCTTTAAATAAGGTTATGATATTTGATACCATTTGAAATTTCATAATTCTTATCACCATTTTCATTATCATTTAAAAAAATAATGGTAACCCTTTACAATAAGGTTCATTAGTTAACATGAACTAATAATGAACTGCACTTTTAAAGCATTTATTTATCATTGTTAATATTATTTCAACATTTACTAATGCTTTTTTTTTTTAAAGACATAAATGACTGTTTACTTGCAAATGCGTGGTCACTTTGACACATAGACGTGTATTTAACTGTTCAAAGCACTTTGAGCAGCAGCTTCATGTCACACGTCTCTCAAACAGAGCTGAGAAAGTTTATCTGACAGCGTGCACATATACTGAAATGAGATATCTTTCGCTGCTAATTGTGCTTCAGCGGTTTAAAATCACTTGTTTTTAAACTGCAATTTTTTTTAAATGAATAAGCTTTCATGCTCACATGAGCGTAACCGCGATAGAGGCGATAGTTCAAAGTCTCCAAAATTTCTACCGTGTTCTAGTGTTTGGTGTTTATATATCCTTAAGGATTGCATCTTATTAGTATTGGGAAAATAGCCCTAAAGCCTTATTATTCAGGGTTCTCTTAACACTAATTGATTAGTCGTTCAGACAACCTATTGAGCCGGTTTTGTCTGTGCTTTTCCCTTAGGTGCGAAAGACGAGCCAGGCCGCTTTGCTGGTGCTACTTGAACAGGGTCTGATGAGTAAGGCAGATATGGAGGGAAAAGTCTGCCCTGTGCTTCTGGAGCTCACTGAACCCAGCAGTGACGACGACTACAAGATAGAGGCTGTAGCGGTGAGTCTTTGTGTTAAAGAGAATGTCATGCTGATTACTGGCAGCGGATAATACTCATCATAAAAATATGTAAACCATGAGCTTTCATAGGACTGAAGTGATAGCAATGTGTTATATTTCCTGTCGTAACTTCATTTCCATCTGTGATGGCATGCTTATCTGTATACTGTCTGCATGATACTGTGTTACTGTGCTAATTGTTTTGTGGGGTTGGGATGAACTTTCATGTTTTGATCTTTGTGTTAATGGTGGATGATGTTTTGTTGCAGATAATGTGCAAGTTGGTGACCATGTTGACTAAAGACACGGTGGAACACCTTTTATTGCTGCGCTTTTGTGAACTCTGCAGTGACGTCAGACTATTTCAAGTCCGCAAGGTAATACTCTCAAAATGTTCCAGAATTCTTTGAAGAACTGTTTTATGAGATGTCTTTGCAATAATTAAGTTACAATAGATATGCAGTCTATGTAAGTATTTGTCATTTTTTAATTGTTAAATGTTAGTGGAACATGTTTTATTTTATAGTTGATGTGATGAAGTGTGTGTGTGTGTCTGTGTGAGAACTTCATATGTCATACATACATTAATAATCACTTTGGGACCAAAAGTAAATGCAAAAATGGCTAAAAATGTTAGTTTAAAAAACACTTTTGCAGCATTTGTTTGGACATGCCACTTTATAAGTTGTTCCTAATATACACTACCATTGAAAAGTTTGTGGTCGGTATGGTTTTTTTTATTTGAAAGGTTTGAAAAGTCTCTCATGCTCATCAACGCTGCATTTATTTACAGTACAGTAAAAACAGTAATATTGTGAAACAAGTGTTTTCTATTTTATTATATTTTAAAATACAATTTATTCCTGTGATCAAAGCTGAATTTCCAGCATCATTACTCCAGTCTTCAGTGTCACATGATCCTTCAGAAATCATTCTAATTTGCTGTTAAAAAAACATTTCTTATTATCCATGTTGAAAACAGTTGCGCTGCTTTTGATTCTTTGATGACTAGAAAGTTCAAAAGAACAGCATTTATCTTTTGTAACATTATAAATACCAACATGCATGATTATATCAGTATCATGATAAGACAAATAAGTAAGTAACAATCCTGAGAACCGAATGGACAGAAATGGCTTCTATAAACATAGAGCCTTGACACAATAAAGTTGTACTCTGGACAAAACAAGCTCATCAAACAATGCTGCTTAGTTGTATGTGTTTGTTGAATGTGTTTGTGACTGTTTTGTCATTCAAATAACTGCAGTTATGAAGCTTAGGCCTACATTGTGTAGAAAACGTTGTGAAGAATGTTAATCTACTTTTGAAACTCGTGCTGGGTTGGCAAAAAGCAATGCTTGAGTTGCAGCAGGCTTCTGATTACAACATAACAGAAGACTGAATTTGATCTCATTGCAATTTTTCTCACCACCAGGTCTGTGCAGCAAACTTTGGCGAGTTCTGTTCTATTGTTGGCCAGGAAGCCACAGAGAAACTACTGGTGAGACCTCTGCAGCTTTCCTTTTGTGCTTGTATTTATGACAGTATTGCAGTCACAGTAGGCCAAAATTAATATGTTTAATTATGTCTGAGTGCTAGACCCAAAAATATCCGTAATCTTATAAAGCCTTAAAGGTTGTTTGGTCTTTGTGTTGAAAGCAGATTTTTGTTTACATGATGTGGTAACGTGTTAACCAGCACTCTCTCTTTGTCCTGACCTCAGATGCCTAAGTTTTTCGACCTGTGCTCGGACAGTCTGTGGGGTATTCGGAAAGCCTGTGCCGAGTGCTTCATGGTTGTTTCAAATTGCACTTCTCCAGAAGTGCGACGCACTAAATTGTCCCCCTTGTTCATCAACCTCATTAGTGATCAGTCACGCTGGGTAAGAGCAAAGATACACACACACTAACACTGTGTTCTAACTTGCCATGACATGCAATTTCTTTCCTCTCTGAAAGTGAACATGGTTATTTGATGTTTAGTATGGGGCTATGCGGAGTAGAGACCTGTGAGATTTCTGACTTGCTGTTTCCACTTATGTTAGACAATCTTTATTACATTTAAAGTCCCCCTGTGGTGAAAATCAAGTTTTTAATGTTGTTTTTTATGTCTATGTGGTGTTTTTAATATGCTTTAAAACAAACCGTGTGCAAATTCATGTCAACACCATTGCTGACTATTTTCTCATTAAAAATGCAGTGGAAAAAAGACAGTCTCAAAAACACGGTTTGAAATCGCTGGTGTCTCTGACCTCACAAACTACCTTATAACCAATCACGTCAATGTGTGGGCGGGCTTTAGCATATAATTAACTGTGCTTTGAAGCAGTGGAGTCTCAAGACAGCTAGGTTATATTTTTCTCTTGATATGAAAAATCGGGTACAGAAATATAGCTGGTGAATTATGTATATAATATATATTACGATGTTATGATGAACTATATGCCTTTCTCCATGGACATTCAAAGTTGTTCAAAGCTTTTCTAAGGATGCTGATTTTAGACAGACTGAGATGGCGAATGGAAACATGGTTTGTGTAACATAAGCAACACATTATTAGCTGTTTGATAACTTAGTCAAGCCAAAGGCTAATCATAAATTACCGTTATGTATCTGACGTTGTAAAGAGCGATACATAAAACGCATTACCATTCTGATACATGGACTTGTAGACAAGCCTGTGTAATTCACTCTTCCACTTCTTCTTACATATATGTACATATAGTTATTTTAAGGCATCAAGACATTTGTTTCACAGGAAAAAACGTTTAAATGTGTAATTTTAGTGACCGAAGATGAGTTTTAAGGGAAACAGTTATTGACTACAGGGGAGACTTTAAGAAATTAGATCTGAACAACGAAGTTTGGAGAATGGATGGATTTGTTTTTTTAAAGGGAAGGGAACTTTCTCTTTTTTTTCCTTTTCAGGTACGCCAGGCTGCGTTCCAGTCTCTAGGTCGTTTCATCTCCACGTTTGCCAACCCTTCTATCACAGGGTTGCATTTCTGTGAGGATGGAACCCTACGCGAGATACCGAAGATCTCCTCAGAGAAGTAAACACATGGTTTCTTCACTACGATTGTGGTTGTAGGGAAAACTACACATGTTTGTGATGAACTTGTTGTTGATTATCAGTCAACTTAAATGGAAGCCCTGTATAATTAGGCTTGTTTTGTGTTTACCTGACCCCTATTGGACTGTTACTTCTTTAAATGGTTACATGCACTAACGTTCAAAAGTTTAGGCTCAGTGTGATTTATTTTTAAATAGCAATGTTGCATTAAATTGATCAATAAATAAATCATCAATCATGGTTTCCACAACAATACTAAGCAGCACAACAATTTTCAAGATTGGTAAAAATAAAAAAATTTTGAGCATCAAATCAGCACATTAGAATGATTTCTGAAGGATAATGTGACACTGAAGACTGGAGTAATGATGCTAACAATTCAGCTTTGATCACAGGAATAAATTAAACTTTAAAATATGTGACCCATGCTGAAAAAATGAGTCTGAATGCGCTCAGGCTAATTTCGAGCTACAGGCAAGACAAGTGAAAAATGAAAGTTTGAGGTTTTCACAAAAATTTGTTCATTTAAGCCCTCTAGCGATCCCAATGCTTCAAATAGCAATTAAACGTTTGGTTAACTGTTGGGGAAAAACATCTGATGTTTAACATATTAGATCTGTGCATTACAGTAGGTCTTAATATAGGCTTTCTGTCTCATTAATGTTAATCAAACAATTGTGGTATCATGGGGGGGAAATTTTGACTTGTGTGTGCCAAATTTGGTGTTATTACCAGGAATTTTAAGATATGGTTTCTAGGTGTTTTTGTTTTGGAACCTTCAGAAAGCTTTAACTCGATCTTTCTCAGAATTGACTTTGCTGACACAGGTGTAGCATTTTTTTTTTTTGTATGATTCAAACAAATCATAACTTCAAAATGATGTTTCTTTTAATAGAGAATGTGAAAACTCATTTTTGAAAATTTGCTCATTGCGTCTCATTTTGCCAGCACGGGTCACATATATTCAAATAGAAAACAGTTGTTTTAAATTGTAATAATATTTAACAATTTTACTGTTTTTACTGTATTTTTGATCAAATAAATGCTGCCTTGGTGATCATAAGAGATTTTATCAACCCCAAACTTTTGAACAGTAATGTAGTTCTTAGTTACTTCTTTATATTGAAACTTATTTACAAAACAAAATGAATGAATAAATTCGAAATTAATGAACCCCTCCTGTCTTTGTAGCCACAGACCGGAAGTGACCACCAGCAATTTGAGTAACAGCCGCAATGCCTCCATTGATGGTTCTTCAGACTGTCTCATTCAACCCCGTTCAGAGCAGCTACAATCCACCTCAGGCACAGCGGTTCCACCATCACATCCTCCAGAAGGCCACTCCTCTGATAGCACCAGCCAGAACCAGCCTAAATGCTCAACCCCTTTGCCCCACCAGCAGATGGACGACTGCACAATGTTCAACTCCTTCAACTTTTGGAGACCCCCACTACCTGACATTACCCAAGACCTGCAGCTACTACAAGGAGAGAAAAGAGATGTGGCGATAGAAAAAGAAGAGACCATGAGGGAGACAGAAGTTGAGGGGAAAGAAAACATGGCAAGTTTAGATTCACAAGGCCCGGCCACCAGCTCCCAGATCCAGAAAGTTTTGGACTGTCTTCAGCCCCACCTAGATGATCCTGATGTTCAAGGTGATTGTGAAAAGAGCTCATGTTCTTGCTCTTGCTCTTTTCTGAATAGGGAATTGTATTTATTCATTCCCCTGTTTGCATTCCCTGTTTCCACTCACAGCTCAAGTGAAGGTGTTATCCGCTGCACTGAAAGCTGCCCAACTAGAGAGTCAAACAGAAGATGCTGATGAGTCTGTGTCAGAGAGTAATGGTTCCATAAGCTCCCCGACGTCTGATGAGCTCAGTGCCATGAGTGAACTCTCACTGACAGACGCACAGATCTCAGACTCGCCCTCGACTTCACCTGTGCTGGTAGATGACTCTGAACACAGCAGTGAGGTGAGAAGACAACTTTATAGTTAATAAATGTCAAAGAAAAAAAAGTATGTTTAGCCGGTTAACAATTATAACATAAAAAAAAAAAAAAACCTATCTATCATATTTTTGCATTTTTGAAAAGTATTATTACATTTAATTAATGTAATAATACTTTACATTTTTTAAAATGTTGCCATTATAATTTATATGGTAACACTTTTTTAGTGTCCTTGTTACATATGTTACATTTACATACCATAGTAATAACAGTAAATTATGCATAATTGCATGCAACTAACCCTCAACCAAACCCTAATCCTACCCTAACCCTATAGTAAGTACATGTGGTTAATGAATATTACTCAGTACTTAAATATATAATTACATTGTAACAATGACACCTTAAAATAAAGTGTAACCGAAAGTTTTTGTTTCTGTGTAATTATACGTTTACTACATGCGCTTTAGGGTTAGGATTAGGATTAGTTGCATGTAATTATGCATAATTTATAATTATTACTATAGTAACTGCATGTAACATATGTAACAATGATACTGTAAAATAAAGTTACCAAATATTTCATCTTTACAATGTCATATTAATAATAATAATAATAATAATAATAATAATAATAATAATAAATGGATAAATTATAATTATAACATAATTTTTTAAAGTATTATTACATTAATTGTAATAATGTAAAAAAAATGAATAGATATTTTTTGTTTTGTTCTAATAATTAAAAAAAAAATTTAAATAATAAGAATTAGTATTATTGTTATAATCGTCTATAAATTAAATTAATTTCTTTCAATTAATTTTATATAAATATTTAGCCTCCAAATGAAGAATCTACACTGAGGCAGGAAAATACTAATATTCCTTGTAATCTGTCAATTAATATGAAGTCATAACAATTATTAAAGGACAATAATGTTGTTTTAAATGGTTTTGATGATGCTGCCTGTGTTTGATATGTCATGGCAAAACTCCTTCTGCATTTTTATGTAAATCTGTTCATGCAAATGTCATTAGAAGGAAGTGCAGACACGATAACTCTACAGTAGAGAGTTCATTATACATTTTTTTTGAATGTGTGCATATAGGAGTCAGACCTAATAGAAAATGTGGAGGAAGACAAAGACACCAACATAGTTAAACAATACGAAGAGGAGCAGTCTAAGGTCCAGGTATTGTACTACGTAAAAACTTGCATGTTTTACCATTTACAAATCTCCTAGCTTAGACCACAAACCTTATTCAATTGCAATCATTAATGAAGCACATCAAAGGTACAAAGAAACACTCATTCTTTCTGTGTTCTCAGAATGTAATTCCACAGCAGTTGCTGGATCAGTATCTGTCCATGACAGACCCCGCTCGAGCTCAGACCGTGGACACTGAGATCGCCAAACACTGTGCATTCAGCTTGCCAGGTGTCGCCCTAACGCTGGGCAGACAGAACTGGCACTGCCTCAAAGACACATATGAGACCCTCGCTACAGATGTACAGGTAAAACTTCCTCTTAATATGCATTACTCATCATGTGATTTGTTGCAAATGTTCTTATCGGGCCGATAATGATGATAATAAAAATTTACATATATCTGCCGATACCGATATGGTGGCCAATATTTTGTGCATCCCTACATTTACTTATTATTGATTAAACAGTATTTTCGCTGTACCATAATGTAATGGATTATAATTGTCTTGGTTTTGTAAATATGTAATGTATGAGGCATAGACGCAGTAGCTTCGGTACTGTGAGTGTGTTTTGCTTTTGTCAAATGAATTAACTTTGTATGTGTTGCAGTGGAAGGTGCGACGGACACTTGCGTTCTCAATTCACGAGTTGGCAGTGATCCTGGGGGATCAGCTGACCGCGGCTGACCTGGTGCCCATATTCAATGGATTCCTCAAAGATCTTGATGAGGTGCGGATAGGAGTCCTCAAACACCTGTATGATTTCTTAAAGGTGAGAATGCCTGGTTGAGTTGCGATAGTAGTGTAAACTTGCGTTTATGCCTGGTTGAGTTGGTAAGGGCTGTGACATTTCTGAAATGAGTTTGAAGCGGTTGACCAATCACAACACACAGGTCCAGCTGAACAGTCAGAGCACATTGCGCTTTTCAGAAGGAGGGACTTTATAGATTAAGGACTGGGATGAGAGGAGCTGCAACAATGTCAAATATGTGACTTTTTTTTTTTTTTTTACATTTCAAGCATGAAAACCTATTTTAGTATTCTTTAAGCAAATTGTCCATACTGAAAAAAATGCTTGTTTGAGAATTTTTATATTTCTTTTCCCCATTTTTGTTTTAGTTCTTTTGTATTGGCAATGTGTTTACGTTTTTTCATCTAATAGTTATATTTGATTTCAGCTTTATATTTCAGTAGTATTCAATAGTGTTTATTTTAGTCGGTGTCCGTAACAACACTGACATTAACAGATCGTTCCGCTTCCTCTTTTGTAGCTTCTTCATGCAGAGAAGCGTCGGGAGTATCTGTATCAGCTGCAGGAATTCATGGTGACGGACAACAGCCGAAATTGGAGATTCCGCTATGAGCTAGCTGAGTATGTACTACTTTGATACACAAAGGGTTTTTTGTAGCTCATGTGTGATCTCACTCTTGTGGCATTTGTCTATGTCTGTGTATTTAGACAGCTCATCCTGATCATTGAGTTGTACAGTCACAACGACATCTATGACTACCTCAGACAGATTGCACTTAACCTTTGTTCTGACAAAGTGTCTGAAGTGCGGTGGATCTCCTATAAACTGGTGAGTCAAGTTCCCTTCACCTTGTTTCCAAAAATAACACCACAACAATGCCTTTTTCTGCTTTTAGCAACTCCACTGGACTGTTTTAAACTTCAACTTATAGGCTTTTTAGACCTGGTATTAACATCTAGAGCCCTGCACAGGCTTATCAAAATTCTCGACCTGGAGCCGACTGGAGATTTTTTTTATCCTCCCTATTACACACAGTTGCAGCCATTAAAATAGTTCAGTTTTGTTTTTAATGTCAAAGTAGTTATATTTCATTTCTTTATTAAGTTAATTTAGAAAAATGTTTGGAGCATTTTTAGTTTGTTAAATTAAAGTTTTTGTTTTTTAAAGTGACGACCAAGTGGCCAGCGTCCGACAGTGAGTTAACCACATGTTTGATCAATTTAGCCTCTCAAAGCCTCTGTCTTGCCTATAATAAAATCCATAAATATAAAACACTTCAAGCATATCACAATGTTAGTTTAAACGTTTACTATCACCACCACAGTAAAAAAAAGGCATTTTTGTCAAGCTGAGGCAGGCTGATGCTGCTCGCAACGGCGCTCCAAATGAAACGGGCTATAATAACAAAATAAAAAACATGCAGTTTGTCTTACCTTACACCTCTCCGCAAAATTAATATAAATCCGATCTTTAATTCCCGCGCTATATGCACATTTAACAGAGTTCACGTCAACAAAAGCAACAGATAGGAGCTGCATTATATTTATCCTCAGCTCATTTCTAGATCAAAGACCGCAATAGGAGAAATAGAGACCTAATCACTGGTAAGATCATTTAGTCTCATTAGTTTTAATGTAGATGATTGTGTTTTTGAGCATCTGAGACTTACTTTCAGTTTCACTTGCAGCAGTTTGTGTGTTGGCTTGCTTTACTCATTTGCGGCGTTGCTTGTTGCAGTAGCGCTGTCATATCTGACTACAACATGTCATATATAGCCTATAACATGCTCTCACACATTTATTTTTTAACAATTTGCCAGGAGTAAAATTTACATATGTGATTTAAACAACCAGATGCATTTACACTTGTCCAGTTTCGTCTGAATTGCGTCCAAGACCACCTTCTGAATCGGTGTGTTTGAGTGATCGGATTTAAATCTGTCTCAAAAGAATTTCGGAAGGCAATTACATCAGGTCTTTTCACAATCGGATAGATATCTAATCAGAGAAAATGAATGAAGTGACCAGGTGTAAAAAGGCCTTAACTCTTCCAGCTGCACTGAAGGAACTCTGGCTGCTACTGCTGCTGCCAGGGACACTAAACCCAGCGCAAGCCAGTCTTGACAGTCGCGGTAGCATGGTCTTGTGTTGTTTCCACCAGTGCAGCACATCTCAGTTTCTTTTAATTAATGAATGTCTAAAATATAAAACCAAGGAGAAGCCTAAAATAGCCCGAAACCCGGCCCACTTGTGAGGTATGACGTGAAAAGTGGCCCGAAGCCCGGCCCTAGGGGTGTAAATAAGTCAGGGCCCGTTGGGCTCGGGCTGAAATGCAGGACTCTGTTAACACTGTCTCAGGTGATCTGCACATGTATTTAGGGCTTACTTTTTTTTTTTAAAGAGGACCTATTATGCATTTTTTCACTTTCAGCTTTCTTTAGTGTGTAATGTTAAAAAAAGTTACAAAGCACAATCACTCCAAAGGGAGTTATTCTCTATATCAGTGCGCACTGTTCCTGAACTCCCTGAAACGGCATTGTAGCTTTGAGTTTTCTTCCGGGAATGAACACATCATAATATTCCTCATTTAAATAATTCCCATCCAAGGCATGCACAAAACAAAGGGAGCGATGCCTGGTTAAGTTGTGATAGTAGTGTAAACTTGACATTTCCGAAATTAGTTTAAAGCGGTTGATCAATCACAACACACAGGTCCAGCTGACCAATCAGAGCACATTGTGCTTTTCAGAAGGAGGGGCTTCATAGAGACAGGAACTAAACAGTGTGTTACTGACAGACTGGGATGAGAGGAGCTGCAACAATGTCAATTTTATTTTTTTTATTTTTTTATTTTTTTATACATTTCAAGCATGAAAACCTATTTTAGTATTCTTTAAGTTTTGTCTTTTGAATGTGTGTAGGTGGTGGTGATCCTGCAGAAGCTGTATTCCTGTGAAGCTCATGACCTGGGTCTGAATTACATTAATGAGCTCATTATGAGATTCTGCCACTGTCCCAAATGGGTTGGACGTCAGGCATTTGCATTCATTTGCCAGGTACATTTTTACATCAAATTGTAGTTTCATGCAGTATTATCCAAAGGATTTACAGTCACACCATCTTTACATTAATTCATGTGGTCCTACACTATTTCTTCACTTCTTTTATTGCCATATTTTTCCTGCTGTTAATTTCAGCTTTCAATGAATATTTTGCAATATTTTTTTTCATGTTTTTTGCATAGAATAATAGTGGGATGAATACATTTGAAATCACAATAATATATTGGTGTGCAATTAAAGGGATAGTTCACCCAAAAATTTAAATTCTGTCATTAATTACTCACCCTCATGTCATTCCAAACCTGTAAGGCTTTCGTTCATCTTCAGAACACAAATGAAGATATTTGTGATGAAAACGGAGAGCTTTCTGTCCCTCCATTGACAGCTACACAACTGACACTTTGAAGCTTCAAAAAATGGAAGTTCAAACATGTTCAATTGACGTGCGAGAACCAATGAGGTTCAATCTCATGTTAAGCAGCACGTTTGAGCTTCCTCAAGAACCAATGAGGTTCATTCTCGTGTTACGCAGCACGTTTGAGCTTCCTCAAGAACCAATGAGGTTCATTCTCATGTGACGCAGCACGTTTGAGCTTCCTCAAGAACCAATGAGGTTCATTCTCGTGTAACGCAGGACGTTTGAGCTTCCTCAAGAACCAATGAGGTTCATTCTCGTGTGATGCAGCACGTTTGAGCTTCCTCAAGAAGTTTGTTCTTGTGCATCAAGCAGGTTTGGTTGAGCTTCTGTTTATGTCTGCTGATCGATGTTTAAATGGAGGGACAGAAAGCTCTCACTAAATTTCACTAAAAAGATTTTTTAAGATTTGGGTTCCGAAGATGAACAAAAGTCTTACAGGTTTGGAACGGCATGAGGGTGAGTAATTAATGACAAAATGTACTTTTTGGGGGGAACTATCCCTTTAAGTGTTAGTCAACCAGATTGAAGCTGATGCCATTTTTATTTTATTTATTTAAAACCTGCTCTTTTTTTTTGGAGTATAATATGTGTCAGTCAAAATCTAAACATATAACCATGTGTGAGAGTGATTGAGATATTTTCTTTTGTTTCCATACAGGCAATAGTAGAGGAGGACTGCATGCCCATGGACCAGTTTGCACAGCACCTTCTACCCAGTCTGCTTAGCCTCTCATCAGATCCTGTGCCCAACGTACGCGTGCTGGTGGCCAAGGCTTTACGGCAGAGCGTGTTGGAAAAACGTAAGAGACAAATGCACACAATTTATAAATAAGTTAGGAGATGCATGCATCACAGGATGTTTACGTTGGCTCATGCCTCCTTTATTAGGCCCTCCGAAGGTTCAATTCACAGTTACTCTCTTATCTCTGCCTGGAAAATGGAACAAAAATATTAATGAGTAATATCCTGTATGAGGTGTATACTTATTTCTGTCCAATGGAATGCTTTCTAGAATGACAATGTCCAAAGTGCAAATTGTCAAGTGTACTTTTGGTTTGGTTTTGATTTTGTTTTATTTATTTATTTATTTATTTATTTATTTATTTAAACCTCCTTAAGGCGAGACACGGCAGGTGAAAACATAGTTTTTTCATGCAGTGGTCAATTTTGAGATTTTGGGCCAGTTTGCTCCCTTAACATGTAAGCTTTCATGTCAAAATAAAAAATGTGTCAACATTACACATTAAAGTGGTTATTTCATTATATTTTGTCAACTTTCTACCCGAAATCATCAAAAGTTAGCCTTCTAACGCCAGCTTCCTTTGTAGAACTAACGAACCGTGAAAGTTAGCAGCCAAAAACCACATCTGATTAGTCTATGTGAATTTTCCACTACGTGATACGTGCTGCTGCTTCCTTGTGTATTCTCCGCCTGAGAGAAAATGCAGACAACGCCGAAATCAGCTCATAAACGTTCACAGAAAAGACCAAGTAGCAAGAGCTAGTAAAAAGAAAGTCAACAACAACAGATTAGACGATGAAACCCCATCAGAATTAGATTCAAGTAGTTATAGATGGACATGCAACAAACAGGGACAGTCCGTGTGCAGTTTTTGTGACTGTTGTTATGTGTGTTTGTTAAGGTAGTTCTCTTCAGCTTAAGGCTATTGCTATTAATAATTCATTCATTTATCAATTTCCATGTGTTTTAAATATTATACACTACTGATATTAATGAATTGAATATATTTTGTTTGTAGGTTGGGGGTTTCATAGAAATGTATGCAATTATACAATATAAAACTTTAAAGGCCGTTTTTTCAAAATGAGTTTTCTCTCACACTCAGTCACATATATCCACTTCAGTAGCCCCTACAAGCACCAACTTTTCCAGTCTTATACTTGACTATATTCTGAAGGCTTTTACAGAGGGATTTGTTGATATATCATTCCTATCCTGAGTTATAGGTCCTTTTACTCCAAAAAACATGGCAAAAATTTATTTAAGGCTATTGTCAGTTTTCTCTAATTTACTAAAGCACAAAATAAGATATCTAGAATCCCCTCTGTAAAATCCCTCTCATCTAATATGTCAACAAATAGAACCAAGAATTTTAAACCTGGTCCTTTCCAGTTTCCAGATTTCGTTTTTGGAAATGTATGCAAATGAGCGTATATTTAAGTATATAAGACCTCATTTGCATATTACAACATTAATTTACAGAAAACTTATAAGAAAAAAATGTATTACGTTTATGCCAGTAATAAACTGCAGAAGTTTCACAGTGATATCTTGTAATTTCCCTATTCACCTGTAGTGTCTCGCCTTAAAGGCTAGTGACCATTTAACTAATAAACTGTCACTATTAATAGCACAAAATATTAAATATTTTGCTAAGTAACTATTTAGTGTGTCACAGTTTAGGCATCAGTTCTGATCAGCATCTATGTGTCTGCTCTGTCCTCAGCATACTTCAAGGACCCAGGCAGCGCTTATTCGGATGAGCTTGAAGAGGCTCTGTCCGAACTGAGGATGGACAAGGACAGGGATGTGCGGTTCTTTGCCACACTGGATCCCAACAGAAACGTCATGGACACGGCATCACTCATTTAGCACCTTTATCTCTATCCGCACATGTGAACAAGCACCAGCAGGAACAACACTAAACGGATTCACAGACAAGTGTTTACAGATAGGAACTACTGACCAAGACCTTCGCACACACAATGTATCCTCATCCTCTCCTAATATGCTCCACATATGACAGTATATGCATATATTATGCATTTTCTGATTTATACACACAATGGGCCTCATTTATATTAAAAACATTTCACTTCTATGTAGCTAAATTTAAAATTGGATTCTTAAAATATACAAATGTATGCGTATTTATGGTTATACAACTAATACAGCCGTGCAGGATTATTTTCCACAGTGTTTTTTGCCATTTAGATAATTCAATTGTGAGATTGCCTTGTCAAGCAATTAAAAATTAATGCAAAACTGCCATACATGAGGCCCACGCAACATCTCACTTACACAACCACACTTTAAGCCCCTTCCTCCAGCTCCCACACACACACACACACACACACACACACACACACACACCTTCAAACACAGAACAACCATCTCACCTCTCTGAATGGTGCAAGATTTGCACCTTTGTGGCAGCAGAAAGTATTTGGAGACACAATACGCATCTTAAAGGCGGATTGTGACGTTTCTTCTTAACCATTCAGATGCTACCAGCTGCCCCTCCAAAGCTAACTGTACATTTGTAAGACTTCTCTTTTTTTTCTCCTCCATTTCCTTTTCTTGTGGATTTCTTAAAACAAAAAGGACTAAGAAGACATAAGCAGACTGACACAGTGAAGTGCTACTAACTCAGGGAGACCTGATATTCAGATTTTTTTTAAAGCTGCAATGCCGCAAAATGGTATCGAGCTGAGCCTAAGTGAAATTTTGCTGCATTTATCTCCTGTTTACCTGACCCTCAGAATGCACCTGCATTGTTGTGGGAAACAGTGATTAGAAACGGCAAACAAGCGTCTTCTCGAGTTTTCTACCCGAAAACCTCCCTCTTTTTGCTCAAACCTTTTGTAGCTCACAAGAATTTGCTTTTGTCTTTCAGTACTGATTTTTTTAATGTACATGTTTTGAGTGAGATCCAGTTGTGTGTAACCTCTTTGTCTTCCCTGATTGGTGGAGAGAGTGGTTTTGTACCTCGCCGTTTTATGGGGCCAGTATTTTAGAGGGGTGTCAGGAGTAAACCAATGCTTTCCAAGCAACCTTTACAGCCACTAGACAACATTTAAACACTGTACAAGCAAAATTGTTAGACTTGGCCAGTCTTAAGAATTATAGTAAGACATTAATGATCATTAAAAACTTGATTGGTTAATTATGAGCTGACCTGCAGAGGGCACTGCTTGGTTGTCTGGAAAACACCGAAGCAAGCACACTGTTTAGTCGCATTTGCACTAGTTAATCAAAGCACGCCACGATTCCTCTGACAATTCCCAAATTTGCTTTAAAGTAAATAAGCTACTACGTGCTTGAAGTTGATATGACGGACCCTCCGTTTTCATGGTTGTGCTGCTCTTGGCATTGGCTAACTTGCTGATCGGTTATCACTGCCTGTTTTAATGGTTTATATATTTAAATTGGGGGGACCAGACCCACATCAGCACGTAAACTTTGCCAAGAGCACTTTACTAATCATTAAGGGTTCAATGGAAAGAAAAGGTCCTTCTTTTTAATATATAAATAATAATAAATCTGCTGGACTGGATGAATATGACACATCAGTGGTCCTGATTTTTTTTTTATAAGGCAACTTATGTTTTTTGTGGTGCTCTGATCCAGTGCATTTATTCTCACAGATGTGTATATGGAATATGTTTATGGACTGTGTATATGGAATTGTTTTAAAAAAAGAAAAAAAAGGTTTAGTCTAGTTCTTAAATACAGCCTGTGATCAAATTGATATGATTTTATTGATGATATCTACAGGATTCAAGGCCAGTCTTTTTTCCCCTGTGGCGATATTTGGTTTGGAATTGTATAATGGGCGAAGTTGTTTTCCTTGTGTTCCCATGTGTGTTTGTGTGCATGCATCTGTGTGTGGCTGTGTCCTTTTTTGTTTGTTTCTTTTTTTTTTCTTTTTCAAATGCACCATGTTGATAGATTTATATTTTGTTAGATTGTTATTTTCCCCAATAAATTCTCCTGTTTGATTTACTGGGGCACTGACATCTCTGATATGTCAACGAAACCACTTCATATGTCTGCATACTGCATATGTACTGATCCACTAGTTTTCTCATAATGTTACAATATTAAGATACAAGATTTGATTTGATTTCTCCCCCCATTGTATACTTCTTAATGTATCATGTTCAAAGATTTTATATCCTAACCTTTCAGGTTACAACATTTGTAATTTTCTGTGCATCTCTTTTAAAAACAATTTATGTATTGTTATTTTTAGTATTCGTTAATTAAAATAATATAAATTTGAAATCATTTCTCAGTTGTGCCCTTTATTTTGAAGACGGTTCTGAGTGATAAAATATATATATATATAATTATTATAATTAAATTACATTTAATATTATTTTATACATTTAATAGAGCAAAAATTATAACATAACTCTACCCCTGCTGGTCTTTTACATAATACACCGATTAGTGCTGTCAAACGATTAATCGTGATTAATTGCATCCAAAATAAAAGTTTGTGTTCTAAAATAAAAAAAAATAAAAGTTTGTGCATATGTGTCTGTACTGTGTATAATTATGTATATTTAAATACACACGTACATGTATATATATTTAAGAAAGAAAATTTATAATTATATATAATAAATCAATTATATATACATGTAAGAAATATTTGCGTGTATTTAAATATACATAATTATACACAGTACAGACACTATGCAAACACCAACTTTTATTTTGGATGTTTTTAATCGTTTGATAGCACTAATTATAAAATAATTTTTTTTATAATAGTTTTTTTTTTACAGTCAATGGTCTTATTACATGACTTTTACGCTGCCTCTACATGCACCACTAACGCGTATCCTTCCCCATTAAACTAGTTCCTTATTAGGAATAAATTAGCCCCTGTGTAATATAGTAATATATATTTAAATATTAAGTATATATTTAAATTGTATACCTCAATTAAACGTTAATAATTCTAGTCTTGCGTCACATCCATAGACTGTAAAAAAAAAAAAAAAAGCAGTATTTTTGTTCAATAGACTTTTGTTATGTAGCAGAAATATTTTACTTCCGGTTAGCCTTTTCCGGTCCTCTTTCCTGCCTCCCGTTCAAGATGGTGAGTCTGGAGTCTTCGCGATTGATCCGTGATTATGTTTTAGTATATAAAATCTGCTTCATAAAGTCAAGAAAACTACGTGATCACCAAGTATAGTTAGTAAGGTATCTGATTTCGTTAAATACGGGCCACTATATCGAACTATCAGACAGTTTTAGTAAGAAATGTCTGATGATGGCTAGCATGTGGCTGCCTCTTCAGTAGCACGCGGCATGGACAGGCCTGGTATTGTGTGGTTATATATGTCTATAAAGCAAAATACTGGCATTTAATTCTCCTTTTTGCCATTAAGTCTTCAATGTACCGATTCTAGTTGTGTTGTCGATATGTTGCGTATATACCAAGACACTGCAGTCTGTCAGTAACGTTACTTGTGTGTAACGGCAACTACTGATGAATGCAGGACAGGCTTTCTAAGCTAACATAAAATGAAGAGTCGATTGACACTTGGATAATTTAATATTTTTATTCCCATTTATTTTTATTGGTGCCAAAAAGATCTCCACTGTTCTTTGGAAATCTACACATCATATATCATAGTAGTGGGAAATCTGGAAATATCAGGAAATCACGATTTTCACATTTACAAAATAGTTAAAATTAAAATATTAAACTTTTTTTTATGTCTGTATGTGGTTACTATAATGTAAGTCCTGAAAATGCATTTTTTTGGGGGGGAAATCTGAAACTGGGCATTTCCTAATATTTCAAAGATTTCTATGGGAACCACCTATAATATACATTATAAATATTTATTTTATAATTTTTGAAAATGGTGATATCCTAGTTAAAATTTAGCTTGCATACAGTATATAGGGTTGGGTATCGTTTAAATTTGAGTGAGTCTGATTCTGCTCATCGGTTCTCAGTTTCAATTCCAATATGGTAAAAAAGTCAAACACATTTATTGTGTTTTTGCAAAACTTTCTGTTGCAACTTGACAGCATGAACAAAAATCAGCAGCCTAAAGAACAATTAACTAAAACACTAGACTAATATAAATTTCAAACATTATTAAAGACAAGTATACAGTCAATAATACAATAATCAAATAAATGCAACTAACAAAGTTCAGAAATTGAAATCAAGTAAAATAACACTGCATAGTGTTTATAAATATAGATTAATAAATTAGAAAATATATTCAGTCAAGATCAGTGAGTGATTTTTCTTTCTGAATTTTGCATCTTCCACTTGAATAGTTTAAAGCCACATTAAAATGCACACACAGGAATCGATAAGCAAAATCAATTTTATCACAAGTATCAGGTCCCAGAATTGGAATCGATTTTCAATTCCCAGCCCTACTAATTCATATATATATATATATATATATATATATATATATATATATATATATATATATAAGAGAGAGAGAGAGAGAGCAAGAAATTCAAGTAGAATTTGTATAAAGTAATTTTTAAATTGCCTGACTAAAATTCATGGAAATTCATTGGTCAGAAAGTGTAGGATGTTTAATTATGTCCTGTACTATTGTAATTATTGAAGTATTTCCATTTTCAAATTATAGACTAAGAAGAGAAGGAACAACGGACGTGCAAAGAAGGGCCGTGGCCATGTCCAGCCCATCCGCTGCACCAACTGTGCCCGCTGTGTTCCCAAGGACAAGGCCATCAAGAAGTTTGTCATCAGGAACATTGTGGAGGCCGCTGCTGTGAGGGACATCTCAGAAGCTAGTGTGTTTGACTGTAAGTGACCGCTTTAACAACTAAAACATTGAGTCTCATTACTATGTACTGTGGCAGATAGTGGTTAAAATAGTGGTTTTCTGTTTTC
Organism: Rhinogobio ventralis; assembly: GCA_039654625.1. Classification (NCBI taxonomy): domain Eukaryota; kingdom Metazoa; phylum Chordata; class Actinopteri; order Cypriniformes; family Gobionidae; genus Rhinogobio; species Rhinogobio ventralis. The sequence goes on along the minus strand of CM077205.1, from coordinate 36,057,905 downwards.
CACTCTTCCTTTTGTAGCATATGTATTGCCCAAGCTCTACGTGAAGCTGCATTACTGTGTTAGCTGTGCCATCCACAGCAAGGTGGTGAGAAACAGATCCCGGGAGGCCCGCAAGGACCGAACACCACCTCCCCGCTTCAGGCCTGGCGTAAGCACCTTGAAATTGTGTAGCTGACTAATCTTAATTACTCCATTAAAGGTAGGGAAGGCAATTCCGTAGAGGCAAGCTAGCTTTGAAAGCATGCAATCCCACCCTCCCTTCAGAGCGTCTCCAAAGCCACGCCTCCTCCAAAACACACAGCAGAGTCTGCAGAGCGTCACGAGAGATTGTGTTCTACTACCTCATGTCTCACAGCACATAACATTACAATAATAATGAACGTAAACAACGTACAGAGCTGTAGTTGTACCACCTGACTGCTGCAGATTCATTTCAGCATTGATGGTGTTAACATAGAAACGCATAAATCCGAGTCTCAGGACGTGAACAGCTCCGGGTAGTCACATGATGGCATCTCCTAATTACGTTTACGACATGATGTGAACGCAGCATAAGCTTGTTGTTTTGGTTCAGGATGAACTTTAATGGTGCAGTGTGTAATATTTATGAGGATCTGTTGACAAAAAATGTAATATAATATATACTTAACTTTGTTTTTAGTGGTGTATAAAGACCTTACATAATGAACCGTTATATTTTTTTTTACCTTAGAATGAGCCATTTCAATCTCCATACACCGCGGGTCCCCTTACAGTGAAGTTGCCATTTTGCGCCGCCATGTTTCTACAGTAGCCCTAAACGGACAAACTGCTCTACAGAGCGCTAGCTACTCTCTAGTCTCATGTAGTCAGACCTTCAGACTGACAGCAGAAGGTCTGGACTCCATTGCAGCTTTCATTGGCCAAGGACTGCTCAAGAGGACTTTGACATATAAAGCAACCAATCACAGTTCGTTTTGTGTCGATGTCCCTGCAATAACAGATTGGCATGCATCTATAAATTATTCATTCAAGAATGTTGTTCAAGTTTACTGCAACAATGGAGCTGCGAACTTAACATACTTTTGAAAATGAAGCGTTTAGTTGATCCTGGTAAGCGTTCATTGTCAGTTGAAAACACGGCGGCTTTCTTCTTCATGACGGAGTTCGGCATCACAGCATTTGTTTCTAGGCGGACTGTTAAAGAACGCACCACATACCTCGCAGACATCCTGTAGAATTCAGCCAATCAGATGATGACTTTAAAACTCCTGAAGTGTGCCATATGCATCAGACATTCAGCCATCTTTGTCGGTTGCAATTCGCAACCTTATCGCTAGATGCCGCTAAAATTTACACAGTGCACCTTTAAAATGCGCTCTGTGACTGTCTACAACTTTGCATAGCCTCATGAAACGCGTGTGATGTCTGCGTGAGCAAGGTGCACAGAGGTATGGAAATGCATATGTTGACAGGCAGGTAGGACATTTGTATCATTGCAATTGGATCAAATGCAGTGATTGGACAAACATTTTTTGGTCCTGAGTCTTCCACAGAAGAGATATATACATGTTTTAATATTTATTGATCGCTATCAGGATGTGAAGATATTTTCAACCAGTATAACAAAGTGTTTGTGAACAAATTGCCTACCCTGCCTTTAAGGTAAAGTAACAGCTGCAATAGAGTTAGTTGTATTAGAGTTGTGTTGTATTGTTGTTACTTGGAGTTTTGTGGATCTCAGCATTTTCTTTTGCCCTTTTTTCCTGCAGGGTGCCGCTCCCAGAGCTCCTCCGAAGCCCATGTGAAGCAAATCAACTGTCACATTCTGTGCATTTTTATGCAGAAAAATAAAAAAATATCTGAGACAGGTCCTAGGGTTTCTTTGTTTTGATTGCTGCTGCATGATGGTTTGAGTTTCAGTTTGTAATCATTTGTTACTGCTGCGGAGTTTTATCTCACAATCAATCTTAACTCTTCAAGTAATGGGTGAAGTTATCCCTGATATTATGTTTTGATATTGCTAGTTTATCTGATTTTTTTTTTTATCTGAACATCCACCACTACCTTGAATCCTGCTAGCATAAATAGTTTTTCAAATTTATGTCTATGTTAAGGGTCAAAATTTGTGATGCATCTTTTGGTCTAAGAAAAACGGTTTTGTTTGGTCATAATATTGATTTAATTAATATTAGCAATCAGTGGTACAACCTTGATATACTTGATTTTAGACACACTTATTAATAGTCCATTGTTGTTTTTTTTATAAAAGTACACAGATGTTTTAATTCTTACATTTCCTGTCAATGTGATCCTAATTATAGCTGTCAGGAATAATAAAAGCAAACATTTATAGTTATTTAAAAATAATTCCTACAATTTAACAATGACAATGATTTAACAATTTTAAAATGAAATATTAAAACTTTAGCTAGTTTGTTTGAATCATGTTAATACAAGCACTGGACACATGCTTTGACCTTTAACTATGCTTATGCATCTTATAAACTCAGATGCACAAAGTTCAGGGTTTTGGGGTGACGCTCAGACTTTGTTAGTGCAGTCAGGCAACATGTCTCAGTCTGAAGACGTATATCCAAACAGTTATGCCACTCTTAGGCAGACATTCCAGTTTCTGTGTAATGTGTTCAAAAAAATCTATTAATTTGTCCCTAAATGCAGTTAAAATGGTTATAGAAATGTGTTGTGCAATAAAATGACAGAAATGTTCTTATATTAGATGAAATAATATTAGATAGCCTTTTGTTAGCATCTTGTAGCATTATTCCACTTGCTTGCCATCTGTTACTGTGGGATTTTGAAAAGTGCTGAGTGTCACTAAGTCCCAGTGATCTCCTTAGTGAGGTGTGAGTTCATAATCAGCCTGCCGTGTTCAGTCAGACACACAGCAGCCTTGATGAGGACCGTGGAAATTAACCAACTAAATTAAAATGGCTACAGCTAATTAGTTTCATTCATTTCATTTAAATGGCACATTCTCAAACTTCAGGTATTAAAGACTGAAAACTAATTAAGCTGCTGCCAGTTCAATTACTTCAGGCTTTATTCTTCAGCTGCGCTCGGGGAAGACCAAACAAAGGCCTGTCTCCACAAGTTGAACATTTCATTACAAAAGCAATTTTCAAAGGCCTGACTTTTGGAGAGCATTAATCACGATGGCAGAAGGTGACAGAGTTGTGGATGAGCAGGAGATGGAGACACAGGAGATCAACGAAGACGAGGAAGCCTTTCTCCATTTTAGCCAGTATAGTGAGGCTCGGGCCGCAGTGCCATGGGAGCAACGCACATTCAGAGAGAAGGTGCTCCACCACGCTGACCGGATCTTCCTGGGTTTTCTTGTACTCTTCCTACTGGTATTGTTTGGGGAGTTCCTGTATAAGATGTGGTATGTGTCCAGCGGGAGGAAAATCTTGGAGTTTATTCTGGACGCTGTGTCATATCTCTTTACACAAGAGAAGGATGAAGAGCTAATAGAACTGTAATTCATTCACTTTCCCTGATCAAAGATCCACTGCTTTCTACATCAAGATCCAATTGGAACTGACTCCAATTTTAGAGGCTGTGTGGATTACCAGTACAACTGTGAAACTTGTTTAATAATGTAAATGGTTTATGATTGATGTGTTTGCCATTATGAGTTTTTGTTCCTGTCAATAAAAAGCATTTGTCTATTTATTTTTGTTCACTTTAAATGTCTGGAGCTGTTTGTTTTACTTTAAATATGTGCTATTCTATATTTTGGCTATGATGTAAAGTCATATTTTACCTTTTGATCATTCCTATTGCCATGCACACACACACACAAGGATCTTTACATCAGTATATGGATGATATATTGTGTCTACTAATAAAAGATAAGAGAGCTGATGCAATTATGAAAAAATACTATAGTATATTATAGTAAAATTACTCTACTATAGTGTTTTTGAACCATACTGTAGTAAATATACTACAGTAAATTGTAGTATACCTCAGTATTTACTATAGTTAAGATAGTTAATAATTGACTATATTAATACTACAGTATGCTGTAGTATAAATTAACAAAGTGTAGTAAATACTATAATATACTACAATTCACTGTAGTATCTTTACTATAGTATGGTTCAAAACACTATAGTATTTACTAGAGTAATTTTACTATAATATACTATAGTATAGAGTTTTTTTTCATTATTCACCCAAAAATGAAACTTCTGTCATCATTTATTCACCCACATGTTGTTCTAAACCTGTATGAATTTCTTTCTTCTCATGATCTTTCGTCTTTCTTTTCAGATATTTGGAAAATGTCGGAAACTGAACAGTTGATGGACCCCATTATTTTTTCCCATACTATGGAAGTCAATGGGATCCATCAACTGTTTGGCTACCGACATTCTTCAAAATATCTTCTTCTGTGTTCAGCAGAAGAAAGAAATTCATACAGATTTGGAGCAACTTTAGGGTGAGTAAATGATGACAGAATTTTCATTTTTTGAAGGAACTTTTCCTTTTATGGTGGGTTAAATGCCACCAAAAGGGATAAATGCCCAAGTTATTATTTTTTTACATTTTTTTAGATTTAGAAGATTTAGTTGTTCATACAATATTTAAAAATATCTGTATTCACCATATGAGGTGTTGTTGAATGTGTAGCTGTTAGCTAAACTGGTGATTTAGATTTTTAAAATTAAAATAAAAAGCACAACTGACAAGACAACTCATATATAATTTTATTTGTAGAATAAACAAGTTAAAGACTATTAATGTAAGCCATTCATATTTTTAAGTGATAACGCCTCGTAGAGGTAGGGTATGGGTATAATTGCCAAAATTATAGAAGCTTTGACAGCACGCCATGAACGAGGAAAAAAATAGTAGCCAATCATCGTCTGCCATTTTGTCAGGGCGCATCGTGCAGCCAATCATATCATCGCATACTGCTGCATTCTTCAGCTATTTCCCTCTACTCGTCCTCTCTTTTCCGGAAATTGCAGCGTGACCTACGTTTCGTGTCTTTCGCAGACTTAAAGTATGTTTTTATTGATATTTCACTTATATGTTGAAAGTATTAAAGTGTGTTTAGGTACAGTTTTATTTAAATAATATTCGTGATTAAAATTCAACTGTATTTTCACTCTGTAAGCACGTGCGTATCAAGTTATATAGCCATACGTTACTCCATTTTGTTTCCCTGCGCTCCAGTCAGTAGAATTGAAATATGGCAGAATGTGTTTATAGTTAATAACAAAAATAAGATATGTAGGATTGGAAAATGTTCTGGTTGAATTATGTATTAAAATATAAATATGTCACTACTCCTAAACAAAGCATTGATAAACCTAGTCAGACTTTCAATCTATGCGACAGTATACTAATTCATTTTCATTATTTATCAGTTAAGTGTATAAGAAATATTTTGTTTGATTTAATACCATGTTTCCAAACTTATAGCACTCTCCGTGAGACCAAATATTACAACCACAGTCTGAGGTTTTTGTCTATATATTGGGAGCTGCATTTGATATGTTTTAGTCAATATTTTCATATATTTGGTCAAATTCTTCTTAAGATCATATGAATCAAAGATAAATATAAACCATACATTTATAAAAAAAAATATATATATATAAGACTGATTTCATGATATATGAAAATTCTTATTTTTTTATAGAACATTGCATATATGCAATGTTCTATAAAAAAAATAAGAATTTTGATTTCATGATATTTCTATATATTTGATCAAATTTTCTTAAAATCATATGAATAGAAGATCATGCATATAAACAAATCCATTAATCGGTTATGAATAAGTGTAACCTCTCTTGTAGAATGCGTTACGTGGCCGCTTACCTGTTGGCTGTACTGGGTGGCAACACCAACCCATCCGCCAAAGACATCAAGAACATCCTGGGGAGTGTCGGAATTGAGGCCGATGATGAGCGTCTTAACAAGGTGGATCCTGGATTTAATAAACCTGTTTAAAAATCTAACAGTAGAGTTTGAAGTGTTTTATAATTAAACATCTTAACATTCATCATAACATTAGTTTTTTTTAATGGGATTCTCTACTCCTCGCCACTAATAAATCTCTTGGGATCATTCTATTATTGTTAGTTTTTTTTATAAGGAATTCAATACAGTTCTGGTGTTGTTGCACATTCAACTCTGGTGCACCTGTTTCCTTGTTCTTACTAACACAGCAACTAATTCCCCAAACGAGTCAATCCTTCTGTTTTTGGTGTTACTCAACAGGTCATCAGTGAACTGAATGGCAAAGACATCAACGAAGTCATGAATGCCGGTAAGGCTGCATTGCTTTTACCGTTTGACCTACATAATATTAAAATCATGTGAGCTGTGAGTTCTTCATAACACTCACTTTTTTGTTGTTTCACTTGTATTTTTCCACAGGCCTCTCTAAGTTAGCCTCCGTTCCATCGGGTGGTGCAGTGGCGGTCTCTGCTGCGGCTGTTGGTGGCGGTGGAGCCGCTCCTGCTGGGGAAGCACCTGCAGGTGGGTACTTTAATAAACCTGGTTATTATAGTTAACTAAAACCACAGAAAATTTTCTGTTATTTGAAATAAACTAAACTTTAATTTAAATAAAATAAAATTACTTGTTTTATTTCAGCTATTTTCAAAATTGTACGAAAAAACTGAAACTACATTTTTATATATATATATAATATATATATTAGTGCTGTTAAAATTAGCGCGTTAACGTATGCAATTTTTTCAGTTCAACGCGTCAAAAATATTTAACGCAATTAACACAGCAACTTTAAGTTGTTTCTACATTAATTTGGAGAGTTACTGTGAAATTATTGCTGTATAAGAATATTTAAAAACTCACTATTTTTTTTTATTAATTAGTTAATTCCTTTAATCGATTGACAGCACTAATATATATAATATATAATAATAAAAATGATAAAGACACAAAATTAATAGAACTAAAATTAACTATAACAAAAAAATAGTAAAATTAGCTATTCAAATTAAAACAGAAAATGAAAAAGAAAAACTAATGCAAAACATTAATAACTTTAATACTATCTCTGTAATACTAAAATAACACAGCCTGGTACTGACACCAGGCACAAAAATGTATTTCAGTCCAGTTAGTTTTCTGAATAGTGAAGATTATTTTGATGTTATAGGCTCTCTTAAACAAAACCGCTCAGGAGATTTTTTTTATTCACTGTCATTGTTTACAGTGTTCCTGATGCATTACATCTTGTTCTCTTGCACAATTTTCCGTTTGCTGGTGTTTTTCGTTCGCGGTTTGATCGTCACTCGTTAGGCACTAATTGTTTTGTTATGGATCTGATTATATAGCAGCACTTCTTCCTCATTCCCTCTCACTGAAGTACTTGAAAGTCAGAAATAATCAAGAAACTGTGCATTGTTATTTGACATTTGCATATTTGCCTTTCAGCGGAAGAGAAAAAGGAAGAGAAGAAGGAAGAATCTGAGGAGTCTGATGAAGACATGGGCTTTGGCCTCTTTGATTAATCTTTCTTTTGTACCTGTAAAAATACAATAAAAAAGGAAAACATTTGTGTTTTAAAGATGCTTTATGATTGTTTGTCTGCAAAATGGTAAATTGTTTTTGTGATTACTGATTTAAGTTGAATAGGACTTGCCAAAACCGGTTGCATCCTAAGCATGTTTCTAAGCATGTATTGTATTATGGTTTTTTATATATATGTAATGGAGCAGAACGGTATGGAAAACTGGTTTCTTTCTACCTCAAAATGCAGGTTTAAAAAAAATAATATAACTAGCTAATGCATTAATGAGCAATACATTTGTTACAGTAGTTATTATTCTTTTCTTTGTTAATATTAGTTAATAAAAAATACAACTGTTCATTGTTAATGTTAGCTCAGGTCCATTAAATAATAACAGACAGGATGCATTGTACTAGTAAATGCTGAAATGAACTAAGATTAGTAAATGCTTTAGAAGTATTTTTTATTATTTCATGTTAACTAATGCAACCTTATTGTAAAGTGTTACTGCTAAAGTTTAAAATAGTAACGTTAGATATAAATCCTCAATCATGAAATATGAAGGCACGTTTCAAGTTATAAATGAACAATTGGTCTTCATTAATAAGTTAGTATGGTAAAATAATCGTTTCCTAAACATTCCTACTGTACCTTCTCCAACTCCCTTTGTTCAACAAACTGGTTAGTTTGGCTCCAAACTCATTTCATTGGTTGAGTCAATAGTTGGCATGTCAGAACACTCAAAACCGAAACATGATCAATTATAGTTGTCTCTGCACATTAAACTGAGATGGGATCAAATATATTAACATTAAATATCCCCCTTTGGAGGAAGGTGACTTCTAAAAAAAGAGTGCCTGACAAAAGTCTTGGAGCATGTGTTGCTCAGATGTCAATTGCAGTATTGCAGCCATCAATCACTAGTCTGTGGTGTATAAAAATAGATCCAGATGGCAGAATAGCATTAACTGGCAAATGGCAAAGTCATGCTGACTGGCCACTGCCTCTCTAAAATAAACCTGAGTTTAATTCACTGCTCAAACTGAATGTAGTAGCTTCTGCGGCTCTCCTCTCCCCTCCAGGACTTGAAAAATGATATGATCATGTAAGTAACCTAAAATTTTACACATGTTAGCTCTTTCTCAACTCTAGAGGTGAACTGAGATTAACTGGTGGGTTATATGGGAAATTGGTGCCATTTAGAAAATACATTTATTCTGTAGAAAACGCATGAAATTTGTAATCAGTTTACGGAGAAAAATATTAACTCCTGGTTTCACAGACAAGGCTTAAACCTGGTCTCAGACTACTTTTAACTGAAAGCAACTTGCACTGATATATCTTAAAATATGTCAGTGCCATTGTTTTGTCTCAAGATGCACATCAAGAGCTAATTGAGCTAAATGTCCTAATTGAACTAAGGCCTAATCCTGGCTTAATCTAAGCCTAAATGTTTTCCATTAGGTTTTAAATATTAGTATGTTTGTCCAAATCTTTTAAAAGACAACATGCTTGCAATCCATTAGCTACAATGACATAAAACACCAGTCAATCTGTATGTGAGGACGTGAACATGAAGAGAACAAAAGAAGTCAGAGAATATGAGATCAGTGAGGAAGAGGAGCAAAGATGGGGCAAGGGGGAGCATTCTGAAGAGATAAAAACAGATACGGAGTTACCGGAGGAGTACTATCATGGTCTTGAGGACCTTCCCTGGAACCTGAACTCACTGGAGCAGTTACTATATATCAGCCTACCAGCATGGATACAAAGAGGTGAGGAGCCGAATACACATGATAATTCCAGATTCAATGCACATTGCACTTCCAAATTTGTTACTGACACTCTCAGCTGATTCTGGGGTTGGGAAAACATACTGAGCAGTTGAAGAGCAAAGCTTTATGAGGGCCAGCGGGCAGCCCTCCATCACTCTTACCCTCATTACGCCCCCATATCCCACCTGCTCTGCAGAAGGATAGGCAAATGTCAGGCACATGCTTTTGTGGTACAATTTGTTTGTGACTTAGTGAAATAGGTATGACAAACACTACCCAACTAAAAAAATATGCTCTAAGAACGTATTGCTAACGTTGCCATCAAGTTATGAAAAAGTTTTTTCCCCTGAATGTTCTCTGAACTTTCAAATTATCCATATTAAATACTTTTTTCACATAGTTTTACATACTGTCTTATAAACTTACATTGTTTGAAAATATTGATTTATAAAGAAAGAAACAAATATGTTCCTAATTCTGAGTATCTGAAGAAGAGGGGCTTACCGATAGGTCAGTTGCGAGATATAAACTTGCAATTCTGAGAGAAAAAAGTCAGTTGATTTATATGCTGTTTAATGTTGATGATCGAGTTATTTTACATTTGCGTAAGCATTTTTAAAATCTCGTTTCTGCTTCTATTTCGCCTGTGTTCCTGAGATTATGTACTAGAAGCGTAATAGCGCACCCTACCTTAAAATTAATACCTAAATAGGAACACAGTAGTATACTGCAAAAATGTATATATAGTAAACAATAAGTATGATGTTATGTTCACTTAAAACAGTAGGCCTATACTTGCAGTATAAAACTACTTAAGTAGTAGTTTACTGAGAGTATACATCAAAGTGTACTTTCATTAGCTAAAAATGTGCTACAAGTATTTGACTAGTAAACTATCAGTATACCTATAAGTTTACTTGTAGTATAGTTGCAGTACAAACGAAAAACTTAGTTGTAAACTAGTTGTGTACCACTGTTACACCCTAAAGTATACTTTAAAAGTATACTTTTATACACTAAAAAGTGGGTAAATTTAGTCCCAAGTAATATTGAAACAGTACACTTACAAGTATACTTCTAGTACATTGATATTAGTATACTTACTACATAAAGTATACTTAAAAATATACTTGAACTTTACTTAAGTATACTTCATAAAATGAACCTGAAGTATACTTATTTTTCGTAAGGGTTTGCAAACATCATGAAAATGTTGCTTTTGAACATTCTGAAACAAGTATACATTTCAAAATGTTAGACGAATGTCCAACTAAAACATTTCATAATGGATTTATAAATAATACATAACGTTTTGAGAACATTAATAAAGACCAGATGAAATCATTGAACAAAAACCTTTGAACATTCTATTACTGCTGCGGGAACTAACGTTACTGGAAGAATGTCATAACTTTGAGAGAACCTTGGCAGAACATTCTGAGAACGTTCCCTTTGGATATCTAGTGACATACAGCCCTGACAAGTATTTAAACAGTTAATTCATGTTTAAAATGCATTAATACAATATTATTACACAACTATTCAAAAGTTTGGGAGCCATACAAATTTTTTTTTTAAAGAAAAAATATTTTATTCAGCAAATATGCATTAAATTGATTAAAGGTGACAGTAAACACATTTATAATTTTAGATTCTATTTCAAATAAATGCTGTTCTTTTGAACTTGCTGTTCTTGTATTCACAATATTAAGCAGCACAACTGTTCCACATTGATTAAATGTTTCTGGAGCAGCAAATCAGCATATTAGCATAATTATTTCTGAAGATGACAAAAAGACAGTCATAGTTAATGTCATGAACTACACCTGTTGATGACTTTGACACCAGTTATTTCTGAGAAAAGCTCTAGCAGCAATTGTTTGCAGATTCCACTTGGTTTGATATTGTTTAATGCAATAACCTTTTTAAGGCAATATGCAGTGTAATGTCCAGCACTGTACTATAGGCCTACATGTAAATATGCACATGCTAAAATGAAATCTCTCTCTTCAGCTTTGCTTTGTAACCTAGCAGAACAGTTTGGCATCTGGACCTTTCACAACAACATCTTGCCGTGTCGTCTCATATCCTACACCTTACTGCCGTACACTCTGCCCACTACAACTGTCATCTCGTTCCTCTATAGGTTAGACCTTTAGTCTAAATTAGTTGCTCATGTTCTTGTTTGTGTATCTTATCAGTAGAAAAATACGTAAGCGCATACTCTCATTCCTTGTGTTAATTGTTTTTCATGGGTGTGTGTGTCAATAGATTTTTGTGCTGGGCGAAGAAAATTCCCCACCAGGTTCTGAATGCGTGCAGGGAATTCAAACAGGAAGTGATCGTACACCTGCGGTTTGCTCTCGCACACTTGAGAGGATTTTTGCCGACCAGGTAAAACTAGGAACGTTTTATACAAGATTGACCTTGTAATCAACATGAAATGATTTTACTTCCGAATGACAATGAATAATGACATGAAATGACATTATTTCTGAATTAAGAACAACATGCATATTTAGATTGTATATTTTGATCTTAATACCATTATTAGATGTTCCTGAATTTTTTCAGATTCCTGCTTTTGCGAATTCCACCTTTGGTCCCCATGCCTGCTCTGTTTCTTGCACCCTGGTCCTGTCTCCCTCCTCTTTCTTTGACTCTCCTTCCCTGTTCCTCTTTTTCTTTACTTCCTATTGCTTTGCGTTTTCTGTCATGCCGTCTTCCTACTTCAACTTCAAAGAAGCAGCTGGAGCGCAGGAGCCTGACCCAGCCTCTGTGGTTTAGACAACAATCCTCCCTCTGCTTCCAGTTGGCTGGATCCGGCGGTTTCTGCAAAAAGACAGAAAACATCATTACAGATGCAAAACCACTATCTTCAACCTTCCTCCTGCAGTTCAACTTAGAGTTAGAAATGGACAGCCATTCTGAAACACCACAGCTTCAGGAGGACACGCTAGATTACGACAGAAGTTTATTACTAGACAAGTGCAGGACCGCAGAAGTAGATCTCTTTTCTCCTTGTATCTCCTACATGGATGTGCAAGAGGAAGACTGAAGGACAGTGCGTTATTTATTTCAGACTCTCTCAAAAATCTCTGACTGATTAAAAACAATGACCCCAGCAAGCAATTTTGCATTTAAAAGACATCCAATAGCCGTCCAAACAGAGCCCTGACGTCTAAGTTAAAACAGGGCAAAATTTGGGCTGTCAGTGAAAATGTACTAGACTTCATTAGACGCCAAACTATATAGATATATTGTTCTTTAATAAAAACAAAGACTAATAAGACAATTGACAAAAGTACATAATATTACTAAATGATTATTTCAATGAAGTAGTAAGAATAAAGTAAACATGTAATAGTAAACATGCCACAATCTCATTCTGTTTCATGTAAGATTGTTAAAATCTAATAAATGCATTATCAAGCTGGATTTGGACCGCCTGATTTATTGAACATTTATTGAAACTGCTTATTGAAAAAAGCTTTTTATAAAAATTAAAAATACACAAATTAAGGATGGATCAAGTGATGGCTGTAATCTGAATGGATGTACTGAAATATACTTTTTTTGTTCAACAGCATTCATTAACCATATTCACTATGCTCATTAACTTTTTTTTATCTTGAATAATTTAAATTTGGTATTTAACAACATTTTTGAAGAAAATAAATGATATCATGGACAACACTTAACAAAACATATTTATTCAATATATTCAATCTTTATGGTCTAAACATTCCGCATATGCCCGCATACACAGTTAAAACATATTTAAAATACATGCTTAGTGAGTATAGCTTACAATTTTAAAGTATAATATACAGACATTATATGAATAAAAATAATGAATGCAGTTGTGCAAACATTTGCAGAATACATAAAATTCACATTCAGCTTTCTCTAGCTTACTTCAATAATGTTTTTTTTTCTCCAATTTACACTTTGCAACATTATATGCAAAGGATTGGTATGTTCACATTAACAGAGAACCGCTCATCTCAAAGGATGGTGGTTTCAGTTTCTTTGTAAATTTTACATGAGTTTAATAATGTTCTATAACCAAACCAGTTCTTTCTGGTGTGTGTTAGCACATTATTTGGGTTATTGTGCGAAAAAACAAACTGTCTATCTTTTTTTGTGTTGATACGGTTCAAAGGTATATCCAGCAAAACTATGTCAACTAGACCGTTTACACCTGGTATTAAGGTATGGTGAGAGAACATTGTGCTTGGTACGTTTTTCATCTTCAAACCAAACTTGGGTCTTCAGCCGACAAAGTTTAAATCCTGCCTGGCTAGCGCACTTCCCATAATGGGGAAGTCTTTTGTAGCTGTTCTTTTTTTACAGTCTATGGTTCGAATGCATTTGAGTGTTTTTACACTATGAAAGCAATCCAGTTGAATGCGTTTTCGACTACCTCTGGAAGTGGTCGAAAGCGGACACTCTTAAAGTTTTGGACCCCGTTTACACCTGTATTTAGCGTCATCCAGTTGTGATTCGATCGACCAAATCACATCTTAATACCAGGTGTAAACAGGGCACTAGAAGCTCAAGCTTCTACAAGCTAATGAATTCTTGCTCAGCGTTCTGCTTGTTCTGATCCTCTGCTCTAATGTCAGTGAGATGTGGATGGCTCTCGCTCATGTGAGTGAAGCGATCTTGGAGATACTGGTTCCCGAAGCCCATGATATGGCCTGTGGCCTGGCGGTGTAGATTAGCGACTTGGGCTGTGAAGTCCAGAGTGAAGGCGAACTTTACCAGCTCTGGTGCCACAACGGCCGTGTAGGTTTTCTTATTTGGAACTTCTGACTCAACATATTGATCAGCCATTTGCTGGAAGGATCTATAGGTGATCCCGTCCAGATAAGCACTCACTGTGCCATTCCCTTTCAGCTGGAGGGACAAGAGATGAGAAAACATTAGTGGGAAAAAGGAAACGGGTGGACCTCCTTTAAATACCACATTGTGTGGAACAGGTTAACATCTCTGAAACTGAAACAAAATCTGCAAAACTAAAACAAAATGTCTCAGTAATGTAGGAAATGAGATACACTTACCCGGTTATCTATTATGTCCCCTTGCCGTTTTATCAGTTCTGTGATTCTCCTGATAACCTCTTCTTGTGAGACTATAGGCAGAAAAATTAAGGAATATTATAAAAGATACCGTGTGCTTTGAGCAACAAGAGAAAAACAACAACCTGAGGCTGAGACTAATGCCTATGCGCTCATTATTCACTCTTTACAGGTCTTTCAAAACCTGTATGCTGGGTTTCTTTTTCACTGAACACAAAATATTATTTTTTAAAAATAACTTTCACCCAGCTTTTCCGTACAGTAACAGACAAAAAACCCCCACCATAACGCCAAGTAGTTCATATAATTTGTGTGCTGTATTCAAAGATTCTGGAGCCTTTGTGTGAGAATATGCAGATTATGGAGAATAAGATTTAAGAAAGCGGAGCGAGAGTTCATAATTAAATGATAATTAGTATTACTTCAGAAGTCATGGACTCCTTTTATGGCACTTTATAGAGTTTTTGTCCTTTTTTACGTTCCACAAAAAACTGCATATGGTTTTGGAACAACATAAGAATGAGCAAATAATTATTTGTGAAACACTTTCAGTTTGCAGCTTTATTGCTTAAGTGATAACTTGCAGTTTATCCAATTAAAATTCTGTCAAATTCAGTTGTCCAAACCTGTATACTTTTCTTACCTTGGTGGAACACAAAAGAACATATTTTGAAGAATGTTGGAAACCAAACATTTCTCAAAAATATCTTCTTTTGTGTTCCACAAAAGACAGAAAGTGTTTTGAAACAACATGATGGTGAACTATCCATTTAATCTCATCCTTCTTCAGTTGTCTTGGGTTATTGAGAAACTGTGATACTAGCTGAACCCAATACTGGTTTGTGGCGTTATTTCTACCTAATATTTAACCCATCTACTTTGCATCATTCAAATAGAGTCTATTATAACATCACTCACCCTTTACACCATTCTGGTCTGTTGGTTGATAAGTGGCATTGTCATTGGCTGGGTTGTCTTTCACTTCATGCACAATTTTCTCCAGTTCCTCTGACATTTTTTCATAGTACGAGGTGGTGGGTTCCACCATCTTAACAGCTGTGAAAAAAAAACGCATTTAGAATTTCCCCCCAATATATGCAAACTAATACATTGAGAAAATCTGAGATACATACATTTTGCAGAGGACATATCTCCACTTCGCCTCCATTTTGATGATCTCCTGCGCAATGGTTTCTTTTTCGAAGACTTTGAGCGCTGCAGGTTGATGTCACCTTTTGATTTGCCATCAGCCAAAGGCAAACAAGACATTTGGGGTGTTGAGGGTTGGGAAAGTGGGAGCTGTTCTTCAGTTCTCTGATGATCTTGTTCCTTTTCATTGCCTCCTTTAGAAAACCAGCTCAAGACAGTCTTCCATACGGTGGGTTTCTTTGTCTTCTTGCCTTCTTTGTCCTTCCTTTCCACTGTAGAAGACTCTGGTGTCTTTGAATGAATATCTCCAACAGTATCTGTACTTGTTTGGGGGGGAGCCTCATTGCTTTGCCCACCTTCCACCTTGCCCTTATCCAAATGTTGAAACCACTTCTTGGGTTTGCCATTGGACTTCTGCGACCCATTAGAGCCCTCGTTGCGACGCAGGCTGCCTTTAACTCTCCACTTTTTGGATTTCTTCTCAGAAGACGTATCCTTTTTGTCCAGTTGTGGTTCAAGGAGAGACTCATATCTAATGTCCTCATCTGAGATGGAGGCTTGTGAAGTCAAGTTCAGAGATGTGTGTTTGTGATCTCTTGTCTTGTGCTCTGTGATGGCGACCCATTTGTGTGATCTGTCCTCCCGTCTCCGAGGACACTGTGATCCGTCGTTAAGGCTGAGACTTCGCTTAACATACACCTCTAGCAACCGTTTCTTATCCTTTTCTCCAACTGACAGCAGCTGAGGGGTGTGCTGGGTATTACTTGAAATGGATGCCATGCTGTCACACTGTAAAAACAACAATGCAAATTAACATTTATTTTACAAAATATTTTAAATCAGTATTAACTACATTTAAAAAAAAAACAAAAACACAGAATAAGTGAATTATCCACTGACAAGTTAATCGTCCAATTCTAATAATTTGGACAAATATCGTCATATTAATCACTGAATATTATTAATGGCATTGTAAGGGTTTACATGATTTCCTCAGCATGCAGATGAGTAAATGAAGACAAAAAATACATTTTTGAGTGAACTATCCGTTTAAGGAATGTCGCTATTAAAAAAAACTTATAAATACCATGGTAACGGCACACGTATACAGCTAACAACAAAATACGATATTACAGTGCAAACATTACTGCGAAGCATTGAAATGTTCGACTAAACCATTGATTATTTGACTTACAATTTCTCACACTCTTTGATGTTCGTCCTATATCCGGTGGTGACCGACTGTTTGTGTCTTTAAGGAACCTTCGACGTGTAGGCAACGTTTAAAGACGCCCATTTTTTTTTTGAAAGATCCACCAATCAGCAGGCGCTTCTCCAGAGGTGACATCACTCAGGTAGACACTCGTCAGGTGATGTTTACAGTTTCGATGCAGTTTTCTCTCCATGTTTTAAGAACAATAAGGAAATGCCACCAAAAAATTGTTTAAAATGAAACCTAACATATATCCAAGTAAATTTGAAGAGGAGCGGTTTAAACTAAGCTGTGCAATAATAGCGAATTAAAACAGTAAAACACATTTTCCCCCAAGTCATGAGTTTGGCTTACATATATTTATGCCTAAAACGTGACAGATTGCATCATTCTGTAGTCAGTAGGCCATTTACTGTAAATTCTGTTAGATGTCATGTAGCCTACATTATGAGGTAAATAAATTCCTGAACCCTACCTTATGGTGAGTCGTTTTGGATAAAAGCGTCTGCTAAATGATTAGATATAAATGTAGAGACCTAAGATAAGACATGGAAAATCTGACTTTGGCTCATAATAAAAATTAAAGCGAGATAAGACAAGTGGGTATGAGAAAATTCAGGAGTTGCAATATTATTGTTTTTTTTTCTGGGAATGGCATTTCTGATTTTGGGATTTTGTGTTTACCAGATAAAAATCAGGAAAAAGCAATTATGCTTTAAAGATATAGAAGATAAAAACAAGATACACATCAATACATTATGTCACATGTTGTTGCATGAAAATGAAAGAGAGGGAAAATCCATTCAGAATCAAACCAGTTTGTCTTCTGTGTGCTTGTTTACAGGCTGCTTTTCACCAAAAAAGGACATTAGATCTTTTCCATGCTTTCACTATTCATCCTTTTTTTTTTTAAACAGATGTAACCATAATATAAAGTACTGATGATTTATATTTTTTGTATTCATAGCAGTTTTTTGAACTGGATAATACATAAATCAATGCATAATAACATCAGTTTGTATATTACATTATGTACTTTGCAGACGCTTTCTTACTTTCAAAACATAGGTCTATAATGAGACAAGAATACAAGTGCACCAAGGTGATTTCTTTAACTTTGTATACAGTGCCAATACAGACAGTGTAGGTGTACATTACAGTGGTATCCAGTAAATAATGACTTTTTTAAAGCATATATAGTACCTCCTGTATGTCTTACGTAACGCATTATCCTGTAAAGATACAGTTCCATTCTGTGATTTATATTTCTGCATATCACATACATCTACTTCCATATGTGTAAGATGAGTTAACTAAAGGCATCTCTTGTGTATTTTTGTGGTCCATTTACAGTTCAATACTGTGGCCACTAGAGGTCATCTGAAGGATGTGCTGCTGTACTGAAATCATGACAGTTTCTTGGAAGTCAAATGTTTGACTTGTCACCTTGTTTTCACTCAATACTTTTTGCATTACTGCACGCACATGTAAAGCCTCCCAGTCTGGGAAATGGTGCTTACGTCATACACATCATAATTCAGGGGAAGAACGTTTGCTGAGAGGCGTAGTAATTGCGACACTGCAAGCAATCAGCAAACCAGATCTGTCTGTCAAGTGCTGTGGTTTGTGGGAAATGCACCATGCAGACAACTTTGTATAAGGAAGTGCCTGTTCATATGATTTGGACAGATTGGATTTTGATGCCATATAGACTGAGCATGACCTTTGTTGTCAATTTGGCATTCAAGTGAAGAACTGCACCCTCAAACTAAGGAGTGTGAGAGCAAACAGAGACACACATCAATTCTCATTATTCTAAACCAATTAAATGTATGATTTAGAGGTTTCAGTGTCCTGGCAAGGACATGTAGGGACATACAAAAGATAAAGTATCCCCCAATGCATAGCTGGCAGGAAGCTCACCTTCCAAACACACATATGTTCTCAGACAGATGATTAATGTTTGCTGCATATTGCTTCTAAAAATACAAATGCTTACTAATGCTTTTCTTTAAACTCCTCTGTAATGATGTTTTTATAACTAAATGTGCTGCTGTATAAAGTGAGTGTTTCTTTGATATGTCTTAATGATGCAAACATTAAAAACCACTGTATTCAATGGCTTTGCTTGCGTTTTTTGTGTATGTGGTTAGCTTGCAAATTATGTGGGTACATATGTTAAAATTTTAATGAATGTATAAGGGAAAATGTAGCCTATTTTTAGATGTTTTGATTGATCCCCATTTCTTTTATGTTTTTCACCATTTTAATCATCCATTTATAACTAAAAATTATGAATGTCTCTCGTATGTATAGCTTGTCTTCTGCAGTTTAACTACCCATGAGAGTGTATACATAATATTATATTTAAAAAATACTTATTTTACTCTGAACTTTACTCCAGTTATTAGACCATCATGTGACCATTTTGAATTATTGAGTGAGACCAAAACATCATGTAAATAATGAATGAACAGGGTGTAACAAAGCTGGGTAATAGAGAGTCAGAGGCACAGACATGAAGCAACAGGGGAAATCCCTCATGGGATGAGTAACATTCATTAGTTGATTTTACAGCTTAATTGAGATGAGAGGAAGGGAGAACCAGGACGTTCAACACGTGAACACCGACATTCCTGGTCAACATAGTTGATACCCATATTACAAGACACACTTGTCTGAGAAAATTAACTTATTTCAACTACTCTACTATATACACGTGTAGCACATGACAACATGAAATGTTAATTTTAATTAATAAAAAAAAAAAAAAAAAAAAAAAAAAATATATATATATATATATATTATATATATATATACACTCACCTAAAGGATTATTAGGAACACCATACTAATACTGTGTTTGACCCCCTTTCGCCTTCAGAACTGCCTTAATTCTACGTGGCATTGATTCAACAAGGTGCTGAAAGCATTCTTTAGAAATGTTGGCCCATATTGATAGGATAGCATCTTGCAGTTGATGGAGATTTGTGGGATGCACATCCAGGGCACGAAGCTCCCGTTCCACCACATCCCAAAGATGCTCTATTGGGTTGAGATCTGGTGACTGTGGGGGCCATTTTAGTACAGTGAACTCATTGTCATGTTCAAGAAACCAATTTGAAATGATTCGAGCTTTGTGACATGGTGCATTATCCTGCTGGAAGTAGCCATCAGAGGATGGGTACATGGTGGTCATAAAGGGATGGACATGGTCAGAAACAATGCTCAGGTAGGCCGTGGCATTTAAACGATGCCCAATTGGCACTAAGGGGCCTAAAGTGTGCCAAGAAAACATCCCCCTCACCATTACACCACCACCACTGGATGTTTTTCCCTTTTCACACCATTCTTTGTAAACTCTAGAAATGGTTGTGCGTGAAAATCCCAGTAACTGAGCAGATTGTGAAATACTCAGACCGGCCCGTCTGGCACCAACAACCATGCCACGCTCAAAATTGCTTAAATCACCTTTCTTTCCCATTCTGACATTCAGTTTGGAGTTCAGGAGATTGTCTTGACCAGGACCACACCCCTAAATGCATTGAAGCAACTGCCATGTGATTGGTTGATTAGATAATTGCATTAATGAGAAATTGAACAGGTGTTCCTAATAATCCTTTAGGTGAGTGTATATATATATATATAGATAGATAGATATATAGAAGTAGAATGGGTGTGGCTCAACATTATTTACTTTACGGTAATGGCGTTCTCAACGAGTCAAACGCGTTGTGCATGCGCACATGATATGTTTACCTATACAAGGCAAGAGGTAAGTTTAGTTTTTGCAGAATCCGTTCTGATATTGACGCATTTATGGGGTGTGATGAGACATTTTATAGTCTATTGGACAACACATTTAATCTAGTACACTAAACTTTCTATCCGACTTGAGTTTTTGACTGAACTCATATATGCATAAACAGTTGTGTTGATGTAAACTGTATAACAAATGCGTTTTGAGTATCTTAAAAAAAAAAAAAAAAAAGATTTTATGAACCTTTGTACACAAAACTCACTAATTTTAAGACGGACATCACTAGAAATAATGATGAATTGCAGTTCCAAAAGAGAATCAAATGTTGATTCAGTAATCACTCTTAAGCTAACGGAGTACATGGATGCATCTGAAATCCCATAGGCCTACTTCCCTACTACTATATAGTAGGCGAAAAACGGTATGTGACAAATTATGTCAGAATTCACAGTACTCATAAAAGAATAGGCAAAAAGTTCCCGGATGATCTATTATTTTTGGCAAGATTTTGAATGTGCATATGATTGACACTTTTCCTACTATCCCATGAGGCCACGGGAGAGGATTTGTGAATGGCAGTGACACTACACAACTGATACTGGTAGGTCACATGATAATAATGACAACATGGCGGATGTTGCACGTCCATATTACATACTGCATACATTCATACTATATAGAACATTCTTTTTTAGTGGTTGTGAAGTAATTACCTGTTCAAAATTTCGAAATCGCATACACTCTTGTGTAGGTACTTATTTTGAATAAGTAATTACTTCACAACTGCTAAAAAAGTATGTTCTATATAGTATGAATGTGTGTAGTATGAATGTTATTCTGACGTACTACATCCGCCATTTTGTCCTTATCATGTGACCTACCAGCGTCAGTTGCAAAGTTTCACGGCCCTTCACAAATCTTCTCCCGTGGCCTCATGGGACAGTAAAGTGTGCACACTTAAGAATCTCGCCGGAAGTAGTAGGCCGTCCGGGAACATTTTGCCTACTCTTTTATACTGTGAATTTGGACATACTTGAACAATACATGTTTCACAGACCAAAATTTTCACTGTTGGCACCATTGAAACTGACATTTGGCACTGGCACAAGTGACCAAGTTTTGGCTATAGCAGTCCAGCCATGAATATTGACTCTATGGAGCTCCCGACCAACAGTTTTGGTGGAAACAGGAGAGTCGAGGTGCACATTTAATTCTGCAGTGAGTTGGACAGCTGTGGTTTTATGTTTTTTGGATACAATCCGGGTTAGTACCTGGACATCCCTTTCAGACAGCTTCCCCTTGCGTTGAGTTACTGTGGTATGCCGATATTACCTTGGATATACCATAGCTCTCTAAACTCCACAAAGACTTGCTGTCCTGGTCACAAATGAGCCAGCGAGAAGTGCACCAATAATTTGTCCTCTTTTGAACTCTATGTCTCCCATTATGTTGTGTGGATTGCAATATTTTATGTACAGCTGTGCTATTGCTCTGCTAATTCAACCTTCACACTCTGCTCTTACTGATGGAATGTAAAATCAGTGAAGATTGGCCGCCAGGCATATATAGACGTAAAACCTCCAACACTATATTGGCCAGTGTTTCATTTTCATTGTCCAGCCACTGTGTGTATACAATATACTGCTCCGAAAAATTAAGGGAACACTTAAATCACACTTTGGATCTCAATGAATGAAATATTCAACTTGAAAATCTTTATTTATATACATTCTAAATTATCAAAATTATCAATCAATGGAAACCAAAATCATCAGCACACTGAGGGCTGGATTTAAAATCATACCAAAAACTTAGTTACAGGCTGATCCAACTTGCATGAAGTTCATTACAGCAACTCATAATGTAAGTCAGTAGTGTGTAGTATGGCCCCCACGTGCCTGTATGCACTCACGACAACGTCGGCAGGATTTCATCCTGGTCTCTAACAGCAGTAAGGGAACCATTGGCTAGCATGTGCAGGTCTGTGTGACCCTCCAAGGATATTCCTCCCCAGACCATTACTGACCCAGTGCCAAACCGGTCATGCTGGATGATGTTGCAAGCAGCATAACATTCCCCACGGCATCTCCAGACTCTTTCGCATTTGTCACATGTGCTCAGTGTGAACCTGATCTCATCCGTGAAGAGAACGAGTCAGACTTGAATTCTGGTGTTCACTGGCAATTGCCAATCGAGCTGCACGGTGCTGAGCTGTGAGCACAGGTCCCACTTGAGGACGTCAGGCTCTCATGCCACCCTCATGAAGTCTGTTTCTGACAGTTTGGTCAGAAACATGCACACCAGTATCCTGCTGGAGGTCATTTTATAGGGCTCTGGCAGTGCTCCTGTTCCTCCTCGCTAGGGTTGTGCCGATGGTATACCATCGTGATGCCACTCCCCCCGTTGCGAGTCTTGTTGTGAGTGCAACACACACTAATCCTCTTCTATAGTTAAACTAAAAACTTTGCAGGGATTACTCTGTAAATTAAATTGAGAGTATAACTAATGCATATATGCTATTTTAAATACTGTAGTCTATGCCAGATATATATAGCCTACATTTTGAAATAATAAACGAGGTTCAAACATCCATTTCATAAGCATGCGTGTTTATTTTAGCACTTGCGTCAACCCGCTACAGCTTGTAAAACATTTAAAGAATAAAAGAAAATTAAATATTAGTTAAAAAAATATTTGTTTCCTAGCCTATTTCCCCGCAAAGATGCGTCATATGAGATGAATGTGGGACACGAGCTAGCTACACCTTTTCGAATATCTTCGTCTTCATGTTTTCTCCTGATGTTGCAAAGCAACACTTGTTGTAAAAGGTCTGAAGAGCGAATTTTATCTTCAACAGGGTCAAGACATTTTTAGGCTATGTTTGATTATGCACTGCCAGAGAAAACGAAAGTAAAATAGCTTGTGTGTGTGAAATGCGCTATTCCCTGCGAGTGAAGATTTGGGAAAAGAATAGAGATGTCCATGTCCAGTGGGATAAAATGGACTAACGTTAGGCCTATTGTTAAAATTCACGTAAATCGGAAAATCGGGTGACCAGATCGCAAAACAGAATAAAAAAGCTGACAAATCTTAAATTGGGCTCAGCCTACCTCTCTCATTCAGCATGAATGCATAGCCTATGTTTTCACGGCTGCGATGTAACATTTAACTGCACATTTATTTCCTTTGAAAACAAAGCTTTGTGCTTCACTCCTGTGGTAATATTCACATAAAACAGCATTCACATACAAAACACTGGGGTTAATAACAAAATTATAGTTTTAAGTAGAAAGTTGTTTTTATGTAAAGAGATATATTAAAATAAAAAGTGCACAACTCTTCTTAAGTGGAAGGAAGCGACTTTTTTTCCCTCATGTGCAACCTAGCGCGGATGAATCCTTATTTGGGTTAGTCAAATAACGAAATGATAGTAGTAGAAGTAGAAAATAGTATTTATGTAAAGATACAGATTTAGTAAATTATATATTTTTATAAAAAATAAAAACACGACGATATAATCGTCCATCGCGATGTTATACTGTAAACATTGTCAACTGCCAATTTAGGGGACATCTCCCAACCCTACTCCTCGCACAAAGGAGCAGATACCGGTCCTGCTGCTGGGTTGTTGCCCTTCTACATCCCTGTCCAGCTCTCTTCGTGTAACTGCCTGTCTCCTGGTATCTCCTCCATGCTCTTGAAACTGCTGGGAGACACACCAAACGTCCTTGCGAAAGCACGTATGGATGTGCCATCCTGGAGGAGCAGGACTGCCTGTGCAACCTGATTGGGTTGCAGTGCCTCATGCTACAGACAGTGACAAGCACCCTTACAAAACACAAAACTAAAGACAAATCATTCAGGAAGAAAAAGGAAAGAACAATTGCCTATGGCCACCATCTGCAAAATTGTTCCCTTTTTGAGGGTTGTCCATAGACTGTAAAAAAATATGGACGTAGTGTCTGTGACGTCACCCATAGAATTCTGAAGAGCAGTTTTGAAGCGTAAAGAAGGGTCGAGCTGGCCGTTGCCATCTTGGCAGCGCATCATCGCGTGTCACTCCCGGATAACAGAAAATGGGCAAAGAGGCATGTGGTATGTGACGCTGAGGTGACGCGATGACTAACAGACAGCAGATAAATGGCTGTCCACCTGTCACTCAAAGTGGCCACGCTCTTAATTATGCAGAACTTTAAGGCTTTATATAATGTAAACGAATGAGTTTCACCCCCTTCACAGTTGTCATGAAGGGCAAAATTAGTCATATAGACCAAAACCACAATTTGTACCACGCTGTAAACATATTTTTTTCTGCTGTAAAGTTGGGCATTTTAACATGGGGCTCAATGAGATTCTGCTCCCTTTTGGAGCCTGTCTCTAGCGGCCAGTCGATGAATTGCAGTTTAAGTCACTTCCGTATTGGCTTCAAGAGAAACTGGGGGAGGTTGCCGCTTGGGGTTGTCTTGCTGTCGCCTCTCCAGTGCACCTGTTGTCACTTTCATTTGCACCAAAGCAGGTGAAACTGATTCACAATCAGTTATTCTTCTTAACTCAACCCTCTACAATGTGAGTAAATCACTCGCATATGCGAGTAAATCTTCACTCTGGGCGACTATATAAAAATAGCATAGATATATTTTCACTCACTGAACACTCAGAGAGTTTCTCACTTACACTCACACACACGCAAAGAGAGAGTCTTACCATGCAGAATCGACGTGCTACATGTAAACCATATTCGTTGTTGTATTTTCCTGTCAAAACAACGGAGTTAATTTGGAATTATTCATCTTTTAAGAACAAGCAGAAGATATGCGGTTTCTCCGGTAGTGGGTGGGACTAATGCGCAAACGGCAATCTCATTGGCTGGTGCTCATCTATTACCTTCACTGCTTTGATTTCAGCAAATCAGTTCAAGCGAATGCTGACAACATGATTAATATTTAAGAACCCAGCAGCTCATCAATCCTTAGTGCGTTGTATATTGTTATTAGTAGTAGAATTAGTAGTAGTAGTAGTAGTATCTTATTAATAATTACTATTATCTGTTACTATTATAATTTTTTACAGAAACACTGAATAACCAACAATATCTTAAGCACCACCACCACCAGTCCTAAGTTCAATTAAAATATAAAATATGCATTCATACCTGTATGTATATATTAGGGCTGTCAACCGATTAATCATGATATATAAAAGTTTGTTTACATAATATATGTGTGTGTACTGTGTATAATTATTATGTATATTTGAATACACACACGTATACTTAAGAAATATTTGCATGTATATACTGTATATATATTTATATTATATATAAATATAAATTTTTTTTTTCTTAAATATATACATGCATGTGTGCATATTTATATACACATAATAATTATGCACAGTACACACACATATATTATGTAACTTTTATTTTGGATGCGGTTAATCGTGATTAGTCGATTTGACAGCACTAATATAAATAAAACAGTATATCAGTCTGGCGAGTAAACAAAACGTAGGTAAACGTAGGCGGGGGAGTGAATGAGCAGCGCTGTCTTCCACCCTCAACACCCACAACTGAGGTGTTCTTGAGCAAGGTACCTAATCGCCCAATCGCTCCCCGGGCGCTGCAGCAATGGCAGCCCACTGCTCCGGGTGTGTGTCACGTCATGTGATATAACCTTTATAAGACAAAAAATTCCATACAGTTTTCCACATTAATCTGAATTCAGGAGAGCATCTGCAGTAAAGATCATATTAGTGTATGAAAGTGAATGATGTCTGGTTGCAATTTCACTGCAAATCACTGTAAATGTGTAACTCCTTAAAGTCACCATGAAATCAAAATGGACATTTATTTACAGAATGTTGCAATGTTTATTATAAAAGATTTAGCCGTGCACATCATTATTTTTTATTATTCATATGCACACGTAATTGTGTAAAACGTTAACCTCCCCTCCCCCTCCAAACGATGTATGTCTTGGCAGAGGGTGGGACTATATATCCTCCACAACTGACTGTAAACTGGCATTCAGATCTGCTTTCATGTAGTTTGCAACGCCCAACTTCCTACGATCCAATCAGTTACTGAAGGATGAAATCAAATCACAGTTTTCTCATTCCCAAAGCCATTTTACTCTTCCGTTTCGTGCACTCTTGCAGTTCAAACACTGAAGCATGATGTTTGCAATGCCAAGCTTGTGGGTTTAATTCTCAGGAAATGCATGTATTAGGAGGAATTAAGGAGTTTAATTGACTTGGTGTTATACTGTGATTTATGTGTTCCTTTAATTTTTTTGAGCAGTGTGTATATATGTGCATGTATATACATACTGCAGTATGTACATTGATTACTATGGAAGCTTGTTTCCGCCACAGAATAAAAAAAAATAATAAAAAAAATGTGTTGGCATTTGGATAGAAATGCCAAATGCATGAATATGAATATAAGGACAGATTAAGTTAATTTGGTGCATACTTTTATATTTTAGACACTTGCAATGCAGTTTTATCCAAAGGGACTTAAAGTGCGTTCTAAATAGGACTTGAACCCATGACTTTTGGCATTGCAGGGCACAACCACAAACCAAACAATAAAAAGCAGACAAAAAGTCTATAAAAAGCCATAATCCTCAAATTACTGTGTGCTACTTTCTTTGATTAAAAGGGCGTCTGCATACTAAAGTTACCGCAGTAATCAGGATTGCGTGAAAGTACAAATTGAACCACGCTCGGGTTATAGGGGTCAGTTTCTTTCACTTTCTGCCTGTTGTAGATGTAATCAGTCTTACCCAGCCTTTACTTGCTAGTAACTTGTTCCAGCCGCAGAGCTAGAGAGACCTGAACGGTCTTAACAGTGCAAGACTAGAACAAAATGGCTGGCCATTAATTGTTTATAACCACGTCTCTCTCCATACCCTGTTTGACCTTATCTTGCACCTGACCAGTTAAGTATATATGAGACTGAGGGTATCTCCAGAGTATTAAGGCGATTGCCGCCTTTGTGTGATTTTTCTTTCCCCAATCTCCTAATTGGTCCTATCAAGGGTTATCAGTCTAGTGTCGGGTTTTAGAGATAAAAGCAGATAAAATTAAGGACACATTGTTTAGAGCACCTAGTCTGGAATGTGGTGTGACCGGTGTGTAACTGCTGAGGAGTTTTTCATATATATTTTAAGTAGTGTCATTGTTTATTTAAAATATATTACCTAATTATATAAATGGCAATGCATATCATTCCAAAGGAAAAAAAACCCCCTGCTAAACCAAGGAGGTTTATATTTTGAAAAAAACTGTCTTAAACTGTATCACAGTATCAAACTGTACTAACAAACTATTTAATTGCTTTGCATAAAAATGCAGAGGGAACAATTTTTTTATGACAAACAAATATTGCGATATCATACTTCAGAAATGACACCACTCAGTTGACGGTTATATAATACCTAGGGTTCGTCTTACATAACCACAAAACATTAACAGCATTCTCTTACATACTGTATACATAGTTTGGTATTTGGTTACTTTGCTGTCTCACTGCTCAATATTTTAGTGTCTCAACTGGACTCTCACCTCCAGACAAGAGTGCTTCTTATGACTCACTGTCAAAGTACTGAAATCAATCATGTCTTGAAACAACCACTACTGATGAAGTAAACAAAAAAAAATAGCTGATTCAGTGTAATTAAAGGTATAGTTCACCCAAAAATGAAAATTCTGTCATCATTTACTCATCCTCAAGTTGTTCCAAACCTGTATAAGTTTCTTTCTAGATATTTTGAAGAATGTTGGTGACGAGACAGTTGACGGTAGCCATTGACTTCGATAGTAGGAAAATTTTTTTTTATGGAAGTCAGTGGGGTCCATCAACTGTCTCGTCTCCAACATTCTTCAAAATATCTTCTTTTGTGTTCAGCAGAAGAAAGAAATTCATACAGGTTTGGAACAACTTGTGGGTGACTAAATGTAGGGGTTTGTTTAAATGGGTAAAAAAAAAAGATCACTTTAACTAAAAAGAATGAATTTGTGTTAATTCAGAGGTTGCTTTAAAATATTTTAAGATATTAAAAAGTTTTTTTTTGCAATAGATGTGTAAATATTTTGACCTATGTTTTGATTCACAACTAAACTGAATAAATGGATAAATATAGGCATTTACATGCATGTTATTGGGGCAAAAATCTAGGGGTGTCATTTGGGTTTTGCCATTTAAGGTGTTTTACAAGGCAATAACCATGTGAATCGTGTGTAAACATGATTTATATTCTTTCAACGTTGTTTTCTTATAAAATAAGAAGCCGTTTTGTCCATATACGCAGAAAAAATACCTGTTAGGGGAAATACTGTAGCTTGATGGGCAAATATGAGCGTATAGTAAACATTAAACTAAACAAAGTTTTGGTTTTATATTGATTTCAGATCAGCTAAAGAAACAAAAATGCCCATTACGTCTGTATACTGTACATACACACGATAACTACTCGGTCCACATAGACAGTGAGCTTTGAAACATTAATGCGTGCACACATACACAAACAAAATGCCCTTAAAGATTAATGTGCTCTCATTGTGGGATCTTGCACTGTTTAGTCTCCATCCCCGAAAAACTCCACAGGTCATGCCAACAAATCATGGTCACTCTCTCATCTGTCTCAGTGACCTGGTCGAACCTTTTTAACCTCTCCAATACTGTATAAAAACCATATGAACTCTCAAATGCTTAGAGTTGATCTTGTGGTCTATGAATAATAATACCACAAAAACAATGATGAGAAGAACATTTTCAATTTCAATGTTTAATTTAATTTCTTTGCATTTATTTTATATAATTAAATGCTTATTTGACTAATAGTGATTTTTTTTTTTACATTTCAAAAGTGAAATAAGTTTTATGACTTAAAAGTGGGAGAATGTTTTCAGCTTTTTAGTATGAATCTTTATTCAGTGTGCTAACTGTGATCCAGATTTTATTAATCGTCCTTTTTTGCTTCACTAAAGCAGTACATGTGTAGCTTTAATGTTTGATTACTTTTTGTTTAGTTTTGTATGATAAACATATTTGATTTTGTGTTGGGTCGACACATAATCGTGCAATGAGAATCACACAATAAGTCCTTGTTAAATCACACAAAGAAGGAGCCATTACATTTAATATATATTTAATAAAAGGCACTCAGAATATCATGAATAAAATATAGCGCTTAAACAATCAAAATATATCATACAGCCATAGCATACATTCATGAGATGCTAAATCCCATAATGACCGCATAACACTGGCATTATCACCTTCGTCGGTGGGATAATTGTATAAAATCAAAATAGAACTCTCAGGATTTATTGAACAATGACTTTCAATATTGCAACTGATATTTTACCATACTATGACATAAAATGCATGCCTAAGGGAATATACTTATGATTCTTCCATTGACACAATGGAGGGTTGATTTAAATGTCATATTTCTACCTCTAGTCAAAGCATGATCATTTTATCAAATTCATAAATCTCAGTGTTTTCATGCATCTTTTACAACCTCATGATAAAAAGCATTTTAAGTTCTATATTGCAATTATACGTTAAGTGTCTGAAAAATGCAACGTTAACTGCTGGCATAAGTTTAATTTTCAAGCTTCCCTGAAAAGTGCTGTATTGCTTTGCTTTAGTCAGTGCTGAAATGCTACAATCAAAATTTGCTTTGGAAACAATTTGCTTTTTTCAACTTCGCTTTTTACAAAAAACATGCAAATGTGCAATGTTTTATGCTAATAAAACAGGACATATTCTCTCATAAAAGTGAGTTTCTGCAATAAAGAAACATCAAATTATGGATTTCTATAGACATAGTGTAATCACTTAAAAAATAAATAAAACTGTTGTCATTAAGAGCGTAACAGATCTTACTCTTACTCCAAAGACAGCAATTGTACACTTATGAAAGACAATAATATCTCATACATGAAAATCTATTGCAATCATGGTCAAAGATAGACATGTGTTTATCTGCATGATTCCATGACAAAAACGTTGTGTAATGCTTGTAAGATAATGATTCCTGTTCTGTTCATAAGATAAATCTTTATGTCTTTAGGCTGGATGATATATTGACTGCAATCTTTTCCATCTTTTAGTAGTGACTGATTGTAAATTAGTTTCACTATACAGTACATGCACTGAGATCATGCTCTCTGCCAAGTCAGCTTAAATTAGTGTGATTAATGGAAATCTCTTCTTAAAGAACACTTGTTGCCTCCACCAACAGAACCAACCTAAATTAAAGCTTCTTTTATGTGTACACCGTTTGACCGACAAGTTTTGTTTTGAGTGGCTAACCCATGTAAATTCATGCTTAAATTCTTGTGCATTTTCCAGCCATACATATCGATGTGCATAACATGTAAGCCTTAGTTAAAGAAATAAGTGCTGTGTATCGTACTTGATATCACCAGCGCTTTCATAAACATTCGGTCAAACAAGAGACAAGATATGACATGAAACTGACTGAAATTGCCAAGCAAAGGTGTGTACAAAAACTAAGTCAGCATAGAAAGAATTAAAAAAACATCTGACCCTAAAGATAGAGTTCTAGTGTCTCGTTCTCTGTGTATGCTGACAAAAATAGAAACACCAGAGGTAATGTGGGACGAGCAGCAAGCAGATGCTGCCACAGCACGGTGGGTCATCCAAATATAACATACTTGCATGCGTAAGATACTGTATTTAAATTTAAAACAGGCCTGACTATGTGTGACACCTACCAGAGCTGTTAGAGGAGACATTCGGTGACATTGAAAGATGGATAACAGTTTGGCATAAGCTTTTTCTCTTACAAGCAGCAGGGACAAAAGGTGATGTCAGTGCAAAACTCTAAAGGAACGACAACATCAGCAAAAGGTGGTGCTGGGTGGATTCTCAGAGTGCAGATTCATGATTCCTCTGCATTAATTTGAGGGACTCGGCAACACAGGCACTTAATCGCGATTAATTAAATGCTTGTTTTGACCTCAGTCAAACGCAGCCGTTTGCCTCGCAAATGATGACATGAGTACTTTTTTGTCTTCTGTGATTCATATTCCTTTTTCAGTTCAGTGCATTTCAGTTACTGTATTACTGTAAAGCCTTAAAGGGATGTTCCTTAAAATATTTTTTTGCTTTCTTTTATAGATAGTGCTTCTGAGGTTTTATAGTCGTCCATTTGTGTTTTTAGCAGCCTTTGGCTAAAACAGGGTCCTGTTCGACTTCTCCCATTGAAACACATTCTGCAAAGGTACTGTTGGTATATGCATAGCATTAGGTATATATGTAGAACTCTTAATTAAGCAGTTGTCAAACCATAAAACAGAGAGTTTCTAAGTGCATTGTTGTACAGTCGTTATTGCTAGTCATGTGAAATATACCAATCCTTATGGAATGCCATTTTTTCCTGTCTGCCAATTCCCATTGCTCTTGTCCAGCGAGTAATTGCTTTCATACTTCTCCTCAGCACTGCTTTTCTGATTTGCAGCAGCCTCAGCAGCAGCGTCAATCACGATTTTGTCCGCCTGCTCCGTTTCACGATGGTAGAAGTAGTTGAAGTTGGAGACGATGACGGGAACAGGAAGTGCAATGGTCAGCACACCAGCAATGGCACAGAGGATCCCAACCATCTTACCCCCCAGTGTGATAGGGCACATGTCACCGTAGCCGACCGTCGTCATGGTGACCACAGCCCACCAGAATCCTTCCGGGATGCTCACAAACTGAGTATCAGGTTCGTCAACCTCAGCAAAGTAAATGGCACTGGAGAAGAGGATGACGCCAATGAAGAGGAAGAAAATAAGCAAGCCCAGCTCCCTCATGCTGGCCTTCAGGGTTTGGCCTAGAATCTGCAGGCCCTTGGAATGGCGGGACAGCTTGAAGATCCTGAAGACGCGCACTAATCGAATGACACGTAGCGTGGCCAGAGACATGTTCTGGCCGGCGGTGGGGTCTTCTCCGTGGGTGGCCATCAGTTCTGTTATGACGGTAATGAAGTAGGGCATAATGGATACAATGTCAATGACGTTCATGATATTACTGAAAAAGTCGCTTTTGCTGGGACACACCACAAAACGTACTCCAAGCTCAAAACAGAACCAAATGATACAGATGGTCTCCACCACAAAGAAGGGGTCAGTAAAGACAGAGGCCAGGGCCTTAGGATGAGGAGTAGGGGACAGGAGTGTGCCGTTGGCGTCACGGGTTAAGTTGACAAACGCAGGTATAAATTCACGTTCGTCACGGAATTCCGGGAGCGTTTCCAGGCAGAAGATACAAATAGATATAGTGATGACAAAAACAGACACTAAGGCCACTGACCTGGCAGCGCTGGAGCTCTCTGGGTACTCAAAGAGCAGCCAAAATTGACGGTGAATCTCACTGGTTGGGAGTTGAGGCTCAGGGTCTTTGATGAAACCTTCATCTTCCCTAAACTGTTCCATGACCTCATGCCCCAGTCGATAGAACACTATCTCATCCGCAAACACATCCAATGGCACGTTCGCTGGCCTCCGAATCTTACCTCCGGACTGATAGAAATACAAGATTCCATCGAAGCTGGGGCGATTGCGATCAAAGAAATATTCGTTCCTCATGGGGTCAAAGTAATCAATCCTTCTCATGGGGTCACCCAGCAAGGTATCTGGGAACTGATTCAAAGTTTTGAGTGTTGTCTCATACATCATCCCTGAGACGTTGATAACCACTTTTTGTTCGCCCTCTTCGAGTTTCTCCTTTTCTGCGAAATAGTCCTCGCAACAATCCTTGGCTACTTTTCCTAGGAGAGCCTCATTGGGACTGCCCTCGCTGTTCATCAGAACCTTCCAGTTGGAGATCAGACTATTGCAGCTCGAAGTTTCTTTCTTGCTGAGTGTTGGTGGAGAGGCTGGTGTGCGCCTTGGACGTCTTCCTCTCTGAGGTGAGTGTGTTGGTGAATTTATGCCACAGGACCCGTGGTTTGGTTCTGGGGCATCTGAGGTGGGTGAGGTCGGATATCCTGAGTCGCTTGGGTCTCCCAGGTTGATTCCGATGTCGTCCAGGTTCTCAAAGTTGACTAGAGGAACTTCCATGGCCTCCCTCCCCTCCCTGGGGCTCAGCTCAGGCTCCTAACCCAGGATGAAATGACAGACAAGCAGCCAGAAGCACAGGCCAGCCAGGCCACTGTGTGCCCGCCTCAAAGTGCAAAGAGATCAGGGAAGATTCAGGCTGGTTCTGCAGCAGAGAGCCGAATCCCAAGGTACTGTCACCTGATCTACAGATAAAGACAAAGGGAACAAACCAGTTGTGTTATTGCAAGGAAGGTAAGGTTGCACCTAGGAAACAAAGCAATCTAAAGTAATGTAAACTCTACAAGACAATGAAAAAGGAACAAATAAAGATTTTATTTTTTAGCACCATTATTTTAAGCAAAGTATAAAATCTTAGCTAACATGATGCACACAACTGCAGTCCATTCAAAATTAAGCATGCATATTATAGGTTAATGGATTAATTTTCAAAAATTAAGATTGTCATCATTTATTCACCATCTTGTTATGTCAAATGACCTTCTTTTCGAGGCTTTCAAAACGACCCTGACAGTATAATTAAATTCTTGAGCGCGATATTTCACATCTTCTGAAGCTTTGTATGAGGAACAGACCTGAAATTTAATATTGACTTTAACAGTCATCTGATCCGTCTGATGTGTTAACAAACCATTCAAACCTGTCTTCAACCAATCAACCAATTCATTGAAAAGATTTAACCCAAAGGCACAATTCAACAGAGATGTGAACGATTCCAACACCTCTACCAAATAATCAGCCAGCTCTGCTTTTTTCACAAACTCTCATTTGCACCAAAAAAAAGAGCTAAAGCACATGATTTTATTGACTTAATTAAACAAGTATTGTGATACTTTTATGGTACTTTTTAAGTTATACGGGTTATACTATATCATTAGGGTGAGTAAATGATTTTTAGATGCTAACTTATACAACTAACAGATAGCATTTTAGTCTCTCCTTGAAAACTCCTTGAATGTGCCTAAACAAACATAAATAATGCATTCAAACTGAACTGTTTTCCTGCCCTCCCTGTTTATACTGCCAAGTGTTCTTCAGAGCTGAGAACTGCACTTTATCATCATTTCTCCCTTATGGCCTCCCTTGGCAACACACACACTTTAATTCACATCTTCTGTATTGTAGTACAGGCGTTTAAAACAGCAGCAGACCTGTAGCTACACTGCTGCATTGCATCTGGTATTATTAGTGCTCAACAAAAGGGATATTTTTTAGATTTAGAAATTGTAAGCAAATCTGTGGTTACAGATATAGTTGTGACCCTGGACCACAAAACCAGTCGTAAGGGTACATTTTTTGAAATTAAGATTTATACATCACATGAAAGCTGAATAAATAAGCTTTCCACTGATGTATGGTTTAGGATAAGACAATATTTGGCCGAGATACAACTATTTGAAAATCTGGAATCTGAGGGTACAGAAACATCTAAATATTGAGAAAATCGTGTTCAAATAAAGTCCTTAGCAATGCATATTACTAATAATAATAAATGTTTTATATATTTATGGTAGGAAATATACAAAATATTTTCATGGAACATGATCTTTACTTAATATCCCTGATGATTTTTGGCATTAAAGGAAAACCGAGTCATTTTGACTATTGTCACAAATATACCCATGCAACTTATGGTTTTGTGGTCCAGGGTCACATTTGGCATGAGTTTTGGGAGAGAGTCAGAAAATATTAAGAAATTCAATCCTCCAGAACCAAACACAAACTTATAGGGTTAGTTCACTCCACCCCCATGTCATTCCAAAACCATAAGACTTTTGTTCATCTTCGAAACACAAATTAATGTAATGAAGTAAAAGGGCATAATGGACACAATGTCAATGACGTTCATGATTTTGCTGGAAAAAAATCGCTTTTTCATCACAAAACGTACTCCAAGCTCAAAACAGAACCAAATGATATAGATGGTCTCCACCACAAAGAAGGGTTCAGTAAAGACAGAGGCCAGGGCCTTAGGATGAGGAGTAGGGGACAGGAGCATGCCGTTGGAGTCACAGGTTAAGTTGGCGAACGCAGGTATAAATTCACGTTCATCGTGTATCCTTGCATCTGAGAGATTTATGGCCCTCCATTGACAATTTGCACAACTACCACTTATAAATATTGATCAGCAAACATAAACAGAAGCTCAACCGTACTTGCTTGATGCGCAAGAACAAACCTCATTGGTTCTTGTGGAAGCTCAATTGTGCTGTGTAACACGAGAATGAACCTCATTGGTTCTCGCACGTCAAGCGAACATGCTTGAGCTTCCGTTTACCAGATCTGATGTGTGCGTTGATGAATGTTTATATGTGAATAAAAGCCTAAATTAAATCTGTTCATCATATAAAGCCATCGTGTCTCGTCAGAAAATTTGGACTAAACCGCTCAATTAGTTTTACGATCTCTTTATGAACTTTTTGAAGCGTCAAAGTGGTAGATGCGTGGACTGTCAGTGGAGGAACAGAAATCTCTCAGATTCCATTAAAAATATGTTAATTTGTGTTTTGAAGATGAACGAAAGTCTAATGGGTTTGAAACGACATGAGGGTGAGTAAATGATGAATGAATTTTCATTTTTGGGTGAACTAGCCCTTTAATGTTTCATGTTTAATATTCATGTTAGTCTTTTTGTTAGCTTCTTTGCCGTCAGTTCCGATAAACAGTAATTTTGACTCATTATTCAAATATTACAACCATTACAAAGAAACCAAATTGATTTAATGTATTTAATTAATTTATTCATTTATTTATTTACAAAAGGCACTTATTGATTTAATTGATTCCATATAAAATGTATTATATAAGCTAAAATTGCTTCAATCATTCTTTTATCTGTGGGATTTCTGTTCTAGGTGGATGAACTTCTGGATGTAATTCCTGTAGGTTTCAGGTAAGCAATGTATTGTTACATCACTTCATTTTCTGTTATCCTTGCACATATCAGATGAAAGTTACAGTGCTTACCAGCTTTAAATGTTCACAAAATGATTTATTGGGTTTTAACTTTGCACAGATAATCTTGGTATGTAATTACACTAATCTTATGTAATTTATTTAATATTATTATTATCATTTTTTTCTAGTGCAATTGCCCCATTACCTTCCATTTTAATTATGATGTAAAGTTTTCTGTGCATTATGTTTTAATGGAGTAGCCAAATGGTTAAATTAAGTGCGTCTGTGCAAATAATGGGTGTTTTTTGGAATAGTTATTATTATTTTAATATTAATATTTTAATTTGTTAACGTACAATGTTTAAGTTATTTATACCAATTGGAAGTACAACATCAAGAGCGATCATTTAAATATTAGTTAAAGTAATTATTATTGTTTGTAAATCTGATGAGTGCTTTGATATTATTTTCTGTGGTAATCGACAGCATCTATGACATTTTATGTTGTTTAACCCAGAACATTCCACTAATATACACAATCAACATTCCAAATCTGACTAAAAGCCGCTTTTGGGTTTCTCTCAGGGTCTGCCTCCTGCGAGGGCCAAAGGTCTAGTTCAGGCCTCTTATCTACAGCGTTCTATTTTCCAGAGAGTTTAATAGAGACAGGTAACCATAACCTGAACAGAGGATTTAAACAGCTACCCCTGGTACCACTTGACACCATAGAACCCACAGCCGCCAAAGAGAAAAGCTTCTGGCTCCATGACAGCTTGTGTGGCTACACTGGAAGGTAACGCACACCTCTCACCTTCGCTCCGCGTTATATTCCATTGACCCTATTAGTATACAGCAGGGCCTATCTTTTCCATTGTCAGAGGAGTATTGTTGGATGGGTGGGTTACTTGGGCATTCTGTTTCATGTGGCCACATTGGCAAGATGCATCTAGTTTATATGGAAGCCCATGTCCGCAGTGCTGGTGTTTTGTTTAGCAAGAAAAGTTTCAAACAGTGCCCAAAGTAGAATAACCGCATCACACTGCTTAAATTGTAATGATTATATACTCCGCTATAGTGGCCAAATATCTATGACACTGTACAGTATCTGCATCTACCTTAAAGGGATAGTTCACCCAAAAATTATTTACTAATTTTTTCCCAAACCTATATGCATTTCATCCTTCTGCAGAACACAAAAGAAGATTTTTGTCAATACAATTAAAGTCATTGGGGTTCAATGTTGTTTACATACAAAAAGAGTTTGGACCAACTTGAGGGTGATTAAATGATCATAGAATTTCTATTTTTAAACTATCCATTTACATATATTCTATTCAAGAAACTTAACTTTTTACTAATTTTGCATCTTAAATGTTCTTTACTACCTTTATTTTCTGAGTATACTCCTCTCAGACATACTTATGTTACACAACTGCAATATTTTGTGCTGTCATTGTTAACCATATCCGATGCACTCTGCACCTTTTGTTTATTTATTATTTATTGTACTTCTTTATATTTATTTATTTCCTACATTATTCAACTGTAACTGCAACGACCTTGTGAAAGCAAAGGAAACTAATCTCATTATACCTGTTCAATGACAATGAGGAATTCAGTGAGACTTAAAGGGATAGTTCACCCAAAAATGACAATTCTGTCATTAATTCCTCACCCTCATGTCTTTCCAAACCCGCAAGACTTTCATTAATCTTCGGAACAAATGAAGATCTTTTTGATGAAATCGGAGAGCTTTCTGTACCTCCATTGGCAGCTACGCAACTGACACTTTGATGCTTCAAAAAGTTTATAAAGCGATCATAAAACTAATCCATGAATTGAGCGGTTTAGTCCAAATTTGAAGAGACTCGATCGCTTAATATAATGAACAGATTTAATTTAGGTTTTATTCACATATAAACATTGATCAGCGAACATAAACGGAAGCTCAACCGAACCTGCCAGACGCACGAGAACAAACCTCATTGGTTCTTACAAAAGCTCAAACGTGCTGCATAACACGAGAATGAACCTCATTGGTTCTTGAGGAAGCTCAAACGTGCTGCGTAACACGAGAATGAACCTCATTGGTTCTTGCGGAAGCTCAAACGTGCTGCGTAACACAAGAATGAACCTCATTGGTTCTTGCGGAAGCTCAAACGTGCTGCGTAACACGAGAATGAACCTCATTGGTTCTTGCGGAAGCTCAAACGTGCTGCGTAACACGAGAATGAACCTCATTGGTTCTTGCGGAAGCTCAAACGTGCTGCGTAACACGAGAATGAACCTCATTGGTTCTTGCGGAAGCTCAAACGTGCTGCGTAACACAAGAATGAACCTCATTGGTTCTTGAGGAAGCTCAAACGTGCTGCGTAACACGAGAATGAACCTCATTGGTTCTTGCGGAAGCTCAAACGTGCTGCGTAACACGAAAATGAACCTCCTTGGTTCTTGAGGAAGCTCAAACGTGCTGTGTAACACAAGAATGAACCTCATTGGTTCTTGTGGAAGCTCAAACGTGCTGCGTAACACGAGAATGAACCTCATTGGTTCTTGCTGAAGCTCAAACGTGCTGCGTAACACGAGAATGAACCTCATTGGTTCTTGCTGAAGCTCAAACGTGCTGCGTAACACGAGAATGAACCTCATTGGTTCTTGAGGAAGCTCAAACGTGCTGCATCACACGATAATGAACCTCATTGGTTCTTGCTGAAGCTCAAACGTGCTGCGTAACACGAGAACTAACCTCATTGGTTCTTGCGGAAGCTCAAATAAATATATTATATATTAATATATAAATATATAATATAAAGCAATCATGTCTCTTCAGAAAGTTTTGGACTAAACCACTCAATTCATAAGGATTAATTTTACGAACTTTTTGAAGCGTCAAAGTAGTAGTTGCATAGACTGTCAATGGAGGGACAAAAAGATCTTAATTTGTGTTCTGAATATGAACATGAGAGTGAGTAATTAATGACAGAATTTTCATTTTTGAAAATATTCCTTTAATTGATATATAATTATAATTAATTATATATATATATATATATATATAATTGGGAGGGTTTACAGTTTTTTTTAACGATTCACATATAACGGTACTGTAGTGAGGGCAGGTTGGACAAAGGTTACAAGTGACAGAAGCTTCCGTCCTTATCCTGCAGTGCTTAGTCTGGGGAAAATGCTGAAGATGTGAAAATGCACCACGGACAGAGATGACATCTATATCTGTGCCTGTGTGTGTGTGTGTGCTCGTGTGTGTCTAGAAGATTGATCACCAACGTGTGTGAAAGTTTCCCCACATGCATCACAGGTACAAATCCATTGTTTTGTTTTAAGCACCTCTGGGGCAGGTCACTACCATGTGCATGTGTACAAGCACATTATGCAAGTATTGTACTGTATGTGCTAGATTGTATGCATAACTCTGTGAAAATGCGGTATCATAAATCTGAATCATCACAAATCATTCTCCTGGCTCGAGTCACAGAAATATAATTCGACAAAATGCTATAGCTGTCTTAATTCTCAAGTTGGACAGATATTATCTGATTTGTAGCACAGAACCTCATAACATACATTTTCAACTTCTAGTCGTTGTTCACTCATCAGCTGTATGATTTTCTTTCTTCTGTGGGACATGAAATTATTTTCAAGAATGTTTTGGTGACCATTGCCTTCCATTGCATAGAAAAAACAAAATATCTTCTTCCTGTTCCACAGAAGAAAGTAAGTCATACAGCTAGGATATGAGGGTGAGTAAATTATGACATAATTGTCATTTTTGGATGATCTCTTCCTTTATGTTGAAAATTTAGACCTGTACTGTTACGGATATCCCTTTAAAGTATTTGAATAAATTGAAATTAAGTATATAGTGGTTATAATGAACCACATAATACAAAGATTTACTAACATCTCAATTTTACATATAAACATTTGAATCATAAACTTTCTAATTCAAATTGTCCTCCCTCATCTTCTTGCTCAAATCCAACATCAAACCAAACAACAAACTATTTCTAATTCTAATCTTTATCTCACTCCTCAAATCTTAAAACTCGATATACAATCAGATCTCACAGCACATACTGTATAAAATAATGTGGCTTGACGGAGAGAACACAAGATCTCTATTCAACTTCTGTAACAGCTCTATTCACATCCGATGAATTCTTTTCGATCAAAAATGAGATTGAAAGTCTTACTAAGAATCATATCCTTTCGATAACAGCATCCAAAGGACAGAAATCACATGCTTAAGCCCATCTATAAAAATAAACACAGACAAGTACCCACCAGGGAGAACCTCTGGGGAAGGACGGTCCTTCTGTGAGCACTCTGATCCAGGATGAGTGGGGCTCCTCTTTTTGCTTCTGTCCCTCTCTAGCCTTGCTCCTCTTCTCAGCCCGCATTGCAATCAGATTTCTGCACACCCTTGTGTTCTGTATAAGCTCTCTCTCTTTCAGTAATCTTATGCCTCCTGAGTAACTTGAGACCCACGGCTGCCATCAGGGAGACGCACACGCTCACACACGCACACACCTTACCTTTCGCATCTGGCTTGGCTTTAAACCTTAGACCAGGTTCTTCTTTCTGTGTGCGTCTCTCTTGCTTTTTGTCTGTCTCTACTCGGGTGCCGAAGTGTTGGGGTGTCAGAGGAGGACCCCACAGTGCTGGAGCCGGAAAGAGCTCTGCGGGGCAAACAGCGCTGAGTAAAGAACGGCGGGACTTGAGCTCCTGCAGAGTAAGCAAACAGAGCAACATCTCCAGGGCGCGAGAGCACGCACACACATACACGCACTCAGAGACTCACAATTACTCTCACTCACACTCGTAAGTTACATAGACGTAAAGTATGCAGTTACACAGACACTAGCGTACTACAGTACTTTACACAGTATGTACTGCATATGTACATATGCATAAATGCCTTCATGCATAGAATACTTGGAAAGCCAACTTGGAATGTTGAAATTTTCAAGTTTATACTTAGTAAAGTGGAAAGGAACAGCACTCAGTTCTAACTCGGAAACTTGCACAGCAAACATCCCGGCACAGAGAGATGAACTCAGTTAATGGTAAACATTGACTTTAAAGCAAATAAATTACTTTAATGAGTTAAAATTCCTACATTACATGATATTTGTAGAGACCGGTAACATATCAAGCACGATTATCCCATTTGTCTTTGAATGGAACATAGTTTGTTTATAATATTGTATTTCACAATGCAATGTGCTTTGACTTTACTCTTAATTTCCAGTGTGATGGATGAAAAGGAGGTAATATCCTTTACTTTCTCTATCTTGACTCATTTGATTGGCAGAAGTTATAGCATTATTACATACATTACTGTTCAAATGTTTGGAGTTAGTAAGATTTTTTTTTTATGTTTGTCAACAAAATGCTCACAGTGGCTTGATCGAAATTACAGTAAAACAGTAAATTTATGAAATGTTTAATACATTTTTTATGAACATTTACAATTTAAAAAATTTAGCAAAGCTTTTATTTGAAACATCAGTCTTTTGTAACATTATAAAATGTTACACATTTGATTACTTTTGATCAATTTAATGCATTCTTGCTACATAAAAGTATTCATTTCTTTTTAAAAAAAATGAACTGACCCCAAACTTAGTAACGATAGTGTAAAATTGGATTAAAAAATGCAAAATAACATTTCCTTTATATTTTCAAAGATGCTGGATGGCACTTGCTGAATTAAAAAGGTAGGGTAGGCAATTTCGGAGAGGCAATAGCAAGCTGGCTTTGAAAGCATGAGATCCCTCCCTTCAGAGCGTCTCCAAAGCTTCACCTCCTTCAAAACACATGAGCGCACACAGCAGCGTCTGCAGAGTGTCAGGGGAGATGCTGTTATATTACCTTGTGTCTAAAAGCACATTACATTACAATAATAATGAACGTAAACAACGTAAAGAGCTCTAGTTGTACCACCTGACTGCTGCAGATTTTTTTCAGAATTGATAGTGTTGACATAGAAACGCATAAATCCAAGTCTCAGGACGTGAACAGCTCTGAATGTCATGGGTTGCCATCTCGTGGTTACAACATAACGTGAATGCCGCATAAGCTCGTTGTTTTGGTTCAGGAGGAACTGTAAAATCTTATGGACATTGGACCGAATGCAATGATTGGATGAGAATTTTTTGGTCCTGAGACTTCCACAGAAGATATATGTACATGTTTTAGTATTAAGACTACCTTTATTATTGATTGCTATCAGTATGTGAAGAGAATTTCAAACAGTATACAAAAAGTGTTTATAACAAAATGCCTACCCTACCTTAAAACATGTGTGAAGTCATATGACAATAACGTGGCATATACTATCATTGTGGAAAAAAGCATATTGTTTGACTTATAAAATATGGTTTATAGTGTTCAGTAATAGTGAGCTAGTATTCTATTCTGAACATTGCCACACTTTTTGTAATGTGCAGAACCCGACACCCCCCAACACACACGTTTGTATAATGCACACATCACATATGTTTCGGTCTCTTTCCATCATATCAGCTCAGGGGACCTGAATTGGCATCACTGTCAAACACATTAGCACACACATTTACACACACTTTAACTCGCATAGAAAAACACACAAATCACATCACATACATCCCGGGCTCTTTCCTTCCCCCATCAGCTCGGGGGATCTGACTCGGCACCCATATCGCTGTCAAACACACAAGCGCATACGCTCTCGCACACATACACACACAAACATCTGCAGCAATTCTCTGCATCGATTCAGCTACACAGCGCAGTCCAGAACTTTAAACTGCTTATACAGGAGATCCAGTGCAATTCTGTTTAGGGTCCAGAGGCAGAAGTGAAAAGGGCCATTCATCAAGTCTTCTTTTAGCTTCTTGCTGATGTCTGGCGACTGCAAATGAGACATACAAAAGTTAACAATGTATCTAAGTGCTGCAGGACACTGATTTGGTTCCAGACAATCTGCGTGTCTCTACAAATGTTCAGCAGAGCCTGAGTAAGGGTTTTGAGTAGGTCGCAAAAGTGCTGAATGATCCACTGTGAAACTCAAAAGGTGAGGAGAAGTTCAATGTCCCAATTATTGATTGACGGAGGGCCATGCGAAGTGTTCGCCGTATCAGTTGATTGGATATGTGCTAACCCATCATACTTGGAACAATGTGAATTCATGTCATGCTTTAGTTTCAGGGACGACACAACCACGGATCGTTCATGGACCACCTAATGCATGCAGTGGCTGGCGTTTCGCAGTTTCCGAGAGTTTGGGTGCACAGGTTTTTCTTGTCATGTTTACAAAGGTACGTAACAGGCTATTACTGTGATGGTCAACTAGTCGTTCAACAGGTGTTTCACGCATGAGCTATGACATTTTAACTCTTTCCCTGCCAGCGTCTTTTAAAAAAGTAATTTTTGGTCATTTTCACAAAAGTTTCATGGCCCCCAGAATATTTTGTTGTATGAATATCTGAACATGCAATTATATCGTCATGCATTCCTTTTCTTTAACATTTGAATGTGGGTAAGTTTCATAAAAAAGTAACATTTTG
Organism: Rhinogobio ventralis; assembly: GCA_039654625.1. Lineage (NCBI taxonomy): Eukaryota > Metazoa > Chordata > Actinopteri > Cypriniformes > Gobionidae > Rhinogobio > Rhinogobio ventralis. Next base: position 36,013,877 of record CM077205.1, on the reverse strand, counting down.
AGCAAAAAGCTGAGAAAATAGTTTTTGTCAAAGACCGTCTGGATCGGATTCAGAACGATGATCAAAACACAGATGGAGTAGATCGAGTCCATTAACCCCCCCAAAGCTTGCACAGTCCTATAGCTCTTCCTGGGTCGACATTTCATTTGGTAACAATAGGCAGTTTTGATTTATATGCTGTTTATTGTTGATGATCAAGTTATTTTACATATGCATCTGCTTACATACGCTATCGCTTGTTTCTGCTTCTTTTTCGCCTGTGTTTTGATCCGGAGATTCTGTACTCTTTCTGAATATGCGTAAAAGCGCCCCTTACCGTATAACAGTGAAAACACGGAAAGCCAGAAAATTCTGTCAATGCCGAGGAAAGAGTTAAGATGCCATGTGAAAATGATAAACAATAGATTATGTTGTTATATTTCTAGCTGATACAACAAGCACTTTGGCAAGTTTGCAAGAGGCATATTTAAAAGAGTTTTCTTTGGGGGACTTGAAATAAATGGGATTCTTAAGCACAATTCCACTTTGTTTTTAAAGTTACAACATCTATTAAGTTTCATAGCACAACAGTCTCCCTTCTTGCAAATTTGCGATATATTTTTTATTTTTATGAAGGCATGAGCAGTTTTTAAACTTTTAAAAAAACATTCTGTTCTGCTTATAAACTTTGCCTAAAACTATGGTAATCAGATGGGCTATTCCTTTATTTGGGTGTCTTTGGGCCAGAATAAGCTGCAAAATGTACCATGTTGATAGTCAAAAGTCTCACTATGCGAAACTACATCCCTCAAACTTTGGGTTAAAATAATAGTGTCAAAATTACAATCAACAGGCCTATTATTAAGAAAATTTCCTATTCCCTGCCCCCTGTATTTGATGGACCAATGTGTACTCAAATCGCTAGAGAACTGATCCTTTTGCCAGCACTCATTTTGTTACATAACACCTGAATTGATTCAGTAGTCTTGTTCTCATTCATTGTGTACATCATTCATTGTAAAGCTGAGGTTTCTAATGCGTGCTTTAAAACAACACGTGACTTTTGTTTGACGCACAATAACCACACCTGGGAAAAACACTCAAGAGTCAAATTTCGTCTAAGCTGATTCAAACACAGTTGGCAGTTTTTGTGTCAACTAAAGTAGCTACTAAGAATTAATTTGAGCTTGTCTATGCATTTGATAATGGCATATATAGACTGAGGGGCAATTAGTGCAGTGTCATATTCCATATAAGAGCAAAATCCCTCATTCTACATCCCAAGGTTCCTGCGCGCCGGAAGGCTGACTGTAATTCATTCTTGACATCCTTGCCAACTTAAGCAGAACTGGTGCCAGGAGGCGAGGGTTCGCCAGATTAACAGACTGAATGCCCAGTCATGAATTTGAAACGGCAGACAGAAAGAGATAAAAACGAGAATGAATGTAATCTATTGCAATCTTGCCAGACAAAAACAGTGAAGAGGGAAAACTCCTCCAGTCAGAAGTGAATGTTTTTTAATTATACTGAAAAGGGTGGTGGACTGATGTTTTCCAAGGGTTAGTATCTTGATATTTTCCTGTCTTGAGATGATAAGTAAATGATTTTGTCTAGTTTAATACATTAATTAAAAAAAAAAAAAAAAAAAAAAGTAATTATTAATATTATTATTATTAAGTAAATGTAATCTAATTTTAAGCAATGTATACTGTATGTATACACATTGCTTACAATTATATGATATATGGGTCACTGACATAAAGCTTCAAAAAATGTTTTTTTTATTTATATATATATCCTGGCACCTTAAAAACTATTTTTTTTAAGTGTTTAAACAAGTTTCCGTTATTAAATATCATTTCATAGTGTTTAAATTCTTTTTTGACTGTTTTTATGTCAGACGGTACAACCAAATAGTTTGTGTATGTATACTGTAGTTGTACCACCCGACATGGAAAGTGTACCAGCCTACCCATACTCGAAATTCACAGTTTTTACCAGTATTTGAGAGAGATCTACAAACCTTTTCACTCTGCCACAAGGATCAGTTGGGCTCCTCTGGATGATTCATTATCATGTTACTGTTATTACCTTGTCAATTCATAATAAAAGAGCCATGTTTGCAGTTGTGCCACCCTGACATTTGAGAATATATCAAATTGCTGGACAAAAGTTTTTCAATTATCTCAACAGCTTTAAAACTACTGATATTTATAACATTTGTTTATATGAAAGGATTCAAACCTAAAATAATGCCATAGTATTTATTTTTTATTTTTTTATAATTAAGACGCCATAGTTTTCTTAGTCTGTTCATTAGTTCGGACAGTTACACCACCTGACATTTTGGGGGTTTAAGATAACAAAACATAAAATGATATGTATTATTTAAATGTGCTAAAATTAATTCAAAATAAATAGGTTTTATAGAATGAAGTGATATGTTCTCAATAATTTATCAAATTATTTTAAAAGGAAATAATGCACTTGGACACAAAAATATGCACATCATGTAATTTTCTCTTTTTAATTGACTTAAGTAAAGTGAAGCCGGCTACAGTTGCTTCGTTTGCATTGCTGCATTACACCCATTAAAGGATTGAGCTGCAGCTTTCCCGATGAGGCCAGAAATGATCCACTCGCCCAGAGGGATTGTGCCTATAAAGAGTTCTGGATGTAGTCCAAAACATCACTCAGATGGTATAAATTAGCAAAAGCCCCTATAAATAGAGATAGAGCATTTAGAGATTTTGGAATTTTCCTTTGGATTTTTTGAGACACCAATCACTTGTTACAGAAGTCTAAAGATTTCTCAATAAAACAGATACACTTAAGATTCCCTCCTATTTTGGAAGCGATCTATCTGTACCTGCCAGTTTTGAAAGCAGCCTGTTAGCGCAGCCAGCCCTCTTAATTAATTCCACAGCGGCTCTCACAGGTGCACGCCAGCTCTCCGGAGTCGGTTACACCATCTGGCCTGCCTATTGTACAGCAGCAGAGCAGTCCCACAACACCGGTGCTGTTTGCGTTGGTTAAGTAGAAGCAATCTGGCATGCAAAAAGCATATTAGAGAATCAAGGTTTAAACTGAGTTACATCTGAAACTAATGGTGCCTGAAGGCAGCCATGCCCCTTCTGATGGAAAGCATGGGTTGATTATTTTTCAGGCAAATTTTCCAGAACAAGCTGTTTCACACTAACTTGCATATATTGCAATATTCTTTTAGACTTTTTTCATCTATAAACTTCTAACATTCATGCTTTTGTACTCATTCTGTCCTTGGAGACACTATGTGCAGAAAGATTACAAATATATTTATATATTTTTTAACAGTGACCACAAAAAGTAGTTGTACTTGTACAAATGTATGAATTGCATTGCATAATATAAAGTCCGGTCAGTAAGATCATGAAATGACTTTCGTTCAGCATTACATTGATCAAAAGTGACATTTAAAGACATTTAGTGCTACCAAAGATTTACATTTCAAAGTAAATACTGTTCTTGTGAACTTTCTATTCATCAAATAATTCAGAAAAAAAGATCATTGTTTCCACAAATATATTAAGCAGCACAACTATTTTCATCATTGCTAATGATAAAATAAATGTTTCTTGAGCTCTAAAATTCAGCTTAGCATCAAAGGAATAAATTATATTTTAAAATATAAAAAAGTTATTTTAAATTGCAATATTTTCACAATATTAATGTTTTCACTGTATTTTTGATCAAATTAATGCAACCTTGGTGAGCATAAAAGACTAAATAAATCATACTCACCCCAAACATTTGAATGGTTGTGTGTGTATGTATATGTATATGTATATGTGTGTATATATATATATATATATATATATATATATATATATATATATATATATATATATATGTATATATGTATATATATATATATATATATATATATATATATATATATATATATATATACCGATCAGACATAACATTATGACCACTGACAGGGGAAGTGAATAGCACTGATTATCTCTTCATCACAGCACCTGTTAGTGGGTGGGATATATTAGGCAGCGAGTGAACATGTGTCAACCAATCAAACAGATGAGCTACAGTAACACACCAAAGTTGATGTGTTAGAAGCAGGAAAAATGGGCAAGTGTAAGGATTTGAGCGAGTTTGACAAGGGCCAAATTGTGATGGCTAGACGACTGGGTCAGAGCAGTCTGCAGTGGTCAGTATCTATCAAAAGTGCTCCAAGGAAGGAACAGTGGTAATCCGGCGACATGGTCATGGCTCATTGATGCACGTGGGGAGCGAAGGCTGGCCCCTGTGGCCCGATCAAACAGACGAGCGACTGTAGTTCAAACTGCTCAAGAAGTTAATGCTGGTTCTGATAGAAAGATGTCAGAATACACAGTGCATAAGGTGGCCTCGTTTTCTTTGACATCACGTGGATGGCCGGGTGTGTGTGCGTCGCTTACCTGGGGAACACATGGCACCAGGATGCACTATGGGAAGAAGGCGGTGGAGGCAGTGTGATGCTTTGGGCAATGTTCTGCTGGGAAACCTTGGGTCCTTCCATCCATGTGGATGTTACTTTGACACGTACCACCTACCTAAGCATTGTTGCAGACCATGTACACCCTTTCATGGAAACGGTATTCCCTGATGGCTGTGGCCTCTTTCAGCAGGATAATGCGCCCTGCCACAAAGCAAAAATGGTTTAGGAGTGGTTTGAGGAGCACGACAACGAGTTTGAGGTGTTGACTTGGCCTCCAAATTCCCCAGACCTCAGTCCAATCGAGCATCTGTGGGATGTGCTGAACAAACAAGTCCGATCCATGGAGGCCCCACCTCGCAACTTATAAGACTTAAAGGATCTGCTGCTAACATCTTGGTGCCAGATACCACAGCACACCTTCAGGGGTCTAGTGGAGTCCATGCCTCGACGGGTCAGGGCTGTTTTGGCAGCAAAAGGGGGACCAACACAATATTAGGAAGGTGATCATAATGTTATGCCTGATCGGTGTATATATATATACAATATGTAAAACATTTCACACAAAAAGTTTGTTAGACCTTTTTTTTTGGATAGATTCCTCAAATATTTTTTTCAGACATTATCTTTTGTGGACATTTTAAGCTTTTGTTCCATTACCCTTTCACATAGTTTTAATGGAAATGCATGGTTGCATCATATTCATCTTCTGTAGTTTGCAGTATGTTGCTTGCAATGTACTGATGTTACTGATAAGTGTCAATACACTTTAAGAACTTCTTGTCTCCTTATTCCCTCTACCTTACAACTAGATTCACCTTTACATGTTTAATAATTGTTAATTTTCAAAACACTAAACTGAGATGTACAGTAACCATACAAAACATTCTACAGTTTTCTTTAACCTGAAGACAAATTATTTAGAAGGTTTTTGTGACCTCTTAAACTGTGCAAGCACTACATATGTAGATTCCTACACATAACTATCTCCAAGCAGAGATTCTATTAAATGAAAAACACCTTTCCAAACTAGAGTCCGCCTAGTGAATTTCGGCCATTTGCACCACTGACTTTAATACCAAATACTTTTTTGCGGCCACTGTAATATGGCTATTTTGTGGCGTGTCAAGAGTTAACTGTCTCTCGCCTGTGTAGTCTTACATGAGAAATGAGACTTAGGCTATTAAGGTCTACAGTTTGTCTATAGTATTTCACAGACCTGCCCACATTGAAGCAGACTGTCTATCACCTTAGCAACACTTTCACGGACTCTCACAGACTTAGGGACTCTCCGTTTGACACAGACCAGGCTGCTGCTGTATGCGATCAATAGGGCTGAGAGTAATGGAATGGCTCCATTGATTTTATGCAGGCCAATTCACTTACAACGAGATGATGCTTTCTATAAACAAATGGGTTTTAACATTTACACCTCTTGGGTCGCATTGATTCTTTAAATAGTTTGTTTATGGGCTGGTTATGAAAATGGATCAGGCCTGCGGTAAATTTAACTTTGAAAGTGCTGCATGTTGGGGGCGTTCATTATATTACTTCATTATTTTGTGTTTAGCAGAGACTACTGTATATCTTGTAACTAGAGGGCAACCACCTGAGAATAACTTGGGGTTAAAGGGACAGTTCAACCAAAAATTTAAATTGTCATCATTTACTTACCCTCATGTTATTTCAAACCTGTATGAATTTCTTTCTTCTGTTAAACACAAAATAAGATATTTTGAAGAATGCTGGTAATCAATCAGTTGACGGTAGCCATTGACTTCCGTATAGTATTTTTTTCCTGCTATGGAAGTCAGATGCCGTAAACTGTTTGATTACCAACATTCTTAAAAATATCTTCCTTTGGGCTTTAAGCACCTTGCTCGAGGGAACAGTGATGGTAGCTTGTAAATCACCCTTCAGATTTGAACGTACAATCTTTTTTGTACAAACTTATGTTTCTAGGTAATTAACAGGAGAAAATGCTCATATTATTTCTTTTGAACATAATTAACAAGAGTAAGTAATCATCTAATACTCTCAGAAGTACATAAAGGTCCAAGCATAGTCAGGCTCAAATAGAATCTCCACCCACAGAACTGTCCGTCATTCACAAATTTCCAAACATTCCGCAGACTTATAAATAGTAATTTTGTCTAATTTGATTATGCTTTTAAAAGAACCAAAAAGAATGTAGTGCTCCCATTTTCTGTTTAACACTTGTTTTCCCAAAATACAATAGAATTCACAAAATGAGCCAAAATATAACGGATTCAAAATCCCCTGTAAGACTCCTACTGCAATGACTCTCCCAGCCACTAGGTGGCACCATCTGCTGCTCTCTGTTGGGAAATAGTTAGGCTGCAATTGGAAAGCAAGAGTACATGTAATAAATCCTCAACACTTCTCTAGGTTCCCATCATACCTCTTAGGGGCTGGAAGTCTAGGCTCGAGTAGGAGACCTGCCTGAGGGGTACTAGATATGGATTGGATTGTTGGGACTGGAGAGGCTTGAGATATGGACTGATGTCTTACATGCTGGAGAATCTCAGTTAGAACCTGTTCATGCATGTGAATGGCCGCAGCTTGGCTAGAGAGCTCAGCTCAGATGCGTTCCACATCTGGTGGGTCTACTTCCATGGTTCAGTCTTGCTGTCACAATGCACTGACATAAGGTGCGTCTTGAACCCGGGTCTCCCAGTCAGGGAAAGCTACTTCCCTACCTCTGGTCTACTGGGGAAGACAGTTTGTAGAAGACCCAAGTGCGGAAGGAAAGGCAAACTAGGAGGCTCGGATAATTCAAAATCAAACAGTCTTTACAAAATCACCCCCTATACCCTCAAATACGGCATTATTTGAGGGGACAACCATTTGTAGTGTTGTCCGAAACCATAGTGGACATTATCAAGTGCACTCATTCTATCCTACATTGCACTGCACAGCTGATGTACATGCAACGGCTGTCCAAATTTGCTTTGAATTTCACTCCTACAAGTTAACTGTATTAGTGGACTAACATAGGGAATATTGATTGAGGTTTTAGGGAGCCATTTCAGATTCAGCCAAGTTGTCTAAGGTGGGTCTTGAACCCGGGTCTCCCAGTCAGGCAAAGCTCCTTCCCTTCCTCTGGTCTACTGGGGAAGACAGTCTGTAGAAGGAAAAGCAAACTAGGAGGCTCAGATAATTCAAAAGCAGACAGTCTTTACTTGGTCTCAGTCTTCAAATACAAACAAAAAGAGCAGTCATAGTTTTACAAAACAAAACATAGGCCAAATGGCAACAGAGAACCAACACTTGACTCTAGGTAATCCATACAGAGTAGGCTCAAGACTTACAATTCAATGAAACTGCCAAAATTAAATAATACATAATACAGGTGGAACAAATTAATCTGATGAGTAGCCCTAACTAAAGAGTTCACAGCAGATGGTGTCACCTAGTGGCTGGGAGAGTCCTCACAGTAAAGGGCAGGGGGCGCCACCAATGGCTGGACAGACAGCGCTCCCTAGCGGCCTGGTGATTTATTGCAGGAGGAGTCTTACACCCCAAAGTAAGGAATTTAGTTTATAATTACTTAAAGCATTTTCCATGTTTAAAAAATTATTGAGAACAAAAGTGTTGTTTCAGTTTGTCCTGTGACACATTAAGTATTTCTGTCCTTTTCTCTCTAGTGACGTTCCCTCTGTAGTAGACATGCTGCTTGTACAGATACTGTGTGGAGCTGATACTTGATCTGAGGAGCCCTTGTGTTGTTGCACACTGCCTCTAGTGGACAAGAGCAAAGAAACAACAACATCTGCATACAGAAAAAAAGTGTTTAAAATAAACCACTGAAGCACTTTTATTGGATGCTTTTAGATCACATTAACTTTTGAAACAATGTATAGATAAGTAAACAATCCTTTTAATATTAGGGAGTCAAAAGAGAATTAAACCTCATCTCCTTGATTTTAAACTGTATATATATTATTGTTTTATGCATGCATTTAAATTCATGCACAAGGAAAATTAAGGCTATTTTTGGTCAACTAGTTTTTTTTTTTTTGCATTCTGACTTATTGTCATAGCAATTAAAAATTAATATTTAAATTGCTTGGTAAATCTCTCAAGTACAATTGTAAGTATACATCACAATCCCTTTAAAATTAGGAAATTGCGAATTAAACCTCTTCACTTTGATCTTAAACTATGTATCTATAGTCTCTGGCTATGATGTCTTTTTTTTTTTCTTTTTGCATTTTTTTAAAGATTCATGTTACCTTAACCAAATGTAATTATCGTCTGTGACATTTCTGTGGCTTTCCATAAGAAAAAGATTCCCTGTTGGAGAGAGATGATGCTGAGCTTGCAGTTGGTAATGAAATATTAACTCATGGTGGGTATTTTAAGACTTCTCATATCTCTGGTAGGTTACAAGAATCATGCTGCACCTTACATTAATAATGCTTACATCACTAGACTCAGCAGGAGACAGTCATATAGATTTATTATGGAGGTTATAAATCTAAGGAGGTTTATGATTACAGAATGAAAGAAAAACTGATAAGAGTTTAGACTAAGAGGCTAGAGTTTTGACTGGGAAATCCCTTCCCTCTTTACCATATTTTCCCCATAGCAGCCTATTTATTTGTTCTTGTATTTGTTAATATAACATACCTCATGGATTTATTCTTAACATCTCAGCGATTTAGTTGATAAAATCCTGTTTTTATGTTAGAAAATAAATGACATAAGCAGCTAAATCCAACAGTATGTGGCATATCTGTGGTAAACAAACACAGCCGGATAGGGCATGTGTGAGTGAAGTCTACCCCGACCCCCTCTGGTTCACCAGTCTTCCATCTCTCAGGGTGGAGGGTGTGGCTCAGGAGCCTGTGTTCTTGGATCTGAGTCCAGGCCATATGGCAACTGAACACTTGGGAGCTGAAAGGAGATTCGAATACTGTCATTTTGCACTGTTGCATTATAAAATAAATTCTAAACTAGATTACAAGCAGGTACCAGTATGTTACTTCCAGGTTAGGGCATAATCAGACAGTACACTGTAAAAACGGTCAGAGTATAAGTTTTGCAGATAATAATAATAATCATACAATAGCTTGTGGTTTCAGAATTGCAAAGCAATGCTTTGAAGCATTCGGAAATGGCCGGGTCAAATTTCGCACCCCAAATCAATTATTATTATTTTAATATGTTCATATATTGAGACTTATTGTCACAGCAATTAAGGGCAGCAGCAGATTAATATTTACATTGTTTAGTAAATCTGTCAAGTACAATTGTAAGCATACATCATGGTAATATTAGTTGTACTAAATTTAATTGAACTTAAAATTAATTTTATTAAAAAGAAATTTACCAAACAAAAAAACAACATTATGACCGAACCAGATGATTTAAAATATTAATAAATAAATACGTTTTTTAAATTGTATTTAAAAAATATATATATGTAAAATATTTTTTCTTTCTTTTTCTTTGTAGAATGAAATATGACCCAGACATTTCTTTGTGAGATTCACCCATACAACCCAAAATATGCTCTTTTTAGACAGTGAAAATATACATTTCAGGGCGCTGCCTTTAGAGGGCATCTCTACTCTCCTTTTCAATGAAACATCACCTCGGGCAGCACCAGCACACAGAGGGATTGAGATTTAACAAATTTGTAGAATTTTCCGGAATTTAAATCTGTATTTCTAGCCTTAGAGCATTACTCAAGCATTGGAAATAGCAATGCTTGAGTAAAACGAGCTAGAATATATTTTTAGAGTCTGTACTTAGCCTACCTGACCCCATTGAGTGTCAGTCCACATTCATATCACAAATGATAAAACCAATACATATTCAGTCCGAATTATTTTTTGAAAGTAATCATTCTTTACTCTGTGGCCAAACGGCTCCGGAATACAATATACTGTGATGTGAGAGTGACACAAACATAATCAGTATTCATATGAATAGGGCAGATTAGGGATCATTTGCTAGTGGACAAAACCTTTCTCCTAACCTAACCATAGGTGTCATATTTGATCCCGTACATCCCGCTCCCTGTCATCTATTTTCGTCTCTTCAACATTCTGTCCTCCTCCTATTGTCACTTAGACACACACATTCTCTCTTTCTCACCTTCTGTGCCTCGAACTCCCTACAGCCAATATATATTGGCAGTCTTTATACACCAGCCTTGTCTATATCCTCCTCTTAGACACGTATGCAGTTCCCCATCTATTTTGCTCCCAAAGAAATGGCTATTTTTAGCACACCCTCATCTCTGTGGAAAGTGTGGAGGACTGTATATGCTGAGCACTTAAAGCGGAGTGAAATCAAAGATGCCAACAGATTCCCTGAATGGTTTCGAGCTACAAACCTTTTCCTCTGGATGAGCTAATAATATCGACATCAAAAAGCTCCTAGTGTTCTGAAACAGTGCATTGCTGTCATTATTTCCTTTTCTAAAATTATCTGCCAAATAGTAGCTCTGAGCAACTCTGTGACATTTAGACAATGCACGACAACATGGCGGAGATCCATTGAAAGGAACAAGCAACACAGCTTTCGGGTTTCAAATATCATCTTCATTGTTGTATTTGCTTTAAGACAATATTGATCATTTGGAAGGGTTATATGCATGTCTCGGTCCATGTCCACTGGTGGTGCTTGTAGAGTGCATCTTTTACATCCAGTTACACTGAAGACATTTTGTTTTTCAGTGTTTACATCCTACAAAACATGGAGTGAATATTACAGACTGGATCACACTAACAGGAGTGCAAAACGTTCAGTGTCTTCGGGCTTGTCCTTTACAGCCAGAATGGGTTGAAATAGACTACATTCAACTCTCTGCCAATTGAGGTGTTTGTATAAGTCTAGACTCCCTCGGTCTGGCTGTTGAGCACAGGCTATAGGGTCTGAATAGCTTTACAGATAAACACACACACACACACACACACACACACACACATATATAACACTGTATTGCATAACTAAGCAATTGGAGAGACTTTCTTTCTTTCTTTCTTTCTTTGCAGTCTCAACATATACTGTAATATGAGATAGACAGATGCATGGCTCGTCTCAATCACAGCAGCCTCTTATGCACTCAAGGCCAAAGGCAATCAAAGCATGGCACCACATGTTCTTGCAACTTCACTGTATTTTAAACCTCTATCAAAATCTCACAACAGTACATGAAATCTGTACATTTCCTTTCGTAATAATGTTCTTGGATTTGGATTGGTCAAAAAAAGTTTGTTTGCAACATACATCGGATAACATTAACCAATAGCCAAATAGCTGTTTAGGCATTGTTTTAGCAAACACACAATCAGGTTTGGTGCTTTTCAAATCAAGTGCCAGCCTACAACTATTTCACCTGGAAATGTATCACATTACTAATATTGTTTCATGTTGACTTCATTATTTTAAGCAATGTTTAATGTTGATTTAAAATTATGGGCAACACTTTAGTTTAGGGTCCAATTCTCACTATTAACTAGTTGCTTATTAGCATGCATATTACCTGGATATTGGCTGTTTATTAGTACTTATAGAGCACATATTAATGCATTATTCTGCATGACTATATTCTGCATCCTTAATCCTACCCAATACCTAAAATTAACAACTACCTTACTAACTAGTAATAAGCAGTAAATAGGAATTTATTGAGGCAAAAGTTAATAGTTAGTAATAGTGAGAATTGGACCCTAATCTAAAGTGTGACCAAATTATGTTATTAGAATTTAATTTTATATTTACTTTAAACCAAATTAAATTACTGGTGTAAATCTGTGTGATAAATGTAATAGATTAATAATAGTAATATAGCTTTATTGAAAGGTGGTTTCATGTTAGTTTTGATTAAATTTGGCCTTTAACAAAAACACTGCAAAGACAAAAAAAAAAAAGATTGCATAAATTGATGCACATCCTCCTAAACCGTGGCAATGCATGGACAGCTTTAGCCTTTCAAATGACATTTAGAAAATCAACGCACAATGCAAAAGTAATGCGAGAAGCTAGTGCACCTGCAAGCAAAGCAATGACTGTGCTTTTTAGTGTTCTTTCACAGAGGTGTCTGTCCAACGAGGCTTCAAAGAGGTACTGTTATAGCCCTGACATTTGATACTGCCAGGTTTAGCACCAAAAGCACAATTTATGTTATTGCCACACATTAAATATGAACAATGACAATGTGTTTGCATGTGTATTAGGATGATGCATGTGATTCACCAACAGTCCAATGTCATGCATAGAAAACTTGCTGTTTGCCTGCATTAGAGCTGAAGTGTGTCATTTCTGCTCTCCTAATGGAATTACAAAAATGATTATTTTCAAAAAAGATCTAAACACTCCCCATCTACCACTGCTTCATTGTTTCACCCTAATATCACACCATTGGTTGCGGTGTTGAGTTGCTTAAACAGAACACACATTTGAAAGCACCACAATGTTTTGGGGAAAGTAGCCTAAGCTGAGATCAAATAAATTGTTTTAACATTTATAAAAAAAATACACACTTCAGCTTTAAAGCATCCAAACGTAAGTTTAGTACATATCTTAGGCACTGGCTATGCACTGTATGGCAACATTGAGGTTCATACACTTTGTTTTTGAACTGCGCATTGCAGTGATGACTATACTCTAAATTGAAAAAAAGATAATATAATTACCAGCAGCTGTGAAAGCAGTATCTGCTTCTAAATTAGCAACATCAGCACATAAAGTTTGCTCAAAAAAAAAAAGAAAAAAAAAAAGAGAGAGATGCAGCCCAGGTGAGATATTAGAATAGATGTGGGTGAGAAACATTCTAAGGATACACAGTCATGTGGCACATCAAATAATAGTCAAATCATCAATCCATCCATAAACAGTCAAATTCTGTGTCTAAGGAGGAGCATGAAAACAATAAGATGCTCAAGATAATGGCTAAACTTGATACAATATAATGGCTATACTGCCTTGATAATGGCTATACTTGATAAAATATGTTTTAGGAGAGGATACAATAACTCTGGCTGGAGCCAAAAGTTTTGTAGAAGGTCAATTAAAAGAAGACAATATTGACTTACATAGTTTCCAAAGCTATCTGCTGAATCATTGTCAGCTATTAAACAGTCTTCAATGCAAGAGACAAGAGACTTGTGCAAGCCTGTATATCTAGATTTCAAGGTCACCTGAAACTAAGACAATCAATGTCCCAGCAATCAATGCCCTAATGCTCCACTGTCTCTCCAAATGCAATGCTGAGTGTCTTTTTATAGTTTCACTTGCAAAACAAAACCTGATAACAGCACCTTTGGATCACAATAAAACAGATAAAAATAGATGTATATATGTATATTTACAGAGCAAGATACATATTGTTGTAATATCTAGCTAACTAGTTTCTGTATATCACTTTCTCTTGAGCTGAAAATCCATGCCATTAGGATTGATTTTGAGGCCATGCAACACTCTAATACCAGTGTTTTTTCTCAACCAAAGCCAGCAAAATAAAAGACATCTAACACACTCTATCAAGGCTTTCTAACACCTGAAAATAATTTCAAGATGATAGACAAGCCAGTGATTAAAAAAATCTGACATCATTGCTACAAATGTGCAAGGGGACATTAAAGTGTGAACTACAATATGGCTCATTAAGTGGCAAAGTTATTTGAATATCAACTACATTTTTGACTATCTCTGCAGCTCGCAGAATATACAATGAACAGTATGCTCGTACACAAAATACATCAAGCATTTTTTTTTCTGTGGCACTAGGGTGTTATTTTGCTTATTTTTCCTGAAGAACAGCAAATAAAATGGTTAAAAGGTGATATGAGATTGAAAAGCAGACACTGTAGACTATAAATAACATAAAATATGACATGTAGAGACATTCATCTTGTCTTCAAAAGCATTGCAGCAGGATAATCATGAAGAAGTAGATACAAGTGTTGTCCATACATAGGTATTTTGCATCCACACACAACAATCAACAGAGAAGCAGGCAGTTTTCAATGACATTCCCAGCTGATCACTATAATAACACTAAAATAATAGACAACCGTCTTGACTCTATGTGAATATTGGTGTTCTTTAACAGGCAGCAGCAGAGTAACTTGAGTATTCTTATATGTGTACTGCTTGTGACGGCAAACCTTTTAAACAGCAGATGAAGCACACAAATGACGTTTCTTTGGCGAAGCTTGGCTTTGAAAGTAAGATGTTGACTGAAATATTCTCATGTGCTGATTATTTGTGTTCCACAGTTCCGTATAAATACTTGGCTCCTGCTCCGGAAAAGGTGTTAGATGATATGACTCCATGCGAACACTGATGAATACTTGGATAGTGGACGGACCTGGATGTACGGTTTTCCTTTCGATGAGGTATATGTCTATAACTGAAGCTCTCTGACCTCACAATCCTCCTTTCGAACAGTTTACTAGTCCTTTTTAGTCCTTTATTCTCCCCAAATGACTAGACATCTGTCAGCATTTTTTTGATATTCACATAATTTGTATTGGCTAAAGTGCAATTGGCTGTCTTGAGGTTCTCGTCCTGAAAGTCCTCGTTGCTGTTGTTGACACCTTCTTGGATCTCGATGTAGTCGGACTTGCTAATGGTGGATCCACTTCGACTTCCCTTCAGCTCTTCTTGGGAATCGCCTTTGGGGGCGTTAACCTGGAGATACTGTGCCTGCTCTTCGCCTTCTGTTTCTCGATGGTAGAAGTAGTTGAAGTTTGAGACAATGACGGGCACGGGAAGGGCAATGGTCAAGACGCCAGCGATGGCACAGAGAGATCCGACAATTTTCCCTCCTATGGTTGTGGGCACCATATCTCCATAACCAACGGTTGTCATCGTAACCACAGCCCACCAGAAGGCATCCGGGATGCTGTAGAATTGCGACTCAGGTTCGTCTGCTTCTGCGAAGTACACAGCACTAGAAAAGAGGATGACTCCGATGAAGAGGAAGAAGATGAGTAGACCTAATTCTCTCATGCTGGCTTTGAGGGTTTGGCCAAGAATCTGAAGTCCCTTTGAGTGACGGGAAAGTTTGAAGATTCTGAAGACTCGTACGAGTCTTATGACCCTCAGAATTGCAAGAGACATGGCTTGTTGCCCTTGCTGCCCGTCCTCCGCTTTCTCCGCCAGCTCCGTTCCCAATGTAATGAAGTAAGGAATGATGGCCACCACATCAATCATGTTCATGATGTTCACAAAGAAGCTGGCTTTACTAGGGCAGGCAAAGAAGCGCACCAAGAACTCGAAGGAGAACCAGATGATGCATAGCGTCTCTAGAATGAAGAAAGGGTCTGTGAAGTAGTTGGATGTGTAAGTGGTTGTGGTGTTAGTGCCGGAAATTTGGCCTTTGTGCATCTCCTCCTTATCGCTGTGAAAGATGGGTAAGGTTTCCAGGCAGAAGCTGACAATGGAGATGAGGATGACCATGACTGATATGATCGCTATAATCCTGGCTGGCCCAGAACTTTCTGGATACTCGAACAGCAACCAGACCTGCTTCTGAAACTCACTGTCAGGCAACGGCCGCTCCTCCTCCTTGATAAAACCCTCGTCCTCCCTGAATATCTCAATCGCTTCCTCTCCGAGCTCATAAAAACGGATCTCCTCCGAGAACACGTCCAACGTGACATTGACGGGTCGCCGCAACCTTCCGCCCGATTGATAATAATAGAGGATGGCGTCAAAGCTGGGGCGGTTTCTATCAAAGAAATACTCGTTCCTAAGCGGGTCAAAGTACCTTGTGCGCTTCTTAGGGTCCCCCAGTAATGTTTCGGGGAATTGCGAAAGGGTTTTGAGCTGCGTCTCGAAACGCAGACCCGAGATGTTGATGACCACTCGCTCACAGCAGTCCTGCTCTGTTCCAGGGTCATAGTCCTGAGGAAGACAAGGGTGTGCTGCCGCCTCATCTGAGGGGTCGCCCGTGGCCACAGTCATAATGCAGGAGGGTGAGGCCTGCACTTTTCACCGAGGCTGGGTACCACAGGGTGGGAAAATGCAGGGTGGAAATCCACACAGAAGGGGACTTGACACCGTAAAGCACTAAGGGCCACAGCGTGCTACTGGATGGGTCGACTGAAAGACAACAATGCAGATATTTTTAATGTAGCGTCTATAAAGGCTTTCTGCAACAAAAGTAGAGTGAATACAGGTAAAGTGATACACTTTCTGATAATGTGTGGCAGTGTTTAAAAATATGATGCAAAACATTACAATTCTGAATCATTTTAATTTTAAAATAATGTTTAAATAAGTTTAAACATTTCCAATGTACTATATAGAGAAAAAAGGACAAAATGTTAAATGTATAAAAACACTTAAGTTTACTACTTTGCCTGCTTTCACTCTAAAGGAAAAAAGAGCTGATGACTAATGATGACGTTTCTAAATCGGGTAAATCTTCTGCATTATTTATGAATGATGTTTATCATAATACAAGTATGTCCCTAGTATAGTAATCATGAGCGATACCACACATGCAATAAAAATAGCATCGCTTAGGCAAAAGAAGATCTAAAAACACAGCACAATTTCTTATAAAACAGCATGTTTAGTTATGTGTTCGTTCACATGTGAAGTGTTTTCTTGGTATTCTTAAAGAAACTACCATATAATGAAACTCTTCGTCAAGCCCCGTCAGTTCTGTCTGTGTTAGGCAATGGACAAATATCCATTGACATAAAACTGCATCTCTCACAGTGCAGTCATATGAAAGAGGCCCTTCTCTATGAGACATGCAAATCCTACATAACCATGCTGCATCCATTCAGCGTGTGCAAGCGTGTCTTCCCCATCCCTTTCTCCTGCTTTTCCATGAAACACCTGAAGAACCACATAAGACACATATTTGCTGGATGTGTTTCATTGGAATGTTGCTTGTCCCAAACAGTGCCAGTGTGCTTTAAAATATTCAGCAGAAGCAGCCTATGAAATATTAAACTGCAGGAAAATACATTTTAGGCTAAACAAGACTACTTTTGAGATCCTTTGGCATTGTATTATACATGACGTATAGCTGTAGATAATGAAATACACTTACAAATAGCAAAAACATTAATAAAGCAAAGTACATAATCAGAACTGAGACATTATACCTGCTTAGATAAACTTCTAAATCCCCCCTGTAGTTCCTCAGCTTCCCAGAAGTCACGACAGCCTTCTCGAAGTGAGGTTAGAAATCCGGCGTCCGTGTGACAGCGATGAAAACGGCAAACACATCTGATTCCTTAAATCCTGACTGCCACTGTCTGCCGTAGCTCTCGGCACACCGGCGTATTGTGCATAACGGGGCAGGCAGGGAGGAGGGGCAGAGAGGTACAGTATGCGGGTGTGTCCTCGCCTACCCCAAAGCTTCCTCACGGCAGGTTGTTTGAGAAGGACAAGGAGGAAAGAACAGGAAAAAAAGAATATGATGCAAAGAAAGGGAAGTCTCTTCATTCCACATTTAAGGAGGCATTAAGCAGGTTGCCGCAGTCTTTGCTAGACAGGTTGCAACAAATGACAGAAGAGGTGAATGTGAAACATTTGCAGTAGGCATAGGTCATGCTTGTCCACTAAGTAAGTATTGGTCCTTGATTAATCACATCCATTAATTGGATCTGCAATGCGTTACATTAATGGGAACACTCTTTTTAAGTGACTGATAAACTACTGATAATTATGCAACTTATGAGGGTCAATGACAAAGTATGTCTGAGATAGTAAAAATTTTCTTGAATATGTGAAACGTTACTACTTACGTACTATAGTAATAACAGTAGATATTACAAGTAACTACACCTAAACCAGACCCTAACCCTATAAATGAAGTTAGTTGATATTACTTATTTGAGTAAGTTCAATGTAACTACGTCACCATATATCACTACAACTGCGTCACCATATATATATATAGTCAAGAAGTTTTCTTAGTGTTATTCCATTTGATCTGAAGAAAATTTTATTTTTTTATTTTTGTCACATGACAACAAAATGCCTATATGTGCAAAGTTGGTTACATCCCACTGACTTTGAGTTGGGAGACAAACGTTTTTCCTATTGTAATATTAGAAAACATTCCCTTTTTACAGCTTTTTTTATTTTACAAATAATAATAAAATATTATGGCAATATTTTCAGACAGTTATTTTTTTTCTTTCTTTCTTAAAGCCACATAAAAATCTCATTAATTTAGAGACTGGATGTTCATAGAAGAGGTGTATTGAAACAACTGTCTGTATGAATTGTATTTTTAACATAATACATCAAGACTAAAAATGAATTGTACATCACTGACCCATGAACAAATCTAATATAAGATATTGATATTGTAGCAAAGACATCATCTCTTAATGACAAATGATGACACTATCACTGTAAATTGTTGTCTGTAGTGGTAACCTAAACTTGAATATGAATAGTTTTATTCAAGTCAAGCTGACTAAATCAGTCTGAGTACCTACATTCGATTGAATCAAGTTAGACTAGTAGAAAATGATCCTAAATGTACCAGCTGCATCTTACCACTTTTTACACTGATTGCAATACAGGCAACATGCAAATTCTATCACGTTGTCATGTTGACATGGGAACAGATGCAAAACATTATGCATAAGCATAACTACTATATGCATAAGCATAATGACAGACATCTCGAATCTCTTCCTACCTGTCCGTCTACCTTGCTTGCCGACGTCTCGGTAGTTGTTGCATTATGTTCACGCAACAAGCCATTAGTTAGTTAGTTAAAGCGGTAAATGGAATCTGCAGTCAATCGTTGCTGTGCATACCAAAAGACTCTTGGATTATAGACACGCTCGCCCCGTCCGCGCTACCACTCCTCACTTTATCCGCAGAGTGGGCATTTTAAAGGGGACGCGTCACGAATGGTGTTTCCACGATCCGCACTGTAAAAATAACATTCATTTTAACGGGAAAAGAACGTAAAATTTGCATTTATATTTTACAGGACAATACGTGCTGTGTGTTTTGTTATTGTCTCTCACAGTTGCTCTAGTGATGCTCTTAAGAAACTATGAAACCTTTGTCTCCATGTGTGTATTTCCCTAGATAGTATGCAGTGCACCAGATAAGTAGGACGTCCAAATTGACAATATTCGGATTTCATCAAAGGTCAAAACAAGATGTGCTTCATCAAATTCAGTACATACTCTGTAAGTACTTATAAAAATACACTAAAATCCCTTGTCACTGTGTGTGTGTGTGTGTGTGTATATATATATATATATATATATATATATATATATACACACACACACTGATCAGGCATAACATTATAGGCATAACATAACCACCTTCCTAATATTGAAATGTGATTCATCAAACCATCTTCCATTGCTCCGTGGTCCAGTTCTGATGTTCACATGCCCACTGTTGGCACTTTCGGCAGTGGACAGGGGTCAGCATGGGCACCCTGACTGGTCTGCGGCACACTGTGTATTCTGACACCTTTCTATCAGAACCAGCATTAACTTCTTAAGCAGTTTGAACTACAGTAGCTCGTCTGTTTGGACCACATGGGCCAGCCTTCGATCCCCACGTGCATCAATGAGCCTTGGCCACCCATGACCCTGTCTCCGGTCCACCACTGTTCTTCCTTGGAGCACTTTTGAAAGATACTGATGACCACTGCAGACCAGGAACACCCCACAAGAGCTGCAGTTTTGGAGATGCTCTGACCCAGTCGTCTAGCCATCACAATTTGGCCCTTGCCAAATTTGCTCAAATCCTTGCGCTTACCCATTTCTCCTACTTCTAACACATCAACTTTGAGGACAAAATGCTGACTTGCTGCCTAATATATCCCACCCACTAACAGGTGCCGTGATGAAGAGATAATCAGTGTTATTCACTTCACCTGTCATAATGTTATGCCTGATCGGTGTATATACATACATACATGCATATATGTATATATATATATGTGTGTGTGTGTATGTAAGAAATAACTAACACTGATGAACTCAAAATGGAATAGGCAGTATATGCAATTATGCACAAATGTGATACCGTAGATCTGTGTATTCCATGAATTTAGTAAATCTTTTTTAGGCTACTATGCACAATATGCATACTTTATACTACAGAAATAGTAGTATGGTAGTATTCTGAAGAGCTGTAGAGTAAATTTTTGACCTTTCTGTCTATCCATGAAACAAAGGCATTTTTACACTGATCGGATATGAAGGTTGAGGCATGAAAATCACTGACAGAAAAAAATACAGACAAATTGTCTCGCTGCTAACAAAAGGAACAGATTTGCCATTTGCTGCAGTGGTAAATCAGTTTTGCTTCCCTATATTCTACAGCTCATGCAGTAACACCGGATTCATTTCACTGTGAAATTTGATTAATTAATTTCAATTTGTTGCATTCCACATTTGATTTACAAATGATCAACCTAGATTGTATTGCAAATGAATGATTTGTTATTTGATATCAGTTTAATTTCCTTTAGCGCATTGGTTGAATTCTGTGTGCTTTCAAGGGATGATTTTGGGGTGGGGTTTGTGATAGGCTTTCCGCTGTTTGTTTTATAGCCAGAGCTTGCATGTCAATCATGCGCACATGTTCAGGAATCTCTCTGACAGCTGAGCCATTATTCATGAGAGAGCCAATACAAAGGAGTGTTCATGCACTTCGCCTTGCGTTAGCTCACAAGTTTTAATTAAAACAGAGAGGTTAGTGTAATTCTGTGCTTGGGTGAGATGTGTGTTTAAGACTGGCCAAAAGCCCCATTGATCCTGGGTCAATCTAGAAGCACACTCACACGGTCACACAGCAAGTCCTATTGATCCTGGGTCAATCTGGAAGCCCTCTCACAGTCACACAAATACAAGTTCAGTCACAAGGGACAATGCAGTCAATGTATAGTAGTTAAGTTAAGGGTGGTAGTAAGGAAAAGCTTTTAAGGCTATTAAACAGATTGTCCTGTCCTGTCTGCAGTGGTGCTTTGAGCTAAGGACCAGGAGTGAAGAGGGGGCACTCTTTATCTTACTTTATCTTTAATGAAATGATGAACAGAAAAACAGATTTTGCCAGTGCATATGAACACAAAAGAAGATATTTTGAAGAATGTTGCTAACCAAACAGTTGATGGACCCCATTGACTTCCATAGTTTCTATAACATCCACTGTTTGGTTACCCATATTCTTCATAATATATTATTTTTTGTTCAGCAGAAGAAAGAAATTAATACAGGTTTGGAACAACTTGAGGGTGAGTAAATGATAACAGAATAACATTTTTTTTGTGAACTATGCCTTTACAGGGTTCAATGAGTAAATTTTAGTGGCATCTAGCGGTGAGGTTGCGAATTACAACTGTCCACCGCTCACCCCTCCCTTTCGAAGCACATAGAGAAGCTACGGTGGCTGACACAGGACCAAGATGTCGTTGTCTGAGACATCAGAGAGTAGCTAGTGCTCTGTAGAGCAGTTTGCCCGTTTAGGGCTACTGTAGAAACATGGTGGCGCAAAATGGTGACTTCACTATAAGGGGATCTGCGGTGTATGCAGATAGAAATGGCTCATTCTAAGGTAATAAAAACATAACAGTTTATTATGTAAGGTCTTTATACATCACTGAAAACAAAGTTTTATATATTATATTGCATTTCTGTGATATTTCTAAATATTACACAGTGCACCTTTAAGTGGATTTGTAGACATGCCTATTTTAGTAAAGCATAACAAGGTATAACAAGCATAGTTTTGATGCAGTTTATTTTATAAATAACAAAAATATCCACCTCAATTGAGTGTATAAGGTTTTTATGCGCTTGATGGTTCCATATATTTAACTTCAGTTTTATAATGAATAATTTCATAAATCTTCAGAGTCTGAGTGATTCCTCATTGTTTTTCAGCACTGCTTGAGTTTAAACCAGAAGGTAGCAGATAGTGGCAGGAAGCCAGGAGCCAGAATCAGCTCAAGGTCACTTCCTTACTGCAGCAGATCCATCCCAACCTGCAGCAACGCACCCGCATACAGATATGGACCATGACATTACAACTAGTTTAACTGTGTGTAATGGAGAAAAGAAACAAATCTTACATAAATAATGTAATGTTTGTCTTGATCCCATATAATAAACCTAATAATATCCATTGTGCAGTCACCTTAAAATCACATTTATATTATCAAAACACAATTTTGTAAATAAAACTAGATTGTGAATGCCAACGTATACAGAAACAGTCTCCACTGTTACATTCTGCCATCATTGGATGGTGCTCCTCTTGTTACTATGGCGACAGGCACATAGAGCCCCTCCACAGGCAGATTGGAGGGGATGAAAGCTGTGATGACATCACACAGACTGAGGAATCACTGGCGTTGGGCCACAGATGTGATGTCATGCCTGCAGGGTTTTCGAAGTGATCCACAACTGAGGCGGAAAAGAAAGAGCCATGACTCAGCATGTAATGGACATCCTCACACTCTAAAAAAAGCTGGGTTAAAAACAACCATTTCTGGGTTATTTGGCAACCTAGCGCTATGTGAATGTTGGACATGACACATGCTGGGTTATTTTAAGTCAGCTTCTTGGGTTTTATACCTTAACCCATTTTCTGGGTTGTTTTTACATATAAAACATGACATAGTGCTGGGTCAGTCAACCTATTGAAGGTTTTCATTTAAATAGTAAAAATGCACTTTAAAATATGTTTTTATATATATTATGAACTGTTCTATGAACTGTTCTTGTCCTATATATATATATATATATATATATATATAGGACAAGAACAGTTCATAGAACAGTTCATATATATATATATATATATATATATATATATACACACCGATCAAGCACAACGTTATGACAGGTGAAGTGAATAACACTGATTATTTCTCACGTCACCTGTTAGTGGGTGGGTTATATTAGGCAGCAAGTGAACATTTAGTCCTCAAGTTGATGTGTTAGAAGCAGGAAAAATGGCCAAGCATAAGGATTTGAGCGAGTTTGACAAGGGCCAAATTGTGATGGCTAGACAACTGGGTCAGAGCATCTCCAAAACTGCAGCTCTTGTGGGGTGTTCCCGGTCTGCAGTGGTCAGTATCTATCAAAAGTGGTCCAAGGAAGGAACAGTGGTGAACCGGCGACAGGGTCATGGGCGGCCAAAGCTCATTGATGCACGTGGGGATCGAAGGCTGGCCCATGTGGTCCGATCAAACAGACGAGCTACTGTAAAATTGCTCAAGAAGATAATGCTGGTTCTGATAGAAAGGTGTCAGAACACACAGTACGTCGCAGTTTGTTACGTATGGGGCTGCATAGCGGCAGACCAGTCAGGGCTGTTTTGGCAGCAAAAGGGGGACCAACACAATATTAGGAAGGTGGTCATAATGTTATGCCTGATTGGTGTATATCTGTCAGACATATAAAAGTTTCAACCCGTCAAACGCATAGCGTGACCACAACTGCAACGCTAGCGTACTAGATCAACAGCGCTCCTAGTCAGTGGCGCGCACGGCAACTTTTACACGACAGCGATGTCGCGTCATGTTTCAGCCCTGGTCGCGCATTTGTTTTGGTGGGAAGGTGAAACTTCCATGGTGGCGCCAACGCGTTGTTCGATAGCATAGCTAAGGTGACCAGGGGCCTGTACCATGATGGTAGTTTAACAAACTCAGGGTTACTGTCACGTAATGTGTTGATCAAAACTCATGAAGAACTTGAAACAGGAACTTTAATAACAAAAACCTCAGGAAACACTCAAATAAACACCAGTATACATCGACGACGACGGACAAACACTGAGGGAGAACTGAAGGCTAAATACACAGGGCAAATGAGATAATTAACAAGACACAGGTGATAGAAATAACTAATTAGACAGACTGGGGAAAACTAGGTCACAGGGACTGAACTTAAAACACAATGAAAACAACAGACAGAGCATACATGTAACATTAGCTCCCCCTCCCGGAAGGCGCGTCCTAGCGCCGTAAAGAGTCCAACTGAGGAGGGTGGGAGGGGGCTCTGGAGGAGGGCGTGGAAAGAAAAATTAAAAACACAGTCCAAGGGAAAGAAAAAAACTGTCCATGGAGGAGTGGATGGTGGGAGGAGCCAGTGAGGAGCCAAGAGCAGGAGAAGGGGATCCTCTGCGTTAGGCGGAACTGCTGGACTGAGGACATGGGGTGGGTCCACACAGCATGTGGGTGGAGCAGAGGGGCTGAAGGACAGCAGTGTAGGCAGGGCTGAGGAACTGGTTGGCTGAGGAGGTGGGAGAGGGAGGCTGGGTGGGAATTCAGAAGACTGTGGAGAAACTTGGGACGCTGGAGAGACAGGGGGCGCTGGAGAAACTGGAGTCACTGGAGAGACGGGGTGCGGGAGAAACTTCAGAATACCAGTCAATCAAATTCACCTCAAAAAGGTCATGTAGTTCCTCGAAATATACGCCAGAGGACCGTGGTGGGCGGGACTCCTTTCCCAGCCCTCAAGCTCCACGAGTACTCCCTCCACGACGCACAATGTTGCCGGCTCACGCACCTGGTCAGACTCTCGCTGTGGTCTGGGCTCCGGGGCGATGACTTCTCTCAACCTCTTCCTGGGTTCAGGCTCGTCTATCGCGGCAGGCCGGTCTCCACGGTCTGCGGTGGGCACAGGCAACTCCCATCCAATTAGGCTTTGTTGGTCCCATGATGCTGATCATCAGCTTTCTCTGTCAACTCAGACTTTGATCCTGAGTTTTGGAGTTTAGCTGTGACATCAGTAGTGAACAGCCAATCACATGCTGTGGATCAGTGAAACTGAGATTCACTTCTCGGCGAGAGAAGCATTGAGATTAATTTCTCTCTTCTGCAGAATATTACATGATTAAAAAATATTAAGAATTTAAACAAATTTACACAGCAAGAAGAAAAGAGCTGTCTATGAAAGAGGACAACTTAAAGAAAAATCTTATACATCAATGCAAGTAAAAAATTATGAAGTTAGTTTAGTTGATACATAGAGAGAATTGAACATTTAAGCTCACATGTAGTATTTTTTATAGCTTTATTTATTGATTTTAAAGACCTTTAATTTTAGTGCCTATGAATGATTGATTAACTAAAATGATACATGTGTAATTGATTAAGGGTATAATAATTACATAAATAATATCTAAATCATTCAAAATTATTATTATTATAAATAAGCATTGTTAAAAGCCAGACGCTCTTTAAAAACCATTTGCTATGTAGTGACCTTTAATTTGGAGTAGAAAAAGAGGGAGTGACTTTATTGCATCAGAGGTCACTTTGCTCACAGCTGATTGGTCCAATTTCAGTTTGAGATCTCTTATCCAGAACATAACCTGCCCTGGAGCAGGTTAGCGGTGGAGTGTAAGTTACTATTTCCTATTTGAGTGGTCAAAATATCACTGAAATCTTATTTGTAATTAAAATTTTTAAAAAAAAATTGTTTTGTTTTTTGTTATCATGGGTTCCATATATTATAATAACAATTTTGGTCTGGACAGTTAATGGTAACGATTGTAAATAGCAGGCAATTCAAAACAATATTATAACAAAATTATGACTTTACAAAAACACATGACATACATAAAACAACATAAATATCATATGATAAATAAAACTATTTAACACATAACATTTTATAATTGTATTTAATATTTTAATTTTCACAAGTTTTGTTACGTTTGTGCTTGAAAATTACTTACTACTATCCTAAATTCGGCTTGTTGTTTAGGCTTATTTTAAGCAGAAAGTATGTGTATTCTGCAAATGTATTTATTGCAACCATATTTTTTTAGTTTTTATAAGTTAAGATGTGTGGAAATTACTTGTGACTGCGGAACTTTTTGGGACGTTTAAAAGTACGCAAAACAATCCCGCACACTGTTATAAAGCACATACAAACAGTATTACTTTAATTTAACACGAATAGTTAGTATGTTACTACCTTTTAAGAGATAACGATATTGGCGCGCGACCAAGTCGAGTCAGCGTAGCTCGCAGCGCCATCTGTTGGCGAAAATAACGACTACACAATTGCCTACTTCTGTATGTTTTTTTTTTTTGCAGTGTATTTCCGGGTTGTTTTGAACCTCTGTATGGTTTGGGCTTTTATCGTCTGGGTTTTTTTTTGCAATGTATTTACGGGTTGTTTTAAATGAGCTGTAAAACGGGGACATTTCCGGGGAGGTCTGGTCACCTTATTCCAAGCAGACGTTAGCTGCGACGTAGATCTAAACAAAAAGGTAAAATGTGAGACTACAGATGTTTTCATATTTTTACAGTAATAATTTGACAGGAGTACAGTGTAATACAAACCTTAATTTCATTCAAGAAGTTTCCCCTCAGGGCATTTTCTCTCAGAACAGGGAAAACAAAATGACCGTTAACAAATGTATCCAGTTTTAACCGGTTTGACACAGACTACCCAACATTGGGTTACATTGACCCGGCGCTGGGTAGGTATGTGAGGGGGTTCTTCATTTGTATTGACAGTAAAATGACCCAGCAGCTGAGTTACAGAAAACCCCAGCACCTGGGAAAAAATATTTAAAATAACCCAAATAAAATGACAAATAAAACATTTTTTATTTATTTTTAATTTTTTTTTAGATATGGATGTATTTAAAGGATTTACGTTCAAATAAAAATGACCCTACTCAACCCTCAAGTGTATGTGACTTTCTTCTTTCTCATGAACACAATCAGAGTTAATAAATATCTTAATAAGTATATATCTTCCAAGCTTTATAATGGCAGTGAAGTAAGTTTGAAGCTCAAAAAAGTGCATCCATCCATTATAAACGTAATCCACACGGCTCCGGGGGGGGGTTAATAAAGGTCTTCTGAAGCGAAGCGATGCATTTGTGTAGGAAAAAAATCCATATTTAAAACTTTATAAAATATATAATAGTAAATATATAATATAGTAAAATATCTAGCTTCCACCAAACTGCCTTCCGTGTTCAACTTACGAAGAAAGTTGTGTTCATCAGAAAGAAGAAAGTAATTTACACCTAGGAATAATGGCTTGAGGGTGAGTAAATCTTGGGGTAAATTTCATTTTAAAGTGAACTAATCCTTTAATTATACAAATGATTAGCCCTATTTGCTCATTCGTATGGTTGGTGATTTGAACAAACTTCTAAATCTAAGTGTTATGCTTTGGCATGTAGGCTAATCATCCCACACTATTTTTTGCTAAGGACGTGACAATACTTCAAATCGTCCAATAATACCTTGTCCAAGCAATCAGGTTTACTTTACCTTATTTTTGCTTGCCAGATAATAAAATAATTGAAAGGGAGACCCGAGCCGCATCTACGGACCATGACATCAGAGACCTGGAGGTGGATTCTTTTATTTTGGACCAGTAAGCAACTGCCCAGCAACCATCCAGAGCACAAAACTGTTCACTTCTAAAAGACAAGAGTGAGTAATGGCTCTTTATTAAACCATTATCTATTTCTCCTGTTTTTCTGTTATTGTATTGGTCAGTATTGACCTTCTGTTCCTATGGTACATTATAGGACCACAAACCTTTATTTCAAGCAAAGTTTTTTTCTTCTTTTAACTTCGGACTTCATGGATCATAAAGTCTTTGCTCTGTTCTCTCAGTGTACAGTATCATCAAGGGCAGACCTGTAATGTGCTCCCGGAGTCTCCCTTCAATTTCACACTCCATTTCCTGTTCAGCCCACAGCCATAAATACCACTGTCTGTGACACCACGGAAAATGAAATTCCATGTTAGCAAAAAATATATATTTTTTGATGTAGAGCCGTAATAAGGAACTGTCCTTAAAGTTCATATTAACTTGCAACTGGAAAGTCCAGTCACCAGACCAAGATTAGTAGAGTGAATCACTTCAAACTGGGTCATTTTACTAAAAACATCAATAGGACAATGACAAAATCTAAGATTTTTTGGTTGCATTATGAAATTACAGTTTTTTACAATCGCTGTGACAATTTTTTCAATACTTTTAACAATTTTACTAAACTCTTAACACAGTTAGCACAACATCTGTCTGTGTAGGCTATACAATTAACACATTTCTTGTTGCTTTTACACAAAATGCATATAGTTAACACAAATTTAAACTTTTACACACAAGCTCAACCAAGACCAAAACAATGGATTTTTACTGCCAAATTTACCAGTGCTTTAACACTGTATGTCAGAACAGATAACACCATGTTCTAAACCTAACCTTATAGGCTAAAGTCAAGGTAAACAGCTGTTTATGTTGTGAATTGAAACACAAATATATCCCCTGTATTTATGCAAATATATAAATCACAGCTGATTCCCATCTGGAAATTGTTCAGGTGTTGATGTTCTTTCAATCACATGACCATATGGTATACAGTAAAAGAGGGCCTCTTTGGGCCGATCTTGTGTGAAAAAGGAACAATATAGAGCAACACAAAGAAAGTAAGAAAAATGCCTGCATGAGGGAGAGGAAGATGAGTACCAGGACAAGGGAGAGGAGTGGGACAAGGGCAAGAGAGAGATTGAGGAGTTAGAATGCATGGTGGCGCTCAAAGAAGGGCCAGAATTAGGGTAACTGATGAAATAAGAGCTACTATTACCATGTCATAAACCACAGGCTATCATACAGAGAGGCTGGTGAACGAGTACAGCCAAATCTCAGCCGGGACACAGTGGCATCCATTATCCAGAATTTTCAAGAAACCAACAGTATAGACAGTGTAGTGTATAAGCGCTTCTCCTACTGCAAAGTGTAAATACTTTTACCATGTATTACAGTGACTGTATGCCTCTGGTCTCTAATATGTAACTGTATTTTGTCTATCTAAGGATTCAACACCTCCCTCAGGGGGCAGAGGAAAGCTCCTGAATGAAGAACAGGAACTTGATATTGTCAACATGGTGATTGCTGATAATGAAATAAAACTGAAGGGCATTCTATAAAGCTACTCTGAGATGGGTCATTCATGTTTTGAAGAAACAAAATTCATGCATTTACTAAACCCAACAAAACAAAAATGTGGAGAGGCTTCAAAAGACACAATCTATGATCAATAATTGTATAAGGGCAGACCTGACACATAAAATAATGCCGTTTCTGTAATTCCATCTGATGTTAGTGTTTTTATGACAGTGTGCTATGATTGACTAAATGTTCCTGTTGGAAGATAACATGTGTTAGGGTTTTGGTAGACATAGTGTATTGTGTTAGTGTATTGTTGTAATATTGCTCCAAATTAGTGATGGAGTTTAGTTTACAATGTGTGATTTTGAGCATGAAATTAACCGTTTTGGCAATTGGTTGTTGTAGGTGTGTTGGTGTGTTAAGAGTTTCGGAAAATTGTTAAAAGTATTGAAAAAAATTGTCATAGCAATTGTAAAAAACTGTAATTTTTGAAAAAAAAATCTATGTATTTTAATTAATGTAATGCAATAAGAATGTTCATTTAATAAATTGCATTTCAAAATAATTATATATCATAAGAGAATTTGTTCTTAAATTTATGCTGATAAAAACATTGTGTTGCAGTCATTTTTAATGAGAATCTAAAGTGAATCACCATTAAAAATAATGGAATAAAAATGAGTAATTGGGTGGCAAATGGCCTTATTTGTCATGATATACCTTAATGATCCTTTAAATAGGCTTGAGTTTCTATAAGTTAAATATTTGTAATGTTAAATGTCTTTATGTGGTGAAATGTGAAGGGATT
The DNA here is from genome assembly GCA_039654625.1 of Rhinogobio ventralis. Taxonomy (NCBI): domain Eukaryota; kingdom Metazoa; phylum Chordata; class Actinopteri; order Cypriniformes; family Gobionidae; genus Rhinogobio; species Rhinogobio ventralis. The sequence goes on along the minus strand of CM077205.1, from coordinate 35,983,738 downwards.
CACTCACTAACATTGGAGGAAGATGCTGCTATGCTTATGAACCATAGCATAAAGAGGACAAAGAGGCATGAAATTAGATAACAGATCAGATTGCTGTTTAGACCAAATGTGATAAGCAAGCACACAACTTCTTTATAAAGTTGAGGGGGTTTTAACATCTCCGAGCTTTTATTCTTAAAGTAGTTATCATACAGTCCAATCTCCACTGGTTTAATAACCTGTCAGACAGAGTTACTGCAGTGCTAGAATGACACTATTCTGGGATTGTGCATGGCAGAGCGGGACAGCGAGAGGGGGGAAGACCCCAGCTTGCGGGAGAGCTTTAGGAGGACACATATGCTTGTGTGCACAAACACACAAATAACATGCCTCAGCGACTGGCACCCCTGGTGAGATGTGCAGTGGCTCAGCTGTTTCATTCAAGCAGTGGAGTAGTATCTTATTATCACACATACACATAACCACTGGGAATACATCTGCTGAGGCCTCTCATCTAGATCCTTATGCCATTTAATGTTAGAGGATACCTATTTCTGTACATTAAATAGCATAAATACTTTCTGCTTCCCTAAAGTTATTTTTACTACATGTAGGTTTTAGGGTATTTTCGGTGAATGCTAAGTTGTTGCTTGGGTGTTTTGTGTGCTCAATATGTTAATGGGTGGTTGCTGGGGAGCTCTGGGTGGTCACTATAGGGTATTACAAGGTGGTTGCTAGGGTATTCTGAGTGAAAACTAAGGTGTTGGTAGGTTGTTCTGGGTGGTCATTAGGGTGTTGCTAGGTGGTTGTTTAAGGCCCCAATATATACACTTTTTTTTTTTCATTCTTCGCTTAGGGGTAAAAAGAATTTTGAAATATGTGACCAGCAGTATAAAGTGCAACAGTCGGGTTCCAGAAATCTTAATTTTAAAAACATTCATTTTACCCATAGGGAAATTATTTTTGAACAATAACTTTTAAACCTTTAATGAAAGCCTTACTGTGAGCTAAGAGATCCCTAGTGAAAAACTACATTACCCATAATGCTATATAGAAAATTACACCAATCAGTGAGTCGAAAAAAGCAGCATGCGCCAAAATAGCTCTTTAGCTCTGCCCACTCCCATGAAGCACTGTGAATGATGTTATCAAGTCTAAGCTCTCAAAATGCTTAAATATTTGTATATATGCATATTATAAATAAACTTAAAATATATTTTTATATACAGTATATAATCAACATTTGTAGATGAGAAGGTTTATATTTCTCCATCGTTTTTAATTCGATTATGCTGTTCGCAATGCTTCATGGGATCACTTAAGCCGTTATGTACACAGTCTTTTACCTTTTGTCAGATTTTCAACTTTTTTTGCTTCAAATCAAAGTTTTTAATGCTATGATTCACCTTGAGTTGGTTAGCTTGGTTCATGGGTTATAACTCTTTAACAAAGATTTTTAATGGAAATAATACTTCTGGAACCAGCGCTGCTGAAAAAGGGTGCGGGCACTGTTGCACTCTATACTGTTAGACATCCCGACGCTGCTGAGAGCAGTGTTTAGAGGAATATGTAAATATGTGCTGCGTGCTTTCTTCTCAATAACAAAGTAACATGCAACAAAAATGCAATGCATATGTCCGACCTTGACGGACTGAACAGAAGAAATAAACCGGAGAAGATTTCCACATCAAAGAAGGCAGAGCCTCAGAGCACACCTACCTGTTATGTAATCACCACGGACCAATGGTAGATTGAAGGTGTTTACCAGCCGAAGACATTTTTTCCAGAAAGTTCGCTCTGGCATTTCGAATGCTTCGTTCTGGCCTGAATTTATTTTGTTGCTTTGGTATGTGATTGCTAGGGCGTTTTGGGTGGTCACGGTAGGGTGTCGCTAAGTGTTTGCTGTGGTATGTGGTATGTTACCTTATCAAGAAGTTCAGTTTAGTTGAAGAAATCAAATGAATTCAAATTAATGATGCAGCATAAAGTGATGTGAAATAGTAATATTGTGTACATAAAAATATGTTCTCTGTTTTATGTAAAATACAGAGTGATCATGCAGCTCTGAGGCTCTGTTGTTCTGGCGAAATCCCAACCATATGGGACCGCTGTAGCTCTGAAACTAGCGACTCACTTTGTGACTCTTCAGGGGCCAAACACTACTCCGTTGCACTCTAGTATTTGAGAAAATAAGTATTTAGTGTTCTACATTTGTCTAATTCTTCTTTTCAAGCTCAGATGTTCAAATAGTGTTTAAGAGGGATGTGGAAAGATTGTTTGGATTACTGTCTGTAATGGAAGAGGCTCAATTGTGACTTAAAGTTCAGCTCTGTTGTAAAGATTTGCTGCCCCACCTACACCCTGTATGACCTGGATCATTATAACTTCAGGTTTGTGATTAATAAAAAAAAAAAAAAAGAGATAACGTAGTGTTTTAGGTTAAGTCCCAAAAAGTATTTGGACACTTAAACCACACTTAAAAAGTCTGAATGTCATTGCATTAAGCTCGGGACACACTAAGCCGACGTCAAACAGCTAGCAGCGACGAAAGCTGACTGTGTTGTGGCCAAAAAGCTGCACTTGAACACACCAAAAGGACTAAAGGAGACTGTCACTTAGCACGTGAGTTCTGCGTCTGCATGCAAGTAAATATCTGTCTATATTAGCAGGTATCAATAGTCTATTTTCGTCATTCAAAAAGGGAAACCGAAACTAGGACTAGGATATACAAACCGTAAATAAAGCAGCGCTTGCTTACCATTTTGAACATAAATCACGCTGATCACTTTCTTCATTCCAGTCGGCTCATGTTATTATGAAAACATTCGTAGAATTCGAATGCTCAGGTAAGATAGCGTAAAATTAGAACAGCCTTCTGTCTGTGCCGTCTTGACTTCTTTGCTCACTTTCATCACATTTGCTTTTATTCTCGTGCGCTGACTCATTCGCTAAGCTGAACAACCAATCAGAGTTCTCTCTCTCACCGCTGGCTCAATGCTAATTGAACATGACCCGACAGCATCCGACTAGAATTCAATGTTTTTTGAAGGGGTCCTATTATGCCCTTTTATGAGGTCTTGATTTAGTTTTTGGGGTGTGCTAGAATATGCTTTCATGCTTGATTGTTCAAAAAACACATTATTTTTCACGTATTTTACATTATTACAGCACCTCTCTCTCAAGTCTGGCTCGAACATGCCGATATCGACAAAGCCCCTCTGTCCAAAATTTCTAAATGTGCTGTGATTGGTTAGCTGGCCCAGTGTGTTGTGATTGGCACTGCTTAGCGCGTTCGGGAAATGTCCCGTCTCTCCATAACCTCTCTAGTGTAAATATTAATGATGGCGTCAATTTCAAAAGATACAGAAAACAAGCTGTTCTCCATAAATATGCAGCACACAGATAAACGTTTGGGTTTTAATGTTAAGGAAGTGTTTAAAATAAATTTTAAAGCCTCAGGAAGGTCAAACAAATGAGTTTTGGAAACGGGGTGGCAACACTGTCTTTTCTAATGCAGCTAAACCAGGCCTTGTTCCCTTTTTTGCGTATTCTGTAGGCGGGGATTATTTAAATGAGTAACATTATGACTTCATAAGATCTGGAAAAATCGCATTGTAGTTCAAACAAGCTGTTCGTTGTAGTGCTTGGAAAGTGGATTCTGTTAAATAAAATATCTCCTTTCGGAGTGGACTTTGAGCTTTGTAACCTTGCAGATCTTTTTTATGCTCAAACAGCAACGTGACACACTAACTAAAGTTAAAAAACTTTCTCCTAAAGTTCACACGGCTGTCCTAGCAGGGTAACCACAGGTGTAGATCATCACATTTAGGCCTACTATGAACATGAGCTGAACATGATTTCACCAGGTACAGCATGTTCAACGTCTTTGTTGATCCTGGATCAACATTCCAATCAACCAAGGTTTGAGTGACAAGTTTACAGTTCATGTCAAGTTTAGGCCAAGTAAGCCAGGGTTAGGTACTCTTGCATTAGTGTTATTCACCTATCATTTCCCTCTGATTTTAGGGATAACTTATAGGAAGGGTTAGGGATAGGGTAAGGACAGAAATGTTGTTCCAGGATCAACAAAATATGAACATGTCTTGCTTGGCAAAATCACGGTGACCATGGTGATACACTAACGTTTGATAACCAGAAAGTGTCTTCATCTATTATTTTATCATGGAAAACCTAACAAACATTTTTTTGTTAAATGTTTTGCATATAGTGTGTACGGTTTGATATTTTGTTATCTAACACAGTGACCTTCACACATTTTTAAGTGTGGCTTTTTTAGAGCACTGTATATGAACGTACTTCAGCATCATGACTCCATCACATCATATAGGCAATATATGACAAATTTATATAATATCTGACTATTTATATGGTCAAAGAGCAAGAAAGATTTAGTTTTCACACAGTTCTCACAACAACAGCTAAACTGTAAATACATGATGGACACCATAAAACAGCTTGATTAATATCTGCCAGATAGCAGAGGGCAGTAGTTTCACAGATGATCAGCTCATGTCCAACAGTTCAACAGTTCAGTTCTCTTCATATTGCTTTCTTCTTATTTAGTGGGAACCTGCAGAATTTACCCCCCAAAAGGCCACTTCTAGAGTATTGCGGCTCACTGTGATTCAGCCAGACGTAAATGGGAAGTGGCAGTAGAGATATGCAGGCGTCTTCTGTGTTGTTTGAAGGTGAGTTCACTTCTGTTTTGGTAGCAGAAAGGTTAACGGCCTCCGTTTCTATTGGTCATCGGTCCCAGGCACTGCGTGGATCTCCCCTGATGCCTGCAGAAACAACAGCAACGTATTACGCTGCTGGAATGTGACAGATGAAATGAGGCAGTTTATTCACACGCTCAAGTGAGAGGGAAACACATCTTTCAGGATGAAAGTCTTTTATTATACCGCCTACTTGAGCACAGCTCTGCATTTTAAATGTCTCTCTGTCAGGATTCTCTGACTCTCCCTTTCAGTCGACCTCTGTCTCTGGCTAATTAATGAACTGAAGCAGACGCAGGACCTCCGGTGACAATGATAGAACAGTTATATCACTCGAGAGCAAATGCGAGATGACTAGAGGAGATTATTAGCACATTATGAGTGCGAACACCTAAAATGAATACAGCGGCAAATTGCTCCAGTAACCCAACAACGCCAAAAGCTTTAAGAATCAAGGCAGAATTACAAGCATAAATGAAAAAAATCTGCTCTATTTAATGGAACCTTCAGGGTGAAGTAAACAAAAACTTAGTGTACTCATAATTATCTATAAAAGGGTATCAATTTATACACCTGGAGGGCGTAATTGTGCCGGAACAGGTCGGATATGGATCCATCACCTCCGCAATTTGATCCGCCACTTAATTGAGTGAATTCCTCTGAAAGGCATTTACAGTAGGCAATGACCTGTGCATGATTCATGAAAGCTTTAAATAATAATGTTTGATGTCACTAACTTGCAATAATTATGTATAATTTGTTAATTATGCATAAGCATACACAAGCACGGCTGAGTTTGATGCACCACGACTCGCCAACGGAGTATGTGTAGTCTTAATTGCTAGCAAAATAAACTTATTAACACATTAATTTACTCTAATGTAAGATATTAAAATCATCACATCAACACAACATGCACAACTACATCAGAGCAATATTTGGGGTTGGTAATATTTTTTTTAAAATGTTTTTGAAACATGTCTCTTATGCTCACCAAGGCTGCATTTATTCGATCAATAATTATTAAAAACAGTAGTATTCTAAAATATTATTATGCAATTTAACCTTTTTTTCTGTTTGTATATTAAAATGTAATTTATTTTTGATGGCAAAGCTATATTTTCTGCATCATTACTCCAGTCTTCAGTGTCACATGATCCTTCAGAAAATCTTTCTAATATGCTATTATCAATGTTGAAAACATTTATTCTGTTGTGATGAATAGAAAAGAACAGTATTTATTTAAAAATGGAAATCTTTTATAATATTATAAATGTCTTTACTGTCACTTTTGATCAATTTAATGCCTCCTTTCTGAATAAAGGTATTCATTTATTTAAAAAATTATCTTGGTAGTGTATATCATATACATACTGTTCATGTTATGCTTGAATACAAAGAAAATATGAGACTGACATCCTCCATAGTTTGACATATCCACATAGTTTTTTTTTTTATAATGCCAGTAATGCAATAATAGCTTTTTTTTATTCATAGCCAGGAAATCTGGAATGGTATCTGAAAACGCTGTTGAAAAAAAAAACAGCGTATGGTTTGAGCTGGTTTATGCTGGTCCTTTGTTGGTCATAAGCTGGTCCTGAGCTGGTTAAAAGCTGGTCCTGAGCTGGAGCTAGTTTCTTAGGACCAGCACTTGACCAGCTTAAACCAGCTCATGACCAACTAAGGACCAGCATAAATCAGCTCAAACTAGCTGCCATGCTTCAAAACATACCTAACAGCATATGCTGATTTTTTCAACAGGGAAGGACTCAAGAATTTGGATTTAAACTTACATTGGCCTCAGGTCTGACGAGTCCAGTTCGTATAACAGTAGGAAAGCCTTCATTTTAGCACATCTGAGATATGTTTCATTTAAGTGACCGTATATTAACCAAGTTTTTTCAGGGCATTTCATCTGCAAATCAATACCACGCATAGTACATTCCATTCACCACAAAACAATCGCATACCAAATAATCCATTTGTTGTTTTCCATAACAAAAATGTCAATATAACAGCATCCAGACAGACAGAAATAATAATATGCCCTGTATATTTAATATCAGTTGCCATGTACTATATTAGTTCTGAAATAAAATAAATTAATACTTTTCTTTCAGTAAGGATGCATTAAATGAATCAAAAGTGACGTTATAAAATATTGATATTTCAAATAAATGCTTTTTTTTTTAAAAACTTTCTATTCAACAAACAAACAGAAAAACTGTTTTTAACAATGTTAGTAATAATCAGAAATGTTTCTTGAGCAGCAAATCATCATATTAGAATGATTTCTGAAGGATCATGTGCCTGAAGACTGGAGTAATGATGCTGAAAATTTAGCTTTGCATCACAGGAATCATTTACATTTTAAAATACAAAACAGTTCATTTAAATTGTGATGATAGTTTTAATATTTCTGATAAATAATAAAGAGACTTCTTTCAAAAACATGAAAAAATCGTAGTGTACACAGTAAGGATATAGATGCATTAAATGCTGCAGTTTCTTTTGTTTTAACAGCATATGTGAACAATTAGGGTTACACAATTATACTAAGAATAAAATAATAAAACACCCTAATAATATTGTACAGCAAAAAATACCCAGAAAAAAATGCAAGCTCTTTACCTTCTGAATCCTGTTGCCTTCATTGTTTTGGAGTACGTCACAAGAGAGTTTCACTGTCTTATTAGTCTAATATCTGTCATTGGCAAACTCCAGAATTCCAGTGGACAGACTTCCATGTTGTTTCCTAGGGGGGGAAAAAACACACACAATAAGGAAGTTAACTTTATTGAAGAAGGATTAAACATTGTTATCAGCACCTTTTAGGAAAGAGTTAATGGACTTCTGAGTATTAGGATGTCAACGTGAGTTTTGAGATGTGTAATGCAAGCCACAACACCTCAGACTGCAAGCTTCAGTGTTAACGCCTTGAGGATAACAGCTAGCAAAAGTGAGAGTCGGTGCTGGCACCAAACTAACACACATAACACTCTATAATAAGAATTCATCATAGACGAGCCCTTCCTAGTCACAGGGATGCTTGAACGTTTCAGAGAGACAGAGGACAGAGTATGGAGAGAACATTGTCATTTTGTCCACATTAGATAAAAGCTTTCGGTGAGGAAAACAAACAAAACAAGTTGTATTCCAAATACCACTGTTGCCAGATATTTAATTGTATGTTAAATTCATGTATGTTTTTCTTTTATGTTAAAGGTTTGCACAGGAATACTTTGTCAACTGAGCAGTGATTGTTCTGTTGCATGGACACGCCACTTGATGGCAGCACTGAGCAACAAGTCAGCAAGTACCTTTGATTCATACCAGTCAAAAAACAACAACATATAGCTGGTGTTAAGAAACTGTAAAAGTAATTAGATTAAAATTGGCTCAAGAAAGATACATTGAGCAATAAACTACATGTGTAGTTGTTTTCTTTATGAATGTAATAACAGTCATGCTTGTCTTCTGTTGCTGCGCTAATTCTAGGTAGTGTGAAATGACAACAGGGCGCACAGCGCAGATGACTGTGACGGAAGCACACAGGTCTACAGGTTGAGAATGATTCTTTCTGACTGAGCGCTTGGAACGTGTCTGGCGGACTGCCGTGCGTCCTCTAACACCCGTCAACGGGAGTGTCAGCGTGAAACCTCCGGTAATCAGCTCACGCTGCACCTTGCGTCCTGTTTTCTCCACAGGAGAACGAAATAGGGAACGCCTGAGTGAGCCCATAACCTATACAGAACCACGCTTTGACAGCTACAAAGGAAAAGCACCCGAGCCACGGGCGACGACAATAACAATCCACCACAACCTACATCGCGCACTGGAGCCATGCATGCCATTTGCATGCACAGCATTTCGTGCTTTTCATCTGTCTGTCTTGCCAATATCAATCGCTATCCACAGCAACACATTCAGTCATTTGTTAAAGATGAATAAATGGAAACATGTGGCAGCGCATCAGCTCTCGATGGTTTGCAAACCCAAGGTTATGCAAATTATTAGCAGAATCTCGTTTACATCATTGCAAAATAATTCAAAAGGATTCAGATCCTTTTCTGATCACAATTCTCGCGCTCTGTTTTGCCAGTCAGGCTTTGTGAACCATCTGGAGCGTTGCTCTGACAACGGGGAGGATGTCATGGTAACATTAATGGGGGTTACCCAGGAAACTGTAGTCGCCATGGAGACTGCATCACAAGGCGGACTCAAGGCGTGATCCCTCAGTCTTTCAGTCTCTGATCTCGTAGTCTCCCATTCCATTGAGGTGATGAGTCCTACAGCTTTACATCCAAGCCACATCTTCAGCTGCTTCTTTTCTTTCATAATTCAAAACCACTGTGACTTCTCACTTTGAGGGAAATCGTACTATTTTTAGGCTAGACGTGATTTGAGTTTTACATAATCTGGAGATGACTACGTCTTTGCACACCGAATAACGTGATCACAAAATAAAGATCTATTTCCTTTCATTCAGAATTGACCAATTTCATTTGGTACAGGCAAGTCACACATAGCTTTGATTACATTATTAATAAAACAGAGTTTAAATGGAGTCTGCACTGGGCGATTCTTCAATTAGGGGCACTTTTTGACTACTTTTTGAAAACAGACTTTAATCTACGTTAATCTATGCTATTTATCGTGGAATAAAGATCACATGGCCTTGATAAACTTGAGAAAAAAGTTTGTCAGTTATAAGCCAATTAACCTCATTTAAAAATATACAATAAATGGATTGTTTCAGAATTAAAATAATGTTTACACCTAATATAAATCTACTCATGATTTCTTCTTAACTCTTAAAATGAATGATATTCTGTCACATATTATCATAACCAAGTAGAAACATTTTTTTTTGGAAAGATTAAAAATATTCTGTAATGACAGTATTGGGGACAGCAATTCTTTTTTATAAAACAAATTCTTATTTTACACTTAAATAGCAAATGAATGAAATATATGGTTTATTTTAAGTTACATTTAATATACATTTATGGTATAAAAGAAATTAAAGAGTCAAGGTAGAGACAATTCTGCAACAAGTGCAACAGTGCCCGTCCCCTTTTTCAGCAGCGCTGGTTCCGGAAGCATTTTTTCCATAAATTTTTCCCATAGGGATTTGTTAAAGAGTTATAAGCCATGAACCAAGAGAACTAGCTCAAGGTGAATCATAACAATACAAACTTTGATTTGAAGCAAAAAAAAATTTGAGAAAAGGTACAAGACCGTGTACTTAACGAAATGTTGAATATATATATAGTATATATACAATATATTTTAAGTTTATTGCAAAATAGGCATATATATACAAACATTTGTGTCTTTTGAGTGTAGGGAGACTGACTCCATTACGTCATTAATAGTGCTTCATGGGAGTGGGCGGAGCTTAAGAGCTATTTTGGAGTGTGTTGCTAATTTTCACCAGGAATTCTGGCGTTAAACACAATTATCTTTAAAAATAAGCTGAAATAACACGGGCTGGCAGCTTCAGCAGAAGCAAATACCATGGATTAACAACCTCCTAGTTTACAGTCTTTAAAGGTTATCGTTCAAATTTCCTTATGGAGGAAATTAACGTTTTTTCTTCCGGAACATGTTGCACTCTAATAAAGAGACACATTAAAATCTATTTTAATCTATTCATTAAAACAAGGATAGGATTTTAGGATTCGTTGATTTTTTTTTTATAAAAGCATTTTTCTTTAAAATCAACCTAAGTGACAGAAAAGTTCCCCTAATTGAATCACCCATATATTCAACAAAATACATATGATCAACACAGCATTATCTTCAGTTTGTTCACATTAACAGCGACACATATTCGGTTGTTTCACTTTGCCACAAAACGTAAGATATTGCGAATACTAACGTATTATGATGATTATATGTTAACACTGATAACAAACGCAGACTTACGAGCACAATATATGCAGCAGAGTGGTGCTTCTTTTTAGTCCCTGACCTGAACCTTATCCTTTGTGCTGTAGACAAATGCAACATGTGAATCGGAGTTTGGCACCTTTCTACCAAAAAAGCGCCCTGATTTACTTCAGTGTAATATGCTGGCTTGTCTATAACATGTAGGGTACAACGGATCTAAAGGCCCTCTGGGGTAAAAGGCCCTGTGATTTATTTACTTACTCCCAAAACACTGAATAGCAACAAAAACAACCACAGTACTTTCTGCTAAATAGCACTGCTAAATTGTCCTGATCCAAGAGGTGTGCAATGACAACAGACTTAATGTTTTTTTTCCAGATTTAAGTAGCTAATAGAAATCTTTAGAATTATTACATATCTCATGATAAATCTTAGGATTTTAGGTTTTGTTGAAGGTGATTTTAATCTATAGTTTTTCAGTACCTGTTGAATAAGTGTAATCTAACCAAAAACTGTTTTGTAATTGGGTGGGAATAGTTTTAATTTTGTGAAAAGAGGGCTGATATTAATTGCTCCAGTCACAATGTGAAATATAACTGTGCTTATATTGTAGCTCCATGAAATGCCAAAAGTGAGTAAATAAACTAAAAATAGCTACATGGGTCGCTGAAGTGGTAATTTTGAAAAAGTATGTACTTAAATGTCACTCTAAAATAGTGCTGTCAAATCAATTAATCGCATCTAACATAAAAGTTTGTAAATATACTGTATACTTACATTGTTTTAACCCAATTTTGGGTCAAATATGGACGAACCTAACCGTTGGGTTAAATTGTTTATTTGATCTGATTTTGGGTTGAAACAACCCGGCATTTTTTTGAGTGTATATATTTACAAACTTTTATGTTAGATGTGATTAATCGTGATTAATCGATTTGACATCACTATATCAAAACATGCCCTTTAAATCAAAACATACTACTTCTTGCGTTTACTTTATACTAATTATGATTCTCCAATTTTCAGTAAAAAAAATAGTTTTTTCAACTGTCATATACTTTGGGACTAGAACAAAAAATCACATTTTCCCTTTAAAGGGGGGCTTTTAGCCCCGTCGTACCCTAATAACACGGCACCTTACATTTGCAGTGGTGCCATCATGATGATTGTTGTAAGACTGTCTGGCACTGCACATGATTTACACGTCTGTGAATATCTTTTTAATATTCACACAGTTTTGATTGTTCTGGTTGGAGTAGTTTGGCTGTTTGAAAGCACTGTTTATTCCTTCCTCTATGACCATATATTCCGATTTACTGAGGGAGGATGTGCTCTGTGTCCGTTTAAGATCTTCTGTGGAGTTGAGATGCTGACAGCTGCCAACGTGGAGATATTGTGCGTGCTCTTCCCCATCAGTCTCCCGGTGATAAAAGTAATTGAAATTGGACACAATGACAGGTACGGGCAGCGCAATGGTCAATACGCCAGCGATGGCGCACAAAGAGCCCACAATTTTGCCTCCTATGGTTACTGGATGCATGTCTCCATAGCCGACAGTGGTCATGGTAACCACAGCCCACCAAAAAGCATCAGGGATGCTGCTGAAACTCGAGGAAGGGTCGTCAGCCTCCGCGAAGTAGACGGCGCTGGAAAACAAGATGACCCCGATGAAGAGGAAGAAGATGAGGAGTCCCAGCTCCCTCATACTGGCTTTTAGGGTCTGGCCGAGAATCTGGAGGCCTTTGGAGTGGCGCGAGAGCTTGAAGATGCGAAAGACCCTCACCAGACGGATCACGCGGAGGATGGCGAGCGACATGGCTTGCTGACCGTTGCCTTGCCTCTCGGCCAGCTCTGTCCCCAGAGTGATAAAGTAAGGAATAATAGCCACGATATCAATAATATTCATGATGTTTTTGGAAAAAGTAGCCTTGCTGGGGCACGCGAAGAATCGCACGAGCAGTTCGAAAGAGAACCAGATTATGCAAAGGGTCTCAATCACAAAGAAAGGGTCTGTGAAAGTGCTGGACACAAAAGGGCCAGTGCCATTTACAATAGGCGAGACAGTAATTGGGTCCTTGTCATCCCTAAACTCGGGCAGGGTCTCCAAACAGAAGATAACAATAGAAATCAAAATGACCAAAACAGACACAATAGCAATGCCCCTCGCAGGACCAGAGCTCTCTGGGTACTCAAACAAAAGCCAAACCTGTCTCTGAAATTCGTGGTTTGGCAAAGGTCGCTCTTCCTCTTTGATAAATCCCTCGTCCTCGCGAAATTTCTCCATGGCTTCCTCGCCAAGTTGATAAAAGCGAATTTCCTCCGAGAAGATGTCAATGGGAACATTCACGGGTCTCCGAATACGCCCCCCTGATTGATAGTAGTACAGGATGGCATCGAAGCTCGGTCGGTTCCTGTCAAAGAAATACTCGTTTCTGAGCGGGTCAAAGTAGCGCATCCTCTTTTTCGGGTCCCCGAGCAACGTGTCCGGGAACTGGTTAAAAGTTTTCAGCTGGGTCTCGAAGCGCAGTCCCGAGATGTTGATGACCACTCGCTCGCAGCACTCGTGGTCCGGCTCGTATCGATCCAGCGACAGGTGACTGGGCAGCGCCGCGGTTTCCTCCAGCATGTTATCGCACGCGACCACTGTCATGATGTCTTTCTCCGTCTCCGCGTACCCGTGGTTGTCTGCGTTGTTCCCTCTGTGGCTGGCTGAGGGTGAGTCAATGAGGTTGTAGTGGTCATCCATACAGGTGAGGAGACGGAGCGGCAGAGGGCGACCCGCCTCCCCTACCTAACATCGGGTGAATTGAGGGTTTCTTTGTCGCGCGCTCTCTTTTGCTTCTTAACACACTGTCGCCGCCCCACGGAGCTTTATAAACACATGTCTACTCCCGCCCACGGCGAACATATGCCTGACACATTTCCACCACTCGCCCAATCGGAGCGCAACAAGAAAAGATAGTCGATTCTCGGCGCGCGCGCGCCACTGTGTTGTGCCTTGCGCGCGCGGCGCAAATCATTCACATAAAGTCTACAAAACACGACTCAAGATTAAATAATTGACACAATACCAAAGACTACCCTCCAGTACTCTAACATCTAACATTAGCCTATATAGTTATAAATCTCGTTTTCCATTCGCTTCTAAACATAGGCTAACTGTTGCAATGGTTACTTTCTCAGGCGAGCGCGCCTTTCCGAGTTTATTTAGTTCGATATGGTACACTGCAGAACTGCCATTATCACTTGCAAATGGCAAATACAATAATTACAAATGTAAAAAGTCTTGAAACTAATTGTCTCAGAATCTTAAATTGGTTTAAAAACTGATCCCGTCTTCGTAGAATTCTCACAAACGTGTACGCTGTCACGATAAAATGCCATGCATTGTTTACAAAAGGAAGAGTGTGTTAAAATGATGTCATAATATTTGTTTAAACGACGTAAGTGTCCTTGTTTTACCATTTTGCAAAAATAGCTTAGCGTAAACCATTACTTCGCGTTTTTATACATTATGCTGGTTAGTACTTAACGCATGAATTATTGTCTTGTGGCTGAGAAAAGCTTTGATTGGCTGAACATTTCAATGAAGACAAAGGAGCTCTCCATGGTACTGAAGATGTGCGCGCGCCTCAGCGAGCATGTGAGGGAGAGAAAACATGACTGACGTGTATCTGCTGAAGGAATAAGAAAGGAATTAGGTATAAACCGCGATGGGTTTTTTTCTTCTTCAAATTATGAAGGCGATCAGAGTACAGTGATTTTTTTTCATCAATAGAGTAGTTGTATTATTAGTCTACTATGATTAACTATTAAAGGGATAGTTCACCCAAAAATGAAAATTACCCCATGATTTACTCACCCTCAAGTCATCCTAGGTGTATAAGACATTCTTCTTTCAGGACAAAAAAAAAGTCCTGGCTAATCCAAGCTTTATAATGGCAGCTCAAAATTTGAAGCCCCAAAAGGTGCATCCATCCATTATAAAAGTAATCCACACGGCTCCAGGGGGTTAATAAAGGCCTTCTGAAGCGGAGCGATGTGTTTGTGTAAGAAATATCTACATTTAAAATATCTAGCTTCTGCCTTCTGTATTCAACTTACGAAAAAAGAGTAACCGGCTTATGGCTTAACCGTATGACGTCGTAAGCGTTTTGAACCGGGAGAGGCGTTTCTTCGTAAGTATATACTCCTAGGATGGCTTGAGGGGGAGTAAATCATGGGGTAATTTTCATTTTTGGGAGAACTATCCCTTTAAACCAGACACAAACACACACAACAAACAAACAAACAATAAATCATGGCATAGTATGAATAATACAGTGTACAAATACAAACAAATTCTAAACTTTCTCAACAAAGGCTCTTTATTTCTGCTTATATGCCTCTTGTTGTGTTCAGTAGAGCAACCTTCACTGCAAAATCAATAAAAGCACATTTATACAGAAAAATCTTTTTGCAAGGACATAGATAAATCCTCCAAACAGTACTAAATTTGCTTTTTTTCAGATTTAAGAAGAATGATGTTGTGAGCCTTGATGTGTCCCTTGCACTCAATCTTAACTTCACTGAGCGGTTTTACACACAGGGAGGAGAGGGTGAGTAGTACTCTCTTCATATTCAGCCTTCACCATCGTCACAAAGCTGTTAAGATGGCAGCTCTCTCCTACACCAACAACTCCCCAATCTCGCCTTCTCTCTTTATCACATTCAAGCACGGACTGGTCCTCAACTCAAGAGGGAACTTGTGTCCGTAATTATATTTATGTATGTGTGTCCTCATTCCTGAGCTCATGTTAAGCAATCCCCATATCTGATAATGGAATCCGTTCTCCATTGTGATCTGTAGCTGGTGTCTGTCATGACTGCACAAGCAGGAATTGGCTAGCCATAGATTAAACATGTTATTTGCACAGCATGAGCCATCAAGAGAGCACAGGGGTGATTCATCTTTGTAAAAGAAGAGCTCAGAGTAATTAAATATGCATGAGCATTTTTGGTCATGCCCTTTGTATGAGCCTGCAAATAGTAATGCATTATTAATCTGAATTTAAATTAAGGGAAACTATTCTTTGAATGACTGGTCTGATGGCTTTACAGATGAATTCCTGCACACTAAGCGCAGCAGGAAATACGACAGAACTGTGAGGGAAATAAAATACTAGACTACAGTGTCTAGACTGTCCAGCAAATATTAGCTTGGTGACATGTAAGGCCTCTGTGCCACTAATTTGAAACTCGCTGGTGAGCAAAAGCAGAAATCAATAGGGGTTTAGGGTCACTGATCAGGAACCTACCGCCAGTGAACGCGTAAGCTGTAGATCATTACACGTTCACATTGGTCAAGGTCGGTGCAGGATAGTAGAAATATTTCCTGGACAGCCAATAGTCAGAGACAGACATTCAACAGATATCCACACAGATCATTTGCCATTCTTTTAATATTAGACCTGTTTTTTTTTTTTAACTATTACGGCTGTGATTCTCAAAGGCTGGTCAGTTATCATCTACACTATTAAAGTGCCCCATTATGGTTTTTCGAATATTCCCTTTCATGCAGCGTGTAATATAGCTGTTTGTAAAAACGGTCTGCAAAGTTGTAAAGTCGAAAGTGCACAATAAACAAAGTTACTGTCTCCCAAAAGAAAGAATCGACTCTGAACCGCCTTAACGAGTCGTTTGTATTTCGAATCCCACTGTGTGCCGGTTCTACATAACTAGAAAAGACATTTGCATAATGCCCGCCTATGTTGTACGTCATTTTGCTGACGACTGCTTCTCAAATCTCTGAGTTTAACGCGGGATTCGCAAAACGCTTGCTCTTGAAAGATGGGTGAGTACCAGTTTATTTGGACCAGCTCCTCAGAATCACAACCTGCAAGTATGAATAATTATTGATGAATATGTTTTCTACCATGTGTTCAAAATACATAGTTTTGTATTTGTATTAGGTAATATACACGATCAGGCAAAACATTAAGACCTAATATTGTGTTGGTCCCTGATCCATCGAAGCATGAACTAGACACTAGACCACTGAAGGTGTGCTGTGGTATCTGGCACCAAGTTGTTAGCAGAAAATCCTTTAAGTCCTGTAAGTTGCGAGGTGGGGCCTCCATGGATCGGACTTGTTTGTTCAGCACATCCCACAGATGCTCGATTGGATTGAGATCTGGGGAATTTGGAGGCCAAGTCAACACCTCAAACTCGTTGTGCTCCTCAAACCATTCCTGAATCATTTTTGCTTTGTGGCAGGACACATTATCCTGCTGAAAGAGGCCACAGCCACCAGGGAATATTGTTTTACAAACTTTAATGTTATATCAGTCATTCACGTTAGTGCTGGGCTAACGTATACGCTGTTGATACAGTTCCCGCATGTGCACCGCAATAAATTAGAAATATATACATGGGTTTGTTGATGGACGTACACTTGTTAATGCTGATGGTGAGGAATTACAGTTGAAACATCTCATAATGTGCCTCAAAATGAGTAGCGTATCACTGAGAAACGTCCTGCTCAAGTCGTCCTTGCTATGGAGGTTCGGGTTGAATAACTAGTTCTTCCAATGTTTCATCATCAGACTCACGCTTGGATTGAAATGGTAAAATCAACGTCATCTTTACAATGGGTACAATTGCTGAGGACTAAGGAAGCCTCAAAATATTGTGATGTGCAATGTATATTATAAGGAAATGAAAGTGTTTTTTGACCTTTGATGCATGTAAACCTGTTGTAGGAGACCTCCAAAACAAAATTAGAAGGCTTTAAAATAGCATAATAGGGGCACTTTAAAAATAAAGGTTCCAAAAGTGTGTTTTCGCAGCAATGCCATAGAAGAAAATTGGTTCCCCAAATTAACCTTCCAGTGAGCAGTTCTTAAAAGAACCAATTTTCTTACTGTGAAGAACATTTGAATGATCTAAAGAATCTTTTTTCACTATAAAGAACCTTTTTTTACAGTGGAAAGTTTCCATGGATTTTTTTTTAGCCTCTTCATGGAACCATCTGTGTCAAAAAAAGAAACTTTAAACTTTAAGAGTGTAGGTATGGAAATTAAAAAAAAGAGGCTTATGCCAGGCTGATTGGCATATTGTCTTGAATTATTGTTTTTTATGTATATTTACTGCATTTATATTGGTGAGTCTCACAAAACATGTCCATTCCACCCCAAAATCAAAAGAAAAAACTAAGAAATTATTTTGCAGAAGAAAGAAACCATATTTTCATGGCAATTAAACACATTTCCCCCGTAATTCTCATTACTGTAATGTTTATTTATATATATTTTTTCTAATTTCCATTATTCTCAGAGGAGATTTTCATTAAAAAAGTATATTTCTTGCAATACAATGAATTCTTCAATTTAAATCAATTAATTTGATGGCAGAACAACATGATATTTGAACACTTAATGATTTAAATAATATATTATGTTTTATTTAAATTACAGTGTTAATATTGGGAGTTAGATGTTATGAAAATAATGGAACAATGCAAATGAAAAGTCTTAATTATCTTAATTACTTCATTTTCTTTAAGCATATATAATATATATATATATATATATATATATATATATATATATATATATATATTTTTTTTTTTTTAACCTTTTTTCTCTTATTTTGGTTGAAAATGATTTGTGAGAGTCGATTCCTTAATTTGAAAACTCATTTCAAACTCATCTTCTCTATATATATACTATATAAAGCCACATGTTTTGGCAACATTATTGAATGTATGGTATCTTGAGCATCTTCTTTTATTACCCCTGCTAATTAGGCAGTGCTACCAATCAGAACATCTGCTGCCATGGTAATTAGAAAAACAAACACACATCAATGACTTGGACACCTATTTCCATGGGAGTAATCACTGACACCTCCTCAACCCTGCCAACCATTCTAACCATGGGGAAATATGTACATGCACACACACACTCACAGTTACTTTGAAAACAATGTAACATCTCACACAGAAATATTGCAATTAGAAGAGATTGAGCAAGCAAAATAAAGCGCATTGTCCTCTGTAATTATGGCATTCATTTTTGTATGTGTTGTTGTTAAATGAGAAAATCTAAACAAATACCTTTACACATCACCAGTCTGGTAATGATTTGCAAAAGCACTTCTAATCAACTTGCACTTGAGTGTGCATGGCCAATTGTGGGGCTTGTTGTAATATATGGGGTAAGTTGTCATAATAGGATCATAAAAAACTTTTTATGGAAAGTTTAAAGTAATGTGTAAAATGATAAAACAATTTGAGCAATAGCAATTGCAGTCGTAATCATTTAAAAGACATGTGGCAACTTGACTTCCTTATGTGTTTCCTAAAGGTTTCTTAAACAGCAAAACATGAACAGGCTTAGAGAGGATGGGAAATGATCATACAAACTGGTCAATTTTTTTTACATTGCAAGTGGTCTTCATAGGGGGAATTTAATTTATATAGTATTAATATACACTACACTGTGGTCAGTAAGATTTTTCTTTTTGAAAGAAGTTAATACTTATTCAGAAACACTATACCCAAATAAGTTGGCAAAACTACAAACATTTTAGGTAATCAGTTACATCAGATTTTTTAAGTTAAGAAATGTAAAGTTTAAGTAAGCAGAACTTGCAGATTTTAATTTTGTACTCATACATTTTAATTACTCTTAACTTGAAATATTTAAGCAAGCTAATGAATACATTTAACGTAAAATTATCATGTACTCTCAACTTAAATATTTTTAGTAGTGGGAACTTGACTAGCCTTAACTAGCTAATTCAATAAATGCTACCTTGCTAATTTGTAACACAATGCTTTGATAGCATTAGCACAGCATAGCACTTGCTGAATGAGTACAGCAATATAAAACATTTAACGTATATCTGTTCTTAAACTAAGCTCATGCTCCACTCGTCACCAAAAACCAACACAACACAACACTTCTAAACTAGCATAACAAAACATTAAACACTACTAAATCTTCCACTTAATATTAATCTTGCACATAAAAAAAATTATATAACACTTAATTTCAGCATTTACTCTCCCTTTTGAGTGTCATGGCAAAGCATGCTGGGACATAGAAATCCCAGTCCAGTTTCAGTTTATTTTAAGTTTGTCCAAATGAAAAGAAACAAGTTCATAAAACTCAAAACAATGAAACAATTCAGATTACTTAAAATGTGTCAGTTTTGTGAACTCAAAATAAAAAGAAAGTTCTAAATTCTGAAGGATGCATTAAATTAATTGTGACAGTAAAGACATTTATAATGTTATCAAAGATTTGTGGATTTGAACTTCCTGTTCATCCCGGAAAACAATAGTACTGTTTTTACCGTATTTTTGATCAAATAAATGCAGCCTTGGTGAGCAGAAAAGACTTCTTTCAAAAACATAAATATAAGAGAGATATGAAGGGTGAAGGTCAAAGGGAAGGAGAAGCAGTGGAGATTAGTGGCCGTAACTCACCTCTCTTTATTTCTGTCTACACCTCTCCTCTTTAGGGCCCTGTCAGTGTAATGAATAGACTGAGATTGGTTAATATCCCCCTCGTGGCTATTAGGTTATATCTCAACATGCCCTTGGGGGGGCCATGTGTGTATGCGACATGAATGCACCTCCCGTAACGTTATCCTGACAGCAGGGTGCCGTTTGAGACACACTCCACAGATTATTTGCATGTGCCTCATCCATTCTTCCACAGCATCAGCGAGGGTTGCACATGCTGCTGTTGCCAGAGGACATCAACTGTTTCAATTCATCAGCTGCAGATGTCTTCGAAGAATGCTTGACGTGAAGTTCACATCAGTCAACATACTGAACAAGCGGGGGTGTGGATGCGATGCATTTGAACGTCTGGCATTAGGCATGTCAATGACAATCATTCTGCGATTAGTGGTATGAAAACAAACAGAAGGATGACATTTCCTTTATTCTGTGGCTCAAATAAATATTCATTTGCTGCTGTTTCCCAGAGAGTTGTTTTGTTGTGACTCATTATGTTTGACGCTTACTTTCACTTCCAACAATAAACCCAAGATTCACTCGAGTAATATTTTGACTGCTGTGTGATAAACATGCCAATTAAGTGCTAATATACAGTATTTTTTTATATTTACTAGAGCAGAACCAAGTGAATGTTTCCCATGCTGCTTGGCATATTAAACAAATTTGTTGCAATGGTTCTTGCATGCACAATAGAGCCCTAGTTGGAGTAGACACTGTATTTGGACGCAAGTGCATTGTGTTGTGTACCTGGGTGTTGTTCAGAAAATGAAATATGAAATATTGAAAATGTCAATGTCTTTTTAAATATTTTCAGTGCACAAAAAGTTGTTTTTTTTAGAAGAATTTACAGATGCTTTTATTTACTGTAGCCTACAATGCATTTCAGATTTGTTTACTCATACACTATCATTCAAAAATTTGGGGTTTGTAAGATTTTTTGTTTTTTAATTGAAGTCTCTTATACAAAGCTGTATTTATTTGATCAAAAATACAGTAAAAACATTTTTTAAATTTAATTAATTCTTGTGATGGAAAAGCTGAATTTTCAGCAGCATTACTCAAATCTTCAGTGTCACATGATCCTTCAGAAATCATTATAATATGCTGATTTGCTGCTCAGGAAACATTAATTATTGTCAATGTTGAAAACAATTGTGCTGTTTAATTTTTTTTGTGAAAACCTTGATGCATTTTAGAAACTACAAAAGAACAGTATTGGTTTAAAATCGAAATATTTTGTAACAATATAAATGTCTTTAATGTTAACTTTTGAACAATTTAGTGCAAGCGCATGGTCTGAAGTGCATGGTGCAGGTGCACTTAGGGAATCCACTTTTGCTAGTTTAATGACGGAAAAAAACTTTCTGCGCGCCAGGCGCATGGTCCAAAAGGGTTGTACTTAGTCTCTTAATGAGTCATGGGCGTGTTTTGGGCTTCATGTGCAATAAACCAATCAGAGTCTCATCTCCCATTCCCTTTAAAAGCCAGTTGTGCTTACCATGGCGGAATTTGCGAGCGGAAACAGATAGATTGCGGAAATCTATCTTTGATAGATTCTCCAAAGAGGAATTTTTATTTTTAATATTTAAAAATGTTTGTGTGCTGCTGCGCGTCCCTGTGTGTGTAATAAGCAGAGTGTACGCACGTTGTGCACCCGCCTATAGGCGCATATTACTAACACACCCTTTAAATAACACAAAAAAATGCGCTGTTGACTTTAGACCAGGTTTTTGTTGGTCAATGGCGCAGTCATTTTCAGTTAATAGCAATGGGCCTGAACACACCTCGTTTTCAGACCAGCATGCCCATGGGCGAACAGATGGGCGCGAGTGCATTTGCTATTTAAACGTGGTGCTGGACGTGAAAATGATAACTGCGTCAGGCTGAAACTAGCAAAAAACACTTGCATCACTTCTTTTTCCGCGTTTAAAATGGTTTAAATGTTGAAATTTTAATTTAGCAGTTAATCCACGAATCACACGCTTGCTGAACCGTGAGGCCTGGTCCGTACGGTTCACGGATCAACTGCGATCCATTGCACAGCACCCCTAATAATTAATGAACACACTTGTCATCATGATTGCTATCTTACCAGAGATGGAGAAAAATCCCACCCCAGTAAGTAAACGTGTCCCTGTCCCCAAAAACACAAAAACAATTCCCTCCACATTTTTTTTGGTGCACATTGTTTATTTTTACCATGCATGCGCACCAGTTATGTGCACCCCTGTGCGTGGACTACTTTTATGATGTATTATTTTGTATCTCTACAGAACACTCTGGACATTCTGCAAAATATCTTCTATGTTCCACCGAAGAAAGAAAATCATGCATGTTTGGAACGACATGAGGGTGAGTAAATGATGACATCCATTTTTAGATGAGTTGTCCCTTTAAAACTGTATTATATATTAAGTAGATAGTATAAACGGCAATATAAAGTATATATAAAGCCAACAAGCAAACCTGTTCACTGGTGTAAAACACCTAAAACACTTTAATCAATGTTTTGAGTGCTTCAAAACAACTGGATCGCTGTGCCCCTCCCCCAATACTCCTGATGCTTCCTATAGGAGCTGTCAAAGACAGACAAGCCTAGACACACTTGCAATCTGCTCCACAGAGGGGGGAAAAGGATCCCCTACCTATGTGTCTCATTTATCACACCAGGTGTCCAATAAACACACACACACACACACACAAGCATAGAAACACAGGTAGACAACTTGCTTTCCATACATACACTGCAAACCTTTGGACAAACAAACACTCATGGTGGTTCGCAATTGACATACATACTCCAACATCTATTTGTGTGCAAAAAAAAAGCCATGCACACACACACACTCTCCTGCATAATACATGTGCGCACGCTCACACACTTATAACCCATAATCCACCCACACAGAAATTGAGAAGGGTTTTCCCCTGGTGCAGAATTAAATAGCTCACGCTTCCCAGCCCCCTCTTCCTCTTACCTCTCCCTTCCTGCACCTCGGAGCTGGGAAACACTGGCAGCTGAGCGCCTCACAGAGCCAGGCCATGTGATCGTATTCATTATGTAGAGCGAGATTACCCTGGACACACTCTACAGGCTTTAAGCCATAACATAACAAATACATTCCCTCTGTTTATATGCAGATGTGTGAGGTTATTGCCAATAAACAATTTCCTGCAAAATCCTCCACTTGCAGCTCAACATCAATACTGGGTTACATAATGTAGGGACTGCCATAACAAGAACACATGCCATATACAACAATTAGGGTATATCACAGTGAATTGTGCAAAAAGAGCAGGGCGGGTTTATCATAAAGGAAGCTAAGTGGCAAGCTGAGGAGACCTGAGTGAAAAAAGCATGAAATATCTCTCTATATACAAAGCACTTTTTTTGTTAAATGTGCAGGTTTGCACGTTCAATTATAATTTTTTTTTTGCAGTGGTCAGGTGGTACAGCAGCCACATGGTACAAGTCATAGCTCACACGTTCTACAAGCACATGAAGGCTTTTTACAGATTAGAAACGTTATATACAATATGCCGTGAACACACCTATACTGTATGCTGGTAGCCAAAAGTGTGGCTGCGTGGGTCTATAGCAACACCCTGCGCTAATGAAACCAGAGTGCTCACAGCTGGCATCAGTTAGGTAACGTGTTATTATTGGTAATTGAGGTGAGCTGTATGAAATGTTATCAGAATTGACATTCTCCATAAAGAACTGATTGCAAGGAAAACATTAGGACTCCCACTGGCTCCAGTTCCTGAACTAACGCCCTTTAAAGACAATATCACTCTTCAGATTTCTGGTTAATATAATGATGAGATGTGTAATCCAAACTTGGATTGATCTGTGCATTATTATTGAACTGCATTGACTAACAGAGATTCTACTGCATGTTTATAACAGCTGTGTGTATATTATATTGATCAAATGTCTTTTTGCATCTTCTTCTATGAGGTCTGATATGTGTATATGAATTTCAGTGTGATGTTTGAGAGAGAGCTTTAAACTAGCATGCTGTTATCACTGCCTCAGGTTAAAGTAGACTCACCTGATTTTATTCAAAGTGTTTCAGATTACACTGAAGTCAATCAGAATGTGATATTAATAGCAGTGGGAGGAACCAAATAGCCTCTGAAAGGAAGGTAAGAATTACCATTTAAATGATCCAAGCTTTCATATCCTAACTAGGTCAGGCAGATGACATCAAATGTAGATATATGTTCACCATTTCTGTTTGTGTATGTGGGTGACATGTATTGATGCTGTGGTGTTTCCTGGGGCCAATTGCATTGCATAAACATAGCCATTATGTTAAGACTTTGTCTTAAGAACTAGTAACCAACTAGCAGTCAGGCCACATTTACATTACATGACCCAATTCAGATTTTTTCCTCCCATGTGGCACAGATTGGATGTGACCCACGAACGTGATACGTGCATTTGCGTATGCCATGTAAGTGTGCAGATCAGATATTCCCAGCAACGCAAATCGTACATCATAAAAAACGAATGACGTCAACTCAGGTGGACACCAACCACAACGATTACAGCAGTGATCATTGCTACATTCACCCAGGCTGCAAAAAGGGCTCTCTTCTTTTTTTCTCGGCCTTAAGAGACCAATGTTTTGCTGACCTTTAATGTTGCGGAAAGCAAAAGCTTGTAGTCATTTCATCTGTGTTCATTGCAAATCGCACAGTTTTTCCTTTTCGGCCTACGCTTTTCTGGGTCATTTCGTCTACCTTGTGTTGTATAGTGTAAATGCAGATATTGGATATTGGTCACTTTAAAAAAAAAAAGAAGGTCATAAAAAAAATAGGATATACAGTCAACAAATTGGAATTGGGCATCAAGACCCGTAGTGTAAATGTAGCCTTAGTTAGGGGTAATAAGTCTTACTTTACTTATCAAATTAGACCAATCTACTTCTTTATGTAACTGTAACTGAGTTATGAACAGTCTTAATGAAAAAAATGGATGACTAACTTGAAAGACTAGTCTGAGCAGTTTATGCAACCGGCCCCTGATTTAATGCATGAAAGCCCATTGTGCAAAACCTGTAATCTAGATGCTGTGGAACTGTCAAAACTTTATTTATTTGTTTTTCTCTAATTATTATAATTATATTTTCTCTATGGTTTGTTCTCTAATATACATACACTAACAAAAATTCATACTTTTATGCAGCAAAGATGCATTCAATTGATCAAATACTTTTACATTGTTGCAATACATTTCAACTAAATGTTCTCAAACAAGGAATCCTGAAAAAATCAAGTATCACGGTTTCCACAAAAATGTGAGCAGCACAACTGTTTTCAATATTGATAATAATAAGATAATTTATTGAGCAGCAAATGATTTCTGAAGGATCATGTGACATTGAAGAATGGAGTAATGATGCTGAAAATTCAGCTTTAATCACAGGAATAAATTACATTTGAAAATATATGACAATAGATTTTTTTTTTTTAAGGCTGCAGTCCATAAGTTTTACCTCTTTGTCGCCATCTCTGTTTAAACCCTGAAATTGCAGTTATTTGCAGAGTTATTTTTTAAAATCTTTTTTTAGTTATCTTTTTGTTATCTTTACGTGGGTTGTGCATCAGCCCGGAAGAGTCTAATGTTTTCAGGTGTATGTGTGGGTTGTGTATTAACGCACAAGTTGTCAACGATGATTGTCGTTTTGAACTTTCTGGATTACAAGCCACCATCAATATAACAAGTTTAATTATTCCAGCTGCTGTAAGAAGAGGCCACAAACGATCCGCCACCTGCAGCATCCACACACACGATATAGCCTACTAGCCGTGACTCCTTTATGTATACAGACGTGACGTAATGACGCAAAGACGAACGGAGAAAACTCGTATTTCCTGCGGAAACCTACCAGTACCACTAAAATTACAACACATTATTACAAGCTTACCGTTGTGGGCTAAGGTAAGGATCTCGTTTTGAACACTGGCTGGTTATGTACTTGCTCAAAAATTCAAAAAGTTACAGACAGCAGCTTTAAAGTGTAATATTTCACAATATTACTGACTTAGGGGGCATTTAATTGACACCATTTCAACTAAAAACAGTAAACTTTATGCGTTTTGGCCTTTCATTTACACAACAACGTTTTGGGAGCCTGAAAATGCAAACTTTTGAAAACTAGATTCAAAGTGCAAGTTTTTAAAAACAATACCGTTATCGTCTCCATGTAAATGTAAACGAATTTGTGAAAACATTATGCGCATGCGTATTACGTGTTCAGTCTATAGCAGGGGTGGCGAATGTCGTTCCTGGAGAGCCACAGTCCTGCATAGTTTAGCTTCAACCCTAATCAAACACACCTGAACAAGCTAATCAAGGTATGAAGGGTTACTAGAAAGCTACAGGCAGGTGAGTTTTATCAGGGTTGGAGCTGAACTCTGCAGGACTGAGGCTCTCCAGGACCGGAGTTCGCCACCCCTGGTTTATAGGCACATAGTGTGACATCGCTAACTACTGGCCTGGCAGCAGAATACAGCGCTTTTAGTTGTTTTCATGGATCTGTGTGAAAGAGGATCGTTTTGACAATGGTGCAGATTGTCAATCGTTTTTGACAATCTGCACGCGAAAAATGCAAAGGAAAAACTTTTCTGTTTTTAGTACATCGTTGTTAGTTAACCATTAACTGTCACCACTGGCGAACGCTTGGCGCTCTTTTTTTGATCGCCTTTTTTTCATATCATATATTTTAGTAATCATCAGAAATTAGGTATCATTCGAAAGCTTACGAACTCAAAATTCATCCTGTGAAAAATCGGACCTTGTACTTTATAATCAAGACCTTTTCTAATCTTGAAACACATATCACAAAACACATATCGTCGGAAAGGTCTGAGTCTCAAGGTTCCATATTTGGTGACTGTTTTGTGATAGAAGTGATATTTGGATAGAAATTTAGTAATTTGTTGCAGGAGAATACAATAAAAAAAAAATCAATGGAATGTGGATGACACCCGTGGCTATTTTTCGTATAGCGCCTAAAAAACTTTTTGTGATATCAACTTCAAATTTGGAACACAACTTGGTTAGACATATGGCTTTGATTTTATAGTCATTTTATATATATATATATATATATATATATATATATTTTGTTTTGTAAAATATATATTTTATATAAAATATAACTGATTTAGTACAGTATGTTTAATTTACATTAGATTTAAAACAAGACCTTAGGTTGATATTCCAAAGCATTCTTGAATTACAGCCATTTAAGTTTGGATAGCGCATTTTAGCGCACGTCTATTCTCAAAAAGGGGGGTGACAGTTAAGGGGTTAAACGTACCCTTAGACTTGGTGAACATAAGAGACTTCTTTCAAAAACTTTACAAAACCTTCACTAGTTAATTTTAAGTGGTCCTGTGGTGTGACCATGTGACCAGCTATTTCCAGTAACCTTAATTAATATAAGGTCATAAAAGCTGCATGTGTATTAATTATAGAAGGAATAATTTTTTAAGAACAGCTTTAGTGAATTCTAGCATGTCACACCACAGTATACTACAGAAACTGCTTGATTTAACATCAACTATACAGGAGGCTTTTTGGATTTGGTGGATAAGGGGCATGAAGAATGAAACAATTAGAATGATACGAGAGATTATGTGTCATTGTCCAACCCATAAAAGCTCTTTGAATTGACTGTAGTGAAATGCATAATCCTCCACAAAAAAGGAATACAAATCTTTTTTTTTTCTGTCTTGTAAGAAAGGCACAATGAATACAAGCACCACAAATGATTTTGATTCCATCTTAATGATTTTAATTTGGTTCACATCGGCATCTCTCTCAAGTGGAGGGAAAAGTGGGTTAGATCTCATGAGTCGACTCCTCGTTCTAGAAGCAACATGGATCTTTTTCTGGCATGTGAGTTTTGCGAGATGTTTATCTTCCGGTGAAAATAAAACCATGATTTAATGAAGTTCTACACTAAAAATAATGAAACCGTCATGAAGCATTTTAAGCTGCATGCAGTTTAAATAATTTGTTATTTAATTTACAATGGAAATGTATCTGTATAACGCATCAAGAAATGTTGCACACTTCACATAATGAAGCATTCCCTCCAATGTGAGATGCATTATAAATAGTTTGCAACAATGGATTCTATAAACCCACAGCACTATGAGGATCTATTTCACATTATTATATTGACTTTGAAGCACATTACAAATGCATGCATTATGTCATCAAAATATAATATAAATAGAAAGTAGTACCAGGAGACATACTTTGTCTTTTCCAAAGATATAAACACCTTCAAATTATTACATAAACATGTTTAATTTCTTAACAGTGTCAACGTTAATTACTGTGTAACAGTCAGATTACTGTGGTGTCCTTAAAACAAATACAGCAATTGCATCTGAAGATTAAACAGAAAATCAAAGCAGAAAAGAACCGAAAAATTAACTAACAGCATCTGACAGCTTGGGCACAGTGACACAATGTTACCGTATTTTACCGTAAACCTAAAACTGTTGAAGTGAACATGGTTTTGTTTTTGTTTCAGATTCTCTATTCAAGTCTCAGAAGCCACAGGCTGCTTGGTAATTATTGCAGTCATTTCACTTTTTGCCCATGCTTGAGGTACAGCTATGGGTGAACAAACTAACTAGAGGCCAGTGGGCTTGGGGTTGGATGAGGGCGCTTGATTTTTGGGCTCTGTTCCATACACTATTTTGTTGCCGCAGTCATTAGGCAGCATAGAAGGATTTGTTAAATGTTAGAGTAGAGCCATCATCTGACCCCTGGAGTCGTCAGGCAAGGAAAGGTCAGTTCCATCCATCTGTTAAATGCCACGGAAATGTCATTAACATAAAAATGGACAGGAAGTAACTGAACGGGATCTAGAATGCCATTCAGAATTTTTGAGCAGTTCACAACCCTCAAGAAAAGAAAAAAAAGAATTTTAAAAGAATTATAAGTTAAATTTCGATATTAAAATTCATTATGATATTTTTCCTTGTTATGTGAAAAATTGTAATGTTCTGAAATTGTAATGAAAAAAAAACATCTTATTAAAAGATAAGATGATAAGATTCATGATATTTGAATGAAGGAATGAATGAAAAAGTAAATAAGTAAATAAATACTTTTTCATTGGAAAGTACATTTAAAAACTTTCAGAAAATAACGATTAATGCAATTAATTTGTACTCAGTGGTTACCAGTAGCGGCTCCTGGCTGTAAATTTAGGTAGGGCAGATTTTGGGTCTCAGCGCTAGTTTATGATACACATTTTGTAAGCATTGAATGTTGTTTTACAATATTACAAGTTAGGAATTTCAGTGAGGAAAAAAAAGTAGTTTCTATTCTCAGAACAAATAATAAACAAACACAACAGAACTACTGAATATAAAAGCTATTCACATGAGCATGTTTAAACTAAAGGTTTTATACTTTCATTAATTTGATATGCTACTCCACATAGGAAGAACAGACATGCCAACTAGTTACTGACCTGATGCAGACACATAGCTGAAGCAGACTGATAGCGTCTGAGTCTGGAGCGAGGTTTACGTAAGGCTTGTTTACCTAATGTGAAAATAAGTGGGGGAGCCAGAAATCTGCCCCAATGGCTCTCTATGAGAGGGCGCTGCAATTCCATTTTTCACCACAGATTTACATTGGATATTTGTGGGGCGCTGTAGAGCTGGGGAGGGCTCTGAGACCAGCTGCCCCGCATTGGCCCTGTCCCAAATGGCACACTTCATATGCACTTTCGGGTGTCCCATTTGACAATTTAGGTCTCAGAAGGGTGCTCACGAGCTAATAAGTATTTCCTCAATGGCCCAATAAGATATTTCCCAGCAAGCAATAGCCGTCATTTCAACGTCTCAGTTAACTATAGCCCCGATGTAGTCCGGCTATGAGTAACCCACTTCTAGGCAAAATAACCTTGAATTTGGTTACATGTCGTTTTTGCCAAAATAACTTGTGAGATGTATGGTATTCCATCATGTAAGCAAAGTCAACAGTGATTACAAGGTGTTTGGTTTCATTTCTTTGAAATGGATGACTAGTCTATTCTTGGGCTATGGTTAGACGTCTATTAAATTTTCACTGACAGACAAAATTTTGCCTGGTATTACCCTAGACGTCAGGGCTGTGTTTGGACAGCTATTAGACGTCTTTTAAATGCAAAATTGCTTGCTGGGTTGCTTCTGATACTTCGATTATTTTTCTGTTTTTCAGGTGCTGATTGGTTTTGTGGAACTATAATGTTAATCTGCTAGATTTGGGGGTCTGGAATTGCATTGTTGATCTCAAAGGGGAGAGTGATGAATCGAGGAGAGGAAGGTAGGAAAGCCCAGTCAGGGGATCCTAATGACTTTATTGATTGTGACACAGACATGTATAAGAGCCTGACATCAGAGTACGCCATCAGAGTTCATCACCAAAACAGAGAGGAAAATTGCCCACAGATCTCATCTAAACGACTCTGACAAATGATTCTTTACATACAAGTAGGAAGGAGCTCTGTGAGCTCACAGCATGCTACAAGATGCAGTTATCCAAATTACTGAAGGAGGCATTAACAACGGAGGCATAAATTACTGTCTTTAAAAATGTAGTCTGTTGCTTTGTAAACCAAATCTGCAGAACATTCTGGTAGCTGCGAGACGAAACATCCGAGCGCTGCAAATCTGGGATGTTTTTAAATGCACATGGCTAAATGTGTCAAAGCCTAAATTTCCCTGCATGTTAAGATTTGAGAAACAAATGAGTGTTCCCATTTCCGCTCCATCCCCCCCATCTGATCCCCCTCCCAGCAGTAAAATCCCATTCCAGTGTGCCTGTCTGCAATTGCCTCAACCCAGTGATTTATGAAAAGGAGGAAAAATCTCTGTGCAGATGGGACTGAGAGGTTAGAAAGAGGTATAAATATTCCTGATCACGAGCAGGGACGTATTTAGCTGCCCCTGAGGTCCCTTCGTAATAGACGCTATATCTTCTAGTGCCATTAACTCATAAGACCAGACATGGTTGAATGTTACAGGGACAAGGAAAGCAAATTACGTGGAAACGCTCCAGATCACACCTGTGTACTATTCTCTAGCATAACCATGGTGTTATTATTGTCACCTTCACCGTTAGAATATTGACACCGGGATTGTTTTCTGAAAGAAAAGCGCTAGTTGAAAGCACAGCTGGCTCTTTGTAGTGCGAATTGAGTTTTTGTTAGTGATTCTGTTTGATCATTTTTAATTGAAAAGAAATCCGTAACATATCACAGTGTTTTTTCATTGTGTATGAACAGTCCTTGCTATAAAAATCAATAAAAACAACATGCTACGTCCTTTGAAATCCATTGCATGCAATTATTGCCCATTTAAATCTAAATCATCTTCGTGTTTTAAAACCTAGTGAGCTAGTTTGCTGTCTACTATAGCATCTGCATTTATAGGCATTTTAACGTTATTAAATATGGCTATCATACCTCTGATTAGTCCATTATTTTACAACCAACTCTGATCCACGTCAAAAGTCGAACTATTTTTAACAAGACACTTCTACTGCGTGTTTACATAGACCATCAATTAAAAAATAGGGCAGATGGTAACACAAGCATGCATAAGTGGAACACTCCTCATAGGCAGTAATCCCTTCTAAATGAGTTTAAAGGCACCATGAAATCACAATTGACAATTCTTATTCCTATGAAATATTGCAGTGTTTATTATAAATTATTTATCCATGCACATACATTTTTAAAAAACATGTTCCCTCATAATCTTTAATATAAAGCATTACTTCATCTTCCCTTTGCACTGATTGTCCACAAGGGCGGAGCAATAATCCCTCCCTTCTAGCAACCTGTCACTCACATGAGATCACAGCAATTATAGCAAACAATCCAATCAATCCCTAATGGACAAAATCAAGCCTTATATTTTAATGCACATCGTGGAGGCAAAGAACCGCCCGACGTCGCGGAGTGCATTCAAATCATTTAATGCACAGGATTATCCCGCTTATACCATGGTCATTTGCCAGCATTGACAAGTTAAAGCTGTCACTGAAGTTTGCAGCGCTAAATATGACTGGAATGGTTAAAATGATGGTTATTTTCTACAGCTACCATTTGTTGGATCTAGCATTCTGGATAAGATACAGAGATAAAATACGGAAACGTTTTTTTTTTGTGTCACAATGATGCCATGGAAGCAGATGGTGAAGAGAATAAGTGATGATCCAAAACGTGAAACATAAACCTTGCATTAAATCCTATGTTGTTATAACAGTTATCTAAACTGTTTGGTGGAGAAAGAATTATTTTGTTCAAAACAACTGTTTTACTTACTAGAGTTGCTGTGTTTTGGGATACCTTGCCAGGTATGTGGTAACTGTTTTCAGCTATAAAAGCAATTGTTTAATTAAAAGGCACCAGAATACAGGAAATGGCATCTACTTCAGCAAAATTTTCTGATATGACTGATAACATACTTAAAGGGGTGATGAATTGAGAAATCAACTTTCCCTTGAGCCTTTAATATATAAAAGGTAATGGTAATATAAGAATATCCTGTAAGTTTCAGAGCTGAAAACTTCCTAGTTAGTCAAAGAAAAGCTTTTATAGACACCAGGCCCAGAAACCGCGAGCTCTCAAATATATACTGATCTATGACGTAATAGAAGGGGGAAACGTCGCCTCTACAGATAAATATGTACGCCTGCTTCTGTAGCCCCGCTCACCGACTGATCACTCTACCGAGCTGTAAACATGCCGAAGACAGCAATATTATGCGTTGTGCCTGGTTGTGGAAGAACACAGTCACTGCATAAGCTTCCTTTGGATTCTAATGTTAGAAATGAGTGGTTGAACTTTATTTTTAATGAAGTTCCAGCTCACGTGGGGAAGACATTACCCGTTTGTTCGCCTCATTTCACAGCGGAATCGTTTGTAAACCGGATACAGGTCGAGACTGGATTTGCAGACAGAATGAGATTAAAACACAATGCTGTGCCTTCTATATTGGATCCGACAGGAATGGTGCAACACACTTATGTGAGTAAAACATGTTTTTTATATGTGATAGTATTGCATGTTTTCCAGACAGGCTACCAAAACGTAAGCCCGGCCTGCCGACGGGCTATCTTAAATAGTGAAATAACATTCCTTTCTTGATGTGCGTTGTTCACTCTCTTGACTTGATATTTGAAGGGCACGCGCGTGTGTGTGTGTTAGTGATGCATGGTTCACCTATCGGGCGGGCCAAGTAATAAAAAAATAACATTCCAATCAATTGCGGGTGGATGAGAGATAAATCATTGTGTTTGTTTGATAAAGACGTTTTGCGAGCCATGGGAGCGAATCATTCCGGTTGCCGTTTCCCCACACGCTTTCAAAACAATTCCCACATGTACTGACAGGGGAGCAGAAGCTCATTAAATATGCAAATCTTATCCAATCCTAGCCGTGGGCGTTTACTTCCAAGTCTTCAGTGCAGCACGCCCATTAAAACCGAGAGAGAAGTGCATGTTAATTACCTGTGTCTGCGCAGCGTCTCTCTACTAGCAATGAAGCTGTGAGTTTAATTACTTCAAAAACAGTGGTTACAACTTCCTTTCTGAATAATATAATGTATTGATTCAGTAGCGAAGTTAGGATCTCAGATCTCTGTGTGCAAGTGATGTATGAGTGTGTGTGCATCAGTGAAAGCAGAGCATTTTTAGTTATAAAATGTATCTGCTACTGAAACACTACATTATATTTCTCAGCAATTAGGGTCAAATATTGCACTGCAAACATCCATAACGGCTTTAAGTTGTCAATGCTGTCAAATAGCCATGGTATAAGCGCGATAATCCACGGCTAAACGATTTTCTCCCACTCTCTCTCCCACTCGCACACACATACACTACGAACACATACTCGCACAGAAATGTGTTGTCAGCGCTGCCCTGACGACTTTATCAGTAAAATAGCTTAAAAGCAACTTAAAAGCTACATGACATTTCCCACTAGCGAGGTAATAATGCAGCTGTTCTTGGAGCAGATAAATTTACAGTTTAGCTATTAATAGAGACACTGCTGCCGAACACTGTTGAGAGACTCGCAGACTCTGGTAATTCACACACGCTTAATCTCTCTCTCTCTAATAACTGCATTAATAACTGCAATAGTCTGCCATCAGTGGCTCAAGTCTTCGTTACTAGCTCTAAAATGACGTTTTGGATAGCAACGGAGGCTTGGGATTAGTTGCGTAAGAAATTAGTCCTACACATAAGAGCGTTTTAAGGACAAAAACCTGACAAATGGCTTGAAATACATCATCCGAACAATGTTTGAGGTGTGGTAACGGTAGTATAAGCGGAATAATTGACTCTGGGCTGTTGAATTATTTCCCCGCCATCAATTATTCCTTACTTATTGCACACCTTCCAGCCAATTACAATACAGTATATATATAATTATTATTTGTTATTTTTGTTTATTTATTCTTAGTGTAGAACACTTTGGGTCAAATGCAGTTAAATATGCTCTATAAATAAACTTTGACTACAGTGCCTTAAATTGATGTTTTCAAGCTTGACAGCTTGCTAGTTTTTGGAACGATTAACTATAAATGTGTCTGAACTGATTGCAGCCTGCACAGTAATTTCACTCAGATTATATCTCCTCTTTGCTTTGGATATTAGAAGGTTTTAAACTAATACATTTAATCTAGAGCAACATCTTTATGAAAGCTTGGTTTCTCTCAAATAACTGAGTGGACATGGGTTTACACTATTGCATTATACACTGACCTGTAGATGGGCTAGAAAAGCTTAATTAACTAATTAATTGAAACTTCCAGCTGCTGGTTGCAGCATCTGTTGTTGGAATCTTCTGCTGAGAGTCTCCGGTGAGAATTAATTTACTCTCTCTGCTAACAAGCCTTTGGTGGTTCAAATATGCTCCCTTTAGAGGACTTCAAAAACAAGATACATGCATAATTACTTTTTGCAAAGTATGTTTGGAAATATATTCATCTGTTAAAGTGAAATGTTCATCAGGCTGGTTGTGTTGATAGCTTTATCTAATTTATCTATGTATAGCTGCCCTGGTAAACACTGAAATGGGGGCAGTCCAGTGTCCAAAAAGCTATCAACGCCCTCTTGTGGTTGAACATGGGGCCTATGATGAAAATAAATGTTTGGGGAAGATTGGCTGCAACACAACTATTAGGTTGGAGGACATTTTTTTTATTGACTTTTATTTAATGTGAAACACTCCAGCTGGGCGGTTTAGAGATAACAGTTGTTCTTGTATAAACCTCTTCACACCACCCAGTAATGCATTTCTACAAGTACATTGGTTGCAGACTTTTAGACACAACAATGAATATGTTTGATGGACACCACAAGGAGGCAGCAAATATATATAACCAATGAGTTTGTCATCCATCAGTGTTCTCTGTCTTGGTTGTAGTTAATCAGTAGTGTTTGCTAAAGCGAGAATCTCTACTCAAGCTTTATATTTAGGATTTGAACAAACCATCCAGCAAACACCTAGCAATGCCATAGCAGCATATGAACAACCATTCAGAACACAATTTGAAGAACAGAAATTAAATTGAATGAGTTTTTTTTTTTTTAAACCGAAGGTATGCTATGTAACTTTTTTTTTTTTTTTTTTTTTTAATTAACAAAATTCAAATAATGAGACAATACATCATCAATCCTTCTTCTAAAACATGTTTATGATTCACTATGGTAAGACTATTGTAAGTGTTTATAATTTAGACCTAGCAGAATGGTTTTCACGATGATTTTCGCCTGTGTGTGTCTAGTCATATCCGTAAATAGAGAAAAGTTGTTTAGACTAGTGATGGGAGAAACAACGCTTTTCGAAATGTTGAATCAATGAAGCCAATTGCTACGCAAAGTGATTCACTGTTTCAAAGCACTCAAAACTCCACGTGTTGGTGACGCCTGCTGGTCAGAACGTTGTAAATGCAACGAAAACTCAGTTCAAACCATAGACTGTAAAAAAGATAGCCAAGGCCCCTTCACTCTCTTCCATTGTAAAATAGTGAAGCCGCCAATGTCCCAATATGGCGCTGACATATTGTGCTGATTCGGGACCCGAGTCTGTGCAGTAGTGAGCATGACGTGGAGCCGCGGTATCAAGGCCCCGCACACACTCCCGCAAAATCGGTTTGTACAGTTTACAGTAAAACAAGAAATTATGTCGGTGTGAAATAAACAGCTATGGAAATGTAGAAATTAAAGTTGAAGCTCTAATCTCCTGAAAATCCAGAAAATAGTCTGTTGGTGCCTCAGAGACTACTTCGCTGTCAATCTCAGCGGTTAATCATGACGTCACAACCAAGCGTGCCGCACATGTCCTGAAAAGTTAAGCCAAAATGTCTCGGTCTCCCCGGGAGGTTGGTCCCAGTATAGGTCATAAACCCCGCCCTCTCCATGTAATCGAATGGCACGTGAGGCAAACTAAACAATCAAATTATACTTCAAATACATTTTTTCCAAAGATGTTTTCTGTCATTTTAGGTAGTTTTTAATCACGCTGATGTAAGTTCAAGTGTTTGTTCTTTAAATAAATTTGGTTTGGTAGTTATTTGATGCTATAAAAATGGGGGCGTGACGTCATGATTGACAGCTGAGATCGACAGCTTCTCTGAGCGAAGTAGTCACTGAGGCACTATCAGACTTTTTTCTGGATTTTCAGGAGATTGGAGCTTCAACTTTAATTTCTACATTTCTGTAACTGTTTATTTCACATCGACATAATGAATTGTTCTGCAGTAAACTGTACAAACTGATTCTGTGGAAGTGTGGGCGGGGTCTTGATACCGCGGCTCTACATCCTGCTCTCTACTGCGCAGACTCGGGTTCTGCGTTCACTACTGTGCACTGTGCAAGATGTCAGCGCCATATTGGGACATTGGCGGCTTCACTTTTCTACAATGGAAGAGAGTGTGTCATCCATCTTTTTTTACAGTCTATGACTAAAACCAAACTTATTCAAAAAACGAACACTTTTATCAGCGTGATAAAAACTACCTAAAATGACAGAAACGATTTCTGGAAAAAAATTATTTAAAGTGTAATTTAATTGTTTAGTTTGTCTCACGTCCTATTAGATTACATGGAAATGGTGGGTTTATGACCTATACTGGGACCAACCACCTGTGGACGATCTAAACGTTTGGCTTCACTTTTCCAAGTGGTACTCCCTGTAGAGTCAAATGACGTCCAGCTCCTCCTCTCTGGAGGTCCAATGGGGTGGGAATAGTCCAGCTCCACCTCTCTGGAGGTCTACTGGGGTGGAGGGATAGAGTTGTGGGTAGGTTTAGGGTGTGGTTGGTTACTCCAGCTTCACCCATTAGGCCCAAATTCTTATTTATATTTTGAATGTTTTTTTTTTTTTTTTTTTAATGTTCTGCTTTTATTTTAATTTTAGGTTTTTGTTTTAATTTGGTTGTTTTGTCATTTGTATGTAGTTTTTATTCATTTTTAGTTTTAGTTTGTTATTTT
The DNA here is from genome assembly GCA_039654625.1 of Rhinogobio ventralis. NCBI lineage: Eukaryota > Metazoa > Chordata > Actinopteri > Cypriniformes > Gobionidae > Rhinogobio > Rhinogobio ventralis. The sequence goes on along the minus strand of CM077205.1, from coordinate 35,946,081 downwards.
AGTAAATCAAGTTAATATTTATTTTATATACACTCACCTAAAGGATTATTAGGAACACCATACTAATACTGTGTTTGACCCCCTTTCGCCTTCAGAACTGCCTTAATTCTACGTGGCATTGATTCAACAAGGTGCTGAAAGCATTCTTCAGAAATGTTGGCCCATATTGATAGGATAGCATCTTGCAGTTGATGGAGATTTGTGGGATGCACATCCAGGGCACGAAGCTCCCGTTCCACCACATCCCAAAGATGCTCTATTGGGTTGAGATCTGGTGACTGTGGGGGCCATTTTAGTACAGTGAACTCATTGTCATGTTCAAGAAACCAACTTGAAATTATTCGAGCTTTGTGACATGGTGCATTATTCTGCTGGAAGTAGCCATCAGAGGATGGGTACATGGTGGTCATAAAGGGATGGACATGGTCAGAAACAATGCTCAGGTAGGCCCTGGCATTTAAACGATGCCCAATTGGCACTAAGGGGCCTAAAGTGTGCCAAGAAATCATCCCCCACACCATTACATCACCACCACCAGCATGCACAGTGGTAACAAGGCATGATGGATCCATGTTCTCATTCTGTTTACACCAAATTCTGACTCTACCATCTGAATGTCTCAACAGAAATCGAGACTCATCAGACCAGGCAACATTTTTCCAGTCTTCAACTGTCCAATTTTGGTGAGCTCGTGCAAATTGTAGCCTCTTTTTCCTATTTGTAGTGGAGATGAGTGGTACCCGGTGGGGTCTTCTGCTGTTGTAGCCCATCCGCCTCAAGGTTGTGCGTGTTGTGGCTTCACAAATGCTTTGCTGCATACCTCGGTTGTAACGAGTGGTTATTTCAGTCAAAGTTGCTCTTCTATCAGCTTGAATCAGTCGGCCCATTCTCCTCTGACCTCTAGCATCAACAAGGCATTTTCGCCCACAGGACTGCCGCATACTGGATGTTTTTCCCTTTTCACACCATTCTTTGTAAACTCTAGAAATGGTTGTGCGTGAAAATCCCAGTAACTGAGCAGATTGTGAAATACTCAGACCGGCCCGTCTGGCACCAACAACCATGCCACGCTCAAAATTGCTTAAATCACCTTTCTTTCCCATTCTGACATTCAGTTTGGAGTTCAGGAGATTGTCTTGACCAGGACCACACCCCTAAATGCATTGAAGCAACTGCCATGTGATTGGTTGATTAGATAATTGCATTAATGAGAAATTGAACAGGTGTTCCTAATAATCCTTTAGGTGAGTGTATATTTTATTTTATTTTAGTTAACATTTATTTTATTTGAAGTATTGACGTTTTTTTTTATGGTTTTAGTTGTATAGATTAACTATAATAACCCTGACACTAAAAGCATATTATTTGCAATTATTTTTAATCTACTCCGTCAATAAACGTATTCCAACATCAGATTTATGAAAGTAGGTAAAAAATCAAATGCCAAGACTAACAATGCTTAAGTCTTATAATCTGGAAATTATTTTATCATATGATTTAGAGAGTATTAGAGCAAAAGACAAAACCTATTGCCTCTTTTATCCAGTCAAACGACCTTAATTTTACTCCAAAATCCCTGACTTGTGTTGTAAGATTAATTACAAAGGAATTTTCCCCTCCTTTTCCCCCAGTGACAGAGGAGAACAATGAACAGAGAAGGTTGGATGGACGGATTGGAGAGGAGTGTAAATGACAGTGGGAGGTAAACCCAAGAGATGACATGGGTCACCATATGTGCAAAAGAAACCTACTGGATTTCCCATTGTCAAAGTAAATAGACAAACAACAGCCTGACTGCATATTTGTGACCAAAATAACAATTTTTATTATTATTTTTGTACTATAATTGTCATAAAACAGTTTTAGAAACTAGACTACATTGTATATTTAGTCAGTACATTATTAGCTGAATCAATGGAAGCAGTGCCTGAGGGTCATTCAACTCTTTGGGAGCCATGCACATTCATATGGAGAGGGTCTTTGTGCTAATTCCTTGAGAGATGGTAGCTTTTTGGATCTCTTCTTAGATTTCAAAGGTGAGAGGGGTCACTTGATCTGCTGGGTGCTTGTCAGGAGGGGCTTCATGACATGCAATAGCTTAGGAGCTCTTCTATAATAATGTCTGTATAGTGTTTGTGTGTGCGCACATATGGTGTGGGTGGGAATAGTAGCTTGGCAAACCTAATCCCCTAACTGGTAATCCATCTTCCAAGTTGGACTTCCAGTTGGTTTCCAAGTGATAAGCTTCAGACAAATTGGTGTGTTTTTAATTTGCCAGAGAATTCTAGAACACTAGTTGACATTGCTCATTAGTCAATCTGATTGAAGAGATCATTATGAGCGCTGTTAGGTGTGATGCGTATTTATTCCTTGAACATTACTATTAATCTTCCCTAAGGGACTGACACATCTGAGACTATATTTTGGATTCAAATATTTTAGCAAAATCTTTTTTGTCCAATTGCTCCTGACCATTTTACCTTAAACACTGTTTATAGACTGCACACAGAAACATTTTAAAAGCCATATAATCGTCCAGAAGATGTTGAAGAATTAGTGTTTAGCCATTAAGCCAAATGAGTTTTTCAATTCATCTCAGCATTGAGGTCAAATCAATGATAGTTCATATCATGAACGAATACCTGGAGTCTTGTTTCGTTTCTAGATCCTAAAGATCCTATTACTCTAGATTAAATCCTAAAGTAAACCAGACTTTAAGCTAGATAACATTTTTGTCAAAGTTCATAGCCAATTTTTATTTTATTTTATTTTATTTTATTTTATTTTATTTTATTTTATTTTATTTTATTTTATTTTATTTTATTTTATTTTATTTTATTTTATTTTATTTTATTTTATTTTGCCTATTGGGGAAATTGTACACAAATGTTTTCTGTTCTTTTCTTTTCCTGTTCTAAACTGTTACTTCATTGCAACAGGCCGGCAGAGAGGATTGTTCACCGCTGTTCAAATCAAATTTCTTTTATGCGCTTCCATCATGTTTCACTTATCACGTTGTATTGACAACTCTTAAGTACTGAGCGATATAAGCCGGTGATGCGGGCAGACAGGCCTCATCAAAGTGTTTCCTGTACGTGCCGATGATATGTGTGGGCAGATGTTTGTAACGTGGCCGTGTTATGTGTCACCGGAAATCTCTAGAACATCTGGAAAAATACAATTATCTGAACTCATAAAACAGGTGGGGGTATTGCCTTTCTATTCCCTAGAAACATCTCCCATACAAGAGTTATTTTACCGACCACTTTTTAAAATTTTCTTTCTCAAATTTTTGAGAGCAGATATTCGTTTATAAAAGCATCCAGAACGGAACTGTGTTAGCATTCTTTTCATTTATATCGGTGAAAAATGGCCGTCTTTGTGGGACCACAGGATGTACAGTATGGATGCACTGTATCAGAGATTCCCCACATAGGACGTTCTCGCGACCTTGTGCAACTTTCCCTAAAAGTTCTCTAATGGTGACGAAAATCCCGAACCTTTATAGAACATTAGGGACGTTTCTAAAACATCCTTTTTTGGTTATGAAAGTGCTGCAGTTCAAGGTCACATAGCAACGTTACAAAGAGGATATTTGGGATGTTAACAGAATGTTCCCACATGGTCCTCTGTTGGTCATATATTAACGTTCCCAATATGACTTTAGGAGGATGTTCCATTTTGGTTATTCTATGGTCACATAGCAACATTACAAAGAGGATATTTGGGATGTTAACAGAACGTTCCCACATGGTCCTCTGTTGGTCAAATAATAACGTTCCCGATATGACTTTAGGGGGATGTTCTGAGAACATCTGCCAAATAACGTCCCCGAACCCTTTAAAGAACTCCACACACGACTCAGAACGTTCAAGGAACGTTACCAGACAACGTCCTTGACACCAGCGGCAACGTTATAAGAACATTCTGGAAACATTACATTTCCAAATAAAATATCGTCCCCTAAACGTTCTGCCAAATAACGTCCCCCAACCCTTTAAAGAACTCAGAACATTCTGAGAACATTACCAGGCGACGTCCTTGACACCAGCGGGGATGTTCTGAGAACTTTCTGGGAACGTAAAATTTCTAGTGGGGTCATTGAATCATTCAGCTGATTCGTACAAAAGCGCTGATTCATTCAGGAAGGAATCAAGTGGCTAGGTGAGTTCAACTTGGGCTGCGTTTAAGTCCAATTTTATGCCCTTTCCTTGCTAACTTCCCTCCATTCACTCGGATGTACGTTGTAAGGAACCACCCGTTGGCCCAACAATGGAAACCAATGGCGTGGGTGAAGGTATAATGTGTGTATGTCGTTTCAGAGCTTCTGCTTCTGTGAAGTTCACTTAATTTTTAGAATTTAGTTTACATTTTTTCTTAGCTCCGTGCTTAATCTAACTCCAATTTCCAATGATTATCAAATTTAGATCGTGTTTCTGCTTAGAACCTAATCATAAATATTGGTTATGTATTAATTTAGATCTTATTCTGGGTACGCCATGCTTTCAATTATTCATTTATTAGGGACCCAATGCCGCACACGCCCCAGGTTACGTGAATCTCACGGGCACAAACTAGCCAGTCTGATCTTGATCCTGCACGGGTTAGCTAATACCTTTTTAGCCAGTTGCCTACTGCTCACTTATACAAAAAAGTGCATTTTATTTAGCCACTTCTGTACAACTTGCTAAGTCAGTGATAGACAGGAATCAAAAGGTCTTTAGATGACATGCCTACTGCTCCATTCATTCATGGGCCTTTAGTTTGACCTATCATGGACACAGATCTGTGGTAGCACCAGCCTCCTCATAATCTACTGGTAATAATGATTTCAAGAGAGCCCAGAATGAATCAAATATATCATTTTATTTGTCAGGTAAAAAGGTATCATGCCAATTTCATAATTAAACAATTATAATCCAATTCAGAAATAATAAATACATAACATCAATTGTTCAAAGATGACTCTATGAGTAAGAAATGCATACTTGTGGTGTGTGAGTGTTTTTAAGGTCTTCTGGCTACAGAATTTCCCAAAGACTGCTCTGCCACTTTCCCTTTAATACCCAGACCAGAACAAAAGAGTTGTAAATATTTTCTACACAGGGTTACACCTGGTTTCGGGGGAGAGGAGAAGATTATCAGATATCTTGAGGAGACACCACCCAAAAAAGGAGAACAGAATTCTCAATCTTTCTCATAATACCAGTGACTGCAGTGAAATTGAGACCATTTTACCAATCGCACTTTTAAAATGATACCAAACATGAAAGAGAAAAATAGAGTCACAAGATATGTGGTATATAGGCATTCTTTTTGAATCAGGGAGAAAGGAAGGGAGCAGGGAGAGTGGGGATGCATAGATAAGCAAGGAGAGAAGTTTGGGCAAGGCGGTGTCCTATGCTCTTACTTTGAGATCTTATCTCCAGATTAGTGAGTTTTAGTGTTTTATTGCAGGGGGTTTGATCTCAGCTTTTGTCTTAGCAGGAAAACCAAGTCTTACAACGTCATTGTTTATCTTGCATGAGTGCTCATTACTGGCGGAACCCTTGCAATGTGTTTAAATGGAACTGTCAGGGTCTCTGAGAGAGCACAAACACACACATTATAAAGGGAGCAGAAAACGAAGAACAGGTGAACACACTCAGATAAACGAGGAGCAGAGAACATGAGGAAAGGGTGAGCACACTCAGACAAATGAGGACTAAACAATGACTAAACAAGAGGGTGTGGTAATTGGAAACAAGGCAAGAACAGAGGAGCACATGGCCAACACAAACGAAGACAGAGACATGTGTTCAAGCACAACCCAAACAAAGACACATTAAACAAAGACAAGACTGACAGAACTGTCAGAGGAGAACCCTGACAGTACCCCCCCCCACCGTTCACTCGGATGTACATTGTAGGGAACCACCCGTTGGCCCAACAATGGAATCCAATGGCGTGGGCGAAGGTATAATGTGTGTATGTCTTTTCAGAGCTTCTGTGAAGTTCACCTAATTTTTAGAATTTAGTTTCAATTTTACTTAGCTCCGTGCTTAATCTGACTCCAATTTCCAATGATTATACAATTTAGATCATGTTTCTGCTTAGAACCTAATCATAAATATTGGTTATGTATTAATTTAGATCTTATTCTAGGTACGCCATGCTTTTAAATATTCGTTCATTAGGGACCCAATGCCGCACATGTGGATCTCATGGGCACAAACTAGCCAGTCTGATCTTGAGGGTGCAGGGTTAGCTAATACCTTTTTAGCCGGTTGCCTACTGCTCACTTTTTCCAAATACCCGGTGACACCAACTGGGGGGTAGGGCATAAACATGGAAGTCCCATACTGGCCAGGGAACACAGAGGGAGGGAGTTCATGGCTGCACTGGAAGGTGCTGGAAAACACGGAGGGTGGGAAGGGAGGGGTGGGAACTTGACCTTAGATACAGGGAATGGCCTAACTGGTCTGGACTTTCAACTGGGCTTGGTAACTGTAGCAGAATCAGGGGCAATGACTGAACAGTCAGGAAAGTTGAAGGTCTTGGAACAAGGTTCAGAGACAGACTCTGGGGCGCCCTTTAGAGTAGCAGGATCAGACTTGGAAGCAAACTCAAAATTGTCCTTAGGGGCAGGAGCTGAAACTGGACGCTGGTCAGGGGCTGTAGCCACCACTGGGACTGCTCTCTCTGCAGTAGGCCCAGAAACACCCTTTTCTGGAGTGTGCTCGGGGACTGCCCTCTCAGCAGCGGGCTTGGGGATGTTATCTTCAGGAGGACGGCCTCTGTGAACATGACAGGACTGGCAGAAATCGTCTCTGAGGGCATGGCATGACTAGTAAATGGCTTAGAAAATGATTTCACAGGGCTTGATACCTCAGGATCCACTGGACTTAGAGCTTGGGAAAGGAGAATAGTAGACTGCTCTGCACGGGCTCTTCTCTTCTTCTGCTTTCGACGGGTTGATACTGTGTGCTTGACCGGCTCTGTAGTATCTGCAGCCAACCCAGGCAGAATAGCAGTGACCTTCGTCGACTCAGCAGTGACTGAAACAGACCTGGCAGACTCTGAAGTAACAGGAACTGACTTAATTGTCTGAGAGATGACTGCGGTTGACTTGACTGGTTCTTGAATAACAGAGGTGAACACCTCTGGTTCAAGAATGGCAGAAATTGACTTGGACTTTGAAGTGACTGGAACTGATCTGGTAGCCTGGGAGAAGATAGCTGTTGGCTTGACTGGTTCTGGAGTAACAAGGGCAATCTTAGCAGACTCTGGGGTAGATGTGGTGGACTGGACCACCTTTCTCTGTCTGGACTTTAGTTTCTTGGTAGAAGCCAGAAGAGGATCGTGAACATGACGTGACAGGCGAGGAAGGGCGGGGTGATAGCTGCAAGCAGATTCTGGTTAACTAGGCATCCCCCAACGACTGCGATGACCAATGTACCTGGAGAAACCCTAGAAATCCAGAATCCTGAGAGAATCCATCTCCCATGCAGGCAGGGGGTCATCTAAGCAGGCGTTAAAGATGTCCTTGAGAGCAGCATCATTATAATATAGCCCCACAGCCATGGTCCCAAAAAATTGTGAAAACGCCCCACATCCAAGCCCTCTTGGCGAAGAGCAGTCAAACCTCGATGACAGGCCAGTCTCTCCCGGATGTTAGCAGGTGGCAGGATTCTGATACTCATTCTGCTGAGCCCAATGGTGGCCAGTTCGTTCTGTCGCGGATCTATGAGAGAGGACTTAAATGCAGAAAGAGTGTTAACGGGTTTATTGACAAAACAGCAGACACGACAAGAGATTGAGGGAGAGGAGGTGATAACAGTCCAAACGATAGGCAGTGACAAGGCACGATGACAGGCAAGCTGGGGGAATGGCCACTGAGACCAGCCCAGGGTGTGAACAGGCTGGTGTGCTGTGGTAGAGTGAAGCACCAGGCCGATGGATGCAGCGAGAGTCAGACAGGTAGATAGACTCACAGGGCACGATCAGGCATAGCACCGGTCTTGCTGCTTGGCAGAGAAAGGAAGCAGCCAGAGATGCTCAGCTTGCAGGGCAGGACTGGAACAAACAGGAGACCCAACAAACACAAGACAAGGCAGATAGCAGAAACAAATGCTTGGCAGTAACTAGAGAAACTACTACTAGTGATGTTATGTTGTGTGTGCCGAGAAATCCCGGAAGTTTTCAGTGAAGCGCATATCAAGGATTGTATAGCTTTAGACCAATGACGTCATTGATGATGTCCGAAGCCTCGCTTCAGCCTAACTGGTTCAAGAAGCAGTTGGAATCTTGCCCTCTGCCCAGTTAAACCCAGCCAGTTTCCAGTTTTAGAATAATAATAATATTGCCCCTCCTGCCTATGATCAAATAATTGATTTACACACATTTGATAGCCCCATTCATTTCAAGCCATTGCATTTATTACACATGTATGTTATGTTATACAATCATTATATACCACCAAAAAATACACATTATATTCATATAAATAGTCTATGTAGAAATTTATTTTCTCTTCATCATTATACCTAAGCCTTAACTGGCTTAAAATACAGTGTAGCCTATCACAGATCACATCAGGTCGTCTGTAATATATATGCTTGTTTTACACTTTAGCAAACAAACAAACTGTAACAGCACAATGAATAACGAACTGGCAAAACATGAGGAAGAGAGCACACATTATAAAGGGAGCAGAAAACATAAGGAACAGGTGAACACACTCTGACAAACGAGGAGCAGAGAACATGAGGAAAGGGTGAGCACACTCAGACAAGGAACAGGTGAGCACACTCAGACAAATGGGGTCTAAACAATGGCTAAACAAGAGTGTGTGGTAATTGGAAACAAGGCAAGAACAGAGGAGCACATGGCCAACACAAACCAAGACAGAGCCATGTGTTCAAGCACAACACAAACAAAGACACAAGGTGTGTTCGACATCGGCTGCGGCTGGATGCAACCGATTGGCAAGAGTAGCCGCTTGCAGGCGGGGAGGAGCTGCAAACAGAGACGTGAAGTCGGACAATTTCTGCTTCCCATAGTGACGCTCAGGCTTTGCATACTTTATCACAGCTGAAGTTGCAATATTTGTCAAATACACAGATGTTTCAGAGACATGTTGACATACGTCACACTCACGTGGCGTCGGTGCTGCCTAAAGTCGGACAACATTTCTAATCGGCATGCACTACTTCAAGTCAGCCACCGACTGGTCTGCGCATCGCTGCATGAAGTCAAACAAGCCTACATTAAACAAAGACAAGACTGACAGAACTGTCAGAGGAGAACCCTGACAGTAACGCCCTAAGCCCTTGATCACTTAGAGTTTGACACAATTGAGCTGATTTATTATTAAAAAAATTTCCCCTTATGAATTAGTTTTACGCATCATTCTATAGGCCTGTGTATGCTTGGGTTGTCTAAGAAAATGTACAAAATTACACAAATGAAAATGATAACAATACTATAACAGTCAGCTTAAGGTAGCTATGAGTATTATGCGGTTAAATGTCAAAATAACTCCAATATCATACACTAGAGGGTGTGGGATGGGGTAAATTAAGCATGATCTGCTGTGATGTCACAATCATGTTGCATTGTGGTCTATGGATCTGCCTGAAGTGTACATATCGGCTTTGTCCGAAATGGCATTCTCTCTTGAGTAGGTAGTATTGAATGTATTTCGGATGTACTACATTCGCCATGTTGCCCTTATCGTGTGACCTACCAGCGCCAGTTGCTTCGCAGCCATTCACAAATCCTCTCCCGTGGCCTCATGGGATAGTAAAGTGTCCATCGTATGCACACTTCAGAATCTACTCTTTTATGAGTACAGTGAATTCAGTTTTTTGCCTACTATATAATAGGGAAGTATGCAATTTCGGAAACAGCCATTGAGTAGACTCGTTCCTTTGTCAAAATCGAGGGGTCGAGGGTCTGTTTCCAAATAAGCTTCCCTCACCCACTTGATGAAGTAACATGCACTTCAAAATATGTGCACAAAAGAAGATATTTTGAAGAATGTCTGTAATCAAACAATTGATGGACCCCATGTTTTTTTGGAAGACAATAGTGTCCATCAACTGTTTAGTTACACATACTTTTGTGTTCAACAGAAGACTTGCCTCTCATGCAAAACTCGTAAATGTAATTGCTTTAATAAAAATGTAATTGCTTTAATATATGCTCATATGTCAACACTCCATATGATATGATCTTCCCTTTAAATAAACTGGAATAACAGCTTCAGAAAAACAATCATCAGTTGTTAAAATGTCATTCAAATGCTCGTATAATAAAGGATACAGCATGACCCATATAAGTAGTGTAATGCTATACTGAAACACTTATATTTAAATTTGTACGCCGTTCATATGACAGAGAAAGACATTTCTCAAGCACTGAACTCGACAGTAAATAATGCCTACATTGAAGAAAACGAACAAAGGATGCCATGTGCAGACAGCTAGTGTCTGAATTAAAAATTCTATTATTGTGGCATAAAAATACTATTCCCCCTCAGGATAAAAATGCACATTTTATTCAAACTATGCTACATATTTATATAGAGCAACAGTATAGCTGCCGGTTATGTTCATATTAAAGGCACTATTCATATTAAAGGTCACTGAACACTTAATGTGATGAAAATGTACATGCAGAGAATGCAGACAACATCCCTAAAATTACTAAAAGCTTTGGAAAATAGAATCAATTGCATCTAGTATATATGAAACAGTGTAATATGTCCACAGTCTTCAAAATATTATCTTTTGTGTTCCATAGATGAAGAACAGTCATACAGATTTGGAGCAGCATGAGGATGAGTAAATGATGACTGAATTTTTTAATTTTCATTTATTTTTTTCGTTTTTGAATGTTCATTCACTTTTTCATTCAACATTCATTTTTGAGCGAAATATCCATTTAAATTTGAAGTGTGTAAACACTACAAACATCCCTGTCTTCCATTGTTTTACTAACAGCCACAGTGGCTCAAACAAAAAGAGTAATAAAAAATTACAGACTTTAATTGTCATATGCTGAGATGAATGGAACTAATTCTTCAACATTCTCCAGAAGATGATATGGTTTTTAAAAAGTTTCTGTGTGCAGGCTATAAATACACTGTAAAAAAAATCCCTGTAAAATTTACGGTAAAAAAACGGCAGCTGTGGTTGCCAGAACTTTGCCATAAAAAAAGAATACGTTTTTAGGTTTTACGGGACATCACTTAGTTTACTGTCTATTTTACAGTTCAAAACCGTATAATTTAAATGTTTATATTGTAATAATTATGTGTACACTAAAATGTAAGTTTTTCACTGTAATTTACACAATGACTTCCTTTTCACTTAAAAAAACTTTACATTTAACTGTTTTTTACTGTAAAATTATTCACCGTATATAGTACAGAAACTTTCTGTTAACCAATTAACTGTTTTTCACCATAGCATTTTTACAGTCTTTTATTGTTAAAATCAGGAGCATTCAGACAAAAAATAATACAAATCACACAGAACATGTGTAAAATAAGTGTGCTGTTTTGTCAATGTGAAAAGTTTCCTTTCTGCCAAGTAGTTCACATAGATTTCCAGTCATTATCACAATCACAGCACTAAAGCCCAGTTTTTGGCGGTTTCTCATTGACGTAATCAACCGAACACATTCAAAGTCAATATTTTCAAAGAGGCTGTTGTCTGTTCCAAAGAACATAAAATGGCGGGATTTTGTGAATTCCTCATAGCTATCCATGTTATAGTCAGGGAACTGAAATCCAGCATGGAAATCGACCTTTACATCTGACACAACACAGATACTGTCTTTGCATGTGTCAGGAGCGAAATTATGTCTGTCCTGATGGCTCAAGGAGAAGGTCAAAGGGTCTTTTGGCTGCAGATTCTTGCTCTTCGGAGCCTGAATTCCTTCATTCTGACTGTATGGCTGAGTCTTGAGAAGCTGCAGAGCTGATGAGACTTTCTTCTCATCTTATGAACAACACTTGGCTCATACACACGTCCAGAGGAAATGACTTTTCCTAGCCACTCTTCATCTCAAGTGCACATTGGGCGGGGGGGATGGGGGGTGCATAAGTTCATTATTGTTCACACTGCTGTGTGTTTGAGTTACATAAATGGTAATGTTGAGATCAATGTGTGGCTGCAGTACATCTATGTCATTTTCCAACTATGGATCTTTTTTTTTTGTGTTGTCACAGTGAGTGCATTTGCATGTATAACAGAAAGCTGATAGCCATAAGAAAGGCATTTACATTAGACTTTGAAATGACAGAAAGTGTGTTTACTTGCATGCAAAGCAAGATCAGGGTATGTGAAAAACCTAGGCATGCTGATCAGGTTTAGGGACAGGATTAGTTAGTTGCTAAGTTAGTAGTACAATATTGTATAATATATTCTTAATAACAATAATAATGTATTATTAATAAATAATAATTCTATAGAAATCACAAAGAGTATTTTTTTAAGCTCAAACATCACAGAGAACCACCAGGTCTGAAACTCATACTTTTAAAATTCCCTGAGTTTTCCTTTTTAGAGCAGGATTGTGTGTGTGTGTGAGTGTGTGAATTATAATCAATAGCTTTACCTGCATTTTCTGAAACCAAACTGTCGGCTATATTTGTTAAGACTGGAATTCAAAGGGGACATAACCACTGTTGGGCAAAGTTACTTTGAAAAGTAATGCAATACAATATTGCGTTACTTCATTAAAAAGTAACTTATTTTACTTGTTACTTGTTGTTTTAATGTTACTCTTTGTGTTTCTTTTTAAGAAAAGTAATGCATTATGTTACTTTTGCGTTACTTTTTTGTACCTGGGCTGGTTTTTTTTTTTTAATAACAAACATTTTTTGGGGGCAAATGTAAAGGCCCTTTCACACCAAAATTAAAATAATAAGGATGAAGGAAATGCTCAAACAAACCTTTCAGCTGTCCTGCTGTTCTGAATTGCAGAAGAATATGATGCCGGAGAAGAAAGTTTTAACACTTACTTCACCAATAAATAAAGAAAAGTCCTTTTTGCTTATGGTTTGACTGAATCATCGAAGGTCAGCAGCAATTGGTCAATAAAGTTAGTTTAAATGCATTAAAATATTTGTTTTTATTTTACATATTTAATTATTGGAGGTTTGCGTAGAATTCTGATATTGCATTTCACTGATTTTATTCATTTTGAGGGATTACTGAATCTTTTTTTAGATTAGTAAATGCATGCTCACATTCAGGCTAGAACTACAGTAACATCATGTTTACACACAACATCTCTGCGCTTGCTCACGACTTTTTAAACATGCGGACGAGAGAGCTGTCAGTCAATAAATGGGTAAACAAAGTAACTTGCGTTACATATTTGAAAAAGAAACTCAGATGTAAATTTAAAAGTAATGCGTTACTTTACTAGTTACTTGAAAAAAGTAATCTGATTACGTAACTCGAGTTACTTGTAATGCGTCACACCCAACACTGGACAAAACACACAGAGTAGTAGTATTGCATCCTTCATATCTCTGAAGAGTCTTAAGTTTTATCAGATTTATAAAAGACAGATACAGCTGTACTGCTTCTTTCCGAAAACAATCGAGCTCCTAAAGGCGTGCCTTGCAGCACTGCCGATGACTTCCGTATCCCGTATGAAGCACGCTGATAGACGTGCTCTTGCTCTCGCTCTGGTTGAAGATGTGCCCATACAAGCAATTCCGCCCTTTATGACAGGGCAAATACTTAAAAAAAAAACCGTTCAGAAACTTGTTTGCATCCTGAAGGAGTGTATTTGGCACAGAAATACTCTAAATACTCAGTCATACGTCCAACTCGTTTTTTTGAAACTTTGGCCATGTTTAGCAAGAGAATCCAACTCTTTAAAGGAACACACCGACTTTTTGGGACTTTAGCTTATTCACCGTATCCCCCAGAGTTAGATAAGTCCATACATACCATTTTTATCTCCGTGCGTGCCATAACTCTGTCTGACGCACCCACCGCTAGCCTAGCTTAGCACAAAGACTGGAGGTAAACGGCTCCATCTAGCCTACTGCTCAATAAGTGACAAAATAACGCTAACATTTTACTATATATATGTTGTGATGTGTATAGTTACATCGTGTACTAAGACCAACGGAAAATGAAAAGTTGCAATTTTCTAGACTGATATGGCTATCAGTCAATATCAATTTTCTATGGACTATACTCTCATTCCTGCGTAATAATCCAGGAACTTTGCTGCCATACCATGAGTGCAGCAGCGCAATGATATTACGTTGGTTATGTTGACGGAAGTTAGCCTATTTTCAGGCGCTGCGTAATATCATTGTGCCGCTGCATCCATGGTATGGCAGCAAAGTTCCTGGATTATTACACAGGAATGAGAATATAGTCCCTAGCCATATCGGTCTAGAAAATTGCAACTTTTAATTTTCCGTTGGTCTTAGTACACGATGTAACTATACACATCACAACATATATATATATAGGAAAATGTTGCTGTTATTTTGTCACTTATTGAGCAGTAGGCTAGATGGAGCCGTTTGCCTCCAGTCTTTGTGCTAAGCTAGGCTAGTTATGGCACGCATGGAGATAAAAATGGTATGTATGGACTTATCTAACTCTGGGGGATACGGTGAATAAGCTAAAGTCCTAAAAAGTCGGAGTGTTCCTTTAACAGTGTAAATAAGTCAGAATGCATGAAGTAGCATTAGACATCCCCTTTAAGTCTTTAGTAGTTCTCTCAACTACCTTGCAGTTTCCATCATGTTCAGGCCTGCGGTTTTACATTATTTTTACTACTCCCCCCCCCCCCCCCCTTTTTTCTTTGCCTCACGTGCTACTGCACTGCCTTTGAAGTCTTTTGAAGATATTAATCCTTCTTTCATGCTTGATTCAAAATCCTCAATGATTATTTTTATAAAAGAATTTCAAACAACCAAGGAATTTTTTTTTCATCCATTCTGGATGTATTTTTGAGGGGGAAATTAATAGGAAATGATCTTGTAATTCTTTTCATCTGACTGCGAGTTAGAGGTGGACAGTAAATGCGAACAGATTGCGTCCATCCAACGGGTCTGTTTACACTTATTCCTGAAACCTGTGAAAGTTGAGCTGCTTCCTACATATCACATAATACGTGCACAAAAAAAGAGATGTGGCTATTGAGATCCGTATACAGTACGTGACGCAAAGCAATTTGTCTTTGTTAGAGATATGTTCAGTATGTTCCTATCTAGTTACTTTTTTCACACTGCTCCAAAGACATCTGATGACAAATAACTGGAGCTAATAGACTGGTCTGACACAAAACCTGCAATATTTGTTGTACGCAATAGAGCATACAAGTTCAGGATTAGTTCTTGATAAGAATGAAGAGAAACCTGCAACCGATGTTCCATTTAATTATGAAGAAAAGAATTGTTTGTTTTTGGCTGAATGGGATATTAGAAAAGATGAATGCACCTTGTACACCTTGTTCTTTTTTTCTGCTGAACACAAAAGAAAGTTGGAAGAATCTTTTAACTGTTTTTGTCCATACATTAAAAGTCAATGGGATCCAAAAGAGGTTTTTTATAGCAATGCCATTGAATTACCATTTTGGGTTCCCCAAAGAACATTTCAGTGAACTTTTTACACTATAAAGAACCTTTTGTACAATGCAAAGGTTCCTTGGATATTAATAGGTTCTTTGTGTAACCATCAATGCTAATAAATAACCTTTATTTTAAAGAGTGTATTGACTTTCATTGTGTGGACTAAAAAAAACAAGACACTTTTTTCAGATGTTTTTGCAGAAAAGTCATAAAGGTTGTATGAATTACATGAGAGTGTGTAAATGATGACAAATTTTGTATTTGCTCGCTTGGTCAGGCTGGTCTGTTGGCTTTGGGGCACTTGGCTACTACTTTGGTTTGTTGCTTTACATGTCATTCAGATATGGGTGGTTCTTGGCCAGAATAAGCTGCTAATGCCAGGTACACATGGCACGATTCTAGATTTTTACTTGCTGATATTTTTATGGAAATCCCTTTTTAAGACAAATTGGTGCTTGTTCATGTGAGTGACAATCACATAGTGTGTATGCGATCTGAGACATGCGTCACTGATGCCAGTGAGATATTTATATTTATAAAGTTCAGGGAAAGAGTCGTAGACCTGCAACAGAGCATCAGCAAGCATGGCTTCTGCAAGCAACCATACTCTCCTTCATATTCCTCTTCTTTTTTGTTGCAAATGGGCGCAAAGGCAACTTGGATCACAATCTTCTTGCGTGCATCATTTTAACAAGAAGAAATCCAGTCTTTCTTGAGAACTCTGTCTTATGCGTGATCTTATGTTATTTCCTGTATTCTCGTGTGTTTGGTTGTAAAACGTTTTCTGTGATTCTTCCTATTGAAATGTGAAATGTGTGACCCCTGTCGCTGATTCATCGTGTAATGTGCACTAAATGCAACTAAATAGTACACCAGACAGTGTAGTGTGAGAAGAACAGCGATCTGATGACTTGCAATCATGCAGTGTGTACCCGACATTAGCGGACCCGATTTTATCTAAAAGACTACCTCAGGAGAAACAATTCTCACTCCCAAGACGTCAAAATTTGAAGCATGGTCAAGTGCCTTCCGCGTCACAATGAAGACGCTAAAGGTACCCCTAGGCGTCACTATATCGACGCGCAGGGTACTCCATTTCAGTTGTTTGCCCAATGCGTCAGATCAAGACGCATTTAATTCTTTGCATTTGTAAAAGCAGACATGATTTTATGAATATTTATAGGCTACTTTTATATTTTGGAGCAACTAACCCAACTCCTACCCTAAAACCTACCCACTTCTAAACAATATAAAACACGTAACAGGCAAATAAAAGTACAGTCACAGGTATTTATTGCAAAAACTGACCAAAAACAGTATAAAAGTATTAACTCACGTTGCATTCCAAGTCTTCTGAAGTCATACGATATCTTCATGTAAAGAACAGAGTTGATCTTAATGTTTTTATCGCTGAAATTATGATCCTGCCGCTCCGTGAACGCACTCATTAGCATGACGCAATCGGTCACAAGACACACGAGAGCCAATGACATTTTACAATCAAAGCTGACGTAATGATGCAATTGGTCACGAGACATACGAGAGCCAATGCAATTTCACTATGAAATCTGACGTAACGGGCGGCAATTTTTGAAATTTGAATGTGTGCATGATCGCTTTTGGGGATTTCTTCACACAATCCTCGGAACACTTGGAATATTTGTATTTTTTGAATAAATTGTGCCTGCAGTCGTATCTGCCTGTTATATCCTGTATTTTATATCATATAATACACAAATGAGTTTAGGTTTAAGGATAGGATGGGGTTGGGTTACATTTTAAAACGTGTCTAAATAGCGTGAATAAAATAGATGTAAATAAAATTATGCTGGCTGATTAAATTGAGAATCACACTGTATGAATTACAATGGCGTCTGTGTATGATGCCAAAGGTTTCTCATTGAAATGAATGGAGTACCCTGCGCGTCGAAAAATGACGTCCAGGGGTACCTTTAGCGTCTTCATTGTGACGCGGAAGGCTCTTGACCATGCTTCAGATTTTGACGCCTTGGGAGTGAGAACGGGTTGGGAGTAATAATATGAAAAAAGAAAAGAAAAAGAAATTAGGGCTGTGAAAATTAGCATGTTAACGCATGAGATTGTTTTTTTTTTTTCAGTTTAAGTCTTTAAAAATATTTTACGCAATTAACGCAGCATCAGTTTTTTCTGTCATCCTTTGGCTGCGCTACAGTATATGATCATGCTATCATTCATTGAAGTGCTATTAAACCAGCGCAATAAGACACAAAAATAAGAACTTAAATCTGTACCGCCGTGCGTCTGTGAATCTCCTGTCTGTGTGACACACACAGGACTCATGCGCACAGAATGCCACTTCAGACAGCTCTGGGCTGCGTTGAGTTCTCCTTCACGCTTGAACGGACAAAAACACACAAAAGTATGCCAAAATGTCCTCATAAATGAGTTTAAAAAGTGTTAAATGAACGCGAAGAGGACTTAAAGTGACAGCAGTCTAATAAACCCGCTGCAGTGACATCTGTAATTATTGTAAATTAAAAAACAAAAGACAAAGAGAAAATAACTCACTGCTCTTGACTGGACTTTTGTAGCTTTAATAAGGCCTAATCTATATTTAATTTATAATTTATGCAGTGAAGACTGTGAAGTGTTTGATAACTTTGTGCGATTAATTAGTAAAAAAAATGTAATCGATTGACAGCACAAAAAAAAAAAACACAATTTCCCTCAGAGTGTTTTTTTGTTAAAAACAGCAGAGAAACTAGAGTCCTGAGCCCCGTGCCAACATCAACAAGAACCAATACTGTTTGGAATGTCACGGGCTGCAAACCTCAAAATTAAATTTACCCAGTTACATATTACATACATCTTTAACTTGATTGTCTGATTGCAAACAGGAACATTTCCTGTCACGTATTCCCTTAAACCCTTTTCATGCAGCAAGCAACAACCTGTCAACCTTTGAGGGAGTTTTATAGATTGTGATGGGCTTTGATTTTGACATCATTATGCATCACCTCATGTGACCTTCATCTGTGCAGTTGTGAGAATCTATCACTCCGTCTCCAACAATAAAAGGCGAGACCTTTGTATAACACCCTGAAGGAAAAACGGAGAGAAAGTGTCATGTATTTGTTTGACAAACACAAACGGTTAGCTGACCGTGACCGCCATGATATCCACAAACCGAGGCTAGGCAAATTTAAAAAATGTACTGTGCTGCTTGAACATTGAGGAACTGAGTTGGATATCTGCAGCACAATCCAGAACTTGATGAATAATAGTTAAATATGTTGTTGCATTTCTATTTATTTCTTTTAACTGACAAATGATTTTCTATCTCCATTCCTCTTGCCTTGAAATGCAGTGTTTTAGAGAGTGTTGCAATTCAGTCTTTAGATGGGAAAACATGTTTATGAGTCTTTGATTGGCCCCAAAATGTAAACAAATGTGTGTTGCTGGCCAGCTTCATCACTGTGCAAATGAGCCTTGATGAATCTGGACATTGCAAAATGGCATAGAACTAACAAGGACTGACTTGCACTGGAATGTTTCGGTTAATGTGCATTTGTTAAATGCATTATCCCTGCATTTAATTTTTGGAATTACCTCAGGATGTAGCAAAGACTTCGGAAATCCTGTGCGAGAACCTCTGAATCTGTGTGTCACAGTTTTAATTTAAAGCTGCAGTCCATAACTTTTTCTGGTTAAAAATGATCCAAGTACATAACCAGTGTTCAAAACTATCTCCTTACCCCATTCACAGCGGTAAGCTTGTAATAATGTGTTCTAATTTGAGTGGTACTGGTGGGTTTCCGTGGGAAATTTGAGCTTCCGCCGTTTGTGCTTGCGTTATTAAATCACGTCTATATACGTAAAGAAGGAGTCCCAGCTAGGTTATATCGAATGTGAGGATGCTGCAGGTGGCGGATCATTTATAGCCTTTTCTCACAGCAGCTGAAATAATTAAATGTATCATTCTGATGGCGGATTGTAATCCAGAAAGGCCCAAATGACATCATCAGTGACAACTGGAGATTCACCCGTAGTCAAAAGCAAAACATTAGACTGTACAGAAATTGAAATCTACAGGTAAACACTAAATACACATATGATGTTGTTAACATTAACAATTTGAGAACAAAGAATAACAATAATAATAATTTGCATGGTTTGATGTGATATGAGGAGCTAAGCGATCGTTAGATTTAATCACCGTTGGTAGTGCATTTTATTGTAATGCTTTTTTTCTCAGTTGGTCAGAACAAAAGTGGCAGACATGTTACTTACTTGTTCAAATGACATTTTCCGGTGAAAATTCTTATTTAGGTTATACTCCAAGATGTAGAATCTGTGATTCCGAAGTACAGTATCCACACCGGTGCAGTGGATGAATGACAGCCACACATACTCTTTGTTTTATATTGCTAGTAGTGATGTTCAGGTGACGTCTCTGAGGTCTATCTATCACTAGATTTGTGACTGCTGGTGTCACGTGTGAAATTCCAGTGATTGCTGTTGTCTCTTTGTGTTGTTTTGCTCTTCAGCTTGCTATTTTAAGAGGTTAGCATATGTGCTCTTTACGATCCTTCATCAACAAACACAAATCACTGGGTTGAGTCACATTTAACTTAACCATATGCAGACTCCAAGGTCCATCTAAGAAGAATTTTATTTGTACGGTTCAAACAGTGAGATGGGTTAAGTATAGAAGTTTTAAGCCTTAGTCACTAGCTAATTTGGCTGCTATGAAGCCGTATAAATACTATGAATCATCACACTTTAAATTGTTTAATGTGCTTGAGTTGAATTCTATTTATTACTGAGACACTAGAGGCACTATTATATGGAGACCCTCCACCTGCCAAATTGAGTGGTGCAGGGATGACGTCAAAACCAGAAGACTAATTCTTCAATGGTTCCCTTGAGATTTTCCTATGGGTTTTTCAAATAAGGTCTGTGGTAAACATACATTGACGATACTTGGACACAAATTTTGGGGCTGTTATGTTTATTTAAAAAAACATGTTTTTAATAAGTCACTAGATACGAATGTTTGGGGTGTGTGTAATTTACATTGTAGAAAAAAAGTACAAGTAACAAGTAATGTTTACCACAGATCTTATTTTACTCATAAATTGAAAAACTCCATTATAAAAACTCATAGAAAAATCTTGAGGAAACCAGTGGCAAACTGGAATCGTCAACATATGTTTATTATATTGATACTTGTTTGCACCATTCTATAATGATGCATTGATTGTCCTCTTACACAACATTCCTTCAAAAATACCTCATATATTTTTATTACTTAATTTCTAGGATCTAATGGACAATCCATTCAAATGCAAATGATAAAACCCTATATTTTTTGCTCCTTGAATAGTTACACTCAACATTCATATTACTGTAATATTAGGATCATTGCACATTTAATGGCTAGTAGAGGTGGCTTTTAAAGGGATGATTAATTTAAAAATCCTTTAATAATTTTCATAGCATTCAAACTTCAATGCATTCCTATATTGCATGGCATATCATATTTAGAAGACTTGCAATAGAGTTAGTTTAACTACTCTGTTGTACTTTTTTGTGTTGCAGTGTAAATCACCATATTTCTTATATGTAAAAGAGCAGTTTGGACTTTCCACAGAACATTTCCTCAGAAGAAAGAAAGACCAGCCTGGGTGAGTAAATAATGACATTTTGGGGCGAACTGTCCCTTTAAGAAGTGAAAATGACTTTCTTCCCATAGTAAACTAAAAGCTTGAACCTGTCAGGTTTTAGGACCTGTGGATTCCCCGTCCACAGAGGAGGCACTAAGACAGGGGACTTCTGGCTCTAACTACCACTGCAATCAATTTCTCAACAACAGGATCTGCTTCGGACTGGATGACAAGAGCATTCTGTTTCCCCAATTCAGGATTAAGCATTGGAGCAAAAGTGGAATATTGAAACATAAATATATAATCAAGGCATCATCTGACTAACTTTCTGAAGTGATAGAGAGTGAAGAAGAGGAGGAGAGAGGTAGGACAGTTTGATAACCCATGCATGCATATAATACTTTAGAAGTGAAGTTGTGTCCCTAAATTGTGAAGTCTTTGTGCCCATAAAAATACCAAAACAAATCTTGATTTTTAGTTTAACCGTAGTCCACTTTTAAGTTTTAGACTTAAACTGTGACCTGGGCTGATTCCTTGTACATATTATCTTGTTTTTATCATACAGAATATTTTTTAGAACCAAAGTGTATGCATGTAATTGTATGCAGGAGAGTTCATGACAATACCTATAGGATTAGCTTAGTTTACAGTCTTCAGGGGCAACCAACAATCCCATTTGTCCCTTCTTTGGGGGGCTTAATGGGTCTCCCTCCCTTTAAACTTCAGGATCATCAGGTTACCATTGCGATACGGGCCATAGCAGCGCCTTCAGCTGCGGCACACATACACAAAACCTCTACTCACACATGACTCATATTACCTCCAGTCATACACTGGTGAGGATGTAGCATCAGGTCAGACATACCTTCCATATTTTTCATATCATGAAAGTCAGCACAAACTTTCAGCACTTGCCTGCTTTTTTTATTTTTTATAATTTTTCCCCCTGTGTTATAAGGCAGACATGACTGTAGCCATCTCAGTTACCTACATCACTCATTACTGATTCATGAGTACCAGTCATTACAAGACATAATATGTGCTGTACAGTATACACATGGAAGCCATGAAAGACAGCCTTTGACATCAGCATTCTTGTGAAGCAGGACATGCAACTTATAAATAAGGGAAAATATTTTTCCAAATTATCGTTTTATAATTTTGAAGATGTTTTTTAAAGGAATAGGTCCAACTAAAGATAAGTATATTTGATTGTGCTAAAGTTGCAAGTATACTTTAGATACACTTGCATTTAAAGTCTTTGCATTTAAAGACTGATATCATACAGAGATCATACTATACTTACTAATAGTGATATTAAATCAAACTTTAGGCTTAATATTAAAAAAATGTGCATTGTGCAATAAAGAAGTACTCAAAATAAAGTTTAACTATAATATATCAGTACGTCTCAAGCAATATGTAGTACACTTAGTATGAAATAAACGTATTTTAAATACATTTTGGTATATGTTTTTTTTTTTTACTTTTTTTTGGACTCTACGTTACTTTCAAATGTAAGTTTATCATCAATAATTGTTCCTAGGTATTTAAAATTTGAGACCTGCTGTACAGTTTATCCCTTTATGAAGATTGGTTTGTTGCAAGGCCTGTACCTCCTGTAGTCGTTTGCTTCCTGAAGCATAGCTCTTTTGTCTTTTCAGTATTAAAATGTAAAAAACTACTATCAAACCAACGAATAAGACTATCAATATACTCAAAGTATGAGGAGCAGTTAATTTCTTTCTGATAGGAAACCAATGCCATATCATCAGCATACTTTATGAGGGAAAGATTATCATCATCACACTGTAATTCAATAATGTATATGGAGAACAGTATTGGAGACAGCACACATCCCTGCGGTACACCAGTATTTAAAGCCAAGCAGTCAGACAGGATATTATTCATACAGAGGTCGATCTTTTAAAAATTCCATGAAATCATCCAGCTACTAACACCTAAATCATAAAGGCGCTTTAAAAGAAGATGAGGTTGGACAGTATTATGAAATCCTTGAAGAGAATTCTAACACAGGTATTTGATTTATCTAGATGATGTTGAACTTTATTCAGAAGACTGAGAGAGTGCTCTGATTAGCCCAGTAGGCAAATTGCAGGGGGTCAATAGATCTCTCAGTTTGAAATGACAATTCCTTACACACTATGTGCTCCATACATTTGCAAAGAACCGATATGAGCGCAATCGGGTCATTTAACAATTCTGCATAGGGTATCTTGGGTACAGGGATGACAGTGGAATTCTTCCAGGCTGATGGTATAAAACCACTGTCGAGGAAAATTTGAAACAGCCTTAAAATTCTGTCTTCATTTATTAACCCTCAATTCATTCGAAACTTTTCTATCTTCTGTGGAATGCAAAAGGTACTCTGTAATGCGTTTGTAAGGAATGGGGAGTACGGTGGCAGGGAGAGCTCAGCGCTCTGCAACTGAAGACAACACATGCAAATAGAAAAACATCTTCATCAGTTTGACAACACATGTGCCTCGAATACTCATAATGCAACCAAATACAGAAATGCGTTCCGAGTGGGATTTGAACCTGGGTCTCCGACGTAAGAGGCGGGTGCTAATAAGGAATCTAAAGACAGCAGCCTCTAGCGTCAGTCACTAGAGTGCCACTTGACATCAGGGGAGTGAGGTTTACACACACAGCTCTTACTGGCTAACTTCTGTTTGACATTGAACAATAAGCGGTCCCTGCAAGGTTTGTCACTTGTTGGGGTCCTCTTGAAACATTTCAGCACATGTGTTGTTAAACTGATGAAGATGTTTTCTTAATTTGCTGGTGTTTTTATCTGTTTGTATGTGTTTTCTAAAGTTGTAGCACGTTGAGCTCTTTCAGCCATTGTACTGGAGTTTCCTAGCTTCAAAAAGGAAAAGCGCCATAAAATAATCATAAAAATATCATAAAAGTACTCCTTGTGTATGACTTGTGTGCTACATTTAAAGGCTTTTAAAACAAAACTGTAGCTTTGTTTGAGAAACAAACTGAAATTTTATTCCAGTGAATGCTTTTTTGTCATTCTCACACAAAGCTATCATATGACTTCAGAAGACTTTTTAGTATGAGCCATATACAGTATAGACCACTTTTATAGTACTTTTTTTGTCATATAGGAGCTTGACAGCCCCAGTCCTCCCTTTCATTGTATTGAAAATAGCGGCTTGGTTAAATATTCACCTGTTCTGCAGAGTTTGTTCCACAGGTTTGGAGTGATCATTTCAAACCATGGTCATTTTTGTGTGAACCATCCCTTTATTTTACTCTCTAAACTAACTTGCATTTCATGCTGTTTAGCCAGATGTTTATTCGGGTCAGTTGCCACATAGCAAGCCAGGTTCATGGACTCTGATGTTCTCCAGACACCTGACACACTTTTAGCTTCATACTTTGAACTCAACAGGTTGTCTTCTGCCCTTTAATGATGATCCAATTTCTTGTGCCATTTCACTTTTAGAAAGGACAGTGTTTGGGTAGGAGAAGCTGATCCTCTCAAAACCAAGTGATCTGTACTATTGGCCTACTCAACAGGCTTTTAAGGCTACCAAGCCACATACAAACAAGTTTTGAGAATAATTTAAAAGTAGATTGTTCTGTGTGTGTACAAATACAGGTGTTACATCTTATATTTGACATGGCTGACATAGTGACAACCATAGAAACTGTTTGGCATCTCAAGGTTGTAAACAGAAACATGGATGTCAACTATTTAAAATGTTTGGTGTGGGCTATTTTGAAGCAATATTAACTGAAAAAAAGATACTACCGTTTAAGGTTTGGGCTCAGTAGGTTTTTTTTTTTTTTTTTGATAGAAAATTATACTTTTATATAGCAAGAAAGCATTAAATTGGTAAAAAAGTGACAGTAAAGACTTTTGCATTGTTACCAAAATGTTCTATGTCAAATAGAAAATGTTCTTTTGAACTTTCTATTCATCAAAGGCCTTGTTTACACCTGGTATTAAGATGCGTTCTGGTCGATCGGATCACAAGTAGACGAGGGAGACACATACCCGTTTACACCTGGTGTTTTAATCCGTCTCTTTTGTCCTCTTCTGTCTTGATTTTTTTGACAGGAGGGTCTATGAGGGGGTAAATATATGTATATTTTGATCTAACTGAAGAAATAAGCTTGCACAATTTACATATGAATGCGCCTGGAGACGACGGAAAACACACAGAGAGCAGCAGTTTCTGCTCTGACAGCCGCAAGGCTATGCCGAATGCTGTGAGTGTGTGTTAGAAATCCGGAATGGTGAGAGAACATTGCGTTTTTTCCACTACCTCTGGAAGTGTTCAAAAGTGGACAAGCTCAAAACGTTTTAGACCCTGTTTACACCTGTATTTAGTGCACTTGTGATCCGATCAACCAAAACGCATCTTAATACCAGGTGTAAACAGGGCCTAAGAATCCTGAAAAAAGTATCACAGTTTCCACAAAAACATTAAGCAGCACAACAATTTTCAACATTGATAATAGTCAAATCAGCACATTAGAATGATTTCAGAAGGATCATGTGACACTGAAGACGGGAGTAATGATGCTGAAAATTCAGCTTTGCATCACTGTAAACAGTTATTTTAAGTTGTAATAATATTTGACTGTTTTTACTGTAGATGTGGCCTTGGTGAGCATAAGTATGGAAGCTTGTTTCCGCCACAGAATAAAAAAATAAAAAAGGTAAAAAAGGTGAAACCTTTTATCTCACAATTCTTTCCCCCCCCTCAGAATTGGACTTTATAACTCGCAATTGCAAGTTTATATCTCACAGTTTATATCTCACTTTATATCTTTGTGTGATATAAAGTCAGAATTGCGAGAAAAAAAGTCTATATCACGCAATTCTGACTTTATAACATGCAACTGCGTGTTTATATTTTGCAATTCTGCGAAACTTTGCAATTATCTTTTAAAATGTCTTTTTAACTCTATCCAGCAATTTTTTTTATCAAACTTGAATAAGTCAAGATATGTATGTGATTATTTTTTCATAGCATTACACAAGCTGTCACAAAAATGATGGTGTTACTTTCCGAAACCAAATTAGGTTGTAAAATGAGTTTTTCAGTTTTGTAAATAGCCGAACTCTAGTAAAGAATGAGATTAAATACTCCAGAGAGGAGTGACAATCTTAATTAGCTGTAGTGTGTATGTGGACATTGTAAAATCAAAAGCAGCTTCCCAACTTCTGTCTGTATGCCTTGAAATGTTTATCGGGAACCGTCAGGTACTTTAAGATTGGCCGTAACTTTCAAATTTCAACATCTGCCAACGCGTTCTCGCAGCAGGAAAAAAATCCCATTTGGCCTGAAATTCAAGAACTGAACAAAAGGAAAAACTTGACTTGCTGTCTTGCCATAGACCCTCACAAGACATCACTCTCTTTGGGATTTTAGTCCACCTGCCCTCTTTCCCACAACCGTCTGAAGCTTTTCAGAGGGGTTTATGGTGTCAGCCTTGCGGGGGTTATTGGTGATGACCCTGGGGCTTCCTCCTTTGAGCCAGGGATTACCTGAAGAATAACAAGAGAAATGGGGCGAAAAGATCTGCACCACTGTGAAAGCAAATACCCAGAGAGCGAGAGGTGAAGGGGAACTGAGAGGTGATTATCAGGGCTCAGACTAAATAGAAATTAAAAGCTGGATTTGCAATGTCAAAATGGTTTCAAGAGGTGTTTGAAACAAGGACTGAAGGGGCACAGAATGGGGGAAAAAAAAACTTTGTTTACCATATGATAAATTTCAAGCATGTGCAAAATGGGACTCATGTGTGTTCTTAGGGAGTAATCCGCTTGGTGGAGTGTAACAGGCCAGGGTAATTTCTGTCTTTTCTCCCTTTGAAGAACAGCGACGAAGCTTTAAAGTGTCCTAACACGTGGTTTCAATTCTAAAGCACTCCAATAAATAGAGCTCTAAATGTATGCCGTCAGTCCCCATACAGTTCTAAATCGGATTTTTGATGTAAACTATCCAGCATATTTACCATTTCTCCTCCAAATAGTTTCCAGAGATACAGGTGTTTGACCGTGAAATATTCTCTGACACATCCTTTTATGCTGTGCTCTGTAAACTATTGGAACATGTCGGAGGCCTTTTTTTCAGGCCTGGATCACCGCCAGGCAGCCTTGCTTGCTCTTTTCAACCTGGCTTCAGGGAGCTGTGTGTTTAAGGACTTGAACTTCTAATTCCCCAGCAGTTTAGCTTTTAAACCTGACATAACAAGCTCTTACTGTAGTTGCTATAATTGCGATGTCATGTCTTGCTCATTGTTAATGATGTCAGTGGAATGCACCTGTAGGGAAAAAATTATATTTGAAGAAGACAAACAAGTCACTCCTAGTACTGGCGGACAAATGAGTACTGTTTATTACAGTAATTATGGATATGTTAAAATATAGTAATTTTTTACTGGAAATTCAAAGATTTTTTTAAAATGTAAATTTTTTTAAAGAAATAAATTATTTTATTCAACAAGGATGCATTAAATTGATCAAAAGTGGCAGCAAAGACTTTCATGTTGT
This sequence comes from Rhinogobio ventralis, assembly GCA_039654625.1. NCBI lineage: Eukaryota > Metazoa > Chordata > Actinopteri > Cypriniformes > Gobionidae > Rhinogobio > Rhinogobio ventralis. The sequence continues at coordinate 35,918,294 of CM077205.1, read as the reverse complement.
TAGAAAAAATATATATTTTAGAGCTGCCAAATCGATTAATCGCATCTAAGTTTGAATATTTTTTATTTCTATTTATATATATACATATTCTATTTATTGTTCTTGCTTCCAAAAAATGCTCTTAGAAACATTCTCAAATCATACTAGAGAATGTGTCATGCAGCTCAAGTTGTTAAAGTGTTTAAAAATGTTTGCACTTTTGAACCGCACTGTATTGGAATATAAACATTTTTACAGTCAAAGTATATACTGTCATGCTGCCCAGCCCGCATTTCTATTTTAAAAGTCAACTTTGTGGCATATACAGTAATTTGATCAGACTCTTCTTGGCAGGTAGTTGTTTAATGGTTGTAAATCAGTATTATTATTTTTTTTACATGGTTTAATGATTATCCCAGCTCTTAACAAGATAAGTATGTTGGTTATTACAGTGTTCACACCCTTTTGCACACTTCTACTATGAAGTGTTTTCATGTGGGGTTTTTTCCATTCATATGAACAGGTCTTACATTTCCTGCTTTAAAGGGGCTGTAAGCGATTTTCTTGGAACACTAGTTATAAATTGGCCCTATTATCAGAGAAATCACATTTGTCTTTGTGATGAAAAAGAGTCTTCAACCAATCACTGTTGCCATGACATCATTTCCTGCGCCTCCAGAGTGATTAGCCACATGGCATTTAGCCCATAAGCAAAGATGGCAGATTTCAAATCACGTACAGTACTTCCAGGGGTGCATGCAGCAGCTGAGCCATTGAGATGAATGGGATTGCTAATAAATAGCTTTCTCCAGGTATTATAAACCAGCTTTCATCCAGTTTGCTGACATGTCTGTGGAGAGGGGGAACATGGTTGAAGCAAGATGACGGAAGTTAGCAAGACAGCTGAAATCGCTTACAGCACCTTTTCAGCCCTGTTTATTTTACTTGTGGAAGAATGATATTTTCCAATGTGACATGGATTTATTTTCGCCATCCTAACATTGGAACAAATTTCAATATTTAGAGCGGCTGAGGACAGTTGTATACATCTACCATGAAGCACAGAGTAAATCAGAACATCTGGGAGAACTGTGATGTGAAAAAAAACAACAAGAGCAGGGATTCATTTGCCATAGGACCACTAACCACGCAGCCTCAGGCTCAGGGTTTGTGGACGACAAAGCAAAGCCAGGCTGTTTGATTGTGACAGATTCTCAACATCCTTAGCCCTTAATTTTTTCCAAATGAGTTTTCGCTTGTGACTTGGTGAAGATAAATGATATAACTTCACAATTCACTTCAGCGGCATTGCAGCTATTATAACCCTTATATAGAAATGACAAAATTTGCTCCCCTCAATTTTTTGAAGATAATAATTATAATTATTCTTTTTTCTGCCTGTCCAATGTGAAGAAACTTTACTAGTGACTATTCTGAGCTGTGATGTTGAAAGCAGCATATAAATATTTTTTATAAATTATTATTATTATAGAACCTTTTTATACATCATATACACCGATCAGGCATAACATTATGACCAGGTGAAGTGAATAACACTATCTCTTCATCCCGGCACGTGTTAGTGGGTGGGATATATTAGGCAGCAAGTGAACATTTTGTCCTCAAAGTTGATGTGTTAGAAGCAGGAAAAATGGGCAAGCGTAAGGATTTGAGCGAGTTTGACAAGGGGCAAATTGTGATGGCTAGACGACTGGGTCAGAGCATCTCCAAAACTGCAGCTCTTGTGGGGTGTTCCCGGTCTGCAGTGGTCAGTATCTATCAAAAGTGGTCCAAGGAAGGAACAGGGGTGAACCGGCAACAGGGTCATGGGTGGCCAAGGCTCATTGATGCACGTGGGGATCGAAGGCTGGCCCTTGTGGTCCGATCAAACAGACGAGCTACTGTAGCTCAAATTGCTGGTTCTAATAGAAAGGTGTCAGAATACACAGTGGATCGCAGTTTGTTGCGTATGGGGCTGCATAGCCGCAGACCAGTCAGGGTGCCCATGCTGACCCCTGTCCACCGCCGTAAGCACCAACAGTGGGCATGTGAGCATCAGAACTGGACCACGGAGCAATGGAAGAAGGTGGCCTGGTCTGATGAATCACGTTTTCTTTTACATCACGTGGATGACCGGGTGCATATGCGTCGCTTACCTAGGGAACACATGGCACCAGGATGCACTATGGGAAGAAGGCAAGCTGGCGGAGGCAGTGTGATGCTTTGGGCAATGTTCTGCTGGGAAACCTTGGGTCCTACTATCCATGTGGATGTTACTTTGACACGTACCACCTACCTAAGCACTGTTGCAGACCATGTACACCCTTTCATGGAAACGGTATTCCCTGGTGTCTGTGGCCTCTTTCAGCAAGATAATGCGCCCTGCCACAAAGCAAAAATGGTTGACTTGTCCTCCAGATCCCCCAGATCTCAATCCAATCGAGCATCTGTGGGATGTGCTGAACAAACAAGTCAGATCCATGGAGGACCCTCTTCACAACTAACAGGACTTAAAGGATCTGCTGCTAACATCTTGGTGCCAGATACCACAGCACACCTTCAGGAGTCTAATGAAGTCCATGCCTCGATGGGTCAAGGCTGTTTTGGCAGCAAAATATTATCGGTGTGTGTATATGATCGGTGTGTGTATATAGTAGAATTGAACATTTCTAATTTTTAACAGCCCTCAATAAAAACATCTATAACATAATGAAATATTTTCAACTCGGATAATTGTTGTTAACCATTACTATAGTCCAAAATGATGTGGTCGTCTTACACAGTTTGACAGCTAAGAGATAATACAGAGAGGTTGTTTAGTTCACATGCAGTGGAACTGGCTGCCGAGGCCAGTAACTTTGTCTGTTTCTATGGTATATCACTAGTGTAGCCGTAAACAAGTCCGAGGCCAAATCTCACAAATCCCCAAGACCAAAGGTATCAAGTCTGCATGCCAAAATAGTTGCTCTTACTCTAAAGAAACATCATGCACAAGTGCAGTCCGTCTGTACTCTGTCACGGTAGATACCAAACATGGTTTAAAGCGAGTGATGAGACTGTCCAGGTGAAACCCGTGAGCTGCAGCAGTTTCTTTAAATACCTTTCGTGTCTGTGTTCTCCAGCCGTAGAGCTGAGCTGTTCGTGACTGCAAGGGTTAGAATGTTGTGTTTATTTCAGGACCATTAACAATTCATACCTAACTGTTTCTGATGTCATTTAGTTCTTTTACTGGCATCCAGAGCCTTATTCAGACTTGCTTGTAAAATCGCTCCTCACCTGCCAAAACTTTTGAAACAATGTAAATACTGTATGTCTTTTGTCCTGGCAAAGGGGTTCTGTGCTGTTTTCGAAGACGACACACTGGACTATTTGACCTAAAGCATTCAGAAAAAGCAATCATGTGTTCATGTGCATTAATTTGTAAGTTGCTTCGGATAAAAATCTGATTAAATGAATAAAATTTTAATGATTGCATTGCAGACAGAAAAGCCTGAAATTTGTCATGTGTATTACAGGAACAATGTTCATTAATACGCAGATTATAACTTAATTAGGTCCTGTATATGTTCACACAGGGCTCTTTTTGTCATTAAATCCGCTGCTCTAAGGGAAATATTTCAGCTTATTCCTGAACCTACCAAGACCTCCTGGTTGTAGTGAAAAGATCCAGCACATCTGTTTTAGATTGAAATAGCCTGACAGAAGTGGTCAGATTTAGGTATCTTTGTCTTCATGCCTGCGATTTCCCCACAGTTACTCAATACCAGTAATTCAGTAATTGGCGAGCTTACACCTCTACACAGTGAAACAGGAAGGGTGTCAGGAAAATAGGACAGCTGGTCTAAATTGCCTGCTATTATGCTTTTTAAAACAGCTTCCGCAAAATAACGTCCAGAGGGCAAATGAGACAAAATCTCGGCCTCTGGATTCCAAGCAAGCCAGAGCTAGCCGGCAGCACGCAATCCTACAGAAGCATTTGCCTGGCCTGGAGCATCAATTCAATGCATTTACTCTTTTGATCACCTTTTTTTCGCCTTCTCAATTATAGTTGTTGGTTTAGTAGCTGATTGTCAGTTTGTGCTAGCAAATTTACTAAAATAACATGATTTATAAGACTTAAGACATTTGTGAATGGATTCCCAGGCCAAAGCATTTCCTATGTTGTTAGTTGTTTTCTACATGAGGTAAATCCTTGTTCTATTCCATATTCTTGGCTGCTCCCTAAAAAACATTTGATTTGGCCCCACCCACATGTAGTGACATCATGCATGATAATTTATCTCAGGTGTGAAAGAGTGTCGAATGGAAGTGCTAATTATTTCTTATGGTAAAAAAGAAAAGAAAAGATGATTAAACAATTATTAATAAATAATTTTACCGTGAACTGTAAAAAAAAGATTTTTCAAACATTATTAGAGTACGTTTTACAAGAAACTACTATATTATACTAATATCAGTCTTTCTACTTCAAAGTTTCATGTTTAATTCAAGATGTTAAATGCCGTTCTTTGTAATTAATTGTGAAGTTTCTGAGTAAAAATTGTTTCCACACAAATTTGAGAATTTGTCTGAAGATTTGTCTCATTGATGGAGTTTTGTAAATGTTTTCTTATATTGTAAAGAAAATTATTGTTAAATGAAAAATAGAATATATATATTTCTATATATACATATATGTGTGTGTGTATATATATATATATATATATATACATATATATACACAAATACATATACATATACACATACACCACAAATATATATTTTTTTTCCCGAATTTGTCGAAGGTTAAGTATCTGATGGAGACAAACATGTTAATACTGTGGTAGAGGAAATCCAAACAATAAAAATAACTTTGCCACTTCCTTTAAAAGGTCTGTTAAGTTGTTTCAATTTATTGATATCCTCTTTTTTTGTTTTGCATGTTGCGGGCAAATGAATTCTGGTGTATAAAGAAAAATACCTGGAGATTCGGTTTGGTGCTTACACTGCACATAGTGTGACCCATTAAATATAAAATTAAAAATTTTTATAATAGCATTATTGCAGTTTATTTTGTTTAAAAAATAATAATAATAAACTAAATAAAAAAGTGTGATAATACTATTATATTTTAAAATAAAAAAATTAGTATTAAATAAAAATACAATTATTTTATAGTACACTTAAAAATACAATGCTAATATGTACATTTTTTTAAAAAAATTTTTTTTAAATTAATTTGCAACATTTTCAAACTGAAAACCAGCAAGCTTTTATTTTGGCAGGGTTGCCAGGAAATATATGCACTGCTAGTTTTAGCCATAGACTGTTAAAAAGTGGAGCCGCGATATCAGGGTCACGCCCACACTCCCGCCTAATCAACAACTTTTTGTGAAATTAACAGTTATGGAAATTAAAGTTAAAGCTCCAATCTCCTTCTGAAGTTCCCGAAAAATGTCCGTTTGTGCCTCATTGACTTTGCTCAGAGAAACTGTCAATCTCAGCTGTCAATCATGACGTCACACCCCCTTTTTTATATCATCAAATAACTAACTAAAACCAAACTTATTTAAAGAACGAACACTTGAACTTACATCAGCGTGATAAAAACTGCTTAAAATGACAGAAACCATCTTTGGAAGAAAATGTATTTAAAGTGTAATTTGACTGTTTAGTTTGTCTCACGTCCCATTACATTACATGGAGAGAGCGGGGTTTATGACCTATACTGCAGCCAGCCACCTGGGGGCGATCAAGGCGCTTTGGCTTCACATTTTAGGACTTCTCTGAAACAATATTTTTTAAGTCGCATAGTTCTTTATCAAATGTAGTCACTACTCTTACAGTATGTGATTCCAAACAAAGTAATTTTATTTTTGGCAATTTAGCCCCTTTTTAAATACCTTCTCATGCTTATATGTAGCAAAATTGTTTTGGATAATCTTTAATTTAGAAAGGGCAGATTCTTCACAGTGTTAAGGTATGTTCACATTAAGGGCCAGATTTACTAAACAGGGCAAATTAGCGTGAGTGCGCAATTGCATGATTCATTTAAATACTCTCCTCCCATACATTTTGTGTCTGAAAGGGAAACTCCTACAAATGCATATGCAATAAGATCAGCCGCAAAAATAACTGGGGGTTTGCGCTGGCGTGAGCTGTTAGTAAATCTCGTTTAAGCAGGATGGATTCTGATTGGCTGTCAATGTTTTTATCATTCATCAGCTGGATAAAAATCATTCTGAAAGTGATTCCAACGATATTGTTAATGTTATAGGTGTGATGTGGTCTCTGCTATTCTTTTATATTTACAACAATTTTTAGAACTATATCACTATCGTTATAGTTATCGTCCTTGGTGTGAACGGGCCTTTATACTGGCAAACTTGACAAGAAGGTCTTGTTGTCTGTCCAATGTGCATGTAATTTAACATTCAAGCAGTTGTAGTTTTGTGTAAATACGTTTAGTCTGCCTCTCTGTACTCTCTGTGACTAAAAAGTCACTCAGCATTTGTGCTTAGATGTGGCTTCTATGCAGAGTAAAAATGCAGCCATAACTCATAACACAGCGAGGGGCCCCCGGAAAGGACTGTCCCGATCGCCAGCGCTTCTATTGTTGTCCAAGTAAATTATGTAACTTCTGTTTCTCATTGAGGGAATTTGTTGAGATTGTTAAATTACACAGCTGGTGGTTTGGAGAAGTGCAGAAGAGATCTGGCTTTATGGTTGGGAGAGTAATATTTTACATTGATGTCTTCACATTTCAGCATGGCTCTATCTCTTGTGGGAAAAGTCAACCTGCTTTCTTTAGTCTGAAAACAGAGTCTCAGCTGTGTTTTTGTCAAGGAACCATCAAAAGATTCTCATTATGTGACCATTGATGCGTTTGAAATGTTTACTGTTCAACCACATGCTACTTTTATACACACTGAAAACATATCTGCTAGTTCAACAGCCATTAATGAGTGACCAATGTTTTTATAGATGTCATTTGCTACTGAATATCTGTTCTGTATTGTTTTGACACTTTTATATACATATTTCATTTTTCTTTGGAATTGCTCTTATCTTAATTTTTAACCTTAACTGGGCTAAAAGGGTTCAGATTAAGTGGGGGTTAACAGTATGGATAGCCTGAGAGAGAGTTTGGGGTCAGATGAGGGAATTCAGGCCAGTGCTGTTCACACTATATCTTCGCTCTAAGAAAAGTCAGTAAAAATAAGGCACAATGTGCTGTTATTATGAATTAATTTGACATTTTGCTTTTTCTCAGATTTTTTTTTTTTACCTGTATTTTGAATTGTGCATTACATTGTTTTGTGATTTAGGGTTAAAGAAAATGTCTGTAAACTTAACTGGCAGAAAATTACATCTAATTTGTTTTTCTCTTGTAATGCTGCATTTACTGTGTTTTATGCACACATACACATTTAGTTTACTGTGATGTATTAAATAGTGTTGTTGCAAATCATCATGTCACCACAGTAACGTTATCTAGTTGGCTAGTTGACTTTTAGATTAGGTTCTGTCTAAATGATTTGTGATAATCTTGGAAGCATTGGTAGAAAGTAATAAACAAATTAGTATTTGTTTTGGAACGTATATCCTCATTTTCCAGCAAAAATGCATTTATTATATTACAGCTGTGATCGAGTTACATTATCACAGCTGTTGCAATTTAATTTTCATTATATATAAACTATAATGTAAATTGCAGTATATAATATAAATAGAATTTATTATATTTTTATTTATATATATATATATATATATATATATATATATATATATATATATATATATATAAGCAATAAGGTACAAGAGGCTGTGCTGTATCGTGAATAAGTCACGCTGAAGAGCGTCGTTAGGCACGATGCGAAGCAGAGTTATTCATGATACAGCACTAATGCAACTGACATGAAGTAAAATCACAAAAAAATAGTTCCTGACCGTGAACAGCAACAGAAGTCACATTATTATGCCATTAAATGGCAGCAAATACTGTCTTTATGAGTGGGTCACTCAATAGCGAAGACTTTTATATTGAAAGGACTTAAACTTCTTGTGAACACGGAGCAACTGACAAATGTGTTGACTAGCGGTGTCAGTGTCAGGACACGGGAAAACCCCTTAAAGGGTTAGTTCACTTGAAAATGAAAATTGCTAACCCTCAAGTTGTTCCAAACCCGTAAGACCTTTGTTCATCTTCGGAACACAAATGAAGATATTTTTGATGAAATCCGAGAGCTCTCTGACCCCTCCATAGACAGCAAGTATTTAATTACCACTTTCAAGGTCCAGAAAGGTAGTAAATACATTGTTAAAATAGTCCATGTGACTCCAGTGGTTTAACCTTAATTTAATGAAGCGACGAGAATACTTTTTGTGTGCAAAAAAATAAAATAAATAACGACTTTATTAAACAATTTCTTCTCATTTGTGTCAGACTTCTACGCTGTTGACGTAGTAAATACAGTACTGCGCTTCCGAGTTACGTCAGAGCAACGTCAGAACGGCGGCTCACCATTGGCTAGCTTCTGCGTCAGCATCACACTCATGCGTCGCGGTGTTCACATCAACAGCATCGGCCAATGGTATGCCAGCATTCTGCCAAAGCTCTGACATAACTCGGAAGCTCTGCACTTTATTTACTACATCAACAGCGTAAGATGTACAACAGCGTAATTAATGACAGAATTTTAATTTGTGGGTGAACTATCCCTTTAACTATTAAAAGGACAAGATATCGCAGCAATATTCTTTCAATATTTTTGAAAGAAGACTCTTCTGCTCACCAAGGCTGTATTTATCTGATCAAAAACACAGTAAAAACAGTAATATTGTGATATATTATTACAATTTAAAATAACCATTTTCTATTTGAATATATTTGAACATGGAATTTATTCCTGTGATCAAAGCTGAATTTTCAGCATCATTACTCCAGTCTTCAGTGTCACATGATCCTTCAGAATATGCTAATATTCTATGCTAATATGCTAATATTCTAATATGCTGATTTGCTCCTTATTATCAATGTTGAAAATAAATCATAAATGTTGATCTCCCTGCTACCTCTTTTGATTCTTCTCTCTATATTTTATTCTCTGGAGCTTGTAGAAACTTGATTGTTGACTTGACTAAACTTTAACTGCCATATCTGTTCATCACTGCAAAGAGACCAAATGTAAGTGTTTTAGGCGGTTCTGGGAGAGACTCGAGCAACTGTCTGATACAATAGCCTGAACCTTACACTGTGTGCCACACACATACACCCTCTGGCTACCCGCTCTGATGTTCTGTCTTCTGCTCTGATGAGCCTGTCCACACAGGAAGAGCAGGTGGTTCATCTTGATCATGTTAATCTACTATTACTTCAGGACTTTTTAACGGAATTAAAAAAAAATGAAAAATTGCTTATGCTATTCTATTTTTAAATTTCAGTTTCTGTTCATCCTTTTCACATATATATGTATCTTAAATTAGGTAGTTAATTATGAATGTACTCCATCCAGGAATTTCCATCAGGATAAATGTTTCTGTTTTAGTGATGTCACACTTGGGCATCATGGGCCTCAATGGAGGCATGGCTGCATTCTATTACAGTGATGACCTAAATATTACATCACAGGAAGCATGATGCATTAAGAGCCGGGGGTGAAAACTTATTGAATTTGAAGGTCAAGGTAAATTGTACTTAATTTGTCTTCCGGGAAACATGTAAGTATCTTCTGTTGCTTCTGAAGGCCAGTACTAAATTAAAAAAAATTATATTTAAACAAAATAAGAAAAATTTTCACCCCCTGGCTCTTGCATTGTGCATTGTGTTTCCTTTTGGAGCATCAGTGAATGTTTGAACCTTCTTTAATAGTTGTGTTTGAGTCCCTCAACTCTCCTCAGTGTGAAAAGATGGCTCTCAAAATCAAAGTCACTGCTGGAGAGGGTTCAAATATGAAAAAGATGCTGGAAAACTGAAGAGTTTGCAGGACCTGAAGGATTTTTCTGAAGAACATTGGGCAGTTTAACTGCTCAGGACAAACAAGAGACTCAAGAACAACCATCACAAAACACAAAAACAGCCGTGGATCATCCAGGGAACGACACACAGTATTAAGAATCAATGGTTCATAAACTTTTGAATGGGTCATTTTAATAAATTCAGTTATTTTTTTGTCTTGTGGACTATATGTAAACATTTTTATGTAAAATATGTAAAAAATAACATGCATTTTGTATGATCTCTCTTATTTAGTTAAAATTACTCCCATTTTCATAGATTCTGCAAGCGGTTCACATACTTTTTCTTGCAACTGTACGTGCATGTTTATGGTTAGTGAAATGAGATCTTTGTATAATCGCTAACAGCATGTATATGTGAAGGTACAACAGTGTCCAGTTCTATAACCAGAGCTGATTATATTGGCCCATCTGGATTCATCATCGTCTGTTGTCAATAACATCAGCAATAATAAGTCTTTCACACCATCTCATAACAGAGCTCATCCAGCCAGCCATCTGTGTGTTTGTGTGCATTATGCCCTTGGTTGGTTTTATCAACAACCATAAATTTGTCAGTGAAACATTGAAAAATGATGCTGGCAATTAAATACTTAAATCATAATTTATATGTGCTGTCTGACCAGCTTTGTCATTTTGTGCAAGCAAAAACTGCCTTTAAATAAATGTTCTTTATATCCTAACATATTTCCTCCTGCAACTACAACTCATTATACTAATACTGCCATATGATTTATGTTTTCCTTCTGGCAGGTGATAAAACAATTGGAAAATCTTATAGACTTACCTAGAAGCAAACCATATCTAGAAACCATAAATAATAGAGACTCTTTTGAAGTAACAATCCACAAAAGCCTAGCATTCACTTCCTTTTTCTTTAGAATATGTAAATATCATTTTACAATTTTCTTTTAATTTGTAACAAAATTGTAAAAGAAAAAAATTGAATATAATAATAATAATAATTATACAGTATATATATATATATATATATATATATATATATATATATATATATATATATATATATATGTTATATTACATTTTTTTCTTTTACAATTTTGTATATATATATATATATATATATAATTATATATTATGTATGGTCTCTCTCTCTATCTATCTATCTATCTATCTATATATCTATATGTATATATATATTAAAATGTATAATACAAATGATTAATCTGTAATAAAATAGTAAAATGAAAAATAAATAAATATATGTGAAATTAATATTAAATTCCTTTCAAAATAATATATACATAATGTATGTAATATGTTAATATACTTTTTTTGTGAAAAAGTCAAAAAATATTAATTTGTAATAAAATATATTGAAAACATTAAATATGTTTTTGTAAAATGTTTTACTTTATAATATTTAACTTATAAAAAGTAAAATATACATATATAATATTAATAAATATATATAGCATTACATATATTTATTTTTCATTCATTGAAATGAAATTTTATTACATACACATTTTTAAAAGATATTTTACAGTGTAATGTAGAGTTCATTTGTTTGCAACTATATGTTTTATGTAATATGTTTTTCACCTGGGTATTTTTCATACTTTGAAGAAAAGTTTCATCTGGCTAGCTTCTTTTTTTGCAGGATGGTTGGAACATGCCCGCCATTTCACCCCATCCTAAACCATGATGATTCTCATTCTATGTAATGTTATGTGACAGCTTCTAGTGAAACTATGTAGAATCTATAGCACAAGTCTTCAGTGTGCACTAAAGCAGATGCTGTCTGTGCATGGACTACTAGTCCACAGGCCCAGGGCCAGCACAAAGCCATGCTTCATCCTTGAGCTCTGCCACACATGAGTGCTTAGAGAAAGCTGCCCTCCAGGCGCTGGAATTCATAGCCCTGTGGAGGCTGGAGATAAGCCCGTGCGTATGTGCGCTTCGGAAGGGCTCACATTACACACTGAAACTCATGCCACCCAGGAACTGTTACCATATGAAAGCAGACTGTTTTGAAAGGAGAGTACCGCCTGGCTCGGCTCTTTGTGTCAGTGTGATAACACCGGCTATGCCAGACGGAACGTGTTAAATTGTCTCTATCACAGCTAATGAGTTTGAGGTCAGTGGCTGAGGATTTTTAGACCACCTCCGCAAGCCACACAGAAAGGCTGTGTGATCCAAAGCAATTTACTGGAGGTTTTTTGTATGTTGTGGCAGTCTGATGGTTTGGGTGTGGAGTGTTAGTTGATGTATGTCACATTTGGGGTTTTGGTCTGTCTTGTTTGTCTGCGTGTGTCACGCTTGAACAGTAATTTGACAGTGATTACTATATCACTCACAGAAGATGTTTTCATTGACTGAAGCTTGGCCTGTGATGTCTGAAATGTGCATTTCACCAGTGAAAGGAATGTATTTGGACGGATGAGGTGTTTTTCCCTGTAGGAAAGAGTCACTGGAGATCTCTTTAATGTGAGAAATGCTTCAGCTTGACAGCAGTGAGAAGTCATTGAGAGCAATTTTAGATTTTTGTCTTCTGAAAAAAGGCCTAATCTCAAATGCGCCGAACTGGTGAATCATTTTTGTACATCTGCTCAAATGAATTGATTCACTAGAATGAATTGGGCTTTCCAATGCTGCATGAGCATTTTGTATTCAGTAAATGGTAATTATATAAAATTATAGCTTGCTTCATACTTTTTTCTACCTCTTTGCAGAGGAGCTGGAAGCAGAAGATGCCACGCTGGTCGATACATGTACCATGAGGAGCACAGGAGATCTACGCTAAAGACAGACAGGAGCAAACACTTCACCTGGATACATTTCACAGGTAAACACATTCTTTTTTTCAAGTTCAAGATTACTTGTATAAAGTGCATATATAAATATCATAATTCATAAAAAAGCCATGTTCATAAAGCAAAGGCTATGCCATGGTAGTTTACAGAGGTTGATTTAGGCTGTGCTGATATACATGTATTAGGGATTTCCACTGCTTGAATATCTGTTAATGTAAATTATATTGTCTCAGCTCCCAGATTTAATGAAAAAAAAGTACCAAAAATAATTTTGGACAGTAATTTGGACATGGTACCATGGTAATACTAAAGTATTTGAAGTATCATTAATATTCTATGGTTTATATAGTATTACCAATCTGATATCATAATTGTATCACAGTTCTGTCACAATATCCAGTTTAGGAGACTATGAAATATTTTCTTTATTGTAAGGTTTATTACATTGGGTAATGGTATTACATATCCACTACATATAGAAGATTAGAAAAAATAGACAGAAAAAAATAATGGATACAAAAAAGTTTTCAGCTGCAGATGGTCTATATATCTATATACACACCGATTAGGCATAACATGGCATAACACCATGAAAGGTGGTGAAGTGAATAACATTATCTCTTCATCACAGCACCTGTTAGTGGGTGGGATATATTAGGCAGCAAGTGAACATTTTGTCCTCAAAGTTGATGTGTTAGAAGGAGGAAAAATGGGCAAGTGTAAGGATCTGAGCAAGTTTGACAAGGGCCAAATTGTGATGGCTAGACGACTGGGTCAGAGCATTTCCAGAACTGCAGCTCTTGTGGGGTGTTCCCGGTCTGCAGTGGTCAGTATCTATCAAAAGTGGTCAAAGGAAGGAACAGTGGTGAACCGGCGACAGGGTCATGGGTGGCCAAGGCTCACAGATGCATGTGGGGAGCGAAGGCTGGCCCGTGTGGTCCGATCAAACAGACGAGCTACTGTAGTTCAAACTGCTTAAGAAGTTAATGCTGGTTCTGATAGAAAGGTGTCAGAATACACAGTGCATCGCAGTTTGTTGTGTATGGGGCTGCATAGCCGCAGACCAGTCAGGGTGCCCATGCTGACCCCTGTCCACCGCCGAAAGTGCCAACAGTGGGCACATGAGCATTAGAACTTGACCACAGAGCAATGGCCGGGTGTGTCTGTGACACTTACCTGGGGAACACATGGCACCAGGATGCACTATGGAAAGAAGGCAAGCCTGGAGGCAGTGTGATGCTTTGGGCAATGTTCTGCTGGGAAACCTTGGGTCCTACCATCCATGTGGATGTTACTTTGACACGTACCACCTACCTAAGCATTGTTGCAGACCATGTACTTTCATGGAAACAGTATTCCCTGGTGGCTGTGGCCTCTTTCAGCAAGATAATGCGCCCTGCCACAAAGCAAAAATGATTCAGGAATGGTTTGAGGAGCACAACGAGTTTGAGATGTTGACTTGGCCTCCAAATTCCCCAGATCTCAATCCAGTCGAGCATCTGTGGGATGTACTGAACAAACAAGTCCGATCCATGGAGGCCCCACTTCGCAACTTACAGGACTTAAAGGATCTGCTGCTAACATCTTGGTACCAGATACCACAGCACACCTTCAGGGGTCTAGTGGAGTCCATGCCTCAACGAGTTAGGGCTGTTTTGGCAGCAAAAGTCGGACCAACACAATATATTATAATGTTATGCCTGATAATTTTTGATGTTTCTATAATGGTTAATCCACCAGTATGTCTAAGCTCTTTAGTCCAAGCCAAGTCAAAGTCCGGATTTGAATCCTATTGAACAAATTTGGAATTTAGTAGATTCTAAGATAGATTTAGTAGATTCTAAGATAGATCGCACAAATGTTTAATCAAAAGCAAGTCTTTGGGAACAACTAGAAACTATTTGGACGTCAATAACAACAGAGACTGTGGAAAAGTACATAAAAACTATTTCAATGCCAAAGGACGCCATACAAAATATTAATTTTTTTGGTTATTATGTGTACGTAAAGACTATTTAATTGTTTCAGTTTGTTATTTGCCTAATAAATGACAAGTTTTTGACAGATTCCTAAAACATTTGTGTTTTCTCTTTATAATGACAGGTGGTCTAATAAATTTGTTAGGCACTGTATATCTGAAGCGGAAAATCCTTTTTTGGTCCCACTTTATATTAGGTATAACTACAGATATCAGCCATCATATTGTTTATCTACCATTCTTTAGCTGCCATAATATAATTACTGGGGCCTACATTTAGTTTTTGTTGACTCTAAAATATATCACCATATCAAATTAAAAGGGTTTGGAAATGGTAAAACAAATCTGTTTCATGTTGACTTAAGCTTAAGCTCTTTTGACAGCATTTGTGCTGTTGGTTAGCACAGGAAATAATTTCACGTTAACAAAAGGTGTTTTCTGTGATACACTTACTGAAGTCTAGATAAGCATGCTTAAAGGGATAGTTCACCCAAAAATTACAATTCTATCATTTACTCACTCTCATGTTGTTCCAAACATGTATAAGTTTCTTTCTTCTAAGAAGATATTTTGAAGAATGTTGGTAACCAGACAGTTGACGGTAGCCAATAGCCCCTTTCACACATACAGTCTTTACTGGTAAATTACTGGTAACAGATCATGTGTGAACAGGACCTTTTAAAAAATACTGGTAAATTAGTTCCGGCAATTTACCAGTAAGGGAAGCTGTAACATTACCAGTTTAATTACCGGTAATGTGCGCTGTATGAACGCAGAATGAAGATTACCGGTATATTCACGTATGAATTCAGAGCGTGCTGACATAAGACGTCTGCTTTGGGCCAATAATAAGTTCTTATGGAGATGACGTGAGGACTCCGCACTGTTTACATTAAGCTTTTTAATAGTTTTTCTATTTAAATATGCACTAAATGATTAACTTTGACCGTTGCGTCATGTCTCGCTGCTTTTTCAATGTGTCGCGCTCGAGACCCAGCCTTCTTTTCCATTCATCAGTGTTGCGCTCTGCAGTTGATACTATTATGGGTGTCTCGTGTTTTTAAGAGCAAACACGCTTGTTCTGTTTGATCATCCATTATGCCTGTCACTCAGACGTCAAAATATTTTGTCAAATTGAACAGACAGTGAAACTAAAGCGCTTCTTCTCATGTGGGCGATTGAAGACAATGGCGCAGCATTTAATGATGACTGACATCATAGAATTTACTGGTATTTTGGTGCTGATGTGTGAACGGTCTCTTACCGGGAAAAAAGCCAGAACGCCATTGCTTGTGTAAACAGCATATTTTTGTATTTACCGGTAAAGTCATTCTGCTAATTTTCCGGCAATTTACCGGGATTGCTGTGTGAAAGCGGCTCTTGACTTCCATAGTATTTTTTTCTTCTTCTACGGTTATGGTTATGGTCTGGTTCCCAACATTCTTCAACATATCTTCTTTTGTGCTCAACAGAAAAAAGAAACTTATGCAGGTTTGGAACAACACGAGGGTTAAAATAAGACATGGCTGAAAAAAGTTGTAGATCTACAGATATCATCATATTGTTTATATACCATTCTTTACATGCCATAATATAATTACTGGACCTATATCAGTCAAAGCATCTGTGCATCACTATGTAGAAGAAAATCTGAAGAAATTTGGCATCATATTAATTTTTCTGTGTGATCAAACCTAACATTAATCTGTGCTGTACTCAGGTCACGCTGAGCCCATGCAGTGGTCCATGCTAGCCCTGCTGCTCTTGTCCTGCAGCCAGATGTTTGCCCAGCGCCCAGGTGACATCTGCTTACAATACGACGACCGCGGACAGGATGTCACAGCCATCCCTGTGCCGACTGTGGATCCTAAACTCTTCAACAAGAGACGGTACCGCTCGCCCCGCGTACTTTTCAGCGAACACCCCCCCGACTCGGAGCCCACTGGCCACCAGATGAGGAGCAGGACAAAGAGGAAAGCAGGACCGCCTCAACACCGCGGAGTTTACTCCGTCTGTGAGAGCATTAGCACTTGGGAGGGAAATAAAACCAAAGCTACAGACATCTCAGGCAACGAGGTCACTGTCTTGCCTGACGTAATCATCAACAACTCCAAGAAAAAACAGTACTTTTTTGAGACGACCTGCAGCAGCGGGCGGACCGGAGGATCTGGGTGTTTGGGAATCGATGCGCGCCATTGGAACTCATACTGTACCAATTCGCACACGTTTGTGCGAGCGCTGACTTCATTCAAGAACCTGGTGGCGTGGAGACTCATAAGGATCAATGTAGCTTGTGTGTGTGTGCTGAGCCGAAAGTCTTGGAGACAATGACAAACTGGCTGCTTTTGAATACACCAGCAATAGCCTTATGATATCAAACTTAATCATTCTAAATTCCTCTATGTGATGGTGGACATTTTCCTTGTGCAAACCATTAATGACAACTTGTGACAAAAAACATACCGTCTAAGGAGGATATTGTCATAGGACACTACGATGGAATGAGTTTGTTTTTTCATTTCTTTTTTATGCATTTCTGTCTTTTTAAAAGCATTGTTTTTTTGCAGCAGTACGAGAACATGTACATACATTGTTGTGTGTGGTAATTGTTATTTATTAAACTGCAGCATTATTGTCTAGTTTATTGTGGATCCTCAATGTGCATATCAGGACACGGGTCATTTTTAAAGGAACATTCTGGGTTAAATACAACTTAAAATTTAAATTGTCATAATTTACTCTTACTTGAAAACTTCAGTCTACATTCACTGTAATTGCACTGACATTTTGTCAGTTTTTTGTTCTGTGGAAGAAAAAAGCCATACGGGTTTGGAACGACATGAGAGCGAGTAAATGATGACAGAATTTTCATTTTTGGATGAACTTTTCTATTAGGAATTTCTTCCTACTAGGTGTTCCTGGTATTATAGATTGGTGGACATTATTCCAAAGAAAAAAATGACTGAATGACTTTCATTTTTGGCCCCTCCAACCACTTGTCAACAAATTTCCACAGACAACTTGCCAGTCAATTTCCAATAGTTTAAAAAGTCCTGGGCCCAGATGTAAGAAGTGTATTGTCAAGGGTTTTCTTCATTTAAGAGATTTCTTGCAACCAACTGCTGGCCTACATTTTGTTTTTGTTGAATATCTTGACTCTAAAATACGTCACCATATCAAATTAAAAGGGTTTGGGAATGGTAAAACAAATCTGTTTCATGTTGACTTAAGCTTAAGCTCTTTTGACAGCATTTGTGCTGTTGGTTAGCACAGGAAATAATTTCACGTTAATAAAAGGTGTTTTCTGTGATACACTTACTGAAGCCTAGATAAGCATGCTTAAAGGGATAGTTCACCCAAAAATGACAATTCTGTCATTTACTCACTCTCATGTTGTTCCAAACCTGTATAAGTTTCTTTCTTCTAAGAAGATATTTTGAAGAATGTTGGTAACCAGACAGTTGACGGTAGCCATTGACTTCCATAGTATTTTTTTTTCCTACTATGGAAGTCAAAGGCTACCGTCAACTGTCTGGTTACCAACATTCTTCAAAATATCTTTACCGGTTTGGATAGTAAATTATGTAAATAATGACAAAATTAAAATTTTTGAGTAAACTATCCCTTTAAAGGGAATGCTTCCCGAAAATGGAAATTCAGTCATTATTTATTCACCCTGTTGGTGTTGGTATGCAGTATGACTTGTCTTTTTAAGACCCCATACACTGTAAAATGAAACAGTGATTCTAACTAACACTTTTTAGTTAACTTTACTTAATGTCTTAACTTAACTGTAAAAATCTAGTAATCTGTACTATTTACATTCTATGCCTTGTTTACTCAGAAAACCCAAGTTAAGATTAATTGATTGGTTTGAGTGCCATTTTGTCAAGCAAAAAAAAAAAAAAGTTCTTAAAAGGCTTTTCACTCATTTCCTCCACTTCTGCCGTTATCTTTCACTTATTGCATTCACTCATTTCCTAAAGTCATCTTAAATGTTGAATTGTCAATACAACTGAAAAATGTGAGAGAACGTCACATAATTAATGTTGACTTTCCTAAAACATTTTTGTTTGAACTCACCGTTATGGTGATCAGTGTTCCCTTTGGTTGGGCACTTGGAACTTCATTTATATCATTGTAATTCTCTTTCTACTGATGCAGCGATGCAACAATAAATCAGTTATTTGGTTTCAAAGGAAGGGAAGTAATAAATGGGTTGCTTTTAAAAATCATTAAATCTACTTATTACTTCCCTTTATGTCAGATAATGATCTTTAACACTTCGTTTTTATTGCTAACACTTGCCCTAAACACTTTGTGCAACTTTTAATTGTGTTGATAAAATCCCTCTGTTTGTGACAGTATCTTGTAATTGATCATGCTTGAGTCACACACAGACTTCAACATTCAGCATGCAAAACATAACAATGGTAGCTATACTAAATCAAGAGTAAATCTAAAGTAAATTATCAAGTACTCTCTACAGTTCTTTTTTAGTTACTAGAACTCTGGTGCAGGTGAACTACTAACTAAGCATTTGTCAGTACAACATACAATCCTATTCACATTACTTGGTTTTGTCAATTGGTTTGCATGCTTGTCTAACTAATGAGATTTTACAGTGTACAACTCCATAGTTTACAAGTGTTCTGAGGACATATGATAGGGTTTGGTGAAAAACACAAATGTAATTTATTATTTAGCGAAAATCCTGCACAATTATTTTGGTAGTATAATCATAACACTCAAACATTACATGTTAGCATGGCACTGGTTTGATCGAATTGCTTATCAGCCAGCTTAAAAAGTTAAAAGGTTAGTTCACACAAATGAAAATTAAAAATGATTATCCCATAATTTACTCACCCTCAAACTATCCTAGGTGTATATGACTTTCTTCTTTCAGCCAAACACAATTGGAGTTATATTAATCCTGGCTTTTCCAAGCTTTATAATGGGAGTGAATGGCTTAAATTTTAACGCCCAAAAAAGTGCACCCATCCAAATTTAAAGAAATCCATACGGCTCCAGGGGGTTAATAAAGGCCTTCTGAAGTGATGTATTTTTGTGAGAAAAATATCCATATTTATAACTTTATAAACTATAATCACTGGCTTCCAGTAACGGCCGTACGCGAGTCTAGTTCTGGCGAAAGAGTGACCTCTGACGTATTGATAAAAGTGGAAGCCACCAGTCACGAATTAGAAGTCTAAAACGAGAATTTTTAAAGAGAAATGTGGGAGTTTGTTACCCAGCCCTATTTGTTTGAACCGCAAGAGCTGTCTACTCTCACCTAAGCTTACTCTACATCCTAGGTCATGTGTCGGGTCAGAGGTCACTCTTCCGCCAGAACTAGACTCACGTACGACCGTTACCGGAAGCCAGTGATTATAGTTTATAAAGTTTTATTAATTAACCCCCTGGAGCCGTATGGATTACTTTTATGATGGATGGATGCTCTTTTTTCAGCTTCTAAAATCTAAGGTACCATTCACTACCATTATAAAGCATGAAAGAGCCAGGATATTTTTTTATATAACTCAGACTGTGTTTGAAAGAAGAAAGTCATATACACCTAGGATGTATTGTGAGTAAATTAGGATCATTTTAATTTTTGGGTGGACTAACAATTTATTTTACTCCAGTACTGAGTTATATTAATTAACTACATGTACTTACTATAGAGTTATGTTTAGGGTTAGTTACTTGTAAGTCACCTCAAATTGGTAGATTTTGACTATTTTACAGATCAAATAAATGTACTTCATACAAGTTATTGTAACATAAATTACCTTCATATTTTTGCTTTTAAATGTAGACCCATTAGACTTCCATTGTAACTGCTTTACTATAAATATTTGATATTATTTTTGAACATTTAGGAATGTCCAGATTATTTTCTGTGGACGTTGACAGAGCCTAAACGGCATTTAATCTAGCATATTCCTTTACATATTTTTCATTGTGCTTGAAGTCATCCTCACCTTCCGGAACGGCCTCAGAGTAAGCTTTCAGGAGTTTTTTTCTAGTTTTGGTTAAAAAAAAAAGGTCATGTCTGTGACTCAGACATGACCTTCAGCCATGTGGCAGAAAAACTAAACGGTTAGGGCACATTTTGTCAGATGCTTTGAGTAGTTTGTTGAACGTGTTGGTGGGGCCGACCTCAAGTCTCAACAGATGTGCTTCTCACACATGGAAATGTTGTTCTCCTTCCAGAGGCTTCCACATGATGCAACTGGCCTTGAGAGTGAAAATCGTTAAAAAGCAATTCTAACAACCACAAACAGGTGTGTCACTCCAATCAGACTTTGAATACATTTGTTTAGGCAGCATGTGGAAGTCTTAAAAAAACAGATGGGCCACAGCCAGCGATACCCACCTCAGGTTTGATTGTGTAAACAGAAGGAGACCACATGCCAAAGGTCAGGTACATGGCCAAATGATGAGGTCATGTCTGGAAGCCTGAAAGCCACAGGCTTAAGGTCAGGCGTCAAAGTTCGGCTGGAATAATCAACAGGATTGTACGGTTTATATATCACATCGCCCACAAGCGAGTCCTTCATCAGCACGTGTTTGTTTAGCGATATAGTGTGGGTCAAGCAGTGGTAAATCATCTTTTCAAACAAAATCACTTTCACACACTCATTTGCTCTCATTAGATGATGTTTTGTGGTCATCGGCTATTTCAAACAGTTCTGTGTACTCGGATGAAGAATGAGAGAGAATTTTCCTCACGCTTATGTAAATGGAACAAACAAGCCTGTCTGTTTGCCTGATTGTTTGTAGGACAGCTCCCTATGGAGAGTCTGCTGTGACAAATCCAAGAGAATCCCTTTTGTTTAATTCACAAAGAATATTAATGAGATTAATGAACTGTGGATGGTACTGACACACCGTGGAGATTTCAAACAAGGCTACGGCCACCCCTCAGCATGCGTACTACAATGTAGTATTTATCGTCTTCAGGAAGGTTAATGACTCCCTGAATACATTCACATAAACGTCTAAAAGTCTTAATCGAGATATGACTGTGTAAAGTGATAAGGTGTACAGTAAACATTGCTGGATGGGGCGATTCAAAAACAAACTACTGTCGCCCTCTAGTGGTTCATTCGCTACTTTACGCTTTCCCAGGTGGTGACTGTTTGCTGGTGAGAAGTGAGAGGAGAAGTGAGTGAGAAGTTTTTGCAGAAATTCTATTTTAAATAGAAGTTATTTCACTCAATTTTACTTTCAGTTACTTTCTATTGTTGTACAATACTGGAAGTACACATGTTTGTACTATACATATTTCATCACAAGAGGGAGCACTGCACTTACAGAACGAATTTATATGGTTTATCTGATATTGGTGTTGTTTAAATTAATGTAACTTTATTGATCATACATAAAATATCCCAGTGCCATGATTTTATTGCAGCTCAATATGCTGTTTGCTCAATCATTTAAGGTTGTGCTTGATTCATGGGAATCTTCACATAGATTATGATATATCTCATATTTTGCTAGGGGTAGCTCAAGCTTAATGATGTTTTATTAACCCAAGCTCATCATTGTACTTCAGTAGAAATGCAACAAGGTTGATCTCTTCTTTGTTGATGCCGCTTGTGTTTTGGCATCATTGTATTAAAGCGTTTTAAAGTTTATACCCAAACAGGGAAGGTCAAAGACCCTATACAAAAGTAAATGTGAGTAAGTATATCATTTATATATATATATAAATATAATTTTTTTGCATTGCTGTGTAGGCCTATAAATACACAAACAATAAATTTGACAGTCTCTAATGAAAATGTGAGAAAGATTATCTCAAGATTATCTCAGCGTGTCCTGAGTTTGACCTCAAACCAGCAGACAATGGCATCCTCTCACCGATGAGATGACAGTGATTGTGACTGATGTATTGTGTAGTGAGACAAACCTTATGAAAGAGACTCAATAATGAATACCCTAAATGTCTGACCACATCATGAAGGCGTAAATTACACCGTAGGTTCAAACATAATGCCTAAAGCAATTCAAAAACTGGCAATCATTGGATTGTGTGTGTGTGTGTGTGTGTGTGATTGTGTCTGTCTATCTATCTGTCCTCTATTTATCTATCTATCTATCTATCTATCTATCAACCATACATCCACCTACCTATCATCTATCCATCCATCCATCCATCCACCCGTCATCTATCCATCCACCCACCCATCATCCATCCATCCATCCATCCATCCATCCACCTATCATCTATCCATCCATCATCCATTCATTCATCCATCCACCCACCCATCATCTATCCATCCATCCATCTATCTATATATTGTTCTGTCTATCTGTCCGTTCGTCCGTCCGTCCGTCCACCCACCTACCTATCTATCTATAAACCATACATCCACCCACCTATCATCTATCCATCCCTTCATCCATCCACCTATCATCTATCCATCCATCATCCATTCATCCATCCACCCCCCCATCATCTATCCATCCATTCATCCACCTACCTATCATCCATCCATCCATCCATCCACCCGTCATCTATCCATCCACCCACCCATCATCCATCCATCCATCCATCCACCTATCATCTATCCATCCATCATCCATTCATCCATCCACCCACCCATCATCTATCCATCCATTCATCCACCTACCTATCATCTATCCATCCATCCATCCATCCATCCACCCGTCATCTATCCATCCACCCACCCATCATCCATCCATCCATCCATCCACCTATCATCTATCCATCCATCATCCATTCATCCATCCATCCACCCACCCATCATCTATCCATCCATCCATCTGTCCATCCATCCATCCATCCATCCATCCGTCCATCTATCATCTATCCATCCATTCATCCACCCACCCATCATCTATCCATCCATCCATCTATCTATCTATACTATAGTATAGGCTAAACATTCAGGTCTGAGGAAAACGCGGGAAAGAAACATTGGCCTCGCCCCACATGTCCTGCTGGACCAATAGGCGGTGCTGATCCGCGCGCGCGCGCGCGCTCTCTCAGTGGCGAGGTGCACACGCGAGCAGCGCTGGTGTTGACTGTCCGTGAGTGGATTCTGCTTGAATAATATTACTGACCTACATCTCCGAGACAGGCCCACACATTTGCGCAAACATTTTGGTCGAAACAGCGAGCGCGCGAAACGAAACGGCAGGCAGGATGAGCAAGGTACAGGGCGGCATGAAATGTGTCAAATACCTGCTGTTCGTCTTCAACTTTATATTCTGGGTAAGTGCGAAGTACTGATGATATCTGCGTGGTGATGATGTCACACATGCATGCTTTGATCTATAATGAAATGCACGAACGCAAATGGACGTGCATTTGCTGTCGCCTGGGTTTCTAGGAGTTGCTCAACATCTGTAGGAGGATTTTCTGTTTTTGTTTCGCATGGTGCAGGTTTCTATGGACTCCCGCGACTCATTTAGGATGACGATGTTTTTGTAAACTACAACCATGTGACAGATGTCGGCTCTGTCTCTATACCTAGGGAGCTAACACTATCTGAACAACACTTTTGAGCCTCATAGGCACATGCATACATTTTGAGCATCAAATTATGTGCATTAAGCGCCTCTGATGCCCTAAAATGCTGTCTGCAAGATAGACTGAGTAGGTTTTGAAACAGCCACCATGTGCCTTTGTTTTAAAGAAAATATATATATCTTTATGTTTATACTATCCATGGTCTATTATAGGGATGCATTTGGGCAAGTTGCACACTTTCTTCTCCAGTGAATGTGTGGATTTGTGACAGCATGTTGTCACAATGGGAACTTGTTGTTTATTGACACTGATTTTTAAAGAGTACCTTATTTTTGAAAAATTCATTTACCACAATATATCTGTATTTATTTAATTCATATTTAGTATAATTAAATGTAATATTTATTCATTAATTCATGGCTTTTAAACAAAATGCAAATGGTAAAACCTTCATTAGTTGACTCTTGATTGAATCATTTGTGGTGCATTTTCATTTGGAACTTACATTTTATTCTAGTTTAGGACAATTTTAATTAGGTGTTTGAAACCAACATACAAAAACCACACTCCTAGAGAACAGGCCCAGTCTATATTGTCTATATGTATACAACTCTGTGTGTATATAACAATTAACTTGCATTTTGGACAGTGTCCCAGTGTTTATTTGGCTCCTAGAGTCATTTTCTAGTACACCCCATCAGCTGAGAGTGACAAATGTTTAACAGGCTGTCAGTTTGTTGTAACATTTTCGCCAAAACTTATGCATAGCCAGATAAACAGAATTGTTGTTATTTATTTAGGGTCATTTGAGGTTGTGAAGTGATTTCCTTAGGTCAAGTCTTAGAAAGTAGTGTGTGGATCCATAATTTCAAAGTGCATATGTGTAAAGCTGAATTTGTGTTATTTTATCATTTAGGGCACATTTCATATCAATTTATGATGATTATATTACAAACAACTCTCTTCAGAAATATCATATTTTATCCATTAAGAGAATGCATACTATAATCTCACACAAATATTTTGTGAACTCTGTTTTTCAGTTTGCCCTTTAAATGTCCCTTAAATGACAGTTTTTGCAATGTCCGCACTTTGAAGTGAGTGTGTCTTGAGTTTAAAATAATGAATAAAAAATAAATTCTAAATGTATTTCTAAAATCTAAATAACCTAGGAAAATAGATTGTTTAAAGGTAATTTTCTTTCAAGTAAGAAAATATTTTACACATGTCTACAAAAAGTCTGTCAACTATACTGTTACTAACCCCCACCCCCCCTGAAAATAAAAGATGGTTTATCCCAAAATCATATGACCAGCATCATGTGATGTCATTTTCTTCTATGACAGATATTTTGAAGACATTTTGGTAAATATCCTCTTAATCTTTTATTTGATCTCCAATGACCTTTTTTCTCTAATTGTCCGTCAACTATGTTTGGTACATTGTTATGGTTTGCAATATTTTTTTATTTTAATTCAAATAAATATAAAAATTTGAGGTTAACCTGATCAAGAAAATAATTATAAGTGAAAATGGTAAAATTGTCAACTATGTTACCTGTCAACTAAGTTACCCAACTCTTGAATGAAATAGTTGTTATGGCTCTACTGTGTGACTGTTTCCTCTGATGATAATGAATTATTTGTCATGGATTCGTTTTTAATCATAATGCCATAACCCTATATGTCTCAGAGGAGACTGAGTGGTTATGTGAACATGAACAAATGTGTACGCGCATGAGGGTGAATTAAGATGAGGAAGGATCAATGGATATTTCACTAATTTTACTAAATACAGTGGGGCAAAAAAGTATTTAGTCAGCCACCAATTGTGCAAGTTCTCCCACTTAAAAAGATGAGAGAGGCCTGTAATTTTCATCATAGGTACACTTCAACTATGACAAACAGAATGAGAAAAAAAAAATCCAGAAAATCACATTGTCTGATTTTTAAAGAATTTATTTGCAAATTATGGTGGAGAATAAGTATTTGGTCAATAACAAAAGTTCATCTCAATACTTTGTTATATACAATGACAGAGGTCAGACGTTTTCTGTAAGTCTCCACAAGGTTTTTACACACTGCTGCTGGTAGTTTGGCCCATTCCTCCATGCAGATCTCCTCTAGAGCAGTGATGTTTTGGGGCTGTCGCTGGGCAACACGGATTTTCAACTCCCTCCAAAGATTTTCTATGGGGTTGAGATCTGGAGACTGGCTAGGCCACTCCAGGACCTTGAAATGCTTCTTACGAAGCCACTCCTTCGTTGCCCGGGCGGTGTGTTTGGGATCATTGTCATGCTGAAAGACCCAGCCACGTTTCATCTTCAATGCCATTGCTGATGGAAGGAGGTTTAGTCAAAATCTCACAATACATGGCCCCATTCATTCTTTCCTTTACACGGATCAGTCGTCCTGGTCCCTTTAGAGAAAAACAGTCCCAAAGCATGATGTTTCCACCCTCATGCTTCACAGTAGGTATGGTGTTCTTTGGATGCAACTCAGCATTCTTTTTCCTCCAAAAATGACAAGTTGAGTTTACCAAAAAAGTTCTATTTTGGTTTCATCTGACCATATGACATTCTCCCAATCCTCTTCTGGATCATCCAAATGCTCTCTAGCAAAATTCAGACGGGCCCGGACGTGTACTAGCTTAAGCAGGGGGACACGTCTGGCACTGCAGGATTTGAGTCCCTGGCGGCGTAGTGTGTTACTGATGGTAGCCTTTGTTACTTTGGTCCCAGCTCTCTGCAGGTCATTCACTAGGTCCCCCCCTGTGGTTCTGGGATTTTTGCTCACTGTTCTTGTGATCATTTTGACCCCACGGGGTGAGATCTTGCGTGGAGCCCCAAATCGAGGAAGATTATCAGTGGTCTTGTATGTCTTCCATTTTCTAATAATTGCTCCCACAGTTGATTTCTTCACACCAAGCTGCTTGCCTATTGCAGATTCAGTCTTCCCAGCCTGGTGCAGGTCTACAATTTTGTTTCTGGTGTCCTTTGACAGCTCTTTGGTCTTGGCCATAGTGGAGTTTGGAGTCTGACTGTTTGAGGTTGTGGACAGGTGTCTTTTATACTGATAACGAGTTCAAACAGGTGCCATTAATACAGGTAACGAGTGGAGGACAGAGGAGCCTCTTAAAGAAGAAGTTACAGGTCTGTGAGAGCCAGAAATCTTGCTTTTTTGTAGGTGACCAAATACTTATTTTCCACCATAATTTGCAAATAAGTTCTTTAAAAATCAGACATTGTGATTTTCTGGATTTTTTTTTTCTCATTCTGTCTCTCATAGTTGAAGTGTACCTATGATTAAAATTACAGGCCTCTCTCATCTTTTTAAGTGGGAGAACTTGCACAATTGGTGGCTGACTAAATACTTTTTTGCCCCACTGTAAACTAGGCCTATATATTGTTTATTTGTAAATGAAAACAAGAGATAAATGACGTGTGTCATTGTAACAATGTGTCCTGTCAACTATGTTACATTTGTCAACCGTGTTACTGTCAGTCAACTATGTTGATTTGTCTTTTTTTACATTTTAAATATGCTGCTTCTGATATTCTTTCAGGGTATATTTCTTATTTTACATCCACACAGACTGGAGTTTTGCACAATAACTTTTTAAAACTATCAAAATTATCTTTAAGTTAGATTTTTGATTTAAAAAAAATTATTGTCCTTCCTTAGTGATTGTGCTGAGAAATTTACAGAAATTAGAGATGCACCGATCGGCCAGGGATCGGAATTGGCCGATTTCCCTCCGATCAGTCTCACCTTACCGATTCCGAGCCGATCCGTTTTGTTACCAGCGGCACAGGCAATAACGTCAGCTGCGCATTCTTGCTCTCTTCTCTGTCACGGTGAAGTGACACATCCGCGTGGGTGCCTCCTCTCTCTCACTCCTCTCATTCGCTCCGGTTAAATAGTGCTTGTATTGCGCATAATTTTAGTCATTCCCGCCGGTTTCGCGCTCACACCAAAAGCATGTGCACCACTGATCTATATAAGTGAAGTATGTCAACCAGCGGCACAGGCAATCTTGGCGAGTATTCAGATAAACAGTCAGTTTTGAATTGTTAAATAGCTAAGAAAGTGAACCCATGTTGTGTGTAACAGTATTGGTTCCGCTGAACATCGTTCATAAACTCTTAAAGGGACAGCAGTCCAATATTCCTGCTGCTGTCTGTCATGTTAATCAAAGAACATGAAGAAGACAAAAAAAATCACTTTCTGCTCTTGACTGAATACGTTTTATAACTTTAATGGTAAGAATTGATCTGTATTAATATTTACAATAAAGACTACAGAAGTTAAGGTAACCAATGAATGTGTTATTTTACATTTGATTGCTTTAATTTCTGTAGTATTTCTTACCTGAATAGAAACCCAGTTTCATAGCTCTCTTTATTCTATTGCATTTATTTGAGCTGTTTATATTTTATTACTGACTTTTTACTTGTTTTTTTATGAAAATAAAACTTTGCGTTGAAGAAAAGTAGATTTTTGTTTGTATATGTTGTCAATTATAGTTCTTAGAAAGAAAATCGGAATCGGCAAAAATCGGTATCGGCAGATCACACTAACAAAAAAATCGGAAATCGGAATCGGCCAAGAAAATTGCAATCGGTGCATTTCTAACAGAAATATCTGCAAAAAATAAAATAATAATTAAAATAATCACTGTACATATGGCAGAATAGACCAAAGAAACATTGAATATTTGAATCACTTAAAGTGTAGCACGTAATAAGTGTATGTATGTAGCGGCATACATTTTGTCCATAACCTAGTTGGCAAACTCACCAGAGAAACAACTTTTTATTTGTAATATCATAATGGTGTTTAGTGATTATGCTTGGCAACTAGCAGACAAGTTACACTGATAAAATACAGAGAAGTGCTCACTAACACAGATTTAGACAGATTTGTGAACAATATTTGAGAGAAATAGGCCTTTTGTGTACATAGAAAAAGTCTTAGATCTTTGAGTTCAGCTCATGAAAAATGGGGGCAAAAACAAAAGTGTTGCGTTTATAATTTTGTTCAGTGTATATAAACTGTTATATAAATAGTTTTATTAAGAAAGCATTTTTTAAAAAAACTTTTTTGCTGATGTGAAATGTACCCTAATTTATATAATGACTCTTATGTAAATGTATTAATTATCATTGCATATGAATGTGACAAGTTTATTAACAGTATCCTTTTTACCTTGATACTTGCAGTACGTAAGAAGCGAACAACATACATAATCCATCATAAGTGGCTTTGTTTGAAATTCCTCTTGCTGTGCAAATAGTTTTTGAGATGCAAGTTGCACATTCAAACCTTCAAAGCTAGTTCTCAAAGATCGGGTTACTATGCAAAGTTATTGAAAGTGTACGACCCTGTTGTGCTGCATTCAACACTCCTTTATTCGCTGGGCTGCATTGAATTCTGAAGGGTGCATTCAAACTGAAACAACTTTTTATAGATATAA
The DNA here is from genome assembly GCA_039654625.1 of Rhinogobio ventralis. Taxonomy (NCBI): domain Eukaryota; kingdom Metazoa; phylum Chordata; class Actinopteri; order Cypriniformes; family Gobionidae; genus Rhinogobio; species Rhinogobio ventralis. Next base: position 35,888,578 of record CM077205.1, on the reverse strand, counting down.
TAATGCTGTTGTCATTTCTTCAAAGACAAGGCCACAATTTTGTCACATGCAAAGCGGAGAGATAAGTAATTCTAGACCTCAGATAATACATTTACAGCATGTCCCATGAGGTGTAACTAAGGTTAGTGTTTTATCATTTTATGGTCTCCGTTGCTTTGTACACTTATATTTTATCATTAGTTTGATAAAAGTACAATCCAGCCTTGTGCTATAAGTGCATAAATTCATCACCGTATAAATGAAAGATACCCTTGGATTTTCTTGCATGCTACTCCTACTTAAAGGGATAGATCCATTAAATGAAACACACCCACGTTTTTCTGACTCCATGCGATTAGTGCATTATATTTAGTACTGCAACAACTAGTCGATAAAATCAATAATGAAAATCATCGACAACGATTCACATTATCGATTAGTCGGGTATGCCACCAACTTCCACCAGTCGCGCCAAATGACAGCACTGAATAATGCATTTCTATGGACAAAATGCATCTAAAAATGGTGGCGTGGAAACAGAGTGAGCTGCTGTGGGAAAGGTACATGATCTAAGTGCCCAAAACGTGAGAATTCTTTATTTTAAGCTTCAAGCTAATGCATTAATGTTTAACATACCCTGTCATGAGCTTCAACAGATGTGTGTGCGCCCTCAGCGCAAAACGTTCATTTTACAGGATATATCCACTGATCTATATAGAGAACAGTGGATATATCCTATCTGTAAATGTTACTAATTCACGCGAGTATTTCCATTTTGCATGAAAGCGTGTCCTGACAGTCTGTGTTAAACTTCAAACTTCACTGAACAAGCGCTGGTGTGGCGGGCAAACAGACAGAACGCAGTCGAGAGGGAGACTGCAATTCAGCGCAAAAACATTCATTTAGCTGAAATATCTGCTGTTAGACGCTACATTTAGTTTTAAAAGTCAACATGTAATTTAGGGCTGCAACTAACGATTATTTTGATAATCGATTAGTTGGCCGATTATTTTTTCGATTAATCGGATAAACGGCCCATTTTTTTTCTTTTATTGACAAAACACACTATTCCACATCCTGCCCAATGCTGTCCTTCAAACAAACATGTCACCTGAGTGCTATGAAAACATATAGTGAAAATATATACAAAAATTAACCATAGTTTTACATTGAATAAAACAAACAAAAATAATATTAATTAATAAATAACAGGGTTATTGTAGTTATTCAATGGTAACCACAAATTAACCATAGTTTTGCTTCAAATCCATAGTTTAACTATATGGTATTTTTGTGGTTATACAAATGGTAATCAATACGGCAAAAACATGGTTTTATTATAATAAAAACATGGTTAATTTTCGTAAGGGTATGTTTGTGCTATACATTTATATGCAAAAAAAAAGTTACTAAGCAAAATGAGTTTAAAGCCCTACATTAAAATGATATTAAAGAAAAACACAAACTCCAGATCTGTTACAAGAGGAATGTTCTGCAGGAACACACACACACACACACACACACACACACACACACTCTCTCTCTCTCTCGCTCTCTATGGACACAGTAACTGTTACTGTCATTTCTTTATCCTGTAGAAACTTCTTACATTTTATATTCAAATTACACGCTGTTGTCCCTTTACAGTTACTACTCTCATAAAATACTTGAATTACATGTTGACTTTTAAAACTAAATTTAGCGTCCAACAGCAGATGTTTTTGCGCTGATTGTCTCCCTCAGTCTCGACTGCGTTCTGTCTGTTTGACGCGCATGCGCACACCCGCTCGTTCAGTGAAGTTTGAAGTTTAACACAGACTGACAGGACGCGCTTTCATGCAAAATGGAAATACTCACTTGAATTAGTAGCATTTACAGATGAGGAGGATATAACTGTTCTGTATATAGATCAGTGGATATAACCTGTAAAATGAACGTTTTGCGCTGAGGACGTAGGCCTACACACACACGTCAAGTGCATGGCAGGGTATGTTAAACATTAATGCATTCGCTTGAAGCTTAAAATGAACAGTTCTCATGTTTTGTGCACTTGGATCATGTACCTTTCCTGCATCAGCTCACTCTGTTTCCACTCCACTATTTCTAGATGCACATTTTGGTGGAAGCTTTGCGTACAGAGAGCAGACCCGACTAATCGATAATGAGACTCGTTATCGATGATTTTCATTATCGATTATTATCGATTTTATCGATTAGTTGTTGCAGCCCTAATGTAATTCACGTATTTTATAGTAACTGTAAAGGTATAACAGCGTGTCATTAAATATAAATGTAAGATGTTTCTACAGGATAAAGAAATGACAGTAACAGGTTACTTTGTCCATAGCGAATGTGTGTGTGTTCCTGCAGAACATTCCTCTTATCTGGTAACACTGAGTTTGTGTTTTTTGTTTTTCTTTAATATAATTTTAATGTAGGGATTTAAACAGTCCTTTTTCTTCGTAACTTTTTTTGCACATAATGTATAGCACAGATATACACTTAAGAAAATTATCAATGCTTATATTAGATAGTAAAGTAAAGAATAACTACAATAACCCTGTTTTATTTATTTAATATTATTATTTATTTCTTTTTTATTCATTGTAAAGCCATGGTTAATTTTTGTAAGGTATATTCACTATGTATGTTTTCATAGCACTCAGCTGACATGTTTGCTTGAAGGACAGCATTGGGCAGGATGTGGAATAGTGTGTTTTGTCAGTAAAAAAAATTGAGCCTTCCATTATTGGTGCGTCACGTCACATAAATGCCATTGGTTTTCATGTAACACGTGACCAGGTGTTAGGCCGCAAGTTAATCTAAGAAAATCTAAGGAAAGGTTATTATTAGTAGTCAATATTTTACCAGTATTTTATACTTTTATGATGCTTTTTTTATCCTTTTAGTATAAATAATACAACCTGTTTTGTTGAATGGAAAAATTAAGCTATCCAAAGCGACTTAGAAGGTTTATATTTTATCTGGTCATGCATATGACCTTGGTTTTGCTAGTTTTGTTATACAGGGTTGGAAATGGAATGACAAGGATGTAAGTAATTGATGAGAAAAATCTAATTTTTCGCCTAAATGATTATTTATTAATACTACTTAACTTTTTAAATACAAATATTAAAATATTTAATGCATAAGCTAAAAGATTGTATAATTAGATAGTGTTATATAAGTAGTATTTATATATATTTTTTAACTTTATTTTAACTATAATTTTGTTATGTGCAGTTGTTGTTTTAATTCGTTTTTAAAACGAATGAGTTTTTCTATTTAGCTTTAATTTGTTTTTATTTCAGCTTTAGTAATTTTAGTACTTCAACTAAAACTGATTTTATTTCAGTTAATTGCCAATGCCACAATTCTAATTTTCATTTAAGATTTTTTAGGTAAGATTTGATTTCAGCTTTATTTTAATGAAGGGTTTAAATTAAGTTCTTTTAAAGCCTCTCTTCGTTCTTTAGTCTTGGTTACTGTTGCTCAACCACACAAAAGTCATAGGGACCATTCAAAGACCACATCACACTGTGATTTTGTTACTGCACTAATGGTCACATTAGATTGGCTTAAACGGTTAGTGTAAGATGTAATGTAGGGCACAGTGGCGTCAGTCATTATCTGTAGAGTGGTTTCACTGCGCTGGACAGCAAGGCCTTTGTCTTTGAGAGGGCAGGCAAAAAAAGAAGTGGGTCGTTGTCCTGTGCAGTTTTATGTCCTGGTGTTGCATAGGGTGGGTATGAGGGGGCAGGGGATGGCACCGGGGGATGGTGGATACCAGCAGGACAAGCCTGTCAGACTGGCACAGCCTGCCTGTTGATCATAGAGATGGGCACCAAAGTAGACCACAGTGGCCTTAAAAACTATTTAGATACTCAAGTATGAAATTTATTTCATAAAAAATTATGACACACACACAAGTAATGTCCTACTTTAGCCTACTTAACAAACACACAAATTGTATGAATGACTAATACTGATGAATAAATAGGCCTGTAAGTTAAAGCTATTAAATAGCAGTTTTTGTTAATACAATAATGTAGCCACCACACTCATTTAAAAATAAACAAAATAACATAAAGTGAAAATAAAGTGGCATTTTGGGGTTATGGAAACAACAGTTAACGTTACCATGGTGAATACACAATACATCATGAACTGTTAATGAATCATATAACTGCTCCTGATGATCAGAATGAACATCATACCTGCACCCCTTCCCAGCTCACACGTCGTACCAGTTACGTGATTTATTGGTACTTTTATTTCATGACTTTATGAAGTGATATACAGCGCGCGCCGCCGCATTTGCGCGTGTTATTGAAGAGTGCGTGCTACGAGCACAGTATAACGGCTGACAGGATCAGGAAAGCGGTTTTCTGAGGTGAGAGAGATTTTTTTTGTTTCGTAACAAGCTATGAAAATGGCGATGTTGCTGGGAATCCAAGGTAGCATTTATCCAACCTGGAAACTGGCTCTCTTTGTCCTTCCACCATGCAACTTGAGCGATCACCCAAGTCACGTGACGTGCACTTGGAAGACAAAAGTTAGTGTATATTTAGTAAATAATATTATTATAATATTTAGTAAAAATACAGCTCTTATTAGTTGTTAAAAGTGTACTAATTACTATTTAATCAAATGTCAAGGAAGGAAAAAATTTATTTTGTGGCATAAGCTGAAGTGAGAGCTGGGCCGGGACAGCAGGGGGCGGGGCGCATTCGGTTCGACATGAGAGTATCGCGGTTCATACCGTGGGTGGTGTATCGCGGTTTTTCAGATTCGGTTTCAATATCGTTACTGTAACATTGAGTCCACTGGAGGCAAGTTTTCTGAACCCAAGTGCAGTTTATTAACTTAACAACTCAAAATGCAAACATAAAACAAAGACTTGACTTGACTTGACTTGACCAAAGACTCACCAACAGTGGGTTACATAGAACAATACTCGACAAGACACACCTAGACAAGACACACCTGTGAACAATGATAAACCAATAAACCAATGAGAACACGAGACAAAGGAGCACATGGCAGGATCACATGAGGGCAAGGGAATCACATGACAAGACCAGGAAGTGCATGACAAGACATGAGTGAACATGGCAAACTTAAACACATGAACATGAAACATAACCAAAAACACCCTGTGACAGTTACATCCCTAATAAAACCCCTAATGGAAATTATGAAATTAAAAAATTCAGTTAGTATTAGCAATCAAAATGATGAGATAAAATGTATCTAATAGTTTGACTTTAAATATCAACTTGAGTTTTTGTCATAATTATATTTAAAAATATAATATATGTCAATGTCTACCGTCAACTGTCTGAAATTCTTCAAAATATCTTTTTTTTTTTTGTGTTCAACAGAAGAAAGAAACTCATACAGGTTTGGAACAACATGAGGGTGTGTAAATTGACACGATTTAAATTTTTGGGTGAACTGTCCCTTTAAGACCATTTTTTTGAAGGTCTGAATTTTATTTCAAGACCGGTCAAGACCACAACTGCTGGGATACTGCTAAATTGACCAGTTGTCACCAAAATTAATACAAATGCCCACAAAATTCAAGATATAATTGCAGAAAAATGCTTGTATAAAGTCTTTATAACATATGATATAATTAAGCCATATCACAAGTTACAACACAAGCAAGAGGGCTGTTTTCACAAATATCAGCACAATTGCAAATGTGATATTGATTTTATACAAATGTTCAATAAGCAAAATGTTAGTTTTAAAACATTAATCTCAACATTAGTTATGCATTTGTAATTGAGATTCAATTCATATGCAACTTCTGTGCCACCTCTGCAGTGAATAGATACATTTTTGTTGTTAGTGATTTCATTTGATTGTAACTGCTCCATATAGTGTTGTATTATTCTCTAATGTAATTCTTGATTTAAAAATAAGACATTTCTCAGGCAGTAAATGGGGATCTTTCAGATGAATTTGAGGAGTGTTAGTCGGGTCTTTTTTGGTCTTGACTCGGTCTCGCTTTGTCTTGTCTTGCTCGCAAAACACAAACTGGTCTTGGTCTGGGTTTAGGGGGTCTCTACTACAACACTACTAAAGTTTGCAAATCTAAATGTCTAGTAGGTTTCACTTTAATTTGATAAGGACACAACAGACTTGTGTCTGTGGTGACCTTACAGATCAACAAAAGGTTGTTTCCTGTATCACAATAAAGCACTTTATCTTACAGAATTACAATCAATGCTCTATTTTAGTCAAGGTTATCCTTCCAGTTGTGTTGATGGGCAAAATACAAAGTATCCTGTTCTCAAAGTCAAACCCTGCATTCATGTGTTTGCAACTAAATCGACCACTGCAGAATTTGAAATCAAAGACATGAAGTAAGGACCAGCAACGGTCACAGAAACGGCGTGATGTGAATTTTTTCCGTACATGTTGCTGATTTGTTTCACTCTTGTTTCCAGCTGTCGGGCTCACTGGTGTTGGCTGTGGGATTATGGTTGAGGTTTGACCCAGACACGGCCAACCTCTTAGCCGAAAATGATGCCCCTGAACACTTCTTCATTGGTGAGTTGCAAAAAAAATGTTGAAGCCCACAGCAAATGTTTACATATCAGGTTTCATAAACCTATACTCAAGTATGACATTTATTTCATAAAAAATTATGACACACACACAAGTAATGTCCTACTTTAGCCTACTTAACAAACACACAAATTGTATGAATGACTAATACTGATGAATAAATAGGCCTGTAAGTTAAAGCTATTAAATAGCAGTTTTTGTTAATACAATAAAGTAGCCACCACACTCATTTAAAAATAAACAAAATAACATAAAGTGAAAATAAAGTGGCATTTTGGGGTTATGGAAACAACAGTTAACGTTACCATGGTGAATACACAATACATCATGAACTGTTAATGAATCATATAACTGCTCCTGATCAGAATGAACATCATACCTGCACCCCTTCCCAGCTCACACGTCGTACCAGTTACGTGATTTATTGGTACTTTTATTTCATGACTTTATGAAGTGATATACAGCGCGCGCCGCCGCATTTGCGCGTGTTATTGAAGAGTGCGTGCTACGAGCACAGTATAACGGCTGACAGGATCAGCAAATGTTTACATATCAGGTTTCATAAACCTAACCCAAAATAAAGTGTCATGAAAGCAGACTTGGGGGTTTTTAGGAGAGGAAACTGTTAAAAGTGGCCATGTGACCTATGTATAAAATGACTTTCTTTTTCTGTTCCATTTAGGAGTGGGTTTATATAGAGCTGGATGATTCTGGATAAATTGAGAATCACAATTTTTTTGTTTAAATTTGAGCGCGATTCTCCCACGATTCTGAAAAAAAAACATTAGAAAACTAAACAAAATCACAATTTACTAGAGGTTCTAACAAAATGTTCATGGCTTCAGGCTATTTAAAAAATACAATCATTTTAATGAAATAATAAATAAATTTTTTTTTAATGGAGTCATGTCTCATTCAGTAAGACTTTAAGATTTCATTATTGGATGGATCAGCGTTTGTGAATGAATCTCTTGAATGAATGATTCAATGACAAACACTTTTTTAAACGGTCTCTTGTCGCCACCAATAAGCGATGACTACACTTCAAAGGTGATTTGCTCCATTTTGATCACTAGATATCAAGTGTGAGCAGCGCGTGTTTTCACTGCCTATATCAATGAATGAGAGCGTTCACATCGGAAGCGTGACGGCCGACTCTCATTCATTAACATGGACAGCGAAAAAATACGCACTGCTCGCGCTCCGCTGACTCTTGTGACGTGAAACAGCCATGATAATAGACATAGCGGAATCATTGTCATTTAGGAATAAGATTGCGTAGGTGTTTGAATCGAGATCGCAATCTTTTACCGATTATTCGCGCATCTCTTGGTTTATATGAAATAGTTGATACTACAATAATAGACTGGCATGCAAGAAAAATAATTGCACAGCAGTGTTGGCCAGTGTTAATTTAGCTTTAATTTATTTTTATTTTAGTCATTTTAGTACTTGTGAAATTTGTGCAGAATTTCTGTCCTTATAAAAACTAAGAAAACAGAGCAAAATACTTTGTAAACATGTCAAAGTCAGACTGAAATAAACCTTTGCACCTTGACTCTTGTTGCATAAAGCCAGCCAATCAGATTAGATCTCACAAGATTAAAAAACTTTTGTGTGCTATATAGATCAGACACAGTAATATTCATTAAATGCTTCTTGTAATTGGACATGCTGTATATATATATATGCCATTATGCACTAGATCGTGGGATAAATAGTATGTGTTGTTATGATCATGTGGCATTTATTATGCTGCCTTCATGTGATTTCCCACTTCTGACGTCATGATTACAAGCTTATTGCATTCAAGTGCTTTGTTGTCAGAAAGAACAGGAATAATGGAGGACACTAGGTTCATTCAGCAATCGTTCTCCCCTCCGCCATATTTACAGTTTATGGCACGCCCAGCTCGGGAACTTGGGTATCAATATTATCCCTGAGCTTCCCAGTGGTAAATACGACATGAGAGGGCATTCATGTCCAGTCTTTAACTAGGAAACTCATATTTACGATACCATGTGTTGTGAAGGCAGCATTAATTCTACCATGGTACTTTATCTATATTATCAATCACAAAGTACAGAAACTGTCATAAAGAAACCCATACCTTAGAGTTTCATAAGTAAGCACAACACCAATACCTATTAACAAAGCACTGGGCTCCAACGGCAATTTCAGGCTGAAATTTCCCATCTGCGTCATGGAGCCCTAATGGCCACTTTAATGGCGTATCTGATATTGGTTTTAGCTGTGATGAATGAGCAGGGACACTGATAGTTCTTGCTATTAGCTAAACCTGATTTCTCATAGGGGAAGGCGTGTAACTGGTGTCGGTGAATTATAAAAACGTAATTTCCCCTTTAGCTCTGGTTTAGTCCCCAGAGCAGCTGTCTGGTGAGCTTCTGTTGGTTGGAATTGCTTGTCTCTCCATATACCTCATTGGTCTTGTAGAGGAGTGGTGCAGTAATTCCTTTATTTAGAGTGGTTAGGGTGTTGATAGGTGTCACTTCTTGTAGAATAGTGTTTAAGGGCATTTATTTGCACATTGATAACCCGGCTTCCTGCTGTTTTTCCACTCGTAGCAGCAATGAGTTGATCTATATTGGACTGCTAACTGCTGTCTTGCACTACATTTCAGCTCTCATAATGGACAAACAACTACTTTGCAAGTGCTAACCTCAATGATTATTAAACAAATTACAGTACTTGACATCATATACTGAGATATCCAGACACTAAGTCTGATCAGCACTAGTTAGTATAACCTAAGGCAGAAATGTTTCAATGATGTCTCAGCGACAGAGTGTATACAAAAAAGAAGTGAGAGATGCACCATAAATAACAAGGATTTCCTGGCAATATGCTCATTCTTGGAACAAACAGTTTCTACCCAGTAACAGACGAATATCACTTGGCAAACAACTATGTGCTATGAAGCTAATGTAGCAGATGCATGAGACCAAAACAGGAAGCAAGATGAATATTTCCGCAAAAATACAGTTATATATGCACCGATCAGGCATAACATTATGACTACCTTACTAATAATGTGTTGGTCCCCCTTTTGCTGCCAAAACAGCCCTGACCCATTGAGGCATAGACTCCACTAGACCCCTGACGGTGTGCTGTGGTATCTGGCACCAAGATGTTAGCAGCAGATCCTTTAAGTTTTGTAAGTTGCGAGGCGGGGCATCCATGGATCAGACTTGTTTGTTCAGCACATCCCACAGATGCTCGATTGGATTGAGATCTGGGGAATTTGGAGGCCAAGTCAACACCTCAAACTCGTTGTTGTGCTCCTCAAACCATTCCTGAATCATTTTTGCTTTGTGGCAGGACACATTATCCTGCTGAAAGAGGCCACAGCCACCAGGGAATACCGTTTCCATGAGAGGGTGTACATGGGGTTTGGGGAAAAAATAAAAAAATTGTGTGAGGATATTGTATCGATACCGATAACTCTCGATATTTTCAGGAACTGAATTTCAGCAACAAACTGTGATGGACTATTCTATCAGAACCAGCATTAACGTCTTGAGCAATTTGAGCTACAGTAGCTCGTCTGTTTGCTCGGACCACACGGGCCAGCCTTTTAATGAGCCTTGGCCGCCCATGACCCTGTCGCCGGTTCACCACTGTTCCTTCCTTGGACCACTTTTGATAGATACTGACCACTGCAGACCGGGAACACCCCACAAGAGCTGCAGTTTTGGAGATGCTCTGACCCAGTCATCTAGCATCACAATTTGGCCCTTGTCAAACTCACTCAAATCCTTATGTTTGCTATTTTTCCTGCTTCTAACACACAGACTTCGAGGATAAAATGTTCACTGGCTGTCGAATATATCCCACCCACTAACAGGTGCCGTGATGAAGAGATAATCAGTGTTATTAACCTCACCTGTCATAATGTTATGCCTGATCGGTGTGTATATAAAATTAACACTGACTTCTTGGTTCAGATACAGTATATGCAGATGTGGTTACCATGTGAGAAGCCGTATTTACCAGATGCAAATTACACTTATTTTAATCACAGAAGTGGTTGGATAAATTTTAAAAATAAATTGCATCTAAAGTGTCTAGATGTTTAAATAGATTTGCGATGCATCAGTAAACGGATGATTGGGCTTTTTAAGCGAGTTAAAATCCTAACATTAAGCTTTTTATATATTTATATATTAAAAACTGTCTAAGTAAAGAGTTACTGGTGAAATGGTTCTGTGAAAATTTACTTCAAACTGTATGTGAAAATTATATCACATTTTTAAAATTAATTTATGCACATTTATTACTTTTCTTTCATTTTGCTTTTGTGTTATTATAATTTTATTAATAAAGTAAAGAGAGAATGAAATCAAATTTGAAAAAGTGAAAACAAATAAGTGGCAGAAGTGTTAAGACTATATAGTTATATAACTATATATAATGAGTGCTAAGGTTAATAGTTATGTGAGTGCTGTAGTTGGGTGTACGCTCATATGACATTACTGTGATGCGTGGTCACAAAAGCTTATCGTTTGCATGCATTTTTAAGCATTGCAGGTTATAAACAGGTGATTTTAAACAAATGAAGCACAATTAGCAGATAAAGACAACTCATTTAAGTATATGTGCTCGCTGTCTGAGAGACGCGTGACATGAAGCCGCTGCTTATAGAGTGTGTAATAACTGAACTGAGTGCTTTTCGCCGCCTACTTGGGCTTGAACGGTTAAATACACATACCTATGTGCCAAAGTGACCATGTATTTGCACGTAAACAGTCATTTATGTCTTGAGTGAACATTAACAGTTGAGAGAGATAAAGCATAATGGATAGTTATGGATCTGTATAATGGATCTGTGCAGACAGACTTAGTGACAGCATCCAAATGTACCTGCTAATCAAACAACAAAAAAAGAGAAAATCTCTCACTGCCCTTGAGTGAATCACTTTTGTAACTTTTAATAAGAATAAATGTATATTTAATTTACACAGTAAAGATTATGCATTGTTTTTTTATACATTTGATTAGTTTATACATTTTATGTAGTATTTCTAGTGCTTGAAGTTTTTCAGGTAGGTTGTGTCTTTGTTCTATTGTAGTTTGTTTTCTTTGCTCTTTCTTTATCAGTTTAGTTATCTTCAGTAAGCTTTTTTTTTGCATCATAGCTGTTGCTTTATTTTGCATTTTAGAATCCTGTAACAATCCATTTTATAATTCCAGCTGACAGCATGTGATCTTCCAGTAAACATCTTTGCAGAAGACTCAAGGCTTTCCATTTGCTCATGTTCTTGCATCATTGGTAAACAACAATTGGCCTTTTTCCACGCTCTAATGACCACCTGAATTGACTGAGTCCTGGCATGTTGAAGAGAGAGCTCTCTGCCCATTTAGAGATGTTCAGTGTTTATAGTATAAGGAAAGCAGGAGGGCTGTTTATATGAAATGCCAGCATGTTTTCCATCCATTTGGCAATTAGGAAGTCAAGAGTAGTGGGGGCTTGGTGTTTTTTGCTTGCTGAACTCACAGAGGGCTCATGTCAAATCTCCTTTGCGCTGTCCTCGGAAAACAACATTATTTTCTCCCTTGGGGATTAATTATTGTGTGGTTAGATGCTTGTCTTCCTTTAGCCTTAATAAAACCTCACCAAAGCTTTCTGGCAAGCCTTTTGGCCTTCTTGACTCCTTTGAGGATGGAAATGTCAGTGGAGTCATATCTGAAATGTAAACCTGTGTTTAAGAGTGGAAACATGTTTGAAAGGTTGGCTCTTAATTCATAGACTGGCATTAGACAACAGGGATTGTAGCGTATTTAGCTGTGTTTAGCTTCCCCAGGCCCTCCGATTTTGCTAGTTTATCTTCTTCCATTAATTAGTATGGCTCTAGCTTGTCTAAAATGGCAAGGGAAAGCAGTTGTTCGCGAGGGAGACTGCGCCATCCTGGCAACGGCAGTCTCAAGTGAGTGTGGCACAGCAGACCTGTCAGCGCCCTGCGTCTGGGGTGGCTGAATTGTTGCTATGGTGAGATAATTGGCAAGAAGAGGAGAATGACAACAAGATCATGAAGATCCCGTAATCATGAATGTCCAAAATAGACCTGAAATGTTATGTCTTTACCTACAGTTTCACATTTTCTGAAGAAAATTAGAGTGCCGTTTGCTCATGCAAAACCTGCTGCCACAATGCGTAACTGTTGTGCATTGCTAGGGTGTTTTAGGTGGTTGTTTATCAGTTTATGAAAATATGACCATTTTATGTATGAAATAAAATATATGACCATTTTGATAGCAAATATATACATACACACACACACACACACACACACAAACAATAACACAACTATAATGACTTATTATTATTATTATTATTATTATTATTATTATTATTATTAAGTATTATTATTATTAAACTTATTATTATAATTTTAAAATGATTAAAACATTTTGCAATTTTGCACAAGTGTAATGTAACAAATTAATAATAATAATAATCATTTTATTGTTATATTTGTGCAAAGTTGTTTTGCAATCTAATAATATAATATATTGTCATTAAGTATCACTATTATTATTATATTGTAAAATATTATTGTAATATATTATAAACTTTTTTATGAAGTTTAATAAATAATATTCTATAATAATAATAATAAAGTATGTTGTTTTGCCAGTCTAATAATATATTGGTTAGATTATTATTTATTATTAATAATAAAATATTCATAATGTAATAATATTATTATTATAATTATTAAACTTAAATTATTAGCAACTTTGCACTAATGTAATGTAATGTAATAAATTAATAATAATTATTATTATCATTATTATTATTATTTTATTATGTTATATTTGTGCAAAGTTGTTTTGCAATCTAACAATAATATGATATATTGTTATTTTCAATTATTACTATTATATTGTGAAATATTATGTATTATAAACTTTTTTGCGAAAAGTTTACACAAGTATAATTAATAATAATATTATATAATAATAATAATAAATATATGATTAGTTGTTTTGCAGTCAAGTTAATCTATTGGTTAAATTATTATTTATTATTAATAATAAAATATTTATAATGTATATTATATGTTTTATTACTCTACTGATCATTTAATCAAAAAGCATACAAAAATGGATAACATCCGCTCTGTTTATATTAAACTATTTAGTTTTCTATTTAGAAAACAACTTTATTTACATGCATAAATATAATGGCAACAACAATTTTTTTCTAAAATTTTCTAATTTTTCTAAAAACAGGCTGTTTTGTTCACATCCCTAAACATATAGCATTGATGCATAATGCATCTTTTCTTAGCATCAAGTGGACAAACCAGTTAAGTGCAAACGGCCCCGACCTTAGTCAAGTCCACCCGTGATTTTTCTGAACACTGAACTGAATCCATAAAATCTGAACCTTTCTTTACAGGTGACTGTTTGACCGAGATGACCAATGAAACCGGCTGCAGGGCAAGGTTTGCGCTTAACTGTTTTGAGAAACAAAATCATGCCGGTAAATACGATTAGGGCCTCAGGGCAACGGTTGAGCTTGTGGTGTCTGTATGTGTTGTGCACACAAAGACTGTTTGTTTCTGCTGAGCCGAGGCCTTTGACACTCTGGTTGTTGGAGATACGTGAGGAGGAGCATATTACACGTCTCGCTTCCCTGCATAGAAGATGCAAAACACAAGAATTGTGTTTTTGTGTGGGATTGTAGCTTACATCGAGTGGGAAAGTACCTAACGCGTAAGATTTTGATTTTGACCATCTGTCAGGAAATGTCCACAGAACCTTTATAAAATTAGAATCAGTTGCTTTCACTCTCAGTCATCTAAAAGTACACCTGGGTCCACATCATTTTCATTTATTTAATCTGGTTAAAAACCACTGTATTTACAGTATATGAGCACTTTGAAAATTAATAAATGATTTTATTATCTATTCATGTTCTGCCATCATCTGGTGATATAATGAACTGCATGCTGGGATATTCTAGATTTCAAGTTCAGCTGAAAATGGACTAACGCTGTACTCTGTTCTCCCCACAGCGGTGTACATCTTGATCGGAGCAGGAGGTGTCATGATGTTGGTGGGGTTCTTCGGTTGCTTTGGGGCCGTGAGAGAGTCACAGTGTCTTCTGGGATCGGTGGGTAAGAACTAGAGGTCTTCTCAGGTCCTGAGATCTGTACCCGACCCGAATCGACTCGAATCACTTCTTTACCCAAACCCGATGAGCATAAATTAATTTTTAAATAAGAAAAACCCGACCCTAGAACGATAAAATTAGACCAGAGTCCAACCCGGCGGCAATTTTTTTCAAACCTGACTCTACTCGAATGTAAAAGAGCCTGCAATGTCTGCACATGCCTCAGTCGAGTAGGGACTTTTTCAGCCAGGTATGACACAGACCACAAATAAAAACCACCACGGCAGGTGTAGATTTAAAAATATGCCCGTCGTCCTAGCTTATTTGTAGTTTACAAACAATTACATTAGCTGTTGTTAAGCCATGTTGCCATATAATAGCTTCTTTGAGCATGTCAAAAATGTGTGAAAATACATTTTCCGTGGATTTTCACACATAATTTTTTTATTTTTGTTCATTTGATTTAGCACTGCATATAGATGGTTTTCTGTAATTGATGTCTGGCAACAGTAAATGTTTTTTCCTCTAAACGAGCATTTTCAAGTAATTAAAACGCTCACAAGCTTTATGTTGCACCACAAATGACAAGGAAATGTTAATATTAATCATTCTTTCAAAGGCCTCGGGTATTGCAGAACACGATATTCAGGAGGGTTCGGTTATGTACACATAAGGTACAACAGGGCTAAAGGCACACTTTAAAAAAAATGTGCTTTTCACTACGCACATAGTGTATGATATATACAGTATATTGTTATTGAGCATTACTGGAGCAACAGATTTTGTGTGAAAATAAGTCATAAAAGTAGTTTATTCTGTTTAAAAATGTTATAAATGTATGAGGTGGGGAGGGGGGCCTTTTACCCCACACACAGTATTGATACAAATACTTCAGCTAAAATAATGTTTTTAATGTCTAAGTCAATACTTGTTCAAAGTTTGAACTATTTTCTGTTTACTTTGATAGATAAAATAATTAATTTTTGTTCAATAAATATTCTGTCATTAAAGTATGTTAAAATAAAAATATATTTTAAAAATACAGAAACATTATTTAAAAAATTATTTTAGAAAGCATTGAAGGAGATCCCATAATAATGTAATATATCTTTACAGTAGCAACAATAAATATTATATTTTATGATATGATAAATATGATGGTTTCATTATAATGGTGATTTATCTCTAAGGTGGACACCCAACTAAATATATGATATTTACCATCTGAATCTAACCATGTCATGTCAACAAATGGAAAAGTCAGCCGGCTGTTTATTATCATGTTAATTATTGTGTCTTTCGTCCCAACAGAAGGGGTCTTTTTCCCTAAATACCATATTTTTACATATTCTTCTGTTATTGAAAAACTGTTAATTGAAAATAATTAAGAAGACCTATGTCTCAAAGTATATTCAATAATTTTAGGGATTTGCTACTTAAATCTACAACATTTTAAAAACACCAAATATTAGATCAAATTAACACACAATCATTTTCGCGCTACTGCCCTCGCATTAAAAGGATCACATAAAGGATTAGACAAATTTCCATTTGCAACTTGAAAAGTGGATGTTTTGGAAAGTGCTATGGCAAGTTTTTGTGCCATCTAGTGGTTAAGAGGGAAATTTACCCTTTAGCCCCATTGTACCATATAAGCCTGGAATAATGTAGAATTATTTGTTTTAAATAATAAAATATTGTTGTATGCTTAAAACGAATAATGCATATTTTGCATATTTTGAAAGAGTTTGGGTCTTCTCAGGTTCTATCAGTAAAAGCACATTTATTTAAAAGTTCCCAAGACCAGAGGCTACTAATATCACACCCGACACGTGTCAAAGTTTGGACTCGAACCAGCTCAGGTTTAGGGTCAGTCCTCGGGTTTTCAGAATGGACCCGTGAAGACCTCTAGTGAAGAACTACACAACAATAAATGAAGAAATGCACTGAAACAGTTTCACAGTCCCGATCTGCTGCCTACTGGCCTTTTAGGTTACTCTAATAAAGTAATTAATTACTAGCTACTAATTACATCTTTACCGTGTAATTAGATTACTGTACTAATTACAGTATTGTATTACTTATTACTAATTATTTTTTAAATCCCACATCAAATCCCACATTGAACAATACAAGTATAAGCATGGAACGGCTCTTTTAAATTTGCGTAAATTGTTCTTGGAACTGATCAAAGTATTTAAAGGAAGGTTACATTAAAAACGTACATTTTATCATTAAATGTTACATCTTGATGTTATTTTATATAGAATTGTTATATAGTCTGTAGTCTATATAGTTTTTAATGCAATTACATCATGTGTAATTAAATTACAATAAAATTTAGAGTAATCCCTTTACTTTTTCAAAGAAAAAGTAATTAAATTACAGTAATTAATTACTTAGTAATGAGTTATACCCAACACTGCCTTGAGCACTATTTAAAGTCAACATGAAATCAAAATGGACCTCTTTTACTTTATTAATACATGTTCCTGGTCTCATTATGCATGACCCAGTGCACAGGTAAAATAAAATAAAATGTTTGCATAATTTAAAATATATATAAGTACAATTTCATGTTGACTTTATATTGACTTTAAATGATTCTTCAGTGATTTAATTTGGG
Organism: Rhinogobio ventralis; assembly: GCA_039654625.1. Lineage (NCBI taxonomy): Eukaryota > Metazoa > Chordata > Actinopteri > Cypriniformes > Gobionidae > Rhinogobio > Rhinogobio ventralis. The sequence continues at coordinate 35,871,254 of CM077205.1, read as the reverse complement.
TTGGAATTAATAACCTTCACGATATCCTGTTGAATTGCAGTTAGTATTGAAAAACTAAAGTGACGTCTCTTTTCTCCTGGCTAGTTTTTTGCTTGCCTTCTGCTGATCTTTGGCGCAGAGGTCGCTGCTGGAGTCTTTGGCTTTTTGAATAAGGAAAAGGTATTTCATGCACCGTGTCAATCATTTTATTGAGCATTAATATGAAATGAACTGTCATCTAATGATGAGCTGATACTCGCACATGTGTTTCTAGATCATTAATGATGTACAAAACTACTACGAGTCTGCTATGGAAAATGACAACGGGACCGCTATCGCCTCCATGTATCACAATGTGGTCAGTCAAGCATTTGATTTACACAAACACACTGTCAGTGAATGATATGTGGCCATGTGTGACTGTACTGTCTGTTCTTATTTCACAGCTGGAGTGCTGTGGGACTGAATCCTTTCGCCCTAATGAACTGTGTACTGGAGGCAGTCCTGACTTGGTATGTTAAAATGCACCATCTGATCTTTTATTGCATATGTTAGAGGGCTCAATATTTCACGTCTGCGACTTCATTTGCAACGGGACATTTTGGATCGTTTTTTTATTTCAGTGGTAGCCCCGCCCACAGTTAAATCACATTGGTCCAAAATTCCCCACCGCATGTTTAAGTATCAGATGTGTTCTGATTCGCAGAGAATGTGTTGTGTGTCTCTCCATTGCTTGTAACTCTTTCTCTGCCAGTATTTTCTAAAAAAAAGTTACCAGCCAGTAGCATCATTTTTTTTTAAATCATATTCACAAAACCTCCGTGGCTCACAGAATATTTTGTTGTATGACTAAAAAGTTGATATATGAAAAGAAAGAACACAGCCTCTGCTTCAACAACAAAAAAACATTTTATTATAGCTTCATTTGTTCTTTTTTTCAACACTTGAATGTGGGTATAAAAAAAACAGCATTTAGAACAAAAAGCTGAGAAAATTGCGTTTTTGTGTTTTGGGCTCGACATTTCGTTTGGTAACGTTAGGCAGTTTTGATTTATGTGCTGTTGTATGTTTGATGATCACGTTAGCTTACTTGTGCGTAAGCAATCTTCTATCCATGCCTTCTAGTTAAAGGGATAGTTCACCCAAAAAGGAAAATTCTGTCGCACTGGGTAGTTCTAGGAACTTATATAGCAGGGGTCTCCAAACTCAGTCCTGGAGGGCCACTGTCCTGCAGAGTTTAGTTCCAACCCCAATTAAACACACCTGAACTAGCCAGGGCCTAGTAAGACACTGATTAGCTGGTTCAGGTGTGTTTATTTGGGGCTAAACTCTGCAGGACAGTGGCCCTCCAAGACCGAGTTTGGAGACGCCTGTTATATAGGAACTAGCCACCAGGGTGTTTCCCCAAGAACTAAAAGTTCCCCTAGGAACATTTTCCTGGTTTAATTCGCAGCGCCAGTAGGAACTCTGAAGGGTTGTTGTGACTTTTATTTTGACGCTGCTGAACCTGAGTACACAGCACTCACATTCTCCGTCTCCAACTGTTTAACAGTTTATGATCTGTTCAACAGTCCTCTCTAATACGTTATTAGATATACTGTCTACTTTCTTTGTATAACAGTTTTATGAAAAAGTATTAGCGTTTCCCGTGTGGTTGATGTCCAATGTCGCTAGCTGAGCAGAAATAAATAATCATGTTTTGCTTGGTCCCCTCAAAGTTGCATGGAATTTTCTCCTTAGCATAAAGGTTGAGAGGTCCATCTGTCACTGTTTTCCATGTTCATAGAGTTAGTTCGTGGAGTAAATATATAGGCTATAATCTGTGTGTAGACGTTTTTTTTTAAATGGCGGGTGATGGCGTTTTGCTTGCGTTCGGCAAATCAGCATAAACTTGCGTCACTGGTAGTTCCTATTGTGCTGGGTTAGACCTTACTCTGAAGTAGGAGCTAATTTAGTCCCCCCAAAAGGCAGGGACTAAATCGTTCCCAGTTCCTGCGGTGTGAACACGCCAAAAAGCGGGTACTTCCGCCATTAGTTCCAGGAACTATGAGAAGGTACCTTTGTTGCGAAAGCCCTTAATAATTACCCACCCTGATGTCGTTCCAAACGAAAAATTTAATCCGTTCATCATATTAAGTGATCACACCTCTTCAGAAAATTTGGACTAAACCGCTCAAATTCACATGGATTCATTTTACAATCTCTTTATGAACTTTTCGAAGCGTCAAAGTGTCAGTTGCATAGCTGTCCATGGAGGGATAGATAGCTCTCAGATTTCATAAAAAAGAGCTTCACCTGTGCTCGGAAGATGAATGAAAGTCTTATGGGTTTAGAACGACATGAGGGTGAGGAATTAATGTCAGAATTCATTTTTGGGTGAACTAACTTTTTAACACAAATCTTCTTCACTTGTTTTGGATCCAGAGATGCTGTACTCTTTCAGAAGATGTGTAACAGCACCCTCTATCTTATAACAGTGAAAACACAGATTGCTGGAAAAACGTGTCAGTGGCAGGGAAAGTGTTAATGAGGACAAACAAACTACTTGTCAAGTTCACACCTGGTTAGGTTGGCTTGTAAATACATTTTATTTACTCTCTCTAAGCTTTTCTTTGTTTTTTCTCTTTATTTTACTTTAAACAAGCTTATCATCCTTTTATGTTATTATGTGTGTCACCAAGCTTGTTGGCATAAATAACACTCTTAGACTCACAGGAAGGACACATTTTGTACTCAAATGATGAGCAGTTCTGACACAGGCCCTTAGGTGGCAGCCATGTTGCTCTGTATGGTGTAAAGGGAGGGAGGGGCACAGACCAGTGGAGTGAAAAGGTAAGAGGGGCTTAGAGAGAGAAATGAAGCAGACAGCGGCAAGATGTCCCATGAGTCACTTGATCCGATAAGCCCACAGGGGCACAAAGGCGCCAGTATTATATTTATAGCAGACACAAAGGCACATCGATCGGCTGAGAAACATGATGTCACATTGTGCTTCAGTTGTCAAGTTCATACTGTCAGTTGATCCCAATCAGCAAAGCACATTAGAAAAGAGATACCGCAGACAGCCTGTTAACAGTGTTTACAGTGGCTGTAGCCTATAAAATCAGCTGCTGTGTGTGTGTGTGTGTGTGTGTGTGTGTGTGTGTGTGTATATATATATATGTATGTATATATATGTATATATGTATGTATATATATGTATGTATGTATGTGTGTGTATATATATATATATATATATATATATATATATATATATATATATATATATATATATATATATATATATATATATATATATATATGCACGCACGCACGCACGCACACACACATATACATATATACACACTACTGTTCAAAAGTCTTGGGTTGGTAAGATATTTTCCCCACCATTGACGGAAATTTCCGGCTTTCCGCGTTTTCACTTTTATACGATAGGATGTGCTATGACACATCTTCTGAAAGAGTACTGAATCTCCAGATCAAAACATATGAGAAGAAGATGCAAAATCAAGCTTTATGTAATCATATGCATATGTAAAAATGCAATCATCAACATCAAACAGCATTTAAATCAAAACTGCCTAATGTTACTGAATAAAATGTCGACCTAGGACGAGATATTGGACTGGGTGTTGATGGACTCGATCTACTTCATATGTTTTCATCATTCTGAATTACCAACATTCAAGTGTTGATAAAAAAAAGAAAGCATGAAGCTAGAATAAAACAGTTTTTTGGGGGTTTTAAAGCAGAGGCTCTGCTCTTTCTTTTGATATATTGCATGTTCAGATATTCATACAACAAAATATTCTGGGGGCCATGAAATTTTTGTTTTTTGAGAGTTTACACAAGCCCATTCTGCTCACCAAGGCTGCATTTGATAAAAATGCAGTAAAACAGTAATTTTGTGAAATGGTATTACAATGTAAAATAAATTGTTTTCTATTTAAATATATTTTAAAATGTAATTTATTCCTGTGTTGGCAAAGCTGAATATTCCAGTCTTAAGTGTCACATGATCCTTCAGAAATTATTCTAATATGCTGATTTGCTGCTCAAGAAACATTTCTTATTGATATAGCTATTGTTATAGCATTCCATCCAAAGTTGTGAATTTAAGTTGTGCACAAAATTGGAATATTGCATAAAAAATTTGCGAATAAATCACCATTTCCATGCCGTTTGTTCAAGAGAACAAAATCATCACAAATGATGTCTGTAATAAAAATGCAAGTTGCTGCAATCGGTGAAGCCACTGTGGCTCTTTTATCCTACATCATGAATGATTTGCTACTCATAGCGCAGACGAAATGCAATAAACGCTGTCGCGTTGGGATGCTGGTGTTTGTGAACGCAATTGTGTGTTCGGAGACTGGAAATTAAACCAAATCATTGGTTCAGGAATTTCAGAATGATTAAACCAACATTTGAGATGCTGTGCAGTGAAATTGGTCCTCTGTCTAGTTATCCAATCACATCCTCTGTTGAGGCAGTCACATGGTTTTAAATTTAAATTTAAACACAACAATGAAGTAGTCAGTGCTCATATCTGCATAATTTGATAGGAAACACTGTTATGCATAGTTTAGGGGGGTTTTCATACATGACAACAAAGATTTTTGACAACAAAGATGTGATATAAAACACTAATAACCAATAAATAATGAATTTGTTAGTTATAAGGGTGTGCATAACTCTGCTATTTTACAACAGCTTTGGTGGCTCGTCCAATCAGATTTTAGAGCTTGAGCTATTCGTTTTATAAGAGCTAAATCAATAGAAGTGGACAGATGTAACACTACGTTAGTTTGCCACACTCATCTAATTTTCCTTTTAAAGGTTTTCAAGGATTGTGTCAAAGCTATCGAAGAATTCTTCAATGAAAAACTCTTCATAATTGGATATGTTGGGATTGGCATTGCTGGAATAATGGTAAGAATATGAACAAACTTCTTTTTGTGAAATGTTATGTCAAGTCAAATTTATTTGTATAGCACTTTTCACAATGCACATTGTTTCAACTCAGCATTACAAAAAACATGATGTTAATGTTTATAATATATTAACTATTTCCCCGCCATTGACGGAAATTTCCGGCGTTCCGTGTTTTCATGTCCTTGAACTACTCCATCTGTGTTTTGATCGTTGTTCTGAATCCGATCTGGATGTAGACTTTGATAAAAGCTAAAGCAGAGGCTCTGCTCTTTCTTTTGATGTATTGCATGTTCAGATATTCATAGAATAAAATATTCTTGGGGCCATGAAGATTTTGTGAAAATGATCAAAAATGCTGCCAGTGACAATGGTTTAAAAAAAAACGCTGCCGGGGAAAGAGTTAATATCTTCATTCCTTATAGTTGCATTTAGCAATTACAGCTAGGAAATAATATAGTTTACATCTTGTGAAGATACAAGCAATCAAGCAGTTGAAGATATGCTATAGTGTGTATTGCCCTACACAAGTATACTGTATGTATGCAGATAAAGTTGGACACTTATATATGCAACTTTATATACAGAGCTATCGCTTAATTTTGCGACTAAATAAAAAAAGAATGCATTTGAGATTTGCTTTATAGTATAGAAAAGACACTTGGTTTGACATTATGTAATGCATTGACCTTATATTTAAGTGTTCAACCTCCGGTCTCACAGACAAGGCTTAAGCTAGTCCCAGACTAAAATGCATGTTTGAGCTGTTTTAACTGAAAGCAACTTACACTGATATATCTTAAAATATGTCAAAGCCATTGTTGTCTCAAGATGCACACCAGTCATGTTTTTATCTAAGGCATGTTTATAAAAGCTACTTAAATGTCCTAATTGAACTAAGGCCTAATCCTGATTTAGTGTAAGCCCTGCCTGTGAAACTGGGCCCAAATGCTTTTTGGGAACACTGTCGCCTGTATTTATCATGTATAACACTGTTTTAACAGATAATTGGCATGATCTTCAGCATGGTTCTTTGCTGTGCCATTCGAAACAGCAGAGAAGTTATTTAGGCACCTCACAGTTCCCCTCTCGCCCAGTTGGACTGTTTCAAAGCCCACCTTCTTTGACCTCATCGGACCATCACATTCAGGCTTGGGAGCAGGGTGGAGGAACTCCCATGAGGCAGTGTGGGTCTTGTGGTACTGTTTTGTGAACAGCATTCTGTCTCTGATTTTTCTGTCTTTTCTGTTCCTTGCTTTGTTTGAAGATGACTGCCACTGCATGGACTGCTAATGTAACCCCATTAACCTTTACTTTTAACCTTTATTTTGTCTACAGTTGTCACAAGGGGTGCATAAGTGTACATCTCTCTCTTTTTCAGACTTGCACTTCGGTCCAGACTTTCACAGTGAATTGGGCATTTACTTACTGATGTAAATAAGCTCTCTGATGTCTCTTTCTGATCAACTTATTTCCATGTTATTTTTAATGTTATTTATTGTGTGAAGTAGAACAGGTTTTCTGTGCTAATAGATAAAGGGTCATATGTTTGTGTTTTGCTGGTTATGAATATTTGGTTAGTAATTTTGCCACATCATATAGATACTGAATGAAGCCAAGGAGTGGATGAGTGTGATTGAAGACCTCTGACACAGATTGTCACGCTTAAGTCAAGCGTGAACTCAAAATTAAACCTATTTGATTTAGTAACGTTCCTGGTTCTATTGTCAAAGATTCATGAGTTCATGATAGTCCAAAGAATGTAATGGCTTGCTCTTTCTGGAGCCTTTTGAGTTTGCTGCTATTTTGTAGGCCATTGGTTAATGTTAACCAGTAAATACCTAATTAGGCGGCTACCGTTTTTAAATCTTGCCAATATTAATGTAATTAATGTAATAAACATTACAGCAATAATAGCAAATGTATATCAGTAAAAATGGTGTTACTGCTGCGAGGAAACTCCATGATCTGCTCTTCAAAATGGTTTTGATTCATGTTGACTTTAAGAAGTGTCATTTGTTTATGTGGTTAATGCATATTACCTTCTTCACATGGCTGATTTTGAATCTGTAATGTTCAAACACCAGCTTTTAGGGAGATAAAATGTAATTTGCAATTTTTATAGTAATTGCAAAAGCAGCCAAATCAAAAACATATCTAAACTCTTCAACCATTGCTTCTGTTCAAGAATATGACCCACTAGTTTTATTGATCGATGTGCCTTTATAACTGACGAAGCCCCATTATAAACGTAGTTTGCAGTCACAGTGATATGCACATTTGAGTTTGTAGTCTCAAAGTCGTTTTTTTTTTTTACTCTTTTATAGCATTGTTGCATGTAAATGGCTTTGAAATGAGAAAATATGGTCACAGGGCAATAAACCCTGAACATTAAAACAGCTCACAAGTAAACATTTGCTTCTTTTATTTTTGCAATGTTGAATAAAACCATTTCCATTGCACAGAAATGACTATGTTGCATTGAAGTGTCATTGTTGGTAGGTGTTAATACTGTAGTCAAAACGTCATAGCACTTAAATATACAGCCTTTTGTTCAAGGCTGGGTCCCTCAAACTTCGTGAACAGTTTGTCTGTCGTATTCATTTAAGGCAAACACATGACCTGAAAATAATGACCTATGCTTTAGGATCAGAAATCTCAGGAAGCTATAGTTGTAACACATGCTGGTCCATGTAAAGGAAGGAAAAATAAATGCATGTCTATAAAATTACAAAAAAAATTGCATAAATACAATATGCATCAAGTGTTGGTCTGTTTTAGGTAATGCTGAATTTTAGACTGCACCTCACTTTCCCCAAAAATCAAATCAAATCAAACCAAAATTGAGCAAGACAGGGCATGTGCATCTGATGGAACAACAGAATAAAAGCATTCCCTAAAACTATTAACAATTTAGAGTTACAAGGTCTGAAGGCTTCAAAAGCATTATGTAACCCAACTGTTTAGACACTGAAAACAGTGACAGGAACAGAAATAAATGAGTTGAAAAAAAAGAGAGAGAAAGCAAGTATTAATACAAAAAGAATTGTACAAAGTGGATACATGAGGGGGGAAACAAAAGTCAATAAAATCTTTAGTGTCATTACAGCAACACCAGTCTCCCTCATTGAGGGGAAACTTTCACATATGCTTCTAGAAAATGTAAGCATGTTTTAAGCGCTCTCCTCCAGACATATTCTTACCAACAAGTGCAAAATGCTGGCTACAGCCCATCAAATAAGCCTGTAAACCATAGAGGAAGTGCGGTAAGGCTGGATAAACTCACAGGAACTTAACCAGAGTACAATCTGTCATTCTCTTGACAAATTTACCATCTTGATTAAGGTTTATCTTCTCTTGTAAATGTACAGTTAGTTGTGTAGCTGCCAGAGTCTTGGTCGACTCAGAGGTACTGGGGTCTGTTCAGTCAGAGATTAGCTTTAGGGGGGACTGGCTCATGATAAACTCTCCAACACCGACGAAGTACATGACCTGCACAATGCCGAACAGCGGTGCAATGACTAGAGCCCTGCAAGCCGCACCCTTCAGGAAAGCAGATGGCCCTTCTCGCTTCAAGATCTTGCTGTAGGAACAAAGAAACAATCAAAGGTCACATACAGTAGATGATATACTTACATTCCAGAATTACAGATCAGTTAAATGGTAACGTTTGAAACAAGTAATGGGACTAATGCATCACCTGAAACAGTCAATTATGCCACTGTAGGTTTCCTCATTGGCTCCTTTGTTCAGAGACTGCAGCCTGGTCTTAACCACTGTTAAAAACAAAACAAGGCAAAGGTGAGCATGTGCATTTCCTTTTAAATGTGCACCAACAAGATGGGGCTTGAGAGGACCAAAAAAAAACACATTACCATCACATGGGTTAACGGCAACAGCAGCTGTGGAGCCCGCAACGCATCCAGAGATGAATGACCAATAAAATGGTGCAGCATCTTCATGGGAGGGCTTACCCAACTTGTTCAAATTTGCAAAGAGAGGGAAGTAAACGATTGAGAAAGGTACATCTCTAAAGAGAAGAGGAAAAAAAAAAGGTTGCATTAATGGTCTCATTGTGAATGTTTGCATTTAGCACCGTTACAGTAAATATTTTACAATGCATTACCTCAATAGAGTTGCTCCAAGGCCTTTGTAGAGCCCCTGAATGCCTTGCGTGTGCAGTAACTCTCTTGCAATCTGGGTGGCAGATATGGCCCTGGGTGAGGTGTTGGGTACCACGTTGTAGGAGCGACTCAGCACCGCGTTTGAGGTTGCCAGTCTATTGGGAGGGATGATGCCTGGTTTTCTCTGCTGTGCAGCTGTGAAGACAATCAGAAAAGTTGTTCTGAGTGAGTAATACAATGCTAAAGTATTTGCATATGGAGTATATAAAGAAGGGATAATGTTGGTCATTATTGCAAAATAAACTCCTTCAGCATGGGGTTTTGATCACTTATTTTGCTATAATGATTGACTGTACATTAAATCACAGCAAAATATATGGACAAGAAATTGATGCAGAATAATGCAACTAATAATCAAGTACTGCATATGCTAGGATTTAGGGTTGTGCAATGAATCAATTGATTTTCAATTTCATATTCCAACGATTATGAAAACAAGATAATCGGGGTAAAACAATTGTGTTTTTGTTCCTCCCTAAAAGTCGAAACTTAACATCCAAAGCAGCCAAATAAGCGACTGTTGTAAAATGCAGTCTACTGTTGCTAAACTGCGGGACATGCTTGATATTAAACTGTCTCTTTTGCAGCTTAATGTGCTTTTAATAACTCTGTTCCCCAGGTGGCTTTCTGTGTGTGTGCTCCAACTCAGATCCAAACGCGGATAAGCAAATCTATATTTAAATGTACAGTAAGACTATGCAGTGTTATTATACAGTATTATTTTAAAATTTGATTTTTTGTTGTTGTAGGCTATTACTTTGAATACCACTGTTGGCACTTCCTCCTGAAAAACTTAACGGGTTAGTTCATCCAAAAATGAAAAATCTGTAATTCCTCACCCTTATGTCGTTCCAAACCCGTAAGCCCTTCGTACATCTTCAGAACACAAATTAAGATATTTGATGAAATCCGAGAGCTCTCTGACCCTCTGACACTTTCAAGGCCCAGAAAGGTAGTAAAGACAGTCCATGTGACTCCAGTAGTTCAATCTTAAATTTTATGAAGCGACGAGAATACTTTGTGTGCAAAAAAAACTAAATAAAAAAACGACTATTCAGCAATTTCATTCTAGCCTGTGTCAGTCTCCTACGCAGTTTCCGTTATAAGCAGTGCAGCGCTTTCAAGCTCTATGGCAGCCGATGCGTTTCACGTGAGCACCATGACGCATCTGTGTGATGACGCGGGAGCAGCACTGTATTTATTTGGATTTCGTCAAAAATCTCTTCATTTGTGTTACGATGATGAACGAAGGCCTTACGGGTTTGGTACGACATGAGAGGAATTACAGAATTTTCATTTTTGGGTGAACTAACCCTTTAAAACACCATTTAATATGTATTTTTGCTCTGTTCTCCATTTTGATTGCAATTAGTTTCTTTGTTCTTATTGTATTGCTGACTCTTTACTTGTCTTGTGTAATTATTTTGAGGACCTTAGTTTTTGCTGAAGTATTGATAATTGTGAAATTTCACTGATATTTAAAATGACTTGTACCGTGAAAGACTTTGATCATATCGCACACCGATAACCATGTTAAATATTACCGCAATTTCACTGCTTAAATAAGAACAAAAAGGAAAACCTACCTAGTCTCCCAGCATCTTGCATTTGAATTTTCAGCATCTCCATTGGAGTAGTGATGATAACCTGGCACATGCCAGCAGCACATCCAGCCAACATCTCTTTAAATACGGACAGCCCTCTCCTGTAACAAACAAGGCAATGATTATATAACAGCACAGATGTTATCCGTTTTACCTAACAATTACAATGTTGAATAAGCATCAAGTGCAGCAGTAGCAAACGTACCCATCTTTAGAGAGGTGGTGCCGGAAGAAATCATTGGCTGCCAGTTTGATGGCCTTCTCAGGAGTGACCAGTGTAAGATTAACTGCAGCACCTAAAAAGACAGACAAACAGAGGGTTGAGGAAAACCACACCACACCTGATCACAGATCAGCAACACACATTCCCCACCACCATCAAACCAGATATAAATCTACAAAATGACCTTATCAAGTATCATTAAAGCAGATAAGATAAAAATAAATAACAGACTAAGAATATAAGCAAAGCTTATGAGAAAACTGTGAGATGATGGAAGGGGATTTTACATAATGTGAACAAAATGAAAAAAATAAAACTACTATATAAACAAACAGAGGATAGAAATATAGAATAGAAGATTCAATATAGTGAGACAAGAACGCAGGCACATTCCAGAAAGAGACTGACATTAGGGTTGTGCAGTATGACAGTGTATATCGTGCAACAGTTTTGCCATGCTGTGTATGCAGCGTTAAATCTGCAAACAAACCGCTTCCAATGAAGACCGCTTTGTTGATGTGTAGTTTTGATGAGTTAAAGGTGCAGTGTAAACTGCAGCATTAATAAAGTAAAAATCAACTGATGCGCAGTCTCTGCCATTTTACAACAGCTTCAAATGTTGTGCAAACAATTATATTCATAATGTACAGCTGTTTTGAGTCTTTTGTTTTTAAGTGTTAAATTAAGTAAGGGTCAGTTTTACACTGATGCCAGACTTGTGAATGTGTGAACTTTTTTTGTTTGATCAAATTTAAATATTAAAGAAAATAATTCATATAAAAGAAAATAAGATTAAGCAACATTAATTTGTAAAGTATTTGATTCACTACATAATCGTATAATGATGCCTGCATTTGATAATGTAATATATAAAACATTACTTGAATTCAGGCAAAAATAATTGAGATATACATTTACAGTAGTGTAAGAATTTGTTCATACTGCCCACCCCTAACTAGGACTATATTATTTTAAGATACCACTGCGTTTAAAAGAAACAGCAGTTGTTCACATGACCAGACTGATCTTTAAAAGAAAGCAGATAATGAGCTCAAGTGATATCCAACAAAACATTCTAGATGTTAACAGAACATGGCAAGATGGGTTAGTACTGAATGAGACAAGAGCAAGGACAGTGAAGAAAGTGGGGGAGAAAAAAAAAAAACCTAAACAAATAGTGAAAGTAAACATCAAAATGATTAAATTATCTATAAGTAAATAAAATATATTAAAAAAAACTTGGTGCCTAATTGTAATAGAGCAGAGTGGGTAAGAACCATGATAAATGATTTGCCTCCAGCGTGGCTGCGCCTTATCGGCTAGCCTTCACTATCCCAGCGGGGACCCATGTCTGTAACATGAAAAACACAGATGCAAACAACAGCATTCCTCACAGAAATGGAGACCCGGCACAAAACACCGACTCCAATCTCCTCCAAACTCTACAGATAACACTCTTCTAGGATACTTACATTGGTCAATTGAATAACTAAAGCCAAACAACCAATCTACCAAATATAAAATTACAACATGTTTGATTTGATTAATTTAAAGTTAACCCTCTGATGCATTAAATATTAAAAACACATGTCTTAAGACTTTAAAACACCATCTAATCATAAATATACAATTATTAAAATTTAAAATAAAATCTGCATTTTAAAAGACTTTAAAATAAAAACATAGGTAAATATTGCAGATGTACTTCACTTCCATGAGCTATGTTTAATATATGTGGTCATGAACAAGGACAGTCATGTATAATTATAGCTATGGGTCAATATAAAAATCACACCATTGTGTTTTTGATGTAACATCACACCCTGAATGGTTAAAATGCCACTATAGTGGACACTATGCATCAGGGGGTTTAAAAATAAGGGATAGGTTATGCTCTAGGTTGATGGTGCATCCATTTTACCAACCTAAGTATACTCTGAACATTCTTTAAAAAGAAATTGGGTTGACTTAGGTCAATTTAGACGTTGGGGAAATGCTTAAATATTGCTATAAGTGCTACAAATAGCAAAAAAAAGTGAGTTTACTATGACCAGCTAACCTAGTCTAGTTCATTTTCCAAAGTCATATGGACTGGATTCCTCAAGTCTAGTTAGGTGTACCCATCATGCCATATAACAAACTATACTAATCTAAAAAAGGCATACTATATATATGGCACTTGCCAATAAATAAATAAATAAATAAAGTGAATCTTACCTCTATACATGCCAAAGTATCCCTCAGATCGTACTGTTTTGATAAGGCAGTCAATCCTGAAAGACAAAGAGGTGTTAACATGGACCAGTCTACCAAATTAACCTTTATTAACAACAAAATCCATGTGCTTTCAGTACACTATGCATGCGTTTACATCATGCATGGGACATGGTCTGGCCTTAATCCTTATAAGGCTTTGCAGTGAACTTAGGGGCTGGACCATCATGTCAGGCGGGAACTAACGCCGAACCATGCATCACACATTCCACTAGGATTAGCTACCAATGTAAGGCAGCTTTTCAAATCAAAGTGAGGGCTGACGCACAACCATGACATTCAGGAGTGTCTTAATGCCACTAATATTACGTTTTTGTGAATTGAAACACAATGTAAAGATACAGAATTTTTGCGGCCCCTTACATGCTCTTGTAGACTTGCTGGCCTGGCCTCTGGTTCTGAAGTCTGGTCTTAGCCAAATCAATGGGAAACACGCAAGTGACCCCAACAATGCCAGCAATGCCACCATTAATCAGCTTGGCGGGAAGGCTAGAGGATAATCAGAAAAAAAAGAAAGCATGTCCAAATTAAAAATAAATAAATTAAAATATATATCACTAAAATGCTGTACAAAATTCCTAAAATATTACATGGTATAATATAATATAAAACCATTCAAGGGGACTTTTGTCTTTTTTTATCCTTGCTGAAAAAAAAAAGTATCAATTTCTTTTACACAAAATAAAATAAAATTACTGACCCTAATTTAAAAAAAAAAGATAGTATATAGTTACAAAAAATTATTTTAAATAAATGCTGTTCTTTAACTTTTTATTCAAAGAATCATACCCTTAAAAAAAAATTTAATAATACAAAAACTTAAGTTTAACAGGTTATAAATAAAATATTGAGCAGCACAATGGTTTCCAACATTGATAAATCAGCATATTAGAATGATTTCTGGAGGATCATGTGACTGAAGACTGGAGTAATGATGAAAATTCAGCTTTGCATCACTGAAATAAATTATATTTAAACATTATATAAAAAACATTTTAAATTAAAATGACTAAAGTACATTTAATAAATTCAAGGTGGCGCCTGTCAATTTACTTACATCAAATAGACATTCAACAGAAGTATTATTTTAAAAAATTAAGTCACCCAGATAATTTATATCCTCCTGTACCTGATCTGTTGAGACATTATGAAATTTCAGCGACGTGATAAAGATTGAGAGTTTGATGGCAGAGCTTCTTGTAGTGATCAGTGAAGGAAGTAACGTTACAGACCACGAGCGCTGACACCTGGAAGTAAAGACAGAGATGACTGTTATTTGACTGATAGAAGCCCGTCTACACGTACTCTATAACCGGAAAAAATAACTTACACCTGACTGTCATTAATCTCTTCCTACGCACCTCATAACGCTTTAATCCACTGACCCATAAAGGTCAAATGACACTGACTCACTTCCGGGTAGTGCGCGCGCATATATAGCCTACTAGTACGCCTGTACGCATGTGTTCAGTCAGGGCAGGGGTTTGTCTTTGTGGCGTGTAATTGGATCTCTGCTCTGCTGAGTAAATACAGTGTTATGTTTAAAAAAGGAAAAATAAGAAAGCTGTAAAATGTCTTTGTACTTGTAAACGGTTTCATATTTTTATTTAACTTAAGTTTGTCACCGTTTTATTTTATTATTGTATTTAATGTCTTAGCCTGTTTGTTCAATGTACCCCTGATTGTAAATGTATTTCTTTAAAAGCAATAAAAAAATAAAAATGAAAAAGAGAGATAGCGGTAGTCAGTGAGGGGAAGTCTGACTCATTTCCGCGAATCGGTTCTTTCGAACAGTTCGTTTCAAAAGGCGGGCAGTTCTTTTACGTCCTGACGTCATTACGCCATCACGTTGTCCCCAACACCTCGCAGAATAAATGTTCTAAAACCTTCAAATAAAGCCATATACATGCAGTTTATTTCATTTAATAACGTTTTTTAATTTTAAAACGGCATATGTTGACTCGATAAACGAAGAATTCGTGAACTGGTTCGAAAAGAGTCGATCCAAAAGAATGATTCAAATTCACTTTACATGCATTTAACAAGATTGCTCAAGACCTGACATGTTTCAGTGACATTCCTTTAACACACGGACATTGCTTCAGGCTTACGAACAAACCGAAGTCTCTGCGTGTTATTTCTTCTGCAATTTACAACAAATGCGGCTCTCTATTCTTAATATTTTTGTGGCTGTTGCAAGATAAAGACAAATACAGTAGTAACAATGCAATGAATGAAAAAGCGAAAATTCAAAACAAGGCGGTTAACTAAGGAGTTTTCTAGAAAAGCGGAAATTAATTAACGTTACCCGGCTTCAACTAACGGTCTAAACTGCTGGTTAGTAGCAAAGTAAACCGGTTTAAATAAGCCAGACACTTAAGAAAAACACACCTCCACCCCTGAAGATATTAAGATATCGTTAGTGTGAGTCAACAGACTAACGTAAATATTACTGGTAACGTTAAACGTTTGGGCGGAGAGCTTGCTCGCTGCATAACATTTATATTTCTACTACATTATATTTTAACTTCTATGTTACTACTAGAACATAAAGCTGGTTTAGGCTTTTTCCTAAATAAACACTCACCTCAGAAATCGTTCAAATATTTTAATGAGTTTCGGTACCAGAACCTTCCACGACGAAGAAATTTGAATGAATGTTTGAGTGGAAAATTCCTCTCCGCTTTAAAATAGGAGGCGGGCCATTTGTGTCGGGTGTAAATTTACTTGTCCAATCATGCCTCGATATATTTGCATATCCACATTCATTCGCCACTCAGTTCTAAGGACCTCCTTCCTATGAGTCAAGGCCGAGGGGGTGCATGTGAACACGGTGTCAAATTACACCGGACATATGTAAAGCAATGGCATTTTAGTTCAGTGACATCTATCTATCTATCTATCTATCTATCTATCTATCTATCTATCTATCTATCTATCTATCTGTATGTATATCTATCTATCTATCTATCTATCTATCTATCTATCTATCTATCTATCTATCTATCTATCTATCTGTATGTCTATCTATATATCTATCTGTATGTCTATCTATCTATCTATCTATCTATCTATCTATCTATCTATCTATCTATCTATCTATCTATCTATCTGTATGTCTATCTATCTATCTATCTATCTATCTATCTATCTATCTATCTATCTATCATGAATAAACATAAAAACATAAACATATCATAACAATTAACAAAAACATAAACAAATCATTGTACCTTTTGTTTTCCAGAGTAGAAAACTGTTATATTGTTTTATCACTGAAACTACTAAAATGATCCTTTCACAGACACTAGTTAGCTCATTCTCTTGATTGCCCTGATTAACATTAGAATGCTTGTGTTGAAATGGTAAACACTGTGAATGAAGGCCAACATGAAAACAAGCTTCTAGAAATTTTCACCTGAAACCATGAGGCGCAGCGTGTTCAGTGTTTGGTGTAAGTAGCCTAACTGTGATTAAGAGATGTAGAACACTGCCAACCTCTTTCTCCAGATCATGATGAAGGTATAAATACCTGGGAGTTATACTAATCTAATGACACTTCTCCTCAGTGAGATTAAGCGAAACTCCAGAAAGATCAGCGATCTACTTGTTAATCTTTGTTTCTCTGGTTGAGGCTTAAATACAGTTCTAAATTAAGCAAACAGTTGTCCGATATGCTTAAAATAACAGACAATGAACTTACAGGTGTTATATTAAAATGATCAGGCTTGCAGCTGGTGGTTATCAGTCAGGGTAGCTGTATTTAGCTCATTGACTCATAGCTTGTGATTCACAGCTATTGATCAGGGCTGCATTACCCGTAAGCCTATAAGTAGATCAATAACCATTGCCTGATCTAATTTAGATACTGACATACAAAAAGCAAACATTCTTCTGTCATGCTGCTCATTTTTTTCCAGAATCTCTTGTTGAGACCTGAGTGACTTGTTGAGACTGAAAGTTATTTAGGTCATCATCAACATCAAAGACCTGACTGGAATGTATCTTATACACTCAGATTTGAATGCAACACTATTGAACTTCAGCAACAACCACACAGAAATTCTGCCTTTGGCTTCTCAACCTTGGTTTATGTTTCAAGTCTAGCCAGTTTTAGCAGGAGGAATGGAGCAGAAAAATTCCACTGGACACATGGGGAAGGTATTCTAGTCCCACCGACCCTGAAAAAGATTGCTGAGCAGCCAGATTCCACCAGCTTTATTGTTTGATGTATTATTATATCATGGCATTGGATTATCACAACACAGACTCATGCGCTATTGTCAAGAAAGCCTCATTCTAATTTGATTGGCCAGATTGTGACCAAGCCGACAGGAATCCTTGAATAATATAAAGGGGATCACATGGAATGGCCATCTCTACATGTGAATGAACATTAAAGGAACATTAACAAGGAGAAATAATGAAATAACAACTGAACAACGTCCCATTATGCTATTTTGTCATCCTTACACATCAAATGTAACCTATTTGGACAGGAACAAAAGGAACATACTGTATGTTTTATCATAATTATAGGATATGTAGCACCTTTGTACTGTGTACTGTTTGTACTGGTTGATGAGACACTGACTGAGGCGGGACTGGACATGACATATTTCATTTGTTGTACTGTTATGAACCCCAAGCATGTGACCATGGTGTCAGTTCTTGATCCACCTCTAGGCAATCCTCTCCGCACCCTCTCTTTGTAACCCTTCTCTATTTTCTGACACGTAAAAAAAAATATATATATACTATTGCGTGACAGCCATAAAAGAAAGACATAGTAACGGCTGGTTACAATACCCATAAAATACAATGGCCTATAAAGACAGAAACAAAAGGACTATAAATGCAAACTTGCATGGGTTCTGAGTTCGTAATATAAATAACCCACAGCTGTTTGCCTCTCTTAATACGCATTATGCAGTAGTGATTGCTCATTTGCTACACACAAACACACCCCATTGACGGCTACTTCTGTGACAAATAAAAGTCAGTGACACTGTATGGTGGCTCAATACAAAGCAGATCTTTTAGTGAACAACATTTAGGCAAAACAATGTTTTACCAAGGTGTGCAATCTCAGAATTAGTATTCAAACGGTTCTCTCAACAAAGCTACACTGGTTCAGCCAATGGCATGCGTTTAAGGCGGGACTTCCTGTTTGATGACTAATGGCAGACGGGGGGAATGTTTGGGGGACCTGTCTATCATCATTTAGTCATAGTTTTGCAGTTCTGGCCTACTTGATCTCATGAGAAAACAACTATTTTATGAGGTAGCAACTTTGTATGAATTTGTATGATGTGACTCGTATGGAAATGCTTTTAAGAACAAATAGGCATGAAGGTTCAGTAGACTGTATGAAAACGTACAAAAGAGATTGTAGAAATTCATATGAACTAGCCCATTGGCACCAATGGTAAATTTCTTCTTCTATATATCCTAATCATTTGTTAACATGTATTCTTTTATACAATGAGCTCATTGTTTCTGCCTTAAATTAATATGAATACATTGTTAGCTAACTGTGATTTGTATATACATACGTTTCTGAAATCCATAACTTAGGCACAGTCTCCTCTGATAACAAATCACTTTAAATTGTAATGTAGACGCATGCATTTTCTGTAAAGTTGCTTTGAAACGATATGCATTGTGAAAAGCGCTATACAAAAATGTGAATTGAATTGAATTTGCCAAAACATAAAATAGATGCAAATCGCCATGAGAGTTCTTTGACTGAAATTATTCTTTAATCCATTGCACGACTAGCCGTTGTCCTTACAACCAACTGGAAACCACTATACAGTATGAATAATTTAATAAACAACCATTGTTAAACCATAAACACTAACAATAATGATAAAACTCATTTTTATGGAAGGATTTTTTTATAGAGACACTGCCAATCAAACACTAAAGCATCATTAAAGTTTGCAGAATGTCTATTATCCATAAAAGCATAAGTATTTGAACCTCATTAAAACCACACCTTTTTTAACCACTTTTGGCCTCATTAAAGACATCAGATGCTTGATATAAAATACAGCAAATGTAATGAGTTAGGTAACTTTGTGACATAAGGTTTACTCAATGATTATAACAAACAACTGTCCCCAGTCAACTGCTACAACATAAACACTTTGTTTTAATTTCAGTTTTAGTCAAGGAATAATAAAATATTACTCATACTGTTCCCAGTATGGCTGGATGTAGCTGTTCTCCTCGTGTTCGGGGTACAGATGACGGACAGGTTTGGAGCATTTCCTCGCAGCGTTGCTGGTTTTGTGGGCACATTCATCACTGTGGGTGTTACAGGTGCTGCAGTGGCAACTAAGAGCTACTGGATAGGTGAAGTGAGGATCTGCATATGAAGGACAGCCAGGCAAGATGGCCGTCCGGTACTCGACTTCCTGATAGGTGCAGCCCCTCTGAACCAGGAAACGAGGACCCACCAACTCCTTCACATTACTGTCCTATAGGACGAATGTAGTGATGCATATTTAGCCAAATTGCCACTAAATCATTTAAGAAAACATTTGAGGTTATGATCCAGAATATCCCAGTTTATTTAGGATTAGTTCACTTTAAAATGAAAATTATCTCATGATTTACTCCCCTCAAGTCGAATATGACTTTCTTTCTTTCTGATGAAGTTATATTAATAAATATCCTGATAAGCTTTATAATGGCAGTGAACAGGGCCAATGAGTTTGAAGCTTAAGTGCATCCATCCATTATAAACATACTCCACACGCCTCCAGGGGGTTAATAAAGTATGACGTATGACGGTGGACATAGCATAAGCCTTTTGAACTGTGAGAGGCATTACACTTTCTTTGAAAGTTGAATACGGAAGGCGGTTTGGCGGAAGCTAGATATTTTACTTTATAAAGTTTTAAATATGGATATTTTTCTTACAAAAACCCATCAATTTGCTTCAGATGGCATTGGCCGTATGGATTACTTTTATAATGGATGGATGCACTTTTTTGAGCTTCAAACTTATTGGTTGTGTTCATCAGAAAGAAGAAAGTCATATACACTTAGGTTGTCTTGAAGGTGAGTAAATCGTAGGGTCATTTTCATTTTAAAGTGAACTAATCCTTTAAAGTATTTGTTTGTTAAAATAATTTTCTCACCCTCAAACCAATACCCATACACTCTTAAAAATAATGGTTGCAAAAAGGCGTTTTTCATAGCAATGCCATAAGCATAATTTTTGGCTCATCAAAAAACCTTTTAATGAATGATTCCTTGTTTTTCTTATAATGTAAAGAACATTTTAACCCTCCATGGGACTAATTATGAAATCACAGCTAGAAAAAAATAAAGTACTTTATATTTTACATAAGCTATAATTAAGGCTAAAATCATTTTCCAAAATTAGTGTTCTACATCTGACCTTTGACCTTTTTTTATGGTACCGTCATTTATAACTGACTTTGGTTAAATAATTTTTGACAATTTGTCTGAAACTTCACACACATTCAAATGCAGTGTTGGGGAGTAACTAGTTACATGTAACAGAATTACGTAAATTAATTACAAAATAAATGTAACTGTAATCCGTTACAGTTACTCAGGAAAAATGAAAATGTTAACAATTATAAAGGAGGTTACATCTGAATATTTTCTGTGAAAAAAGCTAGGATATGTTGAATAATATTAATTTGTTGCTTTGCCTGTTTTTGATGTGCACGATGTCTCCTGCCATTTAAAGGCCGTTTAGTAAAGCTATGCTATTCTGATGCTTTTGATTGGTTCTCTTGTTTGAATGTGCAGTGCACCACGTCTGCCAATTACATCAATCCACATTGCCACTGAAAGCTTTAGGCTACAACCTGCCTGAGAGTCGCCACAGTGGCGAATGACAAACATGTGTTCCAGTGCTGGAAATTTAAAAACCATTTCATCCATAAATCTGTATTTAACGTCAGAATGATCTCAAAGTAAAAAGAGGTGCTATAGTCTGATTTTGTGGTGGCTGTGCTTTAAAATTCAACTAAAATAATCTTAATCTAAGTGATGAAGGATTTTGAAAGTCTGACAGTAATCAGTGTTGAGTACTAAGGTTAACCCTAAATGGAAAAACCCTAAAGTAATCAAATGTAATCAGTTACATTACTTTAATAAATTAATTGAAATAGTTACACTACTTACACTTAAAATTACATTTTAAATAGAGTAACTTGTAATCTGTAACCCATTACATTTCCAAAGTAACCTTAGTAACCTTAACCAATAGCCTATATTTAAGGATAAAATTAGTTTTCTACATTTGAACTTTTTTGTCACTTTTTCCTATTAGGGTAAATTATTTTTGGCAAATTGTCTGAAATTTCACACATTTAAATGCATTTTCACTATCTGAAAGGAAAGAAAACATTCCATTTCATCTTGTGCTATACTTCATTTGGATCTCACATGTGAAAATGTCAAAAACTTGACACAAATTCAGATTCAACTTCACGCATGGAATGTAGTGAAACCATGCCTTAGTGTTTTAAAAAAAAAACTTTAACATTGTTTCTTTCTTGGAATTCCAAATCAACTGTAGTACAAGTGAAAAATCAACAAGACTCTTCTTTTTCACTGTAGCTCACACTTTCCACACGTAACTGTATTTTGACCTTTTTAGTCCTCATTTTTGGAGCATTTGCTTGTCATAGTGAGGCCAATAGGCAGTGGCATCTTTCCTGACCTCTGGTTGTAGTATGGATCACATCTTCCAAACTGGCATAGGATAATGTACCCAAATGCTTGACTTCACATGACTTCACACAACAATCTATGGATTATATTCTTCATCTCTACCATCAACCTCACTGCTTCTGTCCTCTTCTATCTTCAACTTCTTCCTTTCTAACTATGACCTTATTTGCTGATGCACTGCTGTCACTGTCATCAATACTTTCTGGAAAAGGTACAGCTTTTCCTATCTGTCTTTTATAAAACTTACTAACATCAACCTAAAACCAGGCAAAAGGCTACTGCCTGCCAGTAATGAACAATAGTGCCAGCTACTCAAAATATGCAGGACTTTGTCATTTATGCCGTAACCATGTCTTTTTATTTAAAGAAATTGAATAATTCAATGATTAAAAGGGATTTAAGGAAATAAAGAAGAAATAAGATTAGTAAAAGAAGGTCTAGGTCTAATTATAGCCTAGTTGTGAAGTAATCCATTTAAACTCTTTGCAAATAATATTTTTTTCAAAATATGCACACATTCACTCTTTTTTGTACGTCTATGTCAAAAATGCAAAAACAAATGTTTTTTGTCTCGTCACATTCAGTTATAAATGACATAAATGATGGCATATTTTCAATTCAAAATGGCGAGTAAAAAAAGTTGAGTAGTTTGCATCACTGTATGTCACTGTGGGTCGTTAAACATATCCATCGTAAAACAGTAGTCAAATATTAAATTTAATAAAGCATTAAAAATAACCAAAAAATTTGGATGTACAATGATTTTTTTTTTTTAAATTGAATGTATTTCCTTGTTCAAAATGAACTTTGATTGCGTTACAGAGGTGCGATGAAGGCTGTCCTAATTCGAAGGCTTGTTCCAAATGCGTCCTTGGTTTCCAGTGAAATGAAGGATACAACAGATGGATCCTTTGCGGCTTTGTCTACCCCAGAATTCATTGTGCACCAGTGACAACATGATTTTTTTTTTTAAAGAGAAATTGCCAAATTACACTTTTTTAACATATAGGTTTTAAAGGGTTAGTTCATCCAAAAATTTGAATTCTGTCATTAATTCCTCATCCTCATGTCGTTCCCAACCCGTAAGACCTTCGTTTATCTTTGGAACACAAATTAAGATATTTTTGATGAAATCCGAGAGCTTTCTGACCCCTTCATAGACAGCAATTTAATTACCACTTTCAAGGTCCAGAAAGGTAGTAAAGACATTGTTAAAATAGTCCATGTGACTCCAGTGGTTCAACCTTAATTTTATGAAGCGACGAGAGTACTTTTTGTGCGCAAAAAACAAACTAAAATAACGACTTTATTCAACAATTTCGTTTTAGCCTGTGTCAGTCTCCTACACAGTTTCCGTAGATAGTTTGTGAACCCTGTTTTGTTTTTGACGGTTTAATGTAACTTTCAAAAACGCCCAGTACAAACGTTACTGCCACTCATCAGCGGCAGCTGTCACAGTTACTAGGCGACAAGAACAATCCTCCTTAGGCTATACGTCCCATTTGACAACGCTCGGCCTGAACTACTGACTAACTTCTGATCATATCAGACTGCAACACTGACTTGCCTTCAAAGGATGCAGCCTCTAAATTGGGACACAGCTAAAGTCTCCTTCACTTCCTTGTTGCCAAAAATGTCAAGCACATGGAACATAGATTTTAATTTTATTGGTTAAAGGGGATTATTATTGTATTTTAAATGCAATTTTCTCTGTCATTTATAAATTAAGATACACCACAAACCCTTTTTGCTATAAAGAACCTGGTTCCATGGATGCTAAAGGTTCTTCGCGGAACCATAGATGTAAAAAATGAACATTTGCTTTTAAGAGTGTATGATCTTTGTTGTTGTGTGGAACACAAAATGAAATGAAATGTAATGGAAAAGTCTTGTTTGTGTTCCACAGAAGAACAGAAGTCACGTGTTTGGCATGGGATATCATCTTTTGTTAAAATCAGCTTGTCACACTGCATGCTGGAACGTCCTTGGATCCAGTTCTCTACAACACCTCCTGCCTTTTCCTTACATAAACTGTGTCTGCTTACCCTGGAGAAACAGAAGCCCATGCAGATGGTGGTGTTGACAGCCACACAGTAATTGCACTCCTGTCTCTCGATGTAAATGGTGTACTCAGTGGGGGCACACATAGGCGCTGCTATCTTCATCAAAAGTCCCAGCATGCCAACCACATACAGAGGAGACATTATCTGGCAGTGTATCAGGATGTCTGTTAGTGGGATATGGAGAACCACAGTGAATATAATGAACTCAAATCACAAATATAGACATAAACTAGGCAGCATGATTTACAAGTCATCTTAAACTAGACTTGGCATTTATTGAGAAATGTTATTGAGAAAGTGGTGCTTGCACAAGTTGCCACTGTTGTTGTGGGTGGTTTCCAGGTTGGTTTGTTATGCTGCCTTCAAGTGCACATGCGAAACATGTTGAAATATCTTGTGAACAATAACCCCAAATAACCACAACTGAATTTAAAATGATGGAAAAAATCGATTTTCTATCACTTATTTTTTGCATGGTATCACAACTAAATGTGAAGCAAACTGTGAAAGTCGAGTGATTAACATCCTTCGCTACACACTTGCTTTCCGCCCACTGATCTCTATATATAGATTATATACATATATATTATCTATCTTTCAAATCAACACGCTCCTTCCAACATCACAACCTGGCAACTCAAGTATCATCTAGAATTTTGAGTTTTCCACCCGTAAATTTCAACTGTGCTCGGTCATTGATGTGCTCAGAACTCGTAGCTAATTACGATATTCCTGACCCCACTTTAAGGGCACAGTAGATTAACTCTAATTGTGATTTTATGAAAGGCTATTTCAACCACATTGAAAAAATCAACAGTAGTAAAATGTATTAAATTTTTCTTTTGCAAGTTTTTGCACACAGATTTTTAGAGTAAATTTCCCATATGGAATTAAGTCAATTCTACTTAACTAAGTTAAGTAAAATGAAAAAAAAAAAAACCACACCACCGACAGTAAAAACCTGTAAAGGGTCGTTCACACAGAGCACGTTTCTGCAATAAAAGTGTGAGACGCCGCACGATAGTGGAAAAAACTTTGGAGAGCCGTCTTGAACTTGAACTCTTAACTTTAACTTGCAGCGGTTCTCAACTCTGGCACTCGTCATCCACTTTCCTGCAGAGTTTACATCCAACGTTGATTAAACTCATCTGCCTGTAGCTTTCTAGTAAGCCTGAAGATTTTGATTAGATGTTCAGGTGTGTTGAGATAAACTGCATGAAAGTGGCGAGAGTTGAGAACCCCTTGTCTAGCATGTTTACATAGAAAAAAAGGCAGCATTATGGAATACAAAAAATGGATTCCTTGCCCACTGGTCTGGATCAGCAGGGTTGTGCAACGAGAAAAAAATGTCTATATGATGAAAAAGAGTCAGCCAAGAGAGTCACTTTTTGGACTATAACTCAAAAATACATACTGAGTTTCATAATTATCTTTTCATGTGTCTTTCTGAGCTTTCCTCAGCAGCATTATAGTAAATATTAAAAATAGTAAAAGGACTACTTACCTGGAGGATCTGGTTAAGCCTGCTTGTGTTGAAAGGCTGCGGCTCTTATACAGACACAGAAGCTGATCTCCATCTGTCTCTATCCTCTCCATCATCAACTGTGCAGCATGCATAAAAATGACTCTTTTCTAACCAAATCACTTATATGCTGTATGGTCATTAAGGGCCTCTAAATATTCACACTACATCTCAATTAATAGGTTTTTCTAACCAGAGGAGAGGTTTCTGATTTTCATGTCCTCAGGTCTGTTGCATTTTAATATCAACTTAAAGCTGCAGTCTGTAACTTTTTGGGGTTAAAAATGATCCAAAATGAATTTTTGAGCAAGTAACCAGCCATGCAGTGTTCAAAACTATCTCCTTACCTTAGCCTGATTCACAACGGTAAGCTTGTAATAATGTTATAATTTGAGTGGTACTGGTGGGTTTCCGCAGGAAATTCGAGCTGACACTTCCATCCATCACTCCACACGGCTCCAGGGGGTTAATAAAAGCCTTATGAAGCGAAGCGATGTGTTTGTGTAAGAAAAATATCCATATATAACACATTATAAAAGTAAAATATATAGCTTCCGAACTTACGAAAAAAGTGTAACTGATGCGACATATGACGTCAGACGTAGCGTAAGCGTTACACTTTCTTCGTAGGTTGAATACGGACGGTGGTCTGGCTGAAGCTAGATATTTTACTTTATAAAGTTTTAAACATGGATATTTTTCTTACAAAAACCCATCGGTTTGCTCCAAAAGGCCTTTTATTAACCCCCCGGAGCCGTGTGCATCTGTCCATGTTTATGATGGATGGATGCACTTTTTTGAGCTTCAAACTTGTGGACCCCTTCACTGCCATTATAAAGGAAGCGTCAGGATATTTATTAATAACTCCCGATTGTGTTAATCAGAAAGAAGAATGTCATATACACCTAGGATGGCTTGAGGGTGAGTAAATCTTCAGATGTCAGATGTTTCTCCTCAAATGACTTGCAAAATAAACATTTAAAAATAAAATAAATAAAACAAGTAAAAAAACAAATACATTAATAGACACAAAATATACTTTTTTTTTTTTTTACTTTTTGTTTTTAATTCTTAAAGTTAATTTTGGTCTTGGAAGAATCTGATGAGAAATATTTTAAGCTATATTACTTAATATTAAAATCTCTGACTGTTGTTTGCAACTTTGTAGCCCAAGAGACATTGTTGAGATGTCAATTAACCTCATGAACAGACATCTATGATTATTAGAGCCTTTAATGATAATCAATGGCTACTTTTGCATTATAGGAGAAATAACTGAGATAATCATTTGGGATGTTCCTTTCCTACAGTAGCTTTTTGGGTCTGATCCAGTATCAACGTTGCCACTGCATGATAGCTTTGGTATAAAAACACTTATATAATGTCCCTTTTCCACAATAATTACAGGATTCATTTAATACTTTTTTGGTGTTCCTAAGATACTCAGTGTTAAAATATATCCTATGTGGGTTATGTAAACAAATCAAGCCGTATTATAACAAAACATGGCAACAAATGAGCTTCATTTAGTCATTTCTCCTTAGCAGATCACACACCTGATCTTTAATAAAGATACATGCTGTCAGTTAAGTCAATTTACCAAGCTCTCATCATATAAATCTTTCAGGCCTTATCTTGTGTGCAAAGTTCACAGTATTGAAAATGGAAAAGTAAATGCATGTGGTCGATTCTTTCCACCTGAGCGATACGTATCTTCAGCGCTCAAAGAGGAGAAAGAATGCCATTAATAATCGTTTTGCAGCTTGGAGAACCTGTAACAGCATCACAACGTCAAGATGTTTTGACAGTGTCACAGATTAACTTCCCCAACCGTCACAGCACCATTACTTGTGTTGTTTTAGTGGCGTGAACTATAAGGTTCACGTTCATAGTACACCTGTGCATTGAATGTCTATCTATGATTTTACAGCTCTTTTGCTTGCATATCAATGTTCTAAAGAACCTGGTTTCATATGCTGTTAATAATTGCTTCATCTTATCGCATGTAATGTCTCTGTCAAGCTGTAGCTGATTAGAAAACCGTTCACTGTTTCTTATTTACCTGGAACCGTCGGTAGATAATGATTCAACACAATATGGGAAACTTTTTAAGCTAAAAACAAGTCTTATTTCAAGTAAACCAAGAGTACCAGGAACCAGGACCTTTGACATGACCTGCTATTGGCACACGATGAAGTGGTATGTTAGTCATATTCTGGAAGTCCTCTGATCTTGTTAAAAATGATCTTAAAAGAGCCTAGCTCTTCTTTCGGTTTACCTTGTTACCTTATTAGTGGGGGCAAATGAGTTAACTGACTAAGTGAGGTTAAAATCAGCACAAGACGTCCTCTTAAATTCATTTAGCAACTTTGACTAAACTGTTCCTGCAAGATTAGGGATAAAAAAAAACCATTCACTTCCTTTTACAATGTAACTTGATATATCTTCTGGCCTTGAGGGATCATTAACTCAGTTTTTTTGTTGCTGGTCCAAGATTACAGAAGACTTGAATTCTTATCAGTTATCGGCACTGACCGGAGCTACTTGGTTTCGTCCTGCTGTTGGCAAACGCTTCGGAGGAATTTCCAGCAGAACATCACTTCTGACCAGCGTGACACCAGTTATATAGCTTTTTAGGGTTTCTCGAAGAGCACTTTCCAAATCATGCCGGGCAGTGGAGGTCCAGTTGCGACGTTCTCAGTCTGGGACTATGTGGTGTTCGCTGGCTTGATCCTTTTTGCAGCGGGCATCGGCTTGTTCCAAGCCATCCGTGGACGCAAGGAGGCCAGCAGTGAAGAGTTTCTACTGGGTGGCCGTCAGATGACCGCAGTGCCTGTGGCTTTGTCCCTGACGGCTAGTTTCATGTCAGGTATCACTGTTATTGGCACCCCTGCAGAGGCGTACATGTATGGCACACCGTTCTGGCTCTTTGTCTTCTCTTATGCCATCATGTCCACCATCAGCGCTGAAATCTTCGTGCCGCTGTTTTACCGCCTGGGCATCACCAGCACATACGAGGTAAGAGGGCAACACTGGGAACATGGGGTTTGCATGAGGACAGAGAACTGGAAACGGCCTGTGCTTGATAAGTAATCATTAGATGGAAATGCAATGAGGACGAGAGAGTGGGAGGATTAAAAGGAAAGAGGCAATGTCAGGATAGTTTATTGACAAACAGATTTATCACCTCTGACATTGTACTGGATTTTATATTTTCATAGTGGTTAATTGTATTATCCAAAGTGCAAAAGCTATTCTTGATCACTGTCCATGTGAAAAAGACTAATTGAAATAAAATAAAAATGTAAAATAAATCAAAATGCATACATTTAGAGTTAGAGGTTCAGATGATGCGACAGCACACAATTCTTAACCTTTAAAACAACAATGATGTTAATCTGAGAAAAACAGTATGTAATAGTTCATCGTACAATCTGAGTTTTGTGTAATGATGTAAATGATAGAATGTCAATTTGTTGTTCCGTTTGCTAATAATTACTTGAATTGGTCACTTGTTTTTGCAGTACTTGGAAATGCGTTTCAACAAGCTCATACGAGTGATTGGAACCAGCATGTATATTGCTCAAACTGTAAGTTGGATTTTAGCTTCTTGCATGACTTTATACATAACCAAACATGCGTCTAATGAGCGATTGTGCCATCGTGTATCACTTTGGAAAAAAACTGTCTGTTCTGTACATGCCTTTTCCACGTCATAGAGTCATAAGTGTTGAATATATTGACGAATTCTATGCAAACAATTTTTTTTGTTCAATCATCTAATGGGTGGTGTTATCTCTCATAGGCTTTATACACAGGCATGGTTATCTACGCCCCTGCACTTGCACTTAATCAGAGTAAGTAAAAACCATCTTTCATTTATTAATGCCAAAAAACATTTAACAAAGCCTGCCAGAAGAAATGTATACATGTATATTGAATCAAATAATGCTTGCATGTAAATGCGTAAGGGTGATTCTTCAATTAGAGAAACTTTTCTATCACCTAGGATGCTTTTAGAGAAAGAAATGCTTACAGAAATTGTTATTTAGCTTTTATGTACAATTTAAAAAAAAATTAATAACCAAAAATATTTTGCAGCAATACATTTCCAACTATCATTCACATTGATGAAACCGTTTAAAGACATTTTGAGCAGTTATAAGTGCCCCCAATTGATGAAACACCCGTACACCTGAAATTAACATGCGTTCTGGTCGATCTGATCACAAGTAGACGGAGGAGAGACAGTCTCGTTTACACCTGGTGTTTTAATCTTTCTCTTTTGTCCACCTTCAACCACTTCTGTCCACTTAATTTCTTCGAGGGGAGGGTCTATGGGCAAGTAAATGTGTGGGCTTTTCAGATCTTTCAATCCAATGGACAAATTAAGCTTGCACAATGTACATATGAACGTGACGGGAGAAGATGGAAAAACATACAGAATGCAGCAGCTTCTTTCCGCAAGGCCACGCCGAACGCTGTGAGTGTGTGTTAGAAATCAGGAATGGTGAGAGAACATTGTGGTTGGTGCGTTTTTTGTCCTCAAACCAAACTTGAGAAACGAAAGGTGCTCTCTGTCCTTTTCCATCGTCTCTGGGCACATTCATTACTGTACAAGCTTATTTTGTCCATTAGATTAAAAGGTGTGAGAAAAAACATTCATTTACCTGCCCATAGACCCCCCCATGCCAACAGGGCCGAAGTAGTCAAAAGTGGACAAGCACAAAACATTTTAGACCCCGTTTACACCTGTATTTACCTGTATTTATATAAGCTCTTGTGTTGCAGTCACAGGTCTGGATCTGTGGGGAGTGCTAGTGGCAACAGGGGCCGTCTGCATCATCTACTGCACCCTGGTCAGTAACATCATTCAGTTTAATCACAATTTCACAATTTTTTTGCGATTGCAGAAGAGGGCAAGAAAAGATAATGTCCCATACACCCCTAACTCAACTTCCATACATTAGCATCAATGGTTCCATGAAGAACATCCTTTTCAATGCACAAAAGGTTCTTTACAGTGAAAGTGCTCTTTAGATTATTAAATGTTCTTCGCAGTAAGAAGAAGAAGAAAATGGTTCTTTTTAGAATTGTTCACCGGAAGGTTCTTTGGAGAATCAAAAATGATTCTTATATTGCATTGCTTATATTGCATTTTTTTTTTAAATAGTGTAAATCACCAACATTAGGCCTACTGATTTTTCAGTGGTGTGTGGTGGTGTTTCTAATTTTTTTTTTATATATAGGACTACTCTACTGTATATCAAATGTATGTCCGTTACCCCTAATTTGCCTGGTTAAAGGAACACGCCGACTTTTTGGGACTTTAGCTTATTCACCGTGTCTCCCAGAGTTAGATAAGTTTATACATACCATTTTTATCTCCGTGCGTGCCATAACTCTGTCTGACGCACACACCGCTGGCTCCATCTAGCCTACTGCTCAATAAGTGACAAAATAACGCCAACATTTTCCTATTTACATGTTGTGATGTGTATAGTTATATTGTGTACTAAGACCGATGGAAAATGAAAAGTTGCAATTTTCTAGACCGATATGGCTAGGGACTATATTCTCATTCCTGCGTAATAATCCAGGAACTTTGCTGCCATGGGTGCAGCGGCGCAATGATATTACGCGGCCTCATCACCGGCTGCAGTCATAAACTCATCTCATAAATCAAACACCTGTGATTCAGCAACTATCTGCTAATTCATGTGAAGTAGCCTTGTGGACAAGTTTGGGTGAGTAAAGACAAAGGCAAAACGCAAAAGATATAGTACCTTCAATGCCTTAGATGGGAATATTATAGCTTCTTTATAGCAGAAACAAACTGCTGCAGAAAATGTTAAGTGCTGTGCAAAATGTAATGTGTAATTGCATTAATCATTACAAATGTACTGGAGTAAAAAGTAGGCCTACATTTACTTAATTAAAGTTGCTAATATTTTTGATACTAAGTACAACTACAAAGTAGCCAAAAAGATACTGTAACTAATTACATTTACTCAAATAGTTTACACAGTTTTTTTGAAGAGACACTGCCTTACAAAACGCCCCAGTGATTTTTATATGTTGCACTTGGTCTTCTGTGCTCATCTAAACGATGGTGTGCACAAACGGACATCCTGCACTGCTTATGAAATTCTATGCGAATATGCTTTTGTTAACAGGGCGGGCTGAAGGCAGTGATATGGACAGATGTGTTCCAGATGATTATCATGTTGGGTGGGTTTGTGGCGGTCATTGCTCGTGGGGCTGTCCTGCAGGGGGGACTTGGGAAGATCTGGAATGACAGCTACTATGGAGGACGTTTGGAAACATTCAGGTAAAAAATCTGGTTTCGAAAACTAGATCACATGCATACACTACTACTATTAAATGTATACTTTTATTCAGGTTCAAGGATGCATTAAATTGGTCAAAAGTGACAGTAAAGACATTTATTAAAAAGTAAAAAAAAAATCTATTCATCAAGGAATCCTTAAAAAAATAATGTATCAAATAAAATATTAAGCAGCACAAATGTTTTTAATATTAATAATAAGAAATGTTTCTTGAGCACCAAATCAGCATATTACACTGTGGGCTGCTAAAAGAAATCTGCTTTGCCATCATAGGAAAAAAAAAAAAATCATATTATATTCACGTGCATCCAGGACATCCAGACTTAAAACTGTGACATGCATGGTCACCATACATGTCACAGTTTTAAGTCTGGATGTCCTGGATGCACATTCAGGGCTTTTAGAGATACCATTTGTTTTGAGGTTTCATCAGGACAACAACTTCTCCTTGGTCCTTAAAAATGATCAAATTTAGCACTCTTATGGAAATACTGTATGATAATATTTTGTAGTTATCATTTAAATCTGACTGATTTTCAAATTCAGGAAAATGTAATGGGGTTTCTAATCAAAATATGACTTTCTGTTACAAAACGGAGCATTGATTTCATTAATGTCCACTGTAGAGGACACCGGGACTTAAATAATGTTTATCAGGCATTTTGGGAGACACAACAAGTGAATTGGGAAATAAATTACACATCAATATTCCTATAAAATATTAGATATTATTATGAAAATGTTGCCAACTATTACTCCCATTATTACACTTATTTTTTCATTACATGTTGCTCCAAGAACACATTAATATGCAAATTAGATACAGTGTATAGATACATTGCATTGAATGGGAAAACCCAATGTATGGCCATTTTACCCACATATTGCTATAAAGTTATATCTTTCATAACATAGTTGAGAATCATCTTTAAACAAAGTTTGGTTAAAAAAATCCTGAAACCTAAAAATGTATTGGTGAATGAAAAAAAAAATCCCATTGTTTTTGCCTATACGTCATTTCATGTCATTTTATTTTTTAAGTCCTGGTGTCCACTTACGAGGACATAGCATAACATATGAATAAAATATAATTTTTCAAAATGTTTTTTTTCCTCCATTGGTTTCTTATGCTCTAAATAATGTAATAACATGAAAAAATACTAAATTAAAAAAACAAATTCCTGGGTCTTAGGAGGTTGAAAAAAAAAAAGTTATTTTAAATTGTAATAATATTTCATCAATATGATGGTTGATCAAATAAATGCAGCCTTGGTGAGCACTAGAGATTTCTTTCAAAACATTTGAAATCTTTGAATGGTATAGTGTATAGTTAGAAAGTATAGTGTAAAGAAAGACAGACAGACTTATCTCTCAAATGTTTCCTCAGTTTTGATCCTGATCCTTTGAGGCGTCATAGTTTTTGGACAATCGTTGTTGGCGGCAGTCTGATGTGGGCGTCCATATACTCAATCAACCAATCACAGGTGCAACGCTACATTTCCTGTAGGACAATAACTCATGCCAAGCTGTGAGTATTCACTCAAGACATTAGACTTCACTCGTGCTCCTACAGCTAATACTGCATATATTCAATGTGAACACGGTGTCCTGTCAATATATACCCACACAGATCTCTGTATGTGAATATGGTGGGATTATGGGTCACAGTGAGTTTGGCCATGTTCTCTGGTCTCACCATGTACTCCATCTATAAAGACTGTGATCCTTTCACCAATAAAGACGTAGGAGCTTCAGACCAGGTAATACAAGTCCTCCTAGCAGGGACCTCTTGATCTTTACTCACAATGCTTACAATTAATCTGACCAAATGAAATGTTTTCCAGCTCCTTCCTTATCTGGTGATGGACATACTAGCAGATTTCCCAGGACTGCCTGGCTTGTTTGTGGCTGCAGCTTACAGTGGAACATTAAGGTGAACAACAGATAAGGCCATCCTGATCATTTTGGGAAAGTTTTTCTAACCTGAAACAAGGTCATTGTTAGGGGGAAAAAGCCCCAAAAAAAATGTAACTGTCCAATAAAGCACACAAAGTATTACTTAAATCATAAATTACATTTTTTAAAATATATATTCTATTACTAATTTAGTTATAATTATAATTATATTAATTAATTATTCATTAATTAATCTGTTGTGTATAATAAAGCACACAATGTATTACTTAAGTCATAATTACATTTTATTCACCAAAAAAAAAACATTATAATATATATACACTCACCTAAAGGATTATTAGGAACACCTGTTCAATTTCTCATTAATGCAATTATCTAATCAACCAATCACTTGGCAGTTGCTTCAATGCATTTAGGGGTGTGGTCCTGGTCAAGACAATCTCCTGAACTCCAAACTGAATGTCAGAATGGGAAAGAAAGGTGATTTAAGCAATTTTGAGCGTGGCATGGTTGTTGGTGCCAGACGGGCCGGTCTGAGTATTTCACAATCTACTCAGTTACTGGGATTTTCACGCACAACCATTTCTAGAGTTTACAAAGAATGGTGTGAAAAGGGAAAAACATCCAGTATGCGGCAGTCCTGTGGGCGAAAATGCCTTGTTGATGCTAGAGGTCAGAGGAGAATGGGCCGACTGATTCAAGCTGATAGAAGAGCAACTTTGACTGAAATAACCACTCGTTACAACCGAGGTATGCAGCAAAGCATTTGTGAAGCCACAACACGCACAACCTTGAGGCGGATGGGCTACAACAGCAGAAGACCCCACCGGGTACCACTCATCTCCACTACAAATAGGAAAAAGAGGCTACAATTTGCACAAGCTCACCAAAATTGGACAGTTGAAGACTGGAAAAATGTTGCCTGGTCTGATGAGTCTCGATTTCTGTTGAGACATTCAGATGGTAGAGTCAGAATTTGGCGTAAACAGAATGAGAACATGGATCCATCATGCCATGTTACCACTGTGCAGGCTGGTGGTGGTGGTGTAATGGTGTGGGGGATGTTTTCTTGGCACACTTTAGGCCCCTTAGTGCCAATTGGGCATTGTTTAAATGCCACGGCCTACCTGAGCATTGTTTCTGACCATGTCCATCCCTTTATGACCACCATGTACCCATCCTCTGATGGCTACTTCCAGCAGGATAATGCACCATGTCACAAAGCTCGAACCATTTCAAATTGGTCTCTTGAACATGACAATGAGTTCACTGTACTAAAATGGCCCCCACAGTCACCAGATCTCAACCCAATAGAGCATCTTTGGAATGTGGGGGAACGGGAGCTTTGTGCCCTGGATGTGCATCCCGCAAATCTCCATCAACTGCAAGATGCTATCCTATCAATATGGGCCAACATATCTAAAGAATGCTTTCAGCACCTTGTTGAATCAATGCCACGTAGAATTAAGGCAGTTCTGAAGGCGAAAGGGGGTCAAACACAGTATTAGTATGGTGTTCCTAATAATCCTTTAGGTGAGTTTATATATATTATTACTAGGATAATTAGAAAATAATTATAATTCATTTATATATATAAAATATTTTATTATTATTATTATAATTTAGTATTTTTGATTTCTTTAACTATTTATTAATAATTCAATTATTAATTTTCATACTATATTCAGTTATAGTTTTTGTAAAATTATACTATATATATATATATATATATATATACAGTTGCAAGAAAAAGTATGAAAATGGGAGTAATATTAACTAAATAAGAGAGATCATACAAAATGCATGTTATTTTTTATTAAGTACTGTCCCGAATAAGATATTTTACATAAAAAATATGTACATATAGTCCACAAGACAAAAAAATAGCTGAATTTATTAAAATGACCCCGTTCAAAAGTTTATGAACCATTGATTCTTAATACTGGATGATCCACGGCTGTTTTTGTGTTTTGTGATGGTTGTTCTTGAGTCTCGTTTGTCCTGAGCAGTTAAACTGCCCAATGTTCTTCAGAAAAATCCTTCAGGTCCTGCAAACTCTTCAGTTTTCCAGCATCTTTTTCATATTTGAACCCTCTCCAGCAGTGACTTTGATTTTGAGAGCCATTTTTTCACACTGAGGAGAGTTGAGGGACTCAAACACAACTATTAAAGAAGGTTCAAACATTCACTGATGCTCCAGAAGGGGGGGGGGGGTCTCTATAATACTATACTATAATATTATTGTTAATTAACATTTCAATATTTTTTATTATATTTGTTTAAAGCATAAAACATAACTTATAACTTAATATCAGGGTGTATTTAAAACACTAAATAATAAAATTAGGTCATTAGGACTTGAGCATGCGATCCTCTGGTTTTTAAGGCTTGATAGAACACTCAATGTGAATTTTGTTGAGATTAGGTCACACATCAGACACCATTAGTTATGTTTTGTGTTATGTTTCAACAGTACGGTGTCATCGAGTATCAACGCTCTGGTGGCTGTCACAGCGGCGGACTTTATTAAACCAGCATGGCCATGGCTGACAGAGAGACAGCTGTCCTGGATCAACATGGGCATGAGTGAGTTTCAGTGCAACATCCGTTGACAACTGCATGCTTCACATCAGAGTGAAGAGGGAATGATGGATTGACGTGCACGTTGATGTGTAACGGTGTACTGCTCATCACCAGGTGTATTCTATGGAGCTGTATGCATTGGAATGGCTGGTGTGGCCTCCTTGATGGGCAATATACTGCAGGTAAATCTATTCTATGCATAAGGCAAATTTGAATGTAATACTGCAATAATGAGGTTTCATTCAATCCATTGACTGTATCAAAAGCACCCTCTGCTGATAACAGCCTGTAATGACATGCTGTGAATCCCTTCCTCCACAGGCGGCTCTGTCCATATTTGGTATGATCAGTGGACCTCTCTTGGGCCTTTATTTGCTCGGCATGTTCTTCCGCTGTGTGAACTCCTCTGTAAGAACTTACATATTTCGGGTGTCATCAACTTTTTCCACTAGTGTGACAAATCCATCTGCATTAATAACCAAAAATGTTCGCTTTTTACATCATGCTACATCCACACCAAATAAATTTCAAGACCACTATCATAAAAACAAAAAGTACTAAATGCATTTTTAACACTACACAAAATGTGTACAAAAGAACTATGTATTCCTACAGGGAGGTTTAGCTGGTTTGATTTCCGGCCTGGCTATAACGTTATGGGTGGGAATTGGAGCTCAGTTGTATCCTCCTTTACCTGAGAAGACCCTCCGCCTTCCTTTGAGTGTGCAAGGATGCATTACACAGGACGTGAATGAAACCACCACTATGATACCATTCAGCACAGTCCTACAAACCACAACTCCACAGTTAGTAATACAACCAATAAAAAGTTTGGAGTTAGATTTTTTTATGTTGTTGAAAGGAGTCTCTTATGCTCACCAAGGCTGCATTAATTTGATC
Organism: Rhinogobio ventralis; assembly: GCA_039654625.1. Classification (NCBI taxonomy): domain Eukaryota; kingdom Metazoa; phylum Chordata; class Actinopteri; order Cypriniformes; family Gobionidae; genus Rhinogobio; species Rhinogobio ventralis. The sequence goes on along the minus strand of CM077205.1, from coordinate 35,833,999 downwards.
AAAAATACAGTAAAACGTATATTTTAGAATGCAAATTATTCCTGTAATCAAAGCTGAATTTTCAGCATCATTCCTACAGTCTTCAATATCACATGATCCTACAGAAATCATCCTAATAAGCTGATTTGATGCTCAAGAAACATTTCTTATTAGTTTTTGTGGAAACTTTCAAGATTCTTTGATGAATAGAAGTAAAAAACAGCATTAATTTGAAATATCTTGTAGCATTATAAACATCTTTACTATTACTATGGACCAAGTTAATGCATTCTTGATAAAGTATGTATTGCTTAATATAAAAATATATATATATATCAATTTCTGTCTTTGTTTTGATGGAATCTATACCGCTCACATTTCACACTGCCATCAAAGCTAACTGTACCTGCTGTCCTTCAGGCCAAGACCAGCTTTGGCAGACAACTGGTATTCTCTGTCCTACCTGTACTTCTGCCCTGTAGGCATAATGGTGACCATGACCACAGGACTAATAGTTAGTGCAGTCACAGGTAAGGTGACTCTTTCTCATATTCTTGTTGGTGAGGCAAACACTCAAAAATTGAACCTACACTCAGTTTTTGTTTTTACTTTAGGTGGTTGTAAGCAGAAGAAAGCTCGACCCGAGCTCTTTATCGGAAAGTCAGATCTCATTTGCTTTGGATGCAGAAACTCAGACTCAAAGGTGAAACCTTTCATTACCAATGTGACAAATACGGTACACAAATATAGAGCAGGATTAAAGATCATGATTTATATATATATATATATAACTATTAATATATATTAAAATAAAGCCAGTTTGCAATGGACACTTTTTTTGCATTGTGAATAAAAAAAAAGTTACTTTATTTTCTGATTTATTGACTGACAGCTCATTTGTCTCAATGTTGAGAAAAATCATAAGTGCATGTAATCGTGAGGGTTATTGTGATTTTAGAATAAATGTGAGCATGCATTTAATCACTTGCACAAAAAAGATTCAGTATTCCTCAAAATGAATAATATGCAAACATCCAATAATTAAATATGTTAAATAAAACAAATATGTTTATGCATTTAATCTTCACTGTCTTGCTGCTGACCTTTGATGATTCAGTTAAACCCTATATATATATATATATATATATATATATTGTTAAAATATTGTAGCAATGCAAAAATATATATTTATATAAAAGGTTTGGTCACACTTTAGATTAGGGTCCAATTCTCAATATTAACTAAGACTTTTGCCTCAATAAACTCCTAATTACTGCTTATTAATAGTTAGTAAGGTAGTTGTTAGGTTTAGGTATTGGGTAGAGTTAAGGGATGTAGAATATGGTCATGCAGAATAATGCATTAATATGTGCTTTATAAGCACTAATAAACAGCCAATATCCTGTCTTCGAGAGATTCACTCTTACATGCATCATTCTGATTGTTTCATTGCTGAAGATTTAGTAAAACTGCTTTGTAAAAGACATTTATTAACTGCATTTTTTTTTCTTTTTAGGTGTCAGACTTAATTGAGAAAGAGCCAAACCACATCCAGGGTCTGGACAGTCCAGTTTTCCATGACAATGAAATTGCACTGAAAGAGAAAGACCACAAGGAGAAGATCACAAAGTTTTAGATGTGATATATAGATATGTTGTAAATAGTAAATTATGACTGCATTTTTGTATGTTGAAATTGCTTAGTAATGATGAGAAATTTAGTTTTTTTAAACTTTCCCATAAGAGAAGCAAGAAATTAATAGCAATAGTGCCAGTAGGCTACTTTATACTATATATGTGCTGTTCTCAAACTATATAAACATTCTGCGATTTTCATGATCAAGTTTTGAATAATTTACACAGCTATATTTAAAAGGTTTTGTTATAAATCTGAATTGTTTTGAAATAAAATTTGACAAATGATTACAAGTCAAACTCACTGAGTAACATTCACACACACACACACAAAGGAAAAAACCCAATCAAACAAGTACTTCAGAGTGAAGTACACACAAGGGTTAAAAATGTCTGAACACTCACCTCCTGATGCTGGTAAAGGAAGTCAGTCATTCAAGGCCGGCCCACTCTACCTGTTTGACGTGGAGCCGAGCTGTTTTCTTTAGGGAGTGGAAAAAGCATTGAGCTTGCAGCAGGTGGGGGAGTGTAATAACGGCTGCGAGGTACTTCCTGGTTTCACTACCAGGGTTTGTTTCAGCTTACAGGTAAGTTCTGCTCTTGTTGTCATATATTAATACTTATATATAATACTATATATATATATATATATAAAAACTACAACAATTAGAGGGTGAACAACAGAGAGATAACAGAAAGACAGAACTAATTATACTCCTTCTTAAGATTCAGAACATACAGCTGTTTTCATAATAATGTACATAATGTAAATTCAACAAAATTGTCTGAGAATGTTAAATGATTTGATGACATTAATAAAACAGGTCGCTCATGATTGTTTAGCCTATGCAAAAACCATGTGGCTCTTTGTTGTCTTCAGTTTCATGTCAGTGCCATTTTAGATATGACTCGTCTTCCTTCTAAATTTCAGTATGTGTTCTAAACATAAACAGTATGCATTATATTTTTTAATCTACATATTAATCCAAATGTCCAGGACAATAAAAGAAAAATGTATTTGTTTGAATCAAGTAACTATAATCAACTGATTATAGTAATAAAAAATTCTAAGGAAGTCATGATACCATCTTACCAGAAATACATGTACTTAGTAAATGGAAACTTTGTAAGCACCTAACAGGAAACCACAAGTCAGCAACACATACAGATGAAACACTGAAATAGGTCATGTGCTGTATGAAAGTGTATGCCTTTATCTTTTGACCTAGACTGACTTATGCTCTGTTTTTTTAAAGGAGAAAGCCGTTTCAACAGTTATGGGTGTGTTAGCTCTTCGGCTTTTGGTATGTGGCCAACTAATATTGTTTTCATTGGCTGTGAATAATATAACCAATGCACAGCAGATCAGCGCGTCACCATCAAAAGCTCCACCTCTGAATGCAACAGGAAACCTCACAGAGAACAATGCTTCAAATTCATCCAGCAATTCATACAATGACAGCAGTACAGCTCAAAACTTGACAACCCAGGCGACCACTACTGGCTTCAATAGTACTACGGGACCCACCCAAATCAATGTAACAGTCACAGGATTGGCAGAGCAGCCAAACTCGACAGAAAACACTCAGACAACCCAATCAGCCACATCCACAACAATCAACATCAATTCAACAGCTGTTACTTCTACAGACAACAGCACTCATGGCAATAATGAAACTGCTACATCAAGCACTACATCACTGACCAAACCAACAGCGATTCCTTCTACTACTGTAACTCAAAATACAACTTTTTCCAATGAATCGATAGGTAGGTTTGAACATATCCTAGCATTAATAATGTAAACCAAATAATGAAATATGTTTATCCTGCTTAACTATTCCTACCTCTTTTTTAAAGCAGGTGTTGGCCTGAATCATTCCGAGAAATCTATGACCATTTTATTCAGCATTCTGCTTGGTGTGATAGTTCTGGTAATTCTGGTGAACTTTGTGTACAAGTACGGCAGAAGCAAAGAGCGAAGTATCCAATATACTCATCGCCGTCTCCAGAATGAAGATACAGGTTAGGAGAATCTGTTATCTGTTTATGATCTTATTAGTGGCGTTTACCAAGGTAACAGTCAATTTATTTTTTTTTTTTCCGTAATTAAAAAAAAAAAAAATACTACTCACAGCTGATGACCCCATAGAAATGGGTTATAGTCTGGGAAAGTTGTCAGGCAAATTCTAATACCATGCCATCAAGTCATGCATGGGCAAGTACATTTGATATGGTATAAAGTTTATAGTAATCATAAAGATTATATATTCACTATAAAAGAAATATGAATAGTATTACAGTATTGCCTGTAAATTGCTTCCACAGGTGAGCCGTTTGCAGTATCAGATGATACGCTGGTCATTTCAGGAGGACTCTATGACGGCCCTCAGATTTACAACCCCACCATGACGGTGCAAAATGAGGAAGAATTCCAGACAGACATACCTGGATTTGCTTCCAGACCTACTCAGTTCCGCTTGGAGTTACTGGGAGAGGATCAAGACAATGAGATCTCCACCTTTCAGACATTCCAAGCACATGACCAAGAGCCTTAAGATCTCAGCAACAAATGTATTTTTATTCAAAAAAAAAAACAAAACAAACAAACAAACAAAAACTTTTTGAGCTGAAAATATTACTTTTACTTGAAGCTTCTATGAAAAAAATCAGTTTTTAAACAGCTAAATAATATTTTGGAACTTTGAACTAGTTAAATTACTGAACATAACAGAAAAACACATATGTAAATACAAAGGTTTGTAACTGCAACCAACAACTTCTTTTGATAAATATTGTAAGGTACTGTATATTAACTGAACATATTATGACGTGAAATTGTGTCTTAAGAGCTTAGAATAAATAATATAAATATTTCTGCTTACTCAATCAGCATTAGAAATGTTAAACAATCAAAAGCTATTGTCTTAGGACTATCATGTGCACTTTGTATTTAAAAAAAAAAGGATAAATCCCACATTTTTTATGCTAACAGTTTTAAGCAAAGATTTTGTCTGTTGCTTTCTTTTTCTTCTTATCTGAACTGCTAACAGTGGTCCATCCAGCATCTCGCATTCTCTTCATTGCAGCCAGTTTCAGCGCTGTTCCTGGAGACTTGCACATGAAAGAACTCGGCACCTGCACATCATTTGCACATGATGACAATCAAAATAAGAACATAAAGAAGACAAATTTTGACAAAACTGGTCAAATGTGATTTTTTAACCTTCTTTAATATGTCCAAACTCCCTGCGTCTGGGTCTTTTGGCTGCATAGGTTTCTTTGATTTAACAGGTCTTGGGAAGAAACTCTGCACACCAGATTAAATAAGAAAGAGTAACAAACCACAAGCCTAATGATTAACATGAGTTGAATACAAATAAGTAAGCAGAGCACTGAAAAGAGTCTGTTTATACCACAATACTAATGGTATGCGAATAGAGTGACAGTAGATACAATTTACCAGTATGTCATTGCTGTCGGAGTTGTCTGACTTTGGGTCCAGCTTCAGAATGTTTTTCTTCCAAGACCCCTTAATCTCAGGTGAGGGTGGTGTACGGATTCTGAATGACTGAAGCGAAACCAATAAATAAATAAAAAAACTGGCTGGTATAAATGCTCAAGAAGATGAACTAGTGTAAACTAGTGTTTAGGTTGCTCCCATACCTTTATTTGAGGTGATGTTCCAGTTTTTTTGCTCAGGCTCCATAATGGGGTATAAAGGGCTTTATTCACTTCTCCCTTGCATCAATAATAATAATAATAATAAGATTGTTAGATGATAGATGTAAAAAATGAATGTACAAAATGCACAAAGATGATGGAAAAAAAACCCTACAGCAGGACTGCAAGATGCATTTCTTGGTGGAGTTTCATTTTCTTCCTCATAAAGAGGCTTCTTAGTGGTGCCAGTTTTTTGAGTTTTAGAGATCTTGTTTCTTCCCTTCTTTGGTTTGATTTCAGTCATCTAAAACAAGATTTTCATATAGCACTGTTCACTTTAAATTGCCATGTACACTTATGGTATCTTAACTGACAAGGTACAATACCTGGTAAAGTGTATCTTTTTCAAGAGATGAAACTGGTGTCCTCAAGGCCACCTTTTCTCCTTTGAGCTTTTTAAGTTGTTGTCTCAGCTCATCATTTTCCACTTGCAAGTGGGACAGCTCCAGTTCCTAAATTTAATGGTTATTTGGTTAAGAGATTTTACATATTATACTAAAGTCTCGCTTCAGCAACCTTTGGTTAAATGTCTCAAACACAATGGTACCTCTACAAATAAATGTATTAATTAATCTTTAAGACCTAGGAATTTTGCATCAGCATCTCAGGCATCTAATGACAACTCTGTTATGCTGAGTATGATATTCAGTGCAAACAACAAATTTCAAGTTATGCAATACAAAAGTCAAATAATTACCAGTGATGCTTTGCTTGCATTGACTTCAGCTTCTCTCATCCGTTTTTCACTCAGCTCTGCATCTTTTTCTTCTACCATTTTGTCATACTCATGCTGCCAAGAAAAGAAAAACATTAAAATGAATGAAAAGTGCTTAAAAACTATAGAAAATGTTGTAGAATTTCAGAGATCACTATAATGACCTTGTGCCTCTCCATCAAAGCAACCATGTCTGATATCTTCTGCTGGCATTTCATTTCTGTGTCATCTTTAGTCTTCAGTGCCTCCATGGCTGTTTGCTTTAGTTTTTGCACCTAAAAAAAAAACCTGATCAATTACTTGCATAAAGTCTTGTTTTTTTCTTCAGTTATTGCAATTAATGGGGAAAAATCACCTCAAGGTTGAGTTGTGCCTCTTCTGTTGATTTGTCTTCAAGGTCAGAGTGTATTTTCTGAAGCTCCTCTATGTGATGTTTCTTTAAATTATCCGAATCTTCCTTCAGTTTACTCATCTAAGAGAAATATGTCAAACACTGTAACCTGACTACTGTTTTACTTAATAATTCAAATGTATGAAAAAGCAGTGTATACAATCTAAATCCTCTAAAGAAAACTTAATTTCACCAGGGTCTTATTTTTCATACCTGCTGAATAAAATCCTGAATACCCTTTTAGCAAAATGGGTTGTGAATGCCGTTTCATGTTGACTATAACAATCTTCTTATAACATTATCATTTAGCAAAATAACAGTGAAACCTCTTTTAGACATTCCTTGTGAGCTTTTGTTTTGGTTTTAAAAAAATTTTCAGTTTAAAAACGTTTGAGTACAGTGCACAATACTGTATATTTACAACACAATCAGATTTTTTTTTTTTTTTACCTTTGACTCTAATGCTTTGATTTTTTTTTCTTTTATCAGAAGTTCTTTCTTTGCACCTTTGCCCTGTTGGGGTGATTAAACATGAATCATTGTTGGATACATGAGATTGCACACCTCAACAAACTAAAGGAATAAACAGTATGATAATGTGAACGCACACTCTCTCTCAACTGCTCCTGAGCATTCTTTCTCTCTTCATCCTGACCAGCAATTTTTGCAGATAAAATATCCACCTGTTCCCTAAAATATGAATTTGTACATGCAAGACAAATTAAAACTATAAATAATACCAAATTTGCAATGTTGCAAGACAAAAGTCTCCTCTAGTCTTACTGAAGCTGTTGCTTCTCTCTCTCAAGTCTATCTAGTTCTGTCTTCTCCCGTGCATTGCTTTCCTATAAAAAAACATAAACCATCACATGCAGCATCTGAGGTCATTTTTGTCACTTTGCAACATTTAGAGGTTTGATTTAATTTACAAACCATTAGATGAGACTGAAGGACTTTCTTCTCTAAAGCACCACTATCAACCTGCTGTTGAATGATGTCTTTCTGCATCTGCAGGTCATTAAACTTCAACAAGAGCTCCTTGTAATTCTCCCTTCAAGGGAAAACAACTTCAGTAAGTTTAATAAAATACTGAACAAATCTCAATGATACAATAGAAAAAATGGCCAAAATGTTTAATTTGATAATTTGAATAAACATTACATTTTTAACTAATTTTCTTAAAAGAAATGTTGTGTACATCCCTGTCTCAACATACAATTACTCGCAGCACAAATCCATTTGCAAAATATTTTGATGCTAAAAGAATTCAAAGATATATTACTCCCCTTACATTACTACCCATATCAAGATTGTCTGTATAGTATGTGAAACAGTAAGCAATAAATTACAGGTTCAATTTAAGATTCAAAGATTAATGGTATAAAACCAGACCGGTTGTGGATGCTCTTACTTCTGTTCCTTTATGTCCCTCTCCAATCTTTCTACCTCTTTAGATGATTTACAACAGCTCTCCAAAGCTCCTGACAATTGTTCCTCCAACTCTTTCAATTTAGCCTGGATGAAAGATGTACATATTCAATGTGAGTATCCAAGATATTTGTCCATGTTCCATCATATTACTCAACATAAACATATATGATGTGTAATAGAGTGAAAAACTGAGGCACAAAAACAGAAGAACGTCTTGACCTCTTTTAAAACAACTTCTTTGTGCAGCTCTTCATTATCACGTCTAGCTTTTGTCAGAGCCTCCATCATGTTTTTATTTTCTGTGGTGACACTCTCCACTGAATCCTAAGAGGGGTGAATGTTATAGATCCGAAGCACATGTAGCATTGGAATTATGGAGGATGCATTTTATTATGCCGATGAGTGCTTAATGACCTTCTCCTCACCTTCAAATGATTTGCCTCACTTTGTTTCTCTTCAAGTGAAGCAATAAGCTGCTGCATTTGAACCTCACTTGTCTTTAACTCCTCCTTTATAGAGCAGAGAGAGTTGGACTTCTCATTCTGTAACAGAAATACTGTGAGCTCAGTTTCATAAGTGCATAAATCAGAATATAAATTCTTAAACAGAGGAGGGAAATATATACCAGCTCATCTCTGAGTATCTGTATTTGCTTGCTATGGTCCTCTTTCTGCCCCTTGATAACTTCTGCATGAAGATAACACAACCAATGATCTTAGAATGTTACAAAGCATGCAACTGTGCCATTATTTATTAACATTTATAGTTTTATTTATACTTAACATACCCAATTCTGTGCTTTTGTCACTGAGTTTATTCATCACTGAGGTTATGTTTGTCTCAAGGTCTTGTACCCTGTGGAAACAAAGGAATCATTCAATAATGGATTAATATTAATTATTAAAGTTCCTGGTTTAATATTGTAATTCATTATCATCTATGATATCAGCTTAAGCTGGGTTTACAAAACATTATGCTAGGTCTTGTACTGATATACTATAATGTACCTCTGCATCTCAGATGTTAGTGAGGACTGCAAAGAATTCACTGTCAGCTGCATCTCTGCAAGTTGGTTTGACTGCAGCTCTTTGATGTTGTTTAGTTCCTCTAGTTCAGTGTCTTTCTTTTGAAGAACTTCCTCATGGTTCTCCATGCTTTGCTCCAGTTTGTCAGTTAAGGCTCTCTGGTTTTCCTTGGGGAAGCGATACAATACAATATAATACACTGCAAAACAATAACATGAATTCTTTTAAACTTACCCTTACAAGTAAGTCCAAAACAATTGTATTAAGAGTAAGATCTTGTTTAAGGACAAACCTCAATCTCCCATTTGAGTTGCTCCGTCACCCTGAGTTTTTCCTCAAGTGCCTCCCGGTCCTGTGTAACACTCTGAAGTAATTTTGCATTCTTACTTGTAGACGCCTCTAGCAGACTGCAGCTTTGCTTTGCCTCTTGGAGTTTTACTGAAACATCTTTGAGATTGTTTTCTTTTTCTTGGAGTTTTTCTTGAAGCATGGTAACCTCAACAAGTCAAAGCAAGGAACACAAAATACATATGGATTTTAGTCACAACATGAACAAAGCCAGGTGAGTGCTACTGTATGCAAGATCATTCAAAATCAAAACTAACCTCCTTCTCCTTCACATGGCATTCACTCTTGAACTTCACTTTAAGATCTTCAAACTGTGTAAGGCATTCTCTTACTGTAGGATATGTTAACAAAACAATGTTAAAATGTTTCATTTTGTTGTGCCTAATACAGTACATGCTTAAAATTAATTTACTTAATTATATTTCAAAAATAATTAGACAAATAATAAAAAAAAAAATTATCACATGTCAACATTTCCTGCTGATCAGCCTCTGCCTGCTTCCTAAGACTTTCAAATGCTGCCACCATCCTCTGCAAATGAACAAATTACAGTCTAATGAAAAGGACTGTACCAATCTAGGGTTGGACCAATTTCCCACGCTTCACACTAAATAAATAAGTAAATACACTAGGGATGCACAATATATTGGCCACCATAACGGTATCGGCCGATATATGTTCATTTTTAAAGTTATAGTTGTAGGCCTGATAAATAATGTACTATTTCCTTCTGAGACACTTCAGATGCGCACTGTTCACTATGATGGTTTTGAATTGCTTAAAATATGATTGGAATCACTTCAAAAAGGAAAATACAGTTCAGTGCAACATAAATCGGCTACATAAAATTATAATAAATACATTTTTAATTGTGTGTTTGGGACATGGATTTTAATGGTGAGACTTTTGTTTTTGTAATCAGGCTCTCAAAAATTATATAAATATTTAAATTTGGATTTAGATTTATCGGCCAATATATCGGTTATCGGATTTCAAATATAAAGAATTATCGGTTATTATTATCGGACAAAGTTTGCATATCGGTGCATCCCTAAAATACACTCATTATATATTTACCTGAATATTCTCACTGTTCTGTATAAACAGATCATGAGTTTCTTCCCGTTCAGCCTCAACTATTTCAGGCAAAATGAAAAACACATTATTGTTCTCTGGCAATGAATTCATATATTATGTTATGCTATATAACATATATCTTTTAACATGCTCTCACACTTACACAGATTCATTTTCTCAGCAGATCTCTCAAATGTGTCCTTTAGTATGTTACACAAATTTCTGGTTGCATTACTTCTGCATGATAAAAATATAATAATATAATATAATATGTGCTATCAAATTGATTAATCGCGATGAATCACATCTAAAATAAAAGTTTTTGTTTACATAATATATGTGTGTGTATATATACACTGTATATACACACACATATTTATACATATGTGTGTGTATATGTATATATACACAGACATGCACAAAACATACACACATATATTATATATAATACATATATACACATATTATGTAAACAAAAACTTTTATGTTAGATGTGATTAATCGATTTGACAGCACTAAATAGGATATAATATATTATATAATACTGTATGTGCTTATGATGTACATACTTATTTCTAAGGTCTTCATTCTCATTGAGTAGATCCTCCAATTTCATGCTCAGAGTTTCATTTGCAAACTGCAACAGACATAATTCTGTCTTTAGTAAAGCAGACAAAAAATAAAATTAAAATAAAAAGTAAAACAAATGTACTGCCCACAAATTACTTACCTGAAGCTCTTGGATGGCTTTGCGCTGTGTCTCAATGGTTTTTCTGTTCTCCAGAAGCTTCCTGTCTTTTTGTGAAATCTCAGAATCTATTCTGAACTTCCACATTTTAATTTTCTCAGCTTCATCGAGCAATCTGGAGTACAGCTGGCTGGATCTTAATGATGTCTATAATGAAAAAGCACCATAGTAATTAAACTGCTTAGATTTATTTTCATTATGCATTGTACTAAATCCTAACATGGACCTTAAACCATTATACAGTATACAAATAAATGAATAATGGATTGTTTAAGCAATAAACTACAATACAAAATGAAATAAGCATTCAATCTAACCTCCTCCTTTTCCATTGGCATGATTGCAGCCTTCTTCATACCCTCTTTAATGACAAGGTATTAGGTTTAATGAACATGTTGCTTTTAAGACTGGCAAAACCTATACATTTTATTCATATTAACGTACACCTCTCAATTTTAGACTTTAAAGATGTTTACCTGGTCTTGAAGTCTTCGTAGGAAGCACCATTTTGGATGGAAATGGCATGCTCGTCTCCATATCTGAATACTTGTTACAACTCTACAAACAAAATACATAATGTATCATTCTATAATTAAATGTTCACAAAGCAGTTTTGGCAGCCAGCGGTCAAATAACAACATTATAGCACAAACAGAGAATTTACAAGTTTGCCAACCTGATCCGAAGGAGAAAAAACTGCGTTTTCTTCAAACAAGCCTGTTTCCTGAGGCTTCACTGCAGACACTTGATTCAAATGAGCTCTTGGGGGCACCAACAGTTTGAAGTTGAATGGTTTTTGCATGCTGTGGAGTTAAACGAAATATCACTTAAAAATCCTCAGAACTGTAACGTTATACCGAATAGTTTTATTGTTCAGGGCTTTTCCCTTTTGAGATGTTAATACTTGCTAGCTGAGAAAGCAAGTCGAAAACGTTGAGACGGTTAAACGGTACATTCATCCTCACAAATGATCCGATTTTCGTTACTATTCCACTTTTATGAACTATGTTTACATAATTAAACTTAATTTTAAAACATTTTACCTTCAAACAATTGATACGATCAACAATTTTATGATCGATACGACTCCGCTAACCAACGGCTTTTACCTGACGTCAGTTGTTTGACTCGCGTGACGCAGATTTCAAATGGTTTGCGCGCCAGCTTCGCGCTGATTCAATTCAGCAACTGTAATGAACGCGTTTGCCCCATATTACTCGTAAATTTCAAAATATTACTAATTACAAAACAAGTTTTAATGGCATGCTTTAAAAGTACATTAATCTCGGCGCATGCGCCTCAGAGACCCAACGTAACATGAACAAACGCATTGAATACTCACATTTTCTGATTGGTGTAGAGATAAACTCCTGCTAGTTGTTTATTTCTTCTTCTTTTTTTAAATTCCAGTTATTTCCAAAAGCACAACAGGGCAGGACAGTGTATATTGTGGATACCTCCTGTCATATTTATGAAAGGTGCATCCAACAAAGGGTTAAAGCTGTACTAATATCAAATGGGCTTTGACTATATAGGTCAGAAGTCAGATAAACATTTTGCAAAACAAGTCAAAGAAAAAACAAGATTTACATCATTGTAAATCTTAACAGAACACAAGGGTTAAGACCCAGCATTTGAAAGGTGAAGCACTACAATTCTCATTTAAATGAAAATTATTTTTATTTAACAGTTTTGCAACACAAATTATATACATTTAAACAGTCTCTGATAGTAAATTATTTTACATTTCAAGAACAATTTACCTTAAGGCTATACACAAATAGTGGTTGGATTTAAACAAGTAAACAATCTTTTATCACTACATTGCTAGGCTATGCACATACACATGCATAATAATACATAAAATAACAGACATTGGCGAGTGTGCATGGATACTGACAAAATGCATGAACTGAAAATATTCACCAAGTTATACGTTTCATTTGTGCATATATTTAACAACAGACACTATTTGCATATCTACTGCTTTTTATTCCTCGGATGTCTTTTTTATTAGAAGGCAACATTTGTTTCTTTTAATTAATTCCTTATATATTCATCACTGATTTAATCTTTCACTCACTGCTTACATAAACCGCCCCAAAATAGATGTGCCACAATCCTTGCCCTACAGTAAAATGTTCAGCAAATACTAAAGCTAAAAAGCTAAAATTCTAAAAATCAAATCAAAAATATAATTTGCATGACTGTGCACTCATGCAAGGCACTGAAATGTTTGCATCACTGTCTCTGTAACCTGAATAGTCCAGGATGGATGTCTGTAACTAGATCCTCAATGTGGAGAGCGTATAAATGTAAGGACAGGGCTCGACATTAAGCTTGTTTACGTGCTGTCTGTCATTCACTTGTCCGAGTAAAAAATGTGCTTGTCCAGAAAAAACAGTGTGTTGTAAATATAATTTAATCTGGAGCAATATTCTCACCAGTGTTCAATCAGCTTTGACATATTTAACTCTGCATATTTGTGATATTTTTTCCCTTTATAAAGGGCATTTTTACTTATTAAATATAGGCTATGCTTCAGCTTTCATTTTATATTCTTAAATTTGATCAATACATTTAATTAGAATAAGACACTACAGGGCTGTTACCAATCAAATTAGATCATTTACACTGAAAAATTACAACTGCATTAAATAATGTTATGAGATTGTTTAAAATATTTTTTGAAAATACAAATAAGAAATGTTGGAAAGAATGTTTTCCTACTAAACTGCCAGTAGGTGGTGGAGGGTGACCGCCTTTTTGGAAAGTGCTATTCGCACTAGTTCTGCCTAACAATGCCTGTTTGGGAAAAAAGATCTAGGTTTTGACGCGATTGATCCGGGTTCGAATCCGCTTTTTGCAGAGTCTTCTTTTCTCTTTTCCTATCACATCGGAAAGGCATTTACTTCCAATAAAAATTAAGAAAATAAAAGCATTTATTGGGTAGGGTTAGGGATAGGTGTAGGGAGGGCTTTTATTGTCCCATTAAGGCGGCATCCATTTAATAATTTTAATAAATATAATCATTTACACTCTATGTTATTATTGTATCCTGTATACAAATAGTATGTATCTGTCAAAATAAAGTATAAATAGCATTTAATTACTATTTACACATATTGCAAAGAACTACTTTTATATGGTGTAAATAGAATATATCACTATTTTCACTTTGTATGCTATTTCACTTAGTAAATAGCATCTATCACTATTTGCACTTAGTGTAAATATCATCTATCGCTAAGAAAATATATTTTCACTTAGTGTAAATAGAATCTAGTTGCCATTTACACTTGGTGCAAATAGCCGCTGCCTTCAGTAACACACTGTTGCTGTGGTTCTGCTGTGATCTTTGTTTGGAACTATTTTCGCTGCTGAAACAGGACAAAAACAGTCAATATTGCATCTAAAATGTAAGTGACTTAATGTTAATTAATTGTTTATGGAACTGTCATATGAAATCAGTGTCACATTTTTAATTGTCATGGTATTCAGGAAAATAGAACTCTTGCTTAACTGTATTATATGTTATAAATATAAAAATTCCACATTTCGAATTTATACCGCAGTGTGTTTACTGAGTTTGTCTGTGTGAGCAGCACTCATTTGTTTTGATTTCTCCTCGAGAGGCTGTGCGAGCGCCAATAGCACAACCTTGTTACCGTCAGTTCATTATACATTCTATATTATTATCCACTATTGATTGCCACTTACACTAAATTAATGCAGAATCATTCTTGCGTTTTGTTGATTCCCTAGTTATTTTTTGTTATTGGAGTTTTAATCAGGCTACTTGTCCGGTCGGGCAAGTAAAATTCTCTTTCACTTGTCCCTTCAAAAAATCCACTTGTCCCGGACAAGCGTTAATGTCGAGCCATGAAGGATCATGAAGGATCATGAAGGATCATGCAGAATAACGTGAATCAGCCAGTGTCACACAGCATCCTCTGCAGTATTGTCATTGGGTACTTTCAGTGCCTCTACAACATCTTTGCCAGGTTCCTCCTTCAGATTGGCTCTTTTGGATTTCTCTTTGGTCTCTCTATGCAGTAGCCTGTAGTTGATGCCCATTCCGATGAACAGAAACAAACTTCCAACCACCAGGACAATACCACAGGCGATGTAAGTATACTTGTAGTCATGGTAGATGTCATTAAACTTCCCTGTGAGAGTAGACAATTGTCATTTAAAAAAGTCAGTGATCCATCAACCCATTATAAACAAAATGTGATAAAAGTAATACTTTTTGAGTTTGTTTAAATTAACATTTATCTGAATGTATAAGGGAACATTTATCTGAATGCATAAGGGACATTTTATTTCTTAGGTCATGTGACTAAAAAAACATTTTAAGTACCTTCTGCCTTCACTGGTTCACTTTAAAGTGCCCCAATTATGCGATTTTAACTCCTTAACTGTCACCCCCTCTTTTTGAACATAGACATGAAAATGCACTATCCAAGCTTAAATTGTTGTAATTAATGAATTTGGTCTCTTTTTGAAGAAAACAATCCACAGATTATTGATGGAGTGAAATCTGTCATGATCCCAGCCTGTGTTTCCCTGTCTTGTGAGGACTTCTGTTATTTCCTGTCTTGTGCCATGTTTTGTAGTTTTTTGTGATGATTAGTTTTGAGGCTTTAAGCTTTCAAATGATATCTAATTCATGATGATTAGAAAAATATGTGGTTTGGTTTTAGGATGTACATGCATTCACGGTAAACAAAAAAAAAACACTTTAGTTTTCTCATAATATTCTACAATACATTATCACCTCACAGTGAAATGGTTCAATCAAGGATTCGGTCTCTCTAAACCCCACCTTCCTGAGAGCCTACTCTGCTCTGGTCAGATGTCGGAAACGAAACGTCCATTACCATATCTGAATTTCAGCCCAGGAGGCTTCCTCAGCAATTGATACAGTGATATGAAAAGAAACGATGGCGTCATTATCCGCGTGCAGCCAATGAAGATCATAGGCAGGCATTATGCAAATTTGGTACAAACCTACATAGATTTGAGCATGAAGTAAGGCTGGAATTACTGCTGATTCGTTTCAGACAGTTCTTTCTTGTGGCAGACAATAACTCCATTTGTCATGCACTTTGATCTTTTAAAACTTTGTAGACCTTTTACATTCACAAACGGCTATATTACACACTACATGAAAGGCATTATCCAAAAAAGCATAATAGGGGCACTTTAAATGCTTCTGCTGCGTGACACATTAATTTGTACAAATACACCATGTAGTCTCTCAATTAATATGAGGTCATAAAACCGAGTATGCGACGTAAACACACTCCATACTCACCTAGTAAAGGAGGCCCTAGTAACACTGGCCCACATTCCACAATCGTCACCAGTCCTACAGCACTGGAGAAACGTTGAGCCCCTACGAGATCCATGAGAGTCTCAAACAGCACAGAGCTCAGCCAGCCGAAGGCAAACCCAAAGAAGATGGAGTAAATCACAAACCCTAAGTAGTCTGTAGACAGAGGGGCAAGCAGGTGGCACACACCGTTAAGGAGAATAGCTGCGGCGAAGAAGTATTGCACTCTTGGTCTCACCCATTTCGTGTTAGCAACTATTCCCATTGAAGGTCGTGCAATCATATCGACAAAGGCCAGGACAGAGAGCAGAAAAGCGGCCTTATCCTTGGTAATTTCTTTACTCTTGGCGTAATTACTGAGGTACACAAGAGGAGTGAAGAGGCCAAAGAAAACAACCACATTACCCAGAAGGTAAAGCAAGAAGCCACGATGCTTAAAGAGTGTCAGATCGATAAAACCATTGATGATCTCTATCACAGTCTTTTGCTCTTTAGCTCTGTTGTTACTGTTAGCAGCTTTAACAACGGGTTGGGGTTTTGGCCCAACGGGCCTCATCAGTGATCCAGCTACACAACAATTGAGCAGAAGTCCACCCAGAATCAAGAAGCTCCCTCTCCAGCCGAAATGTTCAAATAACCAAGTGTTTAAAGGAGCCAGAGAAGACAAGAAGACTGGGCTACCAGCCATAGCGATACCATTAGCTATCGGGCGTCTCTTGTAGAAATATTTTCCGATCATTGTGAGAGCTGGGTTGAGATTGAATGCCAGTCCAAGACCTGGAAAACATCATGACAAATAGTTAGAAAAGAAAACTGGTCCCCTGGGTGATATTAAAATGTGTCACAAGTGTGTACCATCAACAGGAGTGCTATTACTACAAATTGCATGGGATAAGAGCAACGTTTGTGTTTAAAAGGTCCCACTTTATATTAGGTGTCTTTGACTACTATGTTAGTCCTACATTTAAATGAATAATTAGATAAAATACACTTATTGTGTACATACATGTTTTACTTTAAAAATATGCCTGTAATTACATCTACCTAACCATACCACCAAATCTGTCCCTAACATTTCCCATATCCCACCTCAATATAGCAGCAAAAATCTTTTGCAATACAATAAGTACATTTGACTTATTTTTTATGTAATTACATAGTAGTTTAGGACACCCTTAATATAAGAGGTTAATATACCTCCCAAAACACCGACACAGAAGTACAAGCCCTCAAGAGTATTGCAGAAAGAGGCAGCGATGAGCCCTGTTCCCGAGAGACAGCCTCCAAAAATCATAACAGACCGACTTCCATACTTATTGACCAGGATACTGCTGATAGGACCTGGGAACAAAAATAGGAAATTCAAGCTGTCAGATTCTGCACAATAAATAAATAAATATTATTGCACACACATTTTTTATATACACAACCATTCAAAAGTTTGTAAGTTTTTTTTTGAAAGAAAGTAATACTTTTATTCAGCAAAGATGCATTCAACTGATAAAAAAGGAGAATATTTTCCACATTTCTATTTTAACTAAATGTTTTTTTTTTTACTTTCTAACTAAAAAAATCATGAAAAAGTGTATTTTTAATCAGTTATGTTATCAGTTAAGTTTTACTCTTGTCCCAAACCCAGACAAATCTTAAAATATGAAAATCCAACATAAGGATGTTATTACATTAAAATACAATGAACTAAACAACAAATTATATTATACGCCACTGAAATATTTGTGCGAAATGATTTTGATCATTTTTAGATTAAATGATGACTAAAGTTAGTGTACTTGGTTACCTAAGATAACAGGGCTGTTGAAATGTAGGCTTGAGATTAAGTATAAGATATTTGGTAAAGAAAAATCATGGTACATACTAAAAAAGAACAATGGTTCAAGAAACACCCAATTCCAAGTTATCAGGAAAACATTTTTTTTTACCCAGGACTTGATTTTATCCATTGGGAATTGATGGGATTGAAAACAGAAAAAGGTTGAAAAAAATATGGCTTGGCCTATCAAAGAAAACATGTTTCAGAGGTGGAGCAAGTTATTACATTATGATTAAAGATTACAAAAATGCACATCTATTTTCTTATATGCACAGAGGAACTGTTCACAATAACACCAATGTATACTAAAAAATTAGGGTTGATTTTGATTTCATGGGGAAAGTCTCTGTTCAAGCCACTAGAGGGCATTGCAGCTCTGTGGGGAAGAACATTAGAATTTGACAGTGCATATTACTGCAGTAATCATCAAACTGCAGATTTGGCCATTTCCCATCTAACTGAGGAAAAGATATTACCTGTAAAATGCAGAGGCTGAAAGACATGCTCTACTAAATCATATTCCAGATATGTTTCACTCCTATGGCAAACTTTAGCCCTAACAAACCAAACTAATGTGCTCTGAAACTCCCCTGCAGTAACAAACACAGTGATCCCAAAGGTATTAGCAGTTACGTGCAGGTTTTAAGTGTTTCATGTACAGAGTCCAAATCCTATCATGAATGTAGGAAGGAAGCCTGCTAATCATGTGAAAACTGGGGAGTGATGGTGAGCGCCTGCACGTCTTCAGCCTCAGTACAATAGACTGCCTTGTTTGCATCTCTAATCCACCTCATATAGTGGGGGAGCGAGTCATGCAAACATGTACGAAAGAACACATTAACACATTTATAAATGCGGAAATTCATTAGTGTGAGGTTACAGCCCTGGTTTACCCCACAACAACTACTAATACCAGTACTTTAACCAGATTTGAGCATTCCTGCACTACAAGAAATATGAGAGAAGTATATACATGTAGGGCTGCACAATTTGGGGGAAAAATATAACTGATTTTTCTGATAAAAATTGTGATTGCAATTTAAATAAACATTCCATGTTTGCTGTGCTTGTTCGTAGGGCTGTATAATTTGGCCAAAATGTTGTGATTATATATCAATATGGTTATAATAATAATAATTATAAAAAAATAAAAAAATATTACTGTTGTCATATTTCACATATTTTAGTGTATATATATATATATATATATATATATATATATATATATATATATATATATATACTGTTTATACTGTAATATAAATATTCTAAATATATATCAAGCGGCAACCTTCCGGTCTCTCTCTTGAGTCCAACACGGAAGTGACAAACTGTAATTCTGAAAAAAATATGTTTACTGCCTGGAACAAAAAGTGGTTTTGGTCTATACAGCTAATTTTGCCCTTCATGACAACTCTGAGGGGGTGAATTTTTTTTTATAACTCGTCCGTTTAAATTATGTTAAGCCTTAAAGTTCTGCATAATTAAGGGCGTGGCCACTTGAGTGGATTGCCGCTGCTACATTACAACTGTACAATTACAATACTTTCATGCCTGTCTTAATTTCTTAATTTTTAAATGTTATACCATCAAAACTTTATTTTGACAGAAAACCGCAGGGAGCTCATAAAGCTTTTTTGTTGATAAGCGCTTCTCATTAAAAGTATGGAAATATGGCAAAAGGCATGTTATAAGTGACCCAAATTCACAGCAGATTGAGATTGAGTTTGTGTGGAAAAGCATTTACTGCAAACCAAGCAACTCTGAGATGCTGCAAATACTGGCAGATAATGAGCTGCTTGTGTGTAAAAGAACACAGTGCCACGCTTCACTCTGAAACATGCATATATTTTGATCAAATTGCAGCCTTGAGATTTGATACTTGCACTACCACATCATGATTTTGTTTAAAAAAAAAAAAAAAATTTATTGTGCAGCCCTAGATACATGTGAATGAACACTCCTCACAAATGAGCTTGAATACTTGCAAAAGACAAGCTCAATACAGCAACATTGTCTCAAACTATGGTGCGAGTCTAGGGCGTGGCTATCTATTTGACCAACCAATGGCAGATGAGTGGAGTCTTTAGGAAACCTGTATGAAAACAGGTAATTATTTTAGCATTAACTATTTATCCTTCAGGGTAATTTGGAGCATTTTGTGCAGATTTGGTATTAAAAACAGAGTAGATCAAATGAATGTGACTTTAAATGTGGTACAGGCGGAGTGATTTTCAATTAGAATATTTACTGACTAAGCCCTTGGGTGACATTAAATAAAAACACAGTCCTGACATATCAGATCAGTCTGCATTCATGTAAATATCCTCATATCTGGACCTCTCTCGCTCCAGGCAAACTACCTCTGGGTTGCCTGGGTCACCGACAACAAGCTTAAATGCACTAGAGGTCTATGTTGGAAGATGTCTTGGCCTAGAATGCCAAAACAACACATCCCTGGAAAAGAAACAAACACCTTCTGACAATATTTAGCTTAGAGGGCATTCAGACTTCTTTGCAAACAGTGGGTGAGACAGTGGATGTATTCATAAAGAGGCAGAGGGGGCATCAGAAAACAGCTAGAAAGGGAAATGACAGCAAAAGGGGGACCACAACACATGTCAGTCATGGACAGCATCAAACTAGATGCTAAAACAATGCCATTCTGATTTATTTGCAAGCATGTGAATTATTATGAATATGGAATATATTGCTACAAAGACTTCTGATGTGCATAAGTCAGCATATAATATTCACACAGTTATGTCTCGCCTGCAAATATGCTAGTAAAAATCATCATTGTGTTCAGAACAAAACGCTTGAATTTTGCATGAGTGCTTGGTTCTGTGATCATCAGGGTCATGTGCTCTGCTCAGCTGGGCCAGAAGGGGCAGAGTAGGAGTATGAGGTCAAATGTAAAGTCATGTGCTTCTCACATGTCATGAGTTCTCATGAACTGAAAGGTCTGTCTTACGGGAACACATCCTGATCGACCACCTTATTCTTTGTCATGACAAATGTGAGGGCAAAAAGCTCAAGTTTGATGGAAGCATGTGGGACAATGACATACAGCTTGTGTGTCCACAATCTTTTCAAAGGAAAATCCAATTGTTCAGTCAGAATTCA
The DNA here is from genome assembly GCA_039654625.1 of Rhinogobio ventralis. Lineage (NCBI taxonomy): Eukaryota > Metazoa > Chordata > Actinopteri > Cypriniformes > Gobionidae > Rhinogobio > Rhinogobio ventralis. The sequence goes on along the minus strand of CM077205.1, from coordinate 35,812,633 downwards.
CAATAATAAAATTCATATATATATTGGAGGGGCTTAGCCCTCCTATTATGATCTGAATGATGATGATTATTATTATTGGGCTTTTATTATTAAATTAATATTACAATTATTTTGCCCTGTAATAATTTCATAGCGCATCACAGCATAACCAATGCGCTGTATTTTGAAATATCTCAAACTAGAAAACTGTTTAAAAAGTAATGATATTTAACAATATTACTGTAGCCTTTTTTGAGTATATAGGAGACTTTACAAAAACATTACAAAGAACTTAACGGCCCCAAACTTGAAAGATAGTATCATTTCCTGTTCATTTGTTTGGTAAGTAGCCATGTAATATGGAGGACAACGTACCGCCAGCCAGTCATTATCACAAAATAAACTCTTCAAGATAAGATGTTAGATTAGCTTACTCCTCATTTAAAAAACAACTTTTAACACAAAATACTTCTCTATTTTTTCAATACGTATGGGCCACAAGAGAAATATGAAGAAAATAAATTACATACCATGTTGAAGCAGATTCAGCTCTCATCTGTCATTTTATTTTCACTTTCTGTAGTGAATAATTGACTGGGGTTTGAGACTTCTTAACCGCCATAACTCTAGTGCAAAAGTTTGCACATTGCTTGTGTGAAATCCACAGGCACGCCTTCATGGTTTAAAACAGAAATATTTCCAATATTGCAATGTGACATTTTTCTTTATCAACTATTGCTCGCAAAATGATGGGCAACGATTCATATTCCGTGTGCGTCATATCCCGTGATAATAAACTCAAGTAAATTATTATAGGGTTATAGTACACAATATCGATGAACTTGATTGATGGTACATTACAAAATACATTAAATGCAAGTGCAGTAATTAGGTTGTCTGGCTATCACCAGACCAAGCTCAATTTAAGATTGAACATTGGTCTGGGGAGTCTGCTATGTATTTTTTATTGCACAAGAGGCGTGATAAATGAGCATAATTCAAATGACTACATTGGATAGTCCTTCAATCAATCAGACCACAAGAGGTGTGATCAACAAGCAACGACCCATCGCTTCTCTATCGTCATCATGTTAAACCCGCCAATAGCGCGCCAGGTGGATAGCCAGTCTGTGATTGGTTCCAGCAAAAGTGTAACAGAAGCAGTAGAAATGAATGTACAGGTTTCCAGACTGAGTTGCAGGGCGAAATCAAATCGCCGGCAGATCAGGCTGGGTTTACCCAGTCTAGTAATTAGGTGCTATTTTAACAGTTTCTGTCTTAGAGCATGTGGCTAACCGAAAGAAAAGACTAAAGTCAAAGAATTTTTCCATATTCTGAAACTTATTTGTCATTTTTGGAGCTTTAAAATACCTAGTCACTGTATGCTTGCACTAAATGGAAAAGAAGAGTGGTAACATTCTTCAAAACATCTTGTTTGTCGCACAGGTTTGGAACGACATGAGGATAAGGAAAAATATAAAAAGAGTATTTATTTTTTCCTCTTTTAAAGGTTGTGTGTAAACATACATGCAAACCATACTGATAGTATAATTGGCTTTTGCAATAAAACTTTGACTTATAACCGAAAAGTAGCACCATACTGTCAGAAAAATTCAAACCTTTTCTTCATATATCTGTAATAGTTTATAATTCATGTTTGATCTACTCAGTAGCGTGAGAAGGAGAAGGTGCAATTTAGTCTGCCTATGTGAGTGTGCTGACATCATTTGGTGGTGCTCCACTTCCTGAGACAAGTTTGCTATTGACGCTAGTCATCACAAGTCTGTGTGACTCCTGAGTTAGGCGTCTCATCTCCTCATCTCTCTCCAAGGAAAACATCTGACACTTGCAGAATAAAGAGCTGACTGAGAAGAAAGACTCCAGAGGGAGATAGAGTTGCCCATTCAGAGCTCAATCTCTCAGCAAAGAGAAGCTGGTGGATGATGTCTAAGCCTTGTCTAGCATGCAACTCGTTTCTACATTCAACTGAATAAGGGTCTTTCACTCACGCCATATCCATTGATAAATTGTGCCTTCATTACCTGTGCCATGATCTCACCACTGGGTTGAATGGACAACAAAACAGCATGATTTAAAAGTGACTCATGGACAGAATTACTGTATTAAGCAACAGATTTAAATCAGAAACGTCTAATATGAAAATAAACCATTATGAATTCAGAAAGACCTTATGATATACTGAGTGTTTGAGAGTTCTGAGTGGAAGAGAAAAGGATAAAAAGCAGGGAGACACTGCTTACCTCCTCCATACATAACAGCAAGCATGATGGAAGAGATCCAGGACACTTGACTGCTATTGACTTGGAAGATCACTTCAATTTCCTTGAAGAACACAGTGATGGACTTTGGGAAGGCATAGGAGAAACCGATAGAAATGAAGGCGCCAACCACCACGGCCCAACCCCAGCCGCCCTCAGGAGGGGTGTACCCCACAGGACCTTCAACCGCAGGTGCCATAGCTCCAGGTGTTTACAAAGCTCTCTCTTTAAAAAGAAAATGAAGAAAATGGTCAGTGAAAAAGAGTTCAAGGTCAAACAACTAGATCATTAAAATAATCGTTTCTAAGGCTCATTGTAAAACATTTTTGACATGCATATTTGAATTGTCAAATTACACTTTAAATAACTAAAAAAAGCACTAAAAGTTGTCAGGTGTTTTGAAAGAAGTCTCTAATGCTCATTAAAGGCTCGTTCACACCAAGGACGATAATTATAAAGATAACAATAAAGATATAGTTCTAAAAATCGTTCTTAATATTTAAGAATAGCAGAGTTCACACCATAGCTTTTACGATAAAGAAACGATATCGTTGGAATCACTTTCATAACGCTGAATCAGAATCTATCCTGCTGTAACAAGCTCGAGCATTTAAAGTGACAGACAAGCACGCGCTTAGAAAAAACAGAATGGTCCGCTGGTGTGGACGCTAATATAGTTATCTTTATATTTATCGTCCTGGGTGTGAACGGGCAGCATTTATTTGATCAAAAATACTAGGGCTGTCAAACGATTAATGGTGATTAATCGCATCCAAAATAAAAGTTTGTGTTTACAAAATATGTGTGTGTGCTGAATACACACACATACATGTATATATTTAAGAAATATTTGCAGGTATATATAATTTATATTATATATCAACCTAAATATTATATATATAAATATAATTTCCCCCCCCTTAAATATATACACTCACCTAAAGGATTATTAGGAACACCATACTAATACTGTGTTTGACCCCCTTTCGCCTTCAGAACTGCCTTAATTCTACGTGGCATTGATTCAACAAGGTGCTGAAAGCATTCTTTAGAAATGTTGGCCCATATTGATAGGATAGCATCTTGCAGTTGATGGAGATTTGTGGGATGCACATCCAGGGCACGAAGCTCCCGTTCCACCACATCCCAAAGATGCTCTATTGGGTTGAGATCTGGTGACTGTGGGGGCCATTTTAGTACAGTGAACTCATTGTCATGTTCAAGAAACCAATTTGAAATGGTTCGAGCTTTGTGACATGGTGCATTATCCTGCTGGAAGTAGCCATCAGAGGATGGGTACATGGTGGTCATAAAGGAATGGACATGGTCAGAAACAATGCTCAGGTAGGCCGTGGCATTTAAACGATGCCCAATTGGCACTAAGGGGCCTAAAGTGTGCCAAGAAAACATCCCCCACACCATTACACCGCCACCACCAGCCTGCATAGTGGTAACAAGGCATGATGGATCCATGTTCTCATTCTGTTTACGCCAAATTCTGACTCTACCATCTGAATGTCTCAACAGAAATCGAGACTCATCAGACCAGGCAACATTTTTCCAGTCTTCAACTGTCCAATTTTGGTGAGCTCGTGCAAATTGTAGCCTCTTTTTCCTATTTGTAGTGGAGATGAGTGGTACCCGGTGGGGTCTTCTGCTGTTGTAGCCCATCCGCCTCAAGGTTGTGCGTGTTGTGGCTTCACAAATGCTTTGCTCCATACCTCGGTTGTAACGAGTGGTTATTTCAGTCAAAGTTGCTCTTCTATCAGCTTGAATCAGTCGGCCCATTCTCCTCTGACCTCTAGCATCAACAAGGCATTTTCGCCCACAGGACTGCCGCATACTGGATGTTTTTTCCTTTTCACACCATTCTTTGTAAACTCTAGAAATGGTTGTGCGTGAAAATCCCAGTAACTGAGCAGATTGTGAAATACTCAGACCGGCCCGTCTGGCACCAACAACCATGCCACGCTCAAAATTGCTTAAATCACCTTTCTTTCCCATTCTGACATTCAGTTTGGAGTTCAGGAGATTGTCTTGACCAGGACCACACCCCTAAATGCATTGAAGCAACTGCCATGTGATTGGTTGATTAGATAATTGCATTAATGAGAAATTGAACAGGTGTTCCTAATAATCCTTTAGGTGAGTGTACATGCATGTGTGTGTATTTATATATACCTAATAATTATACACAGTACACACACATATATTATGTAAACACAAACGTATATTTCGGATGCGATTAATCGATTTGACAGCACTAACAAAAATACATATTTAATACATAGGCCTATACAATTTAAAATATTTTCAGCATTATTCCTCCAGTCTTCAATGTCACATGATACTTCAAAAATAATTCTAATATGCAGATTTGATGCTCAAGAAACTTTCATTGATTACCATCAATGCTGAAAACAGTTGCTGCTTAATATTTTTCATACATTTGCTGAATAAATGTTGATACAAATGCTGAAGGAAAAAAACTGACGATAGTATACATTCAACTACGTACATTTAAAAAAACTATAATGAACTTTGATTTCAACTTTCATAAATATTACTAGTGTTTTTAGTGTGTTGCTATGTGTTTACTACAATATTCTGGTCTCTAGATATGGCTCAGGTTGCACATTCAATGTAATTCTATAGGATTTCCTTGTTCATTTATCTAGAAGGTGAGAAACGTGAGTCTAAAGCTCCTCAACTGCATCACTTGAGGTATCATTCATGTTTGAGTCACAAGCGGTGTAGTTATGCGCTGAAGTTTAGTACCTAGGGTTGGAGGTTTATTCAAATCTCTAACATGGAGTATGAGAAATAGTAATAGTGATGCTAGCACCTCTAATACTTTGATTCATGGGCAGGAAATATAACATTTTCTGCACAACTAGTTCTCTAAAGGTAAACCTAAAACTTCAAAGCATCACACATCAATAAACATGAATTACACCCAGCAGCTTCAAGAAATCATTGTGCATACATGTGGCAGAAAAACGTTCAAAGGAAACGTAGATGGTACATAAAGACTCGCGGTGCCTTTACATATTAAAGCCTCACAGCCGACCTGAGTGCAACCAGTATTTGTAAAGCCACAGCAGGAGGCTTTTAAAGCGAACATTCCCTCCAAAATGGAAATGTGACTTTCATTATTTAAGGAGGATCAGAGGTTTATGTCAGAGAGAGGCACCTTATACCAATATCAGTTTATTTTATCCATTGGCATTTAAGCCTCTCCACATGTGCTCTTGGATTTGTTTTGCTAGCCCAGACAACATGATCTTGAGGCATCAGGGCAGCCTGCCATTAGATGCTAGGTCATTTTTTTAAGAACAACTTTCTCATTAAACAACAATGTGCAGTCATTATCACAAAACAAACCCGTCTTGCATCATCCTGAAGAGTTTATTTTGGGATAATGACTGGCTGGCGGTACGTTGTCCTCCATATTACATACCAAACAAATGAACAGGAAATGATACTATCTTTCAAGTTTGGGGCTGTTAAGTTCTTTGTAATGTTTTTGTAAAGTCTCCTATATGCTCAAAAAAGGCTACAGTAATATTGTTAAATATTAGGCAGCGGCTATTTTTCACCAAGTGTAAATGGCAACTAGATTCTATTTACACTAAGTGAAAATAACATATTTTCTTAGCGATAGATGATATTTACACTAAGTGCAAAGAGTGATAGATGCTATTTACTAAGTGAAATAGCATACAAAGTGAAAATAGTGATATATTCTATTTACACCATATAAAAGTAGTTCTTTGCAATATGTGTAAATAGTAATTAAATGCTATTTATACTTTATTTTGACAGATACATACTATTTGTATACAGGATACAATAATAACATAGAGTGTAAATGATTATATTTATTAAAATTATTAAATGGATGCCGCCTTAATGGGACAATAAAAGCCCTCCCTACACCTATCCCTAACCCTACCCAATAAATGCTTTTATTATTATTAAATATAATTTCGTTAGGCACTTTATTTCCACTTTTAGAACACTTTTTTATTTATTTTTTATTGAAAGTAAATGCCTTTCTGATGTCATATGTAATGGGAAAAGGGAGAAGAGCGAGCTCGCCAAAAGGCGGATTCGAACCCGGGTTAATCGCGTCAAAACCTATATCTTTAAGCCTTATGCTTTACTGACTACACCAGTGTTTCCCAACCCTGTTCCTGGAGGCACACCAACATTACACATTTTCCAACTCTTCCTGAACAAACACACCTGAATTAACTCATCAGCTCGTTAGTAGACTTCAAGACGGGGAGATAAAAGGGTTAGATGAGGGAGACATCCAAAATGTGCCTCCAGGAACAGGGTTGGGAAACACTGGACTACGCCACTGAAAACTTTGAAATATGCTTATTTTTTTAATCTTGTTTTTCCCAAACAGGCATTGTTAGGCGGAGCCTAACACTTGGTGTAAATAGACACTCCATAAATGGCATTACTTTTTAAACAGTTTTCTAGTTTGATATATTATAAAATACAGTTTATTCCAGTGATGCAAAGCTGAATTTTCAGCATCATTACTGCAGTCTTCAGTGTCACATGATCCTTCCGAAATTATTCTAATATGCTGATTTGCTGCTCAAGAAACATTTCTTATTATGTTTATTTTTGTGGAAACTGATAATTTTTTTTCAAGATTCTTCAATTAATAGAAAGTTCAATCATAAATGTCTTTACTGTCACTTTTGGTCAATTTAACAATAAAAATATTGATTACTTTCTGACCCTAAACTTTTGTAAGATGGTGTATAACGTATCCGTGAAGTGATTGGTCTGTGAACGACTGACCAATCAGAATCTAGTATTCCAGAGAGGCGTATAGTAATTTTAAAGGTATTGTCAAACAGTTTCAAATGTGGCAGAATTATCTGAATTCATACTCTTAACATATCTCGTCAATGACACAATTTTGTATTAAATTCTTACAAGTTGTATTTTGATTTAGCCATTATTACTTTACTGGGCTGTTCACTTTGAATTTGGACCATCTGACAGTTTGATCATGTTGGCAGAGCATATCGTTCCCTTTCAGATGAAGTGCTGTATGGTTTAAAAAGAAGTGAGAATGAAATAATTCACTTTACAGGTAAAACGGGTCCTTGACACGCCGTCAGGCTAGACATTTTAGCGCATTCAAGCTTAGAATCACACATTCCACACAGAAGTGCTCCTACCTTTCTGGCACAGTCTATAAATTCTCTGCATAAAATAGTCCAAAGTACTCTTCTATTCCACTGTGACGGCAAGCAGCATTTTAAGGGACCACACTGGGTCAAGGCAAGCCTCTAGTTAATGTGAATAATCCAGAGGAAAAACACAGTGGCTGGCCAGTGAAAAAAAAATTAACTGCTGAAACTTCTATAGGCCTATGCTATGGTCAGCCTTGTCAAACTGTGTCTAACCGAGTTCAGGCCAGCTCTTATTGGCCCCCCCCAATGTCTACAGAGAATTCAAAATAGGTTTCTATTGGCTCCTGCCACCATGCCCACTTGTGTCCCTGCTCTCCTCCTCCTTGTTCTTTGTTTAATCCACCCATTCAGGACGCATGTTGAGGTCTCCTTTGGAGGATACAGGTTTCAATATGGGGTCTTTGAGATAGCATGTTGCTTGTTGATTGTGTCAGTGTATCCAATATCAACAAACACCCATAATAGGCGATACTATTATACTTCCTACATGCTAATTTATAATTAGGTCTGACTTGTATCCTTCAATCAGATCAAGGAACAAAACACAATGGCTGACAATAAGGATGAGTGTTTGCTGCTGAACATGATCTATCTATCTATCTATCTATCTATCTATCTATCTATCTATCTATCTATCTATCATTCAGTCTATCTATAGTATCTATCTATCTATCTATCTATCTATCTATCTATCTATCTATCTATCTATCTATCTATCTATCATTCAGTCTATCTATCTATCTATCTATCTATCTATCTATCTATCTATCTATCTATCTATCTATCTATCTATCTATCTATCATTCGTTCAGTCTATCTATCTATCTATAGTATCTATCTACACTATATTGCCAAACGTTTTGGGACGCCTGCCTTTACATGCACATGAACTTTAATGACATCCCATTCCTAATCCGTAGGGTTTAATATGGAGTTGGCCCACCCTTTGGAGCTATAACAGCTTCAACTCTTCTGGGAAGGCTTTCCACAAGGTTTGGGAGTGTGTTTATGGTAATCTTTGACCATTATTCTAGAAGCGCATATGTGAGGTCAGGCACTGATGTTGGACAAGAAGGCCTAGCTCGCAGTCTCTGCTCTAATTCATCCCAAAGGTGTTCTATTGGGTTGAGGTCAGGACTCTGTGCAGGCCAGTCAAGTTCCTCCACACCAAACTCGCTCATCCATGTCTTCCTTGGTTTGTGCACTGGTGCACAGTCATGTTGGAACAGGAAGGGGCCATCCCTAAACTGTTCTCACAAAGTTGGGAACATGAAATTGTCCAAAATGTCTTGGTATGCTGAAACATTAAGAGTTCCTCCCACTGGAACTAAGGGGCCAAGACCAACCCCTGAAAAACAACCCCACACCATAATCCCCCCTCCACCAAACTTTACACTTGGTACAATGCAGTCAGGCAAGTACCGTTCTCCTGGCAACCACTAAACCCAGACATCGGACTGCCAGACAGAGAAGCGTGATTGGTCACTCCAAAGAACACGTCTCCACTGTTCTAGAGTCCAGTGGTGGCGTGCTTTACACCACTGCATCGGACACTTTGCATTGCACTTGGTGATGTAAGGCTTGGATGCAGCTGCTCGGCCATGGAAACCCATTCCATGAAGCTCTCTACGCACTGTTCTTGAGCTAATCTGAAGGCCACACAAAGTTTGGAGGTCTGTAGCTATTGACTCTGCAGAAAGATGGCGACTTCTGTGCACTGTATGCCTCAGCATGCGCTGACCTCGCTCTGTGATTTTACGTGGCCTACCACTTTGTGGCAGAGTTGCTCTTGTTCCCAATTGCTTCCACTATCTATCTATCTATCTATCTATCTATCTATCTATCTATCTATCTATCTATCTATCTATCTATCTATCTATCTATCTATCCTTATTCCCTGATATGTGACTAAACATTTCTCTAAAATAAGTTTAACACTATCAGTGATAAAAAATTATTTTCAACATTTTCAACAAACTATTTTCAGATATTATTTGATAATACTGTATGAGTAATGCACATTAAAAATACAATTTTATATGATGATAATATTAAAAATGGATCTTACAGCAGTCGCAATTTCTTTTTAATTCTACTTCCTTAAATTCGAATTACATTTCTACACCCAATTAAATTTTTTTAATTTAGGAACTAATTGGAGTTTTAAAGGAATTCTAAATTAATTTTGGAATGTTGCACAACTCTAAAACCCATTGTGTTTTCATGCTCAGCATCTCAGCGAGAAGCATCTCAATTCTACCTAATAATCTACAGAATTAATGAATAGACATTAAGTTGAAGAGCCTTCATTGTCTCTCATTCTAAACGAGAAGGCCAGGAACCGAAAAACAATGGTGAGAATCTTTTGAGCCGTATTTCTTAAGTGAGAATAAACTGAAGCAATCATTACATTGCAGTTTTTTTTCTCATAAAAATAGAAAATGCTCCACTCCACATCAGAGACTCAAACCGTAAAACAAATTCCTGTCTGTGACTTTCAAAGGAGTAGTTACTCTTTCATTTCAGAGTGACTGTGTCCTGGACATGACACCAACCCAAAATATTTACTTTCTCTGCTTTGCGTAGTAAAATCTCCACAAAACTGACATAAATAGATTTCTTATTCATCTCAAGACGCTTTGTGCTCAGTTCAGGCACAGGAGGAGCAATTGTGGCCTTTTTTGTGGCATGTGTGCTCCTACGCCCAAACAACACAAGATCTAATGGTAATACAGTCATGGTGGAAAATGCATGTGCATGGAGGAAAAACAGCTGTGATAATAAACATTCCACGAAAAAGGCAGGGAAGAATATATGTCTCCCGTCGAGGTCTCTATTGTTCAACACATCAAGGTTTAATGTGAAAGGAAGTGCTGTGTGACACTCTTAATGGGGGCATGTATGAAGTTTATAGGAAAGAGGAGGTTCAAAAGACCGCTGGTCTGGTTGTCTCTTTCAATCTATTTCTTTACGTCACAGATTTCTTCTGCTGTGACCGTCAAGTGTGACACTTTATAGCTAAAGCTAAGATGAAGTAGGGGAGACTTTGACCTTCACAGCTTCTAATTAGCTTCGTTGTGCACTGAGGTTAATTGTCATCACTCTTGTGAAACATGTTAGACATAAATAGTGATAGATTTTGTTAATAAGCAGTAAGGATTTGATACTAGTCACCTGGATCTGAACCATCTCATAGTTGGTGTCTTGATCTCTTGGCCTTGGCTTGGTTTATAGTTCTCCGTCTACTCGCCTCCACAACCCCTGATATCTTTCACTTTATTTACACCTGGACACCTGGTGTAACATCTAGAGAAATTCAATTAAAAGATTAGCATTTCTACCTGGGGCCAAATTCACAAAACATTCTTAAGAATAACTTTATTCTTATTATAAATATAACTATATACTTCTTATTTTCTTGACTTAATTTGTAATTTATGAATATTTTATATTCCCAAAAACACTCCTTAAAAATGTATTTTTAGACTGTTCTGAAGACAAAACTTAAAGTGTCCCTATTATGGTTTTTTGAATATTCCCTTTCATGCAGTGTGTAATATAATGGTTTGTGAATGTAAATGGTCTGCAAAGTTGTAAAGTCGAAAGTGCACAATGAAAAAAAAGTTATTGTCCCCCTAAAAGAAAGAATCGACTCTGAACCGCCTATACGAGTCGTTTGTAATTCGAATCCCACTGTGTGCTGGTTCTACATTACTAGAAAATACATTTGCATAATGCGCCCACCTTTGTTGTAGATTGTACAACTTGACCAGCCCTCAAACGTAATTTTACTGATGATTGCTTCTCAAATCTCGGAGTTAAACGCGGGATTCACAAAACGCTTGCTCTTGAAAGATGGGTCAGTACTGGACCAGCTCTTTAGAATCACAACCTGTAAGTATGAATAATTATAGATGTACAGGTGCTGGTCATATAATTAGAATATCATCAAAAAGTTGATTTATTTCACTAATTCCATTCAAAAAGTGAAACTTGTATATTATATTCATTCATTACACACAGACTGATATATTTCAAATGTTTATTTCTTTTAATTTTGATGATTATAACTGACAACTAAGGAAAATCCCAAATTCAGTATCTCGAATATATCTCGAATATTACTTAAGACCAATAAAAAGAAAGGATTTTTAGAAATCTTGGCCAACTGAAAAGTATGAACATGAAAAGTATGAGCATGTACAGCACTCAATACTTAGTTGGGGCTTCTTTTGCCTGAATTACTGCAGCAATGCGGCGTGGCATGGAGTCGATCGGTCTGTGGCACTGCTCAGGTGTTATGAGAGCCCAGGTTGCTCTGATAGTGGCCTTCAGCTCTTCTGCATTGTTGGGTCTGGCATATCGCATCTTCCTCTTCACAATACCCCATAGATTTTCTATGGGGTTAAGGTCAGGCGAGTTTGCTGGCCAATTAAGAACAGGGATACCATGGTCCTTAAACCAGGGACTGGTTGCTTTGGCACTGTGTGCAGGTGCCAAGTCCTGTTGGAAAATGAAATCTGCATATCCATAAAGTTGTTTAGCAGCAGGAAGCATGAAGTGCTCTAAAACTTCCTGGTATATGGCTGCGTTGACCTTGGACCTCAGAAAACACAGTGGACCAACACCAGCAGATGACATGGCACCCCAAACCATCACTGACTGTGGAAACTTTATATTGGACCTCAAGCAACGTGGATTGTGTGCCTCTCCTCTCTTCCTCCAGACTCTGGGACCCTGATTTCCACAGGAAATGCAAAATTTACTTTCATCAGAGAACATAACTTTGGACCACTCAGCAGCAGTCCAGTCCTTTTTGTCTTTAGCCCAGGCGAGACGCTTCTGACGCTGTCTGTTGTTCAAGAGTGGCTTGACACAAGGAATGCGACAGCTGAAACCCATGTCTTGCATACGTCTGTGCGTAGTGGTTCTTGAAGCACTGACTCCAGCTGCAGTCCACTCTTTGTGAATCTCCCCCACATTTTTGAATGGGTTTTGTTTCACAATCCTCTCCAGGGTGCGGTTATCCCTATTGCTTGTACACTTTTTTCTACCACATCTTTTCCTTCCCTTTGCCTCTCTATGAATGTGCTTGGACACAGAGCTCTGTGAACAGCCAGCCTCTTTTGCAATGACCTTTTGTGTCTTGCCCTCCTTGTGCAAGGTGTCAATGGTCGTCTTTTGGACAAGTCTTCCCCATTATTGTGTAGCCTATACCGAACTAGACTGAGAGACCATTTAAAGGCCTTTCCAGGTGTTTTGAGTTAATTAGCTGCCTAGAGTGTTGCACCAGGTTTCTTCAATATTGAACCATTTCACAATATTCTAATTTTCTGAGATACTGAATTTGGGATTTTCCTTAGTTGTCAGTTATAATCATGAAAATTAAAAGAAATAAACATTTGAAATATATCAGTCTATGTGTAATGAATGAATATAATATACAAGTTTCAATTTTTGAATGGAATTAGTGAAATAAATCAACTTTTTGATGATATTCTAATTATATGACCAGCACCTGTATATATTTTCTACCAGGTGTTCAAAATACGTTGTTTTGTGTTTTATATTGTGTACGTTTCCAGCTAATCGGCTAACTCCTCTTATTACTGTCTTACTGAAATACTTCTGCTCCTCTGCTGTGGGCCACTTTTACCTAAAACGGTCTATTAATGCAGATTGTCTTTCGTTCTTACTACTTTGAGTAAAGATAAAGGATGGAGCAAGATTTGTTTTACAAACGTCTACATTACATCCGTCATTCGTGTTGTAGTGCTCGGCTAAAGTATTTGCTGTCATTGATACAGTTCCCGCATGTGCGCCGCAATAAATTAGAAATACACACATCAGTTTGTTGATGGACATACACTTATTAATGCTGATGGTGTTAAATGTTAAATTAATGTATTGGGTTGTTTCATATATTATGAATTACAACATAACACTAGCTATATATACAGTACTGTTTGAAAGTTTGTGAACCGTTTGCAGAATCTGTGAAAATGTGAATCATTTTAACAAAATAAGAGGGGTCATACAAAATGCTTTTTTTATTTAGTACTGTCCTGAATAAGGTATTTTACATAAAAGATGTTTACATATAGTCCACCAGACAAAAAAAATAGCTGAATTTATAAAATTGATCCCGTTCAAAAGTTTATGTACCCTTGATTTTTTAATACTGTATGTTGTTACCTGGATGATCCATGGCTGTTTTCTTGTTTTGTAATGGTTGTTCATAAGTCCCTTGTCTGAACCCTTTCCAGCAGTGACTGTATGATTTTGAGATCCATCTTTTCACACTGAGGAGAGTTGAGGGACTCAAACACAACTATTAAAGGAGGTTCAAACATTCACTAATGCTCCAGAAGGAAACACGATGCATTAAGAGCTGGGGGGGGGTGTGTGAAAACTTTTGAACAGGATGAAGATCTTTCTTATTTTGTTTAAATATATATATTTTTTTCATTTAGTACTGCCCTTCGTAAGCAACAGTAGATACTTGCATGTTTCCTGGAAGACAAACAGTTCAGGTGGCCAAGCCGGCGCACAGTTCAGGGGGCCAGGGCGACGCACATAGTTCAGGGGTCAGGGCGGCGCACACAGTTCAGGAGGCCACCTCTCTGGGCTCGAAACGGGAAACAGAGTCCTCTCTGGACTCAAGATAAAACGAGAAGGAGTCCTCTCTGGACTCTGGTCGCGGGCTGGAGCCCTCTCTGGACTCTGGTTGCGCGCTGGAGCCCTCTCTGGACTCTGGTTGCGGGCTGGAGCCCTCTCTGGACTCTGGTCAGTGGCTATCTCTGGACGCTGGTCAGTGGCTGGGGCCACCTCTGGATGCTGGTCAGTGGCTGGTGCCATCTCTGGATGCTGGTCAGGGGCTGGAGCCATCACTGGACGCTGGTCAGGGGCTGGAGCCATCACTGGACGCTGGTCAGGGGCTGGAGCCATCACTGGATGCTGGTCAGGGGCTGGAGCCATCACTGGATGCTGGTCAGGGGCTGGAGCCATCACTGGACGCTGGTCAGGGGCTGGAGCCATCACTGGAAGCTGGTCAGTGGCTGGCCACAGCAGAGCAAGACGCCTGGGCGGCGCAGACAGGGCTATACGCCTGTGTTGGCACGGGCAGAGCAAGGCACCTGGCCAGCGTGGGCAGAGCAAGGTGCCTGGGCGGCGCGGGCAGAGCAAGCAATCTGGATGGCGCATTAGGTACAGCAGCGAATTCCGGAATAGTCTTCGGACTCTGGACCACCGGACTCGGGACCACCGGATCGCCTACCCCCGAAGTCGGATCCTCCTCAGCGGAGGTGTCTGACGAGGTAGGCCTGCTCTTCCTCCTCCTTCTCCGTTTCCGGGTCATCGGAGGGCTGGGGCCTCCACTGACTGTAGATGGAAGGGAACAGTCAGTGGGCTGGGATTCTGCTGGCCGTGGATGTTCTGGTTCACCAAGATGGTAAATGTGGTGGACAAAGTCCCAGAATCCCAGATGCCCCAGCTTCTCCATCTCCCCCTTCTGTCAGGGTGTGGTACAAATGAAGAGGGAGCGAGGACTCAAGAGCAATAAAGAATGGGTTTATTACAAAATAACAAAAACACAACATGTGCTAAACAAGACAAGACAGACATGTGACACTGTGTGACAATACAAAGTATTTAAAAACATTAAAGCAATGTGGAATTTCACTGTTTTAAATTTTTAGATATGTTTCTTATTTTTCCATTAGGCCTATATGAAAAATAGCCTATAAATAATTAACTGAGGTAAAACAAACCATGTGAATGGGTCGACATTTTCTTGATTTGTGCTTAGCCTATAGGTGAAAGTGCAACAATAAATACATTTCTCAAATGACAACAATCCTTGTGATTATAATTGAGTAAAATAATCATTATTAATGCAGCATGACGAAAACTAGACTAAAATGCTCAGACATTAAGTCGACTAAAACTTGACTAAACAAAAAAAGGACAAGGTTGACTAAATATGATAAAAACTAAAAAGCACATTTGACACAAGACTAAGACTGAGACTACATAAAAAAATAGCTGAAGAAATTAACACTAGGTAGAATCTACATCTTAACTCCTTCCCCGTCAGCGTTTTTTTTTTTTTAGTTGCCAGCCACCGCCAGCATTCTTGATCATTTTCACAACATATTCATGGCCCCCACAATATTTTGTTGCATGAATATATGAACATGCAATATATCAAAAGAAAAAAAGAAATGGACCCATGATATATTCTAGCTTAATGCATTCTTTTTTTTTAATCAACACTTGAATGTGGGTAAAAAAGCAACTTTTTGAACAAAACGTTTAGAAAAATCGCTAAGATTACATCCAGATTGGATTTAGAACGACAATCAAAACACAGATGGAGTAGATAGAGTCCATCAACACCCCCAAAGCTTCACAGTCCTATAACTCGTCCTGGCAATTCGAGCAGAAAGCATAGTGTTATGAGCACAGTATTAAACTGAATGCATGTCACTCTATGTTGATATCATATTTAAAGTGTAACTGGCAAACTAATTACTGATTGGATCAAATGGATCATGTTTCTCAGCGTGCAACATGAAAAAATTTTCTTTAGTTCATTAATCAAGAGATATGGAGTCTGTATTGATCTGTTTCAGGGTCTTGCAGTCAAATGCACCTTAAAATAAAGTGTAACATTATTTCCCTTTTATTTATTTTTTTATAGCTGTACAAAGAGAGATTTTTAAACTGTCTGCTGCTGCTTGACTCAGATATTTTTCCTAAAATTTCTTAGGAAAAATAGACATAGGATTACAGAGGCAGGATTATAGACAGTATGGTAACACTTTAGTATGGGGAACACATATTCACTATTAACTACGACTTTTGCCTCAATAAACTCCTAATTTACTGCTTATTAATAGTTAGTAAGGTAGTTTTTGTAGCATTTAAGTTTAGGTATTCATAGATTTCATGTGACGTCACACCATTATAGGAACGCCCACCTGGAGGTCAAAACAAGGCTTTCCTCCATGACCACCAGTCATTTTTACCAGGTTTGTAGTAAGTTTTAATGTAGTAAGACCAAATTCTATATACACCTTATTGATGTTGCATACTTTGTTTGTACAGGCATGCAAATTAACACAGAATGTGTTTCTCGTTAAGGGCCTTTCCCATCAAAAACCATTATAAAGAAAACGCGTTGCATTCATATTCTTGGCTCATCTACTCGCCTGTATATAGTATGCATCATCAAAAAGGTGTAAACTGAATTTAATCTTTTAATATCACTGTTATAGTACATTAAGGCACTTGAAGGGTGGGTTGCACTAATAAGGATTATTTAGCCTGGCGCCGGTCCATCCCGATCAGCCCTTTCATTCTAACGCTCTTTCTGCGTAGTTAATCTGTGTTTAAAATTAAGTGGTGCAACACAAATAATTATTATTATTATTTAAAAAAATAAAATAAAACCCAGATCAACAAATTCTTGATTAGCGTTAAACTTTGCTTACAAACTTTGTTTATTGGTGCAACTCACCCTATAAGTGTTTTTCACGTTAAGCGTTTTAAAAACGTCCCGCTGTTTTTAATGATTGAAATACTGTGATTAAAATACCCCCCCCAAGGGTAACTTTTTTTAGTGTCCTTGTTATTGTAGTAATAACTAAAAGTGATGTATAACTACATGCATCTACATGCATCTAACCATATAGTAAGTAGTAGTTAATTATTATTACCGAGTACTTAAATGTGTAATTACACTGCAAGACAGACACCTTAAAATAAAGTGTAACCAAAAATCTCTTCATAATAGTTCATAAAAATAACTAGTTCTGCCTCTGGAACAACTTTCCTTTTTGGCTGTCATATAGGTCATACAGGCTATCAGTAAATGTTAACCAATAGCCAAACAGCAATTTAGGCATTTAAGTAATGCAGCCTTTCTAAAACATTGCCAATAGTTAATGCAGCAATTTCATGGCAGTTGACTTTAATGTAAAAAAGTGGGATGACAAAAACAGTCAGAAAACAGCAGAGATGCGTCAAGATTCTCTCAAAGGTGAAGTTTACCTCTACACCGGTTAAAAATCCTTCACAATCCACTGCAAACTCACATTCAGCTCTGGCTGCATTCTAGCATGGAATGGCCACTTTTTACAATCCAATAAATTCCTGATGGATTAAAAAAAATCATTTATAAAGGCATTATTTACATTTAGTTAAATATATTGTTTTTCTCAAAAAATACATCACATTACATTAGTAAAATGGGCTGTGAAAGCAGTTTCATGTTGACTTTAAACAAAAGTTTCCATTCATTCTCTATTTAATATTTAGAGAAACAATTCAGATATTAAAGTGCACCATTATGCTTTTCAGCTATTACCTTTCATGTCAAGTCAAGTCAACTTTATTTATATAGCGCTTTTTACAATGCCGATTGTTTCAAAGCAGCTTCACAGTGTTAACAGGAAAATAAAGCAACAGAATTTGATTCGGCTGTACAGCCGCTCTGGAGAAAACGGTGATGTTATCCAGCTCATTTCAATTATCATATAGTGTCAATGCGGGCAGATCAGTAATATAGTTGAAATTTAAGTGTCCCCAACTGAGCAAGCCAAAAGCCAAAGGCGATGGTGGCAAGGAACCAAAACTCCTTCAGGGCCAGAATGGAAAAAAAAACCTTGGGAGAAACCAGGCTCAGTCGGGGTGCCAGTTCTCCTCTGGCCGACGAACAAATAGTGTATGATTATGATTCTGGCAACATTACAGGTCAGAAGTCATATTAGATCAATAAATATTCGTAAGATTATTCGAAAGATTGGAGTTGTCACGCCGGAGACGGGTTTAATGAGGATGTCGTGTCGATGCGGCATTTACAGGGGCATTTTAATTGGCACGCTCTCTGCAGACATTTCAGAGATGCGTTGGTCATGTCCAGGCGCAGTTCCACCATCTGATCCCGGCCCGGATCCGGCCGACTGCAGTAAACCTCAGGATAAACAGAGAGACTAACATTAGCGTAGATGCCATTCTTCTTATGATGTAACAAATACATCAGGTGTTATGGGAAGTGTTCCCGGTTCCGGCTGACCTAGTTAATGCAGCCTAACAATCATTTAATTGATTTGAATAATATAGATTAAAAATGTTTTATGTGTATGCCATAGTAAAGAGATGTGTTTTTAGTCTAGATTTAAACTGACAGAGTGTGTCTGCTTCCCGAACAATGCTAGGAAGACTGTTCCAAGGTTTAGATGCTAAATAGGAAAAGGATCGACTGCCTGCAGTTGATTTTGATATTCTAGGTATTATCAACTGGCCAGAGTTTTGAGACTGCAATAGACGTGATGGAGTATAATGCGTTAAGAGCTCGCTCAAGTACTGGGGAGCTAAACCATTTAGTGCTTTGTAAGTAATTAGCTAATATGGTCATACTTCCTGGTTCTAGCAAGAACTATGGTCATACTGGTCATATGGTCATAATATGGTCATACTTCCTGGTTCTAGTAAGAACTTGTATTCATGTAATATGGTTGTTATAGGTCTAAGTTTTAAAGATCAAAGTGCATGAAAAAAATTGAGTTATTGTATCCCAAAAGAAATAACTGATTCTGAACTGCCTGCAACGAGTCATCAGTAAATCAAGTCTTACTTCCTGCACAAACCTGTTTGTAACAAATTTGCATAATGCCAGCCTATGGCCTTCACTGGCTGTCCAAACAATATCTCAAGTTCCCACCCTCAAACACTGTAGTTGTAGTTGAGACTGGAAGAGTTTGGTTTGTGTTGTCAACATGTCAAGAATATGCTGTTTCTGTGCTACGAAAGCAAATCCACTTTGCATGAAATTCCAAAGGATGCGGACTCTCGCTCAAATTAATACTGTAAAACCGACGCCATTGCTGCCTGTCGTATCACTGTGCTGAGTAAGATCGGAGATGAAATTCAGATATGGTGATGGATGTTTATTCAATCACAACAGACTGTGCCATCTGACCATTCAGAGCAGAGTAAACTCTCAGAAAGGCAGGGTTTAGAGAGGCCGAGTCCTTTATTGAACCGTTTTAGACACCGTGAGAAAAGAGGTGTTACTGCAGTGTATATTATGAGAAATTAAAGTGTTAGGAAAATTAGGAACCTTTAAAATAACATAAAAGGGACACTTTAAGAAGCAGACTGGTTAACTTAATAGTTTTCATTAATCCTCATTCATTGTTCAAAATCTCAAGATGTATAGACATGTCCACCATCAAAGAAATTCTTTGAGATTATTTAAATCAAGACAAAACCCATTGAGAATTAAACAGATTATGTAAATTATTCATATTAATTAATACCGCTGTGTATATAGCCCTGCACATGTGTGTGAATCCACACGTGACAACACTTGTAACTCATATTGACAAAACACAGTCACGGGCAGCAGCATCGTCTGATGTTAAATATTCTTTAACACACAAAAGGCCCATGGCCCTTTGAACAGACACTGAAACTGATGCTCCTAAACTTCCGTATAGTGCCCTCATTGTGTCAACACAGCAGCGAGTACATTCCCTTGCGTTATGTTGGATGAGGCTTGTCTCTGTTTAGTTCTAAAACCTGCGCTCAGCAGATAGACTGAACAATTCTAGGATCCATTTAAGTCCCCATATGGCTGGGAGCTGCAGCGCTCCAGTGAGTTTACGTCAGAACTGTTTTTTTTCCTCCTTTCTTTTTGGTAATGTGCAATATCTGTGGCTAGGTATGATTTGTATTTCTGTCCTTGTTGTAAAGACAAGCCAGATGGCCAGCCTGCTGAGTGGGTACAATCCGTGAGACAAGTGATGTGTCACCACAGTGAGGCCTCTGGTGGTGGTCTTGTAGACGAACTTTGAATTTTTATAATCCAGCTTTGTCAATATACTTTTTTCTGATATATATATCTAGTATAGAGATTCTTCTGAACTGGTCTTGCTTTAGATTTTTACATTGGGCTTCAAGTAGTCTCAGACGCATACGTCACGTGACGCCCATGGAGCGCTGGCTGAACGTCTGATGCATATGGCACACTTAAAGGTGCTGGATGTATGTTTTTGACTGTATGTTATGATCATCGGTATCTGTTTTGCGTGGGTTGTATTTTTTGTATATGTGTGCAGGGATTGTGCTGTCTTTGGAGGAGCCTGACTGGCAGATCTACTGATGCTCATCGAAGATGTCGAGCTTATTCTGCCATTGGCCTTGTGGCGTGAAGAGCTCCGGATGCCTCCTCCCGTCGACAGATCCCAAAAAACTTCAGTTGACTATATTCGTTTAATTATCATGATTTAATTGGGTTCATTTTTATGTTTTAGGAGTGATGGGGTGTCCTGCCATTTATTTTGACTTTGTTTGTGATTTGTTTATTAATAGGGAGATAGGGAAGTTTCTTTGTAATTTTGTTTTGTCCATGAGTAGGTAATTTATACATGTTTTATTTGTAAGTCTATTTTGTTTGTTATGTTGGCCCTGGGGCACACTGAAGCCATTGCTCCTTTATTTAATAACTTTTTCCACCTTAATAAATGTATATTTTTTTGTGGAATTTAGAATGTTGTCTTTGGTGATCTGTTGGCTGGGGCGGGTTTTCCTTTTTACCACCTAGAAGTTCACGTCAACCCCGTCTTTACAAAGCTACAGCCAGTTATTTTACTTTGAAATCTGCATTCCGTGTGCCCACTGCCAATTTACCCAATAGTATTTCGACACCCCGGGTTGCCATTTTGCAGAAAACACAGCGCCTTGCAGCCATGAAAAGCCTGCAAATGAACCGGGTCAGAGATCGCGTATTCTACCCGACCTAAAAAGCCTCTATGAATGGGAGCATATTAAAACACGGATAAATCAACTCATCAACTTACAGTGTGTAAGTCTCCTCGCCTTCCATTTTCAGTTGCGCTCGCTCCTGTTGCGTGTCCTCAATCTGGCAACCCGCATTAGTGTTGAGTCTGAGGGGGAGGAGCGGGGGAAAACAACTCTCTCCAATATTTTGAATTTCAACTGCAGTACCCATTTCAATCACTAGCTTTCAATATTACATACTGCACCTTTAACTGCAAACACTTCAGGATTTTCAGAGTCGTCATCTGATTCCACGTTCTTTAACGGTCCGCATGGAAACAAAGATGGCGTGACGCCAAACCCTCTCATGGAAGAGGAACGCCATCATGTTTACAACTGTGACAATGAGCGCATATCAGGATCAACTAAACGCTGGATTTTCAAAAGTATGTGAAGTTTGCGGCATAGACTACGTCTGCTTTACACACCGGTGTTATTTTAATTGACATCAATGTAAAATTTTCAAGCCCCTAAACATGATGTGGAACAAAACAAAATGTGATTGGTTGCTTTACATGTCAGTCAGACAGCCTCTGGGCAGTCCTTGGCCAATGAAAGCTGCGATAGAGTCCAGACCTTCTGCCGTCAGTCTCTGAAGGTTTGCCTATGCGAGACTAGGCTTCAAGTGGCAATCTAATACTGTTCCAAAATTAAACAAAATAGTGCTTAAAATCAAACAATGAAAAGCGTTAATATTATCACATATACACAAGGATATGCAAAATGATTCATATACATTACTATTCAAAGTAATTTTTTTTTTTTTTTAAGTCTCTTATGCTCACCAAGGCTGCATTTATTTGATGAAAATACCATAAAATCAGTACATTTTTGGATTTTGTATACATTATAAATGTCTTTAATGTCCCAAAAAGGTACCCTAAACTCTTGAACGATATATATTCCATCCAAATATGCCAGAGTGGTGACTGGGATTTTTCTAAGTAGAATGTGTTCCTAAATCCCCATACTTATTATCGTTTGTACGGTTAAGTTTAGGGTTAATTAAGGGTTACAGATGAGGTCAGAACCTGAACAACATTTTATCAGCCTATCATTTCCATCTTATGTTGTTTTGAAAACATGTTGATCCAGGAACACATCCTACATGTCACCATCACATTCTCTTGTTGTTTGTTGATAATTGTTCTAAACTATTTAGAATGACATTAGAGCGCCACCTGGTGGAAATGGTTGAGCTGGTTCCATATGACTTTATATAATTCAAGTCAAGTCACCTTTATTTATATAGTGCTTTATACAATACAGATTGTTTCAAAGCAGCTTTACTGTGATAACAGGTTGTTCAGTGTTGATTTGGTTCCATTGTAAATATCATCAATTATTAAATAAGTTCATTTAATCTATAAAGCAGTTCTGCAAAAAATTGTCATCATCCAGCTCAGTTTATTTCTCGAAACCCAAACTTCATCAGGTGACATAATGGAGACAGAAACCTTGGGAGAAACCAGGCTCAGTCGGGAAGCCAGTTCTCCTCTGGCCAATGAATGGACAGTGTCAGATTTGCTATATTGTAGATGCCTGCTGTTGATTTCACCAAATACCCTATAAATTAACCTAATATAGAGTAATCAAATCCTCACCCCAAATATAGGGACATGACAATTTCACAGTTTGTACTCAATACAATACGCCTTTGAGAGACTATGGATTAAAACCCATTCTTGCTCCATGTTTGTCTACTAAACCGCACAAAACTGTATCACACCCTGAGGGTCTGCTTGAAAGAGCAGGACTGCATTACAAACCTTGCAGGTCATTTAAAGATTAATGCTAAATGCCACAATTTAACTGATGTTGGCTTTCCATGTAGACATCAAAACTGGTGTAAACAAGCAGACATTAATTTTTTTGTGTTGAGTGTTTAGTGTTGAGAAATCTGTTTAACCATAAAATGGGCATATGGCTGCACTGCCATGGAATGAAGCACTCTGGATTTTTCTTGAATTTAAAACACTAGGATTTCTGTAGAATTAAGACCTCTTAAATGATAATTATAACTTTGGTAAAACTTTCTTTTAGGGTTCAATTCTCGCTATTAACTAGTTGCTTATTAGCATGCATATTACTAGGATATTGGCTGTTTATTAGTGCTTTTAAATCACATATTAATGCCGTATTCTGCATGATCATATTCTACATCCCTTAATCCTACCAAATATCTAAACTTAAACGCTACAAAAAGACCGTACTAGCTATTAATAGGAAGAATAAACATCATGAGCATGTGCTAGTGGTAAACAAATAGTGCAAGATGAATCGCACTTTGGCAACTGTGGTTTTTATGTGCACTGAAAAAAAGAGGAGGAAGCGAAAGAGGAGAATATGGATGTGGTCATGGCTAGGGAAGAGAGGCCAACTTGGCATGCCAATTTTGCAAATGGAGCTTGATTTAAGTTTTAGCGCCATGTCGCGTTGATCAATACACCGTTTCATGTTGCATTTTTATTGGCTAGTCAGTAGACATAGGTCGCAGCAGCAAACACACTGTGAGATGATCATGCTAAATTTCTGACACTGTCAGAAAATTATTGCAGGCTATCTTTGGTCGCAAGACCGTGTCAATGGCAGTTTTTAAAGGGCACCTATTATGCAAAATTCACTTTTATATCGTGAACATAATTGTGTGTTGGCAGTGTGTATACACAACCGCCCTATAATGATAAAAAACAATGAAAGGGAAAACGCACACTTTATTACAGTTCATCAGAGTTGTTTTACGGATATGAAGTTTACCAGTTTATTAAGCCCCCCCCCCACCCCCTGAGAAAAGGTCTGTTTATTTGATTACTGTTAGTTGTAACGAGTGTTTTTATGTAATTCGCTGTGTATGTCAATGATAATGCAAGGGAGAGAGAGAGTTGACATTTTCATTCCGTGATTTGAGACTGTCCTGACACCGGAGCATGAGCTTTTGAAGCTCCGCCCTCTTCTTGAAAGAGGGCCGGAGGCACCAGCTCATTTGTATTTAAAGGGATACACACAAAAACGGCGCATTTTTGCTCGCCCAAAAAAATGCAATTTTAACATGCTGTAAAAATTATCTGTGGGGTATTTTGAGCTAAAACTTCACATACACACTCTGGGGACATCAGAGACTTATTTTACATCTTGTAAAAAGGGGCATAATAGGTGCCCTTTAAACCTCTATCACTGTACGGTGCAGGACCAACGTTTAGGACCTTTTGTCTGGGACAGCCCAAAATCGTACAATCTCCCAGTTTCACAGACAAGGCTTAAGCTAGTCCCAGACTAAAATGCATGCTTGAGCTGTTTTAACTGAAAGAAACTTGCACTGACACATATTAAAATAGGTCAGTTGCCATTCTTTTGTCTCAAGATGCACATCAGTAATGTTTTTTCTAAGGCAGGTTTATAAAAGCTACTTAAATGTCCTAATTGAACTAAAGCCCAATCCTGGTTTAATCTAAGCCTTGTCTGTGAAACCGGGCCAATGTGTACTGGTGTTAAGTCTAACTCAGACATGCATGATACCAATTGTCCAGCTAATAAAGAAGCGTACAGTATTACAGTATTTTCTAAAGGGCCAGACTTACAATTTTTACCAGGCAGAAAATAAAACAGGTGAAAAATCCCATAGAAAGAGGGACCTAGAGAATATAGAGACATTGCAACCACACTAAAACCCCCTCAGAACATCTTCGCAACCACTTAGCAATACCTTAGCAACCATCCACAACACTCTATTGTGGCATTAAATTTTGCATTGGTAGGCATTATCAAAAGTCACATTTTCTTAGGAAAATTAGATGCTGCTGTTGAGGAAAAATGCTATTCAGGCTGCATCTGCCCCCCAAACTTGATTCCTAACCTCAAGTTTCCCCAGAATCTGCAACATACTTATTCATGTATTCAGGCATTCTAATATACCCCTGCCTTGGCACAGCAATTACCAGACCATCTTTTCCACCCAGCTCTCCACTGCCAGCCTTAAATCGTCCCTCAGTTAGGGGATAAGTATTCACCCCAGGGTCTGGGCATTTAAATATACTCCGGAGATCTCATTTAACCACTGTACTGCTCCTCTCTATTGGGACCGATTCTGTACCGTGGGCAGAAACCCTGACTAATACCTAAATATTGGAAATGTGTAATTCTTGAATGAATTTATTCATGACTGGTATTTAAGTTTAGGCCAATGTCTAAAGGATCTGGTTTAAATAGGGTGACACACACAGTTTTGACATGATTCTGAGCTGCTGTGACCCAAGACAAGCATGTAGTGAGAACTCTATTATGTGAAATTTAGCGGTGTAAGGAAAGAGCATTTGCAACACACTCTCATTAGACAACATCTCTCGAGCAGCTTTTAAACAAAATGTCACATTAAAAAAAGAAAAAAATTAAGTTGATAATGTGCATGGCTTTTATGAGCTGAATTAAAGTAAATGTCTTGAGTGATTTTAAAATGTCAGAATGCCATGATTTACAATCTGCCATCATTATAACAATTACCTATTTAGATTACATAACAGACATTGTTCTCTTAATTTACATGGTTTCAAATGATTCAATATGTCCTTCTTCATATCTTATTTTATGATGTACATGCCATGGAATATGTCAATTGACAACATCACAAACACTACATCAACTGCCACACACAGATCCTAACCTGGTATACAAAACAACTACTAACTAACTGATCACAAGACAAGAAGTTACTGAATGTGACAACAAAAGTTTACAGTATATACACTCCGTTCAACATTTTGGGGTCAGCATTTGTTTTTTGAAAGAAATTAGGAATCATTTTATTCAGTAAGGATGAATAATTGATCAAAAGTGAGACATTTAGAATATTACAAAAGATATATATTTCAAATAAATCAAATTCTAAAAAATGCATCCCGATTTCCACAAAAACAATAAACAGTAGAACATTTTTTAACATTGATAATAAGAAATGTTTCTTACAGTTTTTTTCAATTACTTTTGTCCAATCTGTAATCACATTTTCAAAACTCTAAACCCAATTAGCACAACATCCGTCTGTTGTGACCATACCATTAACACAATTCATGTTGTTTTCACACAATATGCAGTCAATTAACACGTTTTTAAAATTCTTACATTTTCAAAATCATGGATCTTTCTGGTCTTATTTACAAATGCTTAAACACAGCATGACAGAAATGAAGACCTAATGGTCCAAAATGTTAAATATAGTATAAAGCCTTTATACGTCTGCAACAGCAGCTCAAAAGCACTGACAAAAATATATGAAGATATAATAAAAGATATAATTAAGATATAAAAAATCAATTAAAATATATATTACAGACACTGAAATATTGAGAAATACCTGATTCCAATCTCAGTTGTAGGCATAGTCAGGTGTTGAAGTTCTTTCCATTACTTGGACATACACAGTAAAGTGACTCTTTGAATTGGTTTTGTTCAATGTGGATGCGGAAGGACTCAGAGAAGCAGAGAGAGAAAAAAATGATGTCTCCCTCTAATTCAACGGAGGGAGCTACTGAAGTTCTGCATAGGGAACCCATTTGACCAGTGGCTGTCCCGAGCAATTGTAGAATGGCTTACAGTAAGGAAACTGAATTATTCTTTCATATTGTCTGCACATAGAACTGAAACATGACAAGTAGTGCAGTTTTCATAATGCCATCAAGTGTATTTTGACAGTCATTGTGCAATGATTGACTATATGTTCATGTTGGATAGAAAACTAGCGCTAGTGTTTTGACAGAATTATTACATTTTGAGTCAGGTTTGCTGTGTTTTGATAGAGTTAGTATACACTCACCTAAAGGATTATTAGGAACACCATACTAATACTGTGTTTGACCCCCTTTCGCCTTCAGAACTGCCTTAATTCTATGTGGCATTGATTCAACAAGGTGCTGAAAGCATTCTTTAGAAATGTTGGCCCATATTGATAGGATAGCATCTTGCAGTTGATGGAGATTTCTGGGATGCACATCCAGGGCACGAAGCTCCCGTTCCACCACATCCCAAAGATGCTCTATTGGGTTGAGATCTGGTGACTGTGGGGGCCATTTTAGTACAGTGAACTCATTGTCATGTTCAAGAAACCAATTTGAAATGATTCGAGCTTTGTGACATGGTGCATTATCCTGCTGGAAGTAGCCATCAGAGGATGGGTACATGGTGGTCATAAAGGGATGGACATGGTCAGAAACAATGCTCAGGTAGGCCGTGGCATTTAAACGATGCCCAATTGGCACTAAGGGGCCTAAAGTGTGCCAAGAAAACATCCCCCACACCATTACACCACCACCACCAGCCTGCACAGTGGTAACAAGGCATGATGGATCCATGTTCTCATTCTGTTTACGCCAAATTCTGACTCTACCATCTGAATGTCTCAACAGAAATCAAGACTCATCAGACCAGGCAACATTTTTCCAGTCTTCAACTGTCAAATTTTGGTGAGCTCGTGCAAATTGTAGCCTTTTTTTCCTATTTGTAGTGGAGATGAGTGGTACCCGGTGGGGTCTTCTGCTGTTGTAGCCCATCCGCCTCAAGGTTGTGCGTGTTGTGGCTTCACAAATGCTTTGCTGCATACCTCGGTTGTAACGAGTGGTTATTTCAGTCAAAGTTGCTCTTCTATCAGCTTGAATCAGTCGGCCCATTCTCCTCTGACCTCTAGCATCAACAAGGCATTTTCTCCCACAGGACTGCCGCATACTGGATGTTTTTCCCTTTTCACACCATTCTTTGTAAACTCTAGAAATGGTTGTGCGTCCGGCCCATCTGGCACCAACAACCATGCCACGCTCAAAATTGCTTAAATCACCTTTCTTTCCCATTCTGACATTCAGTTTGGAGTTCAGGAGATTGTCTTGACCAGGACCACACCCCTAAATGCATTGAAGCAACTGCCATGTGATTGGTTGAATAGATAATTGCATTAATGAGAAATTGAACAGGTGTTCCTAATAATCCTTTAGGTGAGTGTATGTAGAAAAGGGTTTTTAACGTCTTGAAATGCAGAGTTTGTATTTATTTTACAAAATGTGGTTTTGGCCAGAAAATGAAGTATTCGGCCAATTGTGTGATGTAGGTGTGTTACTGTGTTAAGAGTTTAGAAAAAGTACTTTAAGTATTGGTAAACATTTGTTAGCAATTACTGTAAACACTAAATCATCATATTCTAATAATATCTGAAGGATCACTGAAGACTGGAGTAATGATGCTGAAAATTCAGCTTTACCATCACAGAAATAAAATACATTTTATTATATATTAAAATAGAAAACATTTTTACCAAACCCAAACGTTTGAATGTTAGTGTGTATATATACAGTACTGGTCAAAAGTTTGGAAACTTTAAGATTTTTTTATGTTTTTGAAAAAAGTCTCTTCTGATCACCAAGGCTGCATTTATATAATCAAAAATACAGTTTTTATTGTGTATTTTGTATAAGTGTAGTAATATTGTGAAATATTATTACAATTTAAAATAACTGTTTTAATATAATTTAAAATGTCATTTATTTCTATGATGGCAAAGCTGAATCACCTGATCCTTCAGAAATCATTGTAAAATGCTGATTTTGTGCTCAATTATTATCCATTATTATTGGTGCTCAATTATTAATAATGACTCTTTGTATCAATGTTGAAAACCATTTTTGCTGCTTAATATTTTTGTGGAAACCGTGATACACTTTTTGAAAAGAACAGCATTTATTTGAAATGGAAATCGTTTGTAATCCAACGATTTCTGAAAGATCATGTGACATTAAAGACTGGAGTAATGATGCTGAAAATTCAGCTTAAATTTTTAAATTATATTATAACATATATAACAGTGGTGAGAATGTCACAAAAGCAGCGTTTAGATGGTGCAGAACTGTATAAAAGTCTCAACAGCAACGTTTCCCTTATGAGACTGCCCTGGCATTTGAGTCCTGTGACTTTTAAGTTTTCAGAGACAAAAATAGATGCATCTGTGGATTTTCTTTAAGTACCACACAAGTGCAGGTTTTTGCAGGTACTCAAATCAAACGCCTCCCATATGATCACTGATTGATTGCCATGTCTGTCTCAAGGGTCCCCACTGAAGCTTTTAACATTAGGAGTCTCATTTCTGTTCATCTGAATTTTTGCATTTTTACAGACTGTGATGCAAAAAAAAATATTCCTTAATATATTCCCTTTCCCTATAGGGAATGATTAGATTCTTGTTTTTAAGTAAAAAAAAAAAAAAGACAAAAAAAGTGTTTTCCCATTTGTAATTTAATAGCCTAATTCATGCATCAGAGGGTTAAATTAATGGAATCCATCCATTTATACATATGACTGGTAAGGAGGCAAATCTTATATGATTTGATTTACAGCTAAAACCCTTAAATCACATCCTACACACATTATCTCAGAATATGTGCACCAAGCAATATCCAAGGCTCACGTGTCTCATATTTTGTATTCCTTCTATTTTCCGCATGACGAGGCCTGGAAAATTGACTCAGCGATGTTTCCATGCAAAGTGGGTTTACTTTTACATTAACATAAATAGGAATGTCTCGGGTCATCAAAGCGGGACGCAGGTGTAGCCTCAGTGTTAACATTGCAGCGATTGTCAACCCTCAGCAAAGACACAGAAGCATCTCAGATGCAAATGAACGGCACACTGCCATTCACCACGCCGTTTGCTTCCCTCTGTCACACATGCAAACACACCGTCTGATATGCGACGACGTTTATGCTAATATGAGCTTATTGTGCAGCAGTCGTCCTGTGTTTGTTGAGCATGTGATGTATCTGGTGTCAAAACTGTTGGAAACCACTATCAAAACATACAATGTGACCCTGAGGCCCTCAAAATGAACAAGGAAGCAATAGTTTCCGCCAATATATAGTAGTTGTCACACTAGTCTCATGACATTGTTGCAGTATTCGCTAGAGCGATTGATTTGTACGTTGTAATTTTCTTAGTGGAAGCTTAAAGATAATATACAGGTAAATTATAAAAAAACTCAATTCATTATTCAATGTCCAAGCATTTATTTTGCGAATATCATTGAGCAAAATAACAGAGTCAGCTGATCATTATCACAACATCCCTTACATAACAGTAGTGGGACTAAATTTGGTATTTTGTTTGAAACTAGGTTACCATTTGCAACGCTAACATGCAAATAATATGCATTTGCATAATAAAATAAGTAATTGATGGATCAGAGGCTTAAATGAATCAAATCCATTCATTTAGACCTCATACATATTTTTAAACCTCAACAGAGTGCAACAGTCAGGTTCCGAGAGTAAAAACTCCATAGGGAATTTGATTTTTAATGATAACTTTAAGGTTTTGATAATGTTGAAAACATGCGGAACTAACTCCTACTACTGGCTGTAGTCTCTAGCCTCTGGCCTTTTTTCCAGACATAAAATACATAAATCTCTCGTCTCAGGGGGATATGAGGGGGAAAGCACTCATTCGAATATACTACCGGGTTTCTACTGATACAAAGCTTAATGCTAATCGCTGAAGTAACCCTTTAAATATTTGAATATATATATGCATGTTTTGCAATAAACTTAAAATATATTGTTTTTGTACATATATAAGTAACATTTTTAAATTAATAGGTTTATATTTCCCCATATTTTTTTATTTAATTATGCTGTTCACAATGCATCATGGGATTGTAGTTCTTTCCATCACTAAAGCCAAAAATTTAAATTAGCCCATGATTTACTCTCCCTCAAGCCATCCTAGGTGTATATGACATTCTTCTTTCAGACAAATACAATCAGAGTTATAATCCACACGGCTCTAGGGGGTTAATAAAGGCCTCTGAAGCGAATCGTTGGGTTTTTGTAAGAAAAATATCCATATTTAACACGTTATAGAGTAAAATATCTAGCTTCTGTATTCAACTTACGGAAAAAGCCTAACTGGCGAGACGATGGCGTCGGTTTCTTCGTAAATTGAATACGGAAGGCAGTCTGGCGGAAGCTAGATATTAGCCAGGACATTTTTTAATATAATTCAGATTGTATTTGTCTGAAATAAGAATGTCATATACACCTAGGATGGCTTAAGGGTGAGTAAATCATGGGGTCATTTTCATTTTTGGGTGAACTATTCCTTTAAGTACACAGTCTTGAACCTTTGTATTTTTGTCTGATTTATCAAATATGTTTTTGCTTCAAATCAAAGTTTGTAATGTTATGATTTACTTTGTAGCTGGTTGGCTTGGTGCATGGCTTATAACACTTTAAAAAAGACTTTTTGGAAATCCCTATGGGAGAAATTAATGTAAAAAATACTTAAGGGGACCAACACAGCAGAAAAAGTGGGCAGCACTGTTGCACTATATACTTTCTCATACATTTACTATCAACATTTTTAAGTGCAGATATTTTGCATTTGCCTGTTTCAAAACCACAGATGATTTATTTGTGTCTGGTATCTTATGACAGTATATACCATATAATAAATCAGAAGTCTAGATATTATTTGAACAGATAATGCCTAAAGAAATGAATTAATCTTCTCAAGACTCCTAATCTCCACCATTCCCAATTTACCTGTGTCTCTTTTCACCTTCTCATAAAAGAATATAAAGCAGTTCACCCTGGGGACAAAGGGCTACACTCGCAACCAAACAAAATGAAGAGTGCAGAGTAATAATCATTTGCATTTCCAACATCTGTTTTCTTGACGGAGACCAATAATTTGTTATTTTGCCGCCTGGAGCCCTGTCTTCATATTCAGGTCCCCTATCGAGGTGTTTTGTCACAAGAGTGCATTTTTATGACACCGGAAAAACTCCTGTTGGGTGATTTATTTAATCTACTTCCTTTCTTTGTACATTTATTTATTTATTTTATTAGTGGTTAGGGGCTGGCTGGGTAATTTACCCTACACATTTCAGATTACATTAGACACTGCTCTAGTTGGCCGGTCAAACTGAAAGCTATGTCAAATTCAATGTGCATGATACATGGGGCGATTTTTTAGCCTCAGGATTTGTAAGGTACAACAAAAAAAAAAAACAGCTCTAGCTACAGCAACAACAACAACAGATCCTTCCTAGTTGTAAAGAGCCATCAGGACTAAGTCCCTGGGGCGGATTTGTGACAGGTTTTTTTTCCAGGAAGGTCAAACGCCCCGAGAGCTCTAATAGTAATGCCACTTTGAGCAGGTCGCAGGGGCAGAAGTCTACTGCAGGTTGGAGGAGGGAAGAGTGAGCAAGTTCTCACTTTCATGCTCCTTCACTTCATTTTCCATTTTACTAATGCTGCCATATATCTCCCCGTAGGGAGGGAGGTGGTTTAAACCCCTGGGAAGAAAGCAATGATCTAATATACTGCACCGTTTTTTTTAGAAAGACAAGATGTTATGTTAGAGAAGTATTTCTCAACTGTTGGGTTGCGGATCTCAGGTCTGATCTGACTGCAGCAGCCAAAAAAAAAAAAAAACTAATTACAAATTAAAAATATCTATATAATAAATATAATAAGCAAAAATAAGCAAAATAAAGTGGGCTTTTTTAAAGAGAGGAGAAAACTATTTTGTTTGTTCAGTATCAAAGGCAGAATATTAAAGCAAACCTCTAGCATATTTTGCCACAAATTTGGTGCAAAAAATATATGAACCAGACTACAAGAAATACAGGCACAGCAATTGTTGTTAAATTTTCTTATTCAGTCTATGCCATGTTAATATTTTTATATTAAACTTAATATTGAACTTATGCAGTTCATAGTAATATTGATACATATTCATTCATATATATATATATATATATATTAATAATATATTAGATTGTTTATTTTTGTACAATAAACAATTCGAGTACTGTGTTTGGTCACCTCTTGATGTCCAATGTAAAATCTGGATCCTGAAGCAAAACAATCTGACCAACAGTCTTTGTTAAGGCCAATTCACACTGCACAGACAAACAAGTTGGCCATTGGATTTTGAATTTTATGAAAAATAACTCATGTTCACACTGCCCCAACAGACACAGACAAACTCGAGATATTCTCCATACATTTTAACCAATAAAAATAAAAGATTGTAGCTTTCAGACATAACTTTCTTCTCGTTTTATACAGGGTTCCAACTCTTTCTCAGCAATCATTTTCCAGGACATTTTTTATTTTACTACAGCTAGGATCACGGCCTAAAGTAATATATTGCTCTCTAAGTCTTTAAAAGTCATAGTTTATTGCCATGACTTAACTATAAAATCAGTTTTTAATATGAGCTCTTAATAATATATTATGACTAAGGAAGCTTGTTTACGCCACAGAATAAAAAATAAAAAAGGTAACTGCGACTTTTTATCTCGCTATTCTGAATTTTTTTTCTTGCAATTGCGATTTTCTCGCAAAAAGTCTTTTTCGCAATTGTCAGTCACTTCAGCGCAAGCTCACGGAGTTCTGCACTGTTGTGAAAACTCCTAGCCTAGAAATCTAGATGCACCCTAGTGGCAGCAAATGTAATTTGCAGCCAGGGTCATTTAGCAACTCTCCGCTGGCTTGCGAGCTTGAAACACCAAATGCTAGTCAGGCCAATCACATTGTGTATGGAGTTGGTGAGTGGGCTTAACATAATGACGGCAGAGTTGTGACGGTTGTGAAAACAAAGAAGCTAGCGAACAGCGGTCTTTCGAATCGGCTTTGGCTGCGACTCTGGAAGACTTGGAGTTAAGCTTTTCTTTGAGAAAAGAACAAAGAACGGCACTGAAGATGTGTTCGGAGTTTTGCCGACTGGATACAGCAAAAGTTTAATCTATCAACTAGCTCCGCTTCACCTTCTTTGTTGCTCCTATTGCGTGCAGAGGGAATTTGAAAGACAACTGTTTATCCCGCCCCTCGGATTGAGCCCTGCCAATGGTGTGTTCCCAGACCCAACATCTTGATGTGGGTCTGGCTTCTCAGGCTAGAAAACTCCTGTTATAATCAATGAAGCAGGCTACACTGCACAATGAATCTCTTATTGACCTTATAATCGCATCAAAATGACTAGTTAGCAAGTTACTGAATTAGGTACTTACCAGTTAACATTCGTTGCATACATTTAAGCAGTTAATAGCATTAGCTAACTGCTGCAAGTTAATAGCATTAGCTAACTGCTCTCACGTGTGAAAACTCAGCATTCCTGAACATCGCACTTTCTGCAACCAAGGGTAGGCCTAATTGTTTTGGGCCAGTGATAAACTCTTTGTTTTTAATTAAAAAAAAAAAAATTCCAGGACAACAATTAGTTTTTCCAGGACATTTGACATTTTCTCTGATTTTCCATGTGTTTTCCAGGACTGGAAAATTTGTCATACATTTTCCAGGTTTTAAAGGTTTTCCGGGACGAGTGGGAACCCTGTTTATAGTTCATTTGAGGCCGTTTCTATGGCGTTAAATGCCGAGAGCGCATTACTGTAACACGAGAGTGCATCCATGTAATGAATAACTCTAACACAAAACTTACCTGGACGCACGCTTTCAAATGGCTCTGCTCTCGCTCAGATTTTACGTGTGCACGCTCAAACTTTGTACAGTGTGCTCTCGCGAATATCTCCTTGCTTTTTCTCTAGAATTATCTTCTGATTTGTCCAGAAACCTGCCATTTTCACTACAAGGTTAATTAACTAAGCACGCCCAGCACCATCTTTGCAAGGGCCTTGCCTCATCGTCATGGCAACGTTTCCTGTCCAGGTCAGATTACGTCAGTGTTTGTTGTCGTTTGTTGGAAAATCATACCGCACTGCTCAGACATTCCACGACCCAACAAATGTACATATTTGAGCTGTACATTGCAACTGTCTTCCATATAATCTCTTCTCCCATTCTTCCAGGACTGCATAACCAGTCACTTCATAATGCAGACACATGGTATATAATGACATTTAAATAGAATGAATAATGGACATAAGATGGGGGCTGTGAAATAATGTAAGTGTGCATCATTCATTAAAGGCAAATGGTTGTCCTAGAGTCTTTACTTTGATTATTTATTGACTTGGCCTGTATCATAAGGAGGCAGGTGTTGAAAGGTAAGCAGAGGCTTTACTTACACTAGGGCATGTTGATCGTAAAGCTCTGTGGGGTGAACAGTCCGATCCATGACCAAGGTTTTGTATGCATCAACAGCAGATCATTGTTCTTTTTCGTCAGTGTCATCTGCACTGCAAACAAATCATATTTTGGATGAATATTTTGCCTTGTTTTTTAGTAAAAATAACAAACATTCTTAAAACACCTACATTTACCTGAGAAGCAAAAATGCATTAAGTCTTACTTTCACTGAATATTTCAAATTCAGTCATTCGGCCAGTATCATTACTCACCCTCATGTCGTTCCAAACTTGTATGATTTTATTTCTTCTGTATTACACAAAAGGAGATGTTAGCAATATGTTAATAATAATTTGTTACATTTATATGTTGATGCTGTCAAGCTAAAAAAAAAAAAACGACAAAAAGGCACCATAAAAGTCCATTCTATATTCAAAGTCGACTGAATATATTGTATTTGTATTTCAATATATTAAATTTGGAGTCTAACAACCAGTTTTGAGACACAAAACCAATGACATTTTGCATTATTGATATCAAACCTAGCATGGCATATCTTGATGTGCCACGTTTGAATAAAAGCGAAGGAGATTTTTAGACTTCTAGCAGAGACGATTTGCTTTAAATAATGAGAAAGTATTTTCCTCACACAAAGTTACTGTGTGACTTCAAAAGACCTGGAATATAACACACAATAGCTCCAAATGGTGCTTTTTATTATTTTTTGGAGCTATTGTTAGATTATTTCTCTTCTTGTGAGCATATTCCTCATTAAATGTTCTCATTAAGTTTCTAACAGCTGTTTTTTGCAGTGAAGTTGATGTGGCAAAACTCTCCCGTTTAGAAAAATATATATATAGTGCAACATTGGTAGATTTTGCACATTTCCATGTTTTTCTTCACTGTCACTATAATAAAAATACAAAAATAAACATTTTGCAGATCTTCGAGTTCCCTTACAAAAATTTTTTCTTCTTTTAAACTAAAAATAAGAAAGTATACTTTGTCTACTTTTTATGTACTTATCATAAATATACTTTATGTACTTAATATAAAGAAATATACTTGATTACACATAAAAAAATGTGCTACAAGTATTTAACTAGAAAACATACATATCAGTAGTTCACTTGTAGTATAGTTGCAGTACAAACTAAAAACGTAGTTGTAAACTGTGAACTAGTTGTGTACTTAAAGTTTACTACTGTTACATTTATACTTAAAAGTATACTTTTATACATTAAAAAGTGGGCCAATTTAGTCCCAAGTAGTATTGAAATAGTGCACTTTTACAACTATACTACTAGTACATTGATATTAGTATACTTACTACTTAAAGTATATTTAAAATATATACTTGTCTTAAGTATACTTAATAAAATGAACTATAGTATAGTTGAACTGAAGTATACTTATTTTTTCTAAGGGTTGGCAAAGCACATGGATGGCAATACCAGTACCACTACAGAAATGTATCCCAGTAGCTCTACTTAAACAACCAATCTATTCACTTACAAAAAAATCAGTATGCAGGCAGAATACTGGTGATATTGGCAATGAAGCAAAAGATATAAAATATTTATAAAATACTCAATTCTAACAATGATCCGACATGCTCCGAGCCAAGAGAGAGCTTTACCTGACATAATTTCTGCTTGTTCTATTCAACACATCTATGCCATGGCAACATAATCTTTCATAACAGGGCTTAACAATTAAAAACAGCGCTGATGGGCCCGATGTGAACGAATGCATTCAGAGGACTGGGAAGGAACGCAAACAACATGTAAATTGCAGGGTACGGCAATGCATCCATCTTTGATTAGTGTAGTGCATACTTGAAGCCTGAACAGAAAGAGAGAGGTTAGTCTTTAAGTAAAGCCACCTTTTCTTCATTCTGCTTTAAAAGCTATTCCATGTTATCAGATTTTGGCCACCCATGTAAGGCACGACATTTCTCCCAGATTACAGCATCTTTTATTTAAATGTCAGGGTCCTCCGAGGCTCTCCGGTGGTGTATGGTCTACCACAGATGTTCAAAGCTGTTCTGAGGTCAGTAGTGGATGTGTGGGGAGACAAGGGACTGAGACTCAATCTGTACCTGCAGCTAGAAAGGTCACGGGGGGAAACTCATTCGAAAACCACAGTCTTTAATATATCCACTTACAACTCAAACAAGACTAACCAAAACAATTGTGCAGTGCAGGTACAATGTACTTTGATTTAAACCATGGTACTGAATTATTTCTGGATTTGACAAAGTTTACCAGGTTGACCAGGAATTGAAAATTATATATATACACAACTGTTCAAAAGTTTGTCAGTACGATTTTTTTTTACAAGGAATTATTTAAGTGCCCCATTATGGTTTTTCGAATATTCCCTTTCATGCAGTGTGTAATATAGCGGTTTGTGAATGTAAACGTTCTGCAAAGTTGTAAAGTCGAAAATGCACAATAAATAGTTAAAGAAAGAATTGAACCGCCTTAACGAGTCGTTTGTAATTCGAATCCCACTGTGTGCCGGTTCTACATCACTAGAAAAGACATTTGCATAATGTTGTAAATTGTACAACTTGACCAGCCCTCAAACGTCATTTTACTGATGACTGCTTCTCAGATCTCGGAGTTTAACGCAGGATTCGCAAAACGCTTGCTCTTGAAAGATGGGTCAGTACTTTAGTACTTTGTAGTTTATTTGGACCAGCTCCTCAGAATCACAACCTGTAAGTATGAATAATTATTAATGTATATATTTTCTACCGGGTGTTCAAAATACGTAGATTTACATTTTATATTGTGTTTCCGAAATACTGAAATACTTGTGCTCATCAGCTGTGGGCCACTATTACCTAAAACTGTGTCTATTAATGCAGATTGTCTTTCGTTCTTACTACTTTGGGTAAAGATAAAGGATGGAGCAAGATTTTTTTACAAACATTTGTTACATCAGCTATTCACGTTAGTGCTGGGCTAATGTATGTGCTGTTATTGATACAGTTCCCGCATATGCACCGCAATAAAGTATATACATGGGTTTGTTGATGGACGTACACTTGTTAATGCTGATGGTGAGGAATTACAGATGCAACATAACTAGTTCTTCCAATGTTTCATCTTCAGACTCGCGCTCGGATTGATATGGTAAAATCAACGTCAACGTTACTGTCTTTACAGTGTGTACAATCACTGAGCTTTAGGAAGCCTCCAGAGCTGAAGTTCAGTTATGGTAATGGACATTTAGCTTTTGACAAGCACTGTACGTGGTAGACCGATCACAACAGACTGGGCCATCTGGCCAATCAGAGCGGAGTAGCTTTCAGAAAGTAGGGATTTAGAGAGACTGATTCATCTGATGAGTTGTTTGAGAATCATTGAAAAATGTGGTGATGTGCAATGTATACAGTATTATGAGAAAATGTAAGTGTTTTTTGACCTTTGAAGCATAAACCTGTTGTAGGAGACCTCCAATAATAATAGCATAATAGGTGCACTTTAATATTTTTATTCAGCAAGTATAGTGAAGGCATTAATAATGTTAAAAAAAGATTTCTATTTCAAACAAGTGATGTTCATTTGAACTTTCCATTCATTAAAGAATCCTGAAAAAAAAAATCACAGTTTCCTCAAAAGTTAAGCAGTACTGTTCAACTGTTCAACATTGATAATAAGAAATGTTTCTTGAGCAGCAAATCAGCATATTAGAATGATTTCTGAAGGATCATGTGACACTGAAGACCTGAGTAATGTTTGTGAGAGATAGTTGCAAGTAAACAAGATGTTTACCAAACATTTTATGCACAATCTATTGCCTGCCTCTTAAAGTCACTTAATTCAAATGAAACCGTTCTGTCCCATTTCAAACACTTTCTAAGCTCCAGTAAGATTTGTCAATTAATGATATACATTTAGCATTGGATTCATCCACCAAGAACACTGATTTACTCCTTGGAGTCAACAATAAGCCACAAGACACCTGAGTCACTATGCTTATCACCATCATTGCTGTAATTCCTTCCTGTGATTTAAGCGTAACTCAAATAAAGGTGGAATAAAGGCTTGCTCTTGCCTTTGGGTGAAGGGTGTCCAGAAACTTTGTCACATTAATTGATGGCTTCATTAGATCGCAATCAGAGCACTTCAGTTTGCCTCCAGGGCCTGGCTAACCCATTCCTATGCATTTGAGAATAAAGCTGGGAAAATAGGGTTTTACTGCAGTGGATATTGCGCCTGTCACACCGGGAGAACCAAGAGAAAGCCTCTGTCTGCTGCGAGCATAATGTAGATAAAGTAGAAGCAAGGTCGAGTTACATGGAGACTGATTGTGGTGCGATAGGATTGCGGCGAAAAAATTCAATGACAAAGTAGTTTAGTCAGATATGGACTTTTTAGACATGGCAAGACAATTTGGGAGGAATGCATTCATATCTGGAGACCATATTGTTTTGTGACTATAAGGTCATTTTATTTTAGGTTAATCAAAGTACTTGCAGAAGGAAAAAAAATCTGGTAAGGCATCATCTGCACAGTTTTATGGACAGCGTGTCTTTTGATTCAAGAATTACAGACAATAGCAGAGTTATTGTGTGTGTGAGAGCAACAAGAGAAAACAGTCCAACTGCAGCAAAGTAACTACAATAACTGCAGACCTATTACTGAATTACAGACACAGTGAGTGGTTTTGAAAGAGGACTATTTCATCCAATGTAGGAGAGCCGAAAACATTTTTCGAAAACAATTGATCGCCTCAACTGTAAGCCTTGCTGCAATTATGTAATCTTTTCAATAATAGGGTGCAGTTAAAGCAAAGCATGGACATCTGTTTTGGTGGTGGTAACTTTGTGGTTATGTTGGTTGTCTAGAAATTCCTGGTCAACAGTATATGTCAAAACATAACAGGCAAGTGCTCGGTATAAGATTCTGATGAACTAAATGCTTAACTAGCTAAAGCAACAAGATCTTAAGATCTTAAGCCAGCTCCATTGTGAAGAACTAATCTGGCCAACTCACTTATTAACTTGTAATACTAGTCTACGCAGTTTATACAACAAAGGCCAAAAATACCTCATCTAAGAATTACTAACAATTAAAGGGATAGTTCACCCAAAAATGAAAATTACCCCATGATTTACTAGTACTGTCATAATGATGACAGTAACTCTCCCAAGCAGGCCAGGGCCGTAATATTCAGTTTCTGTGAAAAACTGTTCCAGTGGGTGGAGTATACATGAATATTCATGATATTTCCCTTGTTGTGGGCGTGGTCTTGAGACAACATGCAAACGAATGGAACTGAAAATATTAGTGCACGCTCTCAAATCGCAACTTGTTTCATGGATTATTTCGAAAAGACAATGAAGTTTCAATGTTAAGCATTAACTGCAACAGTTCACATTTTCAAAACAATAAATAGTTTGTGTAATAGCCTATGATAAATCGTTAGAGTTGTTTTGCCTGATTGATTACAGGCATTCAGATAAATAGGTAAGGACACAGAGCAAACAATGAGCGAATAACCTACGCTTGTCTAGAATAATAGCCTACAGTATTTTATTCTTTGATGTCTTTAGCTTTTTTTTATTTCATTTGTGAGGCTTTAAAATTAATTTGAATAGTAAATGCACATTTACTTGTCACATATTTTTAAGGCTTTAACAAAGCAACATCAAAATCTTTCCACATACACCTATTTGGGAATCACTAGTCTCCAAGTACTAATCGATTAAAGGTCCATCCAAAAAAGAAATTTCTGTCATAATTTCCTCACTGTGTGAAGATATTCTGAAGACCACTGGGAACCAGAAGAACCAATATTGTTGTCCATTGACTTCTATTGTATGTACAAAAATACACTGACATTTTTGATGTACAAAGAGTACATCATGTTTTTCTCTATTGTATTTAGTTAACAGTCAAATACAGTTTAGAGAATCTAAGATAAAGAACTAATAATAATAATAAATATTATATTAATAAATAGCTCTCTCTCAATGCTCAGGTAGGCCGTGGCATTTAAACGATGCCCAATTGGCACTAAGGGGCCTAAAGTGTGCCAAGAAAACATCCCCCACACCATTACACCACCACCACCAGCCTGCACAGTGGTAACAAGGCATGATGGATCCATGTTCTCATTCTGTTTACGCCAAATTCTGACTCTACCATCTGAATGTCTCAATAGAAATCGAGACTCATCAGACCAGGCAACATTTTTCCAGTCTTCAACTGTCCAATTTTGTTGAGCTCGTGCAAATTGTAGCCTCTTTTTCCTATTTGTAGTGGAGATGAGTGGTACCCGGTGGGGTCTTCTGCTGTTGTAGCCCATCCGCCTCAAGGTTGTGCGTGTTGTGGCTTCACAAATGCTTTGCTGCATACCTCGGTTGTAACGAGTGGTTATTTCAGTCAAAGTTGCTCTTCTATCAGCTTGAATCAGTCGGCCCATTCTCCTCTGACCTCTAGCATCAACAAGGCATTTTCGCCCACAGGACTGCCGCATACTGGATGTTTTTCCCTTTTCACACCATTCTTTGTAAACTCTAGAAATGGTTGTGCGTGAAAATCCCAGAAAACTGAGCAGATTGTGAAATATTCAGACCGGGCCGTCTGGCACCAACAACCATGCCACGCTCAAAATTGCTTAAATCACCTTTCTTTCCCATTCTGACATTCAGTTTGGAGTTCAGGAGATTGTCTTGACCAGGACCACACCCCTAAATGCATTGAAGCAACTGCCATATGATTGGTTGATTAGATAATTGCATTAATGAGAAATTGAACAGGTGTTCCTAATAATCCTTTAGGTGAGTGTATATATATATATAATAAAACATACCTCATGTTTGTTCTTTGACCATATGTTGCACTGAAAAACACCTTCCTTTCATGTCAGGTGTTTTATGTGTGAAATCATCTAAAATGTAACAATCCATAACGTTGTGTTAATCGTGTTTAACATTATTTAAAAGTCTTTTTTCTCATTTTACAAGTATACATACAATGATACCATTTCTGATCATTTCTGAGCATTGTAGGGCAGGGATTACCAAACGTTTTGTCAGCCAAACTCTGTTGACCTAATATATTTACTTGAAGTCCTCTTGAGATTAATAAAGTTAATATTTCAATAATTTAACAACACACTTTCATGTTCACAGTTCTCTGATGTTGGTTAATGGTGACATGATGTAGGTTACATGTAAACAAATAAAATGCGTCATCTTTTTTTTTTGTTTTATTTGGATTGTTTTTATTTTTACAGTTTTATAATAATTGCAGTTTTGTAATAAATAATTATTAAAACAGGGCCTTGGCACTCAATGAGAGAAAACAGCCCCCGTGCATGTCCAGATTACACACTGCCAGAGCTACTAGTGACTTCAGCTCTTACATCCAGTCTGAAACAGACTGAATGTGAAGTGAATTTGTGGTCTCGTTTCAAATGCATTGATCAATATGCTTGTGTCGACTTCACTGTAGCCTATGTGTGCTGCTTCTTTTCTGTGTGTTCTGACCGTTAATGGAAAATATCAAACGCTTCCATTTCAGAGTCCCTGTTATCAGATCTGTTGAAGTTGTTGGTGTTCATGTTTGTTAGCCCTGGTCATTTTACAAATCCAGACCAGGCGATGTTATTCTACAGCCATGTCCGGAATAAAGAGAAGCCTAGCCTATCCGTGTCACACAGTAGCGTTAGGGTGATATGATTTAACCCGTGATATAAGATTTTGGCCATATACCTATCCAAGTCATTCATCACAGACAGTATCAACGTCAGTAGGCTATAACTTATTGTATTTCGGCCACACCACAAGGTGTCACTGTGGCCTCAACGCTTTGCCCTCGCTTACTCTGAGCTCGATTGCTATGTCTGAGGTAAACCACGCCCTCCTCATTACCCTACCGACAAAGAAATGTAAAAAAATAAATAAATAAATAAATGTAGAAATACATAAATGTAAAAATAAATGAATGTAGAAATGAATACATGTGGAAATGAATAAAAATAGAAATGAATAAATGTATAAATAATTAAAAGAATAAATGTGGAAAAAAATAAATATATACATAAATAAGGAAATAAATGTATAAATAATTATTTATTTTAGTTTTTTTGCTTTCTATGTATATTTATTTATTTATATATATATTTATTTATTTTTGCTTTTTTACATTTATTTTGTATATTTATTTATGTATTTATTTATTTTTAATTTTGGCAGCTTTGGAATTCCATACACACCAGGCTATAGCTTTTAAACATTTTATTAGGGCACAAATAATGAATAATAAACTGTATTATTCTAGACGAGCGTAGGTTATTCGCTCATTGTTTGCTCTGTGTCCTTACCTATTTATCTGAATGCCTGTAATCAATCAGGCAAAACAACTCTAACGATTTATCATAGGCTATTACACAAACTATTTATTGTTTTGAACTGTTGCAGTTAATGCTTAACATTGAAACTTTATTGTCTTTTGGAAATAATCCATGAAACGAGTTGAGATTTGAGAGCGTGCACTAATATTTTCAGATCCATTCGTTTGAGTGTTGTCTCAAGACCACGCCCACAATAAGGGAATATCATGAATATTCATGTAACTCCACCCACTGGAACAGTTTTTCACAGGAACTGAATATTACACAACACCGGCCAAACGAAACGCGCCAGGGCACGGAACGGAGCGCACGCACTTGTCAAACGAACCGGGCTTTGGGGGTCAAACGCGCTCGGGCACGGTTCAGAGCGCCTAGTGTGAGTACACCCTATCTCTTTAATGCCCAGATTCATTCAAAATATTAAATAATAAATTTGACTTTAACAACACCAATTTAGATATAAAGCACAGTTTTATATTAGGCCTATATAACATTTTTACAGCGTACATATTTATATATTTACAACAAAAAGATTCACGAATATCTGATCTGAGTAACAGTAACAGCGGCTGAGAGCAGCATGTGATCACAGCCTTGTTGACATCTGCAGCATATTGCTTTTTATAAAGCCTAATAGTTCAACAAACAAATTAATATCGATAAACGTACATTTTAGACACAATTGGCCAGGTGCTATTTTTGCACCTCCAACGAAAAGCGCCCCAGACGAAGTCAAAGAAGGAACAAATGTTGACTAACTCCCATCAAAACTCATTAGTGGTTCTTGGTT
Organism: Rhinogobio ventralis; assembly: GCA_039654625.1. Classification (NCBI taxonomy): domain Eukaryota; kingdom Metazoa; phylum Chordata; class Actinopteri; order Cypriniformes; family Gobionidae; genus Rhinogobio; species Rhinogobio ventralis. The sequence goes on along the minus strand of CM077205.1, from coordinate 35,768,081 downwards.
CCTGGATGAATGTGTGTTTGATCGAATCTTCAGTGAATCAATCTTTTTTTCTGTGCTGGATTTAAAAAAATATTTTTTATACATTACAAAAACGGTACACAGACGTAAGTTTACAGGGTAACATGAAAAACAACAATTGTAATAAATGTACACGTTAAGAGGACAAAAAGGATGAATATAGAGATACAGTTTTCACTGCTTTGGGAATAACAGAGTTTTGGATAGTTTCCATGTTGTCTAGGTCATCTATGAATAGAGAAGAGAGAGGTTTAGAGCCAGCCATTTTTTGTTTATGGATGTGAAATTTAGCTAGTAGGAAACACAAATTAATTATGTAACATTTCCCTATGTTCTCATTTGAGTAGTCAAACAATCCAAAAACATCTTTAAAACAGAAAGTAAAGTCACTTACAAAACAAGATTTCATTGACTCGCTCGTATCGTTCCTGAGTTTCGAATGAATCAGTGATTTTTACTCACACATACATGATTCAATACCTGGCTAGCATGTTTTGTTCCTGAATGAATCATCAACATCGGCTCACTCATATCACAGTCTCTTGTCGCCATCTACTGGTGTCAGTAAAAGAGAGTTGACTAAACTAAACTAAACTATAAACTAAAATAAAATAAAATAAAATAAACATTGTAGTAAAATTCTTCGTCAGCAAGTAGTCAAATTAGGTGATTTTTCAATTTCTGTAAATTTAATTTACATGGGTATGTACAATAAATGCACTATATCTATCTGATGACTCAAGAATGAAAAGTATAGTATTACATTGGTAGATTTAGCTAGTTCCATTGGGCTATGAATTACTATTTGACAGATATTGAAGTAATCAGTTATTCTCTATCCAGTGTCTATGAACAGGGAAATATTTAATCCTGTGCGATCTTTGACAATAATTGTCTCCAATGGCATCTTAAAAGTCAAGGATTTGTAGTAAGTTTGATCCTTATCACTGAGATCTGTGACAGATCTTCAATCCTTGTATGAGAGGTCAGTAACACCTGGATGTGTTGCTATTTTTATTTTTTTTTATTTTTTGGTAATAACAACCTTTGAGCTTCTCTGATCGAGTGTCTGCACAGAACTGTGGGTAAACACAGCATGCGGCTGATTGCTGAGTGTGTGGTTACTAATCTGCAGATGTGATGTGCTACGAGGGATAATTTGGGGTTGGCCGTTACTTTGTTGAGGCTTTAAGAAGGAAAGGAAAAACTCAAGCTGAGATGATCGCACGGGGAGCCAGGGAGAGGACAACAACAGATGGATTATACCTTGTGATTGTTATAGAAACAGCCCAAGTCTTTTTGCATATATGAGATAGAAAGGTTGCAAGGGTTGTTTGAGAGAGTTTTATCTTCTCTCTAAATCCGTTTTTAAAACTTCCAAGAATATTAACAATCTTTTTCAAAGTTATTATTTGACTTCTGTGCAAAAGCTGTGTGCTTTGGTTTAGCAATATACAAAAAGGCTTTAAAAAAAGAAAAAGAAAGAAAGGGATAGGGGAGGGGTTTAAGATTTCTGCAAGCAAAAGGGGATTAAGGCTGATTCAATGCCAAACAGTTCTTGGCAGATGGGTTCTGGTGCTTTTAGGATGCCAAAAAGAGTCAATAAGTCATCAGTGCATTCAATCCTGGAGATAATACATTTAGGAGAGGGGATTAACGGACACAATAAAAAACAGGCCTTTTCATCCTCTTTGCACAAAGAGGACATATTCAAGGAGATATTTGTTCCTCGTCACTCTGACGTAATTCCCTACTGTCTTTCAGTGCAATTTGACTGTTCCAGCTCCAGTCCTTTTACACTGAACAGGTTCCAGTCATACAGTGTGCCAAGGGCAAATGAGCAATGGACTGAGAAGCATGCTGGAGAGAGGTGTGCATAATGCTGAGAGGTGCACAGTCTCATTTATAATCGCCTTCATTCAAGGCTTTGACAGTCAGAGTGTATGTGAAAGCATCCCTTGAGTATTTTTGCTTTTGTATCCAGTGACATTGCATTTTATTTTTCACAATCAGATTTTACAGCCTTGTTTCGACCGAATGCTGCAAAGCCATTGATCAATATACCACTGTTATCCTGTTATTAGGTCAGGAGCATGTCTGGGTCATATTTCATTCCAAAATCAAATGAAAGAAAAATAATATTTTATATATAGCCTACCAGTATCAGTTCAGTTATTTAGATTTACATATAAACTCACAGGTGACTTTATTAGGTACACCTGTTCGACTGCTTGTTAATGCAAATATCAACTCAAAAAGATCAATGCATTTAGGCATGTAGACATGATCAAGATGATCTGCTGAAGTTCAAACTGAGCATCAGAATGGGGAAGAAAGGTGATTTAAGAAGTTACTTTGAATGTGGCATGGTTTTTGGTGCCAGACGGGCTGGTCTGAGTATTTCACAAACTGCTGATCTACTTGGACAGCAGTTTCTGCGTAACCATCACACACAACCATAGCGTTCAAAGAGAATGGTCCGAAAAAGAGAAAATATCCAGTGAGTGGCAGCTCTGTGGGTGAAAATGCCTTGTTGATGCCAGAGGTCAGAATGGCCAGGCTGGTTCGAGCTGATAGAAAGGCAACAATAACTCAAATGATCACTCGTTACAACCAAGGTCTACTTGAAGGTCAAACCTTGAAGCAGATGGGCTACAGCAGCAGGAGACCACACCGGTGTAATACCGTCAGCTGAGAACAGGAACATCCTGGTTCAGGCTGCTGGTGGAGTAATGGTGTGGGGAATATTTTCTTGGCACACTTTGGGCCGCTTAGTACCAACTGAGCATTGTTTAAACGCCACAGCCAACCTGAGTATTGTTGCTGACCATGTCCATCCCTTTATGACAACAGTGTACCCATCTTCTGATGGCTACTTCCATCTCAAACAGGTTTCACTAGTTCAATATACTCAAATGGCCTCCACAATCAACAGATCTCAATCCAATAGAGCTCCTTTGGGATGTGGTGGAACGGGAGATTTGCATCACTGTTGTACAGCCGACAAATCTGCAGCAACTGCGAGAGGCTATCATGTCAATATGGACCAAAATCTCAGAGAAATGTTTCCAGCACCTTGTTGAATCTAGAATTAAGTTCTGAAGGCACTAGCAAGGTGTACTTAATAAAGTGGCAAGTGTGTGTATTAATTAAAATATATATATTAATTAAAGTGTGTGTATACATATATATGTATATTTTATAATGATATATATAATTTTTACACAATTATTCATGTATATATATAATATATTTTAACTAATATATATATATATATATATATATCCTATGTAATTGTGTAAATATATATTTATCTAATTGTGTAATATTTTTTATTTTAAAAATGATTGTATAACAGAATCTAATGAGCATCACTATTAAGAATAATTAGAAAAAACTAAAAAAGTGGAAGCATTGCGACAATGAGGAAGAGTTTGTGGTGGAATGTGCTTGATTATTATGAAAATGATAATGCAAAAAATCGTAATCATGACATGTTTTCCTGATATTTTCCACCATAGATCCTTAAAACATACATCTGCCTTTCACGCTATAATCATCACAGGTCTAAATGGCATGTGAAATTGCCTCTTACCTTCTCCTTTACTAATGGCCAGGGTGTTAGAGCTCAAACCTAAGAAGCCATGTGAGTGTTAGGCGATCTACATCTTCTCTAAAGGGCAATTTGTCTGAGTAATTGCACTAGCAAAAATCTATCACTGTCACACTTCCTTTGCCAATTAACACTTAGGGAAGCAAGGAGAACGAGAAGGAAGTGGCTGAGGAAGTAGAAGTGCAAAACAACTTAGATACAGTGGTCAAAAGAATTTAAAAAGCCGTATGGGAATTGTCATAAGTTTGAAACGCGTACATCTTTGACAGGCAGGCAATTTGGCAGACGGTGGTTTAGCAATTATACTGATCTTTAAATGGCATTAACAGCTCATAGCCTATAATGAGTGTAACAATATGAATAAGGGTTCTATTTTACATATTTAGTAATATTATCTTGCTGTGTTTGGATGTAAATAGTAATGTAATATGTAGTGTGTCTAATAATCCAGTGAGCATGTCTTAATAGCACTGCCTTTAATGATTTAAAAATGTATATTTATAAATACAACAAACACTTTTTTACTGAAATTGAAGGTGCTGTATAACATTAATGAGAATTTAATGAGAATCACAACTGAGAAAAATGAATATGAAACTAAAAACAATCAAAAGTAAAATGTCCAGATGTATTATAGTAATGGGAATATTGGAGGGAAATGTACTTAATCATCTTAAAAATAAATGCAAACAATCTTAATGGTAAAAAAATTAGCCTATTTTCCTAATGTATATTATATTCTTTCTTGACTGGGAAATATTTTTAAGCGATTCACCAAACAACCATGCATCAGACACTTTATTCAAGCAATGAGATTTTGTCTTTAATGCCTCAGTGACATTATAATGCTTTAAATGATTCATGTTTACTTATTAAAACTCTACCCTGTAATTATTTAGAGATAGAGAACATGTTTTTCCAACTTATTAACAGAGCTTGTGATTTGCCACACTGGAAGGGGTTTATAATTCTTTGCCTCCTCTTAAAAAGTTGACAAGACAAACACCGTCCTCAGACATAATATCATGCCTTGCTTTTCTTCAATGAATTACAATGCGACCCATCACTTTACAGGAGTTTCATTAACTATCAATTAGTAGGTGTCTGCCAAGCGCCGGGTTTTAACCACAGTGGAGAGCATCACGGGAGTGGACTTCAGAATGAGAAGAGGCGAAGCATGACGGAATTTTCCTACAAGACGATCGAGCTGCACCAACATTTCCTCCCTGTACTAATGAAAAGAGCTGACCTCTCACCCTCAATGGTTTTACATTACCAGAGAGGGAGAGAGAGGTAGCATTACTTGCACCAGTGCCCCTGAGAGATGGACTGTGAGACCAAAAGATAAACTGAGAGAGAAATGTAGAAAGGCTATCTCTCTCCAGACAGTTCTACCGCTGCCAGCATGATCCTTAATTATACCACAGGTACAAAGCAGTAGATATCTGATTTCCCCTCCTCTCTCCCACAGACTTTCCTAATTAGATAGTAACATACAGAAGGAGGGTTGACCAGAGCCCCTTTCATATTTAAATCAGAACATGAGCAGTGGATTCTGAAACCAGTCAATCAGAACCAGAGGCCCGTCATTCAAATCACTTTATTAACTCGTTCTAAATCCTGTCAATCAAAAACCTGTCAAAAAATCCAACATTTCACCTCTTCTATCAGAGCTATATTATATCTGTCAGCTTATATTATATTATATTATATTATATTACAATGTGATAATCAGTGCTCGAAGTAGGAAGGCACTTGATGTGTAAGTGAAACGGCTTCTTGAAAAAGAAAAAAATGTAGGACGGAACTTAATTTTGTCCATTGTGAGTTGATTAGAAGGTTGTGGATTGCTACTGCTGTGACCTCATGTGAGTGACAGGTTGTCCTGCCCTCATACCAGTAAATACGTCATAAGGGGGAGGAAAAGTTACAAGGGTATAAAAAAAGAATTATGTGTACAGATACATCCTTTATAATAAATACTGCAATATTCTATATAAGAATTGTTAATTTTGGTTTCATGATTCCATCCATGATGGAATTTTGAGATATCGCATCGAAAACTGCTAAATTCATCAATTCTAAAAATGTGCATAAAAAACGTATGTTTTTTTCGGCAAAAACTTATTTGCCGAATAAATTCCTTGATGCGCATCAAAAAATCATGTTCATCGCTCTAAAACGCAAGAAATGTGTTATACATAAAAAATTTTATATAGAGGGTATGCATTGACGTCACTTTCCCACCGAAACACTGAGTTGCAAAAGAGTTTACTGACAAACGATTATCAGTTTAAATTAAAGTTTGGACTCCATAGAGTGTTCCTTACAACTTATCAAAGATCCAGTGATCCATGGATATTGACATGCAGCCAGGAATCGTGTTTCCTGACATTTATATGAGCCTGATTTCAACGCTGGGGAAATAGCTACATAAAGCAAATTTGCCTGTGAATGTTTTATTATATAAATACAATATAGGTCTAAATCCGGGTGATCATTTATATCAATGTTATATATATTGTCATATCGTCCAGCCCTAAAACTGGTATAGTTTTTGTCAGTGCTTATTTAAAAACATCCAATCATGCAGAATATAAGATGGTAAATATTTAACTGATGAGTTGTCAATACAATATATAACAATACAATATATCGGATATGATTTTACCCCAAAATTCAACATATTGACACAAAATAATAACTGCAAATCCACGTTTCGCTGCATGGAATCCAGTTGATTCTATGAATTAAATTTGCTTCTCCATTGCTTCTCTTTTCTGTAGCTTTTGGCAGTCTGTAAAAATATACCTCAGGTTTTTTGTCAATCTCAAAGCTCTTTCCCGTTTTAGATGTGTTTTGTGTGTTGCCACCTGGTCTTTTTGCCACTCAGTGGGTGCATCCACAGTCACTCTGGCCAGTTGATTCTGTGAATTGCAGCGACCCATTTGCTTCTCTTTACTGTAGCTTTCGGCGGTCTGTAAAAATATACCTCAGATTTCTTGTGAAATCTATTTGTACAGTCAATCTCAAAGCTCTTTCCCGTTTTAGATGTGTTTTGTGTGTTGCCATCTGGTCTTTTTGCCACTCAGTGGGCGCAACCGCAGTCACTCTGGCCAATGGTGATGTCACGTGCATACACCCTATACAGTGGCTTCTCCTACTTTTCTTGATATTTAGTGCCAGTTTATCAGTGTCACAGAGTCACAGCCAACACCCACCAAAGTCCATGCATCGTCACCAGATCTCCACGCTCCGCCCACTCGCTCACAATCCCCTGAATACTGATCACCGGCACCTGCACCTCATCATCATAGACACTATATAGACTCACACTCCCTTCACTACAGTGTCTGGTCTCGTCATACGTACCTGGACTCCTTACCCGCTACTCACCTGAGAATCCACCGTCTTCTTCCAAGTCTTCCTCGTCTCCAGCTCCTCGGTCCTCATGTTCTCCCTTCCCTGCAAACGACAAACTCCATTATCTACAGCTGAGTGACTGTCCAGAAGTGCTTGTTTCTAATACTCACCTGAATACCTATTGCATCCTGTGTTTATGTCTCTGTCAATAAATATCACTTGAGTTCACCTCATCCTCTGCCTCCGCCTGTGTCGTGACAGAAGACCAGACCTCATGCAGAGCGCCACGGACACAGGCGGAGATCGCCCGCCTGATCCATTCGCCACTCTGGTCGAAGCGGTGCGATCTTCATTGCAACCGTCATCCACCAGCACTTCTCCCACAGTCCCTAGGGATCTTGTGCACGCCGCCCGCCATGCACTCCTGCACCCAGCACCCGCTGCTTCTTCACCAGCTGCCTCTGTCAGTCCCATGGCCCGACCAGCGACATTCTCTGGCGCGGCGGAGGATTGCAGTGGGTTCCTTCTGCAGTGCTTGCTCTACCTGGAAGCCCAGTCTCAACTCTTCCCCAATGAACGCGCCCTGTGGCGTTTGTGATTTCCTTGCTCTCGGGACGAGCATTACAATGGACTCAACCTCTCTAGGAATTTAATGCTCCTGTAACCGCTACTATCACTGCCTTCTTCAATCACTTCCGGGAAGTGTCCACGACCAACTCTACCACATTCACCAAGGTGAAGAGACTGTGAGTATGTATGCCCTTTGATTTCGTACCCTAGCGGCTGCTAGTGGCTGGAATGAATCTGCGCTTATCACAGCCTTTCGACAGGGTCTGAATCTTCATGTGAAACAGTTAATGGTCGTGTACGATGATACTATGGGGCTTGAAAACCTGATCCAAAAAGAAAAGTGTGGCTCAACGCTATTCTGTATGCGCTCTTCACATGCCCACTGCCAATCCTCTGCCCACCACACCATCTAATCGCCTGACTCGTGTGGAGCGTCAGAGAAGAATCTTACACCATCTCTGTCTGTACTGAGGGGGAGAGGATCATGTCATCATCACCTGTCCCATCCGGCCACCACACCCAGCAGTAAGTACCATCCAACTACCTGCCCGTATTGCATCTCTCACCAGAACTACGTTGTATCTCCTTAGTTCCCATGTCTGTATTTCAGCACAAGCCCTCATCGATTCCGGCTCCACAGGAAACTTCATCAGCCCCCAAAATCTCCAAAAGTTGAACGTCCGTCATAAACGCTGCCATCAGGATCTCTGTGTCCATACGATCCAAGGAAAACCGCTGGGCCATGGCCACATCCGGCATTACTCCCCCACATTGATGCTCCACATAGGCTGTCTGCATACAGAGGAAATCACGTTCATGGTGCTGGAAGGCTCCACCGCGGACATCATCCTGGAACGCCCCTGGCTCACGCAACACCAGCCTGACATCCAATGAAGCACGGGTGAGATCCTCAAGTGGAGTGAAGAATGCTTCAAAACTGTTCATCTCCAATCAAGAAACCTTCTGTGACTCTCCGGCCCTCTTCTCCCAACTCCTGAAAGTCCTGAAACCAGCCACCATGTGGAAATTCCTCCTGAATACCGGGCATTCCAGGATGTGTTCAGCAAGCGATTGGCAACGCAGCTACCACCTCACCGGCCATGGGACTGTGCCATTGACCTGCTGCCTGGGGCTACTCTACCCAAGGGTAGAGTTTAACCTTTGTCCATCCCGGAACAGAAGGCAATGGAGGAATATGTGCAAGAAGCACTTAAGCAACGTTTCATCCGACCATCTAAATCCCCTGCCACTTCAAGCTTCTTCTTCGTGGCCAAGAAGGACGAAGGACGAAGGCTTGAGGCCGTACATTGACTACCGCTACCTGAACTCCCAGACAGTGAAATTCAGCTATCCCCTTCCTCTGGTCCCGGCAGCTCTGGAACAGCTGCGAGGAGCTCGTATCTTCTCCAAACTGGACTGGCGGAGCACATACAACCTCATTCGTATTCGCCTGGGGGATGAGTGGAAGACTGCCTTCATCACACCATCAGGTCACTGCGAATACCGGGTCATGCCATATGGCCTGTCTAACTCCCCCTCTGTGTTCCAGAACTATATGAATGAGGTGTTCCGGGAGTTCCTCCACCGCTTTGTAGTAGTCTACTTAGATGACATCCTCATTTTCTCCCGGAACCTGGCCGAACATCACCAACACGTCTCCCAGGTCCTTGAGAAGCTACGCCAACACGACCTGTACCTCAAGCTGGAGAAGTGCGAGTTCCAAATCCCCTCCGTGCAGTTCCTGGGTTATGTCATCGACCAACACGGCATCCAGATGGACCAGAGTAAGGTGGAGACCAGAGGAAGGTGGAGACCATCCGAAGCTGGCCCTTACCCACTACCGTGAAGGAGCTCCAACGTTTCCTGGGGTTTGTGAACTTCTATCGTCGCTTCATCCACAGCTATAGTCTGCTCAGTGCACCCCTCACCTCGCTCCTCAAAGGCCCGCCCAAGTCTCTGTCCTGGACTCCATCTTCTCAAAGCTTTCCACCAACTCCAAGAAGCCTTCCAGACCACCCTGATCCTCATTCATCCAAACCCTGACCTCCCTTTTGTTGTCGAAGGTGACGCCTCATCTACCGGGGTCGGGCGGTGTTATCCCAGCGGCAATGTGTTCCATCATTTTGGTATTCCAGAAGACATTGTGTCCGACCTTGGACCACAGTTCATCTCCTGATGTGTGGCATGCCTTCAAGCTCCTAGGAGTGTCAGTCAGCCTGTCCTCTGGTTACCACCCACAGACCAACGGCCAAACTGAGCGCAAGATCCAGGAAATCGGGAGATACCTGAGGTCATATTGCCACCGGAACCAGGACAGCTGGAGCCAGTACCTACCCTGGGCAGAGTATGCACAAAATTCACTCCGGCTGACCACCACTGAGCTCACCCCGTTCCAGTGTATCCTGGGCTACCAACCTCCTCTCTTCCCTTGTCCACTGGTTCCAGCAGAGCGAGAGAGTGTCGGACTCAGCTCATGTCCATCTCCAGCAGGCCATTCGGAGACACAAGAGAGAAGCTGACACCAGAAGGGGTCTCACTCCTCGTTACCAACCTGGCCAGAAGGTGTGGCTCTCAACATGGGACATCCATCTCCGACTGCCTTGCCTAAAGCTGAGTCCCTGGTACATAGGTCCATTCACGATAAAGAGGCAGCTCAACAAGGTCACCTACCGTCTCAACCTCCCAGAACAGTACCGTATCTCACTGTTATTCCATGTGTCATTGTTGAAACCCCACACTGAACCCTTGTCCTCTCCTTCCACAGATCCTGGTAGCGATGCGGTACCTCCTCCTGACGTCGAGGAAGAAGCCGTCTACCAGGTGCGGGCGATCCTTGACTCCCGGCGACGGGGTCCCCGTATTGAGTACCTCGTGGACTGGGAGGACTACGGCCCAGAGGAACGTTCCTGGGTCAACCGTTACGACATCCTCGACCCCCTTGCTCCTCACTCAATTCCATGCTGAACATCCGGACTGTCCTGCTCCTCGGGGTCGAGGTAGACCCCGTCATCGTCGCTCCATCCGGTCGCCAGGAGCCGCCGATGGAGGAGGGGGTACTGTCACAGAGTCACAGCCAGCACCCACCAACGTCCATGCATCGTCACTAGATCTCCACGCTCTGCCCACTCGTTCACAATCCCCTGATACTGATCACCGACACCTGCACCTCATCATCACAGACACTATATAGACTCACACTCCCTTCACAACAGTGTCTGGTCTCGTCATACGTACCTGGACTCCTTACCCGCTACTCACCTGAGAATCCACCATCTTCTTCCAAGTCTTCCTCGTCTCCAGTTCCTCAGTCCTCATGTTCTCCCTTCCCTGCAAACGACAAACTCCATTATCTACAGCTAAGTGACTGTCCAGAAGTGCTTGTTTCTAATACTCGCCTGAACACCTATTGCATCCTGTGTTCATGTCTCTGTCAATAAATATCACTTGAGTTTACCTCATCCTCTGCCTCCATCTGTGTCGTGACAATCAGGAAGTGACTATTTTGCTTTCTTCAACTCACTGGATGGAAAAAGCTTTTTTTCGCAAATGTTTTATACGATATTCCAATTTTGCGCACAAGCTAAATTACCAACTTTGGTTGCAAACATAGCTATTTATAACAAAGACATTTGAAGGCAACTATATATCGCAACCTTGAGTACTGGGATTGTTACTGCAACAGTTAGTTATTAACTGTGGCAATTGCCAATATGCATGTTTGTGGCCTAAAGGGATCCTTTTAGACTGAGTTGGGAATTTGGGTCTTGGGCCATTAAAAGGTATTTGTACATCAATTACTTGTTAAGCTTCCACAAGCATGTGCCAGTCCTTTCTTATAAATTGAACAGTTACTGATGTGGCATCTTATTCTGTAGTTTAATTAAGGTTTTCATTTATGAATAATTAAATTGATTATACCCCCTACAGATCCCAGCAGCTCTGTAATTACGTGGAAGTTGTTAAGCAGGTGCTGCAATGAAAAATGTCTTGTTAAAGGATGTGATTCTGAATGCATTGCATTCATGTCATTGACACAAAACACATGCCTGTAATGCACCAAGTAATCTCACAAACAAGGCAGCATCAAAGTTTATATATTTTCCTATTAAAATTAATAATGCTTTCTATAAAGAAGTCATATCATAAGGAATGAGGAAGTTTTCCTTGATCCTTTCAGAATAAAAGGCTTGTGAAAACATAGTGTAACTTCAAGATTTCAATAATAAAAAAAACAACCTCCTGAACAACATTTGTCTGATGTCCAATCAACATCTACGGGTAAATGTGTGTTTTTCAGTTCTTTTTATTTAATGGACAAAATTAGCTTGTGTAATTTATATATGAACGCGAATGGAGATTACATGTTTTTCGTTTTCAAACCAAACTTGTGTCTACAGCCGACAAAGTTTAAATCCTGTCTGGCTACTCTCGCGTAGCCAGACCTTTAGACTGACGGCAGAAGGTCTGGACTCTATCACAGCTTTCATTGGTCAAGAACCGCCCAAGAGGACGTTTGACTGACATGTAACGCAACCAATCAAAGTTCGTTTTGTTCCGCGTCATGTTTAGGAGCGTGAAATTATAAAGTATGTCCCTGCAATAACAGACAGAAGAAGAACGTTCAAGAACGTTGTGCAAGTTTACTGCAACAATTGAGCCGCAAACTTCACATACTTTTGAAAAATAAGTGTGCCATAATGCATCAGACATTCAGCCAATGGTCCGTGGGCGTGACTCTGAGGCTGAGACTACCGTCTGACTAGCGCGCTTACCATAATGTTTATGCATTAGGTCAGTAGGCGGAGAGTAGCTGGTCTTTTGTGGCTGTTTGAACACATTCGACCACATGAGCGTTTACACTACTAATGCAATCCAGTCAAATGCGTTTTTGACTTCCTCTGGAAGTGGCCGAAAGTGGACAAGCTCAAAATGTGTTAGAGTGTTGTTCACTTGTGATCCGATTGACCAAAACGCATCTTAATACCAGGTGTAAACAGGGTCAAAGTAATGCAGTTAGGTACTTTTTAGGGAGTGATGCAATATTGTAATGTATTACTTTTAAAAGTAACTTTCCCCAACACTGGCTATCAATGAATTACAACAAGGTTGCATGACTTCAACATCACCACCACTAACTTCTTTATTTAAAAACACTTTCCCTGAAAGTTTGAGTTAGAATAGTTTGCAGGAGTGTGATCATAAACACAACAAGGCTGTGAAAGCGGACTAGTAAGTGAGTTTATCTGTTCAGCTGATGACGTTTAATGTCCCCGACAACCTCTGTAATCCCATTTAGCCACTTAGAAAATGCATGTTCAAGACAAGTAAAAGCTTTAAAAAAATCACAATGGGGTATTACTGATGAATGTTGTATAATAAAAGGTGAAAATATCTAGAACTTGTGTTAACCACAGACCTTATTTAAAAAAAACAACCCAGACAGCAACATAGGACTCCCTGCAGGACTCTATAGGACCAATCTTAGTTCACATGCAAAGAGGGTATTGACATATGCACATAGGCACAGCATAAAAAGGCCCGTTCACACCAAGAACGATAACTATAAAGATAACTATATTAACGTCCATACCAGCGGACGATATTGTACTGTTTATTCTAAGCTTGTGCATGTTTGTCTGCCACTTTAAATGCTCAGGCTTGTTACAGCAGGATGGATTCTGATTGGCTGTCTATGTTTTTATCATTCATCAGCTGGATAAAATCGCTCTGAAAGTGATCCCAACGATATCGTTTCTCTGTGCCGTTATCGTTATAGCTTTGGTGCAAACTCAGCTACTCTATACAAATTGAGAATGGTTTTTAGAACTATATCTTAATAGTTATCTTTATAGTTATTGTCCTTGGTGTGAACAGTCCTTAAAAGTCAGAGAAGGGAGAAAATAGTTATACAAAATTTTCTTTTGCGGTTTTTGGTGCAAAAGAACTTTAAAAAGTCTAAGCTAACCAAAACAAATGCATTTGGGTTGAACATATTACAAAGCAATGGCTCTTTGAATTCCCACACTAAAAGAATCATCTTAATATGAATTTGTGCAGCACACAGCAGATCCATTAAGATACTGTAATCCCTGGGTGTCTTTCGCTTCGTTATGTTGCTGCTAAACAACCCTTTCCTTGGTGAAGTGAGCCTTTGTATCAAAATTAATTTCAGGACAATGAAGCTTTTAATGCGCTTATAACAGAAATGGTTGGATGAAGATGAATGAGTGTAGCTCAGGGAACCGCAGGTTTATCTGCTTTAGAAAGAGAGAGCGAGAGAGGGAGAATGAGAGAGAGAGACAAGCGAAGCAGCATGCTAGCTGGTCTCTCAGGCCTTTGATTAATAGCCTTAGCTCGGCTCCGGGCCCTCCTCCCTGAGCTTGTGTAATAACTGCCCCATGGCTGTGCTCCACTCAAGACATTGAGGAGAAATGGATGGCTGACTGTTCGTCTTCGAGACAAGCATCAGCCTGGGCAATTAAACAATACAAACATGCAGCTCTTCACAATTCGTTACACTATTGGGTCTGACAGAAGAAGAACTATGGGGAACTGGTTGGGCGATCTCGAAGCCCAACCAGTCATGTTTTGAATTACTGGTTAAGAGTGCACATCGATAAGAAACTGAATGATGACATTGTCTCTCAGTGGTTTGGGATGCAGTTAACGGCCGGTTAAGTTACAGTTTGCAGTACAAGATTGTTAGTGTCAGTAAAGGCTGAACACATGTTATTTTGTTGAAACAAATATGGAATAGTGCCATACTGAATTTTTGACAGGAACGAAAACAAGGCTGTGAGGGTTAAATGGATTGTAGTTCAATGGATTGTACTGTTGTTTAACAACATACCCAGGGCTTGACATTAACACCAGCCAACCCGCCAAAATACGGGTGGATTTTAGCAGTGGCGTGTAACGCAGTCACTCCTACTAGCCACTTTGGCGGGTTGCATTTTATATACGTTTTTCAATTGTGGTCTTTTAAAAAGGCATCTGAAATAATAAACTATTTGCAATGTAGTGTTGTCAAAAATATTGATTTTTTTAATACATATTGATACTGAAATGTAGCGACTCGGCTGCATATAATAATAATAAATTAAATTAGCTCAATAGGGAATTATGATTATTAATGTTTAATTATTTATAACTAATCGCAACGGGTTATGATTAAATTATAAATCTCCAAATCACCCAAAAAGGGAAATACCTAACCTAGGTATTTATGCAATATATATATAGTTAACGACAATGGGTTGCAATTAACTACGAATATATATTAAATCATTACGGAATAACCTTTGAATTAGAATTAATTCAAAATTCATCTGATCCGTTCATTTAACGAACGAACAGTACTACAATCCTTTAGCAATTCTCACAAAGTTTTATTCTTTCTTATTGAATCTTCGGGAAGATTATCCTTCTGGTCACGAAGAATAAACTTTCCGAACTATTAGGATATTAATTAAAGTATTCAAAGATACTTGAGAGCTCGTAGCTAGATCGGAACATTAAAGTGACCATGCCTTGTGAGCGGCAACAATGACAATCGAACGTGGATACAATGGTTTTAATAATTGATACTACGAATACATACGACTAAACAAAGAATACATGTATATACAGAACAACGAATAGTAACGAAAGAGAATGAGAAGAAGAGAATGAAAGAGAGGAAGGAAAGGTTCAGGAATGGCAATTTCACAAACATAACCACCGAGAGCCAGCAACAAATAATATCACCTTAAACAGGGGTACACATCTTAAAACGCATCTAAATTTCGATGGAATTTATACTTGCATGGGTTGTTTTGTGCTGAGTATAAAGAATGCGTGTGAGTCTTCTCAGAGAGTTCCTTGAGCTGGAGCGTGTTCTCTTTTGGTCCTTCCGGAGCGTTCTCAATCCGCGGGAAGTTTGAAGGTGGTTGAAGCGAATGCCGAAAAGGGGAGGAAAAGAAGATTGTCTCGTCGGAGTTTTAGAAGACGACTGAGCGCTGAGATGGAGCGCGCTGAGATGGCGCGCGTTGCCTGTCCGCCTGGCTGCGGAGCGCGCCAACTTCAAAGGAACCAACCCACGTGACTGAGCCGCCAAGCCAGGGCCGAAGCCGTCTGGCCAGGGGACGAGCCGAGATGATAAGAGGGTTGTGTATCGACTGCACCGACTGAGCAAAGATATGCTGGTGTTACTGTCCTTTAAAGAAACATTAACATCTGCCCATCTTTTCTGAAATGACCAATCAGATGTGGGAGTTTTAGGCGGGAGAACACTTTCTTTGTCTCCGTTTATGACCTCATTTGCCTAATTTATGATGGTGCCATACTTGGTACATTTCTACTCAAAAGGGGGGGTAACATAATGTGATGCATTTCATAATCATCTACTGTGCACCGTTGGTTAAGAGAAAGAGAGAGGCATATTTAGATATCAAACACAGTATGACTGGGAGATATTAGAGTAGAGATACATTCTTACACATGAATACAAGCATCTTAAATGACTTTACATTGTTCGTACATCATGACTATGTTGGCAATGACATAGGGAGCATGTGTACACACAGGAATCATCATATACATTCTGGGATAGTTTAATTAAAGTTACATAAAGAAAATGTTTGTGTCTGTGTATTGGAAGGAGCCTGTGTGTCTAGGCCCCCCCTATCTTTTTGAGTGAGGGGGGGGGATAGGGGGAGAGATTGCGTCCTGATTGAAGTTCTCACAGGATTCTAACGGTGCTGTCTGTTCTACCTCAGCCAAGCCACAAAACTGTCCACGATGCCATCTTCCTCAGACTCCTCGGTACCGGAACCTAATTTATATACGGCTAAAAGGCTTTCTGACGTTTATAGTGGAATCGACTCATCTTTGATCCTGTCCAGAGAGACTCCAGACGCTACAGAAATAATGCTTCCAATACTCATTTTCCGCAGAATAGATAATCGATACCAACTGCGCTTTCTCGCTCTCTCATCTCTCCAACAGTGAGTTACACACAAACCCGCCTCCCCTCACTCACTTGTTTCATTTGCTTCGGATGAATATTGTTGGTTACAGGGCTTGAATTTCGGCATGTAATAGTGTGTATTGCGCATACGTTTACTCATTTCAGCAGATTTTGTGCTCATACTCAAAGTGCTCACGCATAAATCCGCCTCAGTACCTCAATTCTTTTTCGCTGCTTATTGCACTTAAACAGTCAAATACACACAAAATAATGTCAAAATGCTGGTCTTGGTGAGTATTTCACAAAAATACAGTCAGTTATGTTTTAAGTGAACATAAACACGCATGTGTAACAGTATAATGGATCTGTACGTCAGGTCTTAAAGTGACAGCAGCCTAATATACCTGCTGCCAAATTATGAGATGATATTAAAAATATCTATATGGCACTTTTCCCCCATGGTATCAATATCAAAATTGTGGCCAGTTTTTACGTGATCTAGGACCCTTTTCCCACCTTATTCTGCAATTTCTAATTGATTAGCCACTATAGGTGAATAACTAGAAGAATAACAAAGTGATGGTGATGGAGCCATCCTGTTATTAACAGAAATAAAAAAAACTGTATTATTGTTAATAATTTAACATAATATAAATTATTAATAAACAAATTAAATATTGAATTTATATACTGTATAAAATACAGTGGACTGGCAATGTATTAGAAAGAATATTTATAATACAACTAATACCAATAATTTATTAAAATTATTGCAAACATTCATGTGGTATCTGGAGTAAACTGACCATTAATTTTAATGACAAACAATTATGACGATCATTAATTTAAAAAAACTCGGACACGCTGCTGTGAGCATGTAAGACATGCTGCAGCCGCATAAATAGACATACTATATAAATCCCATAGCAGATCTAGGCAGGTGGAGCTGGGGGAGGTGGAGGATTTCAGAGGAACTCCGCTGCAGGACTAGCCTACAGCAAACAATGAATCAGATCATTTAAATGTTGAGCAGCAATCTCATTGGCTGCAGGATCAGCAGAGGCCAATCAGCTTGTGCCATGCAGTAATGATGTGACTGCTTGCAGATTTCATGTAAAGGACCCATCAGCCTGCACTCTCTAGAGGTTCATGACTAATTTAACTATTTATTAGTGGGTGATTAAATAATGCTTTCAGCTAACAATAACACTGGGCCTAGTCGACACAATACACCACCTTCTCTTCCATATGCCGTGACTTTTGAGTATTTGCCCTAACCTTCAGTGACCCCAGCTACAGTAAAACCTTATTGGTCCAAAATCATGTTTTGATTGGCCAATGGCCATTGTTATGCCCAGGTATGATACAGTGAATGATATTATTTCAGCATATAAAAAGCACATTTAAAATATGAATGAAGTCTGTATTTTCCATCTTGACTTGTTCTATTGCATTGAAAAGTCGCTGAGAGTTTAGCTGGATGAGTGATTTCACGCGTATTCCCAACCACATTGACTCAACTTCACAGTTGGCATTTGAATTTACCCTACCTTGACTTCTTCATAGTAGCCGACATGCTAAGTAATTTCTATTTGATTTCTCTGTGAAGGATCATTCCTCATGAATCCTCGGTTGAGAGTCTCCCTCCATGAACATCCAATACTCTGTGAGCTCCATCTGGTCGTAATTATAGAGAGGCTGTTCCTAGACACCAATAACTCACAAATAATTATACATCAATTAATAAATCCCCAAAAGCTTATTAAACACAGTGTAATAATTAGCTACCTGCACCTGACAATTTATTGACTATTTATTGTACAAAGAATAATGACCAGAAAGAGGATGTTGATAATCGTCTTCCTTATTAAGAGATAGGGAGGGAAGGATGTAAGAGAGAGGGGGAGAGAGATTTTCCTTTAATTACTAGATTTTATGACCTGTAATCCTATTATTATGTACAGTAATTTGAAGAAGCAATGATAAGCTCATTATTCAAGCACCAATGCAATAGGAGACGTGCACTTGGCACTCTGTCATAAAATATGCAGTCTTAAAGAATCAGTGCAGAAACACCTACAACAAATGTGCATGAGGGGTGACCATGTTCAGGCTAAGCGAATGTGTATGTCGTCGGTGGTTAGCGGGAGTAGACGATGTGGGCTGAATTGGATATTGATCCGCGTGTGTATTGAGCAGCATGTAATGAATGAAGACGACTAGGCCTGTACATGAGTTCGGGATTGTGACCCTCGACGTTCAGAATGAAATAGCTGTGCTTTAGTTAGTGTCCTTACAAGCCCAAAGTTAGAATACTTTGGACTTTTTTTTCCCAACATGCACTTTTATGTCCCCCATTTTTTTTTCAGACAAACCGATTTAAAGTCTCCCTGTAGTCAATATTTTTATCCATTAAAACTCCTCTTCGATCACAAAAATTACATATTTAAAAGTTTTTTTCCTGTAAAAAAAAAATTCTTAGTGCCTTAAAATAGCTTGAAAGTAACTCTACGCCCTTGCTTTATTTAGTATTTGCGAACCCATGAATGTGCAAATTAGCCCCGCCTCCACTCACTCACTCCACTCTGTCAACTTTTACTCAAGTTACTGTAGTAAAGGCTGCGGCTGCACAAAGGTATCGCTCTTTACAACGTCGGAAACATAACGTAATTAAAATGATTAGCCTTTTGCTTGACTACGTTATCAAACAGCTAATAATGTGTTGCTAATGTTACACAAACCATGTGCCCGTTTGACATCTCAGTCTGCCTTCTTATGAAATTTGTCACACAAATAGACGACAGTCTGAACATTCACCACAGCAATTTTGATGTCTCTAACTCAATTGCTCTAGCGCCACCAACTGTCCAAATTTGCACTCACGTTTATGCTAATAACTTTTGAACCTAAAGGGCTAGAAACAATATTTTCCCTCTGATTCCTTGGCTCAATCCGATTGTATGACGTAATTTTCCGTCGTTAACATTTTTCCACCATTTTGAATTTTCCCAAAAAATCTCCTCCTCTGCCTTTGCTCAGATTTTCACGAGAACTGAACCATATCATCTTCAGACCATGCCGACAAAAACTTATGGAATTCAAGTTGATTCGTCAAACCAATCTTGAATAACGTGCAAACTAATTCGACAAAGAACATGCCAAAGTGGACATGAGGCTATATCTCTGCAATGCTTTAACGTATTCTGAACAAACTTGGGTTGTGTCTGAAATTGCCCCCTATACCCTTAAATAGGGATTATTTGAGGGAACAGCTATTTTGTAGTCGTGTCCGAAACCATAGTGGAGGTGATTGAGTGCACTCATTCAATCCCACAATGCAACACAATAACCAGTGTACAACTGATGTACGCTCAACAGCTAGAGAATGCCCATAATGCACTGTGAGAGTCGCGCACTGAATTAATTCCCGTGCCTTGCCAGGAGATGGTGCCAGCCATCCATTTTCCAAACCGCGCTGGTCCAGCATAATATCATACAGATATAAATGACTTTTTAATTGATTATTAAATTGTTTAATTACGGTTTATACATGTTAGTTTCCATGGCAGAGTTCAAGATAAATCTTTTCATTACTACTGGAGCTGTTTCAAATAATTATTAAACAGCACAAACTATGCAAAAGCGGCAGCCCTTCCGGTGCACTCAATGTCCGAATTCACTCACTTGTTTTCATTCACTCCTTCAAGTGGACTGTATTAGTAGAGTAATGTAGGGAATAGTGAATAAGGGTATAGGGGGTGATTTCAAACACAGCATTAGTGTGTGTTATGATAACCAAGACCTGAGGCTACCTGCACAGTGCCACCTAGTGGTCAGGAGATAGGGGTTTTATTTTATATTTTTGCTTAACACTTTTGAATGGTTTGGCAAAAAACTGACCACAAAACTGACCACTTTAGATTTGGTGCAGCATGCAATTTTTATGAATACATTGGTGTATCATTACGAAACTCAGTATGTGTCTTCGGCACTATGCCCTGATGAAACTCAAAAAGTTTAGGGGCAGCACCTTGTGGTCAACAGTTAAAAGGAAATTTCCAAAAATGCTAATAATTTTTTATTAAAATAACCTATTGTAATGAAATGTCTTAATAGATTCCTTGGGTCATGCCGAGAACATAGATGGCAAGTTTGCCATAGTCGGCCGAACTTCCGGTCTGCCATTTAGATTTTCTTTAAAAACCTACTTTTTGAACTCTTCCTAGCCTGCTGGTTCCGATTTTCACCAAAATCGAATTGTATCATCTTCAGACCAAGCTGGAAAAAAGTTATGGATTTCGTATAACCATTTTCGTATACCGCATCAATAAAGTTGATGGTATGATGCCAAACTGACTCTGAGGCTGTATCTCTGCAATGCTTTGGCATATTGACACCAAACTTTGTATGTGTCATTGTCACCTCCCTCTGACCACACCACATCAATAGGTAACAGCGTCACCTATTGGTCAAAAGTGATAAACCATTAAATCACATTACTAGTGATTGTATTTTTAGCCATTTTGCCTAAAATCATCTTTAATTGTTCATTGTTGCAGTGACTCCATTTGAGTCATTTTATGTTTTTGTCTATTTTTTTTCTCTATATAGGCTAGACATTGTACACTCACCTAAAGGATTATTAGGAACACCTTCTCATTAATGCAATTATCTAATCAACCAATCACATGGCAGTTGCTTCAATGCATTTAGGGGTGTGGTCCTGGTCAAGACAATCCCCTGAACTCCAAACTAAATGTCAGAATGGGAAAGAAAAGGTGATTTAAGCAATTTTGAGCGTGGCATGGTTGTTGGTGCCAGACGGGCCGGTCTGAGTATTTCACAATCTGCTCAGTTACTGGGATTTTCACGCACAACCATTTCTAGAGTTTACAAAGAATGGTGTGAAAAGGGAAAAACATCCAGTATGCGGCAGTCCTGTGGGCGAAAATGCCTTGTTGATGCTAGAGGTCAGAGGAGAATGGGCCGACTGATTCAAGCTGATAGAAGAGCAACTTTGACTGAAATAACCACTCGTTACAACCGAGGTATGCAGCAAAGCATTTGTGAAGCCACAACACGCACAACCTTGAGGCGGATGGGCTACAACAGCAGAAGACCCCACCGGGTACCACTCATCTCCAATACAAATAGGAAAAAGAGGCTACAATTTGCACGAGCTCACCAAAATTGGACAGTTGAAGACTGGAAAAATGTTGCCTGGTCTGATGAGTCTCGATTTATTTTGAGACATTCAGATGGTAGAGTCAGAATTTGGCGTAAACAGAATGGGAACATGGATCCATCATGCCTTGTTACCACTGTGCAGGCTGGTGGTGGTGGTGTAATGGTGTGGGGGATGTTTTCTTGGCACACTTTAGGCCCCTTAGTGCCAATTGGGCATCGTTTATATGCCACGGCCTACCTGAGCATTGTTTCTGACCATGTCCATCCCTTTATGACCACCATGTACCCATCCTCTGATGGCTACTTCCAGCAGGATAATGCACCATGTCACAAAGCTCGAATCATTTCAAATTGGTTTCTTGAACATGACAATGAGTTCAATGTACTAAAATGGCCCCCACAGTCACCAGATCTCAACCCAATAGAGCATCTTTGGGATGTGGTGGAACGGGAGCTTCGTGCCCTGGATGTGCATCCCACAAATCTCCATCAACTGCAAGATGCTATCCTATCAATATGGGCCAACATTTCTAAAGAATGCTTTCAGCACCTTGTTGAATTAATGCCACGTAGAATTAAGGCAGTTCTGAAGGCGAAAGGGGGTCAAACACAGTATTAGTATGGTGTTCCTAATAATCCTTTAGGTGAGTGTATGATTATTAGATTAATTTTTATTTCTTGATTCAAGTTAGAGATTTTGCTTCGGCAACTAGCTGAAATAAAAGATATGTTTTAGAAGTCATAACTGTCAACTGACAGAATTCTCAATGTATATGCCCACTGTTAGACTCATTGTTAGACTAATAAACTAGTGAGAATGAGAAAACTCTTTTACTTTTTAAACATCTACAGGGCCAAAAGCATCCGTAGTTGAAGTAACATCCATCCAGTGCTAAAATAATAAACTCATAAACTGATCAATATATATGCCAGTCTGTGAAAATGAAAGGAACCGAAGCTAATCAAAGGTCAAAACAACAAGCAATCAAAACCATTGAGTCTAATAGTGGTGTATAAGCTAGTAATTTTGCTAGTAGTCAGGGATCTAATTCAATGCATTGATTTGTCACAATTGATGGCATTTCTTTGTCACCAAATACTCAGACATTAATATGATTAATGTGTGATAGTTAAGAGGACCGCCTGTAATCGCCTCACTGATTAATTTCACGTCCTTCAGTCTATTGGGATTGAGACTGGACAAAACATTGATCACCCGCTATCATCTGCGTTTATCTTGGTTAAGACATCAATTCCTCTAACACTGATAGACTCAAACATTCAGTCAATCAATGTGAAGGTTATATGGATTTCACACAGCTACACCTTTAGGACAATATGAGGTGAATTCACAAAAAATACAGTATGCTTACTGATAATGTTATGTTTTAGCAAAGGAATTATGTAAATCAAGTCACAAAAATGTACGCAGGCACTGGAATCGACTCTTTAAGATGCAGAAAGTGTGCTCGACTACACCGCTCATGACTTTTATGAATAAGGCGTAATCTATAATAAACCTTATTTGCATATAAAGGAAGCGTGTTAGAGAAATTTAAAGAATGACAATTACTTAATTTAAATATGCATGATGTAGCATTATACCAGACCGACAGCACCTGATTAAAGTGAATTGCAGGTGGTTAGTGAATAAAACAGAGGTTTTGGGCTTAAATATCATGCTCAAAAGTGGCCCAACTGTACTGCAGAGGGAATTTATGGTGCAATAATTTAGTTGAGATAAGCTTCATGTTTGTTCATATTAGAAAGGATTGTTGGCTGATTGCATTCGCTTCAACACCAGATTTGATATTACAAATTTCATTGTTAGTGAATATTAGAGCCCATAAATCATATCTCTGACCCAGTGGACTAGCTCACATTCATTAATAAACATGCGGATGTTTCGATTTTATCATCTAATACCCGACACTCATGCTGAGGAGAGGTTATTCCTGTCTGACTTTTGATATGGATTCTTAGGAGACCAAGTGAGGTCTCACATGAAGTACAAACACAATTTCTTTCCTCATGGTTCTCCTGACACAGAATGTGAGTTGTTCATGGTACTTTATCAGCATGATAAGAGCAAAAGGCAGGCTAACTAATCAACGAATCTCCTGATAGTGGATTTCATGCCAGTGATGAATTAGGTGCTGTCTGCCAGTCGTGAAATGTATTTTTAATTGCTCTTTGTAATTAAGGATTGCCAGTGGAAGACATATTACAGGTCTGGGTGTGTATTTGTTAGTATGTGTGTGTATGTGTGTGTGTGTGTGACCCACGCTCTGCACTTCAGAGGTTTTGTTTGGTTTTAGGCAGTTAATTGTGAGATTGTGCATGTTGCGAGAGAACAATTCTCGGCTGGACAACCGCTGGGAATTAGGAGCAGGAACAGTGAAGTGAGTCACACATTGTAATGAGTGCCCTCACACACAGACAAATTGAGTCTCCAAATGCAGAAATGCACCAAATTTTGGTATCAGTGCAGAGGGATGCAATCAAATACTTAGATAGATGGATAGATGGATAGATATCATTTGCAGATAGTATTGCACAATATGGGGATAATTCAGCCTGGAAAGAAGCCTGGAGCCTGAATTCATGCCAGACCAACCTGTGCAGACCAGACCTGTGAATGATGAATGACATCATTAACCCGCTCAGTAAAACTGCGGCATCGCAGGTCTCCGGTTGGTACAGAAAAAGCTGATGAGCCAGTGAGACATATGAAGGAAGGTATGAAGCACACTAGACACACTTACATACCAGCAAAGAAACACGTAACACATGTAATAAAGGTGCATTAAAAAAGGGTTAGTTTTATGGTTTGCTGTTTGATGTGTATAACAAATACATTTATTTACAGCTAAAAAAATGTACTGCAGATTAAGTATTTTCAAGAACAACAGTAATAGTATGAATTGTAGCTCAAATATAGCTAATGATGCATGATGTCCAATTTAGTAGACAGATGATCAGTCAGAATTTCCTCCTAATCTAAAATCAAGACTTGGAAAATTTAACAATGATATGACTCCTTAGAACTCATGCATATGCAAGAAAATGCTTTTTGAATATCTGTCCACTGTAGTGACCTCTATATGTGAGAGGGTTAACTGTTTTCAACATTGATAATAATAAGAAATGTTTCTTGGGCACAAAAATCAGCATATTAGAATGATTTCTGAAGGATCATGTGATACTGGCTGAAGGAATTA
The DNA here is from genome assembly GCA_039654625.1 of Rhinogobio ventralis. Taxonomy (NCBI): domain Eukaryota; kingdom Metazoa; phylum Chordata; class Actinopteri; order Cypriniformes; family Gobionidae; genus Rhinogobio; species Rhinogobio ventralis. Next base: position 35,743,162 of record CM077205.1, on the reverse strand, counting down.
TGTTATATATTAGCTAAAATATGAAAATAGAATAGAATAGAATAAACTTATTGTCTGTCTATGATAAGAAAGAAGAATAAGGGCCAGCAAAACACACAGGACCCTATCATACACCCGGCGCAATGCGGCGCCCGGCGTGATGCAAGTGTTTTTTTTTGTTTTCACATCCAGCGCCATGTTAGCTTAAATATTAAATGCACCCATGGGCGTGCTGGTCTGAAAATGAGGTGTTCAGGCGCATTGTTGGTGCATTGCTATTTTGAGGAACTGAAAACTGCACCATTGACCAACAAAACCTGGTCTAAAGTCAAGAGTGCAGTATTTTTTGTGTCATTTAAAGGGCATGTTAGTAATATGCACCTATAGGCAGGTGCACAACTGCTTATTACACACAAGGATGTGCAGCAGCACACAATATGCTTAATATACGCCAGTGACAAACATTTTTAAATATATTTAAAAAAAGGATTCCTCTCTGGAGAAGCGTTCAGTCTTTCCGCTGAAACCACCATGGTGCAAGCGCAACTGGCTTTTAAAGGGAATGGGAAATGAGACTCTGATTGGTTTATTGCACGTTACTCTCAAAACACACCCATGACTCATTAAGGACCATACGCCTGGCGCGCAGACCGTTTTTTTCCGTCGTTTAACTAGAAAAGTGGACACGCTCTAAGTGCACCTGTGCCATGTGCTTCAGACAATGTGCTCAGAGCGTTAAAATAGGGTCCACAGAATTATCTCCTTGATTATTCAGACCATCATTTGACAGATATATAAACATATCGCTCATTGTCTGTAAACTGAGAGAAAACTTCTAAATTACATCCTTTTTCTTAAATCCACCGCCAGAGCTCGTGTAGCTGAAGTAAACCACCTTCTCAACACCTTTTATTAAAGTGTGGCTATTTGAGGTCACTTGCATTTATTTAAATCTAATCCCAATTCTCCAGTCATTGTGGCTCATGTATTGGCTTCCCCAGCACGCAGGGCCTCTGACACTTCCCGGATGTGCCCTTGACATTTCGGCAGGTTATTAACCTTTTGGGATGCGAGCATGAGACACTGATACAAAGAGAAAGGATGCAGGTGATGTGCTGGAGCTGACAGATGATCAAGTTGTGGGATGTGTGCTTTATACATAAAAACGATAAGAGTAATTAATGAAATGAGACTGATGTTGATAAAAAAAAAAAGATTTATGGGAAGACTGGGATTACCTAAAAAAGTTGAAAGGAATTTGTGTTTTGGATTTAGCACCAAACAGAGTTGCAAAATTAATGATTGCCTGTTACAAGTTCCTCAAACACTTTCCGCTCCACACCAATCAATGTGCCTAATTTCACAGATGACCTCTTACCTTCTATGGGCTGCAGAAGATTTCAATGATCTGAAAAAAACATGTCCTGAAAAGTGAAGCTGAAACATTTTGATTGCCCCCTGGTGGCTGGCTGCAGTATAGGTCATAAACCCCGCCCTCTCCATGTAATCGAATGGGACGTGAGCCAAACTAAACAATCAAATTACACTTCAAATGAATTTTCCCCCAAAGATGTTTTCTGTCATTTTAAGTAATTCTCATCACGTTGATGTATGTTCAAGTGTTCGTTAACTAATACGTTTGGTTTTAGTAAGTTATTTGTTGCCATAAAAACAGGGTGTAACATCATGATTGACAGCTGTAGGAGTATGGGTGGGATTCCATTCCCTGTAAATTCTATTCTACCTGTACATACAAATTTGTCTATTTTTGTTTATTTACATATTATATATACATACAGTATGTAAGCTTCTTCTGTCACCAAAACAAATTCCTTGTGAGTGTAAACATACTTGGCAATAAAGCTCTTTCTGATTCTGATATTGGCTTCATTTTTCTACAGTGGAAGGAAGTGGAGACTCATCATCCATCCATCCATATATATATATATATATATATATATATATATATATATATATATATATATATATATATATATATATATATATACCTATATATATATACCTTCTGTATGCAGTCCTTTATGGATCTCAGTAAAGCAGTGGTTCTCAACTGGTAGGTTGAGATACCAAATACCGTTCATAGTCAGTAGGGAAAACTTAAAATAATAAGGCCCGGGTTCACAGACAGGGCTTAGATTAAGCCAGGGTTAGGCTTTAGTTTAATTAGGACATTTAAGTAGCTTTTATAAACGTGCCCTAAAAAAAAAGAATGATGAGCATCTTGAGACAAAACAATGGCAGCGACATATTTTAAGATATGTCAGTGCAAGTTGCTTTCAGTTAAAACAGCTCAAACATGCATTTTAGTCTGGGACTAAGCCTTGTCTTTGAAGCCATGGGGTATATGTAATAAAAGCATATTTATAATAAAAAAAAAAATAATAAATTATATATATATATATATATATATATATATATATATATATATATATATATATTTATAAAGTTATATAATATATAATATATAATACTATTTATATATTTAATCTTTTTATGTGTTTTGGCTGTTCATTTACACGACACACACAACAGTGTTTTGGAGGCCTGAAAACGCAAACTTTTAAAAATGGGTTTACAAAACTACAAAACGGTGATGTCATGCGCATGCATATTACGTATTCAGTTTATATGCATGCGCAAGTACTTGACTTTACATTTTCCTGACATTTCGCCACTTTCTTAGTCTAGGGTCACTTGTAGTAGCAAACCAACCTCATCGTCCGTCCAGACAAAATTGCTCGCTGCTTTAGCCCGTCTTGATTGTTTGTATTCAACGCTCTGTAGAAGAATGCGTATGTGCGTAATATACGTAGTGTTTCTTTACAAAGTGACATCACCAACTACTGGCCTGGCATGCAGAATACAGCGGTTTTAGTCGTTTTCACTGATTTATGTGAACGGGGATCACTTTGACAATGCTGTCGTCTGTACGCAAAATGTTCAATAAAAAAAGCTAACTTTTCCATTTTTAGTACATTGTTGTCATGTAAATGTACTCTAAAATTAATTTCATTAATAATGGTTTGTTTGCTTTTCTAATATAAACAATTTTGTTACTAGATTGGATCATCACTTTTTGTCCAATGCAAAATCTGTGTTCTGAAGCAGAATCAGTTGAAAACCACTGCCTTAAAGTATAGGAACTTTCTTCTTATATTTAATTGTCAAACATTGACCTGTTATGCCCAGGTCCTTGCATTACACACAAAAATGTATGTTTCCCCTTAGCCTTTACATCTTTAATACACTCACCTCAGTCTCATGGTGCACCAGGGAGCAACAAAAGAGTTCCATCCTGAATATAGAATAAAGGACTAGAGAAGAAAAACTGAGATGGTGATGGAATGTTAGTTTCATTATTCATCTCACACTGGATTGGCCAGCTCATACTTTTTCCCAAAGGAAGGCATATGAAATTTCAATTGGCATCATTCTCTGTGTTGAGTTTTAATGTCAATATCATAGACTGGCTTTCAGCGGCCTTGCAGCCACAAGAAGCAGGAAACTTCAAAGGAGCAGCTCTGCGAATCTCTCAGTCTTGAATTAAAAATGTTAACCTTGGAGACATGTTAAGTACAAGAAAGGTAATGTTGTAGAATTCAAATGAACAGCTCAGATGATGCTCAGAGATCAGGAGAGTGGGGAATTATTTGCAGTTTTCTATGTTTCTAAATTTGCTTTTAATACACTTTGTGTCAGTGTTTACAAATATTCCACGTCATTAGAGACTAAAAATGCTCTTTTGGTGCAACACATCAAAATCCCTAAGACGACGTTAGATGTTGAAATGCATTCAGAAGCACATGGCAAAAGCGCTGATAGAGGCACTCTCAAGTGCTGAAATATGCATGTGTGATTGAGAAGTGTTGAACGAGAGACTCGAAACGACGGGTGATTGAGAGACAACACAGAAGCGGAGAAGTGGAATTAGAAAATTAGCTCTAACTAGGTGCGTAAGAATTAGGGCTGTCAGTTTAACATGTTAATTTGATATGATTAATTATTTAAAATATAATGAGATATAAAATAATTAACACCTAGCATATTTTTTGAGAAAATTACATGTACATAGACCAACAATTGCTCAAAAAGCTCCAGTAGTAGATAATAATGGGTTTGATTACTAAGGAAAAGGCATGGGACAAATTTAAAACATTTAATGCAAAAAAAAGAAAAAAAGAAAAACTGAATGTAATGTAAAACCTCCCCCTTCCCCAGCTCCATCTGTATAGATCTGCTACGGGTAATTCATGTATGCAATATTGTACAGCAGCAGCATGTCTTACTTGCTCACAGCAGTGTGTCGTGTATGTATTGGCAGTAGCTAGTTCTGTACCTGCTCTGCAGCAGCAACAGTGTAACAGATCTATTCCGCCAATACCAGAAATGTGTTTATGTCTTTGAACTAGCTTTAGAAAACATTGATATCCATCCATGAAGCCTATCCCAGAATCTTAAGCTGAAAAATATCGATATATGCAATTATTTTGCTAAATTAATCAGCATCTCATAATTTCAATATTTTTTTAATCTTTTTTTTATTAGACAGTCTGCCTGGTAACACTTTATTTCAATGGTCCACTTTAGACAGTCTACTAACTATATGTAACTTTGCAACTACATGTCAACTCCCATTAGAGTATTACTAGACTGTCTGCTTAATATACACCAGTGGCAAACGGTGATGTTTTTAACTGGGTATGCTGGGTGGCACGCTATGTCAAAAAATGCATTGAAAAATTATTGAATTCAGGTGTTCCAATCACTTCCATGGCCACAGGTGTATAAAATCAAGCACCTAGGCATGCAGACGCTTCTACAAACACTTGTGAAAGAATGGGTCGCTCTCAGGAGCTCAGTGAATTCAAGCGTGGTATCGTGATAGGTTGCCACCTGTGCAATAAGTCCATTCGTGAAATTTTCTCACTACTAAATATTCCACAGTCAACTGTTAGTGGTATTAGAACAAAATGGAAGCAATTGGAAACAGCAGCATTTCAGCCATGAAGTGGTAGGCCACGGAAAATCACAGTACGGGGTCAGCGCATGCTGAGGCGCACAGTGCGCAGAAGTCGCTAACTTTCTGCAAAGTCAATTGCTACAGACCTCCAAACTTCGTGTGGCCTTCAGATTAGCTCAAGAACAGTGCATAGAGCGCTTCATGGAATGAATTTCCATGGCCGCGCAGCTGCATCCAAGCCTTACATCTCCAAGTGCAATGCAAATCGTCGGATGCAGTGATGTAAAGCACGCCGCCACTGGACTCTAGAGCAGTGGAGACGTGTTCTCTGGAGTGACCAATCACGCTTCTATGTCTGAAAATCCGATGGACGAGTCTGGGTTTGGCGGTTGCCAGGAGAACGGTACTTGCCTGACTGCATTGTGCCAAGTGTAAAATTTGGTGGTGGGGTGTGGGGCTGTTTTTCAGGGGTTGGACTTGGCCCCTTTAATTCCAGTGGAAGGAACTCTAAATGCTTCAGCATACCAAGACATTTTGGACAATTTCGTACTTCCAGCATTGTGGGAACAGTTTGGGGATGGCCCCTTCCTGTTCCAACATGACTGCGCACCAGTGCACAAAACAAGGTCCATAAATACATGGATGAGTGAGTTTGGTGTGGAGGAACTTGACTGGCCTGCACAGAGTCCGGACCTCAACCTGATAGAACACACTTGGGATGAATTAGAGCGGAGACTGAGAGCCAGGCCTTCTCGTCCAACATAAGTGCCTGACCTCACAAATGCGCATCTAGTAGAATGGTAAAAAAAATATGCTATTTTGCAAAAATTATAAAATAATTTTTTTTGTAATTCCCTTAGCTGGCACTCATTGCACAGAATCTACATGCTTTACCTTTAAATAGTGCGGCACATCAGTTGAGGACGTGCATTTAAATCAGAGACAACAAATAAAAAAAACACCATGGCAGGTATTTAAATGTATGCAAGTGTTTTTTTTTTTTTTTAAATCAAGAATTAAAAATCAATTAACAGCCTTGGATAGTTACAGTAGGTCTGCTTACAGTAGGTTTTTGACAGATCATTAAAAATCTATTTAATTATGGAGAAAATGAAATGGGCTACTATGAAAATAGTTTCAGTTATTACTTTCATTTCATTTGGTCTAGTAAGTTTTGTATCAAATACAATGTTGTTTTCGTTGATCGAGATCTGATAGCAACAGCACATTTTTCCGCTTGGGCGAGGGATCCGCGAACAGCTTTCCCTGTGCATTAAATCATCCATATCTCAGCAAACCTGAGAACGCGGGACAATGATGACGATGCATAAGAACAGAGCATACGCGCCAAAGCTGCTGTGAATCCACTTACCTGAAACCCTCCATAACTGGCAGATTTGAAGAAGATTTGTCGTTATAAATAAATAACGAAGAGTAACACACATATTACCAACATTTTATCATGTAAGCTTTATAGTACACCTCAAACAAGGGAATTTATAGTTAATATTAATTCGCAAGTCCATGAATGGCTTGGATATGAAGAGCATTCACAGCTTATATGGACTGCACGCCACTGATATATGCTAACACTTTACTTTGATGGTCCCCCAACAGACATTCTACTTACTATAGGTAACTTTGCTACTACATGTTAACTTCTTTGACTTACCCAAACCCTAGTCTCAGCCTCAGACATCACGCCCACAGACCATTGGCTGAAAGTCTAATGCATATGGCACACTTATCTGGAAACATTTCAGCAGTTTCGAAGTTGTCATCTGACAGGATGTCCGCGAGACGTGTGTGTTGCGTTCTTTAACGGTCTGCCTGGAAACAAATGCTGTGATGCCAAACTCCCTCGTAGAAGAAGACAGCTGTCGTGTTTACAACTGTGACAATGAACGCTTACCAGGATCAACTAAACGGATTTTGGAACAAAATGGATTTTCAAAAGTATGTGAAGTTCGTGGCTCCATTGTTGCAGTAAACTTGCACAATGTTGTTGAATGAATAATTTATAGATGCATGCCGGTCTGTTGTTGCAGGGACATCGACTTTACATTTTTACGCCCCTAAACAGAAAACAAACTGTGATTGGTTGCGTTACATGTCAGTCAAATGCCCTCTTGGGCGTTCCTTGACAAATGAAAGCTGCGATGGATTCCAGACTTTCTTCCGTCAGTCTGAAGGTCTGGCAACGTGAGACTACCTGAACCCTAACACCTAACCCAAACCTAGAAGTCTACTAACATTCTACTAATACACTGAGTGTTAGTTGACATGTTGCAAAGTTACCTATAGGTAGTAGAATGTCTAAAGTGGACCACTGAAATAAATTGTAACTGATGGTCCTAGTAAGAATCAATGCTTAACCCCTTACTGACCTGAAAACAAAAACAGAAATAGCTGGTCCTCCCTGCGGTGTATCCTGCCCAGGAATATAGGCGCATAATGGTTGGCAGATGCTGTTGGGTGAGGGTGCCAAGGCTCTGCATCCAGACACAGGCTGAGGTCCTGCTTCAGTGCATATAACACCTAGAGGCCTGTGCTGGCCTTGGGCGCAGCCAAGCACATTGGTAGAACAGAGTAGCCATGCTACATACAGTACCAACATACAGCACTGCATGCATGCACTACTTTGTTCTCCTCTGTGCCTTGTTTCAGTTAAAATGATTTGTAGGTCCTGTGGTGCACGGACAGAACTGCCGAGGCCCTATTACAGGCTCTGGTAATAGGATTTGCAGCTTTGTTGGTTTGTCAGAGCATTTTGTTTTTGGTTCTGTTTGAGAACAAAAGCAGCCTGATTAGCTTTACAGCTAATAACATGGATTATTTATTCTGTGGTGTTTTTTTTTAAACCTAGGCTTAATTCACTGTTGGTCCCAGATGTTTGGGTTCAGTCCTTGAACTTAAAGACCTCATGCAAAGATCTCAACTTGGAGCTGATTTGCATAGCAAACGAAACATAATTAAAGTAATCAGTTGATTATAGTTGATCTAGTAGCTGTAATTGGATTTTTTCATCCATCTTAAGATATTGCTTTGTTGCTAAAGACAGTATGAAATGTCTGAACACAGAGTTTAGAGGTAGAGTTTGGTAGCTGCACCGTCTGTAGCAGTGTTACTCATTGCGCGGCTTGCGAGCCTCCTGTGGCTCGCATGCCGGTAAATAATACCGTGAAATGATTATGCCGTCAATACAGATTTTCATAAAAACAAACAAGCAGGGCTATAACATAACCCATTAAAAACTCAGTGTCTGCTCTATTACAAATAATTTATATTTAAAAAATACCCAAAACAGCGGCATTAAAAGATATAGACTAGAATATAGACTAGAAAAGATATTTAAACTTGCTCTGCCCTTACGTCCATGACTCACTGCGGGGTCGCCAGTTTTGGCGGCCTTTCCAGCTCTTAACGCAGAATGTGCTCTTATAGGTCAACACATTCTCATGAAATGAGTATTTATAACATGAATTGTATTTATCGTGTGATTTATACGCTAAAATGACTTTTTACGTATATATGATATGCATTGTCAACCCAATGGGTAGGATTGTTAGTGGTGTAGGTTACATGCATATAACGCCATAAAGTGCGTAGCCTATGCACGCGAAAACTGTGTATCATATGCGCGTAAAAACTAATTTTGGCGTATAAATCTAATGTAGAAAAAAAAACTTAAAAGGCAATTCTGAGATTTGTTTCTAAACACATTATAAATGTTATAAATCATATATTGATGAAACACGTTACAAAGACTGTGAACTGTGTAGTAGGCTACTGAATTGTGGAGTTAGACCGAAAGTTTCTATCTACCTTTGTATTTATTTTATTGCATATTGTATGTTCAGGGATGACAGATTAATAAGCAGACATGCTATTTATGACTGGATGTAACTTTTGATACTTTGCGGTAAAAGGGGCTCTCCTATAGATTTTGTCCTATCAGTGTGGCTCTCATGAAAAAAATAGCGAAGACCACAGGTCTGTAGCATTATAAATGATACACTGCTGTTTAAATAAGGATCCTTGTAGTTGCAGTACCTCCAGTGGCCTGTGAGTGGCCTAGGTTTTCAAAAATGCAATATAAAAAGGACACAAGGATATAGATAGAAAAAAAAAAAATTCTCTGTTTCTTCTTTTCTGCATTTCACTTCTGCTCTACACTCTTAAAAGGCACAATAAGTAAGATTTTTGGATTAAAATATCCAAAAACCAATAGAACAATGTTATATATTTTGTTGACTTGTGTACTTACATTATCCCAAATTTTTTCCAAGAATGTTTAAATCCAGCGAAATAAGCAATTTTATCTAGGACACGAACTGTGTCTGTGCTCGCCTATCAATGACATCATACCCGCGTTACCCTCGATTTTCGGTTTTATTTCGTAGAAACCATGGAAACACCAAAGACACTTTAATATATTATGGGCCAGATTTACAAACAGCTTGCGGCAGTGCAAACCCTCTTTTGTCGTTAAAAACTACTGTCAGGCTTTACTAAATACACGCAGTGAAAAATTTGTGCTTAAAAGGCATGGACAGGGTTATTTTTGATGCTGAACTTATTGCATATGCATTTGTAGGAGTTTCCCTTTCAGACGCAAAATTTATGTGAAATTTATTTATATTTAAATGAATCACGCAAGGTGATTTACTAAGGTTTGCGCTTGTCAATTTACTGGTATTTGCACCATTATTTACCAGTAAAAAAAAAAAAAACATGTTTTAAACCAGACGCTAATTTGCGCTGCTCTTGGTAGATTGCGTTGGTCATTATGCAAATTATCCAGTGGCATGTGTTCTTTAATTTGCGCGTCGTCAGTAGATCACACTGAACTTTCTCCTCCCATCTGCTCTTTTTTGGAATTTGTGGAAAGCACTCAGCCAATCAACAACAGAGCAGTCCTACCTCCATTTGTTGACAGTTATCAGCATCCCTCCACCACCCCTTCTCCACACTTTATAACTCTAAACCACTTACATATACGGGGGGTACTCTGGGTTCGGGCCTAATTTCGAGCTCGAAGCCCTCCCCCCCAGACAGCACACCAAATACGCATTAAATTACTCTCTATAAATTATATGTAAGTGCGAACTCGTGAAACTCAAATGTATAATATGATAAAACAGCGCTGCGTTCCCCCACATACACGAGTGGAAGTGCTCGTCAGCGGCAGAATAAAAGCTCTACTGCTCTCGAGCCGTGTGTCGCGCTCGTCTCTCATTAGCAATCGCTCCAGCGCCTCGTTCCGCTCCACCCTGCTTCATACTACAGTAGTGATAATAAATCTGTAATACATGAGCTCATCCATGAATATGACTTCTGCCCGTGTCCCGTCGGATTCTTTTCCACTGGATGTAGAGGTGAAGACAACAACTCCCATGATTCTGCAAAATCAAGGCTTCATCAAGCTACTCCTTTGTTTTGAAAAAGCAACCTGTAGCGTCGAAAATGACATATTGTGCCTTTAAAAATATAAAGGTTATTTTTTGGCATCGATAGTTCCATGAAGAACCTTAAACATCTATGGAACCTTTCCACTGCACAGAAGGTTCTTTGTAGTGGAAAAAGGTTCTTTAGATAATTAAAATGTTTGTCAAATGATTCTTTGGGGAACCAAACATTTTTCTTCTTTTGCATTGCTACGAAAACCCTTTTGGAACCTTTATTTTTTAAGAATTTGAAGTGTATGTACCAATCTAGTTTACTTGAAATTGTGGTCTGCAGTTATTGGGTTACTCTGTAAATACTGTAAACTTACACTTCAGGTAAAACAGTTTCATTTCCATGGATGGTGGGTTGTACTGATAAGCTCCAAAATGGACAAAGAAACATCATACAAGTATACATAAAAGTAATACATACATCTAATGCACTATATTCTTATAGGTGCAGTCTAAGTTTTCTAAAAACCATAAAATATCTTTGTCAGAGGAACCAAGCTAAATTTAAACCATTAACTGTCACTGATAAGTCTTTGAATAGTATAGGTAAGCATATTTAGAGTAATTTAAGGCCATCTGAACTCTTTGTAAGTATAATAGGCGTTTTTGAGTTGCCAACACAGAAGAGTCACGTAAGGACTGCAACAGCTGTTGTGCAAACGCCGGGGGGAGCAGCAAACTGACTCACATGCCACAGAGGGTACTATCTGTCAGCTTTCATCTTTGTTGCATGAGTTCATTCCTCTGCCCACCTCTTACGGTGCACTCAGTAAGAAAGTGATGGGAGTTTTGGCAAGTTTTGTTTTATTACATTCCCCAAAACCTCTGAGATGAATTGTTCGCAATTTTTCAGCGCAAAATTGCAATGTCAAGTTGTGTTTAGAACATATTTCGTGATGTTACAGTATAATCGCAAAATTCCTTTAGTGATTTGGGTGTTAAAATGCACACACCGCTGTAATTCAATCTTAGTGAATTCCCTCTTCATTCAGCTATATGTCATTTTAATTATTTATATGTTCGGTTCATTTTATCTTTTGGTGGTGCAGTTACACAAAAAGAGTTGCATTAGCAACTATATAATATTGGCAACCATAGCAACAGGTTAACATTATCCACTGATGAGATTAAATGTCAAATTTGGTCGAGAAAGATCATTCGCTCTACCAAGGTACTTAATCAAAATGTCAGGATAAAAAACCCCAGCAGATTTTACATTTTCTGTAGAATTTCTGTAGTTGTCCATGCAAAACTCAAAGTCTAGGTCAGGGATTGGCAATTCCAGTCCGGGAGAGGTTAGCTCCAACCCTAATCAAACACACCTGAACCAGCTAATCAAGTCTTCAGGATTACTAGAAGGCTACAGGCAGGCAAGTATGATCAGGGTTGGAACTAAACTCTGCAGGACAGAGGCCCTCCAGGACTGGAATTGCCCACCCCTGGTCTAGGTGGTGATATGGCCATTCATATACATATATTTATATATATAGCTGCTATAAATGAGCATATGACAAAGGAAAATTCAGAACCATAGTCTTTAATAAAGCCACACATGGTAAACACAGGAGAAAAGGTAAACACATCCACTAACACTGACGACACCAGACAAAGACCTGAACAAAATAGGAAGTATAAATACAGAGGAACTAATGAGATAATTAATGGGCAATAGGTGTACATCAATCAAAGGAACAAACTGAAACACACTGAGTCAACTTGCGTTTCCACCACAAGAACTTTCCCCCAGGAACTAGGGACTTTGGGGTGGTGCTCGGTGTGTTTCGACCACAGGGACCAGGGTTTAAATGAAGTTCCGGGTAAAAATCCCCCCTCAAAAAAAGTCCCTGCTCACGAGGTAGTTCTTATCATAGGCTGTAAAATAGGTCATAGGTCTTCACTACCTTCCACTAAAGAAAAGTGAAGCCGTCAACACCTGAATATGGCACTGACATCTTGCGCAGATTTGGGACGGAGACTGCGCAGTAGTAAACGCAGGACCAGAGTCTGCACAGTAGAGAGCAGGAAGTAGAGCTGTGACATCAAAAGCCCACCCACACTTGCAGATGCAGAACTCATTATGTTGGTGTAAAAAACAGCTATGGAAATGTAGAAATTAAAGCTAAAGCTCCAATCTCCTCCCAGAAATTCAGAAAAAAAGTATTTTAGTGCCTCAGTGACTACTTCACTCAGAGAAGCTGTCAATCATTCCGTCACACCCCCCGTTTTTATAGCATCAAAAAACTAACTAAAACCAAACTGTAACGAACGTCCACTAGAGGCAAGCTATGATGAACCCAAGTGTAGTTTATTAAATCCGAAACATGAACAGAAATACAGAAATACAATAATCCCAAAGTGAGCAAACTTGACTCATGAACAGACTTGACTATATACACTCACCAACAGCAGTTACAGGGAACAAACAATACTCGACCAGCACACATGGCAAACATGAGGGCTTAAATACACTGAGACTAATGACTGGACGAGGGACACCTGTGAACACTGACGAGACAATGAACCAATGACATGACACAAACACATGAGGGCATGGAAATCACATGACAAAACAAGGAAGCAAGACAGTGAACATGGCAAACTAAGAAACATGACAGTGAACATGAACTAAGAACATAAAATATAACCCAGAACACACTATAACACAAACTTGATAAAAATTGCCTTTACCAGCATTTTATTTCAACCATTATTTTTAAAAGTCTATTGTGGTGTGTGCAGTAAGAGTTGTTTGCTATTCAAATTAACAATGGAGTTTAAAAAAATACGAGCGATGGACCAACAACGAGGTTCGGACTTTATTAAGCTTATATGCGAAAGAAGAAATCCAGTGGGAACTGGCAAGTTGCGCACAGTCCTACATCACCGGAGTAATTAGCCTAATCTTCACGGTACTTTAGACCGTGATGGAAATGCAGACAGCAACAGGTCTGGGGGAAAAGAAAGTTCCTGGGAAAAATTGTTCTGGGTAATTTCGGTGGAAACGCGGCTTTAAAAAGGCAAAACTGAACATAAACCTGACATTACGCTTTTGTTTTTGCATGTGTTCATAATTTCTTTGTATGACAGCCTGTCCAAAAATATGTCCACCCGATTTGGCATGTTTCAGTGTGTTACCACAAATAAAACAATTGACTCCAAGCAAAACTACGTAATATGATTACAAAATCTTTAACAAATTTGTAATAATACTTGTGAGGTGTCAATTTTCCTAGGCATCACTTTTGGCCACTACTGTATATAACATATTGACTGCCTAATTTAAGTGCCTAATTTGCAAAAAGAAACACCTTTCTTTTGTGGCCAAATCAATAGCAGAGGTCTTTTATCCGGTCACTCAAAACGTAATTGATTGTGACATCACCGAGAGTGTCTTTAATCTATTATTAACATTGAGTGTTTGAGACGATATAAAGTGAATGGCTCAGGGAAAAGGCTTGGAGTCGACTATGGCTCCTGGTGCTCATAACCAAAACATGATGACTAGAATCTTATTATCAGTTAATCATCTTTCTACCAACAGCTCTGATTTCTCTAGTGGGTTTGCACAAATGACCAAGAATTTATAATTGAAGTTGATTATACAGGCTTCATTTTTAGCAGCGACCGTCCCTTTGAATGCTAAACTATGGCTGGATGACAATAAAATGACCTCTCTGAGAGCTCACCTGTGCAAGGTGACATGCGGCAGTCATCAGTATTCAAGATGGGATCTCGCTTAGAAACCATTAGCATCATCATGGATCTTCACTCTAATGAGGCTCCAGGTTTGCATGTCTTAATTGGATTGCTTTAACATAGTCCCTTATTGATGCTAGTCCTGCACAGTTTATCATGGTAAGTAATGAGCGAATAATTCTCTGGCCATATCTAATCTTTGGCCTCATCGATGAATTGGGTGAAAAGTAACTTTTCATCCTTGACCCAAAATGGGCAGAAGAACTACCCCATCAAAATCCGCAGTTTCCACATTTTAAATACATCAGTTATACACTCACCTAAAGGATTATTAGGAACACCATACTAATACTGTGTTTGACCCCCTTTCGCCTTCAGAACTGCCTTAATTCTACGTGGCATTGATTCAACAAGGTGCTGAAAGCATTCTTTAGAAATGTTGGCCCATATTGATAGGATAGCATCTTGCAGTTGATGGAGATTTGTGGGATGCACATCCATGGCACGAAGCTCCCGTTCCACCACATCCCAAAGATGCTCTATTGGGTTGAGATCTGGTGACTGTGGGGGCCATTTTAGTACAGTGAACTCATTGTCATGTTCAAGAAACCAATTTGAAATGATTCGAGCTTTGTGACATGGTGCATTATCCTGCTGGAAGTAGCCATTAGAGGATGGGTACATGGTGGTCATAAAGGGATGGACATGGTCAGAAACAATGCTCAGGTAGGCCGTGGCATTTAAACGATGCCCAATTGACACTAAGGGGCCTAAAGTGTGCCAAGAAAACATCCCCCACACCATTACACCACCACCACCAGCCTGCACAGTGGTAACAAGGCATGATGGATCCATGTTCTCATTCTGTTTACGCCAAATTCTGACTCTACCATCTGAATGTCTCAACAGAAATCGAGACTCATCAGACCAGGCAACATTTTTCCAGTCTTCAACTGTCCAATTTTGGTGAGCTCGTGCAAATTGTAGCCTCTTTTTCCTATTTGTAGTGGAGATGAGTGGTACCCGGTGGGGTCTTCTGCTGTTGTAGCCCATCCGCCTCAAGGTTGTGCGTGTTGTGGCTTCACAAATGCTTTGCTGCATACCTCGGTTGTAACGAGTGGTTATTTCAGTCAAAGTTGCTCTTCTATCAGCTTGAATCAGTCGGCCCATTCTCCTCTGACCTCTAGCATCAACAAGGCATTTTCGCCCACAGGACTGCCGCATACTGGATGTTTTTCCCTTTTCACACCATTCTTTGTAAACTCTAGAAATGGTTGTGCGTAAAAATCCCAGTAACTGAGCAGATTGTGAAATACTCAGACCGGCCCGTCTGGCACCAACAACCATGCCACGCTCAAAATTGCTTAAATCACCTTTCTTTCCCATTCTGACATTCAGTTTGGAGTTCAGGAGATTGTCTTGACCAGGACCACACCCCTAAATGCATTGAAGCAACTGCCATGTGATAGGTTGATTAGATAATTGCATTAATGAGAAATTGAACAGGTGTTCCTAATAATCCTTTAGATGAGTGTACATCAAGGATGGGGTAACATGTTGCAAGTAACATTCTTTAAAGGCCCACTGAAGTACCTTGAAATGCGCAGCATTATTCAATGTGTTAATGTAATTTCCACTGAAACAGGAAGACAGGGTGGGACCTAATGAACAGCTCCTCCCCTTTTTAAAAATAGCCAATAGCATTTAGTTTATATCACAGCTCGGCCAGAGCCACTGAGCTCGGTAAAGCCACAGTTTCCTCCTGATCTCCTCCATATTGCTTTAAAATATAGCAGCCTGTGCAGGATTCAAAGGATCTGATTTGTTTTCTGGTCTGCGTCAAATCTCACATATGATCCGCTCTGTGCTAACGTGTCTCTGGACCAGAGTAGACTATGTGCGTGACACTAACGTGAAACCAGACTTCATTCACCCCAATGGAAAGCATGTTTACACCGGTTTCACGATAAACCACGATAAAATGTACTGACAGTTAGTAATATTGTTTAAAATTTAATTATCATTAAAACTGTTTAATTATTAAGATTTTGAAAACTTGCGGTAAATCCTGTCTAGGCAGCATCAGTCTGACGCAGGCGCAGCGCGCAACGTTGTTTTTTGAACGAGAGCGAGAAGAAATGGCAGAAGGCAGTGACAGTGCTCGGGAGATTTTTACGTTAAAAGATTTTTACGTTAAAAATCACACTGATAACAAACTAAAAGACTGACAGGTGTGATGATCAGATTAATTGCCATAGTAACTAATGATGGTGGGAAACATGAACAAAGACAACGGGAAATAATGAGAAACAAACTAAAAGTCCATAATAATGAGACTAAAAGAGCAAATGACTGAATATCCCTGACAATGATGTAGGACGTAGCTCCTCTTCTCTCATATTGAAATCCTCTGACATTTTCTTTAAAGCTTCTGGTTTTAGACTTCTAATTTTTAACCGGCATTTAATTGTAATTTTTAACCGATGAAAATTGATGAACATGGAAGTGCAGAGGATCGAATATCCTAATCTTTACCTAAGCTTGTCGTCTTGGCCGTTGCCAGAAGCCAGTGATTAAAGTTTATAAAGTTTTAAATATGGATATTTTTCTTACAAAAACCCATTATTACCACACTGCCAACATTCTTCAAAAATATCTTCTTTTGTGTTCAGCAGACCAAAGACATTCATACAGGTTTGGAACAACTTGAGGGTCAGTAAATAATGACAGAATTTTCATTTTTTGGTTAACTATACCTTCAAATATCCGTCGATTTTGAGCACTGGCAGATTTTTCTTTTTTTTTTAAGTTGAGTAAAAGTAACAAACTACCCTTGTAATAAAGAGACATTCATTGAAAAATGTTTTATCTTATGCAGTATTGCTAAAGTAAATTGATCTTGTTTTAAGAATTTTAAACCGGAAAAATAAGACAAAAACACACAGGCAATTTCACTTTAACATATCACACAAGGATTAAAAACTAAGCTAAATGTTAAACTAGCACATTTGCCAGCTGAAAAGACTATAGCACAACAACTAACCACATCAGAAAACATTGCTTGTCGAGCAGCTTCACCAGCTAAATTTTGCTGGTTAACACCATTGCTGCTAGTCCAGCAGGGTACAGAGTAAATCTAGGGTGTATGTATGTGACAATTTACTCCCAAAGCAACAAATCACTGGCAAATAATCAGGAGAATAGAGCAATGCAAGGATACAGTGTTTTATTGGCGGAAGAGGAGATGATTGGCTTTTCGAAGTCCAAATAAGTGCAGCTGGGGCTCTCTCAGTTGTCTCTCCGATATCTCAGGCCCTGAAGGAAATTGATACTTACACTTGGAAACTAAACTGTCAAATATAATTCATCCATGGTCATTTGTTTTATTATCTCTAAAAAGGACATTGCTAAATAAGTGAAGTCAGCCCAAACAGCTGTGGAGAAGACAAGCTCGGAGAAGAGAGTGCTGGAATACTTATTATCTGCAGAGAGAGAAGGAAAGAAAAATAACTGTTTTACAAGGAAACCTGGTATTAAAAAAAGCTTCCATCTTCATTTATAAACCAAGCAACACTCTAATCCTTAGTGAACCCCAAAGGCACGGACTGCTCATCCCATTTACCTAAACCCATATATCTCTATAACAAATGCTTTGTATGTTTAACAGAACATCCACTTAACCGGTAAGACTAACATGCCGTTAAAAACATTTGATTATTAGACTTCTGAAACTACATTACATATAACACTCTAAGTAAACAATAAAAGCCATTTCCCAAGGCCACAGTTTTAAGTTTAGAACATGATAGATTTAAAGAAATAGTTCACCCAAAAATGAAAATTATCCCATGATTTATTCACCCTCAAGCCATCATAGGTGTACATGACTTTCTTCTTTCAGCTGAACACAATCAGAGTTGTATTAAATAATATCCTGGCTCTTCTAAGCTTTGGAATGGCAATTAAGTGTCCAGGTTTTTGAAGCTCCAAAAAGCGCATCCATCCATCATAAAAGCAATCCATATGACTCCAGTGGGTTAATAAATGCCTTCTGAAATGAAATGGTTTTTGTAAGAAAAATATCCATATTTAGAACTTTAATAAACTTTAATCACTGGCTTCCGGCAATGGTGAGAAATGTCTAAGGTGGAAGCGCAGAGGATATGCTGGTCACGAATTAGGAATCTAAAATGAGAAGTTTTAAAGAAAATGTCGAAGGATTTTGATATGAGAGAAGAGGAGCTAACTTCATATGCGGGTCAGTGGTCACCCTTCCGCCAGAATGTGACTCTCTTGTGAACACACGTACGGCCGTTGCAGGAAGCCAGTAATTATAGTTTATTAAGTTTTAAATATAGAATAATATTTTTCTTGCAAAAACCCATTACTTCAGAAGCCATTTATTAACCCACTGGATTACTTTTATGATAAATGGATAAGCTTTTTGGAGCATCAAAAACACAGACAATGCCATCATTAAGCTTGAAAAAAAGCTAGGATTTTTTTTATATAACTCCGATTGTGTTCAGCTAAAAGAAGAAAGTCATATACATCTAGGATGGCTTGAGGGTGAGTAAATTATGGGACAGTTTTCATTTTTGGGTGAACTATTCCTTTAAAAGGAAAAGTGCCTAATTTGTGTTTCACTATTGTCATAAATTTGGATATTAAGCTAAGATTGGAGAAAGTTGTTATGAGGCAGTTCAGAAATGACAGAGAGGAGGATCCAAATGTAGTCATAAAAAAGTAAATCCAGGCAACAAACAGGAGATTCGAAACATGAGATAATCAGAGCACACATAACATCCACATAGGACAACACCAGACAAAGAACATGAGAAACACTGGGGTATTTAAACACAAGGGGTGATTGTTCGGAAAACAGTACACACCTGGGAACAATCAGGAAAACTACAAAACATGGAGCAAAACAGGAAATAACATAAGTCCACACAAGACCAGGGGAACACAACAGGAATCATGACAAAAGTATTTTAATAATGAAACTATAGCTATGTTTCCATGCTGTGAATTTCAATTATGGAGATTATCGCAAAAGCAAAAAAAAAAAAAAAAACGGGATCCTGTCATTAATAGTAGCCAATCATCAATTACATGATTTTTAGATGCACATACAAGAATTTGTGCAGTGAATTTATTTTAAAATCGCAGTTTACGCACATCTTCTTACCGAATAAAAATGTATGCGTTTTTTATTTGCATTTGGGTTTATATATCTAGCAATATTTATGTGATATTCCAAAATGTGTATTAAAATATGTGGCAAAAACTGCTCAAAAAATGTTAGCGCAAACTCTGTTGAGTTGGTTGAAGGAGCTTACATGCCTTTTTCAAAACTATCTCAGTTTTACATTTTTAGCGATAAGCAGTTGGTGCTACACATTCAAAGTGTAGAGCAGCTGGTACTAACTTCCAACTGTAGAAACGGGTCTCTCTTTGTTCTTGCCAACCACGATTCATAAGCACAGCTCCCCTCTGAGCTGCTGAGGAGCTGTTCTGAGAGACAAAGGCCCCGGGCAGTGTATGACACTTCACTGCATCTCATTAACAAAGACTTGGGAAGGCAGAAAGAAAAGTTCTCAGTCATGCAGCATCTCGGCCACTTAACGGTGTGGAACATTTTCTTACTTCAACAGAAACTGAGAAATGACGCCAGCGTTGGCCACACAACAGATGCGCAATGGGAATTATCCAGTGACTCATCACAGAAAAAGTGTCTGAATTCAGACAAGATCCATAAATCCCTTACAAATAAATAAGTATACTTCAAGTTCATTCATAAGTATGCTAGTATCAATGTACTAGTAGTATACTTGTAATCTCAAAATGAGATGAGATGTCACTGTACATGTACAATGAAACTTTGGTGGAGAAACCTACAGATGCCTTACAATACAATAAAACCACAAAGACAACAAGTGTTGGTAACACTTTACAATACGGGTGCACTAATATGCATTAATTCATGCTTAACTAATGCACAGATAATCATGAGTTAATGTATGACTCATGAAGAACTAAACCATTTATTAATGATACTGCATCAGCAACTAATGAAGTTTATATATGATTAATAGATTAAGTAATCATTAAATTGTTATTAGTTAAATGTGTCATATTGTATTAATTCCCTAATAACATATTATATTAACTAATAGTGTACATTCATATGTTAATTACCACAATGGACCAAAGCCATGCATTTCAACTTCCAGTTGTCTGCTTTAATTAATCGTTAGCTAACGATTTGCAAAGGTATCATTATGTTATGACTTTACTTGTTGAGGCACATGACTATTAACTAATTCAAAATGAATACAAAACTCATAACCACAATGACATATTACTTAACAGTTAGTTAATAGTCATGTGCCTCAACAAGTAAAGTCATAGCATAATGATACCTTTGCAAATCGTTAGCTAATGATTAATTAAAGCAGACAACTGGAAGTTGAAATGCATGGCTTTGGTCCATTGTGGTAATTAACATATGAATTTACACTATTAGTTAATATAATATGTTATTAGGGAATTAATACAATATGACACATTTAACTAATAACAATTTAATGATTACTTAATCTATTAATCATATATAATCTTCATTAGTTGCTGATGCAGTAATCATTAATAAATGGTTTAGTTCTTCATGAGTCATACATTAACTCATGATTATCTGTGCATTAGTTAAGCATAAATTAATGCATATTAGTGCACCCATATTGTAAAGTGTTACCCAAGTGTTCATAAATGTAAACTTTGGGCACCGTCATACACCCGGCGCAATGCGGCACCAGGTGCAACCAGTTTCACCCTGACACAGTTGTTTAAATAGCAAATGCATTTGTGCCCATTTGTGCGCCCATGGTCGTGCTGGTCTGAAAACGAGGTGCATTGTTGCCACGTTGCTATTTTAAGACAACTGAAATAGACCATTGACCAACAAAAAGCTGGTCTAAAGTCAATGGCGCAGTATCTTTTTGTTATTTAAAGAGCGAGTTAGTAATATGCGCCTATAGGCGGGTCCACAACGCACGTACAATCTGCTTATTACACACAAAGGGACGCGCAGCAGCACACAAACATTTTTAAATATGAAAAATTAAAGGATTAAAATGTAAAGGATTATTATTGTGTACATAAATATAAAAATGCATACTAGTTAGTCATTGTATGTATCAGAATTAGCCTACCTATTTGCAGTAATGACGAGCAAGCAGGCGTCATTGGACGAGCAGATCCGTTTCCTCGCTCCTTTTTTCACTTGCAAATTTCGCCAAGTAAATAGCGAATCTGCCATGGTGCGAGTGCAGCTGGCTTTTAAAGGGAATGGGAGATGAGACTCTGATTGGTTTATTGTATGTTATGCCCAAAACACACCCATTACTCATTAAGAGAATAGGGACAACCCTTTTAGACCATGCGCCGGGCACACCGACCATT
Source organism: Rhinogobio ventralis (assembly GCA_039654625.1). Taxonomy (NCBI): domain Eukaryota; kingdom Metazoa; phylum Chordata; class Actinopteri; order Cypriniformes; family Gobionidae; genus Rhinogobio; species Rhinogobio ventralis. The sequence continues at coordinate 35,721,583 of CM077205.1, read as the reverse complement.
TTTCATGTTGTTAAACTAGTAAAAGTGTATTCGGACACGCCCTACGTGCACTTGCGCTGTGCACTTTAGACCATGCGCTTAGATTATAGTGACGTGCTAAAATAGTGTAGTTGTCGTATTGCACTGCGATGAATAGAACATTACACTATAACATTTTGCACAATGAAAAACTGCACTAAGAGGCAATATTTGAGGAAATAGTTAAATTGTCAGGTCCATGTAAAAGGTGGGGTGTGTAGAAACTGTGGTATAAACTGTTTTTGAGTCTTGTTGTGGAGGCATACGGTGTCCTGTATCGTTTACCAGATGGCAGGAGGGTGAACATGTTATGATCTGGGTGTGAAGGGTTTCTAATAATGGCTGTGGCCTTCCGGGTGCAACGTGCCCTATACATTTCCTCCAAACTCAGGAGTTGGGAGCCAGTGATCCTCTCTACTGTTTTTATAATGCGCTGGAGAGACTTCCTGTTTTTTTAAGTACAGAACGAGTAGCACACTGCGATTCAGTGATGACAGATTCAATAACCGACCTGTAGAAGTTCACTAGCAGATGTTGTGGAAGTAGTGCTTTCTTCAACAACCTCAGGAAATGAAGCCTTTGGAGTCCTTTTTTAACCATCAATGAGGTGTTGACAGTCCACGTCGCATCCTGGCTGATATGGACTCCAAGGTATTTGAAACTCTGCACCACCTCCACTCTCTCACCAGAAGTTTGGTAGACAAGAGTGTAACTATTTTGTTTGGTGTAAAAACAACAATACACAAACTTTTTGTATACTAATAAACTGTCAGAAAATAGTTTGTCAGATTACAAAACTACCACAGGTCAGGCCCGGTTCTAGACACCTAGAAGGGTGAGCTGGCAGATACCCTGGGTGGGCTTTTTTTTTTTTTGGTGGGGGGTGGGGGGGTATACACTAGATAGATAGACAGATAGATAGATAGATAGATAGATAGATAGATAGATAGATAGATAGCCTACATGTTACTATAGCAATGCATGCAACTTTAATTGCGTGGAAAGGGGCAATTAAATGCCACACAGGATGTGTTTGTTAATTCCATTGCGCTACTTTTATATTGTTTTTTAATGTAAACATCACCCTAGACCGTTAGACTGTTGGGCTGCATCTCTTCTTTTGCAGAGTATCGTGCATGACGTGGCTTTATAAACACTGCACTCAAGTTAAAATAACTTTAAAAAAAACGCATCTCTAGGCCTGCAAATCGCGTTTTAACCGCAAAAACTTGTCCTGTATGAATGGCCCTAAACTGATTAAAAGATAGTAAACAGCGCATTTTCATTTCAGTGCTGTTATTTAAACAGTCAGTTTGCCTCGTTCATTCAGTTTACAGCATCAACAGCAAGCCAAAGAGGGCAAGGTTTCAACAGAACTATGCATTTGCGTTTTAAACACGTAGCTACATTATGTTCTAGCTCTGTCCATGCAATACATTTTTGCAATAAAGAGTTTTTTTTTTTTTTTAGCTAATTTCAACTTGGCATGAATCAAAAATCAAATCAGAGCTGTATATAAATATTTACAAGATACATATTCATGATTCACGAATAGGCTACAACTCTTTGTAAATTGCCTTAATAGCACGCAAATATTTCTGTCCGCTTTCGTTCGTGTGACTGCAGCCTCTGCTTTTCTGCTACAGACTGAAGCGCGCGAGTAGCCTATAACGCACCGCGTCGTTACTTTCAGTTAATAAAGGAAAAAACAGCTACTGCAAATTTCTGGTGTTATTTTTGTGATTGTTTGGGGCATTCTACAGCCCTTCATCAAAACTTTCAAAACATAGCCCACCTCAGATTGTTTTAAATAATGCACAAGTCGTAAAAACAAATGAACACTATCAATTCCTAAATTCTGATTGGGTGGGCAAGGCAGACGTTTGGGTGGGCTCAGCCCACCCCTGCCCATGCCTAGAACCGGCCCCGCCACAGGTTAGCATTAGTTAAGGTGTCTGTTAGGCCCTTATCTGTTCCAAAAACAATAATTAATGTAAATGAATTAACTGACTCACAGTATTCCAAATGAGTAAAAAAAAAAAGTATTATTACTCACATCAAAAAAAAATTCTTTAGCATTTTAGCATGAAAAGGCAGCTTAATTTGCTGGCATTTTTCAAAAGAAGACACTCGGAAGTCTTTATCTATGGTGCACACTTGGTATGCTTGGACATCGGACAGTAAAATCTTTTTTACAAAATTTTATACTACTATTTTTTAACCGTATAGTTGTGCAGAAAAATTCACTTTAAAGACGATGATTTGCCATTTCCACTCCCTAATATAGTTCTTCTCACGTTTTGCTTTTGGGTCATTCTGTCAAATCAACCAAATTTCAGAAAATTTCCCGGCTCAAATTTTTTATTTTATTTATATTTTTTCTGTACAAAGACAAACATAAATAGTGATGAAAGCCAAAATATTAAATGTCACAGATGTATATTTACTGAGTAATCACTGTTTTGTAGAAGGGGGTCAAAATGACAATTTTCACCTGAGATTTGGAGCCAAATTAGAGGGGTGTAAAAATGACTTTAGAAAGATGGCAGCATCATTATGTTATTTTTCCACAGAGATTGGTAGGTCTATTAGAAAAATCTGTTGACTTTAGCAATCTTTGTTTCATTATATGTCAACGGTTACTGTTCAAAAAAGGCAAAAAGCACTTCTTGTGTTTTTTGTCTCAAGTTTGCATGCCTGTAACTCAAGAAGTATTAAAGATATCTTAATATCCTTTTAGATTCTGATTCTTAACAAATTTTCCTTTTAGTTTCTTCATTTTAAAGGCCCTCGATGGTTCAATCCCAGAGATATGCGGCTCCATGAGTAAACTGGTCAATTGAACACATTTTCAGTGGCCAAAAAACAAATGTGGGTCACTCATACAGCTGATACTTTTTTCTTTTAAAGAGGCATATCTAAAGAACAAATAATGTTAAAACTAGAAATGTATCTAATTGCATAGAACATTCCTGTCTGAGTGCCATATTATTTTTCTAAATTTTTCATGCTTGGAATTTAAAAGTATTCAATTCTCTTAATATCCTTCTAGATGCTCATTCTTAATTAACTTTTCTTTTGAAATCAACCTGCAGGTGAAAATGGTAATTTTGACACTGTGACATCTGTGACATTTAATATTTTGGCTTTCATCACTATTTATGTTTGACTTTCTACAGAAAAAAATATTAACAAAATCAAAATTTTGAGCAGGGGACCTCTGGTTGAGCTGACATGGAATGACCCTTTTGGAATTTTTATTAAATGACTATTATAACAAATTTTAGCACCTCTATTGTACTGAAGTAAAGTTTAGGATAAGTCAAAAAGTCACGCCCTAACAGCCTTGAAGGGTTATTTAATTATTTTTAAATAGTTAACTACTTGAAACACTTTTCCTATTCTTGTCTGTTGCTGTTACAGGTCTAGTCTGCATTTACTGTACAACACTTAATGCTGGAGCTGCACGCTTATGAATACATTGAGAATCACAATTTTTTGGTTTAAAAATGGAGGTCACGATTCTGAGCAGACAACTTAAAGCTGCAGTCCGTAACTTTTTTTGGTTAAAAATTATCCAAAATCTATTTTTGAGCAAGTACACAACAAGCTAATATTCAAAACCAATATATCTCCTTACCTTAGCCCCATTCACAACGGTAAGCTTGTAATAATGTGTTATAATTAGAGTGGTATGGTGGATTTCCGCGGGAAATTCAAGCATGTCTTTGCGTCATTACTTCACGTCTGTATGCATAAAGAAAGAGTCCGGCTAGTAGTAGTAGTAACGCGCGTGAGGAGCGGACCGCATGTTCTTCAGCGGATCATTTATTGCCTTTTCTCACAGCAGCTGGAGTAATTAAACGTATCATTTTGACTGTAATCCAGAAAGGCCCAAATAACATCATCAGTGACAACTGGAGATTCACCCGTAGTCAAAAGCAAAAGATTAGACTGTACGGAAATTTAAATCTACAGGTAACGCTAATAAAAACTAACTACAGGTAGTCACACAATGCTGATGTTTGTAACATTAACAATTTGAGAACAAAGTATAACAATAATAATAATTTGCATGGTTTGATGTTATACGAGCAATCGTTGATTTAAATCACCGTTGGTAGAGCGATTTATTGTATTGTTTTGTTCCCAAAAGTGGCAGACATGTTACTTACTTGTTCAGATGACATTTTCCGGTGAAAATTCTTATTTAGGTTATACTCCAAGATGTAGAATCTGTGATTCTGAAGTACAGTATCCACACCGGTGCGGTGACTGACAGCAAAGCCGCACATACTCCTCAAAACATTAGATTCATCCGCGCTGAGGAGCCGCGCAGACGCACAACTTTCGCAAATAACTACAATTGCAGGTTTCAAACAGAGATGGCGACACAGAGGCAAAACTTATGGACTGCAGCTTTAAAATAACGTCATTTACTAGAGACTCTGACAAAACAATTAATTGCTGCAGTCTATTTAAAATAGTTTAATTAATTTTAATTAATTTAAAAAACATTCAATAACTCACTCATAAAGTCTTCACTTATTTCATGGATGAATCCGTGTTTTTGAAAGAATCTCTTGAATGAATGATTAAATGACAAATACATTTTTAACAGTCACTTGTCGCCACCTACTGGTGTAACAATGTAATTGATACAATCTAGTGTCCAGTCACTGGGTGATAGACAGATGGCTTCAGCCTTCATCTCCTTCGTCTTTGTTGCATTGAGGATCAGGTTGTTGTTTTGGCTCCAGCTCTCTAAGTTGACCTCTGCTCTGTAGAGTGACTCGTTGTTGTTGGTTATTCTGCCTACAACAATGGTGTCATCTGCAAACTTGATGATGGTGGTCGTCGTCTCATAAGAGGGTTTGCAGTCGTGCATGTCGAGTGAAAAGAGAAGGGGGCTCAGCACACAACCCTGCGGTGCTCCTGTGTTCAGTATGATGGAAGAGGAGACACGCTTCCCCATGCACCCAGTTGCACAGATGTGTGTTGAGACTAAGATGGTTTGACCAGGTTATGAGGAGGGATGTGTTGAAGGCGGAGCTATAATCCATGAAGCATCTGCACATGTGTGTCCTGCTGATCTATGTGTGTTAGAGCCGTATGGAGAGCCAGTGACACTGCGTCCTCAGTTGACCTGTTTGCCCTGTAGGCAAACGGGTAATAATCTGAGGGTGAAATATTACTCTTGACGAAGATGCAAGATGCACGCTAGATGAATGAAGGGCTTACGGTTTTGAAACAACATTAAGGTGAGTAATTAATGACAAAATTTTCTTTTTTGGGTGAACTAACCCTCTTTCCCCACCAGCATTTTTTTTTTTAATTGCCAGCCAGTGCCAGCAATTTTGATAATTTTCACAAAACTTTCATGACCCCCAGAATATTTTGTTGTATGAAAATCTAAATATGCAATAAACATGGCTTTGGGGAAATCGTTGGCTGCGCTGCACAGGTCACAGGACTTCACAAAATCAACAATGTCACCAAAGAAGTGTGTTTTTGGTTGTCAGTGCAAAACAACCCTGTACAGCTTCCCAAAGAACCCAGTGTTAAGGGAACAGTGGATGGAGATTGTTTTTCCGAAACAGTTGTGCAAGTGGTTTTGTTTGTTCCCTGCATTTCGGCGCCAATTGTTTTATAAACATGGCCCAGTTGTCTGTGTTTTTGGCGATATCGGTGCGCAAATGCACATCAAGTAAACAACATGAGCACGTATAGTTAATTTATCAATGGAGCATGCGATGTATGGTGTGTGTTTAAATACATTTGTTTAGCTGACCACTATAGGTGTCTGTTTATTGTAAAACCACTGCAAACAGCAATACACAAAGAGTGGGAAAATATGTTGTTATATGTCATATATGTATGGCTGAATCTGATTAATAGAAACTGTGTGTGATACCCTCCCTTTAACAATTGCGAACCCAACTTAACACTAAACCTACCCTTAATGACACTATAAGCTCCACCCCAACACCGGTGTGAGAGATTGCTGGCCTGGCGCTGTTGTCCTGAGACTGCTGTGACATGTGGTTCTGCGGTTCTGCAGTTGATTATTATTGGAAACACCCCCAAAGCTTCACAGTCCTGTACCTCTTCTTCCTGGGTCGACATTTAATTTGGTAATGTTAGGCATAATGTTTGATGATCGCGTTATTTTACATGTGCATAAGCAATGCTTCTATCACTTGTTTCTGCTTCTTCGTCTGTGTTGTGATCCAGAGATTCTGTACTCTTTCAGAAGATGCTTAATAGCGTCCCCTACCATATAACAATGAAAACATGGATTGCCGGAAAATCCCATCAGTGGCGGGAAAGGAGTAAAGTAGATTTGAAGTAAATTCCTATGTACACTACCAGTGGACTACACAATGTTTCACATACTCAGAATTAGGAACATATCTGTTTTCTTTATAAATTAATATTTTCAGACAATGTAAGTTTATAAGACAGTATGTGAAAAAAGTGTTTTAATAGGCTACTCGATCAAAAGAGTAAACACAACTACAAGCCAAGAATATTTATTTATACTTAAGTATATCTCGTTCAAACAATTGAGTACAAGTATAGGCCAAATATACAGTACTCAGGCAAGTAGTACATACAAAGTAGACTTAAAGTATACTTTATTTTTATTTTAAAAGAAGTATACCAATAGCTCACTTGAATAAACTTCTTTTTTGTAAGGGTAAGCTTGAAATATCTAACATTGGTATACTTAAATCAACGGAAGACCATCCTGCCAAAAAAACAATTTTGACCAGCATGAATGCCCATGAATGGTGCTGACGAAGGTCAAGCTGCATGGGCTTTTTGATGGAGCTGTTTGACCACAGATGTCTTGCTGGTTAAGCTAGTCAAGAACCTTGGTGGCCATGCCAGTACATCAGCATCCAAAACACAACATATGCTGGCCTTTTAGACCAGCAGGTGTAAAAACAATAAAGTGCTCCTACATAGAGAGTTTGATAAGTGTGTATCGAAAGACATGCCATCACAAAAATGAATAAATAATTTAAATTTAATACATCCACTTCCACATTTTTATAGCTTGATTGAACAGTAAAGGTGAGAAACGGGTTCCCACACATTTTCTTTGGTGAAATAAAGATTAAGGCCAATTCACACTGCATCGACAAACATTGACTAACGCGACAGTCACCCGATTATAGCACGTCACTTCTCAGATATTCAAGACTCACTTCAAGACCCAACAAATGCCGATTCAACATGTTCAATCGGCAAAAACAAGCTCCAACCAATGCCAACAGACACTGACAGGGGTAATACTGATACGACAAAACTTGACTAACCTGTCTGTCGGCACATTGTGAATTGGCCTTTAACTCTTTCCCCGCCAGCGTTTTTTTAAAAAGTTGCCAGCCACTGCCAGTGTTTTTGATCATTTTCACAAAGATTTCATGGCCCCCAGATTACATGCAACATGCAATATATCAAAAGAAAGAACAGAGCCTCTGCTTTAAAACAAAAAAAGCTTCATTGATTGTTTTTATCAACATTTGAATGTTGGCAAGTTTCATAAAAAAGCAACATTTTCAGCAAAAAGCTGAGAAAACCACATTTTTGTCAAAGACTACATCTGAATCGGATTCAGAACGTTGATCAAAACATATGGATGGAGTAAATCGAGTCCATCAACACCCCTAAGGTTGCACAATCCTGTACCTCGTCCTGGGGTCGACATTTCATTCAGTAACATTAGGCAGTTTTGATCTATATGCCGTTTAATGTTGATGATCGTGTTATTTAACATATGCATATGATTACATACAAGTTACTATATTTGTTTCTTCGCATGCGTTTTAATTAGGAGATTCTGTACTTTTTTTAGAAGATGTGTAGTAGCGCCCCCTACTGTGTAACAGTGAAAATTTCAGAAAGCACATACTGTTTTTCGTCTACTATATAGTAGAAAAGTATACAATTTCAGATGCAGTCTAACAATGGTGGGGAAAGAGTTAAAGGCACAAAATGTTAAACTATCTGAAAACTTATATGCTAAGAACCTACAGTCCTATTTAAAAAGTCTCCAATATTATTCCTACCTATAAAGATATTATTGTTAATATCTTTTGTACAGAATTCCCACACTTCCCCATGAGAACCCGTTTACAGTCTTTCAGTATCAGGAGCTGCCCTTTTCTGCTTTCTTCTCTATACGGTCATGCTTTTGAATGACAGACTTCATTAACAGCTTTTGGAGCTTCTTGGGACCTCATACGTTGAAGAGCTCTTTTGGCACTGTGTGCTTTTCCCCAGTTGGTCTCCTATGGTTTATCTAATCGCGCAGATGCAGACAGACTGGTGGAGGCGATGCCCCCTGTGCCACTCTCGCTGCGGGCAAGGTCGGGCAGGAGGAGGTGCTGCCAGGCAGCCAACAATTTCCCTAAGACTTTAATCTTGGCGCTGATTCAATTGCCTGTCCTGCTTGTTTTTTCCCCCCATTAACAGGTTTATTTGGATGTTTCTTTTATGTAGGCTTTGTAAAATGAATGTGGACATTATTATTCATTATCTAACATTATTTGCCTATTGAGTGCTGAAATTACTCTCTCCCAACAGTTTTTTTTTTCCGATTTCACTTGCTGGGGATTTGGTTTTAACTTGAGTGAATCCCCTTTCCTAACATCAATTTGCTCATCACATAAAAAGTAGCCCCAGGAAACATCACTTTGGGAATTGTCAGCCAATTTACATTTAATTTGATTGGAATCTTGATCAATAGAACAACCAATACAGTCTTCACCTTAAACACAACAGTTCACACCATCTTAAAGCTAGAGCTAAATCTGTGTAGTAGTGGTGGGGATTATTAAGTGATTCATTTTATGTTACATTATTACACAAATAGGTAGCACTTTAGGTAGGTATTGCCTTTCATTCAGTCATTTAAATGATTCTTTCAACCAATTTATTTGTTTATTCTGTAATGTGGCTGCATCCAAATATAGTATATACTATATAGTAGGCAAAAACAGTATGTGACAAAAGTAGTATGTCTGAATTCACAGTACTCACAAAAAAAGTGATGACCTACTACTTCCGGCAAGATTCTGAAGTGTGCATACAATGAGGTCACGGGAGAGTGACGCAACTATAGCTGCGTTCACGCCATGTCGTAATTACCATAGTTTTGAGATGACAACCGTGACTTTCTATTCGGAGCGGTTCATGTCCTCGTACTGGGAATTATGTATTTCTATGGCAACTCTATCAACATGAATCTACAGTGCTCAGGTACAGTGGTCATGTGGTACATGTAGGAGCTCTCAGAAAATTCCCATCTTACAAGCTGTAACTACGAGCTCAACGAGGACGTGAACACTTTTTTACAAGTTGAAATCTTGTAATTACGGTAATTACAACATGGCGTGAATGCAGCATGACGCTGGTAGGTCACATGATAACAGCATGGCAAATGTACTACGTCCTTAACTATAAGTGCCTACTCAAGAGAGTATATGTTTTTGGACGCAGCCTATGTCTTCACGCAATCATTCACGCAACCAATTTGCTCAAAATGCTAATTCATTCAGGAACAAAATGCTGTGTGTTGCTTGAAGACGCAACACATAATTCTTTGTATAGAGCTATTTTTGTTTGACTTAGCAAAAATAAAGTAATTGACAAAATTTGTGTCTCAGTTACTTAACTGTTTATTCATTAAACAATTGTATAAAAGAAATATCACACTCACAATCATGCTGTTTTAACAAAATTAAGTTTAATTAACAAAGTTTGGGAGGAGCATGTTCAGGTAATCAAACCAATCAGCGCAAGAGGAAGCCGGTATATATAGCCGTTTCTCACCTCGGTCCCGCGACAAGTTTCACAGCATCCCTCCACCACCCCATCGCCTCACTCTTGGCTGGTTTCTATCCCAGTCAAGGAGGGGGAGTACTCTGGGTTCGGGCCAAATTCCGAGCTCAGAGCCCTACCCCGGACAGCACGCCAAATACGCATAAGTTACTATATTTGATTGAATTTGTGATTATTTATATGTGCGATATTGCTTAACGGTTGTATAAATATCTTATAGTTACTAAACCCACATATTCCCCCTGACCTAACTACTGCACTCATAAAAAAAAACAGACAATGCAGTCAGACAAGTCTTTGGAAGCCATGAAATCGAAGTTATCAGCTAAAAATCGTTTTTGCCATCAGATACATGTAAAGTTTCCATGCTGCAGTCTGTCACAAAACACACAAGAGCTAGTGGCATCTGACAACACTGACGACAAACCACCCTGACAGGGGCTCAACCAACCCGATCTCATGGCAATTCATACGTATTTTACGAGGTGGCTAATTCGTATGATTTCGTACAAATGACCTAAACCTAACCCCGGCCCTAAAACCTACCCATCACTGCAGTATAGACAAATCGTATAAATTCATACGAGTGAGGTCGTACGAATTCGTACAAATACGTACTAATTGGTCGTGAGATAGCGTTGGCTCAACCAATAGCATGAGTTTGGGGCGGGGCTATAAGTGTGTCCAATCAATGGCAGATGGGCGTAGTGCAAACAGTCATTATTTTTGATCAATTACACAACCACCAGCTTTAACTAACAAACAGAACTCAACACGTTTTGGTGTTGTAAGATACAAGTCGCTAGAGTGATGCTTCTTTATGGGTGTGTGTTGGCCAGCTCTTTATCCTGGTCCCACCTCTCTTTCTCTAATTTGTCACAGGCTGAAATCAAAGTGCTGGGGGCTTTTATGCAGTCTGCGCTGTCTTTCATCTGACAATTGGCAATGTCGAGAGGTGGGCACATGTGAACAAACATGCAAAGCCTCCAAATGAGTGATCCTGCTGTTTTCCCTCATCTGCTGCCCCAACCACCACCAAATCCCCCTCTCTCTCACTCCCTTAACGCTCCATGCTGCTCACCTCTCCCTAATTCTCACTTTTTCTCTGGTGTCTTTATCACACCTATTCTAGGCTTTCTGTTTCCTGGCAGAATGTTAAGACATTATATGAATTGCTAAACGGTAAGCGACTGAAATTGTAGAAGCACACAGTAATTTAGAATTAGATATATAACTGAGAAATAGTAATACATTGTAGGCCTAGTATTTTTGCAGCATTTTTTAACGCACATGGTGACATTATTTTCACTCACAGCCGTAGATGTAACAGTTCTCCTTGCGCAATTTCTGACTGTATTCAACAACACATAGCATTGCTTAATGTAACTTCATTTATCTTTATCAATGTGTTTTTGGTGAGAGGGCTTTTGTGTAATCAGGTGTTTTGATGCTCTCTTGGATAATTGTCACATGGCAGTGCCTCAAAGGAAAATTAAACTTCTTTCATCATTTACTCACCCTCGTGTCGATTTAAACCTGGCTGTGGAACACAAAAGAAGATGTTTCGCATGTTCTCTTTCATTCTATGAAAGCAAAAAGTGACCAGAGGCTGTCAAGCTCTAAAAAAAGAAAGAGAAACATGATAAAAGTGCATAAAACTGTTTTGGCATTTGGCATTTGGTCAGTACTCATAAACTTTCTCAGTACAGAATTTAAAAAAAAAAAGTTATTTATAATTAATTGTAGACTTGGACTTGTCAATGAATTATCAAAATGTAATACTCAGCTCATAGGAAAGTAATAAAATATTGAAGGTTTTACATCCAGAGTCATTCTTTTATGATTTTTAAACAGATTTGATGTGGGCCTGCGCATTGTAAAGTGGTTCACCTTTTTGTAATGAAGACATGAAACTTTACCTTCAAGTTTGCAGGTGGTTCAAGACTACTTTAAAATCAAATCTGCCAACTCAGGGTGTAAAAGGAGACGTTTGATGGCGAAAGAAATAGAGCTAGACACAGAGAGAGAAACAGCGTAGGGCTCCTCTAATAAGTTTCGTGATACTCCCATGTGCTTTTTTCTTTTGATGTTGCACCAGGGCAAGATTTCGGAGGAGTTAAGCATAATCCAGGAGACTACGGGAGATGTACTCACAGACAGGGTGGAGCTCCACACTTGACAACTTTCTTTATCAGGTAGCAGGAAAAACAGAAACCTTTCAATGCTGATGAGACTTATGCAAGACTGTGGAAGATAATGACATGGGCCATATTCACAACATATAAAAGAAATAATACATGCATTAAAATTTGTAAAACAAATCTGGCTCCATCCTTTATCTTTACTCAAAGTATTAAGAACGAAAGACAATCGGCATTTTTGTGCAGACACAGTTTTAGGTAATAGTGGCCCACAGCTGATGAGCAGAAGTATTTCAGTAAGACAGTAATAACATGAGTTAGCCGGAAGCTTACATAATATAAAACACCTGGTAGAAAATATATACATTAATAATTATTCATACTTACAGGTTGTGATTCTGAGGAGCTGGTCCAAATAAACCCATCTTTCCCATCTTTCAAGAGCAAGCGTTTTGCGAACTCCGAGATCATCAGTAAAATGACATGTTTGAGGGCGGGACGAGTTGTTCGTGGGCAGACAACGTACAACATAGGCGGGCATTATGCAAATATACGCATTAGGATTCTAACAAAAAACGACTCGTTAAGGTGGTTCAGAGCTGATTCTTTCTTTTGGGAGACTTTATTTATTGTGCACTTTTGACTTTACAACTTTGCAGAACATTTACATTCACAAACAGCTATATTACACACTGCATGAAAGGGAATATTCGAAAAACCATAATAGGGGCACTACTATGACTTTTGCCTCGATAAACTCCTAATTTACTGCTTATTAATAGATAGTGAGGTTGTAGTGGTTAAGTTTAGGTATTGGGTAGTATTAAGGGATGTAGAATAAGGTCATGCAGAATAAGGCATTAATATGTGCTTTATAAGTACTAATAAACAGCCAATATGCTAGTAATGTGCAAGCTAATAAGCAACTTTTAATGAATTGGTCCCTAAACTAAAGTGTGACCGAAGCTTCATATGTGATGCATGATGGCAATTATTTTTTCACTGTCTGTTCACATATAATCCATATTTCTGCCAAGTGGCATGAGGATGGATTTCTCAGCCCCTATACATTTTCTAGATTCCCTACTTCAAGTAGTCTTCCAATAATCTAGGATTACACCTGCAAGATAAAGTAAAAAAGGCCATCCATCTTCTTTAAGGGGTTTAATCTTTTATGGAATAGACTGGATTATTTCCTCGGGTAAGGTTTTATGACGGGGCTTAATTCCCAGAGAAGTTTCTGAATCGTTCTGAGATGCCCCCCTCATCCCTCAACACATCGTAACCCCCTCCCACTCACCGCTTCCATTGCACCTGGGATGTTTGATTAATGGCCACCACTTGACCCGTTATGGCAACACTCTGCCAAAAAGCTAAGATTAAGTGGCAATGTCGGACCTGACGGGGCCCCTGCTGCTAATTTTACGTGATGTATGGAGGTAATACTGCTGTAGCATCTAGACTGGTGAAACAGGAATCCCGGCCACCCTGTTTGACCGTTATGCACTTACTGACTGTATAAAAAGTTTCCAGGCACTCTGATTTTCTGGTCAGGCCACACGTGTGCATACGTGTGCCTGAAATCGCAAAAAATCTCCATGTCTGTGCAGTTTAAAAGGATTCTACAGCTGTCAGTACTGAGGATGCAAGTTCATTTTCCCCTTAGGCAATAGACTAAAATTAACCTTTTATGGTAACACTTTAGTATGGGGAACACATATTCACTATTAACTACGACTTTTGCCTCAATAAACTCCTAATTTACTGCTTATAAATAGTTAGTAAGGTAGTTTTTGTAGCGTTTAAGTTTAAGTATTGGGTAGGATTAAGGGATGTAGAATATGATCATGCAGAATAAGGCATTAATATGTGCTTTATAAGCACTAATAAACAGCCAATATGCTAGTAAAATGCATGCTATAAGCAACTAGTTATTAGCGAAAACTGAACCCTAAAATAAAGTGTTACCCCAACTAGATTGTATTATTTTATCCTTGTCCAAGACTTTCATTGTTAAAATATGAAAATCTATTAAAAATATATATAATTTATTACATTTGAAACTATAATATAAACAGAGTGAAATTTTGTGAAAATAAATTTAAATACATTTTTACACATTGACTGTCCCTCATTTTTATGTCATTTTTACCATGACCAACAATTTTGCTACTATAAAAGTGTTTTTCAAAAGTTTCTTAGATGCTTAAGATGAATTAAGACTTGAAAAGTAAATATTATTTAAATATTTTGGTTACACTTTATTTGGTTATACTTTATTTTATGGTGTCATTGTTAAAGTGTAATAATATATTTGAGTACTGAGTAACATTAATTAACAACATGTACTTACTATAGGGTTAGGGTAGGATTAGGGTTTGGTTGAGGGTTAGTTGCATGTAATTATACATAATTTACTGGTATTACTATGGTAAGTACATGTAACATATGTAACAAGGGCACTGTAAAATAAAGTGTTACCCTTTATTTTAAGTTGACGTAGTTACATTGTACCTACTCAAATAAGTACTGAGTTATATTAATTAACAACATGTACTTACTATAAAGTTACAGTTAGGGTTTGGTTTAGGGTTAGTTTATTATGCATAATTTACTGTTACAACTATAATAAACGTGTAACTACGTCACCTTAAAATAAAGTGTTACCAATATTTTTATTTCCAAACGAACTGTAGTTTTATCAAGTTAAGCAACAATATTTAATTGCGTATATTTGGCTTGCATGACATGATAGCTGTGAAATGAGCCATAGCAAGACAAAGGAGTTGGCTGTAATATTTCTAAAATGTCGTTTTCACCACTGAATGCCATTAATCATAATGCATGATATTAGATGTGGTGGTAATGACATTTGATGGTTAAGAAAAGGGCAAAAATTATACATTTTATGGTGTGCATGTCTGTTCACTGTTGGTTAACAGGTGATTAAACTATTGAGGGTTTGAAAAATTTTAATTCATGGGGCAAAAAGAACCAATTTGAAAAAACACAGACATATATCCTTTTTTTTTTTTACATAGCTTAAATATATATATCAAATGAATTAATAAAATGTAAATCAAATTAAATAATACAAATATTTAAAAGAAATACATAAAAAGCAGACAATGACAAAAGAGATTTTCTCTATATTCAGTGCATATTTTTCTCATGGTTTGCAGTTCAGTAAACAAAGGCCTTTGGGCCACCTTCAGTATTGATATGCCCAACAAAAGTTTGTCCTTGGAGGACTGTGGGATGCTTAAGCACAGAGCTTTGAAGCATCGAGCAGGATGTTCTCCACTGGCTCCTCAGAGGCGTGTTATGCTATGGCATGATTAGTGAGCATGCTCATTACAAATGCATTCATAGTCTTCTTTGAACTCTTGCGCAGAACATGATCAGAATACCGCCGCGGCGAGGGATGTTTGAAAGAGAAAATGTGACAAATTTTGATGGTGAGTTAAAGGTGGAGTGGAAAGGAGAATGAAAATGGAGGAGCGCTATTTTTTTTTCAAAACCAGTTTGTGCTCAAAGGTCTGGTGACTCAGAGATTCAAGGTAAATTAAAAACTGTCAACGGCACTGTTAATAGGCGCTACAGTCAACGTGAAAGTGAAAAGCTAATCTCTGTGTTTAAAATCTCTTTTTTTCCCTCCGCCGGTCTGTTCAGGCGACCTCTACGGCAAAGTACAAGGGTATCAAAAAAAAAAAAAACTAAGAAAGACACCTCCTGAGGCAGATGATAAGTGTGTGTGTGTGCGCCCATTACCTATCTTAGAAACTCGCACAAAGCAAAATGTAATTGCTTGCTACTATGGAGTCCATGGACTTACTCTGATTCAATCATTTACATGATAATGAATTTCAAACAACTGTGTATCACAGCATGCAGTGCATTGCATTAAGGAGGAGGTAATCAGATATTAAATTAAGAGCCATGTACATGGTACAATATCATAACGGTAAATCAGACGCATTTTGTTACACTCACATTTACTGATAATTAGACCACTCAGAGTAATCTTCTGATCCAAATGTTTGTTTGTTAAAAGTGTAAGGAACAAAGATATCTGATCTGAAGTTGTTGTTGAACGAAAGCTAATAGCAATGCATCACAAGAGGAAGAGAGAAACGCTGGGAACTCCCTGCACCCTCGACAATCTGCGATGTTACCTGGGTAGTCAGATCCCTAATGAGCATGCTGATTAACTTTAGTTTTATCAAATGAGCGCACTCTCAGGAGGAGAAAAGAGAAAAGAAGAACTGACAGAGTGTTCTCCATAGGTTGGATTTGATTTATGAACATATGCACTGTGTGTCAGAGTAATATAATTCCCCTTGAGGGGTGTCTACGGGGGTTTGAAGACCACAGAGATTGCGCATTATGCTGTTCATTCTGAACATTTTCATTAAAGCTTAGCTCATGACAGATTAGTGGATATTACTGCACGCCTACCTTCACATAATAATACGAGGAGCATTGCTTTCATGTTCTAGTTTAAACAGTTTGGAGATGGGTGAATCTCACAAAACCTGCCAGGAATGTCATATTGCAACCAAAAATACATACGCACTTTAGTTTAGGGTCCAATTCTCACTATTAATATTTGCTTATTAGTATAAATATTGGCTGTTTATTAGTACTTATAAAGCACATATTAATGCCTTATTATGCATGCTCAAATTCTACATCCCTTAACTCTACCCAATACCTAAACTTAACAACTACCTTACTAACTATTAATAAGCAGTAATTAGGAGTTTATTGAGGCAAAAGCAAGCGGCAACCTCCCCCAGTTTCTCTTGAAGCCAATACAGAAGTGACTTAAACTGCAATTCATCAACTAGCCGCTAGGGACAGGCTCCAGAAGGGAGCAGAATCTCATTGAGCCCCATGTTAAAATGCCCAATTTTACAGCAGAAAAAAACATGTTTACAGCCTGGTACAAATTGTGGTTTTGGTCTATACAACTACTTTTGCCCCTCATGACAACTGTGAGGGGGGTGAATTTTTTTATAACTTATTCGTTTACATTATATAAAGCCTTACATTTCTGCATAATTAAGGGCGTGGCCACTTTGAGTGACAGGTGGACAGCCATTTATCTGCTGTCTGTTAGTCATCGCGTCACCTCAGCTCCACCCACGTCCCGCCTCTTTGCCCATTTTCTGTTTTCCGGCAATGGTCAGCTCAACCGTACTTTACGCTTCAAAACTGCTCTTCAGAATCCTATGGGTGACATCACGGACACTACATCCATATTTTTTTACAGTCTATGGGCAAAAGTCATAGTTAATAGTTAGTTATAGTGAAAATTGGAGTGTGACTAATCTAAAGTGTGACCAAATAGGTAAATAAATAAATAAATAAATAAATGTAAAAAATAAATATACATAAAAAAATAAACATTTAATAAAATTAAATTTTGCTTAAATAATATTTAATACAATTTTAAGATTTTTTTGCATAGTGACGTTATTTATACAATTAATTACCTCCAATTCTCATTACCTCAACATAAATAATATTTTTTTTTAAAAGTATTTATATAAGTAAAATAATCAGTACAATACAGTTAAAATATAGTATAATGTATAACGTAAAATAAATAAATAAATATGACTTTCATAGAAGAATTGCCAGGAATTGTCAGGAAGATATTGTCACAAAAATATTAGGGTGAAATTTTTATTCTACTCACCCTATTATCACACTGAAATTCATTATAAACAAAACTTCAATTCAACTTTTAAGACCTCAAACGGCATGTGCCATAGAGATTTGTTGTTCCTTATTTCAGAGAAAAAAAGTCAATGGCCTTGGGTTCAAAATGGAAAGAGTTTCAGCATTCACCATGATCTGAATGAGTGGAGACCCTGCTGGGGATTACAGCTCAGCTCGCTTTGTATTGTTGTTGTGTAGCATTGTGTTTTCAGTGCAAGTAATTACACCTCACTCTTTTAGACTTACTCAATCCCCCTGTGCCATTACTTGTATAAAAAAAAAAAAAAAAACTTCTAATAAATATTAGAAAAATGGTTTCAAATATTTAAAAGATGCAGTGTGTTTATTTAGGTAAGAAAACATAGTGTTGATATTAGGCTAATATACCTTTACCATAAGTATTAAACTTCACTCACTAACTTGAATCCTGACATGAATCAAACCTTAAATCATGTGTGATTTTTACATGAGGATGTTCAAAAAGACGGAAAGACCTTAGAGAGCAGAATAGCTCTCCACCTGGTATTAAGATGTTTTGGTGATCCAATCACAAGTGGTCAGCACTAAATACAGGTACAGAGTCTACAATGTTTTGTGATCGGATCAAAGCGCGTGACAGCATGACATTTGTAGTGGAAATGATCTGAATGCTTCCTCGACCGCAGTGAAGCACTGCGTACTTACCGCACTCATGCAGAACCTGATTACACCAAGTACAACATGTTCCTGGTTCAACATCTTTGTTGATCCTGGAAAACAATTCCAAGCAACCAATCAGATTTGAGGGACAAGTTTATGTCAAGTGAGGCTTACAACCAGGGTTAGGTGCTTCTACATCAGTGTTATTCACCTATAATTTACCTCTGATTTTAGGGATAACTAATGGGTAGGGTTAGGTTTAGGAGTAGGGATAGGGTTATGATTACATTTTCAGACAGGAATGTTGTTTCAGGATCAACAAAATATGTTGACAAAGGAACACACACGTGATTGTTTTGGGATGCGGGGAAACGCACCAAAACAAGCGATTAAAACTTCCCTGTGTTGTGCAAAAGCACACCGAATATGATAGAAACCGTGACCATTTCGAAATCAAATATGAAAAGCATTAATACTAAGTGAAAACTATGGAAGCTTATTTCCGCCACAGAATAAAACATTTTAAAATATAATTGCGACTTTTTATCTCACAATTGCGAGTTTACATAATTTTTTCTCAGAATTGCGTGATATAAAGTCGCAATTCTGACTTCTTTTCTCATAAAAATTCTCATAGTTATAAAGTCCAATACTAAGGAAAAAATACTGACTTTTGTGATATAAAGTCGCAATTGCGCAAAGTCAGAATTGTGAGATATAAAATGAGAATTGCGACATATAAAGTTTATATCTCACAATTCTGACTTTTTAACATGCAATTGCGACTTTATATCAAATAAAAAAGTATGAATTGTGAGTTAAAAAGTCGCAATTACCTTTTTTTATTTTTTATTCTGTGGTGGAAACAAGCTTCCATTAAAAAACAGCCATGCATCTCTGAAAAAAAACCGCACACATCACATGGCCACTACGACCATTCAAATTCAGACAGTTGTCTTTGATCTTGTGCTATTTTCGAGTGTCCCTGCATTTAAGATGTATGTATGTAGGATATATCCTATATATATCTAGCCTATGTCATTACAATTGAATGCAAAAAAGGGGCTGATAAAATGCTCATAAAGTTTTCTCTGAACGCAAAAGTCTCATGGTGTGTTCAAGTCATGTCGTAAAGATTGTATTTACGAGTTGAACTCACATAACCACCAGTACAAAGTCGTAATTATGAGTGGGAAACTCTGGAGTTTCTTTGAGCTCAGAGTTTCCAAGTTGAGGGAGTGTCAGTGAGAGCCATTGTGGAATCAATGAAAATTAATTAAAAACATAAAGCAAAACACATCTGATGTGCATGCCTCATTCTTCATTTTCTAGAATTAGAGTTAATAAGCCTTGCTGTATTTTTGTGTAGTTAATTAAGAGAAAGCACACCACCATCTTACTCCGACAAAAGTGACTTGAATGCACCTGACATCGTAATTACGACATCCCACACTAACAGTTAACCAGTGGATAAAATTAAATATTGTTTTGGTTTAGGTTGAGGCATACAGAGGCTAAAAGAGCATTTCAAATAATACATTCTCAGGTGTTAAAAGCAGATAGATCCATGACAGATCCACCGTAGTGTCTGGGCTGTTTACGGCTGAATAGCATGTTAGTATGCATGTGATCAGGAGCTTTTGCAGGTAGGTGATGTTAGCCTCCAAAATAGCTCTTTTGTCAAAAGGTGATGTATATGGACAGTAGGAAATGAAAAGCACTTTATTAGGGGAATTATCCTGCTGACCTTAGTGCAATGAGAGGGATTACAGACGGCAAAGAGAGTAATCACGAACCCCTCTATCACCAGGGAAATAATTCTCTCGCTCTCTTTCCCAACCCAATGAAGTATAAAGCTCCTTATTTCCACCCCTTTAATTGCTCCTCACAAATATGGTCACCTAATGCCGGGTATTAAAGAGTAAAACCATAATACCAACACACCAATCAGCCGATAGGTGAAGGTGTACTGCTTATCCACCCCAACAAGTGGAGGGAATATGTGACCCGGCAATAAACCCATTTATAAAAGGGCCTAGCCGAGCCCCCAGAGCACTACGAGACACAGGGCTTGGGAAAAGGAAACAGGCTCCGCTGTATATACGCCGGTGAGGAGGGTAAGCCAATGAAACGCTGCCGTCTTCAAACAGGGAGCTGGGAAAAGTCAAAGGTTAATAAAAGGGCATCTGGATGGGAAGATGAAGACATGGCAGCCAGAGGGATTAACTAGCTCACATATCAAAGAGTTTCCCAAGCAAAGGGGCTCAACGCACGGATCAGCCAGGAAAATCTCTGCCTCCTTCACCGCAACTTGAGGTGAAAGGCCTCCGTCATCTCTCTGTCTCTCTCTCCCGTTCTCTCTCTCCCTCTGAATGTTTAAGCATGGGTGTAAGTCAGTGATTTTTGTTTTAATTATTTTTTTTTTTTTTACTTTTTGTCACACTGCCTTTTGAAACTAGAAAAACTTTTTGGGTCCTCTACCACAATTTAATCTGTCTATCGATATTGTTGCTAAATGTTTTGGCACTTAATAAAAAAAAGGTATACTTTTCAACTTTTAAATTAATTTGTTAAGAAGACTGTTTCGTTCAAAGTGATTAGCAGATTGGATGGATGGATGGATGGATGGATGGATGATGGCCAAAAGAAACAAAACAACATGGGTAACACTTTAGAATAATGGTCTGTCATTAATAAGTAACTATGCAGGAAGTAATGCAGGACTAATGATTACTAGTGTTACCTAGTCACTCTGCAGAAACTTCTAGTGATCTGGACCATTATTTTAAAGTGAAAAAAACGTTTTACTCCTTGGTAAATATGAACAAAGAAGCCTGTAAAAAATAAATCTGCATTGCTAGTCCTTTAGATCTTTTATTCCAAAAATTCACAAAAATGTAACCTTTCATTGAAGTAAAAAAATTGAAAATGTGGGGAAAATCCCTTTATGAAATAAATGTTTTTCTCCAAAACACGTTGGACATAATTATTAGCACCCTTTTATTCAATGCTTTTTTTAACCTCCTTTTGCCATGATAACAGCTCTGAGTCTTCTTCTATAATGCCTGATGAGTTTGGAGATCAGAGACCATTCCTCCATACAGAATCTCTCCAGATCCTTCAGATTCCCAGATCCATGTTGGCGCTTCTTCTCTTCAGTTCAGCCCACTCATTTTCTATAGGGTTCAGGTCAGGGTACTGGGATGGTCATGGCAGAAGCTTCATTTTGTGCCCAGTGATACATTTGTGTGTTGATTTTGATGTTTGTTTTGGATCATTATCCTGATGGAAGGTCCAACCACAGCCCATTATAAGATTTCTAGCATAGGCTGTCAGATTTTGATTTTTTATCTGTTGGTATTTGCTAGAATCCATGATACCATGTATTTGAACATGATGTCCAGGACCTCCAGCAAAAAAAAATAGGCCCACAACATTAAAGATCCAGCGGTAATTTTAACCATATTTAACCTTAGGCATGGGGTACATTTTATCCCTGTTTGCACCAAAACCATGTGTGATTGCTGCCAAAAAACTATTGTTTTAATTTCATCTGACCATAGAAGCCGGTCCCGTTAATAAGTTCCAGTCGTGTCTGACAGCTGAATATGCTGGAGTTTGTTTTTGGCTGAGTGAGGAGGATTTTTCTTAAACCCCTTCCAAACAACATTTGGTGATGTAGGGGCTGTTTGATAATTGTTTTTAGTCTTTCTGACCCCAAGACTCAACTAATCTCTGCGATTCTCCAGCTGTGATCCTTAGAGTCTTTGGCCACTCAAGCTTTCCTCCTCACCGTGCATTAAGACGATATAGACACACATCCTCTTCCAGGCAGATTTGTAACATCTTTAGTTTTCAGTGCTTTAAGATTTTCAATGCTTTAGCTATTTTCCTACAGCCACTTTCTATTTTGTGTAGCTCAACAATCTTTTTCTGCACATCACAACTATATTCTGTGGTTTCACTCATTGTGATGAATGATTAAGGGAATTCGGCTTTTGTGTTTCCTCATATTTATACTCTTGTGGAACAAGACACCATAGCTGGACAATTTCATGTTCTTAGTCACCCTGGTGTGCTAATTTTTTTTAAAAATGAATGGGAATATACACTCACCTAAAGGATTATTAGGAACACCTGTTCAATTTCTCATTAATGCAATTATCTAATCAACCAATCACATGGCAGTTGCTTCAATGCATTTAGGGGTGTGGTCCTGGTCAAGACAATCTCCTGAACTCCAAACTGAATGTCAGAATGGGAAAGAAAGGTGATTTAAGCAATTTTGAGCTTTTGAGACGGGTGTGAAAAGGGAAAAACATCCAGAAGGCGGCAGTCCTGTGGGCGAAAATGCCTTGTTGATGCTAGAGGTCAGAGGAGAATGGGCCGACTGATTCAAGCTGATAGAAGAGCAACTTTGACTGAAATACCCACTCGTTACAACCGAGGTATGCAGCAAAGCATTTGTGAAGCCACAACAAGCACAACCTTGAGGCGGATGGGCTACAACAGCAGAAGACCCCACCGGGTACCACTCATCTCCACTACAAATAGGAAAAAGAGGCTACAATTTGCATGAGCTCACCAAAATTGGACAGTTGAAGACTAGAAAAATGTTGCCTGGTCTGATGAGTCTCGATTTCTGTTGAGACATTCAGATGGTAGAGTCAGAATTTGGCGTAAACAGAATGAGAACATGGATCCATCATGCCTTGTTACCACTGTGCAGGCTGGTGTTAATGGTGTAATGGTGTGGGGGATGTTTTCTTGGCACACTTTAGGCCCCTTAGTGCCAATTGGGCATCGTTTAAATGCCACGGCCTACCTGAGCATTGTTTCTGACCATGTCCATCCCTTTATGACCACCATGTACCCATCCTCTGATGGCTACTTCCAGCAGGATAATGCACCATGTCACAAAGCTCGAATCATTTCAAATTGGTTTCTTGAACATGACAATGAGTTCACTGTACTAAAATGGCCCCCACAGTCACCAGATCTCAACCCAATAGAGCATCTTTGGGATGTGGTGGAACGGGAGCTTCGTGCCCTGGATGTGCATCCCACAAATCTCCATCAACTGCAAGATGCTATCCTATCAATATGGGCCAACATTTCTAAAGAATGCTTTCAGCACCTTGTTGAATCAATGCCACGTAGAATTAAGGCAGTTCTGAAGGCGAAAGGGGGTCAAACACAGTATTAGTATGGTGTTCCTAATAATCCTTTAGGTGAGTGTACTTCAGAGATATTTTATTTCTTAATGTAATTTCCCCCCACTTTCAATTCTTTCACTTCAATGAAAGTTTAGATTTTTGCAAATTTTTTGAACGAAAGATCAAAAGGATAAACAATGCAGATTTATTTTTACAGCCATTTTTGATCATATTTACCAAGGGGGCCAATAATTCTGACCACAACTGTATATACGCATTAGTGTCTGTTTTTTTAATGGGCTGCTATGCTAAGCCTCCAACTATATTGGAACGGTCAAATCCAGTCTGAGACCACTCGAGAGCAAATTAAGTATGCATCATTTCTGCAATAGACATTAGCAGAAGATTTTCACAGCGTTTAGTTTATAATTAATGGGATAATTCTGCATACTGATTGCATATTGAGGTATAAATACAAACACAAACCACATTCTCACCTCTGAAAGATTATCCCATTTCATCTGGAATTTATAGCCACAGGCTGCACAACGCTGTGACATTTTCAATGAAAATTCATAGATTTGTTAGTGCGAGTGATGAACATTATCATGTTAACCGTTCCATTCCGTGTCTATGTGCCTGACGTCATTAAAATATTACCAGGGATACTATACATTTTGATCAGACTTATGATTTCACCTACAGATAGCAACAACCCAGAACACCCTGTATTTAGTTGCTGATCTTTAGTAAAATATTCATACCATCTACAAAGCTCAGAACATTTATGATAATTCTCAATATGTGTTTATTCTGTAAAGGAGGAATAAGAAGGAGAACTAGCGACAGAAAGACTCTTTCAAAGCGCATCTCACACGTCAGGCATCTCTCCCTCCTACTGAGACAAATTCAGGAATATTTCATAACCTTGACACGTTTTTCATGTTATTGTTTTTCCGACACTGCATCAATTATTCACACTGACGACAAAAAGAGAAACAAACCGTGGCCCTGCAGGTCGCTCAGGCAAAGCATTTCAAGCTATTGCTACTCATCCAGTCAAACATTACATTATGTTCCTCTGCAGATCACTGGCACCAGGAAGTCCTCAGCGTCGCATTTACCGAAACATGCTTTTGATAGCACCCACAGGAGAAATAGATTTTGATCATAATGCTGCGCCTCATCTCTCAAATGAGGATATTCACATATTATTACAAGCTGCGCATTTGAGGCCGACGTGTAATCTGGAAACAAAATAAGGATTTGCTTTCCACCCCTCCCCTTTTTGTGAATGATTGTTTCCCCTGCTTTCACTCCGTATATCAGTCAAGCAAATGCAATAACACTGTGTTGTGCAGAGGGTCTTGGTTGGGCGAGACTGAGCTCATAACATTTCATTTATCAGATGTTGGAAAACACACAATGTACTGCATATTGGCTTACGCTGACTTGGTGTAGCATACAGAAAAAAAGCATAATAAAGTAATAAAGAAAAATGACCATTAGAGCTTTGTATTAGCTGGCCACAGTGACCAATATGTCCATGGATCATTTAGTGTGGCTCCTTTGTGAATGGTAATTTAAGACAGCCGTGGCTAGTGCCCACTAGTGCTTCGCAAATGAACAAACATTCCCAGCGTATTTGTCATTGGTGTCTCATTAAAATAGTTGTTTCATGCGTTTGCTTCAAAGACACCAGTGCTCTGTTTCTCAATGCATTGTGCGTTCTGTAATACAATGAGCCATTCGGCGACTGCCTGCCGTGCATAAATGACAGATCTAAAAAGATGCTCTGAAGTATGCATTCTCCTGTAACACTGCATTCTTCAAACACGCCAGCTATCACATCTGACACAAGAAACTGCAATGGCTTTTGCATACAGTATGTTTCTTGCTCATTTCCAAAATCTAGGAAGTACCTACAGAGACAGCATTTCAATGCATCAGACGATACCACCTTGAAGCTGCTTTAAAGTTAAGCAACTTAAAAAACGCATAAATCACCGTATGCGTGCAGTTTTCTGTTTTGACGCATATCTTGTATAGGGACAGGAAATGTGGACGGAACATGATAAAAGCTACAAAACTAATTATGATGGGCTCTCTTATGGAAGATTGTTATTAAAAATTGCGTGATATAAAGTCAGAATTGCGAGATATACACTCGCAAAAAAAAAAGTTAGTATTGCGAATTATAAAGTCAGAATTGCAAGCCACTTTATATCTCGCAATTCTGACTTTACATCACGCAATTCTGACTTTACATCTCGCAATTCTGACTTTACATCACGCAATTCTGACTTTACATCACGCAATTCTGACTTTACATCACGCAATTCTGACTTTACATCACGCAATTCTGACTTTACATCACGCAATTCTGACTTTACATCTCGCAATTCTGACTTTACATCTCGCAATTCTGACTTTACATCTCGCAATTCTGACTTTACATCTCGCAATTCTGACTTTACATCACGCAATTCTGACTTTATATCTCGCAATTCTGACTTTACATCACGCAATTCTGACTTTACATCACGCAATTCTGACTTTACATCACGCAATTCTGAATTTACATCACGCAATTCTGAATTTACATCTCGCAATTCTGACTTTACATCACGCAATTCTGAATTTACATCTCGCAATTCTGACTTTACATCACACAATTCTGACTTTACATCACGCAATTCTGACTTTACATCACGCAATTCTGACTTTACATCTCGCAATTCTGACTTTACATCTCGCAATTCTGACTTTACATCTCGCAATTCTGACTTTACATCTCGCAATTCTGACTTTACATCACGCAATTCTGACTTTACATCACGCAATTCTGACTTTACATCACGCAATTCTGACTTTACATCACGCAATTCTGAATTTACATCTCGCAATTCTGACTTTACATCACGCAATTCTGAATTTACATCTCGCAATTCTGACTTTACATCACACAATTCTGACTTTACATCACGCAATTCTGACTTTACATCACACAATTCTGACTTTACATCACGCAATTCTCACGTAATTATGAAATTTCAGAATTGCGAGATATAAACTCACAATTGTGAGATAAAAAGTCGCAATTATCTTTTAAAAATGTTTATTCTGTGGCGGAAAGAAGCTTCCATAATAATCCTCTGCAACAAGTTCAGTGAACAAAATTAATAAAGGTGCAGTAAGCCATTTGGGGAGCGGATTGGGGAGCGTGGTGGAGATCAAGTCAGACGCAAAGATGTCAAAGAAGCGTGTGTGCACATTTAACTAGAATCTTCAAATATTATTTATCACAGTAAGATTTGAAAAAAGGTACTCAATATTGAATTCAGTTCTCTTTGCGTCTGAATAATGGTCAAATACAGACACAGTTGTCAAAATGCCAATATATGTGGAGTATCTCATGTAAATACAGTTGATTATGGCTAATACAGTATACTAGATCCTAGTATACTGACAGCAGCCTAAATACAGTACGTGTCTGTGTCATTAATGTTGAGAGACATTACAAAAGAGAAAAGGTCAGAGGAATATCACTGGAAAAAAGAAGGGTTATGATCAGGCAAGAGCATTAATATTAGAAAAGCTTTCCAGCGCTGGAGAGACCTAAGCAGGAAGGCCTGAAAACAGACGCCGAGGTTGCATTGCTTTGGTTTTTACATTGGTTTTTGCTACGTTCCACAGAACCAAGATGCTGTTGTTGTAATGTATAGCTATAGTAACAGGAGCGGGTGTGCTGCTGGTGACTAACAACAAACTCTTACTTGTACAGTATATGCTCTGTATGTTACTTTTTTGTTCTTCCTTGTCATTCATTTGTCATCTTTGCTTTATTTTTCACAAAACATAATTTTGCGTGGCTTCAGCTATTATATATGGAAGCATATGGGTAGCAATATTCAATTTGCAATGCAATATGTAAAATGGCAATGCATTTCAGTATTTCAATTTACATTTTCCATACCATGTGTGCAATATTTGGAGCAATATGATAATTCAAATTGAATAATATAATTTACATTTGCTTCCTACACTAGTTTTAACATATAATTTAAACATATATTTTAACGCTTTATAAGCTGCAAAATGAAAATGTATTACAGAAATGACACATAGACGTGTTTAACATGTTCAAGCAAAAATTATTTAAATGTTATTTATTTATTTGTTTTTTTATTGCATTTACACTCACATAACGTTAAACACATCTAGTCATTTCTGTAATACATTTTCATTTTGCAACTTATAAAGCATTAAAATATATGTTTAAATTATATGTTAAAACTAGTGTAGGAAGCAAATGTAAATTATATTATTCAATTTGAATTCTCAATTTCCTCTAAATGTTGCACACATGGTATGGAAAATGTAAATTTAAATATTGAATTTTTTCATTCATTTTACATATTGAATTCCCATTTTGCATACTGCATTGCAAATTGAATATTGCTAGCCATATGCTTCCATAATGATAAAGTGACATCCACTCTTGCATTCGGTGTTCCTGCATTCTGGGGGTGGAGCAATGAAGGGAGGGGTGTGTTTGTTTGGGATGATTTTAAATAATCAACAGTGTTTCTCAGAAATCGCTTACTGCACCTTTAATAAATGTATTCAGTTCAATACTAGACAATACTGATAAAGAGTGTTTCATTAAATAATTTTCCCCACAATTTATGTTTCTTATTCTTATTAGAGAATCAACTTTTTAGGTAAGCAAGTTGCTAGGTCTAGACAGCATTTCACCGGCCACTTTATTAGGTACACCTTGCTAGTACCGGGTTAGACCTCTCTTTTGCTTTCAGAATTCTTCATGGCATACATTCAACATGTTGCTGGAAACTTTTCTCAGACATTATGATCCATATTGAAATGATAGCATCACGCAGTTGCTGGTGTATTGGTGCATGAGACTGATGCTCATGTTGGTAGCTTAGCAACTCTACTAGAATCAAATGCGTTTACAGCATCCAAATCCGTAGATTTCCATAAGGCTTAGGATGCTTACAGGCAGAACACAGAGAGTCTGCAGTCAGGGCTTCCTTAGCAGAGTTGCTATTTATGCCAAAGACACTGCATTAGTTTAAGGGGGTGGATTGGGCAGGTCTGTTAGAAGGGCTCATTAGAGATTCAACCTTCAGCATTACAGATTCTTTAGACCGTTTGCTTGCAGTGGGAGGATTCTTGCTCACTTGACCTTATCAGCTTCAAACGCATTAAAAAACTCTAGATTAGGGCAACAGTGTTGAAAAAAAGATACATTGAATAATCCAATACAACAGTAAGATTTACATAAGATGATGCAGAGAGAAGATCAATTACAGAAGGCAGAAACACTATGATATACGGCCGAGGACAAACCAAAGCATGAAGAGTAATGATGCTATAGTGTAATAATGAGAAAGCAGCTATAGAAAAAAGCAGCATAATAATACATGTACTCTAGCTGCAGGTGAAGTGAGCACATGAGACTAGTCTGTCTTATTAACTGTTGAAATGCATACAATTTGCATACCAATGCACTTGAAGGGCTGACAATGATTTCACATTCTTCCTAACAGGTGTTACTAAAACAGATGTTTTTATGTGCACATGGTTGTTGCTCACTTGTCTGCTATTTACAGTCTTAAATGTGTGATTATACAACATGTTTGTGTACTAACAAGACTACAGGGGCATTATAGGGTCTTTTGAATGCTGCTCACTGACCCAAGACAAAGCATGCTCTCTATGGGAATGTTTTATTTTGCCCCTTTTATCGTCCACCAGGCAAAAATATCACTTAGAAGAGAATTTTAAAAAAAATCCTATAAGCAATAGCCCTAGCAATCACCACAATAATGCATATGGAGTATCCTATGCATAATCCCAAACAAAAATCCCAAAGAACCAGAAATGGCATTGTAGTTAGGGTTAGAAAACAATCAGAATTAAATGCACAGGACTTATGCGATAATATAAAAAACTGATTACCATAATTCATCATGTGGGTTTAACCCTTACAAAATAATTATTAATAAACACAATTCTGTGAAGACACTTACAAAACAACAAATCTGAAGTGGAGACTTCAAAGCGTGATGTATTTTAATCATGTCGAGATGCTAGCTTGGATCTCGCCTCCGGCTCAGGCAACCTCCCCAAACGCCCCTCTCCATTGTCTCTGCTTCACTGAGTCATGTGATGGGCGAGGTCCCTCCATGGTCCCACAAGTCTCTGTTGCTCTCTCAGAGATGACAGTCCAGAGAAGCACTTTTATGATGATTTATTTGAGCCAGTCACTGCTCAGTAATGGAAATTCATTTGCCGGAGTTCCTGATGCTCTGCAGGGGTAGAATGGAGGCTGCAGTGCTCATCTATAGGCTCGGATAGTAGGAGTCCGCAGAGCGTTTGAAAACTGTTGAAACAATGCCTGGGGTTCAGGAGATAAGCATGGGGTCAACTGAGGTGGCCATTTGTGACCTGAATAGGAGTTGCAAAGAGCCTTTCCTCTTATTTTGTGTCTTTATCAGTAATACATTAGAGACCTCAACCAGAGATGGCAAAAGTACACACATCCTTCACCCATGTACAGATACTAATGTTTAAGGAGACTCTGGTAAAAGTTGATGGAAGGACTACACTTTTTTACTCAAGTTAAAGTAAAGAAGTATGGGCTCTGACATTGAAAATTGAAAATTATCCCATAGAGTTTTTGTAAGAAAAATATCCATATTTAACATGTTATAAAGTAAAATATCTAGCTTCCGGCAGGCGGCCTTCCGTATTCAACTTATGAAGAAAGTGTAACGTCAGACGTCATCGTCACGCCGGTTACGCTTTTATCGTAAGTTGAATATGGATATTTTTCTTACAAAAACCCATTGCTTCGCTTCTGAAGGCCTTTATAAACCCCCCAGGGCTTTAATGGATAGATGCACTTTTTTGGGCTTCAAATTTTGGGCTCCCATTCACTGCCATTATAAAGCTTGGAAGAGCCAGGGCATTTTTTAATATAACTCTGATTGTATTCGTCTGAAAGAAGAATGTCATATACACCTAGGCTGGCTTGAGGGTGAGTAAATCATGGGGTAATTTTCATTTTTGGGTGACCTATCCCTTTAAGTAAAAGGTAGCCATTACTACTACCTGTTTTAGTGTCACGCTAGCAACTAGACCTCACATCATATTAATATATTAATAGAAAAGAACTTACATTTCAAATTTTGTTGAATGAATGTATCCAGGCTGAACAACCACCATGTAGAACAGGGCCGGACTGGGACAAAATCTCACACTCATCCAGGCCATCCCATACACTCACAACAAATTCTAAAAACCATGGACAACCCTATTTTTTTGTATGGCCATCACATAAAAAAGGTTTAAATACTTAGGCTGGGGCCATGCAAAATAATTAAAAGTTCTCTCTTGAACTGCACCTTCACTTCCATTTTCATTTTCAGTCTCTTCATTTTCCCTGATATCGCTCTGTTTTTCACTTGTGTGTGTGTGTGTTTACTTTTTTGCAAATTTTCTTGTACCTGTCACTTTTTCATCAGCATGTCTACTTTTATGAACAGAACTGTCTCCACCTTGTTGCAAAAATAACCACCTCATTATAATTTGTTTGCACATATTATACATTTATTTTAGTTACATTTGAAGTATTACATTATGACCATGTGTCATTGTTTTATCTTAAAATGACTTAAATACTTAAATATATAGATTTAACAAAACTATATGTTCTAAATTGCCTAAATGTAAAAATTAGTACAATAATAACTACATCATGACAATATCTTTATAGAAAAATCCTTATAGTGAACATATTCATTATCATGAGTCATATTTTTCCCTTATGAAAATTAACCATGGTTTCATAGTAAAAGTATAGTAACCATACTTTTTTTTTTTTTTGGCAGATTGATTACCATTTGTATAATCATAGTTTTACTACACATTCCATGATTAAACTATGGTTAGTGTAGCAAAAATGTAGGTTTTTCAATATCAACTTTTTGTTTATTGAATTGTTGTAAAAAAAAAAAAGCAACATACATGGGAATTGACTGAATCGTGGAAATGGGCGTGACATACCAGAAGAGAAGTGGTGACTGAAGATGAGCTGCTAAACAATAGGCTTGGTGCTTTAGCTGAAAAAGCAAAGAAATTTAAGAGAGAAAGCAGGTTTCTTTAATTGCACAATAAAACAAACAAACAACTTCAAGGCTGCTTTCAGGCTTTTTCCATGTGTACGGTCAAAAAACTGTGTGCTCTTGCACCAGCGCCCCCCTCCTGTCAGGGGTGACATATCCTTTTAAACATTGCTCTCACCTATAGAGGGCACACACTCAAAGAAATAAACAATTAACAATACAACAACAAAATTATATTTAAATGAACAAATTGATAAAAATTAAATAAACTAGTAACTATAGCTCCTACAGTGTTTTAAGGTTTAATGTTCTCATGCGCAACGATTAATGAGAAGTCAATTCAGCGTCATGTTTGTCTTTTTTACGTCTAAAATTAGTATGAAAATCTGCATATTGTACGTGTGTGCTTTAATAAATGCATGAGAGAGAGAGAGAGAGAGAGAGAGAGAGAGCAACCCGTACTCTTGTGGCACTGTGGCATCTGCTAGACCTTCCCTATGTTTATGATCAAGTGCAAACAGTGCATTTTTGTGTAAAAATGGCATTGGAATCCCATTTAATTTTCATCATCCATAAAAATTTTTATGTATGACTTTCCATAGTCTTCAGAGATTCCCTGGATGGTTCTAATGGCCTTTTTTGACTATAACAGACCATATTCACCAAGAAGCCCAGCCTGCTACAGCCTACCCTCAGCAATAATTCAATTCATTTCAGCTGTCCATTAGCTCAACAGAGCAGCAAGTCTAAGGCTATTTTTCCTTTCCCAGTGTGCTGGGCTGCATGTAAATACAAAACAAAATCACAAAGAGACAAATAAATCTTTTGCCTTGAATACAACACAATGCAAACCTTGACTTTATTTTTTTCCCCACAATGCATTTGCAAGATGTACGCTCCAATGAGCCTTCCAGAGTGTCTTCACGGGGAGATAAACCTCCTCTCCAAAACCTCCCAGTGAGGCGATTCAGAACCACCTCTGAACCATTCTGTTCAGACAGCCTACTATTTTTGCTTGCTTTCCCATTTCCAATGAATTTCGTATCAAAGCAATCAATCATTACAAAAAAAAAAAAAAAAACATTTTCTTAATCAGTATTGTTTTGTTTTACTGTAAAACTATATACGTAAAGTAACTTCTTCGATTTTCGCTTTTTAGGGTGGGTATTGACAAATTTCACAGTTCGATTAAATTTCGATTCACAAATGTAAACTGTAAACTATGGGAGTCAATAGCCTACTATAATATTTAAGGTAAAAATGAACTGATTTGTACAATTTTTTTTTTTATAATAATAAAGTTATAATATTAACTTTACAATTACATAATCATATTTCTACTCCAAATTGTTTTTTGAAATATAAACATTAAAATGGTGGCTGTCATAAAAACTTGCCAGATTTATACAAACATATATATAATATTGAAGAACATTACAAATTATAATGAATACGTAATATTATATGGTGCATATATTGAGCAAAAAGCTCCTCTCTAGAGTAAATTTTTCTAGCTGACTAACGAGTTTATGGACACTGGATATGGGGTTTGCTGAGGTAAATCTGACACATTGATTACAAGCTGTTTTACTGACGTCTTTCCGCGGTTGAAACACTGAGCGATTACATGAGACGTGATACGCATTTACGGTATGTTGTACTGTATCTTTTAACACACCTTCTGACGTTCATTCATGTTTATAACCAAGAGAAGATCAGTTCATGTGCCACTTCTCTTGAGCTGAACT
Organism: Rhinogobio ventralis; assembly: GCA_039654625.1. Lineage (NCBI taxonomy): Eukaryota > Metazoa > Chordata > Actinopteri > Cypriniformes > Gobionidae > Rhinogobio > Rhinogobio ventralis. The sequence goes on along the minus strand of CM077205.1, from coordinate 35,688,149 downwards.
GAGCCAGAGCGATCTCACTCCACAGTGCCAAAACGGTTGTTTTTGAATTTCTTAATAAAATGGATGGAATTTGAAATCTGAGACTTTGTTTCATACCAATAGTCGATTTATTGGATGGGAGGCACGCTAAGATGTTCGGTTCATTCATCAACTGGAAACAGGATGATTAATCGATTCTTGGGATTTAAGAATCGATATCGGTTCGTAAAAAAAGAGAATAGATTAAAATCGAGAAATCAATATTTTTTACCCAGCCCTACTACTTTTGTATAGTTACAGTCTCAATAGTGTGTGCAAATAAACAATGTGTGTACTCATTCTGTGTTACCTGGGCCGAATTCACATTTATTTGTCAGCAAGAGATGCAAAATGTATCATACAGCTCCAGGGCTTTTGTGAAAACAACAGATTGTACTTCCGCATTTGAATCCTCACCCACAGACAAGTCTGATTGACAGAACAGTTATTGTAAGGGAGGGTCTATCACTGATAATTGTATTTTGTCTACTCTTTAAACAGCATTATGGTAAAAATGGAACACTATGGCAACAGCTTTCTTACTTGTAAGGTACAGCCTTTTGCTTCGGGTGGTTGGGCGGAACTGACAGTAGTTTCTTTCAGTTTTTCCCCTCAATTTGGCCAAAAACAAATCATGAACCATCTGAGTAGGCACTACATTTGAATTTGAATTATACTTTGCGACTGTTAAAAAAGTACACTCTATATAGTAAGAATATGGGTAGTATCAGGGCTTGGCATTAACACCCGCCAAATGCAGGTGTATTTCAACAGTGGTGTGTAACAGTCGCTCCTACTAGTCACTTTGGATTGACTTGAAATGTATAGGCTTAGGCTATATAATATACTGTATAATTTTTTTTATTGTAGGCTTTTAAAATGCATCTGAAATAATTTTTATTATACATTTTATTTATAGGTGCCTTTCATGGCACTCAAGGACACCAAAGTCCATAAAAAAAACAATCAGTGCGTTTACGATATTGCGATTAACTTTTATCTCATGTAAACACAATACTTCGATTAAACTAATGTGATTAAGCTCATAATCGTAGTAACCATAAATCGCATTAAACTATGTGGCGTACGCCGATTTTAATTGCAATAAACAGGCATGTAAACACCTTAATCGCATTACTACCGCTCTGATCAAAGTGCACTTGCGCGGACGTACACGGATGCCGTGTGTTGTTCACACAGTGTTGCCAACTATTTTCCAAGGAAAGTAGCTAAAGCCTGCCCAAAAAGTCACTAAATGTCGCTAGATGACGTCATGCGTCAATTAGCATATTCGTGACGTCATTACGTCGTACTTACGTTCTGCCTGCCTAATGTGTTTTCTCTCCTAATTCGTGCTCACATACTGTATTTTAAAATAATAATATAGCCGACTGTCCAATAAAGACGTTCTCATTTCCTATATCTTTTTGTCATACAATAGAACGAGTATGATATAGTGAATGACTAAATTTGTATATGTTTAAAATAATCTGAACTGAGAGAGGTCAGAAACTGGATGAACTAAAGCTCTGTGATAGTGAGTAATATAAGTGATAAGCACAAGAGAAGAATGGAAATCAAAACGGTCAAACTAAATTCTTTATATATAAAACAAAGGTAGCAGATAAGTGATAAATCTGTGGCAACACTGTGTGCAACTCGCTCATTCACGTCTGTCAGCTGATTTGTGCGTTCAACGGCATGCTTCTCTCAGCCATTCACTGAACAGGGTAGACGCAGAGAGGTGTGACGGAAGGGGGACCTCGTGCTCGCAGTACTGGCGACATTTGTAAAGTAACTGACGTTTGTCCAAAAAGTCGGTAGATTTGTCACTAGTCGCTTTTTTGAAAATAAGTCGCTAAAGGGGTCTGAAAAGTCGCTAAATATAGCAACAAAGTCGCTAAGTTGGCAACACTGTTCACATAACTTCATGAATGAACTCATTATTCTGAAGTTTTCTCTTCTCCAAATCGCTAAACTCTGTCAACACAACTCGCTGAGCAGTCTCTGCTTCATATCTCCATCCAGAAAGTGCAAAAAACGCGACGGCAGCAGGCAGCTGGCATTGCGATGTTCATCATGCCGCCAAATAATATCCAGTACATCCGTAAAAATGCATTTTGAATTTGATGGGAGCAGATTAAAACAATGGCCGGTAACATGCATACTGTATCTGAGTGTGGTATAACCATATATTAGCGAATAATCAAAATAATGAAAATTGCATGTAAACTGGAGTGAAGAGTTCTGCTTGTGTCCTGTAAACATCTTACTGCGATTAAGACCTTACTCTGATTATTAGAAATAATCGCATTATTGGTGCACATGTAAACGTAGTCATTGACATCAAACAATAAAGCCAATACAGCAAGACGAGATTAAAAAAACGGAAGACTTGAACTGTTGCGAATTTGTACAGGAAGCGAGTTAAATAAATGGGGAGCCGCATAACCAAAAGCTTGTGACCTCATGTAAGTTGTCAGAGTGCATAGAAGAACAAATGTAAGTGCAGAAGCTGATCTTAGAAGTGTGTATATGAAGAAGATCTAGAAGTTACAAAGGAGCCCTATTATTAAGTGCTTTATACACTCACCTAAAGGATTATTAGGAACACCTGTTCAATTTCTCATTAATGCAATTATCTAATCAACCAATCACATGGCAGTTGCTTCAATGCATTTAGGGGTGTGGTCCTGGTCAAGACAATCTCCTGAACTCCAAACTGAATGTCAGAATGGGAAAGAAAGGTGATTTAAGCAATTTTGAGCATGGCATGGTTGTTGGTGCCAGACGGGCCGGTCTGAGTATTTCACAATCTGCTCAGTTACTGGGATTTTCACGCACAACCATTTCTAGAGTTTACAAAGAATGGTGTGAAAAGGGAAAAACATCCAGTATGTGGCAGTCCTGTGGGCGAAAATGCCTTGTTGATGCTAGAGATCAGAGGAGAATGGGCCGACTGATTCAAGCTGATAGAAGAGCAACTTTGACTGAAATAACCACTCGTTACAACCGAGGTATGCAGCAAAGCATTTGTGAAGCCACAACACGCACAACCTTGAGGCGGATGGGCTACAACAGCAGAAGACCCCACCGGGTACCACTCATCTCCACTACAAATAGGAAAAAGAGGCTACAATTTGCACGAGCTCACCAAAATTGGACAGTTGAAGACTGGAAAAATGTTGCCTGGTCTGATGAGTCTCGATTTCTGTTGAGACATTCAGATGGTAGAGTCAGAATTTGGCGTAAACAGAATGAGAACATGGATCCATCATGCCTTGATACCACTGTGCAGGCTGGTGGTGGTGGTATAATGGTGTGGGGGATGTTTTCTTGGCACACTTTAGGCCCCGTAGTGCCAATTGGGCATCGTTTAAATGCCACGGCCTACCTGAGCATTGTTTCTGACCATGTCCATCCCTTTATGACCACCATGTACCCATCCTCTGATGGCTACTTCCAGCAGGATAATGCACCATGTCACAAAGCTCGAATCATTTCAAATTGGTTTCTTGAACATGACAATGAGTTCACTGTACTAAAATGGCCCCCACAGTCACCAGATCTCAACCCAATAGAGCATCTTTGGGATGTGGTGGAACGGGAGCTTCGTGCCCTGGATGTGCATCCCACAAATCTCCATCAACTGCAAGATGCTATCCTATCAATATGGGCCAACATTTCTAAAGAATGCTTTCAGCACCTTGTTGAATCAATGCCACGTAGAATTAAGGCAGTTCTGAAGGCGAAAGGGTGTTCCTAATAATCCTTTAGGTGAGTGTAAGTTAAAAGTACAATTTTGAAATGTACACAAAATTTAACTGGAAGCCAATGCACATTTTGTAAAACAGGAGAAATGTGTTCAGAAATGAAAGAGATTTTGGAAGGAAGCCCATAAAACAAAGCATTACAATAGTCGATTTGTGATGTTACAAGAGCATGCACAAGAGTAGCAGTACTCTTGAGTGAAAGAACAGGACGCAAACGATTGATATTCCTAATATGATGGAATGCATGAATGGGTAACACTGTTAATATGGGCTTCAAATGACAGAGTACTGTCAAGGATGACACCCAAACTTTTAACCTTATTAGACAGATAAACAGAGCAGTTATCTATTATCACAGAGGAAATGTTTGACTTAGCTATTGTATTTTTTGATCCAATGAGAAGAATTTCTGTTTTACTACTATTCAGCTTGAGAAAATTACCTGAAAACCACATTTTTAATTCATCTAAGCACTCAACAAGAGCAGAAGGGGGAAACTTTAAGGAAGGTTTAGAAGACAGATAAAGGCTGGGTGTTATCAGCATAACAATGAAATTGGATACCATATTTCCTGAAAATGGTGCCAATTGGTAAAAGATAAATAATAAACAAAAGAGGTCCCAAGACAGAACCCTGTGGAACACCAAATACAACATAAGTGGGTTTTGATTTAAACTGTTTAAATTGTACAAATTGAATGCGGTCTGTAAGATGGGAAAGAAACCAGTTTAAAGCCGTACCAGTAATTCCAATAGATTCCAATCTGCTTAAGAGTATAGAGTATCAAATGCTGCACTAAGATCGAGAAGTATAAGTATTGATAAAAGACCAGAATCAGCAGCTAGTAATAGATCATTGGAGATCTTTACTAGTGCAGTCTCAACACTATGATAGGAACGAAACCCTGATTGGAACTGCTCATATAAACCATTACAAGAAAGATGTTCACGGAGCTGGAGAGCAACCATTTTTTCAAGAATTTTTGACAAAAACAGCACATTCGAAATGGGACGAAAATTATCCAAATTCTTTGAGTCTGTCCCCAGTTTCTTAAGAATAAGTTTTATCACTGCAGTTTTAAATGCAGTAGGGACAGTACCAGAAAGAAGTGAAGAATATCAGTGATTAAAGAGGAAAGAAAAGGTAAACCAGCTTTAACCAATTGAGTCGGTAATGGGAAAAAATGTCCTCAGCTGTTAGAATTTTAAAAATAGAAAATAAACTGTTACAGTAAACTATTACTTCACACTAAATGTAGTGTTGTCAAAAATAAAACGTTTTTGATATCTATACTGAAATATCTGAAACGCTTCGAGTACTCACTTTCCGCAGAGTAGATAGACGATACCAGCTGCTCTTTCTCTCTCTCTCATCTCTCCGACAGCGAGTTACACACAAACCCTTTCCCCTCACTCACTCGTTTCATTTGCTCCGGAAGAATATTGTTGGTGTAACAGGGCTTGAATTTCAGCGTGGGATTGCGTGTATTGTGCACAATTAAAAGATTTTGTGATTACACCCAAAGTGCACACACATAAAGCCGCCTCTCAGTACTAGATTGAGTTCTTTTTCGTTGCTTATTGTGCTTGAACAGTCAAATACACACAAAATACTGTCAAAATGCCAGTCTTGGCGAGTATTCACATGCACAGTCAGTTATGTTTTAAGTGAACATAAACAGTTGGATCCGTGCATCAGGTCTTAAAGTGACAGCAGCCTAATATACCTGCTGCCAAATTATGAGATAATATTAAAAATATCTATATGGCAGTTTCCCCCCATGGTACTGATGTCAAAATTGTGGCCAGTGAAAATGCAAAGTGGCTAGTAACTTTGGAAAACCACTAGCCACAGTGGCTGGTGAGCAAAAAAGTTAATGTCAAGCCCTGCATGTGGCCAACCAGCATCAGTTGCGTCGCTTCACTTTCATTCATATATTCTGTGGCCTCACGAGATAGTAAAGTGTCCATCAAATGCACACTTCAGAATCTCGGAGAGAGTAGTAGGTCATCCAGGAAATTTTCACCTACTGTTTTTCAAATACCATTCGGACATACTACTCTTTTGGCATAGGCTACTATTTTTGTGCATACTATATAGCAGGGAAGTATTCGATTACAAATACAGCAACTGGCTGTATACACTGTCATACATACTCTCATACTCTCTGTATACAATTTCATACTCTCGAGTAGGTACACATTTTGAATAAGTAATTACTTCACGACCGCTAATATGAATGTGTGTAGTATGAATATAATCTGGACGTACTTCATTTGCCATGTTGTCATTATTATGTGGCCTACCAGCGTCAGTTGCGTTGCCTCACTGCCATTCATAAATCCTCTCCCGTAGCCTCATGGGATAGTGAAGTGTTTAGATAGTAAAATTGTATGCACATTTCAGAATCTCACCGGAAGTAGTAGGTCATCCAGGTACTTTTTTGCCTACACTTGTATGAATACTGTGAATTCGGACATACTTCTTATCACATACTGTTTTTCACCTGCTATATAGTAGGATAGTATGGGATTTCGGATAGAGCCACTGTGTTCATGGGCATCCAGTTTGAAATGTTGACTACAAACACTGAAGTTTTTTCTCTGTATTCTTTGCAGCCTTTAGCCACTGCCTACAACACGCTGGATCCTTCACTGGAAACCGAAAGCTCCTCACTCCCGCTAAACGTTTACCCTTTGAATTCTTACACCCGGGAACAATACAAGTTAACCATTATGACTGAAAGTTTGCTAAAGTATTTCCTACTAAAGCAAGGTTGTATTTGACTCTGGTAAGAATATCCATAGCAGACTGGTGGGAGTGGCCTTGGATGGCAACATGCCCAGTGCATTATGGGTGTTTAAGTTTCCCTACTTATTTTGGCAAAAGACAAAAGCCTGTTTTCTCCATTTTTTTTGTATAGCACCAATTTCTATTTATTTATTTTTTTGCCTTTCTACTGTATAAACAGCAAAGTTTTATTGAAAGCCCATTTTGCCAGCGTTGAGTGCAACTGTGCAAGTTGAGTTAAGGCTACAAGAACAAAATGTGCTGCATGAAAGGAATGAGGAAAAAATAAAATTAAAATTAAAATACTGAGGTGGAACACTTTTGTCAAATATCTTGTTTTAAAGATGTTTAGATTTTTATTGAAAAAAAAAAAAATACAGATTTTTTTAGAGTGTATAGGCTAGTGACTATTATTACACTGACCAAATACATAAATTAGTCTTTAAACTAACGGATGTGACCTTGAAAATAAATACCCAAAGAGCTTATAGGAACAAGGTGTGAGCATGCTGCCTGTGCTGCTCATAAATATCTTGCCAACATTTACATGGAAATCAGCAGAGTAATTTACTAAGGTACATTATGTAGCTCATGAATGTAAACCATAGGTTACTCTTGCTTCTTTGTTCCGGGGGGTGGGGGGTCTAAACAATTACATTGTCAGCCTTTAACCTTTACTTGAGTACTTTGTGTGTCTTCCTCTTATGCGGGAACTAGGAAATTGAACTTGATTAAACGTGTCACCTGTTTATAGTCATTTTTACGCACTCTCAGGGATTTTCTTGATTGCAATCAAGTGGCAGTATAGATGTAATGTTTCACATTAGAGGTGGGCGGTATGTGAGTGAGAAATGCATTTTTGGCTAGTTTAGTGAAGTAGATACTTTACAAATTAAAGGGTTAAGCTGCACAAACAACTTCATATTATGAGGAACCTGAGATTTTTTTAAAAGGGATAGTTCACTCACAAGTTAAAAAATTCTGTCATTATTTACTCACTTCCAAATCAGTTTGACTTTCTTCCTTCCTTGGATCACAAAATGAATGTTCAGGCTGCTATTTCCCATGCAATGAAAACAATACATCAGCATATTTTTAATGCAAAAATGCTAAAAGTGACGCAGCATCTTTGAATATGCAAAAAAATGTGGAGATTTGAGGGCTGCGGCAGAAGGCAGAATTTTCAGAGAATAATGATTTTTCGTTGGGAACTTTTGGGTATCATTCAGCTTTATGTAAGGCGCATCGGGATTATTGATGCATAAGTCAATGTGCAGCTACAGGGACTGTTCATGCATTCATGCATCTCTATGCGCCATATTTGATAAATAGAGTGCAGCTTGCCCATCTTTATAAGGAATATCACTTCCCATCAGGCTGGCAAAAGCGCTCCGAGGTACCAGATTTCAGGGGTGTTTATGGTTTACAGGGTGCTTCTGGGATATGCTGACAGGACTTGAGGGATTTATGGTGCTGAGGGGCCAGATCCCAGTGGAGCGCAGTAAGTGGTTCTACAGGAAATGAGGGTCACCTTCATAATCGCTCATACAGAGAGGGAAGCCTTAAACCTTTGAAGGATTGATTTTGGCCACTCTGAATAGGGAAATATTAACTCATCCAAATGGAAAATTAAAGGAAAATTACCTCACCATGATATTTTGTTGTTCGCGGAAAATCCCAAAATCCCCAAAAGATTGGGGTCAGTAAGATTTTTTTTGTTTTAAAGAAATTAATTCAGCAAGGATATGTAAAACTTTGTTTAAAAGTGACAGTAACGATTTTACAAAAAAAAAAAGAATATTTAAAAAAATTATGTTTTTTCTATTTATCAAAGAACCCTAAAGTATTGTATCACAGTTTCAACAAAGCCATTTTCAACACAGATAATGAGAAATATTTCTTGAGCAACTAATCAGAATGATTTCTAAAGAGTCTGGAGTAATGATGCTATATATTCAGCTTTACTATAACAGATATAAATTACATCTTAACATGCACTATAATGCCAAAAGTATTGGGACACCCCTCCAAATCATTGAATTCAGGTGTTCCAATCAGTTCCATGGCCACAGGTATATAAAATCAAGCACCTAGTCATGCAGACGCTTCTACAAACATTCCTGAAAGAATGGGTCACTCTCAGGAGCTCAGTGAATTCAAGCGTGGTACCGTGATAGGTTGCCACCCATGCAATAAGTGGAGATGTGTTCTCTGAAGTGACAAATCACACTTCTCTGTCTGGCAATCCGATGTCTGGGTTTGGTGGTTGCCAGGAGAACGGTACTTGCCTGACTGCATTGTGCCAAGTTTCAAGTTTGGTGGAGGCTGGGATTATGGTGTAGGGTTGTTTTCCAGGGATTGGGCTTGGCCCCTTAGTTCCAGTGAAAGGAACTCTTAATTTTTCAGCATACCAAGACATTTTGGACAATTTCATGCTCCCAACTTTGTGGGAACAGTTTAGGGATGGCCCCTTCCTGTTCCAACATGACTGCGCACCAGTGCACAAAGCAAGGGAGACATGGATGAGCGAGTTTGGTGTGGAGGAACTTGACTGGCCTGCACAGAGTCCTGACCTCAACCCAGTAGAACACATTTGGGATGAATTAGAGCGGAGACTGCGAGCCAGGCCTTCTTGTCCAACATCAGTGCCTGACCTCACATATGCGCTTCTAGAAGAATGGTCAAAAATTCCCATAAACACACTCCTAAACCTTGTGAATATCCTTCCCCGAAGAGTCCTTTGACTGTTATAGCTGCAAAGGGTGGGCCAACTCCGTATTAAACCCTACGGATTAAGAATTGGATGTCATTAAAGTTCATGTGCATGTAAAGGCAGGCGTCCCAAAACTTTTGGCAATATAGTGTATATTAAAATAGGAATTGTATTGCAGTTTTTATTGTATTTTTGATCAAATAAATGCACCCTTGATGAGTATGAGACATTTTTAAAAAATTCACTGACCCTAAACTTTTGAACGGTAGTGTAAGAAAGAGCAAGATAAATGAATAAATTATGAGTTTTTTTCCTAAACTATCCCTTTAACTATAGAAATACAGTAACGTTTTCATTAAATCAATTGGATTCTGGTTGTGTAATTAAAAACAGAATTCCAGATGCAATTTTGTAAAAGTTAGCTCCTCAAAGTTCTACCCAAAAAACATGGCACATATCAATGACAAAGAAATAAGACATTGCACATCAGCCTCGAGATTTTAATGAGTATCTGTGTCTGATGTAATGTTTTCACTGAGAGCAATATCCGACAAGACGCAGAACAGTTTCATTGTTGATTTTAGCTTGTCACAATTCCAATCCTGCATCTTCCTCTCCACTGCAGTCAGTAAGGCAGAGAAAACACAGAGAACACTACTGACCCGAGGCGGAGAGCTGTCAGTCATCTTGAATGACAGCTCTCATTGGAGTGCTATTTTTTAGGTTGCTGCTTGCCAATTTTAGCAAGTCTTACACACGTAGCATGCACATAAAACATTTTTAATACAGCCAACAAAAAAATGTGGGATGCGTGCAAAACAAAATTCTATCCTCAAATGGTGCCTTTAGGCTCTGAGCCACACACTCAACAGCAGTGAATAGACTCAAGCACGCTTCTTGGGGAATTTGCATCGGAGGACGGTTTGTCAAAACACTTCTTCCCAATTGATCTGGACACATTTTTTATAGCTGTTCCTGGGTATCTGTGTTATTTCACTCTGGACGTTGGGACTTAATTTTGTACCGGCGAAGCCTCAGGCTTTTTTTTCTCCACAAAACAAGCAGATGCAAGATGGTAATAGTGGAGCCAAGGTCCATCTGGTGCTTGGTTCCCTAGCCTGTGTGACAAATAATAATCTTCATGGCCTAGTGCATCTCAACCGGGCAGGAAAATGTCCAATTGATCAAGTGACCACTCTTAATTTCGTATTGTTTGTCAGACCAGTGGAAAAAATTAAAAAGAAAAATGCAATAAAATAAAATTGGTGAAACGCAAGAAGATGAGGATTCTGGTAAGAAGCAATTTAGCATCTTTTCTAAGTCTGTAAGGGCACACTTTTTTTATCAGTCCATTTGAAAACAAAATTGTGTTTAAAAGGTATCTGGCTGATAAAATAAGTGCTTTTGAGGAAGAACTATCATTGCATTGCTAAAGTTTGTCAAGTTATTGAATCTTTGAAAGAGAAATCTATGGGAAGAACTGCATGTTCTACAATAGTTTGGGGTTGGTAATATTTTTAAATGTTTTTTGAAAGGTTATGCTTAAGGCTGAATTTATTTGATATAAAAATACAGTAAAAACAGTAATATTGTGAAATATTATTGCAATTTAAAATAACTAATTTCTATTTTAAGATGTCATTTATGGCTGTCATATTTTCAACATCATTACTCCAGTTTTCAGTCACACGATCCTTCAGAAATCATTCTAATATGATGATTTGCTAAACATTCTTATTATTATTATTATTATCAATGTGGAAAATGTCTCGGGTTATGACTATAACCCTTGTTCCCTGAGAAGGGAACGAGACACTGCGTCGGAACGACACTTTGGGGACGCTCCCTTAGCGTTGCGCGTCTGAAGCACGCATGAAACTAAGACTGATCTTGATTGGTGCTACGTCATGACGTAGTATGTGACGGCATACCCGGAAGTATAAAGGGACGCCGGTTCACAACAGCGCTAGCTTTTCGCGATGAAGCAAGTAGCTCCCAGGCATGGAGAGGCGTGGCAAGGCGACGCAGTGTTTCGTTCTCTTTTCAGGGAACAAGGGTTATAGTCATAACCCGAGACATTCCCTTTCGAGGGAACTCACACTGCGTCGGAATGACACTTTGGGGAACGAAATGCCCACTATGTGGACGCCATCGCTGCCTGCCCCGACGCCGCCATCGGGGCGGACGAGGCAGCGCGCGTACGCTGGAAACCGATGTGGCCCGAAGCGTCATATAGATGGCAGGATTACCACATCGATTTCCAGAGGGCTCCGCGGAGAAAATGGCCTGAGCCGCTTCTCCCCGGAAGGGACTGCCCTCAGAGGTCCTACCACAGCTAGGACCTCTTTCCCAAAGCTTAGTTCGCCTGTAGGACGGTCCTCAGATCGACCTTCCGCTTAGTCGGCTTCGGACGAGAGCGCCGCCTCTGTTGCCAAGCTCCCTGAGGAGGGGCTCTAGAGGCTGCCGGTACGAGGAGCTTGATGAACAAATTGTGGTTTTGGTCTATATAGCTAATTTTGCCCTTCATGACAACTGTGAGGGGGGTGAATTTTGTTATAACTCATTCGTTTACATTATATAAAGCCTTAAAGTTCTGCATAATTAAGGGCGTGGCCACTTTGAGTGACAGGTGGACAGCCATTTATCTGCTGTCTGTTAGTCATCGTGTCACCTCAGCTCAGCTCTTTGCCCATTTTCTGTTATCTGGGAGTGATGTGCGATGACGCGCTGCCAAGATGGCAACGGCCAGTTCATCCCTACTTTACGCTTCAAAACTGCTCTTCAGAATCCTATGGGTGACGCCACGGACACTACGTCCATATTTTTTTTTACGGTCTATGATTTGTCCGCATAGAAAGTTTTTGCCTTCTATGAACCAGTTTGGGACTTACTGCGGGAGGGCGCCCTCTGGCTTTGAGGATGAATACAATATTGCATCGCGGCATTTTGTGCAAAAAAGACTATTCTCTAAAAAAGTGAACATACGAGAATTTTAATTCTTATACATTACAATATCTTTAGAAAGATATAATTAGAAAAGTTGTGAAAAATTGTGCAAGTTTCCTTAAATAAAAGAGGGAAATTTATCTCTTGATTTTATTAGTGAAATCTTCTAAATATTTTCAATCAAACACCAATACGCAGTTTTATTAATTAAATGTACACACTATTTTAATGAAAACTATAAAGACCCATGATTCTTTTTTCTATAAAATTGTCTGTACTTATTACTTTTATATTAGCCGAATTCTTAATTGTTTTTCTGTGTACATTTCATTTACATAACCTGCTGCAACATTCATTAAATTACATTTCTTCAATTTCAGATAAACCCTGCCCTAAATGGCACATTAAAAACTGTGGCTTGTTGCTTTACATGTCATTCAGATGGCCTTTCCCTGTCCATGTGGGTAGTAATAGTGTCCTAAAAAGATTTCCACCAAATTAACTTCCTTTTTTCAACAAAACATGGACCTCTAAGATGCTCAGAGGCCAATTTAATTTCGCTGAACAGCTTTGAGGGACTGCTCCAATGTCTCTGTGACCAGCTTTATTTCTTCCTGCCTTCTAAACGTCCAGCTTCTTATTAACATCTTTTGCAACCCTCTTTTTATCCCCTTGCCAGATCTCTTAGAAAAGGCACTGGAGCAGCTCTTAGTCGAGTCTTTCCAGCTGTGGGAGTAAGATACAGTAGCTTGCTAATCCGTGAGCGTCGACTGCTTCAGCTCAAGGACTTTGCTATTTGTCAAACAGAGGCTTGTGGGAGTTACCGATGGTCTCCGCTCTCTTTATTGAGTCACCAGGGTTTGGACAACTCTGATTGGTCAAACCCTGATGGGAGCCGGGGAAGCCACAGTGCTCTTCTCGGAACAACGGATAGATGGGATTTTCAGTGCTTTTCAAACAGTTGCTCTTTGCTAGCAGAGAACCACTATGGTTTTGAGAAATTCAAACAGTGTATTTTTGAAAAGTGCACCAAGTTTGTATAGCCTACTTCTGAGCACATGCAACATGGGTTTTCACACAAATTTCAAACAAAATTTCTGGCTGTGTACTTCTTTTTTTCTACACCAACAAAAAGAGCAATCCTGGAGTGACAGAAGTTTCAGAAACACCGATCTGGCCCACACTTGCTAAATAAATAAATATGAAATACTGATTTGAGTTATAATGGGAGATACGTATAGTGATAAGACATGATTAAAAAATTCATAGGAATTGCAAATGCAAATTAATTAAACAGTAAAGGCATTTATAGTGTTACAAAAGATTTGTATAAAAAAATGCTGAACTTTCGAACTTTCTATTCATAAAAGAATTCTGAAAAAATGTATCAGTTTCCACAAAATTTTGGGGCGGTTATTTTTTCAGTGTTTGGGTAGTTGTTGTGTAACCCGGATCCTGGGTCAGAGGTAACAACCCAGTGTTTGGGTAGTTTTTGTGTAACCCAGATCCTTGGTCAGACGTAACAACCCAGTGTTTGGGTAGTTTTTGTGTAACCTGGATCCTGGGTCAGATGTAACAACCCAGTGTTTGGGTAGTTTTTGTGTAACCCAGATCCTAGGTCAGATGTAAGAACCCAGTGTTTGGGTAGTTTTTGTGTAACCCAGATCCTAGGTCAGATGTAAGAACCCAGTGTTTGGGTAGTTGTTGTGTAACCCGGATCCTGGGTCAGATGTAACAACCCAGTGTTTAAGTAGTTTTTGTGTAACCCAGATCCTGGGTCAGATGTAACAACCCAGTGTTTGAGTAGTTTTTGTGTAACCCAGATCCTGGGTCAGATGTAACAACCCAGTGTTTGAGTAGTTTTTGTGTAACCCAGATCCAAACATAACAACCCAGTGTTTGGGTAGTTTTTGTGTAACCTGGATCCTGGGTCAGATGTAACAACCCAGTGTTTGGGTAGTTGTTGTGTAACCCAGATCCAAACGTAACAACCCAGTGTTTGGGTAGTTGTTGTGTAGCCCGGATCCTGGGTCAGATGTAAGAACCCAGTGTTTGGGTAGTTTTTGTGTAACCCAGATCCTGGGTCAGATGTAACAACCCAGTGTTTGAGTAGTTTTTGTGTAACCCAGATCCAAATATAACAACCCAGTGTTTGGGTAGTTGTTGTGTAACCTGGATCCTGGGTCAGATGTAACAACTAGCTTAAATGTTAGCGTATTAAAATCTGCTATGCTATAAAATGTGATCGAAAATAAAGGAATTAATGCATGATGTGTCAAATACTTCTTTCAAAAACATTTTTTTTGTAATTGAACGGAACTGTAGTCAAATATACAGTTTCGTGATCATTATACAAAATATTAAACTACAGAATTTCAGAGTCCCATGTAATAAATAAATCTTTAAACAATTCTTTGACCAAAGTCCTCCACTTAATTCTGCTGAACAGCTTCCATTGCATTTTGAGAGAAGCTTTCTTCACAGTTGGACACACTCTGTCTTTCTCTCTGGCTGTGCCAAACCCACTGTGCAATTCAGAGGGACTTGTTTCCTGAACAGACATCAGCTTCTTAATTACATTTAGAGTGAATGGAGAAGTTAAGGAAGGCAGAAATCACAAGGAAAACAAAAACAGAAAAGTAAGCATAAACTCACACAGATCAACTGTGTTGCAACTGTAGCAAAATATTGTATTAAACTGTACTTTTCAATGTAATACAAAATAACAGAAGTTTTGGGTCAGTTATTTTTTTCCTGAATTCCTGCAACTTCAAAATATAATCTTGAAACTTTTATCTATTTTCATTAAAGTATCAAAAATATTTCATATATTTTATGTTGAGGCTTTATTTTAATACAGCTTTGAAATAACAGTTTATTGCAATTAGTCAATTCTTGGCATTGTCAGGTTCAAAATGACACTTTCATTCAGGTTTATGAATTGGAGTCATTTCGATGAGAATAAAATCAATAAGGATTGTGCTTATTGAGTAACTCAACACTGAACAGACCATATAACACTCCAGTGTGCTAATATTTGTGAAAATATGCTTCCAATTCCATTACAGTTCACTGTGCATGTTTCAGATTTTATGCTCATATTCTAAATTTAACACTTTTTTCTCACTTCTCACCTGAGACAGTGAGATATGATGTCAACTGATCTGTGAGAGCAAAATGGGGAGTAAATATAGGATATGGTGAAGAGTGATTAACGACAGCACCTCGTCGCTCTCAGAAAGCGGGTGGTTATGAGTGAATTCACCTTATGTACATGCTCACTTCTGCATCTTCTCCTGCTTTATGCTGTTATTTGGAAGCTGATTAGAGGTTGTCTGTGAACATTAAGTACCATACACTATGATAAGTAAGTGGATTTCAAAGATTTTCTCCAAAGTGCTTTGTACAGAGTGTTCCTGTCCTCTTTCTGCTGAATGAGTTTGTCATATCCTGAGGACATCAAATCTCGCAGTATCACACGTTAAACTCAGAAGGTTGCTTCACTATAAGCAGGCTGACAATCTCAGAATATATCTCAGTTGCAAAACCTGCCTGTCTAGAAAGCATTTTAAAGCATTACAGGCAGAATTATTCTATTCTTTCCATCCATCCATCCAATATACACTCACCTAAAGGATTATTAGGAACACCATACTAATACTGTGTTTGACCCCCTTTCGCCTTCAGAACTGCCTTAATTCTACGTGGCATTGATTCAACAAGGTGCTGAAAGCATTCTTTAGAAATGTTGGCCTATATTGATAGGATAGCATCTTGCAGTTGATGGAGATTTGTGGGATGCACATCCAGGGCACGAAGCTCCCGTTCCACCACATCCCAAAGATGCTCTATTGGGTTGAGATCTGGTGACTGTGGGGGCCATTTTAGTACAGTGAACTCATTGTCATGTTCAAGAAACCAATTTGAAATGATTCGAGCTTTGTGACATGGTGCATTATCCTGCTGGAAGTAGCCATCAGAGGATGGGTACATGGTGGTCATAAAGGGATGGACATGGTCAGAAACAATGCTCAGGTAGGCCGTGGCATTTAAACGATGCCCAATTGGCACTAAGGGGCCTAAAGTGTGCCAAGAAAACATCCCCCACACCATTACACCACCACCACCAGCCTGCACAGTGGTAACAAGGCATGATGGATCCATGTTCTCATTCTGTTTACGCCAAATTCTGACTCTACCATCTGAATGTCTCAACAGAAATCGAGACTCATCAGACCAGGCAACATTTTTCCAGTCTTCAACTGTCCAATTTTGGTGAGCTCGTGCAAATTGTAGCCTCTTTTTCCTATTTGTAGTGGAGATGAGTGGTACCCGGTGGGGTCTTCTGCTGTTGTAGCCCATCCGCCTCAAGGTTGTGCGTGTTGTGGCTTCACAAATGCTTTGCTGCATACCTCGATTGTAACGAGTGGTTATTTCAGTCAAAGTTGCTCTTCTATCAGCTTGAATCAGTCGGCCCATTCTCCTCTGACCTCTAGCATCAACAAGGCATTTTCGCCCACAGGACTGCCGCATACTGGATGTTTTTCCCTTTTCACACCATTCTTTGTAAACTCTAGAAATGGTTGTGCGTGAAAATCCCAGTAACTGAGCAGATTGTGAAATACTCAGACCGGCCCGTCTGGCACCAACAACCATGCCACGCTCAAAATTGCTTAAATCACCTTTCTTTCCCATTCTGACATTCAGTTTGGAGTTCAGGAGATTGTCTTGACCAGGACCACACGCCTAAATGCATTGAAGCAACTGCCATGTGATTGGTTGATTAGATAATTGCATTAATGAGAAATTGAACAGGTGTTCCTAATAATCCTTTAGGTGAGTGTATATTATACAACCATAGAACATTTACCAATGAAGTCAGGGGCAAAGGTAATGGCAGTTATGAATAGAAACATAAATAAAACAAAAAATATATATAGAAAAAAATCAATAAGTAAACATAATATCACAAAATAATATTATTATTAATTATATATAATAATATATATGATTTGTATTACTTTTTTGATCATGTTTCCAACGTCGGAAGGTAGATTTAGTAGTCTGTGAGTGACGAAGGAAAATGACTCAGAAAACCTTGCTACTTATTGTCTCAAAGTAGAAAACATTTTATGCCACTAACCTGACAAACTTTAGCAAACCCAGTGATTAATTCCTCCTCAGAAGATCTCATTGCACACAACTTTATTTCCAGACAGAATGATAAAAACACACCTGTGCAACCTTTCTCCTGGAGGTTGCATCAAGCCAGCCCAAACCTTAGATCTTGCCAGATGGAGAAACTGTTTTCCAGTTTTGTGAGCAATATACATCAGGCGGTGTGGGAGTGTGGGCAGTCTGTGGGTGGGCCGTCTGAAGCGGAGACTAAGTAGAGAAGGACGTTTCGCTGCTTGATAGCTGGAAGTGCTTAGAGGTCTTGTGGGAAAGTAGAAGTCAGGTAAATATATCTCTGTCTGATAGTATGTCATGTTTCTGTCAAAGCATTTGCTTTAAGTACATTTGGATCTTCTACTGTTTCAAATCCTGGCTTCATTTTCAGTTGACTTGTTTTAGTTTTTCAAAGTAAGATATACAGTGTATATATAGATGGAAAGAGAAAGATGCCTTAGACTGATGCATGAGTGTCACTCACTTTATTTTAAAAAGTGGTGAGATTCACTAATGCTTATCCCTTGAATATTAATGAGGATACACACAAATAATTTAACATAATATTTTGTTGTTTTCTTGTGTTCAAATTAACTTGTGTCATTAATTTGATAAATTCAGTCATCAAAAAGTATGACTTATTGGTCTGGTGGATGCGTTTTTTTGCTTTTTTATTTCAATAAACCAAAATTAGCACATGCATATCTGGGATTTGCAATCTGTGCTTTACAATAATTTAAAAGCTGAAGTGTATAATTTATGAATAAAATCAACTGTTAAAAAAAAAAAGAAAGAAAAAAGAAAAGATTTCGAATTAAGTTACTAGAGCACACACCAAACTGCCATTGGTCAGACAAAATAGTTAGCCCCACCCCAAACTCACATCATTGGTTGAGCCAGTGTTGCTAAGCTGGGCTGAGATTCTCAAACAGAATGTTTTGTTTTAAAATCACCACAAATCCACAGTGTTTGTATTTTTCAGCAGATCCATGAAATTAAAAAATAGTTTTTGCTGAAAATACGCACATCAGTTTTAAACTGGATTATGAGAAAATAACAACACACCATCTTTAAACCAACACATGCTTGTACATACAGTACACGCAGACAGCACTCCTGTCAGACTGACTGTTTTGCTGGTAATTCGAGTGTATGTGGTAAGGAACCCTACAATGCCCTATGTCATAATTGTGCAAATATAATATCGAATGAATGTTTGCGCATGTGGCACGAGAGTGACTGTGCATACATAACAGAGTGAGACAAGGGGAGGCAAGTGGGCGAGATTTCATGAGATGAGGGAAAGAAAGATTGGAAGCAAGAAAAAAGGATGGAGTGACATCTTGAAAGCAAACTCATTGCATCAAATCGAGCCTCTCATACTGAGCCCGTCCACATCTCACAAGTTCCTCACATCAGAGAGGAATTCAAAGAGCTCCATTTTTAAACCGGAAGAGAAAGATGCTGGGGGGTGGAAAGATACACGGTTTGCTCAGTAGCAAACCGTGACCCTCTCAACCCCTTCCTTCGTCGGGAAAAAAGTAAACAGCCTAAAATCAGCCTAGCTTACCATGTCCTCTTCTATAGTACTGCATAAGTTACTTTTGACAAGAAATGCTATAAGCAATCAGAACAGCAAGTTTGACAGGGCACCAAAATAAAACAAAATGTACTAAAATGCAAATCCTCATTACAAACAATTGCATCATCACACAATCGGTGTGTGCATTTCAGCGGAATATGGTGACAACAGGCCGGGTTGCAAAACGTATGACACACAAAACCAACTAAATTTAATGTAAGCCGACACATCATGACAGCACTCAGACCAAAGCAAATTAGCTACAGACACTTCCGCATCATAGAAAGTGAACATCAATTGTGGCATTTTAATATAATTAGACTGGCACAGCAGACGATTAAATGTATGTAACAGACCGTGATAAATGTATGGTTTATTTGGGGAAAAATTTAACTATGCAGAATTACAGCAAATGTGCATAATGGTGGCTGAGTGCGGTAGTTGTGTGAAAATAAAGCTTAACATATAAAGCAGTGGCAGCGGCGGCCAGAATAAACTCACGCACATCACCTATTAGATTTTAAATAACTTACCCAAACAGCAAACAATTCCAGTAGTAAGCTTTAGCTTCTTGATTGATGCTGTCATCCAAGGGTATTGCTTATGAAATGAAATGCTTATTGAAGTGCTTTCAAAAGCTTTGGCTTTCTGTACCAAATTAAGCTTGGTGTAGGTCTTCCTTTGCTGATTAAGAGCTTTTCCTTAAAAGTTAATCTAGAAAATGGCGTGGATAATAAATTAGCAACAATGTCCTCCTCACCAACGTTGCTTGCGGTTTCCATAGTGAACAGCACTAGGTATTTTGTCAGCTTTTTTTTTTTTTTTTTTTAATATGGTTCCCCACAGCGGGTAAAACTTGTCATTAACTTGGTAATAACAAGCCCCACCCATTTAGAGGGATGATATGATTGGTACATTTTCCTGTCATTTGAAATTAGTCTCTCATTTAGTCTAGTCTGACTTGCTATTGCTTGGCCCTCTGTAATTTCATAGCTGGACCGACCACTCCTCCATGTTTACCGGCTCCTCCTAGTTTACCAGCATGGATGCTTCCACCGTCAACTCCGTAATGTCACAAACTGCTTGTTTTTCTTTAATCTTCATGAACTTTCTATTTGTTTTTATCAGTCACCTGTTTTCATTTGTTCCAGTTTCCCGCTTCTCGTTTGTAACCATGGTTTCTGATTAGCGAGTCTTCACCTGCTCGTCATTTGTGTTCAATCACCTTTAAGTTCCTCTTTTTCATTCAGTTGCTGTCTGGTATTGTTTGTGTAAACACTGTTACGTTGCCTTCTTGCATTTGGATTACCTGAGTTTGTTTTATTAAAGAAACTTTTGTTTGTAGAAACCTGTTTGAACCTTTTTCATCTTCATCTGAACCAGATTGACACAATCACAGAACTGAAAGCGTTAGTTGGAAAAATTCTAATATGGACAAAACTGTAAAAAAACAAACAAAAAAAAAACGTTATAATAGTTTAGGCCCTCTCTGAGTTCCCCTCTGGGAAAGCTACAGAAGGCAGGGGCGTTTTCTGGGAAGGCATGCAGTGCCTCCTCAAATCAATTAACAAGATATATTAAAAAAACACAATCAAACTTCAGCGGCTCAAAACCCCATTCATTGTTATCATTGAATGATCACTCTCAAGAATAGCATGTTCTCAGCTATTATTAACAATAAATGTGTTTACACTTGCTGGGTTTTTAATGAACACTACATGATGCAAATAATGGACAAGGCATGAAAACTATACTCAATATTAAGTGCCTGAGCATATTTCTGTAAATCCGCTATGGCATTTATACTCCCCTTAAAGGGGTCCTATTATGTTTTTTTACATTTTCAACTTTTTTTAGAGTGTGGAACATGGAAAAAGTCTGCAATGTTACAAAGCACAAAGTCCACTCCAAAGAGATATATTTTCTATATCAGTAAGCACTGTTTCTGAACTCCCTGAAACGCCTCAATTGTAGTCTTCAGTTTTCTTCCAGGAATATACACGTAATAAATAATTCCCACCCGAGGAATACGTAAAATAAAGAGATGAGGTACATTAGTAGTGTGTTGAAACTCGTGGTTATGGTAAGGGCCGTAACACTTGAAGTTTGACCAATCACAGCACACTGGTCCTGCCAAGCAATCAGATGATATTGTGCTTTTTGAATGAATAGCTACATAGAGAAAGGAACTAAACAGAGCGTTACTGACAGACTGAAAAGAGAGGTGTTGTAAATGTAAAATGCAGTATATGAAAAATAATGTGTTTTTGAAAAATTCAAGCATGAAAACCTATTCTAGTATAGGTAATATTATGCTGAATACGCATAATAGGTTCCCTTTAAGGCAAAACACTACAGGCAAAACCACTGTTATTTTACACACTGGTCAATTTTGAGATTATGGAAAATAGTGCTTCCATAACTTGCCTTCTTTCATAAAACATCCAAAAACACATTTAATTGTTTGTTTTATTACACTTTATCTATTTGCGTCTGTAGATTTCATAATTTCCATCAAAAATAATTTCTGTTCTCAAAATATATGCAAATGTGTGCATGTTTAATAAGATAATGCATCAGTTGCATTGCATATTTAAAATAACTTTTCAGAAAACTTCTAATGCACAACAGTTTTCTTGTATGTACTGTGTACTGTGATTAATCACCTAGGGAAAGTATGGTGATATCTGGTTTTTACCCTATTGACCTGTACGGTCTTGCCTTAATACAAGCATATTAATTCTTTCATAGGTTAAACGAATTCAAAAGGCACAGGAATAGAAATTTACTTGCTTGTTGAGAGTCAACTAAATGCTGTCCCATGGAAACCGTGTAATGATCAAATCGAAATGAAACATTAATTTACACTTGACTAGAAACACCAAAACATTCTCATTTTTAGAAGCCGGCCACTGCCACTGAAACACAGAGAAAGAGTAGAGAAAGAAGAGGAAGAAAACTAGAGAAAAAGTGCAGCGAGAAGGAAAGAGAACTCAGAAGAGACAATGTAATTTGGTAGTGGTGTTTTTTGGCCGCATGCTCCATTTGCCCTTTGAAACAGAGAGAGAGCGATGAGCATTGGCAGGAATTGAATGAGTAGATTAAGACCCCCTCCGCATAGTCCTTCTCTCTCTTTCCCCACAGGCCTGAGAGCAGCAGAGATGGAGAAGAGATTGCAGGCAGAGATGTTCTATCACAGGAGCCTTTGTCAAAGGCAAGATTGATTGGATGATTAAGTACAGAGATAGGAGGAAGAGAATTAGCGGCCACTACCAACACTCACTGTCACTCTCTCGGGGTTACGTGAGGGAAGGCAGAGTATCCGCTGCCTGTATTGTCATTCCAGTTATGCAGCGCCAGAACTCTCTAACTCTGTGCCTAAAAATAAATATGCTTGTGTGGTAATTTCAGGAAGTAGACCTATTTCTATAAAAGGTCACAGTAGACTTTCAGAAACATGCTCTGGTCAAACTTTATCAATGAATACAATGGAAATAAAGAGTTATCTTACATTAGGGTGTCAAATCTGTCTTTTGGAATTTTGTCATATCAATTTGTAATTTCAAACATGACAGCATGTTCTGGAGTGAGACCAGTGTTGGCGAAATAATGCCTTACAATATTGTGTTACTCCCTAAAAAAGTAAGTAATTGCTTTACTTTACGTTTTATGGAAAGTGATGTGTTGCGTTACTTTTGCGTTACTATTTTTTACATGGGCTTGTCTTGCTTGTTTGTTTTTTAATAACAAAAAACTCAAAAGTTCTATTTTTGGCAAATGTAAAGGCCCTTCCACACCAAAAGTGAAAAGAATAAGCCTCAGGCTGAAGGAAATGCAATTTCACGCCTGTACAGTAGAGGGCGCAGCTCAACCCTTTCAGCTGTGCTGCCAGAAGGATAGGTTCAAAACTTTTGCTGCCTTCACGTGCTATCAGAAATTTCCCACTTCTGAAGTCGTGATTATCGCATATAGCTTCAGAAAAACGGCAACAATAAGCAGTATTAGCATTTTTGGAAATTTCATTATAACTTTTGACAACAAGGTGGCACTGTCTCAAAACCTTCAGGGCATGGACCAGATGACACATACCGAGTTTTGTAACGATACGTTAATGCGTTCGTAAAATACAGCATTTCAGGACAAAATTCAAAATGGCCGACGCCCACAAAAGTCAATATAGGAACATTTATTTTATGATTAACGGGCAAACCGTTCAGAAGTAATAAGCAAAAATAGACATTTTTCATATCTTCGGACCAGTAGGTGGCGCAACCCCGAAATGCTGCATGTAGCCTCAGGTCATGCTTGGAATGACATATACTCTGAATGTGGTCTGAATACGCTAAAGAGTTGCGGAGATATAGCCTCGCGTCCAATTTTGTCAAATTCGTTTGCGCGTTATTTGAGAATGGTTGGGTATATCAAAAAGCTTTTGATAAGTTTTTGCCAGCATGGTCTGAAGATGATCTGGTTCAATTTTCATGAAAATCTGTAGTTTTTTTGGCGGAAAAATTGTCATGCCATAAAATGACGAATCGCAATCGAATTGTTAGAACAAGCTAAGATTGACTCTTGTTCTCTTAATTGTGATATTGTGAAAAAATAAAATTAACTATGGGATTTCTATTTTTAAATATTATATTATAATGTAATATAATATAGATAATATTATATAAAAAATATCTTTACACTGCAAGAGGCATAGAAGTTGCATTTATTATTTTAATTTACTGGTTTAAAATACGCAATTATTTATATATAAATATGATGAATGAAAATATGATATTATAATTTTTCAATTGTGAAATATAAGCTTTGACAACAACACACATCAACATCAGAGCGGTAGGAATGACCCACATGTGTCCTATAGTCTTCTGGACTCTTGACACTTTATTATAGACCCGATAATCACAGGTTTTCCCCTTGCGGGCTTTTTAGCGTGTCAGATTTCTGCTCTGTCACCTTCAAATCCCACCAATAACGGATCACATTCAATGCTCTTTGGTTTTTCTTTCAGCAGGGATTACTATGTCAATGCTGATCAATACGTCAATATGACATCAAACCTTCTGATTCTGAGGCCGCTTTCATGGCGACTTTGTTGAGATCTCTGAAACTCTAGAGACACATGTGAGATTACTAGGGTCTTTTTCTCATGAGAACAATCTAAAAAGCAGGAGACTTCAGCTAAATTCTCCATTTGCTATAAGAAAACCAAATTTAGCCATTACAGAGATGCAATTATTTGTTCTAACAGGTGCAGTGCTTATTTACACAACTACATTTGGCTCTGTTATTGAAAAATAATAGCATTAGACCAGTATGGCTTGACTATATTCAATATTTTTACCCACATTCTATCATTTCAATTTATTTCCACATAATAGATAATGGCAATCTGTGAGAAAGAGTGGAGCCTGTGGCCTCAAAGGCAACTGAAAATACAGCACAGTAGGATATAGTGAGGGGAAAAAATTGCTTACGTAGCCTATTTCATTCAAATATGAGTTCAATTAAGACAACGTGCATCACAAAGGAAGCGGGAGACTGAAATCATGGCAGAAGAGAAGCACACAATGGATTTTTCAATTTGAGACCTATTCATTTGTGTTTGTGTAGCTAAGCAGGCCCACCCTGCCTCCCCTCTGAAATCAAAAGGCAAGCATTGAATAGGAGCCATTAGGAACATTATTCCAATTTAATGTATTGATTTGTTTGGTAAGGCTTTGAACGGTCTGCTAAAAGAGTGAATGTGCATGACAACAAAAAAGAAAGAAGGAAAAAGAGAGTTAAATACAGACAATCTAGCATGAAACAAAATGAGTGTTTTTCAGTTTCATAGCTCCTTTTATTTATCATTTGACCTCCTTGAAAAATGTTAATCATTTAATTTTACATAAAATGCCACGGTTTTGCCCTACGAGGACTTACATTTCCATGGACTGTCATTTGAGATTCATATTAAGCATATGGGGCGGTTTGCAAAAGCAACTGCTTTGTCCCTGAGAGACCAAGTTATGGATGAATTTTGAGAACGGCTGAAATGTATTTGAAATTCAAAATGAGGACTCGCTTCATATGTGGCGGTCTCAGAGGACTCGGGATTCAAACGTCTGCTAAAATGTTTGGATTGCAAACACATTCTGTGAGATACAGAGGTTATTTCCAAAAACTTTGGGCCAAATAACCACTTCAAGTTTATTTTTTCCTTTGGATGCGTGTGGGATATGTATATGGATATTGAGCGCCAAAGAAATGCATTTATGGGGGATGAGGACAATCTGTAACAGAAAATAATATTTATTTTGCTTTTGCCACTTTTCCTTCTTATATTCACTTTGCCCTGCGTCATTACAAAATTATGAACAGGCAAAGGAAAATGAACAAATAAACAAAATAAGAGTTTGCCAACCTCAAAAACATTATTAGGCTTCATAGGTGAGACATAACATAGACAACTAAATTATGCTAAGATAATTAATTGTGCCAAGATTATGCCAACTAAATTTCTAAATTATGCCAAGATAATTAATTGTGATGCAATCCCAGACTGTATTGCCACAAGATTATCCTTTCATCCAAGATGATGGGCAAAGTCAAGGAAAATGCCAAATTGGTACTCACCAATGCAAAACTCACCGATATTATCGGTAGGTGAAAACCGTCCGAATTCCTAAAAAAGTACAAACACAAATGATGTGAGTTACAGTGGTGGTCAGAATTATTGGCCCCCTTGGTAAATGAGATCAAAAATGGCTGTAAAAATAAATCTGCATTGTTTATCCTTTTGATCTTTCATTCAAAAAAATTGCAAAGATCTAACCTTTCATTGAAGTGAAAGAATTGAAAGTCGGGGGAAATCACATTATGAAATAATTTGTTTCTCCAAAACACATTGGGCACAATTATTGGCACCCCTAGAATTTTTTTATGAGTAAAATATCTCTGAAGTGTATTTAATTTTTAGCACACCAGGGTGACTAGGAACATGAAATTGTCCAGCCATGACTTCTTGTTCCAGAAGAGTATAAATATGAGGAAACACAAAAGCCGAATTCCCTTAATCATTCATCACAATGAGTGAAACCACAGAATATAGTTCTGATGTGCAGAAAAAGATTGTTGAGCTACACAAAATAGAAAGTGGCTGTAGGAAAATAGCTAAAGCATTGAACATTCCCATTTCCACCATCAGGGCAATAATTAAGAAGTTCCAATTTACTAAAGATGTTACGAATCTGCCTGGAAGAGGACGTGTGTCCATATCGTTCTAATGCACGGCGAGGAGGAGTTTGAGTGGAAACTGGATCTCAGATGGAGAATTGCAGAGATTATGTCAGAAGGACAAAAAAAAAAAAAAGATCAAACAGCCCCTACATCACCACAAGTTGTTTGGAAAGGTTTCAAGAAAAACCCTCCTCGCTCAGCCAAAAACAAACTCCAGCATATTCAGCTGTCAGACACGACTGGAACTTCAAACGGGACCGGCTTCTATGGTCAGATGAAACTAAAACAATAGTTTTTTGGCAATCTTTAGTCTTTAGTAAATAATGACAGTAGCTTTTTAACACCAAAAGAGGGTTTTGCGCTGGCGCAAACTGTTAGTAAATCTGGCCCCAAAATAATTAATAATGTAGATTTATTTTGACAGGCTTCTTTGTTCATATTTACCAATAATTCTGACCACGACTGTACTTATCAAAGCTTAAGACTCCAGGTCAAGGGGTTTCGAAAGCCCCTTAAAACTAAGCATTAGTAAGTGATGCCAAGCATCTGTGCTACAGTATGTCCTTTTTGTAAGTGTCTAGTACTAGCAGGCACATTGTATATAAATATTTAAAATATGTGATATAACATTTCATAAGTTCACATTTTCCTTTAATCCTTGCCACTGAAGACCCACAGATTTGGCTCACCGCCTGAGGGTTTGAACTTGAGTATGTATCTGAACGCACAACACAACTCTGTGTCGCAGGATGACCTGGCATATGCATCTCAAAGATTAAAGCAAATGCCTACTGTGTCATCTCACTACACACAGACAGAGTCCACATATGTTTCTGTAGGGAGACATTGACTCAGCTTACTCTCTGGATCGATCCAGCCCTGCAGGTTCCTTTTAATACTGACTATTGACTCCCTCTATTCTTACAGAGCCAGACTTTTACATAAAGTCTGATCAACTTAGCAGCTTATTCTGACCAAAAGCATCCACTTACACTAACATGATGTGATTAAGCGACAAGCTATAAAACTTTTTTGTAAATCAGGTTTTTTTTTTAACAGATACAAACCTATGCACCCCTAAAACTGACAATCAGATTGTAAAATATGAGTAATCAATAGAAGTTCACCTCTGGTTTACATTCATATCGACCACGAGGAAAGTGGTTTTCACATTAATCAAACCATATCTGCAAGCGAACCCGGGTGAACACCAGAACCTCTACTGGGAAAGTGAAATTAGTGTTAAAGGAACATTCCCATTTTGGGGGGCCAAATTAGCTATAAACAAACAAATAAATAAATAATATAAGTATTATCTAAGAGTATGGGGCGAATAATTGATTAATTTGTGCTGTCAATTGATTAAAAAAATTAACAAATTAATAAAAACATCTGAGTTTTCAATATTTTTATAATTTATAATTTTACAGTTACTCTTCAAATTAATGTAAGAAACAACTTAAAGACAGTATATTTTAAATATTTGTTGCAATGACTTTTTATGAATGAAGGCACTGATATACGAATACTGCTACTGATGTCTCTATGAAATTGTTTTTTGTTTTTTATTTTAATATATTAATGATAGACATTCAACATTACAGTATAATTGAAAGCTGTCAATTTCAACATTTATTAGGCTTTAAAAATATTTACCTGTGGCCTACATATATAAAGAAATTGAATAAAGTTATCAAACAATGTACAGTCTTAACTGCATAAATTAAATATAAATTAATCCTTATTAAAGCTACAATTTTCTCTGTTACCTTAGTTCTTTGATTAACATTAATGACAGACATCACAGCAACTGGTTTATTAGGCTGCTGTCACTTTAAGATCTGCCGCTGCCGCACATGACGCGGATCTGACGCGCTGTCACGCACATCTAATTTTCTCACAACTCTTTAAGTTAATTTAAGATGTTATTTAACTCATTTAGAGAATACTTGGGGGGAAAAAACTTGCATTTTGGCACATTTATAATTTTGTGTGTTATTGTTTGTTCAAGCATGATCATAATGTAACGCTAGCCAAAGGATGACAGAACAAATGGATGCTGCGTTAATTGCGTTTAATATTTTTAACACGTTAAACTGAAAAAAAAAAAAAAAAATAGTGAAAGAGTAAAATAAACTTTTTTTGACAGTACTATTATTAATAAAAAATAACATAATTAATAAATTCATAAAAAATATATTAGGATATAAGAGTAATAGGCAAATTAATTAATTAATTAATTAATTAATTAAAATAAATAAATAAATAAATAATAGTAAAAGAGTAAAACAAATCAATTTCAATTAAAAATACAAATGTGTGAATGTCTCCTTCACCTCAGTATAAAGGAAAGCGAGGAGAACAGTTGATGAAGGCCTCACACCTCATATTTACCACAGTTCATTTTACCTTTGCCAGCTCAGTGTTATATTCACTGCCCTCCCCAGTAACACCTACAACACAATTTCCCCACACAATGAGATTACTTGACATTAAAGCTTGTTTGAGGACGGGCCATTTTCTAGTCCGCCCTAGCTGCTCTTACCCCTCACTGGGAAATCGCATCTCATTTCATCTGTCAGATAAGCCCGGCACCGCATAGAGGTCATCGACCTGCCCCCGCCCACTCTGCCACCTCTCCTTTGAAGTGGTTACGCTGACCTGCAAATTCCCCACCCTCTGATTGGCTAAGGGACCGCTGATGCGATTGGGGAATGAATACTGAAAAAGGTCAAGATGGCTGCTCGCAGGCCTAGGCATGTAGGCATCTGATACGGTAAAGCCTATTTTCAGCTCTGTGCACCTGAGGTTCCACGTTGTGTGGAAGAGGCGCATGTCCTGACCTCCTCCGTGTCGTACCCTTCAAATGGAAATAGGTGACATTAACATGCGGCTGAATGCTAACATCTTGGAGCAGGAAGATTTTAACGTAAAGCTGCTGCAGAAGCAGTGGCGGAGGTCATCTGATGCTGCTGTGATGTGTTTTTCATACCACAATAAGCATCTGAAAATGACAAAACAATGATATGACCAAGTAAAACATTCAAAATATTTATCCTTTTGATGTAAAAATAAAATGAGTGACAAAGAACAGTTTAGGAGAATGTCAAAGCTGTCCTTTTTATGCAACAAACGTGGATAATAACTCGGGCAGTCAAGCTCCCAAAAGGACTACAGAGTAGCATAAAGTAGTTCATTCAACGATATATGTGCAATATTCCTACCCTGCAACCAAATATTGTAAACCCTAATGGTCAAAATAATGAATGGGCTTGAGTAGGGCAAACTTAAATTTAACAAATTTGTTCAAAGAAACAAACTTTGATGAGTATTTAAGTTCTTCAAAAACGCATTTTATGTAATCTGGGGCCAGATTCACGAAAATCTTCTTAAGAAAGAAGTTAAGAAAATTCTTAAGATAAATTCTAAGTTTGTAAGAATGTTTCTACGTGCAATTCTTGAAAAATTCTTAAGAACAAGCAATGATATTACGCAGCGCCTGAAAATAGTCCCCAGCACGCTCTCTGTGCAAGCAGGTTGTCACATTGGTTATGTTGACAGAATTTAGCCTATTTTCAGGCGCTGCGTAATATCATTGTGCCTGCTGCACCCATGGTACGGCAACAAAGTTCCTTGATTATTACGCAGGAATGAGAGTATAGTTCCTAGCCATATCAGGCAACTTTTCATTTTCCATCGGTCTTAGTACACAATGTAACTACAGAAGAGTCAAGTTTTAAATAGGAAAAATATTGAAAGTTTTGGTCATTTTTGAGCGAGATGCTAACGGTCTAATCAGATTCAATGATCTATGCTAAGCTATGCTAAAAGTTCTGCCACCAGATCCGGAGATCGGCTGAATGGATTCGAAAACGGTAAAATTCAACTGTTTAACTCTAGGGGAGAAGGAAAATGAGCCCTAGAATGTGTTCCCTTAATAAGTTATTTACGATGATTTTTAAGAACATTCTTTTCGGGAATATGAATACTTCTTAAATGTTATCTTAAGAGCAATCTTAAGAAAAAAGATAAGAACATTCTTAAGAAAAGTTTTTGAGAATACAAAATATTAAGTTAGAAAATAAGAAGAAATTGGCAGTTAAGAAGAATTTTATTCTTAAGAATGTTTTGTGAATCAGGCCTTTGAATTGTTTCATTGTTTTGAGTTTAATGAGCTTGTTTCTTTTATTTTAGATAAACTTAAATTTGAATGAAACTGGGCTGGTGATTTCTATTACCCAGCATGCTTTTTGATGGCACTCGAAAGGGAGAGTAAATATTGAAATGAAGTGTTATATAATGTTTTTGTGCAAGATTATGCAAGTGTAGCATGAGCTTAATTTGATATGTTAAATGTTCTATATTGTCTTACTCATTCAGCAATTTCTATGCTAAATTGCAAAGCATTGTGTTACTAATTAGCATTTACTGAATTAAGATTCAACTACTAAATTGAGAATTTGAGAGTACATGATGATTTCAAGTTAAATGTATGAGTTAGCTGATTACCTAACATTTTTTGAGTTCTACTAACTTATTTGGGTTTACAGTTAGGGTGACCACCTGGTTATTGCCACATATACCACCTGGTCTGTTGCAGGACATAGATGTGAGTTTGCGGGACAATGCGGGACAATGCGGGACACTTGTGAGAGATATATATTTACTACTATTATATATGTAAATATTGATTTACATTAGTTGGAAAGCCTATTTGCCATTAGGTTGGATGATAATGTTTTACAGGCTTTGTTTATTTTAACCGTCCTGCACTCAATTTGCCCAGGTTCGAGTGACACAATGTAATTTACAGGACCTATTCAGTCTGAGAAAATTATAGGTGTTGTTTGATATGCCAAAGTTTGCAAGATCCATGAGACCATGTCTTAATAAAGTTTTGAATCGCAAATGACCAAACTCCACAAGCACAACTGAATATTCTGCTTTGCTTTCAGAGTTATATCTGTAAAATAATCAATGTAAAATACACCTAGATAGAGAAAACTGTTCACAAAACACAGCTAATATATTTGTTATTGTCTGCAGAACAGACTGCTGTGCAATAATTTGAATTACATTTAACTTTTATTGCAAAATTATGCAGGTCTTGCGACATCTGAAGAACAGAGCAGTATTTAAAACATCTGAATAGTTTTATTATACTCAAAACAGCTTATGCATGAAAACTCATTGGCAAAAGACAAGGTGATAAACAAAAACATTTGGACTTTACTAAAAGCATTTGGTGTTAAGTCCTAGAAGCCACAAATGCAGTTTTGTTTTTAATTACTGGACCAAATACTAAAAATGGACACAGAAAATGTGATGTTCACTTCAATAAGCAATCAATAAGTGCACTTCAATGAGTCATTTGAGACCACCACAAACAACATCCTTAATTTTGAATTTCAAATACATTTCAGCAGTTCCCAAAACCTAAATTATTAGGCTAAATAAAACTCTAGAGGGCGCAGACCGATAGGTCCTTTACATGCAATCTGCAAGCAATCACATCATTAGCACATGGCACAAGCTGATTGGCCTCTGCTGATCCTGCAGCCAATGAGATTGCTGCTCAGCATTTAAATAGTCTGATTCATTGCTTGCATTCAAGCTGGTCCTCTGAAACCCTCCACGTCCCTCAGCTCCACCTGCCTAGATCTGCTACAGGATTTATGTATGTCTATTTATGCAGCAGCAGCGCATCTTACATCCTCACAGCAGCGTGTCCGAGTATCTAGTAGCAGCAATACCTCCATTCAAATCCAAAAGAAAACTGTAAAATTTAAAAGCCATTCTTTCGCTTTTCTTTTTTCTTTTTTTAAATGGTGCACAATCCTGTTTGAAATACAGCCCTTTTTTGATTGATGCTGTGCAATGTAAAGCACACTATCTAACATTCAAAGTTTCCCTTTCAATCTAAATGTCACCCTGGCAAAGTCAGGCCCTAGTGATATAGGAAGCTGGGAGTCCCAAATGTCAGTGAATACACTGTTTTGATTAGATGACAGCACTCCATGGCCCTGTATTATTCTTCAGCCTGCACAAACACCTGATAAAACAACCTCATATCTTGCTTCATCCTACTTCTTTTTTTGTATTTGGACATTGAGAATTTTTTTAGTTATGATTAATTAGAAAAGATAGCTTTCAATTAGCTTTAGGGTTCAATTATATCTCGACTCAATGTCTTTTCATGCTGGGATGGAGAACGCTCATCTACGCCCCGGTTGTGTAAGCCACTGCGATTGTGTCGCTCTTCTTGTAAATGGCCTAACACATCTAAGATTGCGACAGCATGACGCCACACTCAGTGTCTCCCCTCTCAATTTCTTTCGAGCAGCATGGGGCCTCTTTATGAAATTCTCACTGGCAATCTTCGGCTTATCCTCTCCTCTCTCTCTACTTTCCGCGGCAACACTCAGTAAACCTGAGTCATCAGAACCGCCATTTCTTTAGCTCACTTTCAGATGGACACATTCTTTGAAAACTTGTTGAGGCTCAGTATAGCAAAGTTATTAGCGTTGACGGAAACTAGGTGAAGGTGAAGACAAAAAAAAAAAAAAGTAAACTAAATTAAAAAATGAGTTTGGAAAATCAAAAAGTGCAAAGTATAAATGTGAACGTAAGCAGAACAGAAATCTTCAAATCTATCTTCAGATTATTGGTGCATTCTGTCCAAAATCTGCCCGATTTTGATAGGCAGGGTCATCTAGTGACGTAGCCAATTATGGTGTCCCATACTCGGAATTTGTGCTCTGCATTTCACCCATTCAAGTGCACACACACAGCAGTGAGTATTGAACACACACACACCGTGAACACACACCCTGATCGACAACTACAGTTCACTTTTTTGTGCTAGACATGTAGAGTAAATCTGAAATCAATGATGCTATAAACCAGAATGCTGCTAAACTCTTGAATATGGTATTATATGCCATGAATTTCAAATTCAGCAGCTATACTGGTGCAGGACATCTGATGCCACACCTGAATGCATTCAGTCCATTCTGCTGAATCATAAATGTCCCAGAGATGCCAGAGCCAGATACAATTTATATTACATTCTTTTCGCAGCAATTACTGCAGTATGCTGTATTCCTTTGAATATGACAAATAATACTTTTTTAACAAATGAAGCAGTATAGTGCAGTTTCTGATAAAGGATATGCATTGATCCAGATGCGAATTGCAACCATGCACCACTTACCCCTCCCTTTCAAAGCACATAGAGAAGCTACGGTGGCCGACACAGGACAAAGATGTCGTCGTCTGAGACAGCAGGGAGTAGCTAGCGCTCTGAAGAGCAGTTTGTCCGTTTAGGGCTACTGTAGAAACATGGCGCGCAAAATGCCAACTTCACTGTAATGGCGAGTTCACACTGCACGATTTTAGCCCCGATTTGGACTCGCGACAGGTTTTGCGAAATCGCAGACAAATGCCCGAAATCATAGGCAAATCACACAGTGTCACATGTCTGTCTTGTCTTGTTTAGTGGTGTTTTGGTTATTTCTGTGTCATGTGTGCTCCTGTCTTCTGTCACCCCGCCCTTCTTGTTATCTGATCATTATTTAATTTGCCCCACCTGTTCTCCCTCATTTCCTGCCTGATTTGTCACCCTTTATAATCCCCTCGTGTCTGCAGTCCTGTGCTGGATCGTTGTCTTATGTCTGATGTCGTCTGAAACGTCTCGGCACGCCACTTCGGTAAAGATAGGCGCCTCACCTATTTTTGATGGATGCCACACCGAAGCCGCGCAGTAAATACAAAATAAAAGTCAAAAATCCTGTCAATTTCAAAATAAACACCCTGTGCAGACTCCATATTTCACATAACTATCCTTGCTACAGTATGTATTACAGTTTATCAGTTCACTGTAATTAATACAACAGTATACTTTAGCATTTTACTAGTTTAAAACAGCAAATACTGTAGTATATTTTCATGTGGGATAAAAAAAAACAACAATAAACATAATTAAACTGGACAAAACAAACACTTAATGTTAGAACACAAAAAAATAGAGAAAGCGATTCCTGTCGCTTCGCTTCTGAAATGCTCCTGGTGTGAGTTGGCACCGCGTAGAAGATGGAACAAAACCTCACCGCAGCCGTAACGCGCCACAGACGCGTGCAGTGTAAATGCAGAAGCAGCAGTGGCACGATCGTTTCTGCGCCGAGTCTATTATTGCCACGCTGCTCACGCTGAATTAAAGCCACAGTGGATTGTTCTTGATCGAATCTGACCTGATTAACATGAAAAATAACAAAAAGTGAAGTGTTCCATGTGTTACACAATCACCATATCACATCCAGCGCTGTGAAAAAATACACAAAAACACATCACTGTCAGAAGTTTTTGCCCAAACTTCAAAGGTCCGTTTAAATGATTAAAACTAGAGGCATATCTTAACTTTAAGGTTACTTTTATCATGTAAACTACCTATATACAGCATGTTATATGCATATGTGTTTGGGACAGAGGGGAGCAAGGTCGCATTCGCAGCAGATATGCTGCCCATCATAAATCAAAGAGGAGAACACCGGAAAAGGTGACAGAATGGACGATATTTATCTGTATTTGCACTACATAAGCCGCGGTTCAGCACAATGGGTGCGCGCTGTTCCCGCTCTCCATACGCACAGCTTCTGCGCTGCCACCGCAGTGCTTGCGCGTGCAGTGTGAATCCGGCTTAACAGCTGGCACATCAGACAGCTCGCTCAAGAATGAAGGAATCAGCAGTGATTCAACAACAACAACAACAGCATGTTTGGTTCTGTGAAACATAGCAAAAGCAATGTTGCTCACATATCGAGCAGAAACAAACCAACATCATTTTCAGGCCTCCTCACTCTCT
Source organism: Rhinogobio ventralis (assembly GCA_039654625.1). Classification (NCBI taxonomy): domain Eukaryota; kingdom Metazoa; phylum Chordata; class Actinopteri; order Cypriniformes; family Gobionidae; genus Rhinogobio; species Rhinogobio ventralis. The sequence goes on along the minus strand of CM077205.1, from coordinate 35,653,068 downwards.
AACATCTCTCCAGCACTGGGAAGCTTTTCCAATATTAATGCAGGTCCTAGCTCTTGCCTGATCATAACCCTTCTTTTTCCAATTATGTTCCTCTGACCTTTTCCTCTCAGCCATTTCTCTTTCTAGTCTTTCTACAAATATCCCGCTTGCTCACTCTCTCTTCTCCCCTATCATAAGCATATATGTCGCCTATTACTGATTAGCTAAGATTGTTTTGGTGCTCCGCGGATTGTTCCGATCCACTCCATTTTTTCTCCTATTTACACAGCCAGGACCACAAACAAACACAATATTTTGTTCAGCACGCAACCGAGAACAGACGGTATACAAATATTCACAACATTGCTTGTTTGGTTCTTGATTTAAATTTTCAACAGCGTTTCTCAGAAATCGCTTACTGCAACTTTAACTAAACTGAAATTGAAAATGAAAGGGGACCTATTATGCCCCTTTTCACAAGATGTAATACAAGTCTCTGGTGTCTCCAGAATGTGTCTGTGAAGTTTCAGCTCGAAATACCCCACAGATAATTTATTATAGCTTGTCAAATTTGCCCATATTTGGGTGAGAGCAAAAACACACCCTTTTTGTGTCCCTTTAAATGCAAATGAGATGCTGCACCCCGCCCCCTTTCCAGAAAAGGACGAAGCCTTTACAGCTCGTGCTTCGGATACTCCTGCAACAACAAAACCGGAGAATGTCACTCCGCCAAAATGTCAGAAATTGTCAGTAGCGGTGTTCAGTCTTACATGTTCAAACTGGAGTCGGATACAGATGGAGAGACTCAGGAAGAAGTTACATCTTTTAGAATGCAACTGGACATTTCTAAATTGTTAGAGGATAACTTTATGTAGTTGTTGTGGAGTTAAGTTTATTCAACTCATCGACTAACATGTACTGTCATGTTAATGTAAAAATCTTTCAGAAACATTTTTTGTGCAAATCAAGTGTTGAACTGACCCTTGTTTGTGAAGCAGTCCGGCATAACATGATTTGCGCAAATATATAATACCTTACTGATTTTCTTCTGCATATTTCCTTCATAAATGAAATTCAACCACGGTGTCCTCAGTGGCTCAGATGCCGGGAGTCTATGGAGACTATGGTTACACTTTATTTTAAGGTGTCATTGCTACAGTGTAACTTACATATGTAATTATATATTTAAGTACTGAGTAATACTAATTAACTACATGTACCTATTATAGGGTTAGGGTAGGATTAGGGTTTGGTTGAGGGTTAGTTGCATGCAATTATGCATAATTTACTGGTATTACTATGGTAAGTACATGTAACATATGTAACAAAGGCACTGTAAAATAAAGTGTTACCGAGACTCTTATGTTCATTGGTACATCTAATAACAGAACATTTGTAATGTTTTTTTGGTGCAGACATTGTATATCTCCAGCTGCTACAGCGAGGAAACAGAAAAGGTGGGCTTACTCAGGGCGGGATCTATGCTAATAGGAAAGATTGTCACCAGTCATGGGTGGAGCTTCCCTCTACTCTTACGTAAGAGTAGGGGGGAAATCTGGAACTACTTTGGAGAGACTGTTTATAATTTATGGGGATTATAAAAAAAGGAGTGGATGAATTTTTACCACTATAGGCTGGTTGTTTACACACACTGTGGACACACATCTGTGTTCAAATATCTTATAAAAGGGAATTTTGCATAACGGATTAGTTCACTTCAAAATGACAATTTCCTGATAATTTACTCACCCCCATCTCATCCAAGATGTTCATGTCTTTCTTTCTTCAGTCAAAAAGAAATTTTTGAGGAAAACATTCTAACGGGTTGAAGGTCCAAATCAAAGCAGTTTCAAAGGGCTTCGAAGGCTTCAGAGGCTATGCACGATCCCAGCTGAGGAATAGGGACTTACCTAGCTAAACCATCGGTCATTTAAAAAAAAAATATATATATAAATGATATACTTTTTAACCTAAATTGCTCATCTTGCGCTGCTCTGCGGCGCACCACAGATTGCGTAATCACATTGGAAAGGTCACGCTAGACGTAGGCAGATATACTGCCCCCGTGTTTACAAAGTGCACATGCGAAGACTAATACAAACATCCTTTAGCAAAAAAAAAGGTAAAACAACGATGTCGGACGATTTTGAAGTTGAAGATAGAGTGCTTTTTGGTGAAGGGTGTTTGTATTAGTCTTCGCACGTTCGCTTGGGGCGGTACTTCCGCATACGTCTAGCGTGACCTTTCCAACGTGATTACGCAATCCGAGGTGTGCCGTAGAGCAATGCAAGATGAGCAATTTAGGTTAAAAAGTATATACATTTTTTGGGAAAATGACAAATGGTTTTGCTAGATAAGACCCTATTCCTCAGCTGGGATCGTGCAGAGCCTCTGAAGCCCTTCAAAGCCCTTTGTGTCACAGGGTGTTTTGGTTATGTTTCATGTGTTTAAGTTTGCCATGTTCACTGTCTATGTTTCTAAGTTTGCCATGCACTTCCTGGTTTTTGTCATGTGATTCCCATGCCCTCATGTATTGTGTCATTTCACTGGTTCATTGGGTAATCAGTGTTCACAGGTGTCCCTCGTCATTAGTCATTGTGTATTTAGCCCTCATGTTTGCCATGTGTCCTGGTCTTGTATTGAATGTGTAAGCTGCTGCTGGTGAGTTATGGCCATGCCATGCCATGCCATGCCATTGTTTCAAGTTTAGCCAAGCCAAATCTTTGTTTTAAGTTTAATAAACTGCACTTGGGTTCAGCAAGCTTGCCTCCAGTGGATTTACGTTACAGAATACAAGACCGCCAAACATGAACCCAGCAGTTACTCTGCTTCGCCTTAGACAAGGTAACCAGGCCATAGAGGGTTATGTAGCTGAGTTCTGTGAACTTTCCAGACATGTGGTATTTAATGATGTTGCCCTCAAGGGAATTTTTCTCAACGGACTCAATGACGTTGTGAGTTATCTGATGCCTGAGAGCACTGTGACGTGGACTCTGGTCCAGTACATCGACCATGCCCTTCTTTTGAGTGGCTCATCTTTTACTGTGGGATTGGCGGAGTAGGAGCCCCACAGTCCCACAGCACCTGTCCACGTCCACGTCCAGAACCAAGCCATGTCCCCAGTCCACGTCCAGAGCCAAGCCATGTCTCCTGTCCACATCCAGAACCAAGCCATGTCTCCTGTTCACGTCCAGAGCCAAGCTATGTCTCCTGTCCCGAGCCAAGCCACGTCTCCTGTCCCTGTCCATGTCCAGAGCCAAGCCATGTCTCCTGTCCCTGTCCACGTCCAGAGCCAAGCCATGTCTCCTGTCTACGTCCAGAGCCAAGCCATGTCTCATGTCCGCGTCCAGAGCCAGGCCATGTCTCCTGTCCACGCCCAGAGTCATGCCCCAGACCAGCGTCCTGAGGTGGCTTCAGCCCCAGACCAGCGTCCTGAGGTGGCTTCAGCCCCAGACCAGCATCTTGCGAGGGCTCCAGCCCCAGACCAGTGTCCTGAGGTGGCTCCAGCCCCAGACCAGCGTCCAGAGAGGACTCCTGGCCATGACCCCATAGTCCTGCCCAAGAACATTTTTGGGGGGGCAGTGGATACCCTGAGAAGGCCTGGAAGGCCGCGCTTCACGATCCTGGTCGGCCCGCGCTTCACGATCCAGGTCCGCCCACGCCTCACGGTCCAAGTCCGACCCCACGCCTCACGGTCCAGGTCCGCCCACGCCTCACGGTCCAGGTCCGCCCACGCCTCACGGTCCAGGTCCGCTCACGCCTCACAGTCCAGGTCCGCCCACGCCTCACGGTCCAGGTCCGCCCACGCCTCACAATCCAGGTCCGCCCACGCCTCACGGTCCAGGTCTGCCCACGCCCCATGGTCCAGGTCTGCCCACGCTCCTAAGCCATGCCGGGGTCTGTGTCACGGGCCTGGCTCGCCGTCCCTCCCCCATGACCGCCCCCTAGACTTCTGTTGGGGCTTTGGTTTTGTTAGGGCATCTGGGGCCACCCATAAAGGGGGGGAACTGTCACAGGGTGTTTTGGTTATGTTTCATGTGTTTAAGTTTGCCATGTTCACTGTCTATGTTTCTAAGTTTGCCATGCACTTCCTGGTTTTTGTCATGTGATTCCCATGCCCTCATGTGTTGTCATGTCATTGGTTCATTGGGTAATCATTGTTCACAGGTGTCCCTCGTCTTGTCATTAGTCATTGTGTATTTAGCCCTCATGTTTGCCATGTGTCCTGGTCTTGTATTGAATGTGTAACCTGCTGCTGGTGAGTTATGGCCTGTTTAAGTCACTTCCGTATTGCCATGCCATTGTTTCAAGTTTAGCCAAGTCTTTGTTTTATGTTTTGAATTTTGATTTATGTGAAGATTTAAGTTTAATAAACTGCACTTGGGTTCAGCAAGCTTGCCTCCAGTGGATTTACGTTACACTTTGAAACTGCATTGATTTGGACCTTCAACCCGTTGGTTGCCATAGAAGTGCATTATGAGGAGAAAAATCCTGGAATGTTTTCCTCAGAAAACTTTATTTTCGACTGAAGAAAGATATGAACATCTTGGATGAGATGGGGGTGAGTAAAATATCAAAACCAGTGGCATTTTCAGAATAGTATAGTAACCCTGCCCAGTAGTATTGAGCTATCTCCTGTAGCTCATCGAGACTCATACATACATTACTGACATCATGTGACTTCCACGTTGGGAAGTACTGTCAACTGAAACGTAACCTGCCAGAGAGGTTTATATCTGTTTTCATCAGTAGTTGGTGTTGTTTTTACTGAAGGGAAGAGTCAGCCGTTGACATTTGAGTGTTCGGCCCTTTACTGTAGCCTTGGGGAACGTCTTTGCACAGTGCATTTCAGCAGGACTTGGCCAAGCTCGAGTTCTGACACCTTGACATCTCTCAAACACGGCTGGAAGCATCTTATTCATTTGAATCTCACACTTCTCTGACTGCTGAGGTGGAAGGGAGCAGCTCATCCCTCACCTCACTCTTACTGATTCATCGAGATGGCAGACAATACAGGCTGAATCACAGTTGTATTTTTATACATTACTGGGACAAACACACACAGACATGCATACAAGTGGCAATGCTAGAAATCAGGGCTCAACAATAAGGATTTTTCAGGATAGTTGTCACTGGCTCTGTTGAGACAGTTCAGTGTTTTATATACATTTTCTATTCATTAATCATTGTTCATTGATTTTGCTGTAAGAATATCTGAACATGCAATATATCAAAAGAAAGAACAGACCATCTGTTTTATTCTAGCTTAATGCATTCTTTTTTTTATCAACTCTTGAATGTGATTAAACTATCTGCTTACATATACTATCGCTTGTTTCTGCTTCTTCTTCGCCTGTGTTTTGTGTGTAAGATATAAAGTCAGAATTGTGTGATATAAAGTCAGAATTGCAAGATATAAAGTCAGAATTGTGAGATATAAAGTCATATAAATAAGATATTTATAAAAAAGGGCGTAGGTTTGATTTTGAAATTGGTGGGGACATCCCCGGAAGCGGAGGATTCAGGAAATAATAGGATAATGTATTAAGGTTTTTAGTGTATATTGACCTTAACAATATGTTAATTAATGAATTCTGTAATGTTACAGATAACTAATAAAAACAAGGAGGCAGTTTAACTAAGATTTCATTTTACTCCATTGCAATTGTGACACATGTCTGTGTCTGTCCTTAACAGAAATGAACTGTTGGCATATTTGTTTCACATCAATATTGTCCAGTTTGCCTTGAAGGGCATGGCACACAGCAATACTGTTAAGTCTCACTAGTGCCATTATTGTTCTATACCATGTTTTCAGTCTCCTAAGAGCCTCAGCTGACAACGGTTTTAACTCTCACTTTAAGACCATATATATTTGTCTGTGAGGAAATTTTTCAGAGCAAGAAAAACTGCCAACATCTCCAGGCGGTTGATGTGCTATGAGAGATGGTGGTCCCTCCACAGACCCTAAGTCGAGCGTCCCTCTAGGACCGCTCCCCAGCCTGTGAGAGAGGCATCTGTCGTTAGCATTTTGCGACAACCCGAAGCTCCCAACACGGGACCCTGGGACAGGAACCAAGGTTTCTTCCACATAACCAGGGCACGTAAGCATCGCTGCGTGACCCTAATCATGTGAAATGATTTCCCTTGGGGAAAACCCTTTGGTCCTGAGCCACTGCAGGGGTCTCATGTACAGCAGTCCAAAAGGTATCACGTTGGAAGCTGCTGCCATCAGACCCAATAGTCTCTGAAACTGTTTTACAGTGAGTGACTGGCCTAGCTTTATTCCTATCACAGCCGAAAGGATGGACTCTATGCGTGCCGGTGACAGGCGTGCGTGTCCCACACCACGCCTAGAAAAGTGGTCCTCTATAGTGGAGAAAGCACACTCTTTTTGGCTTTTAGCCGTAACCCCAACTGCTTCATGTGGGCGAGAACGACATCTCAATGCCGAACCGCCAACTGATGCGACTGAGCTAGAATTAACCAATCGTCAATGTAGTTCATAATGCGAAGACCCTGAAGGCGCAGTGCCGCCAGAGCTGCATCTACGCATTTTGTGAAAGTGTGGGGTGATAATGCTAGGCCGAATGGAAGAACTCGATATTGCTTTGCCCCCGAAAGCAAACCTCAGGAACTTCCTGTGATGTGGAAGGATGGAAATGTGGAACTATGCATCCTTGAGCTCTATCGTGATAAACCAGTCCTCGGACCTGATCTGTGGCACGATTTGTCTCAAGGTAAACATTTTTAACTTTAGTTGCATGATTGAGACGTTCAGAACTCGAAGATCCAAAATGGAACGCAACCCCCCATCCTTCCCTGTCTGAGGGAGGTACCTATGGCCCCTTTCTCTACAAGAGTTTTCACTTCTTGTTCCATTACCAGGACCTGCTCGGGGACCACCACTGTGGATAGGACCCCCATAAACTTGGGCGGGCGAGACCCGAACTGTATTTGATACCCTTTTTCTATGGTGTGCAGGACCCAACGAGAAACATTTGGCAGTAGCTTCCACGCTGCCAAAAATTCTACTAAAGGTACCATCCTCTCGAGAATGGCTTCTGGTTTTTGTTGTGCTGTCAGTCCGGTGCCCTGTAACGGTGAACCGGCAGGGAACAACCGAACTGATTGCTCTAGAAACCTCCTTGGAGGGGGCGGGCATCCCAGGACCACTACGTTTCCAGGTGGACCCTGAGCTCGCGGGAGACCACTGCGCCCTGTAACACCAGAGGTGGCAGGGTTGACAGAACGGCCTCCTGAGGGCACCGAAGGGAGGCGGGGCACCGTATAATGAGGTGTTGACCGTTCTGCTTTGGGGGGGAATGGCCTCATTGGCCTGACCCCTCGGGCGTCAGGACTTTTTCCCCGCAGCCTTCTTGGAAATAATAACAGTCCTCAGATCCGTTTTACTAAGACTGCAGTTGAGCGTGCCTCCCGTGTCCCCAATCTTTCTGAGGGGGAGCACGAGAAGCCACGCTCTGCTTTTGTGTGGCACTGTGGGAGGAGCTGAATTTTGATGTTTGTGAGCTGAGATATGTGAGTGGCGGGGGAGGAGTTCCTGGAATGCAACCGTCTGCTTAGCTGCCTCCTGGAACCTCTCGACGACTGAGTTAACAGCGTCGCCGAATAGACCAGAAGGTGACGGGGTGCATCCATGAGAAAATTCTTATCTTTTTCTTTGATATTGCTCAGGTTGAGCCAGAGATGCCTCTCAGTAGCCACCAGGGCTGCCATAGAGTGGCCGATTGTTTTAGCCGTTTCCTTGGTGGCCCTGAGAGACAGGTCTGTGGCCCGACACAATTCGCAAACTACGTCAGGCCCAATACCCCCGCCCTCATCCATATCTCCTAGCAACTCAGCCTGGTAGGCCTGCAGCAACAACATTGTGTGAAGGCATGCTGCAGCCTGACCAGCCGCTGAGTATGCTTTACCCACTAGCGATGACGTTGTTCTAACTGGCTTAGTGGGTAATGTCGGGGCCTTTAGGGAAGATGCCGATTCATGGAAAAGATAGCTCGCTAACGTTTCTTCTACTTTCGGCATCTCCCCATAACCGTGTTCTTTGTAGTTTAATATAGATGAGTAGTGTGATGTTTGTGCATTGTACACTCTATAAGAAACCGGTATAAGAAACGGTAGGCCCCGACGTTGAGGTTGTGACCGAGATGGCAGGAAGCGTTTGTCTAGTTTGCTTTTAGAACGAACGTCCTGCGTATCTGCTGGCCAATCAATGTGTCATTTTTCAACAGCTCTGGTCACAACCTCAACCAGCTCCTCATATGCATGAGACTGAGGTGGCGAATCCTCAGTCTCTCTCACACTCACAGTCTTCAGCTCTTCAGAACTGGAGAACTGCACCACTGGTGCCTCAATCGGGGCGGAAGAAACCACAGCGCGGGCTTCCAATCCCAGAGAGAAGGCACTGGATCTATCAGGTGAAGGCAGAAATAAGATATCATACAATTATGAGATAAAAAGGTTGCAATTACCTTGTTCTTTTTTTATTCTGTGGCAGAAACAAGCTTCCATAGTTACCAGTGAAAATATCTGAAATTTGGCAGGTAGAAAAAATCCTTATTGTTGAGTCCTGGCAATATCCAGGTGACCTCTATTATGTGCCTCAAATTTCATTGGGAATATTATGAAGTGAACCATTTTCCTTGGCCTGTATGTCTTTCTTATTGTACACAGCGCAGGGAACAAATACAAATAAACAGCAGCGCAATTCATTGCTAGTCAGTTCCCCACAGATGGTGCCGTCAATCTGGGTGGACCAAATGCACAAACATCTAAATACACAACCACGCCTGAAGGCAGAGCTTGTGTGGGACTACAAGGCCTCCTGAACACGATTGAGAGGAGACATCATAGAAGAACCTCCCAAACAGCACCTCCTATCAGATTCACCTCTCCCTCACTGTCAGCCTGGTGTTAGCCTCTCCTTTCATGCAGCGCCCTTGGGATTATCATATCACACTACGTGACCTGATTAACCGACTGCCGCCTCACAGCTGAAGAGCTGGTTCAAGCGATGCTGCTGCCCTTCTCCGTTTCTCTTTTCTCATTAACCTCTCTGTCATGTTTTTCTTCCTCCCGTTTTCCATGCCAGTCGAATCTACCTCAAAACTTATTTCGGACGCTTCTCTGCTCTGCTTTGATGGTGTCGGTAACTTTCTGCAGCATTATGGGGCTGAAATTGCATCATGTTAGTTCATGTATTTCTTCATGACACTTGCACAACGGACGGGTCTACTGATGTTCAAGTTCTGCATCCTGTCTTATAGATTATGGTAATTTCGCAATTTGTAGGCCTAATACATAAAACTTCATGTACACTTCATTTAGGATTATCTGAATATTAAAATGATAACACCTGCAGTAACATGAAAAAAAAAACATAAGGGTAACACTTTAGTATGGGGAACACATATTCACTATTAACTATGACTTTTGCCTCAATAAACTCCTAATTTACTGCTTATTAATAGTTAGTAAGGTAGTTGCTAAATTTAGGTATTGGGTAGAGTTAAGGGATGTAGAATAAGGTAATGCAGAATAAGGCATTAATATGTGCTTTATAAGTACTAATAAACAGCCAATATCCTAGTAATATGCATGCTAATAAGCAACTAGTTAATAGCGAGAATTGAACCCTAAAATAAAGTGTTACAAACATAAGCAATGGTTGCACACATAGTAAAGACCAATAATGCATTGAATTTGGTCCTGCATAAGATTTACTTGAACATAACTGAGAATGGAAGAATTGGCCCCCTTTCAATTCATGTTTGTGAATTTGAATTGAATTAGCCACACCCCACAGGAAACTGAATTGGAATTGGAATTGGAATTCCAGAAAGATTTTAATGAAATCCAATTTTAAAAAAAACTGCCAGTGTATTACAGCAAATTAAATGTTTTTCAACCCTTTTTCACAAAAGTTAATTATTAACTAAATGAATTTAATTTGAAGAAATAAGAATATAAATAAACAAAATATTGTTAACTAAATAACTAAATATTGTTTAAAGGGGTCCTTGATTATGTTTTCACTTTTTAAACGTTAGTTAGTGTGTAATGTTGCTGTCTGAGCATAAAAAAAAAACATCTGCAAAGTTATGACGCTCAAAGTTTAAAGAAAAGGGAGATATTTCAGTGCGTGTCTGTGTGAGGTAATCGGAGCTGCTAACAAGAGCTCTTGAAGCTCCGCCCTCTTCTAGAAAGGGGACCAGGAGCAGCAGCTTGTATTTAAAGTGACGCACAAAAATGGTGCGTTTTTGCTCACCCTCAAAAAGTGACAATTTTAACATGTTATAAAAATGATATGTGGGGTATTTTGAGGTAAAACGTCACATACACACTCTGGGGACATCAGAGACTTCAGAGGCATAAGATTGACCCCTTTAAACTAATCACAAATTCCTAAAAGTGGCATCATTAAAGATTCAAACTGTAACAGAGTCCACTAGAGGCAAGTTGCAGAACCCATGTGCAGTTTATTTAAATCATAACTAACATAAATCCAAACATGACCAAACTAAACAAAGACTTGACTTGAACAGACTTGACTCGAACAGACTTGACTTGAACAGACTTGACTTGACACTTATCAAACAGGGCTGTAGAGCGTGGGCGGACCGGGGCTGTTGAGCGTGGGCGGTCCTAGGCCGTGGAGCGTGGGCGGACCTGGCGACCATGGCGGCTCAGGCAGTTTATGGGGCCATGGCAGTGCAGACAGTTCCGGAAGCCATGGCGGCTCGGGCAGTTCAGGAGGCCACAGAGGCGCGGTCTTCGTGGCCTTACCCACTGCCCCAGAATTTTTTTTTTTTTTAAAACATCATAGTTCAGTACAAAGGTAAATAGAGAGACAATTATAGTAAATTAAAAACAATAAATTAAAGATTTGTACCTCTTATTATGTGAAGACTTCACAGAACTTTCTGATGAAAAACAATTTCTTATCACTGATAAAAGGTCAAAACTTGAAGAATTTGAAATATATATTTTTTCTAACTTAATAAACCCACACGCTAAGTTCATTAGTTACTCCTTACATAATGTCCCAGCATCTGAAAGTAAATGTGTACTAACAATGTCTGTAGGGACAGTTCTGATGTTTCACACAGTGTGCAATCCGAGCGAGATCTTAAACACAGATGGCGATCATTGTTAGGCATTAGTGTGCCCTGTCATTAAGAGGTGGCCAATTAATTCCCCTCCATAACAGCAAGTGATGCTAATGAACGTTGACTCCGTGCAGTGGCCTTCTCCATGGGATTTAAACGAGGACAGAAAGACGGGCATGTCCTTGTCAGTGGTGGCTCTTCTGCAGAAAAGACCTTTCCTGTCTGTTCTTAACCTCCTAAAATTATAATACGTGCCATCAAAGGCCCCTTCGCTGCACAACACAAACAAAATCCCACAAGATGAAGAATATGAAAGCTGTTAAATGAACATCTGGGTTACAACATAAGCACAATCAACAACATTTTTCCTGGAGAAAGCTTAAACACGCCAGTAACGGATAACCAGATCTTCATCCACTTAAGTAGTCCCACCTCAAAATAAAAAAAATTGGTAAAACTTTACAATATGGGTGCACGAATATGCATTAATTCATGCTTAACTATAATGCACAGATAATCATGAGTTAATGTATGACTCACGAAGAACTAAACCATTTATTAATGATACTGCATCAGCAACTAATGAAGATTATATATGATTAATAGATTAAGTAATCATTAAATTGTTATTAGTTAAATGTGTCATATTGTATTAATTCCCTAATAACATATTATATTAACTAATAGTGTACATTCATATGTTAATTACCACAATGGACCAAAGCCATGCATTTCAACTTCCAGTTGTCTGCTTTAATTAATCATTAGCTAACGATTTGCAAAGGTATCATTATGTTATGACTTTACTTGTTGAGGCACATGACTATTAACTAATTCAAAATTAATTCAAAAGCCATAACCACAATGACATATTACTTAACAATTAGTTAATAGTCATGTGCCTCAACAAGTAAAGTCATAACATAATGATACCTTTGCAAATCGTTAGCTAATGATTAATTAAAGCAGACAACTGGAAGTTGAAATGCATGGCTTTGACCCATTGTGGTAATTAACAGATTAATTTACATTATTAGTTAATATAATATGTTATTAGGGAATTAATACTAATAATAATAATATATATTTTTTTAAAACATGCTGTTCATAAAGTTTAAAGACTCCATATAATGCAGTTGGGATTTTTTTGGTGACTGTGTTAGCTTATTTTCTATTGAAACAGGAAGTTGGTAAGGGCCATATTAAAAGGCATATCTCTTTTTTTAAAATAGCCAATAGTCTTTGGTTTATATCATAGCCATGAACTGTGATTTGTTACATTTTCTGCCTAATTCAGTGCACTATAGCATACTTAAAATGCATAAAATAATAGAGCAAGCAAACTTCTTCCCCTAAGTTTGAAAAACAAGATTTATCAGGCTTGATGGAAGTCTCACTCAGTGACAGACAGCAAACAGCACTTTATATTCAGCAAATTTGATTAAATTCTGATTATTTAAGCAGATTACAGCCTGTTTGGGTTCCGTTATATGTAGAATAATTACCATTTGGATGTAAATTAGATTTCCTGATGATCATGCTTGTAATAATAATTCTTAATGGCACACTCCCGATAGCTATTTTATATTTTATCACCGTTATTAAAGCAAATACTCTCTCTTTATTTTCTGTATAAAGCTGAAGCTCTGTTTAACAGCAGAAACACAGTCAGTGTGAAAGTACAACACAAACCTGCTGTTGCCTTACCCTTCAGATTCAAGATGGCGAGATTGCATGTGCTGATGGAATGTGCCATTTTGGTGTAGAGTTGATCCAAATAAGAGTATCTATCAGTGCTAATGAATAGACAGTCTTGTTTTTACACAGAACAAGCTGACATTTACATGCAACTTGTTTGTGTGCTCCTCATGTTCATTGAAGGCCTCTGGGTGGTCTCATTAGTTTATTATGGTCTCATTAGTTTTGAATGTCAAAACTTGCGCATTCTGGATGTTTTGGTCAGAGAAGATTTTGACATTGTTCATTGGTTGCCCTTAAGGCAGGTGACCTGATATTAACTCGCTATCACACTGAACCAATGCAACAACTTGAAAAGGCATCATCCATCATTTAATAACAATTCATTATGTCATCATTCAAATACAAAACATTGGGTGGTTAATGATATACACTTTTTTTTTTTTTTTACTTAGCTTAAAATTGTACTGTTCAGAACCCCAGATTCACTGGAGTCCTGGTGACAAATGACAGAATTCAGCAGCTTATTATGATACTGTCAAAAATAGGACATCACCGCTCAGACTAGTGTGAATGTGCAATCCAAATAATTCCTTATTCATAAACTTTTCACCTCTGCGACGCCGAGGACAAATGAGGATTTAAATGGCTGCTCAGGGTACAGTGAGGTATGGATTATGAATAGGGACAGCGATTGATTCCCCGGCGCCGTACAGGCCAGAGAAGCATGACAAGTCTTGTCGGGCACCAGGCCCAGGTGCCGATGGTTTGGGTTGTGAAATTTGTCAAAGTCATTGTGAGTTTCTGTTATAGGAGGAACGAGTGTCAGGGAGAGTTGCTGTATATTAAAAAAGACAAGGGAGAAGAAAAAGACTTTTGAGAAGTTTAAAAACATACTAGATTGTTATGGGTTTGCACAATGATGGGTTTTTATATGAAAGATTCATGTTGAGAGGGTCATACCCAGAGGTTGCATTAACCCAAAAATGTTGTCATTTACCGAACTTTAAAACATTGACAGACAGCTGGCATCTATTGTTTTTCCCTAAAAAAAAGTGCTACAGTATAATAATACTGATCAGAAGTAAAGAAAAGGGAGTAGAGAAAAGTAGAGAAAATAAAGTTTTAATGCACCCCTCATGAAAATACACCAGAGAGTGACATGAATGAGAATTTGGGGAGAGAAACGAGAGACTCCACGTGCAGTCCAGTGGAATAACTAAAAAAAACTCTTGGCACAGAAGTTGCTGATATTTTACTCAACAATTACAACTTGAAAACATTATTATTATTATTTTTTATCTTTTCAAATCAAATGTTTTTCTGACCCCAATTTAAAGACTTTGATGCACTAAAACATGCTGTAAGTTTCAACACTGAAAACTTTCCATGTTCCAAAAAGAGTGTTTATTGAAAGTAAGCTATAAAAATGGCTTGTTCCAAACTTCTGCAACTTTTTGAGCTTTTTAAGCATGACCACCCAGGGCTGTGTTTCAAGCATCTTGAGCCTAAGTAGATCAAAGAGTGTTGGTGCCAATGGTTTCTAATATGTGCGTATGATGATTTTGGGAAATTTAACCCAGATCTACCACATATGAAGTTCTTGCTGTATTTTGTCCTCCACATATTAGCTTAATAAAGCTTGAACCTCGCCGTCGGTACATCGCTCGTATTTTTTTAACTCCATTGTTGATTCGAATAGCAAACAACTCTTACTGCACGCACCACAACAGTCTGGTAAAAATGGCAGTTGAAATAAAATGCTGCATGGAGTCAACAAATCAAAATGCGGCGTGAACTGAACCAATCAGCATGTTCAGTGCCCTAAAGTCCCACCCCTAAAAGTTCCTGAACTTTGAAAAACTTCTACCTCATGAGCAGGGACTTTTTGAGGGAGAAATCTTTACCCTGAACTTTATTTAGACCCCGGTCCCTGTGGTCCAAACACACTGAACACACGGAATACACCCCAAAGTCCCTAGTTCCTGGGGAAAGTTTATGTAAACGCTGTATGTAAGAATACAGCGACTAAGCATCGTGGATATGAGAACACATTAAAGTAAAATAGGCATTTTGCGCATTCAACCAGGGTTAAGAAAAAAAAATCCTTTTCTCTCTCTTTCTTTTATCTTTCATCTTTTGTCTATCTTTTCCAGATGACACAGTAGGGTTAAGAAAAACATACCATATTTTGCTCTAAACCTCCAATGACGCCTTCATTATTTTTCCAAGGGCGGTGTTTTCATTTCTACGCTGAGTGCATGCGGGCTGATTTCAGCTGCACGCAGTGTCAGTCACGCTCCATCATTCATCTATTGTTCCAAACGGCTTTCACATATATAAATAGGAGGATAGAGGGTTTTGACAATGACGATTATCAAATGTCACTAAATTATCATACTATTTGCTCAGGTGGTTGCTGGAGGTTGTTTATCGCATTTGTGATATGTTAAAGCCACATATATTGCGCATTCTAATTATGTAAGTTTGAGGTATATTGGCTCAGGCACACATAGCATAGTCCATTAGTGTTAAGCCATGCGTGCCACTTCTGAGTTTAGTGGCACACATGCTGATATGTAGGCACATATGTAGTTGACACCACACTGGTAAATAACTAGGGACACCCTCAAAAAAGAGTAGTACCTGGATGGGAGACCTCCTAGGAAAACCAGGTTGTTGCTGGAAGAGGTGTTAGTGAGGTCTGTGTGAGTCCTAACACCCCAGTATAGTGAAGGGGACACTATACTGTAACAAGCACAGACCTTTGAATGAAACATTAAAACCGAGGTCTTGACTCTCTGTGGTCATTAAAAATCCCATGGCACTTCTCGTAAAAGAGGAGGGGTGAAACCTCAATGTCTTGGCCAAATTCCCTCCATTGGCCCTTATCAACCATGGCCTCCTAATAATCCCCACCCACTGAATTGGCTCGATCACTCTCTCTCCTCTTCACCTATAGCTGGTGTGTGGTGAGCCCTGGCGTCGTTGTTCTTTTGGCTGCCGTCGCATCATCCAAGTGGATGCTGCACACTGGTGGTGGATGAAGAGAAATCCCCTGATATGATTGTAAAGCGCTTTGGGTGTACAGTAGTATATATTAAAGCGCTATATGAAGGCCCCATTTCATTTCATTCACCTTATTTGCACCACATGGCAGCCTACATGTCTAACGGCTAGATCTGTTTGGGTGAATACTTGCGTAGGCAGATCTAGTCTGCCAAGACCAAGCACATGCCCCATTTCTTATACTCAAATAAAACTCTATACTAAAGGGGCAGGCACACATAGATAGCATACATGCGGTTCTAATGGCTCTTCTAATGGAGCAGCAGCAGCAATATACACTATATTGCCAAAAGTTTTGGGACGCCTGCCTTTACATGCACATGAACTTTAATGACATCCCATTCTTAATCCGTAGGGTTTAATATGGATTTGGCCCACCCTTTGCAGCTATAACAGCTTCAACTTTTCTGGGAAGGCTTTCCACAAGGTTTAGGAGTGTGTTTATGGGAATTTTTGACCATTCTTTTAGAAGCGCATTTCTGAGGTCAGGCACTGATGTTGGACGAGAAAGCCTGGCTTGCAGTCTCCGCTCTAATCTATCCCAAAGGTGTTCTATCAGGTTGAGGTCAGGACTCTGTGCAGGCCAGTCAAGTTCCTCCACATGCTGAAACATTAAGTGTTCCTTTCACTGGAACTAAGAGGCCAAGCCCAACCCCTGAAAAACAACCCCACACCATAATTCCCCCTCCACCAAACTTTACACTTGCCACAATGCAGTCAGGCAAGTATGATTCTCCTGGCAACCACAAACCCAGACTCAGCCATCAGATTGCCAGACAGAGAAGCGTGATTGGTCACTCCAGAGAACACGTCTCCACTGCTCTAGAGTCCAGTGGCGGCGTGCTTTACATCACTGCATCACCACTGACTGAAGGCCACA
The DNA here is from genome assembly GCA_039654625.1 of Rhinogobio ventralis. Classification (NCBI taxonomy): domain Eukaryota; kingdom Metazoa; phylum Chordata; class Actinopteri; order Cypriniformes; family Gobionidae; genus Rhinogobio; species Rhinogobio ventralis. The sequence goes on along the minus strand of CM077205.1, from coordinate 35,636,313 downwards.
CAAAGTTTGGAGGTCTGCAGGGGGGGGGGGAGGTTGTCTTCTCTTTTGTCTCCTGCATGTGGGGGGGGGGGGGGGGGAAGTTACATGATACACTTGGCTTGTATTGTTCAATCTTCATTGTCACCTGCTCTGTTGAGGGGTAATTCATGTATAATATTGTACAGCAATAGTAAGCAGTAAGCAGCATGTCTTACTTTGTGTATGTATTGGCAGTAGCAAGTCCTGTACTTGCTGTGCAGCAGCAGAACTAACCAACAGCAGCAGCCGCATGGCAGATCTGTTCCGCCAAGACCAAACAAATTAACACTGTCATATCCATTACCATGTCAAACACTCAGAGAGTTGACAGAAATAATTATGTTTTAATTTATGCTCAAGAATACAAGCAAACAATAAGAATAACCCTAGTCACTAGTAATACAATTATCAAATCTGACGTTGCACTCTCTAAATACATGTTCAACAGGAAGTGTTTACATCTCATGTGAGTTAGACTTAACATCAGTCTCTGTAACTTAATTTACATACAGAAATTGTACATGTGGCTGCACTGAAAGAATCAGTATGATTTACACATTAGATCAAGATTGTATACTTCAGAGCATTTAATTGACACAGCCAATGATGTCCTCTCTCACATATCCAGTAAATATTTGAATAATTCATGCTAATAGAAAACTGGCCTGATTTGCATGTAAGCATAATTGATTTGGGGGAAAAGACGGAATAATGAATCTGTGCCTGCTCTTTATATTTTCCCCCCTCACAGAATCTCGCCAAATTAACCCCCCTCTCCGTCCTCTGTCTCCTTTTCTCTCTCTTTTTTGTCTATCTTTCATTACCTATCTGTTCCCCAGATGACACAGTGGTAATAGCCTGGCACAGTACTGGTAAACAGTTTTGACAAATTAAAATCACCCACACACTCCAGTGAACGACAGCTTTTGTGTGTACATGGATGTAAAATAGAGAGAGAGAGAAAGAGAGAGAGAGAGAGAGAAAAGTGCATCCATTCAGGGAGGGAGGGTGGGAGGGAGGGATGGATGGATGGATGGATGGACAGAAGCGTCCTTGACCACAGACAGATATGATATGATACAATACGAGAGATATGATAGATAATAGAGTTACAGTTGTGTTTTGACGTTTAAGGAAGCGACATGGACTTCCTCTACTTGAAAAACCTCTTTTGGACAGGTGACAAGACTCATCAGCCTCTGCAGGAGGAATCATATCTGGTCTAGCAACAGACAACAAGAGCTTTCTTCCACCAGATCATACTAAAAACACCAGAACATCACTATCGACTAGCTTAAATGTTGCCGTATTTTAACTGAAATGTTGAGTTAATGCACGGCTGTATTGTGGCTGCCAGGATCGAGTTTTGCTTATTGTTTAAAGCCTTTCTGCATTTGCAGAGCTATACATTTCATAGCATTATTGCAAACTACATTCACCTAAAGGATTATTAGGAACACCATACTAATACTGTGTTTGACCCCCTTTCGCCTTCAGAACTGCCTTAATTCTACGTGGCACTGATTCAACAAGGTGCTGAAAGCATTCTTTAGAAATGTTGGCCCATATTGATAGGATAGCATCTTGCAGTTGATGGAGATTTGTGGGATGCACATCCATGGCACGAAGCTCCCGTTCCACCACATCCCAAAGATGCTCTATTGGGTTGAGATCTGGTGACTGTGGGGGCCATTTTAGTACAGTGAACTCATTGTCATGTTCAAGAAACCAATTTGAAATGATTCGAGCTTTGTGACATGGTGCATTATCCTGCTGGAAGTAGCCATCAGAGGATGGATACATGGTGGTCATAAAGGGATGGACATGGTCAGAAACAATGCTCAGGTAGGCCGTGGCATTTAAACAATGCCCAATTGGGGGGCCTAAAGTGTGCCAAGAAAACATCCCCCACACCATTACACCACCACCACCAGCCTGCACAGTGGTAACAAGGCATGATGGATCCATGTTCTCATTTTGTTTACGCCAAATTCTGACTCTACCATCTGAATGTCTCAACAGAAATCGAGACTCATCAGACCAGGCAACATTTTTCCAGTCTTCAACTGTCCAATTTTGGTGAGCTTGTGCAAATTGTAGCCTCTTTTTCCTATTTGTAGTGGAGATGAGTGGTACCCGGTGGGGTCTTCTGCTGTTGTAGCCCATCAGCCTCAAGGTTGTGCGTGTTGTGGCTTCACAAATGCTTTGCTGCATACCTCGGTTGTAACGAGTGGTTATTTCAGTCAAAGTTGCTCTTCTGTCAGCTTGAATCAGTCGGCCCATTCTCCTCTGACCTCTAGCATCAACAAGGCATTTTTGCCCACAGGACTGCCGCATACTGGATGTTTTTCCCTTTTCACGCCATTCTTTGTAAACTCTAGAAATGGTTGTGCGTGAAAATCCCAGTAACTGAGCAGATTGTGAAATACTCAGACCGGCCCGTCTGGCACCAACAACCATGCCACGCTCAAAATTGCTTAAATCACCTTTCTTTCCCATTCTGACATTCAGTTTGGAGTTTAGGAGATTGTCTTGACCAGGACCACGCCCCTAAATGCATTGAAGCAACTGCCATGTGATTGGTTGATTAGATAATTGCATTAATGAGAAATTGAACAGCTGTTCCTAATAATCCTTTAGGTGAGTGTATAGCAATAAGCCAAAATGGATCATATGTTAAAAACGTGTTAACCACATGCAGCTAAGAGGTGTTCTTGGGTAACATAAAGGCAATAGCATAAAAAAAATACTATAGCACACAGCTCTAAGGCCGGTGGCTCAATACTCAGAAACATGATACAAGATACAAGTGTTCAATGCATAGTTATGTTTAGGCAAGCATCACTATTGCTTATACTTGGGGTAAGGGATTTGAACAAACCCCTAACTCCAAATATTAAACTTAAGCATGTGAATCATTTTGACAAGATGTGTGCCGTTACATTTCTATGTGATCCAAACTGACATTTTTTTTATTATTTTTTCTTTTGTCAAATGATAAAAGAAAAAAAGAAAAACCTGCACTGGCCCTGTCTAGTAAAACTGTCTAGGATATTTTTATTTTTTACTTGGGCCAGTCAAATACTCAGAACTAGAAACCACCTAACAACCACACAGAACCTTATAGAAACCACATGGCAACAAATTGTGGTGGTGTTGTTGTGTTGAGTGGTTAAACACCATTCACATTTTCTTTTTCTTCAAAAAAAGTAAAATGTAACACTTTAGTATGGTGAACACACATTCACTATTAACTATGACTTTTGCCTCAATAAACTCTAATTTACTGCTTATTAATAACTAGTAGTTTTTGTAGCGTTTAAGTTATTGGGTAGTATTAAGGGATGTAGAATATGGGCATGCAGAAAAGGGCATTAATATGTGCTTTATAAGTACTAATAAACAGCCAGTATCATAGTAATATGCATACTAATTAGCAGCTAGTTAATAGAGAGAATTGAACCCTAAAAGAAAGTGTTACCAAGTAAAATCCAGTTGATTTTACACAACAAACAATTCATTTCTCAAGTAATATAGTTCACAGTTCATCAAACTGTAAAGAATTTTAGCCATTTGGTACAATAATATAATATTCAATTCACGTGCAGTCACAGGTGTGCATGTACCAGCTATTTTGATCGTGGCTTATCCAATCAGTTTTCATAATTATAAATGTAGAATACAGACTCCAATGGTAAGCAGCCAACGCAAGGACCCGTTCCAAATCTGAATTTGACCAGAGGGTATGTATACAGTGTGTCTGCTTACAACAGAGCAGTTTTAATTAAGCGGCACGACTCCCCGGCCAGAGCGCTACACTTTCCTCCTAATGAATTCATTAGGTTATATTTACTGAATCTATCAAAGATTTATACATTCGCTTAACCTGCGTAATAGGTCTGCTTAAAGGGATAGTTCACTCATTTACTCATTCCAAACATTGACTTTCATTGTCTGGACGGAAAAATAAAAAGTTTCAAAATACTGTATCTTTTGTGTTCCATACAGGTTTGAAACAACATGAGAGAGTAAATAATGGCAGAACAAAATTTTTCAAGTGAACTGTCTCTTTAAGAATGTACCCTTGTGTCACCCATACTGTGTCCATCTAAGAAGAAATAATGTACCTCAAAATCTCCTAATATCTCTGCCAGCAGTGCCAGTGCCTAATAGCTCGCTCTTAAACTGGACAAAAAAAAAGTTACATTCAGTGACTCTGCGGGCGGTAATCACGCTTGCCTATTATCACTGCAATGTCTCTTAACTTCCAGCTCAACAAAATCACTTTCCATTCATCCTTCCATCTATCTTCATTTTCTAAGGTGACACACTGACAGGGACTTCCATCATATGTCATTATTGGTGCATGAAGCTCTGCGGCGGAACCATCCAGAACCCGAGGAAGGGCATCAATCTGAAAATATCCCCTCCCTCAAAGACATCTCTCAGCACATGTCACAGGAACATTAGGATGTATGTGGAAGGAATCTTGTAGCTGAGTAAGTAATTAAGAGTGAAGAGCAAATGCATAATTCGCATAAGTGGATTTACTGCTGTCAAAGATGAGACATTTGGCACAGGTGAGACTAGCAAGTGGCAAGAAATGAGTCAGCAACTTTCACGTGGATGCAGAACTGTTAAAATTTGTTGTTTTCACTAAAAAATGTACGTTCAGTGACCATTTGCTCACCTTGATGTCATTTCAAACTTTCTTTCTACTGTGGAACACAACAGCAGGATCCTCTTTTGCATACAGTGACCATAGGCTGTCAAGCTCCAAAAATGACAAAAAAAAACATAAAAGTAGCATAAAAGAAATTCATATGACTTGTGTTTCATTCTGAGGACAAACTTAGAAAAAAATTGCCTTATGTCCCATTTGCACTCCTCAATACCCAAACCAATTGCTTCCAGCACTAGTGACGTCAAACCTGCAACAAAGACACTGTAATATGAAATATTTATACACACGTTGGCTATGTTGTATGGAAAAATGTTTTGCAGAATGTGCAACCAACAGTAGTTTGCTATTTTGTTTTCACATGACTGAAGTTGCACATCGATTTCTTTAAAGGTGCAGTGTGTAGTATTTATGAGGATCTATTGATAGAAATGCAATATAATACACATAACTATGTTTTCAGTGGTGTATAAAGACCTTACATAATGAACCGTTATGTTTTTATTACCTTAGAATCAGCCATTTCTATCTACATACACGGCGGGTCCCCTGATAGTGAAGTCACCATTTTGCGCCGCCATGTTTCTACAGTAGCCCTAAATGGACAAACTGCTCTACAGAGCGCTAGACACTCTCTGCTGTCTCAGACGACGACATCTTTGTCCTGTGTCGGCCACCGTAGCTTCTCTATGTGCTTTGCAACCTCACCGCTAGATGCCGCTAAAATTTACACAGTGCACCTCTAATTCTCTTTATTTATTCATTTTTTAAATTCTCTTTAAATCTGAAGATTCTTGAAAAATTGGAACAACATGAGGATAATTAATGAAAGTAAATATTTTATATAAATATAATAATAATGAATATTGATAAAAAAGAAATATTTTTAACTATTAAAAATGTTTAACCATTAGATGAATAAAATAAATTGTAAAATTGCAATAACACAGTCATTGTTGCACAAATATTCAAATTCTAGGCTGCTTTGAAAATTATTCCTGAACTGCAGTATTTTCATATACCCGTTATCAGCTTGGAAATAAATATACATTTTAAACTAAATATAAAAATAAGGGTAGTACTTTATTTTACAGTCCTGTTTTGCATGTACATACTGTGTACTTATTTCAGTAATAACTAGGTATTAACCCTGAACCTACCCCTAAACCTTACATTAACCCTTACATTACGCCTTATTTTTGTGGGTAAGTACTCTGTAAGTACATTGAAAGTGCACGTACTGTAAAATAAAGTGCAACCAAAAGAACTTTTGACAATTAAAAGTCACTTGTGGTTCAATCATCACACTGGAAGGAAGGTCAAATTGAGTACATTGCATTGTGGGATACAGTTTCCCTGTGTGTGCTTGCTGCACATTTTGGTAAATGTGAAGGTCACGTATTCACACAAAAAATGTGCATAACCCAGACTTGTATACATGCTGCTTACTGCAAAACTAGTGTCTAAAACTATTATAGTGCATCAAAGACATTACATATAAATAATATTGTAGAAAACAGTAAGCCTTAATCATCTTTCTTAAAAGATAACATGGAAATCCGCTCATTTAAGGCACCACCTGCCTCTATGGCAGGGCCTGGCATCAGGAAGGTGACCCTTCAAGTGTTGCCGTTGACATTGAGCAGCATCCCCTGGATATTGCTTATTTAAAGTTAAAGTAGGGGCGAAGCGTTGATCAAAACGGGACGGCGAAAAGACAATAGAGAGCGGCACGGGTCATCTGCCAGATCTAAGATGGTGTGACTCACTTTGACTTCAATTAACTCCTGAGGGAGGTTTCCCGCTCAATGTGTGATCTTTATCACCGGGCTGCCTCTTAGATCAGTATCATGGGCCGAACCACAGGGAAATGGAGATGGCTGGCTTGACAAAGTACAGAAATCACTTCTATTTTTGGGTCTGTCCCTCCCTCCCTTAACAATGCCACCTCACAATTGACAGTCGTGACCTTGATCTACAAGGGAAAAGTTTGTGAAGGCTCAAGGTTTGTGCTGATGCAGTAAATAGGGAATTTGACAGTGTTAAGGAGAACATAGTGATGCTACAGGAATAGTTCACCTAAATGAAACAAAAAAACAAACTGTCATAATGTTATTTTTTTTCTGTGACCATGTCTGTCAAGCTCCAAAGATGACAGAAAAAAAACACTATACAAGTACGCTATTCATTTGATTTGTGCAATGCATTTTAAAGAGTTATTCACTGAAAATCAGTGCCATCAAATCTGACACACAGGACCCTATCATACACCCGGCACAATGCGACGCCCGGTGCGACGCAAGTATTTTTTGCTAGTTTCATCCCGACACAGTTATCATTTTCACGTCCAGCGCAACGTTGTTTAAATAGCAAATGCACTCTTGCCCATCTGTTCGCCCATGTGCTGCTGGTCTGAAAACGAGGTGTGTTCAGGCGCATTGTTGGTGCGTTGCTATTTTAAGGCAACTAAAAATGACTGCGCCATTGACTAACAAATCCCTGATCTAAAGTCAATAGCGCAGTGTTTTTTGTGTTATTTAACACGTGTGTTAGTAATTTGAGCCTATAGGCGGGTGCACAACACGCATATAAGCAAAGTGTAACACACACAGGCAAATTATTTGACCAATCGTGACACACATGTATTTAAACCTCAAATAATAATACAAATATTATATGATATTTAATTATATTTTAACAATTAATTTAATCATAATTTTAATGATGTTTTAATGTAAAAATAATACATAAATCATTATGAACAAATAAATAAATACTGTACATGCATAAATTAAAGAGCATTTCATCTAAAAATTGTGAAATCATAATATATATAGTCATTGTTGCACAAATATGCACATTTTGGGTATCTTTGAAATGAGAGTCATTCTTGGACTGGCAAGGATCAGAAGTATTTTCACTCCTGCATACATAAGCACGCCACAATGCACTTGTCAAAAAGAGCTTTTTTCAGTATTCTGCTTAACTTGAATGGTGAAAACATCCGGACAACCCGACTGCAGCGTTCTGTGATGATCTTGCAGAACATTGAAATACATTTCAGCTACACAGGACACACATTTCAAACTGAAAAGGAGTAAAATATGGCGAAGAAAAACTCGTAGACATCACAGCTCTATATGAGCAGAAAAGAGAGAGCAAGTTAAAAGAAGAACCTGCTCTTCAGGAACCCACTGTGGGGATTTTTCTCTCTCTCTCGCCCCTTCCTTTCTACTCCCTTCCTGCTATGACTTCTCTACCGTGTAATTCCGGGCTTTGATCACTGTTTGTACTGTGTGTATGATATTTAATGTAATTACAGTGAGGATTTGCAGGCCACGTTCTCCCCTGCAGGTTTGTAATATTAATGATCCGCGGTGGGTGGCATGATTGCGGGTGGGAGGGTAATCACAGAACGCGTTGCCGTGAAAACCTCCTCTCACCAGAGACAGCAACCTTGTTCATTGCGTCTCAGATTTTGTTAATGGCAGGGCACGATGATAAGGCCAACGCTTGACAATATCCTTCCTGTATTTGCACATTCAAGAATAGAAAATGGAACTGTCGGCTAACTGACTGACAGAACATATTTGTTATGAGGCAAATTACTTTAACTGGTTCATGAACAATGAAATGGAGGGAAAGAGAGACATTCATATTGTACAACATATAGGATAACAAACTAAAATGTAGGGTTACACTTGTCCATGTTACAGTGTAATTATGCATTTAAGTACTGAGTAATAATAATTAACTACATGTACTTATTATAGGGTTATGGTTAGGATCGGGGTTTGGTTTAGGGTTAGTTGCATGTAATTATGCATCATTTATAGTAATTACTACAGTTACTACATGTAACGTGTAACAAGGACACTGTAAAATAAAGTGTTACAAACGTATTATCTTAACTGCATTTTCAGTAGCTTAACAGAAGTTCAGCTGTTTTCTAAATAGTGTAACTTTTCCAATAACAAGCTACTTCTAAACGAGTACAAAATGCTCCTCTATCCCAAGTAGTGATGAAAAATCGGATTCATTTTCGCAAAATGAATGAATTGACTCACTAAAAGGAACTGGTTCATTAAAATAAATCACTTCATTGAATTCAAGTCAATCAAAACAATTTAGTGAATAAAATCAATTTTAGTAAACCCATCTTCAATAAAAACAAATATTGAATGTAGATTTCTATTTGTATTAGCACTATATAGTGTTGTGCAGCTATAATGACTGGAAGCCTATAAAAATGATTCTGTGGTGAAGTAAATACTACAGAAAAAACGAATTGAAAAAGTTAGTTTTGGCAAGAATAAAAAAAAAGAAAAGTGACGTGGAGTTCATTTTCTACTTAAAATGACACATACTCTAAAACGATCCATCGACTGTTTCCGTCATTGTGTATTGTGTACCAAGTATTGAGGTCTCTTTGGTTCTTCTATTATGTAGATATGGTGTCTACACAATATTGTATTATTTACTTAGATGTTTCTAATTAAAGCATACACTTTAAAAACATGGTTTAATTCAGTGTTATATTGTTTGAGTAAAAAGTATTGCAAAGTAAACTTCAACTACAGTAAGTAGAATTAATTTTACTTATTTTCTTTGTTAATTTTACTTAGTTAAGTAGAGTTTACTTAATTCCATATGTGAAATTTACTTTAAAAATCTGCATGCAGATGAAGCAAACACTTTACATCTGAAATAGAACAATTCAAATAATTCAGAGGATTTGAAAGCATTTAGAAGGTGGCTTGTAGCCTCCTCAGGAAGGATGTCTGACATGGGCAACGTGCCAACACGGCCAGGTGCATAATCATGCAGTCGGCTCCAGCTGGACTCACCTGACTGAGAGAGAAGGCCAGGGCCTTTGTCAAGCTACAGATGCATCAGGTTATCAGCCAGACTAAACTGAACCAGAGAGATGTTTCTTGACTTGCAATGGCTTAACAGTTAGCACAGACGCTCTGATTCATTGAGCCATTATTCTCATGCAGGCAACATGGGTTCGACTCCATCTTGCATCATTTTCTTCTTGAGTCCTTGTCATTTCCTCACTCATGAGTCACGTATAGAATAAAAATAAATTATATAGTAGAGAAGCTAGTTGCCTTAATCACACTGTTGCCTTAAAAGCTTGATACACCATAATCTTTCCACCATTAATGCTTAGGGGAAAAAAGATAGAGTTAATTTAATACTGAGCTTTCTTGTCGTCCCAATAGCGTGGCATGTTGTCACACTATAACAGGGATGTTTTCAGAAAGAGAACCAATCTTAAATAGCATATTATAGGTATTCATTTAAATCTAAATTGTAAAAAACTAATTTCCATTTCATTTGAAAACAATTAAAACTATTCAAAATATTTAAACAATTTTAAAACCAAATTATGTTTATATACACATACTGTATTAAAGTTTTTGCTAAAAAGGGTTGAAACATTTCCAATATTAATGCTTACGGGGAAAAAGTTATTTAACGCTCTCAGGGCCAGATTTACTAAACAGGGCAAATTAGCGTGAGAGCACCATTAGCCTACATAAAAACACGGATGGGAGTGGAAAGTTCTGCGCGTGATCTACTGACGACGCACAAATTAAAGAACACAGACGCAGCCGGATCATTTCCATAATGACCAACACAATCTACCAAGAGCAGCACAAATTAGCATCTGGTTTAAGATGTGCTTTTTTTTACAGCGGTAAATAATGGCACAAATACCAGTAAATTGACGAGCACAAACCTTAGTAAATCACCTTGCATGATTCATTTAAATACTGTCCTCCCATAAATTTTGCATCTGAAAGGGAAACTCCTACAAATGCATATGCAATAAGTTCAGACGCAAAAATAACCCTGTCCATGCCTTTTCAGCGCTAATTTTTCACTGCGTGTCTTTAATAAATCCTGACAGTAGTTTTTTAACGCTAAAAGAGGGTTTGCGCTGGCACAAACTGTTAGTAAACCCCAATTGCAGGGCATGTTTTTACAAAGGGACCAAAACTTAAATAGAAAACCTAAATACACACACACACACACGTTGTGTTTTCATGTTTTATGGGGATTTTCCATAGACATCATGATTTTTATACTGTACAAACTGTATATTCTATCCCCTAACCATAAACCTAACAATCACAGAAAACTTTCTGCATTTTTACATTTTCAAAAAACATAATTTAGTCTGATTTATAAGCTTTTTTACTCATGGAGACCAAAACATATGATATTGCCATCTTTGTGGGGACATTTTGTCCTCATAACATATGGTTTACATATTGTATTAGTGAAAACATTGTAAATAAAACAATTTATGGAATTAAAACGTGACTACTTACCCCTACCTGTCATTTATGAAAAAGAACTCGTCTTCAAAACACAGTTCAACTTTTGGGGGTAATATCTATCTACATTACATACTTGACTGTTTAATGTATGCCAGTGTGGTTTCATTATGTTCATTTGTAGTTACCCAATAGAATATGGATGTCTAATGCTTTGCATTCTTCATATACAAACCATTGAGAACTGAATGTATTTGTGAGCACATCATAAATCACTATGAATGCTTTTATGGTTTCCTAATCATGGTCGTAATTATGATAATGCCGCTATAAGCAAGTTACATTATTTCACTTTGTTGAATCACTAATGCTTGCATTCATCAGCGTGTCGTGCTTTAGACTCTTTAGAGTTTGGCAGAGACATGTGGCAATATCTAATTATTCAGTCGAAGAGTGTGTCAGAGACCCTGGAATGCCAAATCAGTCATGCTGGTGTCACTCTGGGGACATCTGCACTACTCTGTCTTTATTTTACTCCATTCAGTGTGGTGGATGATGGATTTATGAGCTGTGTGTGTGTGTGCTCTCTCTCTCTCTTTCTCTCTTTCAAAGCTGAGCAGATTGCCTGGGAGACTTCAGGGTCTCCGTCAACCCCGTTCTCTATTCCTCCTTATGCCACCTTCACAGTCAATCTGTGCATTACTCATGTAGCTTCACACTGTGCTTTTCATGAACAAATTTGGACAAGTGACCTTATGGGCCAAACAGTCAAACATGCAATTTCTGGGCAAAAAAGACTCCTTAGTGGTGCATGCTAAGGCAAACGTTACTGCTGCTCATATTTATAGATTGGAACAAACTCCTAACCCTAAGCATTAAACTTAAGCGGGTAACTCATTCCATGCCAAAGGGGTTTACTTCAAATCATAACCCTAGGGTTAGCTGTTTGTGCTACACGCATGAACGATTTCTCAAATCATGCTGCTTTTTTAGACTTTTGGATTGGGAATGGATTATGGATTTGAATATCTTAAAGGCTTTTTTTACTTTAGGCAGTAAGTAACTGCCAAGGAACCACCCAGACACCTTGTCGACCACTTTTTAATGCCCTAACAACCACTCAGAACACGCTACTACAACTATAGCAATGCTCTGGAAACACCCAATTAACAGCCAGTTTTGCACAGGCAAACACCACTTGCATTTTCTTCAGAAAATACATAAATCTGTTCTTGAACAACATGTATTTCATGCACTTAAAATGCATTTTTGGACTTCTAAAAGTCTTGAAATCAGTGATGTCAGGGATATCAGAAATCTCACCATTACACATCGGCTCACAGCATGAACTCTTTGTAGCTATTTTGCATTCAGCTGAACATGATTAACACTGGCACAGAAACATAATCAAAGGACCAAAATGCCTTTGCTTATATTATTTCTGTCTGCATATTTGAAAAATGATGGCAATTATCACATTTCATATATTCGAGACAAACTGCGGCTTGAAACACGCACGGAGGAGTAGGCAGATATAAGCTATGATATCTCAAATAAATAAATAAATTATTTTAGCCAGCACTACATTTACCTCTGTTTACACGGTTAGCTGTAATTAATCTCCATGACAGCTTATGTGCAAAACACACTAAACCTTCACTTGCCAAGAGCACAATCATTTGTTAGTCTATTAAAAACATATGATGTTGACTGCACTGCTTCTATGCACATAAATACACACAGAGCAGAGTTAGCCACATCCAAGTATTTAAAAATAAAATAATAAAATAAAGTAAAATAAAGTAAAATAAAATAAAGTAAAGTAAAGTAAAGTAAAATAAAATAAGATAAAATAAAATAAAATAAAATAAAATAAAATAAAATAAAATGAAATGCAGGTACAATAAATACAAAAACTGAATTACAAAAATACTGAATTCAGACAACAAAATATATAAAAATAAATTGTGGTTGCACTGTAATGGTTTGATCAATAAGTTATATCAACATACATTTTTACATTGCTTTTACTCATCAAAATAAGTTAAGTTATACAAGATTCAACTCATTTTAAGTCCGTTTAATGCAAGACAATTACGTTTTTTAAAACATGCAAGTTTATTGTACTTAAAAATGTAAGGCAGCAACTTTTTTTTTTTTTTTTTACAGTTTATTAAACAAATCACTTCAACACCACTTTGTAGAGTATTTTAAAACCTTGAAGTCCTTTAGCTCACTCCTGCATGCACAGATAAATTAGCAGTTAGCATTAGCAGAGTGTTAATATCCTCATAATTCTCCATCTGCAGTGCTTCAAATTTATAAAACAACAGTCAAGGGCTGTAGATCGTCTGATTATTCAAATAAACAATGCATAATGCACCATAATCAAATAATAAACGTATTGTCCTGGCATCAGATACAACCACAAACTCAATAGAAGTGAAACTAGCGACTAGCTTTAATATTCTGCTTTGCCAAAGGCTGAATACAATCATGCAATCATTTCACAGAGCTATATTTAGACACATAAACAGAACAAAACACATACTTTATGAAAAGCAGCAGCAGAAATTATGCATGAGAGGACTGAGATGTTTCTAGTCTTTTAGCTCCTCCATCAAAGCTGATGTCAGGGTGCCTACGTGATTCTTGAATATGAATGCTAGGCACTCTATTACCTAACATGCATCTTGCTTCAAGTTTCTATACAGATTACGGTGTTGATTTACATACAACATGTATGCCCATCATCATTAATTCAAGCTAACATGCTAAACCTACACATTGTTCAAAGAAGCTGCTTCGTTCAATTTGAGCAATAGCATATTGTATTGCACATTGCAGCTGTTTTTAACAGCATTACTGTTAAACAGGAATGTCAATAAAACCAAAATTATGGAATAAGGAATTTTCCTACAATCTGGGCAATTCAAGCTTGAAGTATCACCCAAATGTCAACCCTGTAGCAAGATTTTTGAAAAATGATATGTGAGTCATAAGGGTCAATTTTTTTTAAATGGACATTTATACATCATCTGAAAACTAAATAAAGCTTTCCACTGATGCATGGTTTGTTAGGATAACAATATTTGGCCGAGATACAACTATTTGCAATCTGGAATCTGAGGGTGCAAAAAAATCTAAATATTAAGAAAATTGCCTTTAAAGTTGTAGTCCTTAGAGTCCTTAGCAATGCATATTACTACTAATAATAAATGTTTTATATATTTACAATAGGAAATTTACAAAATATCTTTATGGAACATGATCTTTACTTAATATCCTAATGATTTTTGGCATAAAAGAAATCGATAATTTTGACCCATACAATGTATTGTTGGCTATTGCCACAAATATACCCGTGCGACTTATGGTTTTGTGGTCCAGGGTCACATATTATGTTGATTCTTGCACATTTTGCGGCATTTTCGAAGTGAAATGTCCAGTGAGTGTTGCTAAACGTGCATTCAATTTCCTCCAAAACAGGAGAATGTGGCCATTATTAGGTTGGGTATATCGCAACAGTTCAGGAATTAAATGTCCGGTGAGTGCAATTAAAAAGGTTTTGCTCTATCACCTTTTAATAAAATGTACCACCTCCATTAAACTCTACCATAAGCCTAACCAATCGTGTTTACAGAAGCAAACATGAGATAAAAACACAATTTGCTAAAGCAACCATGCCAATAGCTGCTTCTACACATCTTTGAGCACTTTTAAAGGGCATACTGCAGCTAACATTTTTTTCAAAATGAACATATAACCTTGTATGAAAATACCATATGAAAAGGTAATGCAGGATTTAAAATGTTTTAAAAAGACATAAGTAGATAAAGTGGCCGTTTCGTTGGCTGTTTGTAAAAAACGCTTTGTTTTCCAACATCGCGTCACATTACGTGACGAGAGGGAGTCGTTCACCGGGCTCTGCGTTGGCTCAGTGCAGAATTGGTTGGTATTCAGTACGAGTCTGTGTATTTTTGGTAGTTTTTCTATTTCAATGTATCATTGTCATGGTAAATTATTGTGTCCAGCCTGTCAGGACATCGATTCCACAGGTTTCCTAAAAAAAAATTGCATGGTGGCGTTTTGTGCATGTGAAGAGATGGGACTTCACTTCTGCATCGGCTTCGACACACGCGGTGGTGTCAAACATTGTAATACTCATGTAAAGGATGATATTAAATGAATAAACATCCACGCGCTATGTTTCTTTGCCGTTGTTTTTACGTGAATCAATTTCAACATTGATGAATACAAAGTATGTACATTAACACAAATGCATACAGTCTCACACTTTTCAAAAAAGTTTGGAATTATGTGCTGGTAATGTAAATATTTTATTCATGCCATGTATGTACATTCAAGTTCACTCAAATACATACTCATGGTGTCATATACATCCTCACACTATCTGTGAATCGGCACGAAATAAACCCATAACACAGAATTAATGAATAAAGGATAACATGAAACACACAATAACACTATAGTGTCTGTGGTCCGGCCACCGGCGGGGGATGTGACGGTCACGGATCTGTCAGAGATGCAGCTCGAAGAAAACGTGAACTGAGCACCGTAAGTCTTATTTAAACATTTGCTAACTACCAAATCAGTCGTGATGAGAAACTGCTAACGTTATATCACATACCGTTTAGTGTGGACGGATATTAACGAGTGTGATTTATGCCTGATGGTCAAAGCTTATTAGTTTCTGTGTACAATATGTACAGTATTGTGATCTGAGCACAGTGTTCATATCGTTAGCCAGCGTGTATATATTATTAGCTAACACTGGTCTCTCACCCAAACACCTGCTCTGTTCTCCACTGGTTCTCCTCACACAACAACTCAATTTGTCTCCTCTAATCGTTGTTCTGTCTAATCCTGGCCTGTCCCTAATTGTGTGTCATTATTGTATGGCTGTGGTCTGCCATATGAGTATTAATAAACATTTATAATTTCCTTAGCATCCGAACTGTCGTTGCGATCCATTGTTTTCCTATCGTTGAAATTCACCGCACTCCCTCCCGTTACGTCACTTCCAGTTTTTGGTATTTTTAGATGCGGAAGTAAAATTTTCTCACAAAAACGACTCCAAAAGCCTTAGTAGCGTATTGATAAGTATATTTTAAAGAAAATCTATTTTTCTATACATTGACTCACTGGGGTCTCTAACTTGCAATATGCCCTTTAATGTGAAAATGCATTCGGTTACAAATCACGCACTGTGGTAAAAGCCATTTTTAAGGTCACAACATAGCATATAATAAAAATAAGTCTTTATTGTCATCATAATTTGTGTGAAAATGTATAAAAGTTGATTTGTACTAGTGTTCACTTCAGTTGGAAACTGCAGTAAATTGTATATATACACTTAAAAATTTTACAGCAATGCCTAGAAGAACCATTTTTGGTTTCAGGTTCTTTTTTGAACTGCGTGAGGCGTTACACTTTCTTCATAAATTGAATACGGAAGGCCGTCCGCCGGAAGCTAGATATTTTACTTTATAAAGTTTTAAATATGGATATTTTTCTTACACAAACCCATCGATTCACTTCAGAAGGCCTTTATTAACCCCCCGGAGCCGTGTGGAGTACTTTTATGATGGATGGATGCACTTTTTTTGCTTCAAACTTTGGCTTGCCATTCACTGCCATTATAAAGCTTGGAAGAGCCCGATTGTATTCGTCTGAAAGAAGAATGTCATATACACCTAGGATGGCTTGAGGGTGGGTGTCTATTTGTGGGTGAACTATCTCTTTAAGAGAACCATTTTATTTTAATGTAAAGAACATTTTAATAATCTAAAGAACCTTTTGTGGAATGGAAAGTTTACATGGATGTTAAAGGTTCTTAATGGAACCATTGATGCCCATAAAAAACTGTTATTTTTAGGAGTTTAAGTGTTTTTGGAGTTTTGCAAAAACGTAGTATTTTCCTTGGTTGAGCCTTGGTTGCTAAATGCAGGACTGTAGACCTAATGTCTTGCCTCAGCAAATACCGATATATGCGATTAATGTTGATTAATTAGAGTAATCAGTCGACATATCAAGTAATTTGTTTTTGAAATTTTTTATCGATTGACGTCTCTTATACTAACATTTACTGCACTAGATAAATAGTGCAATAACATGACCTCAACCTTTCCAATGCATTTATTATTTTCCAATCCTCACTATTATTATTATATGTTACTTTATTCGACAAGCATAAAGTTGTACAGATTAATCTTATTTTGTGCATGGACACCACACAAGTGCTTTATGCCAAGCTGAAACAAATTCGTTGGGAAAGAGAAACCTTTGAATGGAAAGCCCTGGAGGCTCTTTTCTTTATCTCATTCAAATGTACGGCACCTACGTGTCTCTAGGGACCCTGGCAGTCCTAAGGCTTAGAACACAACAACAGCGTTATCACAACATCTGTGGAGACGGGCAGAGAGGGGAGACAGGAGCCATACTATTATGTGAAAGTTCATAGCAACCTCTTTAGGACATGTTTTGCATTTTCTGCTGCAGTTTTCACTGTAAATTGGTATGTCACACATGCAACCCCTGATTTGACCAAACATGATGATTTATCGATACATTGCAGGGTTCTTGTCTTGGTTTGTTTTGTTTTTATCCCATACAGCTCATAATAGAGCTTGCACGGTTTATCATACTCAGAGCTCCATATGTTTGACAGCTGTGTTGACAGACTGACTGAGAATTTGAAAGGGTTATTGATCTATGGATAGAAAGTTAAAGTCACTGTTAGATCTTCATGGTATTCATTAGATACTAGCTAGAGACATAACAAGATGCATCATATTGAGATATGACAATGAAAACTCATTACACCAATTATATAATTTAATAAGGGATGTTCCTAAAACTCTCGAGTGGCCTAAACCGACTGGAGTGGTTTATTGCTTTGATAAAACAATGGCAAATAAAGTTCAATAAAGATTGTATTATTAACAATTACCGTCATTTTAGAGCGTCCGTCAACAAGAGTGTCATTTTTTTTTTGTAGTGCATGCAATTTAATTTAGCAATTAAATTTAGGGCCCTATGAAATCAGTTTTATTTATTTTTTGTTGTTTTATAGTTTATTCTGTTTTTACTTTTTCTGGACTCTGCTTTAATTTTACTGACTTTCATTCATCTTTGGAACACAAATGAGGATATTTTAATGAAATGGGAAAGATTTCTGTCCCTCCATTGACAGTCTAAGCAACTACCACTTTGACAAAAGTTCATAAAGAGATTGTAAAACTAATCCATACGAATTAAGCAGTTTATTCCAAATTTTCTGAAGAGACTTAATCGCGTTATATGATAAACGAAAGTCTTATGGGTTTGGAACAACATTGGGGTGAGTAAATGATGACAGAATTAAAATTTTTGGGTGAAATATCCCTTTATGTCCCTTTCATCCAAAATTTGACAAATTCTGTGACATTCTGCATTATACAGTAAATTCCATTTTTATGAATGTATTCTGCAATTTCGTTTTCTGCATCACAGAAATCATAGGGCCCTAATTTAATGCCATGATATTAAATTTAAGACTTTCTGATCCAATTTAAGACATTTTTAAGGCCTTAAATTGTGGAAGGTCAAATTAAGACTTTTTAAGACCCGCGGAAACCCTGGGAAGGGAATGAAGGAAGCAGTTGGTGTAAAGTATTTAAGTAAATGTAATTAGATACTGGATATTTTTGACTACTTTGTAGTTTACTGAGTATCAAAAATATTAGCAACTTTTACTCTTTACTTGACTACATTTTTGAAGAACTAAATGTACTTTTTACTCCAATACATTTGTGATGAGTGATGCAATTACACATTACATTTTGCACAGCACCTAACTTTTCTGCAGCAGTTTGTTTCTGCTATAAAGAAGCCATAATATCACCATCTAAGGCATTGAAGGTACTATATCTTGTGTGTTTTGCCTTTACTCTTGTCCACAAGGCTACTTCAAATGAATGCGAGTGCATTAGCAGATAGTTGCTGAATCACAGGTGTTTGATTTATGAGATGAGTTCATGACTGCTGTCGGTGATGAGGCCAAAACCAGCGCATCCAGTGCAAGTAGACTTTGACTATTTAATTTTATTTAACATTATTTCATTTATCCACTATATTATGGCCTTTTTGTGCACTTGAGCTTAACTGAGACTTGAGAGTTTGTAGACATTTAAGAGGCTGTTGTGTTGACCTTGATTTATTGCAATATTGAGATGTTCAGTTTTATTTAGATTTTAGATATTAAACATGATTTTTTCATCTTACAAATCAATTGTTTATTTTCACTGACATGTCTCTTAGGTGTCGAGGATTAGTGCATCTTTGGGCATACATTTTAGTATGAGTAAAATACTTAAGTACTGTTAAAATCAGATACTCTAAGACTTTAAATCAAGTCGTATTGGAATTGATGACTTGTCATTTGTAATGGAGTCATTTTTGCTGTAAGGTATCTGTACTTTTACTCAAGTATGGTGTAACGTAGTTCGTATGTTCAGGGACGAAGGAGGAGGGAACCGGCGACAGCGGCAGCCCCTCACGGACGACTGCCGCGCACACACATACCTTCACTGTCGTCGCTCCTCCTTTTATGCGTCCGAGCTCCTCCGTGAGAGATCCGAGACCGGTGTGACGCGCAGCTGCCGTTCATCATCAAAATCACTCCCCGGTCTCGTGTCGCTCTCTCACGGCTCTCGCTCGCCCGGCTCGTCACATACCCCCATCGCCCTTCGCAGGCCGGGGGGGTACCCACGAGACTGCGCTCTACTCCCCCCCCCCCCGGGGCCAGTCACCTGGGGGTAAGGACAGACGAGACGAGAGAAAAGGAGCCGGAAGCATGAGGAGCAACAGAGACGAGAGAGGGGAGAGAGGAAGAAAGAAAAAAATTCTGGTCCGGTTCCAGGACACACTGCCGCTTGGTCCTCAGCCAGCCGAGAGGCTCTTCCTCGCGGTGCCATGCGATGGTACTGGACACTCGGTGGACGGCTCGATGCACCCCCTGGCGGCCGGCGGTGGCTCCTCCTGTTGAGTGCAGCCGGCAGCGAGTCCCGCGCTCCCTGCTCCTCCCCGTCATGGCGGATGGTAGCAGGCTCCGGCCCACGGCGAACGCCGGCGACTCCTCCGCTCCCTCTCGGACGGCAGCCACCCCACCTCGACCCAGGGGCACGGCAGCGAGCTCTCCGTCCCACCGGATCCTCATTCGCTCCAGCACCACCGCCTCGGGCAGCCCCTCGCGGTCTTCATCCATCCGTGCTGCCCGACCTCCTCAGCACCGCGATCCCCCTCAGCAGCGAGGGCTCTTCGGCAGCATGTCCCTCCTTCCTCCCGGGTTTCGGCACCAATGTAACGTAGTTCGTATGTTCAGGGAAGAAGGAGGCGGGAACCGGCGAACATTTAAACACTTTAATAAAAATAAACACAAAATGAAAGTAAAAGTAAAAAATACAAAACGTAAACAAAACACAACGTAAATTCCAGGCCTGGTCCTCTCTCATCCTTCTCTGTCGTCGCTCCTCCTTTTATGCGTCCGAGCTCCTCCATGAGAGATCCGAGACCGGTGTGACGCGCAGCTGGCGCTCATCATCAAAATCACTCCCCGGTCTCGTGTTGCTCTCTCACGGCTCTTGCTCGCCCGGCTCGTCACATATGGTTTTCAGGTACTCTTTACACCTCTGAAAGAAAGAAAAAAAGAAAGAAAGAAAGAAAGAAAGGAAGGAAGGAAGATTCTTTTGGCATCATCATAAACAAATGCTACTGTACTTCCTCTTTCCTTCTTTACTTGCATTACATTGCGTTTGCTTTAAATCAGCTTTCTCTGCTGTGATCTGGCATGAGCTGTTTGCTCTTCATTGTTCTCTGTTGTGATTTATTTTAATGTGCTTCCTGTCTGGGGAATACACATGTAAATTAGCTACAATATCTGCATAACTCCGGTGCAAGTCCCAAATTGGTCACAGTCCCTATTAAACAAATTGATGAACAAAAATATAACTACAATGCAGCAAATGTTTCTGACACAGTTTATGTTTGTTTGTGGTGGAGTATGCTGGGCCTTAAGCTCACATTTCAGGACTTGATTTTGTTCATCGGGAATTGTTTGGATTGTTAGATGGTTGTGGTTTGCTATTGGTGGATCTCATGTGAGTGACAGGTTGTCCTGTCCTCAAGCCAGTAAACACGTCATCAGAGAAGAGAAGAGAATGAACTGTCAATTTTGATTTCATGGTGACTATAATAGGCCACCATAGAGAGGCATGCCTCCCCAGTATTCAAATTAGTGTTACATATATTACATTGTGGCATCATAAGAGGGTGTGTTCTAGAAGGCAGATACATTGCTCTAAGATGGCTGGAGCAAGAGGGCATCTTGTTAAGAACTAACATTCCCAGGTCACCACACGTGGATGCTAGGGGGCAAGATGGCTGCCTATTAAGGACTACAAAACCCAGGCTGCCTGAGAGAGCAGCTGCAGCTAATAAGACCAGAATCTAATAAGACCAGGATCAAGTTGTTTGTTGTGAGCTAAAGAGATTTAAGTTAATACCCTTTTGTTTAATAATTAAAAACACACTGCATACTGAAGAGACTGTTGAAGTGGTGTTTACTGGGAAGTTAAAGATCCTGAACCTCTCATGCTGTCACAATATGTATGAAAAATTAGTTCTCAATGACCAATTCAGTTACGTACAATCAGAGATGGGCATAAATACATGGAAATGTATTTAAAATACAAATACAAAATACTGTGTGGAAAAACCTACCGTCAGTACCGTCGCAAGGGCTATGCCAAGTGTGCGACCGCACAGGGCCTCGCGCCTCACTAGAGCCTCGCGCAAAAGAAAAGTGACAGCTGACTTGATGATGTAAAGCCAATAGTTAAAGTTCATGTTTTTGTCCTTCCAAATATACTAGTTAAGACAGACATAGCTAAAAATGTGTATCGTGATGCTTTATTATTCTGCTTTTTAAAAATGTATTATGCAGTAACTTACAATATTTCTCTGTGCATGAGACTGTGTGAGTGACAGTGATTCATGCGCATGCATGTCAGTCAGCGGGCATCGCACGTCAGGCTCGTAGAGCTTTATTCACAGTCCATTCAAATTCTGATTTTGGCCACCTCTGAAATGGGTCAAACCATATATTACCTAAGAAGTTCAAGTAAATACGCTAGAAATCCACGCTCATTCAAGGATGTGCATTTATTGCATAGACGGAGAAAGCATGGACGCCTGCATTTCATCTGCCGGTACGCACAAAAGGTTTTTTATTTAACACTATTAAAGTTACATAAGCATATAGCCTAACTATTACTCACTTTTCGGAGCATCAGTGAGAGCAATGGCACCGCAGAACAAATAAAGCATACTCTACCTCTAGAAACACTGGTTACATCACTTGCCCACCGCGGCACCCACTGCTCAATACAGTGTGAGCCGAACAAGAGTCGAAGCACAAACGCAGCAGGAGTCAGATCTCATTCATCACAAGAGCAAAGAGCTGTACAGACAAGATGATCGCAGAAGATTTGGTTGCAAAGCAAAATGTAAAATGCCTATTTAAGGGAGTTCGTCATTGTACTGTTCTCCTGTTCTGTTTTTCCATTTAGAATAATAGGCTGATGAACCCACAATTCAAGCAACTGCCACCCTCAAATTGGCGCTAATTCTCAACCGAAAGTATATGCGCACGGCCGCACTGTCAGATCTGGGTTTTTGCTCAATATGATAAGTGGCAGATCAGAGGGCTTGATGCAGTTGAATATCTAAATATCTGAATATCATAGTATAAAATACAATGTGGAGGACGCAAGATCATTTAATAATTATAATATGACTGCGTGTTGAAACTTACTCGTATTTTAAACATTAAATATCGCAATAAATAAATGGTTTTGAAGAATATTTTTGTCAATTTAGACAGCTTTTTCATTGAACCAGAGAGAAACTTTGAGAAGAAGGATAATGGCACGGTCTTCATGCTACACTAATAACAGTAGTAAGGCTTTACTTTGTGTACACATATCCTTACAAGTACGATTTTGGCTGTATTATTTGTGTCCCCTTCAAAAATTGTTCTTGAGAAATTTTATGTTTATTGTCCCCCCCAACTGTTAGATGAAATTTACGCCCCTGCCTGTGTGTTTCAGACATGCATCTAGGCGATACCCTTTAGCACCATGACATCCTCACCTTATTCCAGAAAAGCTGCCGATCCAAGGCTGGGTTGTACAGCTGCGGCTCACGTGCATGAATGTTGGGGTTGGGGGGAGGGGCGTGTCTGGTCTGAACTAGTTGATGCATGAAAACAGCACCCAGATAAAGAGGTTGACTGGCTCAAAGTATTTTGAGTATTTTGAATCTTAAATCTTAAATGTATTTAAATACAAATTACATTAGATTTTTTCCAAAGGCTTTAAAATACAAAATACAAAATAGTATTTTGTATTTCAAATACGTATTTTAAATACATGTATCTGAAATACTGCCCATCCCTGCGTACAATCCTAAATAGGTAGTAATTGCACTGCAGTAACAACAGCAATCTATTGTTTTATAAAACTGTTAGTTCCAGTCCTTGATTCTATTCACGATAAAACAGGCCATGACCGCTGCATGAAAGCATTTTTCAGTTGCGGTTGTTCCATGTTCACAAGTTTCAGTCCTTTCAATATAAAAGTCTTTTCTACTGACTGACTCACTCATAAAGACAGTCTTTGCAGCCGTCTAATGGCGTAATAATGTAACTTCTGTTGCTGTTCACGATCAGGAACTATTTTTTCCAGCAGAAGGAAGGCTTTTAGTGATTTTGATACATATTTTTTGTGAAGTTGCATTGATAATTTATTTATTTTTGGCTTTAATATTTGTAATGTGTGGTAACCGTTTTATAAAAGCAATAAGGTACTCGAGGTGCTGTATCATGAATAACTCGCTCTTCAGCCGTGACTTATTCACAATACAGCACAGCCTCTCGTACCCTATTGCTTACATAAATCATAGCCTAAGTCTCTACATTATTCTAACCAACACAATAATGGTAAGTTTGGAACTCACATATACTTCTATAAATTAAAAACATTGTAATTATATTTTATTATATATATTATATATTACTAGAAGTTGGTGTGCCATTTAATAAATTACATATTAGAATTGAAAAAAAAGAGTGGTAACACTTTCTTTCACAGTGTCCTTGTTACATGTAATTACTGTAGTAACTATAAATTATGCATAATTACATGCAACTAACCCGAAACCAATCCTAATCCTAAAGTACATGTAGTTAACTATTATTATTCTGTACTTAAATGTATAATTACACTGTGACACAGACACCTTAAAATAAAGTGTAACCAAATGAATTATTAACCAATGACATTTTTTTAAATATTTTGTTGAATGGTGTTGTTTTTAATGCAAAAAACGGCTTAAATGGCTAATAACTAGTAAATATCATTGCATCACATTATTTACAGTCAAGATTCTTATGCATTTGTTTCTGTGAAACAAGACTGCATACTGTTTCATAACAGAGTTAAATTATTGGCCAATACAAGTGCAAATACTGATAAAGAAAGATGTGATCAAAAACAGTATGATGTCACACCCTTAAATATGATGTCACAGATCAAATGTCACAGGGAATGTCACAGAAGACACAGGGAAACATTTTAGGGGAAATTGCACAGATTTTTGCACAAATATCACTATTACCTGAGAATGACCCATACCCATAAGTCAACAGGTGCACAGTAACTCTACTAGCATCTGTATTTCCACACAGGTAATGTTAGACACATCACTCGCAGTAAGACCAGGGAAAATATATTTCTAAAATGACACCTGTCATTTACACACTTCTCTCCTTCTCTCTCTCTCTCTCTCTCTCTCTCTCTCTCTCTCTCTCTCTCTCACACACACACACACACACACACACACACAAACACACTGACAGTCACTTTCTCCTCAGATGAATTATAGATAGATCCAGGGACTCCGCAATAATGCTTTTGTCACATCTATATAACATCTACCACTCAAACGATTTATCTGCTGTTATATACAGCCCCAGCTCAAAGGTTCCCTCTTGACATTTATGTGGAGTGTTATGACTGCTCAGTGCAGAGGGACGTCTCAATAGCAGAGACACTGACTGGAGAGCCAGAGAGCCGAGGGCCCGAGGCATGCAGATTTGCATGAGACCTTTCCCCGTGTCACAGAAAGATCAGTCTGGCTGCAAACTGTGCCAACAACCATGTGTGTGTGTGTGTGTCTGTGTGTGCGTACGTTTTGGATGCTTAAACTACACTTTAAAATGTATGAATTTCATTCATAAAGAATGACATTTGGTTTAATATTTTGTTAACTGATCTCATGACCTTAATACATTTGTAAGTTTGCTTTCTTAATGCTTTTTGGGTGACACTGAAGTCCAGGGTCTTCCTAATGTTACTTTTCAAATCCTAAACATGATTAAATCCAGTTAGTATTTGATCATTAAAAACTAAAAGCACTTACAGAATTTTTTTTTTCCGTCCTACTTTTGAATTTCAAGGAGGTTGGCACTCTACCAACAAAATGCATAATTCATAAAGTGCACCTGCTTTTTTTTTTTTTTTGTCGCTCTCTATTTCCCTCTGTCTGCATATTTGTTTCTATAGTTTCCATTAAAATGTATTACAATCACTCTCTATTCATAGTGACAGCATGTTTTATTTTGAAGTTGTTCTGTGTTTGGGGTCAGGTGGAACCACTTTCTGCTAGCTGTATACACACACAGAGAGAGAGAGAGAGAGAGAGAGAGAGAGAGAGAGAGAGAGAGAGAGAGAGAGAGAGAGAGAGAGAGAGAGAGAGAGAGAGAGAGAGAGAGAGAGAGAGAGAGAGAGATCACTGTAATAATAAATGATATTGCTTTAAATAAAGAATCAAGTATTCTACTTACAGAACAAAGAGAATACAAAGGGAGATACTGGTGTATAGCTCACAGCATTCTGATAAAATTATGGTTTTATTTGCCTCTTTGCTGTAGGTCAACTGCTTTCCTTTGATGTGAAGCAGAGACTTTAGAACAAAACATGCTCCCCTGTTGACCATCAAAAGTTTATTGGTCCAAAATTTAAAGTCAACATAAAATCAGAATCAATCTTATTTACTAACCCAAATAATATAATATAATATAATATAATATAATATAATATAATATAATATAATATAATATAATATAATAATATTATATAATATAATATAATAATATTATATAATTAATATAATATAATACATTTTAAATGTTTTTATTAAGATATTTTAATGTAATATATACAGTATGAGAATTTTCAGCATCATTACTTCAGTCTTCAGTGTCACATGATCCTTCAGAAATCATCGGGATTCTTAGATTAAAAGAAAATAACAGCAGAAATCTTTGTGACTTTACCGTGACACTTGATTGATTGAATGCATCCTTGCTGAATAAAAGTATTGAATTCTTAAAATATATTTGTATAATATTTGTGAATCTTTGCCCTTCAACCACCTGACACAGAAATGTAAATATCTAGCTTTCAGGCTGGCCTGCTGTAGAACCCGCCACATTTAAACTTTCTAAATGTCAGACTCCAGAAAAATGAAAATAAAACAGAGAAATAGATGGAAAGGCTAAAATGCCCAAAATAACATCCATCAGAACTGAATGAATCAGAAAAGTGTAAAGCAACTAGTATTTATCATTTGTTTCATTTTCATCTCTTGGAATTCTGTTTAATCTCAAAGTTTCTCTTTGTATGTAACATTAGTTGGTATGTACAGCCAGCAGAAAGTGGTTCAAACACAGAACACAGAATTTCAAAATAAAACATGCTGTCACTATACACTCACCTAAAGGATTATTAGGAACACCTGTTCAATTTCTCATTAATGCAATTATCTAATCAACCAATCACATGGCAGTTGCTTCAATGCATTTAGGGGTGTGGTCCTGGTCAAGACAATCTCCTGAACTCCAAACTGAATGTCAGAATGGGAAAGAAAGGTGATTTAAGCAATTTTGAGCGTGGCATGGTTGTTGGTGCCAGACGGGCCGGTCTGAGTATTTCACAATCTGCTCAGTTACTGGGATTTTCAAGCACAACCATTTCTAGAGTTTACAAAGAATGGTGTAAAAAGGGAAAAACATCCAGTATGCGGCAGTCCTGTGGGCGAAAATGCCTTGTTGATGCTAGAGGTCAGAGGAGAATGGGCCGACTGATTCAAGCTGATAGAAGAGCAACTTTGACTGAAATAACCACTCGTTACAACCGAGGTATGCAGCAAAGCATTTGTGAAGCCACAACACGCACAACCTTGAGGCGGATGGGCTACAACAGCAGAAGACCCCACCGGGTACCACTCATCTCCACTACAAATAGGAAAAAGAGGCTACAATTTGCACGAGCTCACCAAAATTGGACAGTTGAAGACTGGAAAAATGTTGCCTGGTCTGATGAGTCTCGATTTCTGTTGAGACATTCAGATGGTAGAGTCAGAATTTGGCGTAAACAGAATGAGAACATGGATCCATCATGCCTTGTTACCACTGTGCAGGCTGGTGGTGGTGGTGTAATGGTGTGGGGGATGTTTTCTTGGCACACTTTAGGCCCCTTAGTGCCAATTGGGCATCGTTTAAATGCCACGGCCTACCTGAGCATTGTTTCTGACCATGTCCATCCCTTTATGACCACCATGTACCCATCCTCTGATGGCTACTTCCAGCAGGATAATGCACCATGTCACAAAGCTCGAATCATTTCAAATTGGTTTCTTGAACATGACAATGAGTTCACTGTACTAAAATGGCCCCCACAGTCACCAGATCTTAACCCAATAGAGCATCTTTGGGATGTGGTGGAACGGGAGCTTCGTGCCCTGGATGTGCATACCACAAATCTCCATCAACTGCAAGATGCTATCCTATCAATATGGGCC
Source organism: Rhinogobio ventralis (assembly GCA_039654625.1). Lineage (NCBI taxonomy): Eukaryota > Metazoa > Chordata > Actinopteri > Cypriniformes > Gobionidae > Rhinogobio > Rhinogobio ventralis. The sequence goes on along the minus strand of CM077205.1, from coordinate 35,608,341 downwards.
AACATTTCTAAAGAATGCTTTCAGCACCTTGTTGAATCAATGCCACGTAGAATTAAGGCAGTTCTGAAGGTGAAAGGGGGTCAAACACAGTATTAGTATGGTGTTCCTAATAATCCTTTAGGTGAGTGTAGATGGAGAGTAATTCATTTTGATGGAAACTATAGAAATAAATATGCAGACTAAGAAAGAGAGAGATGAATGAGAAGAGTGAGCAGAGTGAGGTTGTCTGGTTTTGGATTTGTAGACAGGCTCTGGATTCATAATGGTGTGATCTGTATTCACCTCAGAGGAAGTGTTAGTCTCCTTCCTGCTGTGGGCAACTGCTTTGGGGTCAGTGAATCCTTTCCACCACTGCATAACAAAAGCTTGTGTGTGGGATCCTTCTGTTAGAGCGAGCTTTAAGCCTTATTAATTTGAGCCGTGCTGTGAACTGCTGTTGTAAGAAGTCAAGTGCACTTGTTACAGACACCCGATTGAAACTTATTCACAAGTGCAGCTGTCATTTCAGAGTCATTAGAGTTTTCATACACTTCATTCTGATTGTCATTGCAGGACTCTCTCACTTTAATAAGCTTGCCCCAAGCTTTGACAGACAGAGCTGTTCGTCAGTGTAGCTCTAATGAAGCGTGCGCTTCAAACCCTGTCTGGCTGGAAGTCACTCTGGGTCCCTTGGTCTAACGTAACTCTTTTTTTATATCAGCATGTATGGACAGTTGAATGATTGTGCTGCTTATTGAGGAGAGGCGTGATAGTACTTTTCAAAGAGATTAGACTTCTGATTTTCAATTGGCAGACAACAATAAGAGTAAAAAAATAAAGACTTATATTGAAGAATGGAACCAATGCCTATCAATATCTATAAAAATGAATGGGTTCAGTAAGCAAACACAAAGCATCTCCCTAGAAAACACTCAGAACACCCTAGCAACCACATAAAACAACCTAGCAATACCATGGTAACTACTTAGAACACATAGCAACCCCTTAGAACATCCTAGTAAAACCCTAGCAACACCCTAACAATAACTCAGATCACCGTAACAAAAACCTAACAATCACTTCGAACACCCAAGCAACCATTTAAAACTATTTAGAACAACCTAGCAACACCAGGTTAACTACTTGAATATATATGATAATTGAAATGAGCTGATGACATCACCGTTTTCTCCAGAGCGGCTGTACAGCCGAATCAAATTCTGTTCATTATTTTCCTGTTTAACACTGTGAAGCTGCTTTGAAACAATCTGCATTGTAAAAAGCGCTATATAAATAAAGTTGACTTGACTTAGAACACCATAGCAACCCCTTAGAACATCATAGTAACACCCTAGCAACCATTATAACAACCTAGCAACACCTTGCAGCACCCTAACAATCACTTTGAACACCCAAGCAACCATGTTAAACTATTTAGAACAACCTAGCAACACCAGGTTAACTACTTAGAACACCATAGCAACCCATTAGAACATCCCAGTAACACCCTAGCAACCATTTAGATCCACCAAGCAACACCTTGCAACACCCTAACAATAACTCAGATCACTGTAACAACACACTAGCAATCACTTTGAACACCCAAGCAACCATTTTAAACACCAAGCAAACATTTAAAGCTATTTAAAACAACCTGGCAACACTATGGTAACTATTTAGTTAGCAAATAGTAACCAGTTAGAACACCCTAGTAACACCCTAACAACCATTTAGAACCCCCTGCTACCAGTGTTGGTGTAATGCATTACCAAGTAATTAATTACTGTAATTTAATTACTTTTCCCTTGAAAAAGTAAAGTAAGGGATTACTCTTTTTTCTGTAATGTAATTACAGTTATTTCTGATGTAATTGCATTAAATACTGTATACACTATAGAACAATTCTATAAATAGAACTGGTCGAGCTTGATGTGGGATTTCGAAAATAATTAGTAATAAGTAATGCAATACTTTTTAGTAATTAGTAAAAAGGGTAATTAGTACAGTAATGTAAATCACGTTTGAAGACGTAATTAGTAGCTAGTAACTACTTTTTAGAGTAACACTGCCTGAAACCACTCAGAGCACTCACAACACCCTACAATACACAAAACATTTTCTTTTTCACATTTTTCACTTAAAGTGAAATAGCCCAATTTATTTTTATTTTTTTAAATGGGCAAACTTTTTTAAAATACAACTATTCCATGTAGTCTCTCAACTAATATGTTCATAAAACTGAACACATAATAATTGCGAAATCATTTGAAAAGTGCCTCTTAAAGAAGCATTAGACGAAGTATAGCATATCGCACCACAGGAAACATGGCACATCGAATGACCTTACGTGGATGTGTGCGTATATGTATACACATACAGTTTATGAACCTGGGTCTGTGTGAGCAGGCAAAAACAGGAAAGACAGGATTATTAATGAAACTGATTCTGTCGCTGCTGGGGTGAGCATATGTTATGATAAATAAATGAAATGAATTGAGCTAAATAAATAATGTTGATTGGGGAGATGTCCAGAGAGAGGGAAAGAGAGAGATGGCCTATAGGCTGATGAGAGCTTTCTAGAGAAGACGGCGTGTCCCTGAGGCCTGCGGTATTAGCCCCCTGTGTACTGTCATTAGGAGTGATTAGACCTCCGCAAACCTCCATCAAACAAACCAGAGAAAAGAACCAATAAAGTCTCATAATACCAGACTAATTGCAGAGGAGACTTCAAAGGGCTAATGTCTTTCTTGACAGAGAAAACATAAATGAAAGAAGGCCGCCATTGCTTCCTTTACACCAAGGTTCCCACAGCTTTTCAACTATGAGTTTTTTACAGCTTGTTTTGTGTACTAGAAAAGATTTTTAAAACCATTTTATAGCCTTTCACAAAGAGGAATGAAATATTTTAGGGCTTAGCAGTTAAATTTAGGTAGGGCAGATTTTGGGTCTAAGCGCTAGTTTATGAAAAACATTTAGTAAGCTTTACATTCTAATCGCTAAACACATGCAGACACACTTTTGGTCCTGGAGTCCCTGAGAATGGTGCTCTAATGATGATTGACAGGCATGCATAGAATACTACCTTAGTATTGCTTTAATGTAGTATTTATTGTTCTTGAATGTTGTTTTAGAATGTTACAAATTGTGGAAGAATTCCAGTGAAGAAAAGAAAGTCATTTCTATTCTCAGAACATGTTTAAACTTTCATTAATGTGATACAAAGAACAGACATGCCAACTAGTTAGGGTTAGGGTTAGGGTTAGGATTGATGCACATTAATATACATATAGCTGAAACGGACTGATATTGTCTTGGTCTGAAGCAAAGATAACATAAAGAAATAAGCGGGGCAGTCTGAAATCTGCCCCAATGGCTCTCAATTATAGCTGCAGTTCCATTTTTCACCACAGATTTACATTGGAAAATTGAGGGCTGTGGAGGGCTCAGGCACCCGCACTTAGTATCATGATACATGCCTGCCAAAGCCGTACACTAATTTTGTATATATCCTGCTCACTTTATGGCTTAACATGGTCTAAAAAATCTGAAAATATTTGTTACAGAATGCTGAACAAATTTACAATTTATAATTGATTCAGTTTATATAGAGGTCTTTTTTTGGATGAATACTTTAGATGTACAGACAAACATTGGCTGGAGCTGAGAGTAACCCAGAGGTGCTGTAAAAAATAAAAAAACGTTTTCAGACCTAAAAATCACACACACACACACACGTTGGTGCACCTATCATTATGAGGACATTCCATAAACGTAATGGTTTTTATACTGTACAAACTGTACATTCTATCCCCCTACACTACACCTAGCCCTAAACCTACCCATCACAGAAAACATTCTGTATTTTTACATTTTTAATAAAACATTGTTTAGTATGTTTTTAAAGCTATTTTTATTATGAGGACACAGGAAATGTCCTCATAAACCACGTTTACGTTGTAATACCAGTGTAATACCTATGTCATTATACAAATTGGTGTCCTCATAAATCACATAAACATGCACACACACACAACTACCAGGTTACCAGGTGGGAAATTCTGACTTCTTTTCTCAGAACTGCATAAATTCGCAATTGCGAGCTATAAAGTCTTAATTATATAGTCTTATATGCAAGTTTAAATCTCCCAATTATGACTTTATAGTGCACAATTGCAAGTTATTAAGACAGAATTGTAAGATATAAAATCGCAATTCTGAGAAAAAATACTTTTTTCCCTCTCACAAAAACTTGCAATTGTGCGTTTTTATTTGCAAGATTTAAACTCGCAATTGCAAAAAAAAGTCAGAATAGTGAGAAGAAAAGTCTCAGAATTGCTGAGTATTTTCTCCTTAAAACCGCAGTGAACCAAAGACAGGCTCAAAAACGCGTTTTGAAATCTCCGGTGTGTCTTACATCACAGACTACCTTGTAAACAATCACATCAACGTGTGGGCAGGCTTTAGCATATCATTAACTGTGCTGTGAAGCAGTGGAGTCTCAAGAGAGCAGGGTGACCAAAATGATTTTTAAGGAAAAAATAAAAATGCTGAAATATGGAGATACAAGGTTTCTGTCAGAGAGCGATGATATTTTAAATATAATATCATGCATAAATCTGACCCTCCCGATTCTAATAAGCATAAAAAACAAAGCATACACAACTGAAAATTACATTTTTAGGTAACACTTTATTTTACAGTGTCCTTGATACATGTTGCATGTACTTACTCTAGTAAAAACAGTAAATTGTGCATAAATACATGCAACTGACCCTAAACCAAACCCTAACCCTATTATTATTACTCAGTACTTAAATGTATAATTTAATCGTAACAAGGACACCTTAAAATGAAGGGTTACACTTTATTTTAAGGTGTCTCTGTTACAGTGTAATTATATATTTAAGTACTGAGTAACATTAATTAACAACATGTACTTACTATAGGGTTAGGGTAGGATTAGGGTTTGGTTGAGGGTTAGTTGAATGTAATTATGCATCATTTACTGTTATTACTATGGTAAGTAAATGTAACATATGTTACACGGACACTGTAAAATAAAGTGTTACCAAATTAAGTGTAACCCATTTTTAATAGGATTGAACTAGGGGACAAAGGTGATACAAAAAAGAAAAAAATGGTGACTGCTCAGTGGCAGCTTATGTTCAACATACATGTGTTTTGTATGCCAAAATACATGTATGCTATGTGTTTTGCTGAAGTGTTAACATAAACAGTCAGGTGTGTTTTATATAGCTTCAACAGCATCAAATCAGTATTAATGCATTACATCTAATAATAATTCAGTGAAGATTATCCCAATAATTTGTATTACCATAACTGAAAACATGCACTGTTTATTTAATTTTCATCATTCTTTATTTCATTTTTGACTGTTTACTAGTCTAGGCTAATTATGAACTTACTTGAAGTAATGCTTAGCAATGCTGACAGGGAAAAATATGATAACAGCAGGTTGGAGTAAATAAAGGATCGGATTTTCATTTTTGGCTGAACTATTCCTTTAAAAGCCCTCTCACTAGGTGTTGGAACAGAGCGATAGACTCAGAAGGGAACACTGCTTATCTTTGCTTATCTTTCACGTTCTACACTACTAGTCCAAGGTGCAAAGCATATTTTGCTGCTCTCTGCCTACATTGAATAATTGATATCCCATGCACTCTTGCTGAGAAAGAAACAAGACATAGCAGCATTCAAATAAGTTCTGAGATGAAAGAAAAATTGATTTAAAAAAGATAAGCAAAATTAAAAAAGGAAGACAAAAGCCCCAGGGAACACATTTAGCATATAAATGAACGGGAGAAAAGGAAACTTCTCTCCAACTTGTGCATCCCATACTGCCTGTATTTCCTCTGGCCCATGTGACCAGCAGTCATTGTTTACTTATCATCACCAGCTCCCACATTCACATCAAAGACTAATCATCACTCTTATCTAGCATACGATATATATTCTCTATTTTCTTTTCTTATCTGTAATATTCTCTCCTTTCTGGTGTTTGAATGCGGTTTATAAACGTTATGGTTTAAAATCCCGTAGACACATAGACAAAATTTAAGACTGTCAATTTAATAAGGTAAAATATAGGCTTAGTATATGATAAAATAATTTGAAAAAATAAAGTTCACCCAAAAATGAAAATCCTGTCATTTACTCACCCTCAGTTGTTCCAAACCTCAAAACTCAAAAGTTGAGTCAGTTACTCAGTTAATCAGTTACATCAATTTTTTTTAAAGTTAAGAAATGCTTTTTTTAAGTTTAAGTAAGCAGAACTGGCAGATCTTTATTTTGTACTCATACATTTTAATTACTCTTAACTTGAAAAATTTAAATTTCTTGCTAATTCATACACAACTTAAATGTATCATGTAATATTAACATTTTTAGTAGTGGAAACTTGGCTAGCTTTAAAAATGCTAACTCACTAATTGGTAACACAATGCTTTGATAGCATTAGCATAACATAGCAATTGCTGAATTAGTATGGCATTATTGAACATTTAACATACTGTATATCTGTTCTCAAACTAAGCTCATGCTCCACTCATCACCATGAATGTAAACCTCCAAAAAAAAAACACATAACATAAATTAGCATAGAAAAACTTTTATGACTAAATCTCCCACTTAAAGGGATAGTTCACCCAAAAAATGAAAATTAGCCCATGATTTACTCACCCTAAAGCCAGCCTAGGTGTATATGACATTCTTCTTTCAGACGAATACAATCAGAGTTATATAAAAAAATGTCCTGGCTCTTCCAAGCTTTATAATGGCAGTGAATGGCTGTTTCTGTTTTGAAGTCCATAAAAGTGCATCTGTCCATTATAAAAGTACTCCACACGGCTCTGGGGGGTTAATAAAGGCCTTCTGAAATGAAGCGATGCATCTGTGTAAGAAAAATATCCATATTTAAAACTTTACAAACTGTAATCTCTAACGTCCGCTAACTGTCGTACGTGCTTTCACGAGAGACTGGCGTTCGAGCGTATGATGTAGGACGCAAACAAAAAAATAAAAATAAAATTTGAAGCCAAAAAAAGTGCATCCATCCATTATAAAAGTAATCCACACAGCTCAGAGGGGTTAATAAAGGCCTTCTGGAGCGAATCAATGAGTTTTTGTAAGAAAAATATCTTATCTAGCTAAATATCTGGACTTACAAAAAAAGCGTAACTGACGTTGGACGTCGCATAAGCATTTTGAACTGCGTAAGCGTTACACTTTCTTCGTAAGTTGAATACAGAAGGCGGTCCAACGGAAGCTAGATATTTTACTTTATAAAGTTTTAAATATGAATATTTTTCTTACACAAATCCATCGATTCGCTTCAGAAGGCCTTTATTAACCCCCCGGAGCCGTGTGGAGTACTTTTATGATGGATGGATGCACTTTTATGGACTTCAAAACAGAAACAGCCATTCACTGCCATTATAAAGCTTGGAAGAGCCAGGACATTTTTTAATATAACTCCGATTGTATTTGTTTGAAAGAAGAATGTCATATACACCTAGGATGGCTTGAGGGTGAGTAAATATACACATATATTGAGGGTGAACTATCCCTTTAACATTAATCTTGCACAATAAAACATTATATAACACTTACTTTTAGCATTTACTCTCCCTTTCGAGTGTCATGGCAAAACATGTTGGGAAATAGAAATCCCAGCCCAGTTTCAATTAAATTAAAGTTTGTCTAAATGAAAAGAAACAAGTTCAAAACAATGAAACAATTCAGATTACTTAAAATGTGTGAACTCAAAAGAAAAAGAAAGTTCTTAATACTCATAAAAGTTCATTTGATTGAACTAAATTCTTTAATTTACCCTACCCTACTACTACATTAAGCATTAGGGTTTACACTTAATGTTATTTTCACATTATTAAATATGAACAGTTGTAATGTTAAAGATTAGGAAATACTGTAGAAAATGTATTGCTCATTGTTAGTTAATGTTAATTAATGCATTGACTAATGTTAACTATGATCAACCTTATTGTAAAATGTTACCACATAAATTTATAAATAAACTGTTGTTCATAATTTAGTTCATGATCCACTGACTAATGTTCATTTATACAACTTTGTTAATGTTAAAATGTATTAGTATATGTATAAATTAACATACAGTATACCTAGAAAAATAAATGCTGCAAAGGTGTTCATTGTTTGTTGATGGTACCAAAAGGTACCACATTTTTAATTGATTGCCATTATCATCAGCAGTATGTCTTTGGAGGAATCAGACCTCTCAAGGCACTCTCAAGCACTTAATATGTTTTTCATGTTAGCTAAACTATGAACAGCCGCCTCTAAATCACTCATTTTGCAGCAGTTGTTTTCGAATTCCTCATTAACCATAAGTAATGTTCACCTTGTTCACAGTGACTACGCTAGTTCATTGTTCAGCACTGAATTGGCACGTCAGATGATCCCCAGCATACAATCCACTGCCAAAGACTTCCGCCAAGACTTCAGCTCTCATCAGCTTTGCTTCCAATTGCCAAGACTGCAGCACACAAGAAGCTCAGATCAGGAAGAGGAAAACAGCAAAGAATGAACCCGTTGAAGCCCACACAACAGTCCACATAAACTCAACCAAACACTTCATCTGACAGAGAGAATACAGTAGATGTGAGAGTTCAGCTGTGAGATCAAACTAACAGATTCTTGAGGGCAACATTGAGGGGTTTTGATCTTTTTCTCTGCCAAAGCTCCCTTTGGTATTCGTTTCAACTTCTGATATTCACACACTCTGCTGCTTGGGGTCCGTGAGATCTTTGTGTTTTTTTAATCTGACATTTATAATGTCACAAATTATTTATATTTTAAATTAAAAGCTGTTCTTTTGTTCTATTCATCAAAAGAATCCTCCATCCTCCACAATTTTTTTTTATTGATAATTGATGAAAATAAGAAATGTTTCTTGAGCAGCAAATCCACATATTACAATAATTTCTGAAGGATCATGTGATACTGAAGACTGGAGTAAAGATGCCGAAAATTCACCGTTGCCATCAGAGGAATAAATTTTTAAATAAATTAAAATAGAATACAGTTATTTTAAAATGAAATAACAATTGACAACTTTACTGTTTTTACAAACTTGTGAAATGGTAGTTTATATACACAGATCAGTCGACAGACCTAATATTGTGTTAGTCCCCCTTTTGTTGCCAAAACAGCTCTGACCCGTCGAAGCATGGATTCCACTAGAGCCTTGAAGGTGTGGTATATGGCACCAAGATGTCAGAAACAGATCCTTTAAGTCCTGTAAGTTGTGAGGTGGGGCCTCCATGGATCGGACTTGTTTGTTTAGCACATCCCACAGATGCTCGACTGGATTGAGATCTGGGGAATTTGGAGGCCAAGTCAACACCTTAAACTCGTTGTTGTGCTCCTCAAACCATTCCTGAACCATTTTTGCTTTGTGGCAGGGTGCATTATCCTGCTGAAAGAGGTCACAGACACCAGGGAATACTGTTTCCATGAAAGGGTGTACATGGTCTGCAACAATGCTTAGGTAGGTGGTACGTGTCAAAGTAACATCCACATGGATGGCAGGACCCAAGGTTTCCCAGCAGAACATTGCGCAAAGCATCACACTGTCTCCGCCGGCTTGCCTTCTTCCCATAGTTCATCCTGGTGCCATGTGTTCCCCAAGTAACCTGGCCATCCACGTGATGTAAAAGAAAACGTGATTCATCAGACCAGGCCACCTTCTTCCATTGCTCCGTGGTCCAATTTCTGATGCTCACGTGCCCACTGTTGGCGCTTTCGGCGGTGGACAGGGGTCAGCATGGGCACCCTGACTGGTCTGCAGCTATGCAGCCCCATACGCAACAAACTGCGATGCACTGTGTATTCTGACACCTTTCTATCAGAACCAGCATTAACTTCTTGAGCAATTTGAGCTATAGTAGCTCGTCTGTTTGATCGGACCACACGGGCCAGCCTTCGATCCCCACGAGCCATCAACGAGCCTTGGTCATGACCCTATCGCCAGTTTATCACTGTTTCTTCCTTGGAGCACTTTTGATAGATACTGACCACTGCAGACCGGGAACACCCCACAAGAGCTGCAGTATTGGAGATGCTCTAACCCAGTCATCTAGCATCACAATTTGGCCCTTTGTCAAACTCACTCAAATCCTTACGGTTGCCCATTTTTCCTGCTTCTAACGCATCAACTTTGAGGACAAAAAGTTCACTTGCTGCCTAATATATCCCACCCACTAACAGGTGCTGTGATGAAGAGATAATCAGTGTTATTCACTTCACCTCTTCAGGTCATAATGTTATGCCTGATCGGTGTATATGAACAGGCCTACATCAGATTATGAATGTATAATAATTATTTCCTTTGCATTTTATATGTACAGATGACAACGTTGTTAAAACGATTCCCGTTCACACGGATCCGCGAAAACAACTAAAAAACGCTGTTTTGTAATACACATGATGTCACCGTTGTCACAAATGGGCGTTTTGTGTGAGTTTCAAAAACTTGCCCTTTGAAACCCATTTTCAGGGCGCCAAAACAAAAGTTATGAAAAAGAAAAGTTATGAAGTAAAATAAATATTTTTCACTTATTTTCTAGATCACTAATCAAAGAAACAAATTTGCACCACACTGCTGTCTGGAAATCAGTGTCGGCCAGTGACAAACTCATACCTGTCCAGCATTATACACAACTCTGGTAATTCCCCTCTCTCCCATCTCTCAAACATCCCTTAAAAGACAGCTAAGGAAGTGAAAGCTCAAGGGCTTGGGTTACTGACTTCATGCCACAGTTTTTCACATCCCTGCTCCCAACCCCGAACCTGCTGCTTCTAAAACTCGAGAGACGGGTTGTTGAGGAAAGCAAGAAACAAACAATAACAACCAGAGGCTGATGAATGGGTCTTGGCATAGGAGCTGGGATCGAAGCGATTGATCCGAACCCGGCTATCTCAGCGGCGTTTTTACCCTCTGTCAAACCCCTGCTAGAGGGAGATGGATTTTGTCGGCCAGAGCAGTGGATTAATGGTGGAGAGGTGACAGCTGGGTCCGGCGCTGTGGCCATCCCCTCGGGCAGGGTGCGTCTGGGCATGTGTGCGTGATGTATCGACAGTTCTTCGGGAGGTAGATGCTTTCTGTGATTTTATTGTGTGTTCCTGCATTGACAGCTCCAAGACCTGTAGATCGGGCCGTCCCCTGGCTGTGCTGGTACTGCTCTTGTGTGGGCAGGTCAGGTGATCAAGGTGAAGAGCTCATCAAGAAAGGAAGTTATGCAATCATTTTCTCACCCTTGTGTTGTTCCAAACTCATATGACTTTAATTCTTGTTTGGAAAGTTCCAAACTCTTCCTAACTCCAAAGTTTCAAAATGACTAAGAAAAGTGTAATAAAAGTTGATTCTGTGCTATATTCCAAGTGTTCTGAAGACATGTACACTACACTTCATTAAAGAAATGAACACTTTTAGACACTGTTTTCACCTGGTATTAAGATGTGTTTTGGTCGATCTGATCACAAGTAAACAAGGGAGACACATTCCCGTCTCTTTGGTCCACTTTCAACCACTTCTGTCCTGATTTCTTCAAGAGGAGGGTCTATGGGCGAGTAAATATATGGACTTTTTCAGATCTTTCGATCTAATTGACAAAATACTCAATTTATATATGAATGTGACCACAGCATAGGAAAAAAATACAGAGATCAGCAGCTTTAGTTTCTGCTCTGACAGCCGCAAGACCACTGAACGCGATGAGTGTGTGTTAGAAATCAGGAACGGTGAGAGAACACTTTTTTCATCTTCAAACCAAACGTGGGTCTCCAGTCGACAGTTTAAATCCCATCTGGATAGTGTTTCCCATAATGTTTACGCATTAGGTCAGTAGGCGGAGAGTAGGTGGTCTTTTGTGGCTGTTTGAACACATTCGACCACATGAGCGTCTACTCTACGAAAGCAATCCGTTAGATTGTGTTTTCAACTACCTCTGTAAGTGGCCGAAAGTGGACAAGCTCAAAACATTTTAGACCCCATTTACACCTGTATTTAGTGTCATCCACTTGTGAGCCTATCGACCAAAATGCATCTTAATACCAGGTGTAAACAGGGCCATATTTAGCAAGGATGCATTAAAGTCGATCAATCGTGACGGTAAAGACTTGTATATTGGTACAAAAAAATTATATTTTTCAAGTAAATGCTATTCTTTTGAGTTTTCTGTTCATTAAAGAATCAGAATTAAAATAATGTATAATAGTTTCCTGAAGAAAAAAAATACTAAGCAGCACAACTGTTTCCAACATGGATAATTATAAGAAATGTTTCTTGTGCACCAAATCAGCATATTAGAATCATTTCTGAAGTATCATGTCACTGAAGCCTGGAGTAATGATGCTGAAAATTCAGCTTTTTTCATCAGAGGAATAAATTACATTTGAAAATATATTACACTGAAATAGCAATGATATTTCACAATATTACTGTTTTTACAGTATTTTTGATCAAATAAATGCAACCTTGGTGAGCATAAGAAATTTCTTTCAAAAACATTACAAATCTTACTGACCTCAACATTTTGAACGGTATAGTTCGAATATGGATCACAGTTTTCAGAAATGCCTTTTCACCAGTACAACAAGGTCAGACAACCTCTTTAAAAAAAAAAAGTAAAATTAATAAATCATCAGCTCCAGAATTTTTTTCCCATCCTAATTTTTATTCAGAGGGCGCAATACTTTATTCTCAAATATTAGGATTCAAAAGCCCATCTCATGTGAAAAGTATATGACAGAACACTGAAGGTCAAAAGCTTAAGAGCTCTGGGGCAAACCATTCATTTCAATTCCTTTGCCAGTGTTCCAAAGTGCCGCATACTCCTCTTTTTTGTTTTGAAACATTCGGAGGGTGAGGTGAGGTGTCGTTAGCATTCCAGGAGCGTGATGCTCTCCTCTCCTCTCCGCTCACTCACTTCTCGTTCTCTAACCCACCACCACAGCATCTGCAATTTCTGCAGTGCCACACAAACCATTGCGTTCTCACCCGAAACATTCCCTGTCAGCTCGTGAACACAACAGGGTGCGCGCGCACGTATTCTCACACAGAGTAATGAGGATAAAAATGTAAGCAGACAGCTATGGAATTAACAAAACCTCCTGTTTTCACCCCTCTACACTTTCTGAACGCCAGCCCCCATCTTTCGTCCTCTTCCATCTTGCATATTGTGCCTTCCTGATATCTAATTAAAACAAAAACACAGCACAGTGAGACTTCACTCTTTCCTGTGTTACTTACTGTAGATGATGACGAGAACACCGCATGGCGTCAAACAAATGAAGATGCTATGTGAAGAAGAAGAAGAAGAAAAAAAAAATCACACACACGTGTTTAAGCCTGTGCTCTTCAGTAGTGGGTTTCAACTGGATTTGCTTCAGGACTCACAATATCAGGACCACACAATATCAAACTGGATGAATTTGAATGCCACCGATCCCGATCTGAATTCTGACTTGCGATGCCGCCTGAATAAGAATGACACAGTGTTCGTTTGTTGGCCAGAGGAGAACTGGTCCCTCGACTGAGCCTGGTTTCTCCCAAGGTTTTTTTCTCCATTCTGTCACCTGATGGAGTTTGGGTTCCTCCACTGTCGCCTCTGGCTTGCTTGGTTAGGACACTTAATATTCAACAATAATATTGATGTTAATGTACTGACACTGTTGTATGAGAACTGAACTGAGCTGGACGATGACATAACTGCTTTATGAACAAATTTATTAATTGATGATATTTACAATGGAACTGAATCTACACTGAACTGACTTCAGCTGAACAACATTCGAAATGCATCATGCATAAATGTTCTTAAAAATCACTGAAACTGTACAAGCCCAACATTTTACATTATCTATATAGTCTCATTTCACACACTTAAAGCCAGTACTCAGTAACAAACTTTTCTGCTTTTTATATTTTGTTTGTGGTTTAAGGATGTTATGCAACCTGTCCATGTTGGCAACTACCTATGTTGGCCAGCTTTTATGAAACAAATGCTGATGAATTTGCACCACAATACTTGGAATGGACACAGAGATTTTTACATCAACAACTAAAAGATATATGGGAAACGTTTTTCTCCTCTCTTTTTAATAGGAGAAAAATCCCTCTTAAAAACATATAAATTTTGCTATATGGTTAGTTGTATTTGATAATTTGCATTTAGCACTGTTTCCCCCCTTAGATTTATGTACACCACCATTCAAAAGTATTGGGTCGGTACGATTTTTAAAATATTTTTTGAAAGGAAATGTCTCTTATGCTCACCAAGGCTGCATTTCAAAAAATACAGTAAAAACAGTAAAACTACAATTTAAAATAACTCTTTTCTATTTGAATATATTTTAAAATGTAATTTATTTCTGACAGTATCAGTATCTCTTTCAATTAATCTCAATTAATTATAAAGCAGCTCTCCAGTGTATTCATGTTTTTACTTGCTGACCGCGATGGACTGAACAGAAGAAATAAACCGGAGAAGATTTCCACGTCAAAGAAGGCGGAGTCTCAGAGCCACACCTACCTGTTACGCAATCGCAATGGACCAATGGTAGTTTGAAGGTGTTTACCAGTTGGAACGAACTTTTCAGGAAAGTTTTCTTTGGCAAGCTTCTTCTGATCTCGCAAAATGAACTGATTTTGTTCAAAACAATGTCACGCCAGTTCATTCTCCGATTTCGCTTGAAATATATCAGGGCCTTAAAGGCACAGAATGTAAGTTTCACCGCTAGAGGTCACTTTAACAAAACAATAATGATGACCCCGTGAATGAGTGTGGAATTATGGGAGTTGTCGCCTTCACCTCCACAGGCGATGGAAAGCAATCCGACGGGATAGAAATCATGTTCATGGATGAGCTAATGTATAAAAGGGTTATTAAGGTTACTGTGGTATGAAGCAGGGTGGGGCCGAGAGCCCGGGACATTTTATGCTGCTGTTTTTATTATTCTTATGTCCCACAGTCAGTCGCTGCCGCTCCTTTCGCTTTGTTGTTTATGCATATTTTATAATTAAAGTTACCGTTTTACTTGGTTAAAACAATCATACTAAAATACATTTGAGTCAGGGGTGTAGTTTGTGGGGGATGAACACATTTGAATTCTTTTGAGAATTTACTGCTTTAAACATTATGGAGAAAGTCAAACATGATCTAAAACAGCCACATAAACTAAAAAGACTGATGAAAAGAGAAGAAAACATCAACATAAATTAGAAAACATTTAAACTACTCATGACCAGCTTTACTAGAATTGATCAGATTCTATTGTGTTTATTGTGGTACATTTTGTTGTAAAAACTTGTAGAATTTATAATAGATTATCTGTTTCACTAAAGATTTATATCACAACTGTGGCATGTTGTATCTATAGTTTCTATGTGTAGGCTGCTATTTTCTATAACAGATGCTATAGATAAAAAAATAAACAAAGAAAAAAGTTAACATTGGCCTTAGCATGGTAATGAGGAGTAATCAATGGTCTTCACTGAAATTATATCCTTATTGTAACAAATGCTACAGTTAAACAATTACAAGAACTATGTTACTTTTCATAAGGCCAAGTACAAGTTTGAATCAAGAGTTTTAAAGTCTGGACCTTCTTGAATTATTGACTGAACTATAGGGATTCTACGGAAATAAAAACAAAATTGAGAAATCGAGGGTAATGCGGATATGACGTTATTAACAGGAGACGTAATGACAGTCCATGTCCTGGTTAAAATTGCTGATTTCTCAGGATTTAAACATTCTTGGAAACATTTGAAACATAATGCAAGTACACAAGTCATCTAAATTTGAGTGGTTTTTGGATATTTTTAAAATCTTGCATATTGTGCCTTTAAGTATGCAAACGAGTATGCAGCCATACACATTAAACTAAAGGAATGTTACATTGACAGTGATACCGTATAGTGTTACATCACTGCAATATAAAGTTCTGAAAGTTGCTGCCACTGCACAAGTGTGCAAAGAGCAACAGGGAAAAGGAGTAAAAAGACAGAAAATGGAGGAATCAAGTGGTTGTCTGAGCAAAGGGGATGGTGGGAGTGGGAACGGAGACGGATTGTTTTCTGTTCTCGGGAGCTGCATGAGAACTAAGGGAGACTTTTTTCCCCTGTCCTCAACTGGCCTATTCATCTGTGTCACAGCCCGACGCAGATGTGAGAGGGGAAAGGAGAGAAAAGAGTTCATTTTAAAGCGGTTCTCGGCGAGGAAACTCTGTATCTCGGAGCTCATCAATCTAATCTATTATCCCGCTTACTCCGAGCAGGTTATCGGAGAAATACAATCTCCTGATGAAATAAAAAAAGTGTCTTTTTTACCCACTCAACCTTTTCCATGTCATGCATGAAGGCCGCGTTGCCGTATGAGTCTGTTTTATCTCTTTTATGTTCTTTCATTTTTGTTATAGAAGTCTTGCGGAAATATGTACTGTAATGGTAGGGTGCATATATTTTATACTGAATTTTTTCTATATTTAATCACACAAAATGAGCATGTTAAATTTGACATCCAAATAAATATGGGTTTCAAGGCATTTTGCTTTTTGAACTCTACTATGCCAGTGACAAATAAAAAGCAATGCTTTCTAACCGCTCTTATGGTGCAATGCCACACTGTCCATTCACACAGATATGTGAATAGTCTTGAGTTTAATGGCTGTGTTTTGGAAGAGCGTACTTCAGCAAGTCAATCAGAAGAAGTAATTGCGTCTAATAGGTGCGCCTCGTCGCTCGGCCCGAGAGATTTCTCTGTTCTCTGATCGCTGCCAAACCTCTGACGACCTGTCGTCTCTCATGAGTCCTCTGTCACCAAAAATAAATTGCCTGCTCACTGAACGGGTCACAACAACAAGCGATGTCATTACTTTCACGGCAATTGATCACACCTTCGGAGAGAAAAGTCAATAGTCAACATAATTGTTAGTGGTGTTGAGCCTCACATTGAAGAGGTCTGGTTTGTAATGCATGCAGCTCATCTTGCGAGCCTCTTTTCAGGTGAAGTTGTGCTAGTTTTTGAGGATCATGGTGAAGGAACTAAATTCTGTGAGGAGTCCTGTATGTGACAAAATGAGCAAGTAATGCTAAAAGCGAGAAAAAAATGCAACAATGCATAATTTAACAGTGTCCTGACCAGATATGACGTGATAAAGAAACAAGAAATAGTTTCTTTTTTCTCCCACATAAAGCTGAATTTCTTTTCTAGTTATCTGCAACCACATTTTGTTACATGGTTTCAATTTTGACAGAGGCTATGTGTAAATAGAAGTACTATGCTATTAGCAAATTGGGTGGAGCTTAGAAGAAAGCCATTGCTAACAGTTGGCTATAGAGTTCTGCAGGGATGATGCAATTTTGTAGGCCAAAACCTGGAAACGAGTTTGCACCAAAATGTTAACAGCAGATCCTTCAAGTTGCGAGGTGGGACCTCAATGGATCGGACTTGTTTGTTCAGCACATCCCACAGATGCTCGATTGGATTGAGATCTGGGGAATTTGGAGGCCAAGTCAACACCTCAAACTCGTTGTTGTGCTCCTCAAACCATTCCTGATCCATTTTTGCTTTTGCATTATCCAGCTGAAAGAGGCCACAGCCACCAGGGAATACCGTTTCCATTAAAGGGTGTACATGGTCTGCAACAATGCTTAGGTAGGTGGTACGTGTCAAAGTAACATCCACATGGATGGCAGGACCCAAGGTTTCCCAGCAGAACATTGCCCAAAGCATCACACTGCCTCCGCCGGCTTGCCTTCTTCCCATAGTGCATCCTGGTGCCATGTGTTCCCCAGGTAAGCAAACGCACACGCACCCGGCCATCCACGTGTTGTAAAAAAAACATGATTCATCCGACCAGGCCACCTTCTTCCATTGCGCCGTGGTCTACTGTAAGCCCGGATTTTATATTTAATTAAACATTTAATTACAATATACTTAAAATATTTAAGTTTGATTGCATTACTTATAAAATATTAGTAGATTCTACTTATTTGTGGACATCATTTAAATTAAATTTAATCACACATTCAAATTGAAGTTTTACTCCTGACCACGCCTCCCACACACTGGTTTGGTGCTGTGAGTCAGGTAATGACACCATTTAATCATGATGTGTGTGAATTCAAGGAGCTGTTGATGAGTAGTTGGAACATTTGTTTTAGCAAGTTCTACGGACATTTTCCCCAACATTTAACTTTTTGTTACTCCCAGAGAGGCTGTTTGTGAGCAGTGAAAAACATTGTTTGTTTAATTGACATTTTTCTCCGGTGAGCAAGCTAGTTTTCTCACTCGCGTGCAGAGGCCATCACCGCGCTTGAACCCTGATCGGCGAGTTCGATGGACGTTTTTTCTTCTTTTCCCTTCTATTGTTTCTTTTTCACTTGATGAGCTGCTGTTGGGAGTGTAAACTTTGTTTGAACCTCTGGTCAGCACCGAACACCGCGGCCGTGCTTACAGCTGAGGAGGGGTGAGGATGGTGTCGCCAATATATGGTGAGTGCAATAATTTAACGTTTTATTTCAACATGTCTATTGATTGAAAGAGTAAGTTAAAGTTAATAACCGGGTTGAATTAAAAAACGGATGGATGTACTCCTGTTTTTTCTAGGTTCATAGCCCTCTTAAAGACAGACTATTTTGTTTTGCGTTGCAGGTCAAGAAGAGATGCTTTGGAAATGTAAGTATTGCCCTCATAACTGTGAAAAGAGAGCACAGCTTTTTAAACATTATAGGCTCAAACATGGAAATTATACAAGAACAAAACAATTTCCTTTTTTACATCCGGAATGTATGTACATTTATATCACTTCATGAACAATATGTACACGCATGCCGCATTCACACCAAAACTCCAGATCAGCAGTATGTCATGTGGGTTGACTGAGACCTGTTCTGACGCGAATTATTTTATTAATCTGCATACTGCACAGTGCACAATTACATGTAAGCCAAGTCAGGTGCCATTATAAAGACTATAACTTTAATGTTTGCTTCTTACAGAAAAGTTGTCAATGACAAGCCTGACATCAGCCAGATGGTACTTCAATGGCCAGCTCTTTCTATAGTAAACCAGGTATGTATTGGTGCATTGACACCATGTTGCAATTACCATAATTATGAGATTCCAGCTTGTAAAAAACTTTCACGTTCTCATAGAACTTGTAATAACAACCTGTAAACTGACAATTTTCTGGGAGCTCCTACTTGTATAACTGTACCACCTGACTGCTGGGGATTAATTTAGCCGTTGATAGTGTTTCCATAGAAATGCGTAATTCCCAGTCCAAAGACATGAACAGCTTGGAGTAGAATGTCACATGTTGCCATCTTGGAATTAAGATAATTACGACATGGTGTGAACACAGCATATGGACTTTGAGTGTTTGACAACAGCACTATCTGACGCTGCAACCTGTTCTCACTCCCAAGGCGTCAAAATCAGAAGCATTGTCAAGTGCCTTCCGCGTCACAATAAAGACGCTAAAGGTACCCCTAGGCGTCATTTTTCGACGTGCAGGGTGCTCCATTCATTTCAGTGAGAAACCTTTGGCGTCATACACAGACACGTTGGACATGGGAACGTTATCGTCATGATGAAATTATATTGGGTTATGATTTTGCCATTATGACATGTTGAAGTGTGATTCTCAATTTAATCAGCCAGCATAATTTTATTTACATCTATTTTATTCACGCTATTTAGACATGTTTTAACATGTAACCCAACCCCATCCCATCCTTAAACCTACCCATTTGTGTATTGTATAATATAAAATACAGGCAGATACAACTGCAGGCACAATTTCTTCAAAATATTCCAAGTGTTCCGAGGCCAAACGATTGATTTGTGTGAAGAAAATCCCCAAAAGCGACTAGCGTCTCCATCCGCTGAAGATCATGCACACATCAAATTTCAAAAATTGCCGCCCGTTACGTCAGATTTCATAGTGAAATTGCATTGGCTCTCGTATGTCTCGTGACCAATTGCATCATTACGTCAGCTTTGATTGTAAAATGTCATTGGCTCTCGTGTGTCTTGTGACCGATTGCGTCATGCTAATGAGTGCGTTCACGGAGCGGTGGGATCATAATTTCAGCGATAAAAACATTAAGATCAACTCTGTTCTTTACATGAAGATATCGTATGACTTCAGAAGACTTGGAATGCAGTTAATACTTTTATACTGTTTTTGGTCAGTTTTTGCAATAAATACCTGTGACTGTACTTTTATTTGCCTGTTACGTGTTTTATATTGTTTAGAAGTGGGTAGGTTTTAGGGTAGGAGTTGGGTTAGTTGCTTTAAAATATAAAAGTAGCCTATAAATATTCATAAAATCATGTCTGCTTTTACAAAAGCAAAGAATTGAATGCGTCTTAATCTGACGCATTGTGCAAACAACTGAAATGAATGGATTACCCTGCGCGTCGATATAGTGACGTGGAAGGCACTTGACCATGCTTCAAATTTTGACGCCTTGGGAGTGAGAATGAGTTGGACGCTATTATATGATAATGTCTTTGTCAATCTTTTTCTTCCTCTGTTAGGTTGCAGCTGACAAGGACTCATACAGGCAAACTCCAGTGAGAATCCTCTGCGCTGATCAAGAAAGCCATCAGCTAAACCCATCTAGAGTGAGGATCGTCTTTGAAGGATGTTTGGTGATGGATGAACTGACCAACCTTAGGACTTCTGTGTACTTTTATCCGGACTGATTTATACCCTGCACCTGGAAACCCTAACTGTATGAAAAATACTTTATATTTTATTCAGCAGGTAATGCTCAATTTAGGAAAAAGTGAGCTGACACATAAAATTGAATACTTCCAATATTGTGAACTCAGGAGTGTATTTGAAGCCTTCCCAGCCTTCCCTCCCCACGTGCATCAATGAGCCTTAGCCACCCATGACCCTGTCGCCGGTTCACCACTGTTCCTTCCTTGGAGCACTTTTGATAGATTCTGACCACTGCAGACCGGGAACACCCCACAAGAGCTGCAGTTTTGGAGATGCTCTGACCGTCCAGCCATCATGATTTGGCACCATTTTTCCTGCTTCTAACACATTAACTTTGAGGACAAAATGTTCACTTGCTGCCTAATATATCCCACCCACTAACAGGTGCCGTGATGAAGAGATAATCAGTGCTATTCACTTCACCTGTCATAATGTTATGCCTGATCGGTATATATACATACAGTATACATATATACATGTATATTATGGGGGGCCAAATAGGAAATAATTAAATGTAAATCCGAATATATAGTTATAACTCTGATTACATAAATGTAACTGAATATATAGCTGTAAATTCTGAATATATAAATATAGCTCTGAATATATAGTTAGAACTATGAATCAGAGCATGTGAGCAAAGCGGAGCGGTGTGATGCTCCGCTCAATATCCATTTTGCATAGATGGCCTCAGCACATTAACTATAAATATAAGAGTGCTCTGTGTGTGGGTGATCCCATTAATTAATTAATTCATTAATAATTATCTGAGATAGGCGAAAATGTGCATCTCTTTAATTTCATACAGATTACATTGCAGGATATTTGTTTTAAATGAGAATTGTTTTATTTCTTTAGGCATATATTTCATGTCTGTGTGATAAGTAGGCGATTCAGTTTCAGTTCATTTTTGAGTTTCAGAAAGATTCTCTTGAAAGCTCTTTATTAAGTGCAAGGTTTTGGTGTTATTGTGAGTGTACACAAATAAAAGTAGACCCTTTGTAGTTGCCTTACACTAATCTGTATGGCCAAAAATGTACGGAATTGCTTCCTCTGTCTTTAAGGAAAAATCCATCAGAACGAGCCGGCGCGATCGTTGTACAGGGTTAGAGAAAACGTAGCTTATTTAGTTTCATATTTATGTTTAAATATTATAATACTATATTTTTTCATTTCATCTATGTTGACTGTGAAAAGTGAACACCATGAGTAAGACACTACGTCATAAGATGCGCAATATATCGGGAGACATGGAGTGGGTCAGGCATGATTTTGACCACTTCATTAAGTTTTGTTCTATAGAAATCCTTTCTTTAAGTGAATTTCAAATAAATTGTATCTTAATTTTAATCAATATTTCATCAACCAATTGCCTGGATTTAATACATGAGAAGAAAACCAAGAACGTCGGGTGTGGATTGAAGTGCGTAACAAACCCACTACCATGTTTCCGTGGCCTTTGAGGCAAAAACAATACGTCTTTCTGTTTTAATATATGTCTTGAATACATGTCCCAATCACAGTAGGCCTATAGATGTCTGTGGCCTTAAAGCAATAGTCTATATTGTATAAAGTCGTAGGCTATAAATAAACGTGACGTTACTTGACTGGATAGTGCTGAATTACAGAGCTGGTGCAAACATATTCACATTGCTATGATCAACAGTTATAACTATATATTCAGACCCATAATTATATATTCTGAGTTACATTTATATATTCAGAGCTATAGCTATATATTCAGGATTTACAACTATATATTCAGAGTTATAACTACATATTCATTGTGTATGTACAGTGTGTGTGTGTGTGTCTGTAAGCCTGCACCCTATTTGTAAAAAAATACACCCAAGTTTTGTAAAACACGCACAAGGTGTCATTTATACTGTTTTCACTGATTCCTTTGCATAGATTTAGTGTTCATACTGCATAATATGATGCAAGGTGTTCTTCAGTGTCCCAGTCACCACTGCCATACACACACCCCCTCACACTACCTCTGAAAAAAAGCGTTTTGTTTTTTCCCTATGTCCATCTGTTCTGCTGTGAATATACATACATTCATGCAAACCACCATTTGGCCTTTCCTCATAGTCACAAATGCATCACAGCTAATTAATGAGTTACGTAGCGAGCGCAAATCGATCTCCACAAAGGGTCTAATGGGAAATTAAAAATGGTTACCAATACTGAATCGTGCCAAGCAAGAGTGAGCTGCTGCCACAGCCGTTTTGAGAAAATCTCAAAGACACACAAATACACCCACACACACACAGTAAAAAACACCCCGCTCTTCCTCTCCCTATCTTTTTTTACACACAGACATACACACACTTACTTTCTTCTGTCTATGTTGTCCCACAGGATGTGATTAGATACAGCAGCAGCCATTCGGCAGTGTGGGATCCCAGTCTGGTCACATAGATTTGAGACTTTGAAGGCACATATATCATTTTTCCTGCAGGCCTGCACAGCCCTGGCCTCCACTCATTATAGAGCTCCTGTCATATGCTTCAGCCTGATAAACTGAATGTCACATGTGTACCGTGAAAACACAATCCACATATACTAGCAATCATCATTTGGATCACGTTGATATTTGACATCATGATCAAATATCTGATTTAATGAGTGATCGGGTCATTATAGAAAAGAAAAGAAGGACGAGGACGCTTCTAGGAGTCTGGGCGGCCATGAACAAGAATAATAGCACATTTGAAAATTGACTTTGTAATAGGTATTCTACAAAATGCCAAATGTAGCTATGTCATGCAGCATGTTTACCGGCAGTTTTGCATTGTGACTCGCAGGATATCCTGTCTGCGTTCGATTCCTCACTAACAACTGACAGTACAAGGACACTGTCATGCTGAATGTGTTCTAGGCAGAATCGAGGCAGTGTGAGCTGAGGCAAAAATAAGCAGCAGTTCTATTTCTGCTGCTTCTCTCTTTCCCTAGCTCTCACAAACATATTATACAAAGAGGGTACAAAATGAAAAACATCAATTTTAAAACATGCTACATTTTTTAAACACCCCTGAATGTTGACAGTTCTTGAATTCATGTTTAGATATTTTTATTGGAGTTGTGTGAAGGGTTTGATGCTGTGAAAGTTCTTGTAGTAGCATCAGCCAATAAGCATGACATCATTTTTCTGGCTCCAAAGTAGTAAGTCACATGGCATTTACAGCTCAGGGGTCTCATTTATAAAGCGTGCGTATGCACAAAACGGGACTGGAAACGTACGTACGCCAGTTCCCACGCAAAGGTTGTGATCTATAAAAAACAAACTTGACGGGAGAATGTGCGCACCTTTAAGCAAACTTTGAGCCGTGCGTACGCACATTCTGGAGACAAAGGGAAGCGACACAGATGGTGAGGTCGTGAACTGAAGTTAGATTGTAGAAAATAAATGTGAGAAGAACGATTATAAGAATTAATGACATTTAATGTTCACTCCATTTCATACGTTATATCCACATTATAATGAAGATTAAATCCAACAGTGTTATTTGTGCCGATTGTTTTAGGCTATATACATCTAGTAAAATCCAAACGTAATTCAAAATGTATTAAAAAAAATAATAATGATAATCAGCGCTGCCTTACAGTCACATTGTCCACAACGGGAGCGCAGGAGGAGATGGCGCGACTACATGTGATACAGAATAGCATGAAATACCCTTTTATTAGAGAACTGCAGAACAGTGTAAAAAGGAAATATTTTCCTTAATGTACATATATTATAAAATGTCAAAGTCTGCAAATACAATCATGAAGCACAATCGCTACTCATCATCGGTCCTAACTATTACGGTGTTCATTACAAAACCGTTCACTATAACATTTTTTTGTCTTAAATTTTCGCCCACAAATTAATTATGTGATTTTGTCAAGGTGTTAACGATCAGTCTATTTGCTAGAAACATATAAATCCTCTGGTGACCCGGGTATGTAATACTTCATATGGGATTCCACTCTCATTTACATGCCGATCAGCAATCATGAGGTGATTTGCATTGACTATTTATGGTTAAAAATGGGCGTGTACAGGGCGGGATGTGAGGCTGGTTCACGTACGCACATCTGCGGGTGATCTGTGATTTATAAAGGGAACATTGCTTACAGGTGTGCATATGCACGGTTTTATAAATCTGAATATTTTTTGGCGTACGCCATTTTTGGCTTTTGGCCGCACGTAAACTTTTAGTAGGGATCCTACGCACAATTTTATAAATGAGGCCCCAGGTGATTTTTGGCACATTTTGGGAACTCAGCACTGATGAACAGAAGATGACAGATTTCATATAGTGTTCTTCAGAGGTGAATCAATCATCCCTTTTACGAAAGTTATTGTTAGAAGAAAAAAAAAAGATTGAATAACTTTTAAAAAAATTAATCTCTTATGCTCAACAAGGCTGCATTTATTTGATCAAAAATACTGTAACAGTGTTACATTGTGAAATATTATTACAATATCAAATAACTGATCTCTATTTGAATATATTTTAAATTTTAATTTATTCCTATGATGCAAAGCTGAATTTTCAGCATCATTACTCCAGTCTTCAGTGTCACATGATCCTTCAGAAATCATTCTAATGTGCTGATTTGCTCCTCAAGAAATATTTCTATTAATTATCAATGTTGGAAATGTTTCAATATTTTTGTGAAAGTATTTTTGTCTTTTTTTCCAGAATTATTTGATGAACAGAAAGTTCAAAATAACTATCTTTTATGATCAATTTAATGTGTCCTCGCTGAATAAAACAAATCTTACTGACCCCATGCAAACTTTTGAATGGTAGTTCAGATGTATACACATCTATTGACAAAATTACACAACTGTTTAAAAAGAGTACCAAAATTGCACATGAAATGACTAGAAAATAAAAAGGTCTTGCAATATTTTGTCTGACCTCCAAAAGCGGTCAAACTCAATTTTCTGAAGGTCAAGAATCTCCTTTCATTGAACGACTGTTAAAAATGAATGGCTCCCTCACCACCTCTGACCACTATATTACTGCCTCACACTGAAAAGGAGAACATCTGACATTGTGTCCACTGAGTTTTCACTAGCATTTTTTTGCAGCTTTATGTCTGGCATTGTGAATTCCTCCCACCCTTATTTAACTCGTGCTTTCATAGGTCTTGGATACCATGTGCATTAGCTTTGGGCTTTTACACATGCATGAACACACAGACTGAAGGACACAGTCCACAGTTTTTCATATTGACCCCATCCCCCTGCTTTCTCGTATTATACATTTTTTTTTAGCTAAACACTCATATGCATATGATGCCACTAACTCTTTTAAGCGGCTGCTTTTTCCTTGAATTATTCACATCCCTAAATGAGCTAACAACCTCAGCAGAGAGTGCAGTGTTAAGAGCAGAGAAAACTGGTGTTAGGTTTAAATTCAGATGTCTATTCTTGGAGAGCTCTGGGACCATGATACACATTTAGTTTGTTTCATTTTGCAGGGAGCTTCAAACCAACGAGCCATGTCAGCGCCTTCTACGGTTGTCGTTGTGGTGCTATTGTGCTACTTTTTGCTTTGTTGCCAAATTGGAATCATGTGCTTCCATTTAGATAATAATGTAAAAAAAAAAAAGTTTTCTGTGAGTAAAGCACACATTGAGGGAGATCTGTTAAAACATGACACATTTTCTTGCTCACTGTATAATGGCGGTGGCACTTAACAGTTTGCTAGTAACATAAAATTGCTATAGGGAAAATATTATATGAAATATTATTATATAAATATTATTTGCAACAAAAGTACCAACAGATTACTTCCATTTTTATTTACAGTAATTAACATAAAACAGCTTAGTTTAGGCCATTGATGAGAGTCTTATATATAGTTATATATATAGTTAAACTATATGATTTTAAAGTGCCTCTATTAGGCTTTTTCACATTTTTCCTTTCATGCAGTGTCATATAGCTGTTTGTGAATGTAAAAGGTCTGCAAAGTCCCTGACAAATAAAGTTATTGTCTCCTAAAAAAAGAACTGATTCTGAAATGCTGAAACTAGTCAGCATTACATACCGTATCAAATTTGCATAATGCCAGCCTATGGTCTTCATTGGCTGCTCGTCAACAACATCTTTGGCCCTCAAACACTGTAGTTGTAGCTGAGGCCTGGAAGAGTTTGATTTGTGTTATTGTCATGTAGAGAAGATACTTTGCATGCACTTCCATGAGGACTCGGGCTGGAACTGATATGGTAAAACCGACGCCATCATTACTGTTCGCATCACTGTGTATCAAGCGCTGAGGAAGATCTGGAGCTAAAATTCAGATATGGAAATGGTCGTTTCGTTTCTGACATGCGCTGTAAGCGCTGACTAATCACAACAGACTGGGCCATCTGACCAATCAGAGAAGAGTAGACTCACGGAAAGGAGGGGTTTATAGAGACTGAATTTTCAAACGAAGAGTTTTCAGACAGTGATGTGCAATCTTTATTATGAGAAAATTAAATAGTTTTTTGACCTTGGATGCATGTACACCTATTGTAGGAGACCTCCGAAACAAAATTAGGAATCTTTAAAATAGCATAAACAGAGACTTTAAACGATTTTAAAAAGGTGTATTTTTTACGGAAAATGAAAAAAAAATGATTACATTAATATATGCATTTAGATAAATATTTAAATTGCGTTTTTTTTTTTTATCTAGGCCAAAATATATATATATATATATATTACACTGTATACACTTGGATAGTGTATATTATATTATATATACACAAAATATAAATTTTTTTAAAAATTAAGCCGAATTTGTTGCTAAACCGGACTAAATTGGTCTGCTTTTTGAAAACAGTATTTTATATTTGAAGAATGATAGGTCAACAAATTTTCTCACTGACGTTAAAATGACCATGGCACAATTTGCTAGTAACATTAAATTGCCATAGGGCTCTCAATGTAAAAATTCAAAACATTATGAGAAACAGGCCGATTTTGTAGGATTTGGGCAGCAAAACTACCTTTTCTCAATTTAAAAGATTAGATGTATTATTTTGATTTAGATTTTTTTTTATTAAATTATTATTATTTACATTTACAGTAATGTGACCTGCTCTGTCTAAAATAAAACAGTTCAGCTAATATGAGAGTCTTCATTACTTCATTATGTTATCCAATGTGATTTTAAACCAATTTAAAAAGTGGTATTTTTATGTATGAAAAAAAGAGAGAAAATAATTGCATATTAATATATGTATTTATATAAATATTTAAATTGATTAATTTTGTATAGATATTAAAGCCAAAATGTATAAAATAACACTTAACAATAAAGTTTCAGTTGTTAACATAAGTTATGTACAAACAATGAATACTTCTATGACATTATATTATTAATTTTAACATTTCCTATTTAACTATTTTTTTTAGTTTATGCATGTGGACTAACATTAACAATAATTAATAAATGCTTTAAAGGTATATTGCTCATTGTTAGTTCATGTTAGCTAATGCATTTACTAGTGTTAGCAAATGAAAGCCTATTGTAAAGTGTTGCCAATATTATTTATATAAACACATACAATGTATATATATATATATATATATTTAAATGATTAATAATAAAACAGTTTGTATTGCTAAACTGGAAGACTAGGCTGTTTAACACAATTTATTTTACATTTCTAGGCAGGAGTAGACCAGAAACCAGAGGTGCTCAGATGATGGGGATAATATTGGTGCAAATGATTTCCACTGACTGACATGGTGATAATTTTGATTGAATTTTCATTTGTTTGTAATATCCCCAATCAGTGGCAAACTGGTACTAATACAAGTCTATGTTATGACAACATCAAGTCTGCATTAATAGTATTGTGATTTTGTACTGGTGGAGTAGATGGCTGAGGAAAGATTCTGTAATGACACAAACCCAATGTCACAACAAGAAAACATGTTGTTGATGAGGAGGAGGTGCCAGCAGTGTGTGCCGCTCCAGGCATGGGAATCTCATCTGCTAATTACCCATGAATGTTAACAGCCATCCCCTTCCCTGCACCAAGGGCCCTCGGCTTAAGGAGAAACCCAGACTGCACTCATTCGGCTGGGCTCGGTACCTCCGCTGGCACTCGTCTGGTCCCACACAGATGGAGGGGAGTGCCCTCCGGTAACTGGAGACAGCATATGAGACATGGATGACCAGGTCTCTCGCAAGAAGGCAGCAGTGGGCATTTGGGCACTGCACTACAACACGTAATTAGTGAAGAGCATCTGTTCTAGAAGGTTCCTTCAAACTCAGAGGGCTCAGAGAGCTTGAATAAGCCTCTGGCCTTCAGTGGGTGCCATAGCCTTTATTGCTTTCGATGATGAATTGCGCAGTGTTGCCTGTTGAGGGACTTGATGGTGATCATGGTAACGAATACAGATCGAGTATGTTCTGCAGTATGTTGCGACACTTGCATTATGCTGAGTGGAAGTGGGGCATGAGTCGAAAGGGGTTTGATTCTGTGTCAGTGTGTTGTGCATCTCAGCAGACCTAACAAAAGAACTTTAGATAGCTATCTAAAGTTGTCAAAGCGAGTGAAATTTGTGGTGCTAGGTGATTAATATAATATAATATATCATCAAAAAAGCAAACATACCACATCAGAAAAACTGCAATATAGTATACACAAAGATTTAAATGATATTTGATAGATTGGAGGGTTGATTTTTTTTAACTCAATGGTAAATATATCTATCCACTATACTGAACTGCAATTCACAGACATTCAACACAGATAAAGTATTCTTGTAAGTGAATGACTATCTATATAAAACAAATTTTTTACATGATAGCACATTAATATTTATATTTAGATAAACAAATGGACTTTTTTTTATATTTTTTAAGCAAAAATATATAGTGCATCTTTATATAAATAAATAAAATGTATATAAAAATTTTTTTTTTGGTAAATCTGACTAAATGTCTTATCTATCCATTCATCCATCACTTTAAACAGTATTTCTTTATGTATAAAACAAATGATTGCACATTAAGATTTACATTTAGACTATTTGAACAATATTTTATACATATAACAACATTTAATGATAAATAAATACAAAAAAAAAAAATGTGTTGCTAAATCTGATAAAAAAAAAAATTATCCATACACAAATCTATGTTATGGGCTTTAATCCTTCAAAGGCTTTTCAGACGAGGCATTTTTCAAGCCAACATTCAAAGTTTGTCTTGAAAAAGTATAGTTTCCGTTTCTTATTTTTATTCTACTTATATTCAATTTCAAATTGCAGTTCTGCATCATATTTGCTATCTCATTTGAAATCCAGAAAGTGATTCTGAATGCCACAATCCTGCACTCATTTTGTATTGCAAGAAAGAAAATATTTTCGGACCATTGGTATATTGTGATGACGAAGCAGAAGCTCAAAGACACATCAAGATATGTGTGTGTGTGTGTGTGTGTGTGTGTGTGTGTGTGTGTGTGTGTGTGTGTGTGTGTGTGTGTGTGTGTATATATATATATATATATATATATATATATATATATATATATATATATATATATATATATATATCTTGACAAATAAGATGCAGAGACGAGTGTCATTAAGGATAATATAAACTACTCATGTTTGACAGTCATCAAAAAGTACACTCATCCCAGCGTTTCGTCCTTCCTCGCATCAACATCCTCTCTTGAGGGAGCCTTATAATGAGAGGGTTGTTGAAAGAGAGCACTCACCTTTCCTGCCAACTCATCAGCCTTGCTATCAATGTTCTGACCCACCTTATGGAAACTTGCCCATTAGGCAAAATTGTCTCTCTCTCAAAGAAGCTATTTACCACAGCAGACGAAATAAATAAATAAAAATAAATAAATAAATAAATGCGCACGTATCAAGAAATGGGGCCAAGGAGAAAGAAGCTGTTAGGAAGCCATCAAATAGTCATTCTATGTGTATCTCTCTCTCTCTCTCTCTCTCTCTCTCTCTCTCTCTCTCTCTCAGAGCAGATAGGTATCAACTCATTCCAGCACCAACTCCCATTAACCTGTTCACAGGTTGCAAAAGAAAGGAGGCGTTTTTTCTCCCCCCTCTCAGACGCTCCATCTCTCCTCCTCATTCGCGTTCCCGCTCTCCATCTCTTTTGGTAAGAATCACAAAAGATAATTTCCTTTTCAAATGACTGCGGCCCCCTCAGCTGACCCCTGGGCATTGAGGAGATGCAGAGAGGGAGCGGAGAATGAGGTTCTGAGGATAACTTCCTCAGGCACGGCGGATGCACAAACCTCGCAAAACACTGCATTCATTACAGACGGAAATAAGGCTGATAGGAAAGAATCGAGGAGGAAAAGTAGTTGGAGGCATGCGAGGGTTATGTTCGCAAACAATATGTGACAGCTGGTGTGGCGTGCACATAAATGGGGAAAAAATGTACATCTGATTAGAGACTGGCTGGACACTAAACCCGCACACCTGATGGGAAGCAGTGAACTGCTGTTTGCCAAGCTACTCAATTAAAGCAGAGACCCCTTTCATAACCCTTAAACTGATCCATGATGTAAATGCTTACGATTAGAGCTGAGAAAAACATTGCTATTTATAACAGGTAAATAATATCACAGTAATATCAATTTTATAAATCTGGTATAGTTGAAGGGAACTGAAAATTTTGAACAGCAGCGTATTTATATGGACTACAAAACACAACTACTATAACAATATGTAATTTTCGCCACTAGAGGTCGCTTATTCAAAACAAAGGCGTAGCTTGATGACGCCTTGATTTTGCAGAATCATGGGAGTTGTTGTCTTCACCTCTACAGCCGGTGGAAAAGAATCCGATGGGACTCGGGCAGAAATCATATTCATGATGAGCTCATGTATTACAGATTTATTAACGTTACTGTAGTATGAAGCAGGGTGGAGTGAAACGAGGCGCTGGAGCGATTGCTAATGAGAGACGAGCGCGACACACGGCTCGAAAGCAGTGGAGCTTTTATTCTGCCACAGACGAGTGCTTCTGCTTCTTGCGCTCATGCGTATGTGGGGGAACGCAGCGCTGTTTTATCATATTACATACATTGGAGTGTGTTGAAAGTCATTTTATAGCTACTCTGTGTGTTCACTTGGCGGCTACTATGAGACACTTGTATATTTCATTGATAGGCGACGCACCGCTACGGTCCGTGTCCTGGTTAAAATTTATTATTTCTCTGGATTTAAACATTCTTGGAAGCATTTAACATCTTGGATAATGTAAGCACACAAGTCAACAAAAATATATAACATTGTTCTAGTGGTTTTTAGATATTTTAATAAAAAAAATTTTACATATTGTGCCTTTAAAGGTGCTATATGTAATTTTTTTTTTTACTGTACCAAAGCATAAAATACCATATGTTTGCAGATATTTAGTTAACATGCTAAATTCACATACTTGTTTCTGTGAAAAACAATGCTACAGCCAGTTATTCTACTTGATCCCGCCCACTGCCAATTTACCCAATAGCATTGACACCTCGGGTTGCCAATTGGCGGAAAACAGCGCATTGCAGCCATGGAAGCCTGCAAACGAACTGCAAACGTCAGATGGTGCGTTCAAGTCATGCCAAAGATATTTAGTTGAACGCACATGAACGGCACTACAAAGTCGTAAATACGAGTGGGAAGCTCTGGCTTTTCTTTAAGCCCCAATCTTTACAAGTTGGGGGCATGTCAGTGAGAAACGTGGCGAATTCCACAATACTTGCATGTATTTAGCAGTCTTTTTTATGTACAACAAAATAAGTTAATTCCCGGAACACAATGTAATTGCATTGTAATATAACAATATAATATGTAACGATAAAGTTTAAAGTGGCTTCATTAATTAATATACATTTTAAAAAAAAGCAAAACTCCTGATGCACAATTTTTGTTCTTCATTTTCTAGAAGTAGACCCTGCTGTATTTTTGTGTAGTTATTTAAGAGAAAGTACACCGCCATCTTGCTCCAACTTGAGTGCACCTGACGTCATAAATGATAATAAATTAACCTTTGAAGCTTTAAACGGTTAGTCCTCAAGGCCGACCTGTGCAACGTAACAACTTGTAGTCAAAACAGCACATCACATCACAAAAACGGGAGAAGAGACAAAAACCCTTTCTGGGCTTTTTTTTTTTTTTTCCCAACAAAGACAATAAGTCCTTTGCTAGATTTTCTAAAGGCTGTAAACAATAGAATGTTGCATTTGGTTTAAGAGACTTCTGAGAGAAAAAAGAGCTTTATTATAGTCTAAAACAACCTCTCTGAGTCACTGCAAAATAACACAGATGAGGTTTCAGGTGGAGACGAAAACTTTAATAAAAGTTCTCTCTCTCTCTAGAGAATCATATTTAGCTTGAAGTCATAGCAAAGTAGCCCTTGAAACAGCCCTCTTCATGACCAACAGCACATGCAAGTACACTCAAAAATAAATTCACCCATAACCAAGTTACAACATAAAATTTGAAGATGAAAGCTATCTGGATATTAAGCAATTAGATTAACGCGTCGCCAAAGTTCTCAGGTGTGACTTTTTACCCAGTTTGACTCGAGCACTCTCCGGATCCAATGCTTTTTTATTAAGCTCCGTCAGGTTTCATTACTAACTGGAAAATCTAATTTCATTCCGTGTATCTGACAGTATTTCAAACTAATTCATCTTGTCAAGGTGCAGGCTCGACAAGCCCACCAGATGGTGTTTGCGTAAGATGAAACCCTGCTACTTGCCCACCAGGTTCTTAAAGGGCACCATTACCTACAAAAAACAGTCTTTGAGATTGCCGTTGCTCCTCGTTACAGTCGTCTCCCCGTATCATTTCATGCCTCAAAGCAAATCTTCTCTGCTTCACTGATA
The DNA here is from genome assembly GCA_039654625.1 of Rhinogobio ventralis. Taxonomy (NCBI): domain Eukaryota; kingdom Metazoa; phylum Chordata; class Actinopteri; order Cypriniformes; family Gobionidae; genus Rhinogobio; species Rhinogobio ventralis. Next base: position 35,574,693 of record CM077205.1, on the reverse strand, counting down.
CCAGAAGAAGAAAAACAAACATAAGTGTTGTTGGATTGTTTTAGATATCTCAAAATACACCATGTACCATTTTTTAAACCGAAGGAGAAGGTTTGTGAGATCCAGTGTTATAGCAGTGACAAAGCCAAGATGGCAGCAAAGTTGAATAGTGCTTGTTTGTGCAAAAGTCATCACTAAAGTGTTGTTAGTGATTGCTAAGTTGTTCCGAATAGTTTTTCATACATTAATACAATACGGTTGCTAGGGTGATAACCTATGTGTTCTAGATGGTTGCTTACTGGTGTAAAGCAGGACAGCTAGTGAGAAGCGGACTAGCAACTGATGCTAGAGACTGCAGTCGTTAGCGCCCTTGATAGCACGCCCACCTCCCATTCCAGGGACATTGGTTCGATTCCCGCTCGGACCGGGGCGAGTAGGACCGGAGATGGGAGTGAGGTTTAGTGAGATGAGTGTAATGGAGGCCGGCTAGTGAGAGGCATACTACTAGCAACTGCAGTCTCTAGCGTCCTTGATAGCAAGCCCGCCTCCCATGCCAGGGATGCTGGTTCGAGTCCTGCTCTGAGTGGGGCGAGTAGGACCAGAGGGGTTAAATTGGTGCCGTGACCCAGATGGGAGTGAGGTTTAGGGAGGTGAGTGTAACAGAGGCCAGCTAATGAGAGGCGCACTAACGACTGACGCTAGAGACTGCAGTCTTTAGCGACCTTGTTAGCACGCCTGCCTCCCATGTCAGGGACGAGTTTCGAGTCATGCTTGGAGCGGGGCGAGTAGGGCCAGAGGGGTTAAATTGGTGCTGTGACCTGGATGGGTATAAAGCCGTCAGAGTTCACCAAACTTGAACTTTGGAATGCAGCGAAATGCGAAACTTTTCAGATGAGCTTGTGTTTCCGGCCTGACAAATTGGCATGCATTTGTATTGAAGTCAATGGAACGAAATGTGTAGTGTGACTGCCCCTTAAGGCTTGTCACTTTCCACTGTCAATTGAGAGCGTTCCTGTTGCGTGTCCTCAATATGGCAACCTGCATGAGTCTGAGGACGACAGGTCGGGAGAAACAACTCACTCCAATATTTTGAATTTGGACTGCAGTATCCATTTCAACCTCCTCCCATGCCAGGGACACCGGTTCAAGTCCCACTCAGAGTGGGGGCGAGAAGAACTGGAGGGGTTAAATTGGTGCCGTGACTATCAAAATAAAGTGCAAGCCAATATGAATATTAGATTAAACATTTTGAAAATTAGAAATGTTGCCTTGGCAGCTAATTGAAATAAGTTTAAGTATTAAAATTAGTTTAGAAATAGAGGTGAGTTCTGTGAAAAAGGCACATAAGCAGCCCCGATTTACATGAAGGCTTATATATATTTCAAACCCACATGCACTATGCAGCAGTCAAATTTAGAAGGACATTTTAATGTATTTAACTCAGCTGTTGAGACAGTTTAAGTATCAAATACCCAAACAACAGGTGTCTAACACTTTTATACAGTAAATTGTGAGTAAGGTCTTAATTCACTTCCAACTTTTTCGAGTACATTAGCTTACAAAGAATGTAAGGGAACGCTCTGAGGATTTATATGAATAAAGTGTTTAATATTAATGTATTATTATAGACGTAAGGTGAACCACAGAAGCTTTGTTTCAGTACTAATGGGGTTACGAGGTGCAGAGAGGTTAATTCCAGTATCCAAGCCTAGATTTACATCATTGTTTGTAGATTAAAGAAGGCTTTCCAGGGAATGGTCTTCTCATGTTTGCCCTCTCCACCACGAAGCAGCTGAATGTATTGCGGTCTGATTAATCTTAATGAATTATGCAAATGCGCGTTATCTCAAGCGATTTCAGAATGTTTCTGTATTGTTTTATTAATGCGCTTTTGAATTACTTCGCACAATTACAAAGCTCTCTCTCCTTCTCTCTCGCACGCACCGCAATGTTTCTCATTCAGTCGCATTCCTTTATTAAAAACTTGTGGCGGTCTCTGGCGAGTTGCACGCACGAATAAGAAATTAGTCATTACTGTAATTTAATGACTTTAAACCAAACAAGACTGCGGTCTAGATTACTAAGCGTAACCCGAATCCTCCTCCCCTGCATCCCAAGGGTCTGATCTTTGGGAGTATGTCTCCTTAATTTCTACTTAATTAATTATGTTCGTTATCACGACTACCCTGTGGTGAGAGCGTGGTTTCAATTACGATGGGAAAACTGACATAACAATACAAAAGAAAGCCTTGACGAATGCTCTCATAGAGGTGCTGAGATTCTGAAAGTTTGCTATTGACTGGGTAGGCTGAAGTATCTATTTATTACTCTGTGAAGAACTCTTCTGCACATAGGCCTGCTTCAGCACAGCACCTAAATGAGAGCTGTGATTTACTGAGCATGAGTCATTCCATTGATAAGAGAAACATTATCAAAGCTTTTACATATAATTGCGTACACAATTCACTTCAAAGCGCACATCAAAAGGCGGCAGCAACACTGCTTATCTCCATAAACGTGATATAATGTATAAATCTGAGGATTATGAGGGGATTTGGATAACAATTTGCATGTGGGCAGAAATGCTATAGATGAGGATGGGTTAATTTGGACTATAAAACTACACTGACATGACGGCTCTAATAGATTATATTAGCTGCCGCTACATGTATCCTTCAAATGACAGCTTGTGCATTTCAATCAGAATGTCCAAGGATTATGAAACATCCAGCGTGTAGCATTCATTCTAATGCGTGATTTCATATTCAAAGCATAATGCTGATATGCTTATCAATGCGCTGTCATGCTCAGAAGGAAATGCCAACAGACAGCGTTCATATTAAAGTCAAATTGCAACACTCATGCCACTACAGTCTCCTTGATCTAATGGCTTTTTGGAGAACCTTGCTTTGGCCCTTCTGTGCCATATGTATGACTACTTAGGGTGCAGATGACGTTTTCTTCACCTTTTGATTATGGATCCATTAATGCACCAACTGACACCAAATAGTAAATATGATGTACATTAGTTAGACTTAGCAAAATGACACAAAAAACAACACATTTTGCAACTCTAATTGTAAGGAGCACCTCTAAAGGGACATGGTGAAGAAAAATATATGAGATGGAGGAAAATTATTTGGCAATTCTTTTTTGTTCTCTTGCAAATGTTTTGCGTTCGCCAGAGAAACTTTTTTGAGAGGGAACGCAAAGGTTTGAGATGAACGAATGCAAAGTTTCTCAAGGGAACGCAAAAGCATTGACTTGTCATTTTTCCTCCCATCTCATATTTTTTTCCACCACCATGTCCCCTTACGCCGGGGCTCCGTACTAATACTGATTTTTACAGGGGGGGAAAAACTTGTGCAAGATAAAGTTTTTTTTTTTTTTTTTTCAAACAATTTTCAATTGCAATTTTTTTGTATGCATTTACACATTTCTTGTGCACACAAATCTTTTCCACCTCCAAATGTCACTTGGGGCTCCACAGCAACTCAAATGGAATGTTAAATAGAAAAATATGTTAAAAGATTAAATAGTTTCAAAATGAAAATGGTCATTATTTACTCACACTCATATAGTTCCAAATTCAATATATTGTTATTTCTGTGGAACACAAAGGAGAATTTTGGAAGATTTGTCACACTTAAAAATAAATAAATAAATAAATTAAACATAAAAGCATAAAAGAAACCAATTTATCCATTATTTAAGTAATTATTCACTGATCTTTTTCTATTTACTAAAACTGAAATGTAATTTGCATGCACAATCAGATGCATGTGGGGAGCGAAGGCTGGCCCGTGTGGTCCAATCAAACAGACGAGCTACTGTAGCTCAAATTGCTCAAGAAGTTAATGCTGGTTCTAATAGAAAGGTGTCAGAATACACAGTGCATCGCAGTTTGTTGCGTATGGGGTTGCATAGCCGCAGACCAGTAAGGGTGCCCATGCTGACCCCTGTCCACCGCCGAAAGTGGCAACAGTGGGCATCAGAACTGGACCAAGGAGCAATGGAAGAAGGTGGCCTGGTCTGATGAATCACGTTTTCTTTTACATCACATGCATGGCCGGGTGCGTGTGCGTCGCTTACCTAGGGAACACATGGCACCACTATGGGAAGAAGGCAAGCCGACGGAGACAGTGTGATGCTTTCGGGCAATGTTCTGCTGGGAAACCTTGGGTCCTGCCATCCATGTGGATGTTACTTTGACACGTATCAAGCATTGTTGCAGACCATGTACACCCTTTCATGGAAACGGTATTCCCTGGTGGCTGTGGCCTCTTTCAGCAGGATAATGTGCCCTGCCACAAAGCAAAAATGGATCAGGAATGGTTTGAGGAGCACAACAACGAGTTTGAGGTGTTGACTTGGCCTCCAAATTCCCCAGATCTCAATCCAATCGAGCATCTGTGGGATGTGCTGAACAAACAAGTCCGATCCATGGAGGCCCCACCTCGCAACTTACAGGTCTTAAAGGATCTGCTGCTCACATCTTGGTGTCAGATACCACAGCACACCTTCAGGGGTCTAGTGGAGTCCATGTCTCTACAGGTCAGGGCTGTTTTGGAAGCAAAAGGGGGATCAACACAATATTAGAAAGCTGGTCATAATGTTATGCCTGCTCAGTGTGTATATATATATATATATATATATATATATATATATATATATATATATTTGAAAGAGCTGTTTTAATTGTATGAACTACTTCTATGGTGTTTTTGGTCAGATGTGGTCACTATGAACTGTTATTGTGTGGCAAAATGCTGCGTGAAGGTTCTTTTGAAAGTCAGTCATACAAGTTTTTGACGACAAGAGGGTGCATAAACAATGACGGACTGTTACTTTTTGGGAGGATTACTCCTTTAAAATCTTCCATGTACAATCTGGTCATCATGTTTGATGAACAACATGCATCTATGCATGCTACATACCTAATCCATGTCCAGTTAGTGCCAAAACCCCATACTTAAGCCACACAATGCACATGAATGCAATCCATTCCCGGGATTTCGGAATTGAAGGGAAGGTCTGGATGCTGCTTTATAAACATGGAATATGATAATCTTCATTTACATAAATCTCTTTCTCTCCAGTTTCACATTCATCCCTCTCATCTGGCATCATACAAAGGTCAAGGAGAAAAAAAAATACAGCAAGTGTCCATACATAACTGCCCTTTCCACACCATCCATTAACCTCATTGAGGTTGTTGATCATTATGCAAATTTACGTCTCAATTACTAGAAATCCTTAGAAGCGTCAAACATTTAAAATGATTCTAAATAAAACCTGCCATTTTTGCGCTCTTATAGCACACGCTCCGGCATTCCGCCAATCATAATACCTTTTGTATTGTGACTGTATTCCTAATGTCCCCATTACCATTCAGATGCGGGTGATGGTGATGAAAGCAGTGGTTGGTGTTAGGTGATGTGACATGAGGCAAATAAACCGATTCCTACTTGTGTCTTCCCTGACCCTAATGAGCCCGGACGCCCATGGACTCAATCCCCCTCACAGCTTCCTCTATAGTGGCTGAGCGCGCTCCGCATGTAGATAAGGATGCTAGGAGTGATAATTCATAAGGGTTCATACAGAATCTTATGGAAAGCCTTGTGAATTTTGGGGCTGCTGCGACTGCCCTTGGCCCGGATGGATTAACAGCTGAGAGACACAGCATGGCAAAGTCTGGTTAATCCTGGTCGCTCTACGAGGTATCATCGCTGGCCCATATCTGGTACTGTCCTCAGTCTGATACCACTCATGAGACTCCACAGCTGGGTTTATATAACATGGTGCTCTTAACTACACTCTCTGCATACTATAAATGCTAATTGTTTATATTTTTGAAACATGCAGACGCATCTACAGTTTTCTAAAGGCGGGAGTTTTGAGATAAAGAGTCAAGTCAGCCTAAGACATATCCAGACATGCTGCCTATATGCGCACATACAACAACAAATGCTAAATTGTTAAAAAATACTAATTGTAATGTTGGTGAAGCTTTGCAAACCTCTCATAATTTAGTCAAGGTACCATTTTCAGAAAGTAAGAGTTAGAAAAAGAAAGATAAGCAACTAACAAAAAATAGGTAAGTACATGGAAGCCAATAACTATAAAAAATTATACATTTTTACAATCTGTGTACAATTCAAGAACAAAAAATAGTCGTCTCTGACATTGCGTCTGAATATGCCTACTTCCATACTATATAGTAGGTGAAAAACAGTATGTGGGCTAAGTAATATGTCCGAATTCATAGTAACAACTGACATCATAGGTCACATGACAATGACAACATGGCGGACGTAGTACTATATAGAACGGTCTCAAAGTAAGTTTCAAACCAAATGTAGTACCTACTATACAGTATGCAATTTCGACCATAGACTGTAAAAAAAGATGGTTGACGCACCTGAACTCTCTTCCATTGAAGTAAGTAAAGCCGTCAGTGTTGAAATATGGCGCTGACATCTTGGGTCTCGAGTCTGCGCAGTAGTGAGCGTGAAGTGGAGCTGCGAATCTCAAATTTCCTCCTGAAGTTCTCGAAAAATGTCCGTTGGTGCCTCAGTGACTACTTTGCTCAGAAAAGCTGTCAATCTCAGCTGTCAATCATGACATCACACCCCCTTTTTTTATATCATCAAATAACTAACTAAAACCAAACTTATTTAAAGAACGAACACGTGAACTTACATCAGCGTGATAAAAACTGCATATAATGACAGAAACCATCTTTGGAAAAAATTTATTTTAAGTGTAATTTGATTGTTTAGTTTGTCTCACGTCCCATTACATTACATGGAGAGGACGGGGTTTATGACCTATACTGCATCCAGCCACCTGGGAGCGATCAAGACGCTTTGGCTTCAATTTTCAGGACTCATGTGGCACACTTGTTTCAGATGCAGTATGACTCATGAACAAATAGTACTTTTGCTTTGAATAATTTCAATGAAACAGGACTGAACGATTCCTTCAATAATTGGACTGAATCATCCAAATGGTTCTTGAGTCAGTAACTCAGCGACTCAACAAACCCAGGAAATGACAAGACAAAATACACATATATTTGTGCAGTCCATTTTGTGACTAATTCAGTCCTGATTCACTGGAAAGATCTGGCTCATTGTCAATAATGCTAAACACTAAACACTAAACATATACAGAAAACACTTTAAGAATCATTTGATTACTGCCTCAGTTCAGCTGTAAAGCTAACATTTGGATGGAAAAAGTACTTTATTATTGCCACACTACTTAAGATGTAGGTTTTTGTCTTTAAGTAAAAGTTTCGGTAACACTTTATATGGGGAACACATTCACTATCAACTACAACTTTTGCCTCAATAAACTCTAATTTACTGCTTATTAATAGTTTTTATTATTTAAGTTTAGGTATTAGGTAGGGTTAAGGGATGTAGAATATGGTCATGCAGAATACGGCATTAATATGTGCTTTATAAGCACTAATAAACAGCCAATATCCTAGTAATATGCATGCTAATAAGCAACTAGTTAATAACAATAATTGAACCCTAAAATAAAGTGTTACGAAAGTTTCTATCGCCTTGATAATTCTAGTTATTATTCCACATCACTGTTATGAATATTTCAAACACCTACCGTGATTCAAGGGCAAGAAAGTTCTTTGAGTACTCTGAGTATGTCAGAGGACAGTCAGACCCTTCGTCCTAATGCCATGACCTGCAGTACAATGTCCTGAAAACACAGTCAAAGCACTCAAACTGCCTCAACACACACACCTAAATGCTTTTATCTACTAGTCTTGGCTAATGACGCATTCTCTCACTTGAAAGCTTGCTCACTGTCTGCAATTAGCTAAACACATTAGTACATTAGTCCATCATTATGAACGCTCCAGTGTCTGAATGTTATGTTTATGACGTTCGGAGCTCGCCTTTGTGTGGCTTACTTGTCAAAGTAAATGACATCTCGACTAACCTCGCTTTGTCCCTCCTTGTTCTACTGTTGATACTGCTAATGGTAAATTAGCCAGACAAAATCGCTGGCAAATAATATTATGCTAATAGCATTAGCCCTGCCCTATGCAAGTCAGTCTGAAGCGTTCTGTGACAGCTGCATAAGCGCTACATGACTCACAGACTGAATGCTAATAAAGTGGCGTCTAAACATAAATCCGTGTATCAAATGAGAGACGCAACATGTCAATTTCAATGCAAACATTAGCATAGTCATGTGACATCTTGATGCACTTGAAGATTTTATCAAAGTTGGCGAACGCATTGTGACAGATGGATGAAAGGTGTCTGATTGTTTATTCTTTTTGTTCTGTTGGTGGGTGGATGTTACATTTAAATGCACTTTCTCTTTTATGATGGCAAAGTAATCATTCTTCAGTTACAATTGGACGAGATTTCCCATAGAGATACTTTTATTGAAGATAATACTGACACTTTGACTCAATATTGGCCACCAAGGCTTTTAAAAACAAACAATAAATCTTTTTTGCTATCTTCTTTTTCGCTGCTCCCATAGACCACTTCAACTTTTCATCCATTATTAATACCTGTAATTCTTATCGTTATACTTGCCTCTTGCTCAAGTCCGTTTCAAAATGGAGCTGAGTGCCCCCAAAACCATACCCAAAAATCACACACCTCACACTGATCAAAAAGTCTGCCCATAGTAGAAGAAAGAAAATATTGGCACCAAAGGACAGGGGACTGAATATTAGTGCCTCTGGAACACATGATTCAAGTAATAAGTGAAACTTTCAAGTCCACATTCGCTTCAAAAATGTAATCCACTGTTCCAGAATTGCAGAATTGTCTCTGAACTGGTCCACATCTTGATTTTTATGGAATATTTACTTTACATGGTGTATGATCTTGTCCAACACTGTCCAAAAACTGGGAGTTTGGCAGAGCGAAAATACTGTAGAAGAGGGAGGGGGGTGGAGGGGGGGGGGGGGAGAAAAACTCCATGTGTTTAAATGGTCCATTCCAAATGACATTAGTATTCAGAGGTCCAACAACTTGATCCCAATAGCTGTGAAGTAGTTTGAAGTCTATGTATCTTCATTTCCATTGCTTTGATCAAAAAAAGGGAAAAAAAATGCTGCTAGTCCCAAATGTATATTGGTCCCAGACTATCGTGTGACCTGAAAAAGAGGAGTCCAAGTTATCATTTCATAAATGTCTGCATATGATTGCAGTAGGGCTGGACTGGATAGAAATCAGTGTCAACCCACAGAGATTTTGCAATACCATTTATACCAGAAGATACATTTGCATGGGCTACACGGGTGGGGGAAAATACAATTATTTCTAATAAATATTATTTAAAATAATATTATATTATTATTCATAAGTTTGGGATCGGTTTTTACATGTTTTTACAAGAAGTCTCTAATGCTTACCAAGGCTGCATTTATTTGATTAAAAAATACAAAAAACAGTAATATTGTGAAATATTATTACAATTTAAAATATTTTTTTTTATTTGAATATATTTTAAAATGTCATTTATTCTTGTTATGCATAGCTGAATTTTCAGCATCATTACTCCAGTCTTCAATGTCACATTGATCCTTCAGAAATAATTTTTAATATGCTGATTTGCTGCTCAAGAAACATTTATTATTTTAATCAATGTTGAAAACAGTTGTGTAATTTTTTTTTCCAGGATTCTTTGATGAATAGAAAGTTATTTATTTAAAATAGAATCTTTTGGAAACAGTATAAATGTCTTTACTGTCACTTTTGATCAATTTAATGCATCCTTGCTGTATAAAAGTATTTTCTTTCCAAAAATTCTTACTGACCCCAAACTTTTAAACAGCAGTGTGTATAATCCAATACAATCAAACAATATTACATAATTTTCATGTTAAGTATTTAATGTTCTGCATAATCCATAAAAATATAATATATATAAGCCATTAAAGGGGTCATGAATTGAGAAATCAACTTTCCCTTGAGCTTTTGATGTATAAAAGGTCATCGTGATATAAGAATATCCTGTAAGTTTCAGAGCTAAAAACGTCCTTGTTAGTCAAAGAAAAGCTTTTATTGACACCAGGCCCAGAAAAAAATCGATCTACGAATGTGTTTACCTGTGACGTCAGTGTGCAGTGACACGCCGCCTTAACCGAAGAAGATGAACGCCTAATTCTGTAGCCCCGCCCACCGACTCGTGCATGTAATGACATGTTAGATAAATAACATAGGCCTACGTGGAGCTAAACCGGATGTTTCAAACATGCCATAAGCTTCCTTCGGATTCCAATATTAGCAATGCATGATTGAACTTTATTTTTAATGAAGTTCCAGCTCACGTGGGTAAAGACATTTGTTTCGCTTCATTTCACCACGGATTCGTTTGTAAACAAGAGACTGGATTTGCAGACAGGATGAGATTAAAAAAACGATGCTGTGGCTTCTGGATATGACTGGAATGATGTAACACACTTATGTGAGTAAAAAATGTTTTTTATATGTGATAGTATTGCATTGTTACAGATCGTTTGAAACTGATTACGTGACAAACTAAACATAACTTCCACGCTGTCACAGGCTGGAGTATCCTTTGTATTTGAGGTGTTGTTGGTTCATTGTCCTGCGATTCGGGATCAGACTAGAACATGTATGGGCAAGGGCTCGCACTATCTTAAATAGTGAAATACCATTCCTTTCTTGATGTGTGTTGTTCACAAAATACAACTGCGGAAGTTTTGATCATGCTGATTTGTCTGCAGTGAAGTTTTGCAGATGCTTGTGTTTGTGTGTGTGTGTTAGTGACGCGGTTTGCGGTTATATACACCGATCGGTCCGGCCAAGTAATAAAAAATAGCACTCCCATTAATTGTGGGTAGATGAAAGATAAATTATTGTGTTTGTTTGATCAAGACATTTCGCGAGCCCTGTGGGCGAATCATTACAGTTGCCGTTTCTCCACATTGGAAGTTTTCAAACAATCATAGCAGTGGGCATTTACTTCCAAGTCTTCAGTGCGACATGCCCATAAAAACCAAGCGTTTCAAGAACTAGGCTCAAAACCAGGGTAGAGAATAGCCTATTAATTATTCATTATGATGTTTTTGAATGTAAAAACCACGCAGGCGTCATAAGTTGACCTCAGACAACAGTATATAAAAAAAAAAAAAGCCAGTTCATGACCCCTTTAAGTATAATAATATGTAAGCCATAAGAATTTCATACTGCCCACTCTTAGTTTTCAGTCTGTCTGAAATGTTAAATGTGAGATGTCATCGCTAGACTGAACATTACAACACTTCAGTTTCTGTCATCATGACATAACGACAACAATCACAGAGTGTTAACTAATTACTTGTATATCAGAGGGCCTTCGGCAGTATAAAATTGGAAAATTCTTCCATTAGAATTATTCCTCTAAGGCATGAGGTGTTAGTAAGGGGACTGACACATGCTCACACAGGCACAATGTATTGTCACCTACAAGTGTCATTAACCACACCACCAGCATGAGCTCAGCGGTTGCGGCCTGAAATAGAGTCACACTGAGGGACCAGAGCCGTTAGTTCCTCTGGATCTGAGAGGGTTTAGCATGCAAGTCTGGTCCTGTTCCAGCTCTGTAACACAAAAGCATGGCTCTGGGTTCAGAAGCCAGGGTAGGGCAGGTCTCTATAGCTGTGGATGAGGCCAGACTGGCAGGCTGCTAAGGGAAGCCCAGTGTAATCTACACCTTCAGGTCATTGCCAGCAGGCAGCCGGAGGACACATAGAGGAAGTGGAAGGTGTGCTGGCCGCTGTCTCCTTCACTTCCTGCCTCCCTATCTGGTTCAGGCATGAGATTTGGTGGAATCACTAGACCAGCAATTCAACAGAAATTTGGGTGGGCAAGTTCAGACTCAGCTACTGAGAAAAGTTAATGTACAACATTTGTCATACTGCACAACACTTTATTTCTTTTTGTATTTTTCAGCAATATATTAGCCAATTTAATACACAAATTTAAATTGCACTATACTGTGGTTCAATTTGGGGTCATAAGTACTTAAAAAAAAAAAAAAATAGTCTTTTGTGCTCACCAAGTCTGCATTTATTTGATCAAGAATACAGTAACGAAGTAATGTTGTGAAATATATTTAAAATTTAAAATACCTATTTTGTATTTTAGTATACTTTTAAATATATTTTATCCCTGTGATGCAAAGCTGGATTTTCAGCAACATTACTCCAAAATTTTCTGATTATCAATGTTGAAAACAGTTGTGCTGCTTAATATTTTTTGTGGAAAATGTGATCCATTTTTTTTAAAGATTCCTTGAAGATTAAAAAGTTCAAAAAAACAGCTTTTTTTAAAATAGAAAACGTTTGTTATAACTGTCACTTTTGATTATTTTTGATCAATTTAATGCACTTTAACGCATTTATTCCTAAAACAAACAAACAACAAAACAACATACTTTTCACTTTTTTACCCCAATTACAAATTAGTTTGTATTATAAATTTGTTGCTGTGTTGTTAAGAAGTTTGTTGCACATAACAAAATGCTAAAATAATATTTTAATAATTTTAAAATGCATCAAATGTCCAATTGAACATAATTCAATTGATGTATCTGCAATGTTATGATCAAAGTGATAAGACCTCCGATAAACTGCACAGATTAAACAATCCCATCATGACTTCCATCGTTTCTGGGATTTCTTCTTGCGGTTATATTGCATGTCCATGTGCACCGACGGTGGCCTGGAGGGCCCGAAAATCAAGCCCAGGTTTGAGAGAAGCTCCCAACACCTCAGAGGTCTCCCTGCTGTTGACGTGAGAGCAGTGGCATGAATTATTTACATAGCTAAAGTAAAAAAAGGTCTGCTTCACGCAGGCCCCTCTGCCCCATGAATAATGGAGGACTCGACTCAAGCGCAGGTTTGGTGAGTCAAACTTTTCAGCCTGATGGATGGCTACAAGCTGTGTGTGTCAACCGTACATACACAGCGGCTCGCAAATCACACGGCAGCAAACATAAGAACAATAACTCGCATTAACCTGCGGAAGTGCATCATTGCCCTGCCCTGATTTTCCTAAATGCAATGCCACATTGGGTTTCTTTTGTCTGGGCTTTTTAAAGTTTGTCAAGGGTCCCAGATTGTGTTTTATTTAAAGTCAATGTCAAATGCAAGGGCCACTAACAAGCTGAAAGCATGATAGTCGAAGAAAGCAGAAAACTAGGGCATTCTGTGTAAAAACGGAAGCGATGACTAAAGGTCCGTTCACACCAAGAACGATAACTAACAATAATGATAAAGATATAGTTCTAAAAATTGTTCTAAATATAAAAGAAGAGCAGAGTTCACACCACAACTATAACGATAACAGCACAGAGAAACTTTATTGTTGGAATCACTTTCAGAATGTTTTTTCCAGCTGATGAAAACATTGACAGCCAATCAGAATCCATCCTGCTTTAAAGAGCTCAAGCATTTAAAGCGTCAGACGGCAAAACTGCAGCGTGCTTAGAATAAACAGAGCGTTATCGTTCATTGGTGTGGATGCTAATATAGTTATCGTTCTTGGCGTGAACGGGCCTTCACACTAGTTAGCAAAAGGCTTTTTTTCCCTATTAAATCAATCAACAGTAAAATCAGATGATATTTGACCCATTTCAAATTATCATTATATTAATTATATTTTACTGATATTATAATAAATCATCAGGATAAGTTTTGATAAAAAAAAAAGAAAAGTTAAATAATATTCATTTAATTTCAGAAAATTTCAGTAAATATTGTTAACAAATGTATATAATATAATTAATATAATATAATTAAAATAATATAATATAATATATACATTGGCCCACTTTATTTGATTTTCTGTTGGATAGTCTATTTTTAAACATTTCTTAAGCTGGGAATAATATTATTATGACAGCTATAGGACTGTAATTGGATGCGCTCCCTCTCACCTTGGTCGTCTTGACTTTGTTTCCCGTGCTGCAGCTCCAACCTTTTAGATCCGGCAACACCTTACACTCCTCGCCCTCCATACACGGCTGCATCTGACACCACCACTTCTGTGCTACTATAGAAGCTGCGCAGACAGACAGGAAGACAGGAAGAAGAAAGAATCTCAACACTCCGCTCACTCTGTGGGAACTGCCAAAACGGGAAAGACACATCCCCAAATCACCATGTATCCAATATTTTGAAGAATGAATCAATGAAGTTTGAGAGGAGGAGAACACCTCAGAAGATCTCACTCACGTCCACTGTCAAAAGAAATGAAACTACCTCGTTCCATCTCTTTCTCCCTAAAACAAAGAGGCTAGTGAAGGAGGAGGTCTTTAATTCAAAGCTGACGGTTTGAATCCATCAATTCAGCGGGCTCGACACTCTCTCTATGTCTTTCGAGAAAAAGTTCAGCCTTCATGTCAAGATGACAGGGGTTGCGGTTAGGGGAGCTGGCATGATGTTGAGGGTTAAGAGGAATTGAGAAGTAGAAGGGAGACATTGTCAAACTTTGGGCCTCAATTTTTAATTCAGAGCAGAGGGGAAGATGGTTTGAGGGACTGTTAAAACAAAAGTTGTGTCTACACAAGTCTACATTTATTACCTTTAAATCCAACTCTATGATAAAATCAAACGTTTAGCTAATAAATCCTGATATATTTCTTAGGAAAACAGACCACATATACAGTATTCATGACCTTGTATGTAGGGATGTATGCAAATGCTGTGTCCAGTAAAATGCTTTCTAAAATGATAATGTCCCCTCTTCCAAATAACACCAGCAACTGACTCGCAATAGCAAGAGGCAGATCAATTAAAAGACTACTGGAGAATGAGCCCTTTAATATCTTCCATCACAAATTTCAACATGAGAAAGAACATTGTGAAAATTTGGACACTCCTATAAAACTATATATAATTTGCTACAGTTATTATTTTTACTACAATAAATCCATGGTAATTGGCCACCACTGACATTCTTACACTATTTGAAGGAAATTCCACATACATGTATGATTTTACAGTGTTTTAATAAATATAGCAACTATAATTAATATGGTAAATTTTATATTTCAATAGAAAATGCTACTTTCTGCAGTTTTCTGTATTGTGAGGTCAGAAATGAGTCAAAAAGCATGAAAAAAAATCCCTGATTTCCAATGTGGTCTCAGTTTTTTAAAACCCACAGTATGTAGACAATCTACAACATAAAAATAGTGTAGAGAGAGGTCAAGTGTCTTTCAGTCTTAAGTGTAGTGGCTTTTGTCCTCGTACAGCAGGTAGAATCATGTGCTGTGGTCTCGGTGCTCAGCAGGGGGTGGGAGCACCTGTCAGATACATTAGAGGGCAGAAAAGAAGATCAAGATCGATTGACCTGTCCAGTGAGGGAGCCGTTGACATGTTATTAGACAAGCAGCCCACGCTGCACTTGAGCGAACAGCAGGATGACGGTGTCACACTCAAACGGACACTGACTCTGATGTGACAGCCCAGAGAGATGAGACTGAGATAAAGAGGGGCGGCTAGACTTTAAAAAACAGACAGCCAACTTTAAATTGACAGTTTAATTTAGGATCACTAATACTTAAAATAATAAAACAGGCAAAAGATAGACAAAAGCAGCTGGCTATTTCTTGCACATTTTCTACTGTTTTTGTTGTTGTAAATTATACCATGATATTACCATGTTTTTTAGACATGGACATTCTTTTCATGTAAACACTGATGAGGCAGGTTATCAAAACATTATGACCACCTGCCTAATATGCTGTTGGTCCTCCTCGCGATGCCAAAACAGTGCCAACCCACCAAGTCATGGACTCTAATGTCCCCTGAAGGTGTCCTGTGGTATCTGGCACCAAGAATTTAGCAGCATTTCCCTCAAGTCCTGTAGGTTTGCGAGGTGGAGCCTCCGTGGATCGATCTTGTATGTCCAGAACATCCCATTGATACTCAATTCAATTCAGATCTGGGGAATTTGGAAGACCTTGAACTCTTCATCGTGTTCCTCAAACCATTCCTGAACTATGTGTGCAATATGGCCTGCTGAAAGATGCCACTTCTACCAGGGAACACCATTGTCAAGAAGGGTCTACCATGCCTACCTGCAACAATGTTTAGAACACTGCCCAGAGCATCATGCTTCCTCCACCAGCTTGTCATTGTCCAACAGTACATTCTAGTACCCAGGTAAATGGCGCACACATACACAGCAATCCACTTGATGTAAAATAAAATGGGACTCATCTTCTTCCACTGCTCCAAGATTTAGTTCCAACACTTGTGTGCCCATTGTAGGTGCTTTCAACTGGGTCATCATAGGCACTCTAATTGGTCTGTGGCTATGCAGCTCCATATGCAGCAGAGTGCGATGTGTTGTGACATATTCCTCCCAATACCATTAATATTATGTGTGAATTGTAGACCTTCTGTTGGCTCGGACCAGAAGGGATAGCTTCCGTTGCCTTCGTGCATATATATATATATATATATATATATATATATATATATATATATATATATATATATATATATATATACACACATACACATATACATACATACACCGATTAGGCATAACATTATGACCACTGAAAGTGGTCCAAGGAAGGAACAGTGGTGAACCGGCAACAGGGTCATGGGTGGCCAAGGCTCACTGATGCACGTGGGGAGCGAAGGCTGGCCCGTGTGGTCCGATCCAACAGACGAGCTACTGTAGCTCAAATTGCTCAAGAAGTTAGTGCTGGTTCTGATAGAAAGGTGTCAGAATACACAGAGCATCACAGTTTGTTGCGTATGGGGCTGAACAAACAAGTCTAATCCATGGAGGCCCCACCTCGCAACTTACAGGACTTAAAGGATCTGCTACTAACATCTTGGTGCCAGATACCACAGCACACCTTCAGGGGTCTAGTAGAGTCCATGCCTCAACGGGTCAGGACTGTTTTGGCAGCAAAAGGGGGACCAACACAATATTAGGAAGGTGGTCATAATATTATGCCTGATCTGTGTGTATATATATATATATATATATATATATATATATATATATATATATATATATATATATATATATATATATGCGCATGCACACACACAGTATATATTGCTTGATAGAATCAAACAGCAGACACACACAAAAAAAACACAGCAAAAAAAAACAAAAAACATGAATACACAACAAATAAAAACAGTCTTACCGTCCACACAGGAAGGAGCCGCTCTTGTTGTCCCAGCAACTTGCCCAGGGAAGCAAGAACACTTGACAGTTTGGGAGCGCTCCTCGATTTTGTTCTTGTTGCAGCAGCGGTGGGCTGCAATGACCTCACAGGTTCCTGCTTTGACGTGCACTGAGGAAAAACAACAAGGACACAGAGTCTATTAAAATCAACCAGCTGTTTCAAACTTCCCTTGCCGACAAAGGAAACGATGAGGCACTAATGCATATTCTGTTGCTGGCAGTGGCTGCAATGGAAATGAATTTGACGTGGAGGCAGTGTACAATTTAATTAATGCTAATGCAAGCAGTTTGATTTGTCCCAGGTCAGAAATCAGAAGAAAATGGTCTCTGTGATCATCAGGTTGGGTTTTACGATTCACTTTAGTAATTACAAGTAAAACGGTTAATTGATAATCATAGACCTTCAAGCATCTAGAAGGGTCTTTCAGGAAATTTATTTTTTCTTTTTGTTTTGTTTATCCTTCACCTATGACTGAACAACAGCAGGGAGGAACATTACTTAGCATATAAAAGTGTGTATTCACACATTACTCTGATGCTCTAAATTGAGGAGTTAAAAAACGAAAAGAGAATAAAAACATTTTGAAAGTTTTAGTGTACCTTTCAAATCAACCTTAATTGCATTGGTAAAGATTTTCAATTTAAGACTTGAGTTAAAAATTGATTGAAAAAGGGGCCTCCATTTTCCCATTAGCTGGCCAATCTCAAAATCTCATCAACAACATTAAAAACATTTTGCCTCCAATCAATAAAGAGCCTTTAACGTGTGCACAAAAGAGTCTGTGGAGCGGCAGGCCGATTGTGGGCTTGGAAAAGAAAAACAGACATTTACCGATGCAAACACTGGCGGGTGAAGGGCTGAACCCCCTTTGTGTGATTATCTCTCAGCCCGAACACACTGCAGGGCCAAAGTTAATTTTAAAAAGTTTGAGCGGATGCAAATTGAATATTCAATGGTGGGAGTTTGTTCCTACAGCTTATAGAAAATGATCGCTTTGACTCATTCAATGTGCATTACCGCCTTTATTTGTGTACCTTCAACAGTGCTTGTAAAAATCTATAAAAAAACTGGGCTGGGTTACTCTACAAGCTGGAGGTTTTGGGGGATTTTGAGTTACCTTTCAAATTTTTGGAGTTTCTTTTGCTTAACTGGTAGCAGTGACGTTAAAGATAGTTTGTGTGTTCTATTTCAGCTGTGCATAAATTCACTGTTAAATTATTATACGAAAAAATATACAATAATATAGAAACAGGAAATATAAAACAGAGAAAGCCATTCACTAGTCTTGGTTGACTTTAAAAAGCCATTTAAAACAGAATATTGACACTAGAGCTGCACAATTAATTGTTAAATGATCGCAATCTTATTCCTAAATGGCAGCAATTTGGCTATGTCTATTAAACCTTTGACAAGTACGATCACACTGATTCAAATCTGTGTTTGCGCTGCCGCTGAGCCAGAGAGAGCAGATGTCATGTACAGGTATAAAACAGCTTCACAAACAGTCGTTTCAACCACACAGTATCATTATTTTACATTGTTTTACAGTAATTCAAATGATCACAGAGGTACTGGGATAAAAGTTTAAGGTTTGAGTAAATCACCTTTTGAAAGTAACATGACTTTTCAAGTCAAATTTGTATCAATTACACTGTTACAGCAAGTGGCGACAAGTGACTGTTAAAAAAATGTACTTATCATTGAATCATTCATTCAAGAGATTTGTTTAAAAATGCTGATTCATCCAGTAATGAAATAAGTCTTTTTGAGTGAGTCATTGAATCATACATTCAAAACGATTTTTTTAAAATTAAAATTACTTCTTTATTACTAGGGGTGTGACGAGATCTCATGCCACGAGATCTTGCGAGACTAAAACGTGCAGAGATTTCTCATTGAGGTGAAAAGCTGTCTCGCGGCAAATTGTCATGAGGGAGTGTGAGGGTGCAGTTAGGAAAGAATATGTCACCACTTCGTTTACATCACGCCTCCACTGTAGTTTTGCTTTTTATAGAAAAATAAAAACAATGTAATTCAGGTGGACAACGGTCGCTTCAATTCCATCAGCTCACCCAACACAAACTGTTTGAGCCGTACATAGTGCGCAGCACTGATCACGTGACGAGAAGACCGACGGGACTGTGGCAAAGAATCATTGTGCAACAGAAGCGTCAGACAAATGTCTATTTAAAAATGCACGTTCAGCACCACCGCTCCCTATTCACAGAGTATGCACGAACACGAAATTGAAAGTGAAAGTAAGCGCGAGCGTGCATTCAAACGCGATTTTGATGCATTACCGCGGTTTGAAATCGGCCCCCTGAGGCACACGAATATCTCCCTATATGAAAGCTATCTGTGTTCATCTATTAGCTCTGTATCATGCTTGAAGAAAAAATTGGTGTGCTTTGAATATTGAGTACTTTGATTATGGTTGCACTTATTGTTTGCACTTGATCTACGATCAATTTGTGGGAAGGAGTTCAGTTAGGAGGTCAAAAGTTGTAGAAGCTCATAAATCATGTGCAGTTCTAAGGTCTGAAGAGACAATTAAAAAAAAGAAAAGCCAGTCAGTTGAGTTTGTGCAAAACCTTTTACAGTGCTTTAGTATTTGTCTTTTACTGCATATGACGGCAAATTCATACTCAGAAAGCAGAACTGAAATGACATTTATTACAAGATGAGTTAAAACATTTCAAATGCACCTGCAAACTATTTTAGTCAAGTATTTCATCATTGAGGATTTCTTAAAATGTAAAAATCTTGTCTCGTCCTGTTCTCGTGAACCCAATCTCGTGTCTCGTCTCGTGAGATAAGTGTCTCGTCACACCCCTATTTATTACTATTATCAATTAGATATTTTAAAATAGACTGCAGCAATTAACATTGTCAGAACCTCTAGTAAATGACATTATTTTGTTTAGTTGTCCATTCAGAATCGTGGGAGAATCGTGATCTCTGTTTTATCCAGAATCGTGCTGCTCTGATGGACACAAAATTAAACATAAATATTACAGACCTACAGCTGGATTCAGAAGCATTCTTAACAATAAAATTGACAATACTATTTTCTTCTTATTTCTAACTTAACCCTTAAGTGCTATTCTGGGTCTTTTTAACCCCAAATGACGTTTGCAGAATTAAAAAAATAATAATAAAATGTTCCCTTCATCTAAATGGCATTAGACTTGATTTTGTGGTTGACACTTGCTAGCTCTACAAACAAAAAAATTAATTGGAATGATATTTGGTTGTATGTTAGCATGAAAAAAAAAGTCTCACTCAGGATGTTCGGGGTCTCCTGAGACCCAGACAATAAAAAGTGATTTTGTAAGATAATAATGTAATTTTTTACCCAAAAATCACCCATAGACAAAAAAAAACAACATAATAATTTGTCATGAAAAATTAAGTTACAATGCAGAAATACTATAAACACAACAGGTTTTTTTTTATAAAAACCTATTATATATATATATATATATATATATATATATATATATATATATATATATATATATATATATATATATATATATATATATATATAAATAAAAAATTAAAAAATCCCCCAATACTGCACAAATAGTAAAAACATTAATAAAGTGAGTGATATTACATTTGTTAAAAAAACAAACAAAAAAACATGTTTTTTAAGTTTTATTGCCTGGGGTCTCTGGATGACAATCAACATTTAAATAGTCTGATTCATTGTTTGCTCTAAGCTGGTCCTCTGAAACCCTCCACCTCCCCCAGCTCCACCTGCCTAGATCTGCTACGGGATTTATGCATGTATTTATGCAGCCACAGCATATCTTACATCCTCACAGCAGTGTGTCTGTGTATCTATTAGCAGTAGCAAGTCCATACTTGCTCTGCAGCAGCAATAATCAACAGAAGCATCATCTAGTCATTGCCATATTCAATAACATGCTAAAACTATTCAGAGAGTTGTCACGATTTAAATAATATAATCATTTTAAATTCTGCTCTTAAAAACTGGGTAAATAATGGGTTCAGCAAGTTTTAAAAAAAATCAGCCATCATTAGTTTGACACCCATGTGGAAGACCATGGCATTATCAACACCAATGTCATAGGTGCAATCTTTAAGTATTTTGAGTGAACCGTAAGTCGCTGTGGTTAAAATTGTCTGTCAAATGAATAAATGTAAATGATATCATCTGTGTGCTCAAGAGCTTCTGTGAAGCGTTAATTTAATTTGGCAGTGAAGATTAACAGTTTCTATGTTTGGCACTGATCAAAATGTGTTCCTTAACTCGAGGTCACACTGAAATTGAATCAAATTTGCAAAACAAAGAAAGTGTCACGTTCCTGGAACAGAATGTTTTTGGCACAGCCACAGAGATCAGCCCCGACACAGGAGCACCTGATCCCGGATCAGCCCTCAACCTGCTGTGGGAACCCTCTCTCAGAATAGCTGCCTTCATTACACTGCAGGAATAGGTTGGCGGGGCCTTGGAGAAACAGTGCAAACTACTGATTAAACCATAACCCTTTCACCAAGGTCATAAACAAGCCAACCAAATCTATAGCTTGTATGTGTGTGTACGTGAGCAATCGGCTCCTGTGAAGATTAAGTGGCCAGTGTTCAACAAGGTGCCCGAGGACCAACAAAGAGAATTAAACAGTTACTTCCTGGCTCCGTACACTCAACTGATGTGAGACCCTTTCTAAGAAGGTGTTGTGTCTTTCTTTGGACATCTGTGCAAAATTTCCATGAACTTGCAATAGCTGCGATCGTTATGTTTCACTTAAGGTGTGCAGGCTGGTCGTCTGGCAGAGTCAGGGAACGTCTGCCTCAGCAGCAGGAGGGGGCACGATCGGGGCGCTAACAGTAATGGGAGCTGGCACAGCTCTTAGGCACTGCTTTCAACACCACAATGACATCCATTGATCCCTCATTGACAAGCACTGAGGAAGGTGAGGAATGGACAAACTAGGAGGAGGATAAAGGCATCAAAATTAGTTTATGCTATTTGACAAAAGCCAAAATAAAGGAGAATCTATATTTGATATACATTTGTTTGTATTATGCATTTATTTGATCACACACTTTAAGAAATTGGGGTTTTTTTCTACCCAAATCCTGGGTTGAGCACTTTGGGTCATTTTTTGGGTCAATTTTTTCAGTGTTTGGGTAGTTTTTGTGTTATCCAGGTGTAACAACCCAGAGGTCTTCAGGAGAGAGCAGTGCAGCTCCGTCAAATTGGTGCATGTCTTCGGTAAAATACAGGTTTGTGTACATTTTATTTTATCTATAAATTTGTTATTGTGCTGTATATCGTTTAATTTTCTTTAAAGCAACATGCAGGGGCGTGATGTGAGTCACCTACATAAAGAGTGTCGCTTCTGTCTTTTCGTGTGATGGAAACACCTGATGCCTTGCATTAAATTTTATGATTTTATTCCAAAAGATACAGAATATAAATACATAGGATGTAAAAAATATGACCTCAGAACTGTACACTGATTGTTCATGGACAGGTTAAGGAGCCAGTCACAGCATATTTCGGCTACAAGTCAAACGCATGCAGGGCAGGTCTGAAGTTAGAAGTTCCCCCGCTGAACACGATTCAAGCTCCGGCACGAGATCCAGCGCCGTTACAGTGGAAACGGGACAATAGAGACTGATCGATTACACTTGAATTACTTACATTTACATTTATGCATTTAGCAGATGCTTTTATCCAAAGCGACTTACAACTGAGGAGTACAGGAAGCGATCCGTCATGAAGAGGTGAAGAAACGCAAAAAGTGCCTTAAATACTAAGTTTTGGACATTACTGAGATAGCCTAAGCTAGAATAGGGAGGGAATAGAGAAAAATAGAGCATTTTTTTATTTTTTTTTATGATAAGATTAAGTGCTCATGGAAGAGATGAGTTTTTAGTTGTCTTTTGAATGATGTCAGTGATTCTGCCATACGGATGGAGGTGGGAAGATCATTCCACCAGCCGAGAACGGTGAATGAAAAAGTTCTGGAGAGGGATTTCATGCCTCTCTGTGATGGTAACACAAGCCGCCACTCCTTAGCTGAGCGAAGGCTTCTGGTGGGGGTGTAGACTCGTAGGAGCGAGTCAAAGTATGCGGGTGCTGAGCTTGTGGTGGATTTACTTCTAAATTTTTCATTTGTACTTCTAATATTTGTTAAATGTGTATTAAAAATGATATTAAAAAAATGCTATACTGTAAAATATCATGCAAACCAGTGGTTGTGTGGAGTATTTTTAAGAAGTTTAGAGGATTTAAGGTAATCCATAAACATTACTTATTGTATCAAGTAGTATAGTAAAAATAAATCAACCCATAAATTATAAAGTTCAAAAGAACAGAATGTATTTGAAACAGAAATCTTTTGTAATGTCTTTACTGTCACTTTTGATCGATTTAATGATGATAATGTACTAGTTTATTTAAAATAAAAACATTCTTACTCACCCAAAACTTTTGAACAGCAGTATTTCAAACCTAGTAACTTATGTTCTTATGACTTATGGATTTATATTATCTAATGCAATGATACCCGGTTTCACAGACAAGGGATAAGCCTATAGTCCCAGACTAAAAAGTTTGAGCTCTTTTAACTGAAAGCATCTTGCACTGATATAAAATATGTCAGTGCCATTGTTTTGTCTCAAGATGCACATCAGTAATGTTTTTACTAAGGCAGGTTTATAAAAGCTACTTAAACGTCCTAATTGAACTAAAGCCCAATCCTGGCTTACTCTAAGCCCTGTCTGTGAAACCAGGCCATAATATTTTAAGTGTGGCTAAAGTGTCCAGATACTTTTTTTTACAAATATCAAATACCTTTCCAAATACAATAGTTTATATATTAAAAAAAACAAAAAGTCTTTCAAGCAATGACAAACATATGGTGATTTCACAGAATTTGCAAATGTTGCTGGCACTTGTCAGATGTGGTTAGGATCTAAGAGTCTCCATGCAGTTTCTCATTAATGCGAGTTGAAGGGTAAAATCATCTAACATTGGGATGTGTGACATTCTCCACAAGGGTAAAGGCCATTTTAAAAATAAAACAGAACAGATTGCTGCCTCAGATGCAAGTATGAGCATTAAGCAGGCATTTTTTCCCCTTATGCCTTACTTTTGTGCTTTTCCAGTCTGTCATTGATGAGCTTTATTAGAGCCGAGCAGCTCTTTTTCCACAAATAGTCAGCGAACATATTGACGAATAACAAAAAAGAGAGAAAACACATAAAATGTTCCTGCTAAGCTCCTATTGAATTAGCATAACACAGCCACCCTCTGCTTTGGTGCAAGAGAGAGAGATGACAGACTTTGTGTTTCAAAAATTGCTATTCAAAGGTTGTTTTTCTAGAAACACTGTGACGGAGACGCTGGATGAAAACATGAGTGCAAGGTGCTTAACTGTTAACGCAAAGGCTGACAAAATACAACCATATACCTCAGATAAATGTAGTAAACAAATGATTAAAGCGTCATTAGCCGAGGACACATCAAAACAGCTATTATGTTGCCATGCTAAACAAAAGCATAAAGGGATGTCCTTAAAGGTACAATCT
Organism: Rhinogobio ventralis; assembly: GCA_039654625.1. NCBI lineage: Eukaryota > Metazoa > Chordata > Actinopteri > Cypriniformes > Gobionidae > Rhinogobio > Rhinogobio ventralis. The sequence goes on along the minus strand of CM077205.1, from coordinate 35,549,919 downwards.
GCTTTCTTTTCATATGACAGGAAACAATTACCCATGAGCAATAACAAAGCCTCTTCATATCGGTTAACTCCTTTTATACGTTTCAAATGCAAAGCTCTGTTTGCAGCCTCAAAGCTAACAACTACAGGGAGAGTTTGCTTATATTTGCAAAAAATAAACCGTTACCAGACTGGATTCTGTATCGCACTATATAGTGGCCCAAAAAATACTGACACTTAAATCTCAAGTAAAAATGTATGTAATTGCACTATATAATTGTATATAAAAGTGTCTATTTTTTTAAAAGTAGGCAGATGCAGATTTCTCATAAAATCAAACTTCTTTCTAATGCAATGATATTCAGTAATTTGTATAATGCCCCATTATGCTATTTTAAATGTTCCTAATTTTGTTTTGGAGGTCCCCTACAATAAGTTTACATGCATGCAAGGTCAAAAAACACTTTAATTTTCTCATAATATACAATGTAACTAGTGTTGTCGAGCATATCAATATTTCAATAAATATCTGAAACGGTTCCAATACTCCCTTTCTGCAGTATCGATACACTGATACCAGCTGTGCGTTTTCGCTCTCTCTTCTCTCCGACTGTGGATTGACACACACCCGTCTCCAATCACTCACTCGTCTCATTCGCTACAGTTGAATAGTACTGGTGTTAGCCTGAATTTTGGCGCAGGTTGCGGGTATTGTGCATAATTGTACTCATTCCCGCAGGTTTAGCTCTACTAATCTATGCAAGTGGCCCTCACAAAGCCGCCTCTCAAACAGCTCACGAGTACCAAATTGACTTATTTTTTTTGGCTTATCATGTTTAAACGGTCAAATACATGCAAAATTATGTCAAAATGTCCGTCTTGCCAAATATTCAGGTAAATACAGTCAGTTTTGGAATGGAAATTGTTTTAAATAAACAGCCATGTTTATTTCATGCATCTCTTTATTCAATTGCATTTATTTGAGCTATCATTTGCATTTATTTTTTTTTTTCTTATTTTATTAATGACTGTTGTCTGTTTATTTTAATTCTTTTGTAAATTTAGTTCAACGATTCAAATAAAGTCTCCCTGTTCTGTGTATAAGCTATTGTAACAAAATGATCAAAAAATTATGAGATAACAATTTATCTGTATGGCGGTATATATGGCAGTTTTCCCCGAGGTATCAAATATCGATATTTTTCATATTGTTCATATCGAAGTAGGAAATTCCAGTATCGTGACAACACTAACTGCAACATCAACACTTTTCTCACTTTTGTTTAAAATGGTTTGATAAAGGATTCAGTCTCTCTAAACCGCTCTTTTACAAGAGCATACTCTGCTCTGATTGGTCAGTTGGCCCAGTCTGTTGTGATTGTTTATTACAGCTTACAGTGTGTGAAACGCCTATCACCATATCTGAATTTCAGTTCCGGATCTTTCTCGGCACTTGATACACAGTGATACGGACATTAACAATGACGTCGGTTGTACCATATCAAGTCCAGCCCAAGTTCTCATCACCTGGAAGTGCTGGCAAAGTGAATTTGCTTTCGCAGCGCAGAAAACAGCATCTTCTCGACAACACAAATGAAACTCTTCCAGGTCTCAGCTACAAGGAAGTAAGACTGGAATTACTGACGACTCGTTTCAGGCTAAATTGGTTTGTTCTTTTTGGAGACAATAACTAAAATTTTGCAGACCTTTTGTATTTACAAACAGCTATATTACACACTACACCACTGGACTGACACATGCCTGATGCAACATGCTAATAAAAATATTAATTAAAGTATTCACAAAGTCGACAGGTTCATCCTGGAACCAAACACACATTCATCGCTAGAGTCTTGGTAGTCTCTCCATCCCTAGGCACTTGACAGACAATATCAGCCTCACCGGTTCAATGGAGCAGAGACGGTGTGTGTGTGTGTGTGTGTGACATAAGGAGCCTGATACGTCCAAGATGGACTGACTCTTCGCGGCAGTAAAGAACCATCTGTACCTCCATCAGTGTTCTATGCTCAATGAAAAAGGAAGGGTAATATTGATTTAGTCATGCGAGAGTTAAATAACATCATGAAGTATTCATTAATGGTGCACTGACCAGAGCACACTGGCACATCAACAGAACATCTTCCTTAAAAAAAAGAAAAATCTAAAAAGAAACAGAAGTCTTACACGTGCACCATGCTTAGTAGTAAAAAAAACGGTGCTGCATGATAATAATAAAAAAACAAAAGCATTGGTACACATTGTACTATTGATACAATTATACACTAATAAAACAATATCCATTATTATTATTCATAAAATAATAACAACAATCATCATATATGGAATCTAAATAGTGTTTTTGAGCTATATTTAACTGCTGCCTTCTTTAAAAAAATTTTTTTTTAAAAACACCATATATTGCCTTTATCAGTAAACCCAATATTTAAAAAAATCAAAAACAAATATAGCAAATAATAATAATATAACATATCTATGGTTGGTGAACCAGGAACAGGCTGAAGACTCAAAATACAAACTTAAACTTTAATAATGACGCTCAGGAACAAACAGAAAGGCAGGGAAACACACTCCAACATATCAGTGACTAGACAAAGACTGAAGGTGAGGGTGCAACTTAAGTAGAGAACAGAAACAAGATGATTAACTAGACACAGCTGGGACAAATTAACTAATGAGGGTAACTATGGAAAAAAAGGATTGGCGGGAAAATGAACAAAGGAACACAGGAATGAAATCAAAACACAAACTGAAAGTCCAAAACACAAACAGAACCGTGGCACTACATCCATGTACAGTACTGTTTATAAGTTTGGGGTCAGTACAGTTTTTATATTGATCAAGTTGTTACCAAAAATCTATTTTAAATAAAAACTGTTCTTTTGAATCTTGTAGTTATAAAGGAATCCTTAAAAATATGTAGCACGGTTTCCACAAAAATATTAAGCAGCATAACTGTTTTCAACATTGACAATAAGAAATATTTCTTGAGCAGCAAGAAAGATTCAAGAATACGTGAAATAAGCGATATGTCTAAGGTTATGCAATTCAAATATTGTTTTAATGAAGTTGCAAACTTTATAGGCCTACATAAATGCACAGTAAACATCAATGTTAAGAACAAAGAAGGAGAAGAAATTGACAGGGAGTGTGGAGAAACTGAATTAGCAATAGGGCTGGGTAAAAAATATTGATTTCTCAATTTTAATCGATTCTCATTTTTATGAACCAATATCGATTCTTATATCCCAAGAATTGATTAGTCTATCCTGTTTTCAGTTGAAGAATGAACGGAACAAACGCGCCTCCAATAAAAAGCGCTTTGAAACTGCATTGATTTGGACCTTCAGCATTTTGGTTGTAATGGAAGTCTGTGATGGGAATGTTTTCCTCAAAAAACATAATTTCTTTTCGACTGAAGAAAGAAAGACATGAACATCTTGGATGAGATGGGGGTGAGTAAATTATCAGGACATTTTCATTTTGAAGTGAACTAATCCTTTAAGTGTCTGTACACAAATCATTTAATTTTAACCTTTAATATTATAGTAATGTAGTACCAACTGCAGCTACACTTTTAGGGTGGTCAGTAGACGCAGTACAGGAAATGCACATTACTAGCACATTCTCCAAGTTGCACTGCAGGAAATGAGTGCACTCTTTTTCCTCTACTTTATGATCAAGCTCACATTCACTCCGTCTGTCCTAACACTTATTACTCAGTGTGACTGCAGCGAAAAGAAAGAGAAATGCTTCTCTCTTTCTTTTTTTTTTCTTTGACCAGAGAGAGCAAGTGAAGCAGAGTGGCAACCCAATTACCATACCATCGCCATGGCAATTTACAGCAAGTCACTTATAAATTGTTATGAGGCGATAGGAGAGCTAGCCATCTGCAGTCTGCAGAAATGGAAGATCAAACGCTCCGTCTCGACGCCGCACTGGTTACCTGATCAGAGGTGTTTGGGTGTGGGGAGGGGTGAGACGGTCTCTAAAAAGTCTAAATGAATAGATGTCACATCAAATGTTCTTTACCGGGTCAGAGCTTTGACACAAATATGCTGTGTTTTTCCTTGACACAAGACGCACTCTGATAACCAACAAACCGTGGAAAGCCCGGACTGGGGCGCTGACAGCAAATTTTCACCTGCAAGATATGGCCGTTCAGGTTCTGCTGAGAAACAACACGCATATACAGCTAAAGTACCTCTGTGGTTAGCAGGCTAATATGAAGAAGTCAACACTCCCAAAACAGGAGTGAGTCTGGGCAGAGGTCCAAAACCTCATGCTGGTGTAAACAGAAACTGAAAAGCACACAATAGCATCATACACGAACACCTGTAAATGATAAAATCTTGCTTTTGATGGTAGGAAATATACTGTATTTAGTCTAGGAGTTGATGGCCAAAATTTTTATATATTTTTCCCGACATGTAGGATTTTTATATATATATATATATATATATATATATATCAAATCAAAATTTTATATTTATGAATTTAATATGTATTTATAATTTATATATTTATAAAGAATTTATAAAGAATTTCATAATTTCTACTATGCATTTTTATTACAATATAAAATATTCAACACATTTTAGAATTGTATATATTTTATATATATTTTGAATCAATATTTTATATTTATGAATTGTATATTTATGTATTTATGTGTATATATATATATATATGTACATGTATATACACTGACAGGTGAAGTGAATAACACTGATTTTCTCTAAATCACGGCACCTGTTAGTTGGAGTGTTCCCGGTCTGCAGTGGTCAGTATCTTTCAAAAGTGGTCCAAGGAAGGAACAGTGGTGAACCGGCGACAGGGTCATAGGCGGCCAAGGCTCATTGATGCACGTGGGGAGCGAAGGCTAGCCCATGTGGTTCAATCAAACAGACGAGCTACTGTAGCTCAAATTGCTCAAGAAGTTAATGCTGGTTCTGATAGAAAGGTGTCAGAATACACAGTGCATCACAGTTTGTTGCGTATGGGGCTGCATAGCCGCAGACCAGTCAGGGTGCCCATGCTGACCCCTGTCCACCGCCGAAAGCACCAACAGTGGGCACGTGAGCATCAGAACTGGACCACGGAGCAATGGAAGAAGGCGGCCTGGTCTGATGAATCACATTTCTTTTACATCACGTGGATGGCAGGGTGCGTGTGTATCGCTTACCTGGGGAACACACGGCACCAGGATGCACTATGGGAAGAAGGCAAGCTGACGGAGGCAGTGTGATGCTTTGGGCAATGTTCTGCTGGGAAACCTTGGGTCCTGCCATCCATGTGGATGTTACTTTGACACGTACCACCTACCTAAGCATTGTTGCAGACCATGTACACCAGGTATTCCCTGGTGGCTGTGGCCTCTTTCAGCAGGATAATGCACCCTGCCACAAAGCAAAAATAGTTCAGGAATGGCTTGAGGAGTTTGAGGTGTTGACTTGGCCTCCAAATTCCCCAGATCTCAATCCAGTCGAGCATCTGTGGGATGTGCTGAACAAACACTTCTATATACACTCACCTAAAGGATTATTAGGAACACCATACTAATACTGTGTTTGACCCCCTTTCGCCTTCAGAACTGCCTTAATTCTACGTGGCATTGATTCAACAAGGTGCTGAAAGCATTGTTTAGAAATGTTGGCCCATATTGATAGGATAGCATCTTGCAGTTGATGGAGATTTGTGGGATGCACACCTAGGGCACGAAGCTCCCGTTCCACCACATCCCAAAGATGCTCTATTGGGTTGAGATCTGGTGACTGTGGGGGCCATTTTAGTACAGTGAACTCATTGTCATGTTCAAGAAACCAATTTGAAATGATTCGAGCTTTGTGACATGGTGCATTATCCTGCTGGAAGTAGCCATCAGAGGATGGGTACATGGTGGTCATAAAGGGATGGACATGGTCAGAAACAATGCTCAGGTAGGCCGTGGCATTTAAACGATGCCCAATTGGCACTAAGGGGCCTAAAGTGTGCCAAGAAAACATCCCCCACACCATTACACCACCACCACCAGCCTGCACAGTGGTAACAAGGCATGATGGATCCATGTTCTCATTCTGTTTACGCCAAATTCGGACTCTACCATCTGAATGTCTTAACAGAAATCGAGACTCATCAGACCAGGCAACATTTTTCCAGTCTTCAACTGTCCAATTTTGGTGAGCTCGTGCAAATTGTAGCCTCTTTTTCCTATTTGTAGTAGAGATGAGTGGTACCCGGTGGGGTCTTCTGCTGTTGTAGCCCATCCGCCTCAAGGCTGTGCGTGTTGTGGCTTCACAAATGCTTTGCTGCATACCTCGGTTGTAACGAGTGGTTATTTCAGTCAAAGTTGCTCTTCTATCAGCTTGAATCAGTCGGCCTATTCTCCTCTGACCTCTAGCATCAACAAGGCATTTTCGCCCACAGGACTGCCGCATACTGGATGTTTTTCCCTTTTCACACCATTCTTTGTAAACTCTAGAAATGGTTGTGCGTGAAAATCCCAGTAACTGAGCAGATTGTGAAATACTCAGACCGGCCCGTCTGGCACCAACAACCATGCCACGCTCAAAATTGCTTAAATCACCTTTCTTTCCCATTCTGACATTCAGTTTGGAGTTCAGGAGATTGTCTTGACCAGGACCACACCCCTAAATGCATTGAAGCAACTGCCATGTGATTGGTTGATTAGATAATTACATTAATGAGAAATTGAACAGGTGTTCCTAATAATCCTTTAGGTGAGTGCATGTATAATAGGTTTAAATGTATGAATTTCACTATATGAACAGTTAAATAGAAAAGTACAAAAAGGACAAAAATATATACAGCACATAGGGTCAAAATATCCATTTATACCTAGAATTGAAAATGCTTCTATTATGAATTTTTATTACAATATAACATATAATATAACATACAAATATACAATAAGTATAATTGTACATCTGAGCTGATATCTTGAGTTATACAATAGAATATCCTTTAAAAATAGCAATAGCACGACAGATTAAAATGTTCCCTACACATTTTTTTGTTTGTTTTAATACTACAGAAATACTATGGTTTTTAATTGACCCTATTTTGTACAAGCACAAATTCTAATAACAAATTCAAGGTACAGTCATTTCATTTCCCAGACAGCCTACTGCAAATAAACATTACAACCCTTTAAGCACAAGTCAACATTATTAATAATTCCATTTCGTTGATGATGCCTTGAGATATCACCAGTGGCATCATTATCATTTAACACAACCGGAGTTTTGATGAGTGATTTTTTCCTAATTATCGCATTAACCATAATGCGATTATCAACAAATCTGCATTTACATGAATGCTTAAACAGTTTGAGAAATATTATATTCGCATTCTGGGTCAACACGTAACCACACAGCTTAATGAGGCAGGGATAGTGATTCCAAAATACTCTACAGATCATTGCTTACCATTCTCCCTCTGTAAATATCATTCATCATCGTGGTATCCATTTGAAAGATCTCTCTGGCTCGCTTTCCTTCCCCCTGCTGTATCTTTTCCCAGACACCAGGGTGCACAAGGGTGGTCAAGCCAAAGGTTTGGTGACAGATTGCTGTAGCTGACAGATTCAGAACACATCGGCCAAGGGCTCAAATGAACCTCTGTCCAACACCATCCATCTCTACATTGCACCATTAATGGCTGCCCCTGATCAATGGTCCTCCCTTGAGGAATCACGCACCTATCTCAGTCAATGGTCTCTGAATGTTATTACATTTCAGTTGTTGTGAAAAAGAGCAACACCCTGAAACTAATAGAGTCGCTGTCACTGTTTGACACGCACTTGGCAAATGGTGGATGAAAGTAAAGGTGAAGAATACTGCTATTACAACATTTCAGAAATGGCATAAAGTCTTGGGAAAGGCAAACAGAGCTGTGAGATTTTAAATCCATGTTTTGTTTTGTTTTTGTGCAGACACAGAGGATCATAAAAATGTATGTTATTTTATATTTAATACTGTGCTGAATATGCCGTTTCACATAACAGATGTTTAAATATAGTCCACAGGACAAGTGAAATTATCATTCAAAAGTTTATTCCCTTGATTCTTAATACTGTGTGTCGTTACCTGGATGATCCATGACTCTTTTTTTGTTTTATGATGGTTGTTCATGAGTCCCTTGTTTGTCCTGAAACTGCCAACTGTTCTTCAGAAAAGTCCTGCACATTCTTTGGTTTTCCAGCATCTGTTGCATATCTGAAACCTTTCCAGAAGGGATTGTGTGATTTTGAGATCCATCTTTTCACACTGAGGACAATTGAGGGACTCGCTAACCACTACAAACTCCAAAAAAAAGCTGAAAACATTCACTGATGCTCAAGAAGGAAACACGATGTTTTAAGAATTAACATTTTGAATTGGATGATCAGGGTAAATGTAACTTTTTTTGTCTTCTGGGAAACATGTATCTTCTACATGCATCTTATTGTGTTAAAATTATTAACATTTTTGCAGATTATGCAAGGGGTATGTAAACTTTTGAGCACAACCACAATTATGTTTACTTTCGCAGATACATTTTTTAATGTTAAATTTGATGACACAGGCATTTAATTATGAGCAGCCATATTATGTTTATGGGCTTTTCAATGGATGCCGATAACTAGTAAACTAGCAAAGTGAACAACGGTCACTATAATTTCAATATATACAATGGCCCCAAAAAGAATTTAGACAATTAAAGTCAGCATAAATGGAAGTTGCGATCATCTTTTGTGATGTATGAGTGAAACAGCTTCTCGAGCAAGAAAAAATGTAGGGCAGGACTTGATTTTGTTCATTAGGGAATTGATTGGATGGTTGTGGTTTGCTATTGCTGTGATGTCATGTGAGTGACAGGTTGCCCCGCCCTCAAGCCGAGACACACATTATCAGAAAAGAGACAAGATGTCGCTGCAAGAGGAATCAAAGTTAATTTGATTAAAGATTACCAGGGCACATGAATTAAAAAAATATATGTGCATAGATATATCATTTAAAAATAAATACTGCAATATTCCATAAAAAAAAAAAGTGTTCAAATACTTGTGTATTCATTTAAACACATACATTAATTTTATTATTATTATTTGAAAAAAATTTGCTTAAAATTAGGGGTGTAATGTTCTTTTCTATAATAATTAAAAAAAAATTACACATGGTTCGGCACGCACTTGTACCATGGTTCATGTCAAATCTGACGACGCATACGCATCTATAATATTCACACAAAAATTATGTCAACATGCCCGTCTTGGCAAGTGTCCTAGCAAACATAGTACACCTGTACATTATGTCTTAAAGTAACAGCAGCCTAATATTCCTGCTGTCTGTGTTTTTAATGTTATTCAAACAACAAAAAAACAATGAAATCACTCACTGCTCTTGACTGAATATCTTTTGTAACTTTAATAATGATTCATCTTTATCTAATTTATACAGTGAAGATTATATGCAATGTTGTTTTACATTTGATTACTTTATTCAATTTCTGTATCTGAAAACGAAACCTGAAAAGCACTGTTCATTTTTATTTTTATCTTTGCTCTATTGTGTTTATTTGTGCTGTTGCTTGTAGTTTGATTATTTGTTCTTATTTTCTTTATTTTAATTTGACAGTAGTCCTATTTTCCCGAACACAGCACATACCGAACCGTAACGAAACCATGACCATAAAGCCGTGATAAAAACCGAACCGTGAGTAATTTGAACCATTACACCCCTAGTTGAAATGTGTACTTCTGCTGTATTTCTTTAAAATAAATGACAATTGGTTTGATATTTTGTTATATAATAATAAAACATGCACATTTTTAAGTGTAGCTTAAGTGTTTAATTATTTAATGGGGCCACTGTATGTGATGTAGGACAATACATTTAAAATAATAACATGCGCTGAAATTAAGTAATATTTAGTTAGATAAATAGGCAAATAAATAAATTAAAATTTGAAACCAGAAAAGGCTGTTGGTAGATTCTGAATCAAACAGAGGGGAGAGATGATGCTTCTGCTAATCAGTCAAGTGGGCATAGTTAGCTATTGATCAATATTCTCAAGACAGCCAAATATTGGCTGATACATTAGGCAAAATTAACATTTATTCATTTAGCAGATGCTTTTATTCAGAGTGATTTGCAAATAAGGAACACAACAAAGTAGTTTCATAAGGAGGCAGTAAGTTAGTAAGTTGCACTATAATACAAAGGTACATTGTTTACCCTTGAACATTATACATAAATACTAGGGCTGTCACCGTTAACGCATGCGATTAATTTAAATTGCCTAACGCGTTAAAATAAATTTAACGCAAATAAATTACAGAAGCACGCGAAGCTGCGTCATTAACATAATTTTCGTCACGCAGTCAGATGATCTTAGAAGGCGGGAGTTTATCACAATCACACTGAGCCTCTACAGCACCTGTAACCCTGGGAGGAGGACATTTCCATTCTAACTCTTTAACCCAGTTCTGCCTCTCTGTTTGTGATCAGGCCATTTTAAGCCGTTAAACTCTGGAAAGGTTTTCAGTGATCCAGTAATCGAATTCATTCAAACAGTCTAACAGAACTAATGTAAAGAAGGCCAGGTGATCACATCAGACATATCTGAGAGAATAGAGACTCACATTGTGTTTTTAGTGAATTATTCCAGTGTGTGCTTTGCTTTAAAACACGAGCTCTGACGAATTCTGCCATTGTTTCTGAAGAGCGCAGTTTTGGTGACGTACAGGAGTCTTACATTAAGTGTGTGAGAAAATTTAACCGATTGACAGCCCTAATAAATACATACATAAATATATATTCTAAAAAACTAAAATATATCCCTAGTTCAATTGTGCCCTGGCTGCTCTTTAGTTCATTTGGGAAGGAGGGGAGAATTCTACTTTTCTTACTTCTGAGACTTTTAATACACCTGCCTGTCTGTGTGTTCTTGTCTAGCTTTCAAGACGATAGCTTCAAGTTACTTTCCCCATCCATTAGAGGAGCATCCAAGGTCAAAAGCTTGCATACCATCACATCAAAGCACCTGACTCTCCTGGGGAAGGGGGGGAGACAAAAGTACAGAAATGTGTGTGCAACACAATAAAGTTCTTTATAAAGGCTCAGGTTTGATATTACTTTATGGCTTCAACAGCGCATTATAGCTAGTCCACAATTCCCGAAGCTGATAAAATAAATGAAATTATGATCTTATCTGAAATATGCTCAAATACTACTTTTATGGTGCATTGTCATTTTTGGCGCCACATTCAGCCGAACAGCTCCATTAGCAGGGAATTCGGTGTTCGTTTCCCCACGTGTTTGTTCATTCCGAATGCATCCTGCCTCTCACTACAGTCATGTTTGCTCTAAATAGCATGCTGTCCCCACCCTCAAAGTGTCAGTAGTGTTTTATATCTCACATGTGCACACATACACACTCTCCTCTGAGCCTGCAAAACATGACTGACAGGAGAGATGTCATCACACATGCTGTCGTGGTAACAAACAACACCAATCAGCTTCCTGTGCTGTCGTCTACAGACTGAGGTGGAAAGGAAACAGCCCATGAACTGAAATAAACAACTCTCTCGGATTCAAAATCGAATAAAATATAGTGCATATACCGAATAAAACAAATTCTATATTAACTGGACTGTTTAAAAGATCATTTTTAGTTCAATTATTTTCAAATGTAACTGAGATTTGAAGGTTGCACATCTCTGAGTGCAATATTTTAGGATAGTTCACCAAAAAATCTAATTGTCATTATGTACTCACCCATACTAAACCCATATGGTGTTATTTTCCAAAGTCTAGAATAGATTCCCAGCCAAAACCACCATTACAAAAAATGTAAAAGCCCTCCATGACCAGCTCTGACTCATTCAACTACGCCATTTGAAATCAAGGTGAAATATTGCAAGTATTAATTGTTAATCGGCCAAATTACAATGAGTGTTGAGCAAAGATGCCGCCAGCCAGAGGTGAAATATTACAATTATGAATTCTTAATAGTCTAAATTACTTTAACTGAGGTCTGTTCAAAAGTCATTAACCTACTGTATTGGTAGCTGCTGGTCATAATTAATTCACATTTGAAAACACCAAATCGCTCCCTGACACAGAACATTTTGTTTTGCATAATTTAACCAGCATCACTTTTCTAGTAGTATCACCGGTCACTGTGGGTCACCAGACAGGGATTAGACTGCATGTAACATATGAATGCTAAATTAATCACAGCAAAACTGATCCACTTTTGAGAGCAAATTATGGGCTTGCCATAATTTCATTATTATATTTAGTTTCTTAGGACTTCAAAAGATATCACTCACACAACAAATAACGAACTGATTAATTAATAGTAATTCAGCACAATAATCCAACAACTCTAACCACATGCTGCAATAATGCATGCTGGGAGCTTGCAGACCCTTAACCTATTAGTAGCTTTGTTCAATATGATTTTTTTTACACTCTTTCAGGCTTATTGGTACAAATTTCAAGGGAATATTGTTAGTCCAACATGTGCTATTATGTAGATTCATGGTAATTCACATTTCTAAGTATCTCTGACTCAAAAGGCCCCTGTATGCTAGATAAAATGTAATTGCAGTGTACAAGTTGAGTCATCATTTTTTTGGGTTCATTTTCCTGGAAGAGAAAGACATTTGAATTTAAAATGCGTACTGTATATCTGCTTTATTTTAGGAGTACACTAGCATGCAAATGGTTTCTGAGTAAATGGATAGGCCTATGGAGGAAAATTCTGCATCCATGGGTTACAACCCTTTAGGCGGATGTTTAGACATTTGACTTCACAAATACAGGAATCTATGTTGAATCAGCACTGGAAATACGATGACATTTTTTTTTATGTGGTAACATAATGGTGCTTTTATTACTGTTGAAACAGTTATCTGCATTCAGTTACCTCTGTTTAAGACAACGTTCCATAGTGCAACATTTTAGAGTGAAACAGTATTAATCATTTATTATTATTATTATTATTGATTACACGGTTTCACTTTTTTGGCAACAATGTGTACCATTGAATCATGTACAATAAGACCACAAATATGAGTTAATTTCTGAGGTACTTAGGGCCAGATTTACTAACAGCTTGCGCCAGCGCAAACACTCTTTTGGAGTTAAAAAACTACTGTCAGGATTTACTAAAGACACGCAGTGATAAATTAGCGCTGAAAAGGCGTGGACGGTTATTTTTGCGCCTGAACTTATTGCTTATGCATTTGTAGGAGTTTCCCTTTCAGGCACAAAATTCATGGGAGGAGAATATTTAAATGAATCATGCGAGGTGATTTACAAAGGTTTGCGCTCATCAATTTACTGGTGCTTGCGCCATTATTTACCGCCCAAAAAAAGCTAACGGGTAGATTGCGCTGGTCATTATGGAAATGATCCGGCTGCGTTTGTATTCATTCATTTGCGCGTCGTCAGTAGATCACGTGCAGAACTGTCCACTCTCATCTGCGCTTTTCTGGAATTGCGCTCTCACGCTAATTTGCCCTGTTTAGTAAATCTGGCCCTTAGGATGTTATGAACTGACTACATGGACTGATAGAATTCATTTTAAACACTGTATTAAGTCCTATTACCTATTGTGGGTAACTAGGGCCCTGTTTACACCTAGTATGAAGATGTGTTTTGGTCAGTTGGATCACAAGTGGATGATGCTAAATACAGGTGTAAACCAAGCGGCAACCTCCCGCGGTCTCTCTTGAATCCAACTGGGAAGTGAATTAAACTGCAATTCATTGACTGGCCGCTAGAGACAGGCTCCAAAAGGGAGCCAAATCTGTATCTCCCCCATGTTAAAATGTCTATACAGTTTTGGTCTATACAGCTAATTTTGCCCTTCATGACAACTGTGAGGGGGGTGAATTTTTTTTATAACCAGGCACCTCAGCTCCACCCTCCGCCTCTTTACACATTTTCAGTTATCCGGGAGTGACGAGATGGCCACAGCTGACTTTAGGCTTCAAAACTGCTCTTCAGAAACCTACAGGTGACGTCACTGATACAATTTTTTTTACAGTCTATGGTGTAAACGGAGTTTTGAACAGGGTTTTTAAATGTTTTGAGATTGTCCACTTTCGACCACTTCCAGAGGTAGTCAAAAAAAACAGGATTGCTTTAGTAGAGTAAACACTAATGTGATCAAATGTGTTTGAACTGCCTCAAAAGACGCCTACTGACCTAATGTGTAAGCATTATGGGAAGCGCGCTAGCCAGACGGGCTGGCTTTGGCTGGAGACCCAAGTTTGGTTTGAAGATGAAAAACGTACCAAGCTCAATGGGTCTCATTCACTAAGCATGCGTACGCACAAGTTATATTTCATCCTAACATGACTATAATTATATTGAAGTATGTTGCATTAATTTGAAAAATTATATAATAAAATCAGGCTATTAAATAATGCAATTTAATTTAATCTTAAATACATTCCATCATATACAGTTAAAGAGTAATAAAAGCTGCGTTATAGCTTCAGCTACGAGGTTTCTCTGAATAACGCAGATATACGCGTGTGTACAGCTGGCTAATAAGAGCTCTGTAATCTGGGTCTGTATAAAAGATGTTTATTGTGAGAACTGGTGAGAATGGCACACTTGGCATTGCTCGAGGATCGTGCGAGAGCGCGTCTACGAACAGCGGTAAGTTTGACGAGAGTGAGGAAAGGCTGTGAGGAAAACGTGGGCAGAAAGCCCTTATATGGACGTGTGGGCGTGTTTTATGCAAATGACTAACCTTGTGCACGCGGCCGCTCATTTAGAATACTCCAAATTCACTAACATCAGAACGATGTTAAGAACAAATTCATGTGCGTACGAACGTGTTGTGAATTAGGCAGAGATTTTTCATGAGAAGTTCTCCTGTGTGTACAAATATGAAATAATCCACGCAATTATTAGTGAATGCAATGTTTTCTCAGCTTCTAACACACACTAACAGCGTTCCATGGTCTTGCGGCTTTCAGAGCAGAAACTATTTTTCTGTTTTCTCCGGTTGTGTTCATTTGTAAATTGCGTGAGCTTATTTCGTGCATTAGATCGAAATATCTGAAATACCTCGAAGAAATCAGAACAGAAGTGGTTGAAAGTGGACAAGAGACGGATTAAAACACCAGGTGTAAACGGGAATGTGTCTCCCTCGTCTACTTGTGATCCGATCGACCAAAACGCATCTTAATACCAGGTGTAAACAGGGCCTAGCAGAACCCGTGGTGGGGGGAGGAGAAAGTGAAACCCAATGAAGGGAGGGAGGGAACCAACAACCCAAGAAATCAACAAAACCTTTGGAGCATCTCACAATAGTTCTCTCGTCTCATCTCGTTTTGCGAAAGATGTCTGCTCGTAAATGTCTTCCAGGATTGATATCGTATTATTACTTGCACTTATTGAGTGGGTAGTTTCAAAGGGACAGTTATTAAAGCAAATATCTTTAATTTACGACCTGGGGCCATCAATCTGTTCTAGTAATAACAGCAAGGAATTCCTTATTAGAGTTCAGAGAGAAATATTGAGTCCCCAGACATATCCTCAGCTGGGTGAAAATATAACCGTGCTCAAATCATGAAATGCGACTAAACTGGAGGCGTGTAAACGAACCGTGAAAAAAAATAGCCTGCATTATCAGCGTCACAGTTAAAGGAGTGAAATCTAAAATCAACTGATTCCTTGTTTAGCCTTACTAGGCAATATTGCTTTTAATATAGTAATAATAATTGACATGGACTCTTCAATAAAGCAGAGAAAGGTTAAGCCCACTGACAAAGTTAAAATTTAGCTAAAAAAATCCAAAGCTAAGGTATTTAATTCAGTCAGAGGCCTTTAATAACAACAACAAAAAAGCACCTGTCACACTTATCTCAAAATTGATGGAGTCAATATTGCAGAGTCCTAGAACACATAAATATGAGCCTTTAAAAAAAATGTAATTTATTATTATTTTTTTTAAATGGAGTAATTTTAAAGGCTTTGTGATGGCGATGTTAACTCACTGTTTTCAGCGCGGTCCACTAGACCGCTGTCAGCACTTCTCTGCTAATTGTCGACGTCAGTTAAAATCGTTATGATCCCCTTTTATTGTGCCCATAATAGAAGAAATCATGTTGCTCAGTCAAAGAATGACCGCCAGGAAGTCACAATGGCTACTAATGAGATGCTAGTCATGGGTAAAAGCTTGGTGTATGAGCTCTGTATGAAAAGTCAAATGAGTTATAATGACATGGACTATGACTTGAAACAAAAAACAGGGCTTAATATGTTGAATGTAAACTGAATATTACTGTTGCTATATGTTTGCTTAAAATAATATGCTTACAATTCCAGTGCAGTTTGGGCATTATCTGTCTGTCTGTCTGTCTATCTATCCATCATATCTACAGTATCTATTCATTGTATTTACAGTATCTACAGTATTCATTCATTTATCTGTCTATCCATCTATCTCCATCCATCCACAGTGTCTTTATCCCAGTATACCGTGATATGTGTTCCGTATGGTTCAGTGTCCCAGAGGAAACACTGACCTGCCCCTGCAGGCAACAAAATATCACAATCCAAAAACTGAGATCTCTTCCTTCTATCTTTCCCTAGTACAAGCTATAGCTACACTATTCTACACAAAGTGCACTGAGGCATGCACGATTTCCCTCATAGACATACAAGCCTACTCTAAATTCTGCAGTCTGTGACAAGCCAGCCAACATGTAAGCAAATATAACTTTAAAGATTATTTAAAAATGTTTACATTTAAATTTACCTGAACAATACCAGCAAGGAAACATTGTGTCATTTATAATATCAACTAAGAAGCTCTATAATACCTGGAGTGATGTATGAATGGAGTAGTTAGAAGGGGCTAACAAGACCATGCTAACGAATAATGTCATCCATTATTTTTCTGGACAAAGAAGGTAATTATACAAGTCCAAGTGTTAAAGTGTAAGTGGGTATGGGCAAGTTAACCTTGTTTAATGATCTCATTTAAAATTAAATTCAGTTTGGGGCCATATTTCATCTCAGCATCAACAGAACATTATTCCAGAACCAGTTAAATCTGTAACTTTATGACCTGCATGGTGTATCACTTCAAGCCCTGTATCTGAAGAAAAGAGACCAGCTGTCAGATAAAATCTGATAATCAGCTCTTGCAATGCTATTTTCACGCCTCCATTATTCCAACATGTGTTGCAGAATCTCCCCCTGCAGCTACTGACTAACAAATCAGAAAATGCTTGATTGCTGTGTATTAATATGGAGACGAATCTATTTAAGGAGAAAAGGGGTGAAACATTCGATCTAATCAATAGCAAGATATCTTATTGCTCTATGCATTTCTATGTAGAGATTTTACATTGATGCATCAGCGTCTTCAAGACCAACACAGGAAATAAACGTGATATAAATAATCTCAATTGTTTCTCATAGAGAGCAATAAGATTAATTGGTGACCAAATGGGAAATTTCTAACATATCGCTTTGAGTTTCACAAACTGAGTTCAGATATGCCAGGACACCAAAGTCTGTAATCAAAAGAATTTTCAATATAAATTTCCCAACGAATTCTTCCAAGACCAAATGATCAAAGCTAGCAATATCAATGCCAATTTTTCAGCTCTTACTGTAGTAGAAGTATAGCTTTTTAATGTTACAAAAAATACAAGTGTTTAATAAATACAATCAAATTAAAAACCAAACAAAAAGACAAATACAGCAGTTAATATTATACAAGATGTTTTACATTTACATATTATAAAAATTCTAAAACCTTTTCTAAAACTCTCTCTAAACAAGTCCTTACGTGAGCTTACTACATAAAAATGTTGTCCATTTGCATTAAAAGGACATTTGCATTGGGACAGTTCAATAAAATATGTTTAAGGAAAAGGGGGATCTTGCAGAACATACATAGTAGGAGTTACGTACTTGCCTTTTAGTAATCTAGTATGACCTATGCAACATCTAGTGAATACCACTTGATCAAATCTTGTTTTAAAGGAGATTAAAAGTCTTGGGCATTTTAGGATGGACTTATTATACTGTATGTCAAAAGTTGTCTCATTTGTATCTATGAAAAGGAAATACTGTAATCCAGAGTTGATAAGGAGCACGGTTAACAATGGCACTAACTTAACTTGATTTTTCAATAGTATGATAGTAGCATTTTTTGTAACAATTTTTCAAATCAAGCACATTGAACATTGTTTTTGTCTTGTTTTAAACATAAAGCTCACAAACTATGCATACAAAAATAAAATTGCCATTGTATTGTTTTTATTTTGTTTTAATGATGTTATTAAATTTTTACTGGGGACAAAAGCAGACAAAATAACAATAAGGAGAAGGATTTTGCATTGCATTTTCAACAAATATTTTAAACAAAGGCTACATTCAGACTGCAGACATGCTCATATGTGACTCAGATCAGTTTTTCATGGCAGTGTGAACAGCACAAACCACATGGAATCTGATCTTTTTGATTCAAATTTGGGCCACTTCAATGGGCCTGTTTATACCTTGTCACTTCACGTGTTTTCTCTGATCAGATAGCTATCCGATCGTCAAAAGACCAGGTGTAAATGCCCTTTGAAATGCATTCGAGACGGATTTCCGATCACTCAAACCACTTCAGGAGGTGGTCTGTGCCGCATTCCAGATGAAACTGAACAAGTCTAAATGCATCTGGTTGTTGAAACCACATATGTAAATTTTACTCCTCGCAACAATGCTAAAAAATAAACGTGTGAGAGCGTTTTATAGGCTATATGACATGTCAAGCCAACGCACAAACTCAACCGAAACCTCAACAAACAATCATCTTCATTAATAGTAACAAAACTAAATGATCTTACCAGTGCTGTTGCCGCGCTCCCTTCTATTGCAGTCTTTGATTTTAAAATTAGCTGATGATCAATAAAATAAAAAGTTTTCGGTGATGTGAACTCTATTAAATCTGCATATAGCGCAGGAATTTAAGATCGGATTTATATCCATTTTGCGGAGACACATTGTCACACAAGTGTAAATGGAATCATTTTGATAAATCAGATAGATATCTGATCAGTATAAACGCATGAAGTGACCAGGTGTAAACAGGCCCAATATGTGGTACTAAATCGGATACAGGTCAATGTGAATTCATGCGGCTTTTACGTCACTCTAGATCATTACTCGTCATAATTCTGCGCTAATGGGAGTCACTTTAAAGATTTGACATACCCAGAGTTATTAAGACAAAAAGGTAGTCAGCACAGGACAGTGATGTGTCTGAACCAAGCGGCAACCAGCGGCCCCAGTTTCCAGAAGGAAGCAGAATCTCATTGAGCCCCATGTTAAAATGCCCAAATTTACAGCAGAGAAAAACATGTTTACAGCCTGCTACAAAAAATAGTTTTGGTTTATACAGCTAATTTTGCCCTTCATGACAACTGTGAGGGGGGTGAATTTTGTTATAATTCATTCGTTTACATTATATAAAGCCTTAAAGTTCTGCATAATTAAGGGTGTGGCCACTTTGAGTGACAGGTGGATTGTCGTTTGTCTGCTGTCTGTTAGTCATCGCGTCACCTCAGCTCCACCCACGTCCCGCCTCTTTGCCCATTTTCTGTTATCCGGGAGTGACACGCGATGACGCGCTGCCAAGATGGCAACGGCCAGCTCGACCCTACTTTACGCTTCCAAACTGCTCTTCAGAATCCTATGGGTGACATCTTTTTATCGTTCTTTTGCGCATGCGGGTCAGTTCAGGACCATAATCTGTTTGTACTGAAATATGATGTTGGCCACATTTAAAGCAACAATGTAAACATCTATACAACAAAAAAATCTGAAATTGGATCTGAGCAATAAATTGGAATTGAGAACTAAGGCTTGCAGTGTGAACGTAGCCAAAGACGGATCTCAAATATTTCCTAAAATATAAAAGACCAACCTTTGTGCAACATTTTCTCTAGAAATGCACACATTTAAATTATCTATGTTAATTAGGAAGACCCCCCAAACAACTAGGACTTTATAGCATTTCTGCAAATTTTTATATTTTTATTTATTTATTGAAGTTGCCAGATGTTCTCTCATTTCCCCGTCTCTGTTTTTTCATCTCATGCCATAACTTCCTTCTTCCTCCAAACGTTACCCTCTCTTTCTCTCTCTCTCTCTCTCTCTCTCATGACTAACTAATGGGTCCTGGCATTGCTGTTGTCCCTGAGGTTTTATTGGGCTGATCTGTGCTCTCTTAAGGGTGTTCTGAGAGGTTGACTCTCCAAAGCAGCAGGAGGCCCACACTTCCCTTAAACAGCAGGGCTAAAGAGGTTTGTTTACTGGGTAACACCTTGGCCTGACCTCCCCGAGCCACTGGGAGTTACTCTGTGATTAGTTCTGTGCTAGCTCGGAGCTGAGGAACCGGCATCGGGTGGAAAGCCACTCTCTCCACCACCACAGGGTGAATGATTGGGCAACTCGCTCTGTAATCAATCACCCTTTCTACCTCTGACATACCGCACGTACACATCCGCCGGGAGAAGGATGGGGCCTCCTAAACTTGTTGCTATCTTTGTCGCCGTGCCTGAAAAGCTGCATGATTTTATTTAGAGTCGGCCTTTGACTTGATAACAGGAGATTAATTGTCGCTGTTGCTTGGCTTTGTCCCCAATGGGTTTTTGTGGCTTTTGGCGAACACAGAGAAAGGAAGACACAGCCTCACCAGGATATACGCAGCTAATACAGCTAATGTCTGCGTGTGTATGTGCTCAAACACGACTTTCTCTTTTCGCTCCTGGTCCACTACTGTTTGCCACTCTGCCCCTGTGGACGGGGTCTCATTACTGCGATGTGTATTCACATCTTCCACCTTTTGCCCTAGGTTCTCCTTCTCCTTCACTTTGTTGCTTTCTCCTTACAATGAGATTTCAGTGAAAAGCCTGACGCCTTCTCCTCTGGCACCCCTGTTGGCCTGCCACTGACCTAACGCTACATTCCCATCAAGAGTCTTCCAAAGAGAAATCACAGATGTTATCACTTTAAAGGAACACGCCAACATTTTGGGACTTTAGCTTATTCACCGTATCCCCCAGAGTTAGATAAGTCCATACATACCTTTATCTCCGTGCATGCCATAACTCTGACGCACCCACCGCTAGCCTAGCTTAGCACAAAGACTGGAGGTAAACGTCTCCAGCTAGCCTACTGCTTAATAAGTGACAAAATAACGCCAACATTTTCCTATTTACATGTTGTGATGTGTATAGTTACATCGTGTACTAAGACCGACGGAAAATGAAAAGTTAAAATTTTCTAGACCGATATGGCTAGGTACTATACTCTCGTTCCTGCGTAATAATCCAGGAACTATGCTGCCATACCATGGTTATGTTGACGGAAGTTAGCCTATTTTCAGGCGCTGTGTAACATCATTGCGCCGCTGCACCCATAGTACGGCAGCAAAGTTCCTGGATTATTACGCAGGAATGAGAGTATAGTCCCTGGCCATATCGGTCTAGAAAATTGCAACTTTTTATTTTCCGTCGGTCTTAGTACACGATGTAACTATACACATCACAACAGGTAAATAGGAAAATGTTGGCGTTATTTTGTCACTTATTGAGCAGTAGGCTAGATGGAGCCGTTTACCTCCAGTCTTTGTGCTAAGCTAGGCTAGCGGTGGGTGCATCAGACAGAGTTATGGCACGCACAGAAATAAAAAAGGTATGTATGGACTTATCTAACTCTGGGGGATACAGTGAATAAGCTAAAGTACCAAAAAGTCGGCATGTTCCTTTAACATCACAATTGTTTCTCCAAGACCAGAGTAATTGGAGATCAAACAGAGACTCAAATTGAGAACAGATCTAGGATAGCACAATTCATTGAAATAAAACCATAATGCTTAGTGGCTCAGTGCAATTACACTGTAAAATAATATATTTCATATAGTCGTGAATAAAAAAATATATATATTGGAGTACGTTTGACAAGAAACTACTATTTCAGACTTACAAAAATTCACATATTTGTCATTTCTTTGTAATTATTTGTGAAATTTACTAGCAGTTTCTGAGTGAAAATTGTAAAAGTAAAACCAACACCAATTTTTTTTTCCAAAGGTTGCAACTTAATTATATGAATACATGCGCTGCGTGTTTCAGAGATAAGAGCGGCACTGTTTTTTGTTCATTTGTCACACTTATAACTTATAGCATTTGTAATGAGAACTGTTTAAAAACCAGCAGTTGTCTACAAAAGGGAAGCTTTAAAGTCTTCCTGCAGTTTTCAGACAAAATAAAAGCTTGATGGCTAAATGTAAAAAAAAAAAAACTTTAAAAAAAAATTGTACTGTAAAATAAAAAAACGTAATTTTTACACTGAAATATTAAAATTAGATTTTTTTTTGTTTGTTTGTTTGTTTAATGCTTTTTATTTAGTAACAATAATAATTGTTGTTGTTGTTATTATTGTATAGCTTACTTTGTCTCAGTTTGCTTGTTGACAAAGTTGATCATTTAATGAACCATAAATCATGAACTCAGATACATGTCAAAAGCTTAGAAAGAGCAACATATGGAATATTTAGCAGCTTGCATCTCCAATATGAGAAATCAAGCTTAGATCATTTGTTTGCTTTCATTCAAGCTAATGCCAGCTGGAGTATTATTTCTGCACAAGGTCAAGCAGATGGTTTCGAAAACAAGCGCCACAAGGTTGTTCAACCTCAAGAACAACAAGGCAACAGTTGTCTATGAATTTCCAGGAAAAATGGACTTGAGAACTTGGGAATCAAGCTCATTCTACACTAAATGCAGCAGTCGAGTGGGCAATATCTGAGTTGATAGCCTGTTTTCTCTAATGCTTAATGTGTAAATGTTTATATGTTTGCATGCAACTCACCAATATGGCTGCGATGTGTTGAGGCCAGACTCAGCTGACCCCAGAGAGACAGCAGACAGATGCCCAACAGCAGCAATCTCCTGCCCACACGCTGCAGTTCCCTCTCCCGCATCCTACAAACACACACACAATAGATCGAGGCAATTATTAACATATGATTCAATGACATATGGGAAATAACAGTCGGTAAACAGCTAATTTATCTTAAATACTCCATCAAACACATGGAAATAGTGCCATGTTTAAGTAATGCTATCAAATGTTAATACTACGGTGCTTTGATATTAGAGCCTATGTGACAACTAGTCACGTTCCCTATCTCATTAACCACACTTACATATTCAGGCAACCTCAATATAATAGAGATAGATTTTAACCATTTTTATCATAGTCTTATTAGGGAAGGTTGTCAGATATATTTTTAAATGTTATAAATTCATAATTTATTAATTACAATATTTAATAGCCAAAACAGTGGTTTGATGTTTTTGTATGCTATATTTAAATTTTTGTTGTATTATCGATTATTGTTTAGCTTTTTAAATTGAACTGAAAAACCTGCTAACCTGTTGTTGTTGTGACAACTTGCACCATATCCAATTCAATTCGATTCACATTTATTTGTATAGCTCTTTTCACAATACATATAGTTTAAAAGCAGCTTTATAGTAAATGCATGTCTACATTACATTGTCTAAACTATTGGGGCATGATGTCACAAAAGGCCAACATGTGTTCTAAGGGTGTCGTGTAATTAAGGTGGAAACAACTTTTTCTTGCCAAAACTCAGGTATGTGCAAGCACTTCAATCATGGTATTTATTGTCTACAAGTGACAAATGGTTACATGAAACAGCAATTTTTATTTGTTCATTTTAATGTAATACCATGCTATTTTTCTGTAGGGAAACATTCTCATTTTACACCATTTGGCAAACAAACCATTTTACAATTTCCCCCTAATTGCCTTAAACACCCAGAAAATAGACCATTTACCATTTAAATGTCAGATCAAATATTGTATTTTATTCTGAAATATACATATGACATATGAATCATATCCAATATTAAACATATCCAAAGCACAACATGACCCATAAATCCTCAAAATGCGAAATCATTTAGAACGCGGCAGACACGAATCCAAACAGCCATTCATTTCCTCAAATATCAGCCATCCTTCAAATGTGTTAGCAAGTGACACAATCTCGCTCTTTGGCGGTGGTCCGCTCTTGTCTGGAAAGCACCGTAATCTTGATATACTATCAGAGGCTGCAGGCCAGTAATTCCCTCTCCGTCTTTGAGGGGTCTGGAGAGACCAGAACACACAAAAGCAATCATCGTGCCGACATGCCAAGCTTGTCTTATACTTGTGAAGGGGGCACAACAGCAGTATCACAGGCATCTTTTCATGTCTTGTGCCAGCATCTCTCCTCAAACTACAGCAAAGGCGGGCTCCATGTGAGGGGCTGTGAGCCTGCATGTTTGGCAGAGACTGTGAGGCTTTTCTGCATATGTTCAGCAGTAAGTCAGACTCTGGAGGTTTCCCTGTCCTTCATTACACTACACTAAAATAACCATTGGTTTGGTTTTATGCCCGCAGCACAAGTATGAGAATAACCCAATTTGAGGTTTTGATTAAGGCAGCCGTTTTCTGAATTAGTACCATTTGATTAGAGAAAAAGCCCTCAGTTGCATTTTGCAAGCCAAAAAAGGATTTAAAACATGTTAATGAACACTGCATCGATACAAAATATATATACATATATAGTAGAGCTATAGTAGATTTCTACAGTAGTGCTTGCCCATGAAGAACTGACTGCCACAGTGTAGGGTGTTCTGGGTGGTTGCCAGGGTATTCCTATGCAGCTAATAGACTTCTGACAGGATGCCAGAGTGTGGCTATGCAATCGCTAGGGATTTGCTATTCAATTGCTAGGCAGTTGCCAGGGTGTTCTGGCGGTTGTCAAGGCGTTGCTATGCAGCTAGTAGTGCATAGAGTGTTTTTACCATATTACTATGAAGTTGCTACCTAGATAACAGGGAAATGTTCTCAGAACTTTGGCTAATGTTGTGGCAAGTTTGAACAAATGTTATGAACAAATGTTCTTCCAGAATGTTTGTTCAAAGTTATCTGGTCTTTAATAATGTTCTCAAAATGTTAGCACAAAATGTTTTACTTATACCGTTTACGGAACGTTTTTACCTAAAAAGTTTAGTTAGATGTTCGTCTAACGTTTTTAAATGTTACTAACAGTTTCAGAACATTTAGAGAACATTCAAAAGTAACGTTCCCATAATGTTTGCAAAATGATAAAATCGAACGGTCGCTTAAACAAACAAAAAATAAAGACAGTCTTGTTGAACTCATCGCGGCGCGTTTCATGATAACTGCTTTTGCAGACTTGAATGTTCCGGTGTGATTTTGTCAAATGTTTATTAGACACAGGCAAATCCTGGAATGAGATTGGGTGGGTGTTTGAATCGAGATTGTGATCTTTTAATGATTTATCGTGCAGCTCTAGATGCAAGGATGCTGCTAGGGTCAGTGTCAGTGTGTTCCTATGCTATTGGTAAGGTGTTCTGAGTTGCTTTGAGCATGCCTTAATGTGGTTTCTAGGATGATGCTTGATGATGGGTGTTCTACTGGGATACAGACATTGTTTGTTGAGTGTTTGTAGCATGATATTAGTGTTGTTGGTAGGGTGTTTTTATGCAGTTGGTAAAGTACATTTATTTTAGAATGCTGCTGCTAAAGAGTTTGAAGTTTTTGCTTCACTGTACAGTTTTCCATTTTAAATGTTCACCAGTTGAAAAGCGTCAAGTCTGATTACCTAGAAAAGTAACACCTCTCCTCAACAAGCCACACAATCTGAGTGCATAACACAAACTACAACAGACTCCGAACTCCTACGAGAAATAATAACAGTGATGATTGCCTTAGCAAACAGCACTAAAAAATGAAATATGTGCTTTTTAAAATTGTATTAGAAAATTCAAGTTTTTGCACACATTGTCAGAGCTTCATAAGTATCATTCATCAACCCAGCATCTTTTCTTTCTCTCATTCCCTCGTGCTTTCTTTCTCCCACCCATAAGCACAATTAGCCTCTCTGCCCGCAATAACTGCATAAAGCCGATGAGGTTCACAAGCTTATGAGGTCGTTGACAAGTCACTGGAGTTGAAGTATTGAAAACACACACACTGTAAATAGCTGACGTCGCCCTGCATGCACCCAAAGGGCTTGCACGTATTGATTGAAGAGAGACGTGGGTAAATAGGAGCCAAAGAGGTCAGAATGTTTTTTTCCTAACAAACCCAGGAGTGCAACAGCGCTTTCCTAAGCGAACATGTTTTGGTTTAAGGGCAGAACAATTCAATTGCATTTCTAACGTGTTAAGAAACAAACAATGTAGCCTTTGACAAGCCCTCATGTGGTCCAATCAAATCCTCATATGATCTAATACAGGGTATGACAGAGGCAGCCAATAAGTTCACTATTAATGTGGTCAGTATGTACTGTATAGTGCCTACTAAGTTTTTTAAACAATATGTGAAGCAGTATGCATAACGCATCGGTAAATGAGGTTTCAAACAGTAGTACAAACATTTGCATTCTGTGCACAATGCAGAAACCGTAAGAGTATACACTACTGTTGAATAATTTGGGGTCAGTAAGATTTAATATAAATACTTCTAATATTAATACGGTAACACTTTACAATAAGGACTCATTTATTAACATTATTTAATGTATTAATTAGCATGAACTATCAATGAACAATGCATTTGTTACAGTATTTATTAATCTTTGTTAACATTAGTTAATAAACACAGCTGTTAATTGTTTGTTCATGTTAGTTCACAGTCCATTAATTAATGTAAACAAATCATATTTTTGTTGCGATATTCACATATGTTGCGATAAAACTCATACCATTATTTTGCATTCTTAGCTAAAAAATTTTTGCCTATTTTGCACACTATACCGCACATCTTTATAAGGGACAGCATGTTATCGGAGTATTTTATGCATACATAAAATGTGCATACAATGCAAACAACAGAACATACTTAAGAAATAATAGTAGTATACTATTCTAAATTATCTAAATTCTGTTTTTCCTTTGTGGACCCACAATTCTTCACTCCCTCTGAGGCAGTATGACTCACTTTTAAAACGTATAAACACATAAACCAGAGGGAGGAAAGAACCAACAAGTTATTAAACGTCTTCTCCCCAGACTCATCATCTCGCTGCAATATGTGTAAAACACTATACACCTAAGGGACACCAACAACAGCAGCTGATTGACAGCGTTAAAGACACCAATGAAGGCATTTTATGAAACATTCAAAGAAGAACAGACATTAAGAGTAAAAGTGCAATTGCCAAACCACTCAAACGCAATAAAGTGAGTGAAGGGGAAAAAAAAACCTCCTCCACCTGTTTTCCCCTAGAAGAGCGAATCACTTTCAAACGAGCAATCCAGCCCACCACGGCTGGCTAATTAGTCCCTTTGGAATGCCCCTCGTGCAGATGGCAAGATGTCTGACATATTTATTTTGGTCCTTCACGTCAAATCGCTCCTCTCTCTGGTTCTGAAACTCTTCGTACGAACGGAGGCGGTAAACGCATTTAATCCTGCAGAATAGAATCATACAAGTTCTCCAGACTTGCTTGACCTTGCTGTGTGGATGTAAGTGCACTCATATAAAAGAAGCGAAGAGAAAACAAAATTAAAGAGCCGCCCAGGTAGGCGCATTTCCCCACAGGGCTTGAAGAAACCGGGCACGCGAGGCTCGCGTCTGCCAGCTCGCCAACCGCAGGAGTGCAACTTAAGATCTAGACATCTGCTGGGTGAAGTGGGGAATCAAAGATTGAGAAGGTCTGAAAGGAAAGAGAGAGGAACGCGTTCAGAGGAAGAAAAGAGGGCCTCAGGTGTAGTTATGGGTCCACAGCACCATTGATGGGCCTTGACAAGCAAGCGCCAGGAGGGGAAAACAGAAGTTTGTACGCTAGGCACTTCCACAAATAGGATTCAAAATGAGTCTGAAGTACTGTATTAGTTTCCTTTTTTTCCACAAATGCTCTGTCAAAGGAAGTGCTTAGCCTTCAAAACATGGTGATCATCAAACTTAATATTATATTAGTCTGTTGCTAATTTAAAACTTTAAAAAACAAATACAATTTAAAACTTTGATTAAGCTTTCACTTCAAAGGGGCTAGTCTATTTGCGGCCGAATGTGCTTTACATATAACGTCAAAGAGGCTTTTTTTCCTTTAAAGGATTTCCACAACAAATAATATTTTAACACTAGATCTTTTATTTCATGATCTCTAAAAAAGAACAAATGAATAAATGTGGACAATACACAATCTACTTATCTGTAGAAGACAGCATTGTTATCACTGACACAATGCCATTTGTTGTTTTTGGTTTTTTTATCAGAAACACTATCAAAATGTATTTGTGTTGAAATTAATAAGACAACATATGGTGGGCAGAACACTTTGTGTGACAAGCCTTTTGGTTCAATCGCTTTGAAAACTTCTAATACCAGCCAACATGGAACCTTCAAAGCTCAGCGTTTGATGGCAGTCAATTGGTGAATTCAATAGCAATATATGCAGATTTTTTAAATGGATTCTATTGCATTTGAGTTTAGACTGATGTGTAAAACAATAACTTTCAGTTGTCTAGGTTTTAAAGGGATTTCAATAAGCAATTATTGTGGTGCAATCTGTTAAAGGGGTGGTTGATTGCCCCTTTCTACAAGTTGTAAAATAAGTCTCTGATGTCCCTAGAGCGTGTATGTAAAGTTTTAGCTCAAAATACTCTATGGCAAATTTTTTTAATAGAATGTTAAAATTGTCGCTTTTTGAGGGTGAGCAAAAAACGTGCCGATTTTGTGTGTCCCTTTAAATGCACATGAGCTGCTGATCATGGGGCGGAGCATCAAAAGCTTGTGTTAGCAGCTCTGATTACCTCATGCAGACAGGCAATAAAACTGTTCAGCCTTTTATGTTCAAACCGGAGTCGGACAATGATGGAGAGGACTCGTGAAGAAGTCAAGTCAAGTCACCTTTATTTATATAGCGCTTTTTACAATGCAGATTGTTTCAAAGCAGCTTCACAGTGTTAAACAGGAAAATAATGCAACCGAATTTGATTCGGCTGTACAGCCGCTCTGGAGAAAACAGTGATGTCATCAGCTCATTTCAATTATCATATATATTCAAGTAATGTAGTTGATATAGTTAATTTAGTTTAGTAATTCAATTTATTTGAAAATTTAGTGTCTCCAACTGAGCAAGCCAAAGGCGACAGTGGCAAGGAACCAAAACTCCATCAGGTGGCATAACGGAGAAAAATAAACCTTGGGAGAAACCAGGGTGCCAGTTCTCCTCTGGCCAATTAACAAACAGTGTATGATTATTATTTTGGCAGCCTTATAGGTCAGAAGTAATATTAGATCGGAATATTCGAAAGATCGGAGGCATCACGCCGGAGACGGGTTTATTGAGGATGGCGTGACGATTAAACAATTATTAAATAGGAATATTCGAAATATCGGAGTCATCACGCCGGAGATGGATCCATTGAGGATGCCATGTTGATGAGCAATTTCAGAGGGTAGACTAATTGTGACATGTAGAATGTGACAGGACGTTTCTAAATGGTTAGTTGATGAATTTATGTGGCTGATGTGGAGTTAACTATCTTCAAGTCATTGATTAGCATATTCTGTCATGATAATCTCACCCCCTTTGTTGCATGTTGTAAATTTGTAAATTTGTAAATATGTAAATTTCAGGGTTAGTGATGTCACTAACCCGGGAGGAGGCTTGTGTAGTCCCTACCAGCCGTTTTTTGTCGTCTTTAAAAAGCGATTTCTTTAAAAGAAAATATCTCCCTTTGCTTTGAACTTTGAGTGTCGTAACTTTGCAGATGTTGTTTATGCTCAAACAGCAACATTACACACTAATTAAAGTTTAAAAAGTGAAATCATAATCAACCACCCCTTTAAGGTTGAGTCCCTAGCAATGAAGATCAGATCTGATCCTTATTGTCATCTATGTAATAATTCTACAGTAGGTTCGCATTTGCATGTGTTTTGGGAATGCCCTATGGTGGTACCTTTATGGACCTCTCTGATATTTTACATCTGGAAATAACCCCTTGCTATTAGATGACTCTACACTTCAGCTAAATATTCATCCAAAGAGGGTCTTATTGGCAGCAGGTACTCTTATGGATTGAACCATCCACTCCTTCTGCTTCCATCTGGCTTTCTTACTTTAGAGACATTGCCTTGCTAGAGGGCACCACTTCTAAACGCAATGGGGCCAAGGACAGAACTATTTAAAGCTGGTCAATAACGGCCGAGCTGTTGTTAGAAAAACTAAAACCTTGACTACCTAATTTCTGTGTATTTGTTTTATCTAATTGTTTTATTTTGGTCTGGTTGATTTTCATGGCACCAGTTTGTATATAGTTTATTGAAGCCTTAATATGCATTTTAGACAAATGTTTCAAACTGTCAAAAAAATTAACATACTGTAGTTTGGAGTATGTAAGATTTTTTTAAATGTTTTTGAAAGAAATCTCGCCAAAGTTACATGTATTTCATGAAAAATACTGTACAATGCAGCAATAGTGTGAAATATCAATACAATTTAAATTAACACTTTTTTTATTTTAATATATTTTGAAATTTAAAGTTTATTTCTGATGCAAAGCTGAATTTTCAGCATCATTATTTCAGTCTTCAGTGTCACATGATCCTTCAGGAATCTAGTGTGACATGAAAATATGCAGATTAACTTGATTAAGCAGTAGCAAATCTTGGTTCACAGCTTAGACGTAACAAATTTTCCATGTCAAAAATAGTCCTAATTTACACCTTGGTTCTTACTCAAAGGATGATATCTGATGCTATATGGTTTACCGGCAGGCACGCAAGACTTTGAACGACTGGAACAATTTGTTGTAAGATTGGGGGAAAAAAAGGAAAGGGAATGCAATATAGATACAAGGAGAATTCTGCATGATTACACACCTGTATAAATGTGAGAGCTGAACATCATTTTCCTTGCAGCTTCAAGACAGCCTTTTCAAGAAGTGGTTGTTAAAATACGGGGGAAGCTAGTCGAAGTCTTGCATATCTCATCTGTAAAAGTCAAACCGCACACTGATTGCATGCATTTCACTGAGCTGAGAATACAAAGGGTTTTCTTTGTTTTTCTGGGTGATCTTTCCCCTTTGTGGCACAGTGGAAACTCCTTACAAATCCTCCTGTGCTCTTCATTTCCAGATGAATGACTCTGCAACAACAAACTGAGCCACTGGAAACTGTCTTTAGTCTACCAGTAAACATCTGTTGGAACAAGGAATGGAATGATGTGCAAAGGTGATTTCACTCCTGATGGCATAGAGCCGTGAAACTAAAGACATGTTAGCATCCAGTTGAGTGTCATCTTATCTTAATAAGCCAATGTTACTTAACCTAGGCTGCCTAAGAACATTACATGTGATTATAGGAGAAGAAAAACTCAAATTGATTTGCAGAGTCAGATTTAAGGCTTAACTATTGAAGGGACAGCACCTAAGCACATGCTTGATACAAAGGATATTTTGAAAAAAGCAATCAAGTCAAATAGGTATAATGTTGTTTGGAACATTTTTGTGTTCCACAGAAGAAAGCAAGTCATTTGGAATGACATGAGAGTGAGTGCAAATTATCCCTTTAATACTCAATACGCTTTATGAAACACACATTTGACCAGGTACAGACACACGCATACAGGTACATGCATGTACACAAACACACACACACTTTCATCCTGTCTCTGCTCTGCTCGTCTCAGACTGCCCTGTGGATGTGCCCGACTCATTCTGCAAGCGTCTCTCATTTTCCAGGTCTCTCCTCATAGGTTCCGCTGAGGGACAGAGGTCAAATATTTCAGAATGACATGGACTAGCATACAACTCCAAAGAGGATACGTGAGGAATATGTCAAATATAATGTCAGATCAGAGGACATTTTTTACATTGGGTGTTAAAAAAACAGCAAGAACAAAAAAAGGTCATTTTCAACTTTTTTTGGCAAGACAGATATTCTGAATTATATTTTTTATAAAAACAGTTGTATGGTGAAATCCAAAATGGTAGATGGATTAATAAAATAACCCCCTAATAAAATAACCCTTTTATTATGTTCCGACCTGACTTTATTTTAAACCAAACATTACATTAAATTAGCAAGAGTAACTTATACAATTTAAACCTATTATATCAATTATTGAGGTTTAGTCCAAATTTTCTGAAGAGACTCGATCACTTTATATGATGAACAGATTTAATTTAGTCTTTTATTCACATATAAACATTCATCTACGCACACATCAGATCTGGTAAATGGAAGCTCAAGCATGTTCAACCAATTGGTTCGTTCTCGTGTTACGCAGCACACTTGAGCTTCCGCAAGAACCAATGAGGTTCATTCTTGTGTTACGCAGCACGCTTGAGCTTCCGCAAGAACCAATGAGGTTCATTCTTGTGTTACGCAGCACGCTTGAGCTTCAGCAAGAACCAGTGAGGTTCATTCTTGTGATACGCAGCACGCTTGAGCTTCCACAAGAACCAATGAAGTTCATTCTCATGTTACGCAGCAAACTTGAGCTTCCGCAAGAACCAATGAGGTTCATTCTTGTGATATGCAGCACGTTTGAGCTTCAGCAAGAACCAATGAGGTTCATTCTCGTGTTACGCAGCACGTTTGATCTTCCGCAAGAACCAATGAGGTTCATTCTCATGTTACGCAGCAAACTTAAGGATCAGCAAGAACCAATGAGGTTCATTCACGTGTTAAGCAGCACGCTTGATCGTCCGCAAGAACCAATGAGGTTCATTCTGGTGTTACGCAGCACGTTTGAGCTTCAGCAAGAACCAGTGAAGTTCATTCTCGTGTTAAGCAGCATGCTTGATCTTACGCAAGAACCAATGAGGTTCATTCACGTGTTAAGCAGCACGCTTGATCTTTCACAAGAACCAATGAAGTTAATTCTCGTGTTAAGCAGCACGCTTGATCTTACGCAAGAACCAATGAGGTTCATTCTTGTGTTACGCAGCACGTTTGATCTTCCGCAAGAACCAATGAGGTTCATTCACATGTTAAGCAGCACGTTTGAGCTTCCGCAAGAACCAATGAGGTTCATTCTCGTGTTACGCAGCACATTTGAGCTTCCGCAAGAACCAATGAGGTTCATTTATGTGTTACGCAGCACACTTGAGCTTCAGCAAGAACCAATGAGGTTCATTCTCGTGTTATGCAGCACACTTGAGCTTTAGCAAGAACCAATGAGGTTCATTCTCGTGTTATGCAGCACACTTGAGCTTCAGCAAGAACCAATGAGGTTCATTCTCGTGTTATGCAGCACACTTGAGCTTTAGCAAGAACCAATGAGGTTCATTCTCATGTTACGCAGCACATTTGAGCTTCGGCAAGAACCAATGAGGTTCATTCATGTGTTACACAGCACACTTGAGCTTCAGCAAGAACCAATGAGGTTCATTCTCGTGTTACCCAGCACGTTTGAGCTTCCGCAAGAACCAATGAGGTTCATTCACGTGTTAAGCAGCACGTTTGAGCTTCCGCAAGAACCAATGAGGTTCATTCACGTGTTAAGCAGCACGTTTGAGCTTCCGCAAGAACCAATGAGGTTCATTCTTGTGATATGCAGCACGCTTGAGCTTCAGCAAGAACCAATGAGGTTCATTCATGTGTTAAGCAGCACGTTTGAGCTTACACAAAAACCAATGAGGTTCATTCTCGTGTTACGCAGCACACTTGAGCTTCAGCAAGAACCGGTGAGGTTCATTCTTGTGTTACGCAGCACGTTTGAGCTTCAGCAAGAACCAATAGAGGTTCATTCTCGTGAGAATCTGTTCATCATTTAAAGCGATCAAGTGTCTTCAGAAAACTTGGACTAAACCGCTCAATTCATAAGGATTATTCTTTAGATCTCATCATGACCTTTTTAAAGCGTCAAAGTGTTAGTTGCGTAGCCAGTGGAGGGACAGAAAGCTCTCAGATTTCATTTAAAATAACTTAATTTGTGTTCCGAAGATGAAACGAAAGGTTTACGGGTTTGGAATGACATCAGTAATGAGTTAGTAATTAATGACAGAATTTTTATTTTTGGGTGAACTTGATTAAGACACTATAATATTGTTCTATTTATTCTATTATAAGTATAAACTCAAATGTTGACCAGGTTTTATATTGTTATTTAATAGAAACGTTTTAAAAAGATTAATGCAACATTATTTATCAATAGATTATCAGAGGACATAATACCAGTAAGCACACATATGCATTTTCCAGGCAAAAGCCTCTAAGAGCCCAGCGAAGTGCATTCTGAAAAACCAGAGCAGAGCAATCAGTATGCAAACCTGACTGCTTTTAACAGCTTCTTTCATCTGAATATTAGGCTCTGGATTATTTTCAAAACCTTCCCTCTTTCCAAACTACTAGTATTTTTTTTCCCCATCAAAGCCCAAACTGCTCTCTCCTCCACTGACCGAGATTTCACTCAAGCAGATGATTGCTAAATGCTAATGCTAAAGCACGAGGGGGAAATCTGACACAAATTGAAAGCATATTGAAGGCCAGAAGAGCCGTAATGCGATCAAAGGCATGCTGAGTGGATCTCCAGGCTTCCCTCTGTGCTTTTCAGCTGACACTGTCTGCCTGAGCAGAAAATTATGCTTCTGTTTTTGTCAGTCATAAGAAAATACTCCTCCTTCTAACTGTGAGCCCTGGAGTCTAAAAGCTCTAATGCTGATGACAGAACCCACAAATTGGCATGAGCTAGATTTAAGAGTTGAAATAAATACCTGCTTAAAGGCATTTTAAAAAGTCTTGAATTTAAATTCTTTGCACAAAGTGAAGCTTTGCAGATTGTTGTGTATGAAGTCAAAAAGCTGATTAATTGCATTCCAGTTTGCATGCTGTTGTATAAAGAAAAATGCAAGGCCAAAATGTGTTAAAAGATCTTAGCACTTTAGAGATGCCAAGTGACTCATCCAAGTGGGCTTGGGCTCTTTTATTTAGCAGTTTTCTCTCTAATATTCTAAACAGGCAGCTATAAAATGTACATTCTTGGATTAGAATCAAGACATTTTGTGGGTTGTTTGTGGTGGTACGTAGCTGGCTGCTACACCACACCGCAACCGGACTGCCCTGAGCTCCTTCCCTGACACGCTGCGTCTTGGATGGAGAAGTTTAGTGATGTTTTCACTACGGCCATGCATTGATTCCCAAATGGTGGCTGTGGGTTGACACCAGGGCTTGACATTAACACCTGCCAACTCACCAAATGCGGGTGGATTTCAGCAGTGGCGCGTAATGCAGTCACTCCTACTAGCCACTTTGGCGGGTTGAATTATAAACTTTTTTCAAATGTAGTCTTTTCAAAAATGTATCTGAAATAATAAACTAAGTGCAATATAGTGTTTTAAAAAATATTAATGTTTGATACATCGATTCTGAAATATCTGAAACGCTTCCAAAACACTTTTCCGAAAAATAGATGCTTGATACCAGCTGCGCTTTCTCTCCCTCTCATTTCACCGACAGCGAGTTACACACAAACCCGCCTCACTCACTCATTTCATTTGCTCTGGATGAATATTGTTGGTGTTACAGGGCTTGAATTTCGGCATGGGATTGAGCATATTGTGCATAATTTTACTCATTCCCGCAAGTGTGCATGCATAAAGCCACCTCTCAGTACAACATTCTGTTCTTTTTCACTGCTTATAGCACTTAAAGGATTAGTTCACTTCAAAATGAAAATTTCCTGATAAATGTACTCCCATCTCATCCAAGATGTTCATGTCTTTCTTTCTTCAGTCGAAAAGAAATTACGTTTTTTGAGGAAAACATTCCAGGATTTTTCTCCACATAATGCACTAATGGGTTGAAGGTCCAGATCAAAGCAGTTTCAAAGGGCTTCGAAGGACTTCAGAGGCTCTGCACGATCCCAGCTGAGGAATAGGGTCTTATCTAGCGAAACTATCAGCCATTTTCTAAAAATAAACATTTATATACTTTTTAACCTCAAATGCGCGACTTCGGTGT
This sequence comes from Rhinogobio ventralis, assembly GCA_039654625.1. Classification (NCBI taxonomy): domain Eukaryota; kingdom Metazoa; phylum Chordata; class Actinopteri; order Cypriniformes; family Gobionidae; genus Rhinogobio; species Rhinogobio ventralis. The sequence continues at coordinate 35,513,861 of CM077205.1, read as the reverse complement.
TGTTCTTCTTCACGACATATGACGTCATCATGTCGGAAATGTCACGCGTTATGTAGGTGGAAGTACCGACCCAGTTCTCCTCCAACTTTAAAATTGTCCGACATTGTTGTTTTATCTTTATTTTACCTTTATTTTTGTAAAGGGCATTTGATTTAGTCTTTGTACATTCGTTTTAACACTGGGTCGGTACTTCCATGTATGTCCCGTGCATGACCTTTCTGACGTGATGGCGGCATACGTCATGCAAAAGCAGAAAACCGAAGTCGCGCATTTGAGGATCAATGTCAAAATTGTGGCCAGTGAAAATGTTCACTTTAGAAAACTACTAGCCACAGTGGCTGGTGAGCAAAAAAGTTTATGTCAAGACCTGGTTGTCACTATATAAAGTAAAAAAGTATACTAACATTCAGTTTTGTTTTTTTTTTGAAAGAGGTCTCTTATGCTCATCATTTGATCAAAGATTCAATATAAACAGAAACACTGTGAAATATTTTATGCAACCTTGCCAGGTTTGTGGAATACGCATTTTATAAAAGCAAAAAGCCCCATGAAGCCGTGATTTACAGTGAATTTAAAACAGATAAGGGGGTTTTAGGCAGAGGAGTTGAGTGGAGTGCCTAAAACCCCCTTATCTGTTTTAAATTCACTGTAAACCACAGCTTCATTGCATTCTATTTTATCATATTTGTAAACAAACATTTGAAAAAATTATATTCACATGCATTCAAAATCATGAACGGTGCAAAACCAACATTTAACAGGCATGACCAAACATTTATAAAACACACTGTTTTATAAAGTCAGTATGACACTATTATAAAATATAATATCCCCTTACACTAACTGTACCTCTAAACATACATAAACATTTCTATTTAATACTTAATACTAAGGCAATTAATATCTAATAAAGGTTGGTAATTAATGAAGCAGATAATTAATGACATTTTCCCATTTTTCATGACCTAAAGTGAGAACTATATTTACAGTTAATATACGTTGTTAAAGCATAAAAAACATTATCTATCTCTTTACATGTGAGCTAATTAAACAACATTAATTTGGTTAATTACAGTGACAATGAATGAAAAACTTAATATATGTTTAGTCTATTAATATATCAACATTGTAGACTACAATATTTTAACTATGAAATAATTATAAACTATTAGTTCGCAAATTATTTGTAAGTACTTTATTACTGTATTAAAAAAAGTGTTACCAGAAGAGTTTTATACATCCAATAATTTAGATGAAAAGTTGTGTTTATGACAAGTAGATGATTTTTCAGTGAGGTTTAGAATCATATGACATCATGCTGCTCTGTTCTTGCAAGTGTCAATCACCTCTTCATGGCTCTCTCTTGGACTCGAACACAAAACTTTTTACTGTCAATTAACATCAGACAGCTCTACTCTCCCTTCACAACCAGACCACCACGCAACATTGGACACTGCAGAGTTGTATCAGAGAAGTGCTCGAACAGAATGATCCGCTGTGATTTTCACTCTATGACTGCGTGTTTGATCGATAATCGTGTTTTCTTCAATGTTGCACTAGTCATCTGTACAGACAATAACAGCAAGACTTTTTTCTGTAGGTCACAGATGAAATGATGCAATAAATGACATGTATTGTCTGAAACATTCTGTTTTCTGCAACCAGGTTTCAGCTGCCTACACATCTGTAAATATTCAAATCATATCTGTGAAACATTAAAACAGTACAGGAGGCTCTATTAACAAGTAAAAGTCGACCAATATACCAGACGCACAGATAAAATGGCCAATATCACTACAATAATGCACATTTTCCTGTTTAAATTTTTTTTGAGGGAATTTTTAAGAATATTGTGCAAAATAAGAGTTCATCCAATTTAACAATTTTGTGTTAAATTAACTTTCCGCGCCATTGACGAAATGTTTTGTCATTTATGAGACAATGCTTCCCCACCATTGACGGAATTTTCCATCATTTATGAGACAACGCTTCCCCGCCATTGACCGGATTTTTCGTCATTTATGAGAACGCTTCCCCGCCGTTGACCGAATTTTCCGTCATTTATGAGACAGCGTTTCCCCGCCATTTACCGAATTTTCTGTCATTTATGAGACAGCGCTTCCCCGCCATTTACCGAATTTTCCGTCATTTATGAGACAGCGTTTCCCCGCCATTGACCGAATTTTCCATCATTTATGAGACAGAGCTTCCCCGCCATTTACCGAATTTTCTGTCATTTATGAGACAGCGCTTCCCCGCCATTTACCGAATTTTCCGTCATTTATGAGACAGCGTTTCCCCGCCATTGACCGAATTTTCCATCATTTATGAGACAGAGCTTCCCCGCCATTTTACCCGAATTTTCCATCATTTATGAGACAACGCTTCCCCGCCATTGACCGGATTTTTCGTCATTTATGAGAACGCTTCCCCGCCGTTGACCGAATTTTCCGTCATTTATGAGACAGAGCTTCCCCGCCATTTACCGAATTTTCTGTCATTTATGACACAGCGCTTCCCCGCCATTTACCGAATTTTCCATCATTTATGAGACAGAGCTTCCCCGCCATTTACCGAATTTTCTGTCATTTATGAGACAGCGCTTCCCCGCCATTTACCGAATTTTCCGTCATTTATGAGACAGCGTTTCCCCGCCATTGACCGAATTTTCCATCATTTATGAGACAGAGCTTCCCCGCCATTTACCGAATTTTCTGTCATTTATGAGACAGCGCTTCCCCGCCATTTACCGAATTTTCCATCATTTATGAGACAGAGCTTCCCCGCCATTTACCAAATTTTCCGTCATTTATGAGACAACGCTTCCCCGCCATTTTACCCGAATTTTCCATCATTTATGAGACAACGCTTCCCCGCCATTGACCGAATTTTCCAAAATTTATGAGACAACACTTCCCCGCCATTGTCTGAATTATGCTTCCCTGCCATTGACAGAATTTCCCATCATTTATGAGACAACACTAACCCCACCATTGATGAAATTTTCCGGCTTTCTGTTTTCACTGTTATACGGTAGGGAGTGCTATTACACAACTTCTGAAACAGTATATAATCTCCGGATCAAAACACAGGAAAAAAAGAAGCAGAAACAAGAGATAAAAGCATTGCTTATGCATGTTGCAGTCTTTGAAATAAACACAGTTTTCTCAGCTTTTTTTTTTTAATGTTGCATTTTTTTATAAAGCTTACCCACATTCAAGTGTTGATAAAAAAGAATGCATGAAGCTAGAATAAAACAGGTTTTGTTTAAAAACAGAAGCTATGTTTTTTCTATTGTATATACTGTATATTATATTATATTGCATGTTCAGATATTCATACAACAAAATATTCTGAGGGCCATGAAACTTCTGTAAAAATGATCAAAAACGCTGGTGGTTGCTGGCAACTCTTTAAAAAAATGCTGGCAGGGAAAGAGTCAATTCAATTGCATCATACAGGTTAGGGATGAAACGGTATGAACATTTCTTATCACGATTATAGTGACCCAAATGATCACGATTATCAATATTATCACGGTTTTAGATGAACGTGTTCAAAAAGAACTCATGCACACACTGAAAACATTTCAACAAGTTTTATATTTGAAAATCAACAAACAACAAATAAAATAAGCAGCTCTATGCACTTTAAGCAAGATTCTATTCTGTGGCTTTCCTTCCTTATAATGACCGTCGTCAATAGAACGCATTATAACAGCGCACATCCACGTATCACAACGGACGCGCTCTCTCGTTTCATTCAAATGCTTACTTGCGTCTTGTGTCTCTGTTTTTGATTGTATTGAAAATGAAATCAGAGGACTATTAATACTACTATAATTATTACTATAACTTCTTGTGATCAACTTGCCTGGTCAACTTGCACTGTACAAAAGGGATTTATAAACAGGATTTAAAACATTAATCTCAATTCAATATGTCCCCTTTATTATTTATGAGGTAAAGAAAATCTGTGTAATAAGTGTACAATGAATATACATTATTATCCCTTAAATGTCACCCTAGTCTTGTCTGAACTTGTTTGTTCGTCTTTGGCTCAAGCTTGAAGCTTCCGGTTATTATTTCCCAGACTTAGTTGTAGTATTGAGGTCAAAGTCCACTTGCCTTGCGTTCGCAGATTTGAAGTGTTTCCCCCTATTGCAGCGACTTTCTTTTTGCATGTTCTGCAGACAGGGTGACCATCCTCGATTGAGTTTCCCTCAGGACTTTTGTAAAAGCCAAAATATGACCACACCTCAGATTTGGTCCTTTTAGAAGGCTGAAAAATCTCCTGAGCGCTGTCACTGCCTTCTGCCATTACTGCCAGACTGACGCTGGCTAGACAGAATTTACCACGAGTTTTCAAAATCGTGATAATCAAACACGGTTTTAATGATAATTCATTTTTAAACGATATTACGAACCGTCAGTACATTTTATCGTGGTTTATCGTGAAAACCGGTAATCGTTCCATCCCTAATACAGGTCATTCCTGATATGCAGCGCCTACTGAAATAAACAGGGTACCAGACTTTCAGATATAAACTATACATTTTTAACTAGATTTTTTACACAATGAGAATAGGGTGTAACAATATATCGTGCCACAATATATCGCAATACAAAAATGCAACAATATGTATCGTGGATAGTGACAATCTCTATTGTGTATAAATGAAAATGAGAAAAAAATTCAGTTTACAAGGTTTTAGTGTCAGTACTACATTATATTATGTTGAATATAATGTATAATAATGCAATGGGGGAATATTTGCGGGTCCTGATAATGACAAATTTTTAAATCACACTAAAATAAAAAAATAAAATACAAAATTGAATAATACGTTTTTCATTTTATATTTCAGTCCATACTAGCTCCAAAGTAACTAATGCAAACTAAAGTCACACTAAAACAGTGCAATTATTTCAAATGTAGCAGCTGCCTTGCTCTCCAGAAACTGGTCGACCGTTACTATAAGCTTGTGCTTTATTAAGCACTAAGCTTTTAGTAAGTAAACAAATGATTCACATTAATGGGTTGAAACAGCGGAATTGAAGCCAAGCAAAAGAGGGAAAGGCAAACCACAAACTCTCAGACCTGCTTTGGCTGTGTTAATAGGCCTCTTAAAACACCTGCTATGAAGGTCTGCAGAGTGAGAATGCTGATCTGGGATCAGGAATCTTTCTCTCTCCGCATTAGTCTTAGTCAGCAAGCGGAGAGAAGATGGTGTGCCTCTAAAACAGCGCTGCCTGGTGAACAGCCTCCCTGCATTATTCACAGTACCAGCAGACAGGTTTGGCTGCTCCATTTGCTGCCCTGCTGTCAAGAAGCAGCGAGCATGCAGTCTTACATTATTGACCAATGCAGCTTGCAAACGGGAAGCGGGCAAAGGGGGGGAGAGAGAGCAAGATAGTCCACAAAAGGGTTAGCAGGATAATCTGAGTTTAAAGAGGCGCTTTTTGCACCATTCTACCATGGGGAAAAACACCACTTGATGACTAAGCACAAGGAATAATGGAATGACAGAATAACACAAAAGAATTACCACAGCCTACACTTTTTCCACCACGTTAAGATTATTTGATTTCTGGCATCAGCATGTCATTACACACCAACAGTTTAACTGGGGAAGGATTTTCTCTGTGTTCAAGTTCTTTTTCATACTTTAAGCTGGTTTATGGATGCAAATGGGTTCAATTGACAGCGTTTTCTAGAGCAGTACACAATTTTTTTTAAAAGAAATGAGCATTAGTAATCATGATATGTTCCTCAGCAAGCAGCACTAAATTTCAATGCCTTGCAGATGACATTCATTTGCACTGAATCTGCACAACATATTTGCTTGTTTGCAAAATGTGAAATTCCTTTCAAGGGCAGCTAATAAAACCGCTACAGCTCTTAGCCTTGTGAGACGCTGCTGACATTAATTAGATATGTAATTGAGTTCTCTGGCATGTTTAGACAAGCTAATTCTCCGAGCAATTTTGAGCCTTTATTCCTTTATTTCAGTTGTTAACATTCCACAATCTTGAATTCTTTAAAATCATTACGCAGGCCACTCCTAATGCATACAGATCAGCTTCTCAGCAAGGAATGAAGCTATGAACTGTAAGGAAATAGAGTCACTAAGAACCATAGGCAAAGTTTGAGGCCAATGATTTTGTCTGAGCTATAAATAAATAAAAAATTATTAATATTTTTGTTTTATTTGTCTATTTTAGTAAAGAATGAGTAAAGCTGTTTGTTGTTTTTTAGGCTGATTAAAATCTTAGCGGTCTAACAGCACTCGTCAATGCCAAAATGATCGAGATGGCCAATCAAATCAAAGAAGGCAGGTCTTACTGTCACTGTTGCAATGAGAGTTTGTGGAAAGATGTAAGTAGATGTATTAGAGTGACGATCATGGGCACTACAGCTGGCGAATGTGACAGAAATGTTTGCATTTTCGACATATTAGACATATAAATGAATAAGAGTGAATGCACCTTTTAAATTAAATATTATTTGCAAATAGTTGATTATTTCTTTAGACTAGGGATGTAACGATTCAGTCGGAGTCGGTTGAAAATCGATACAAATGTGACGATTCAAGTCGGTTGAGATGTTATACGAATCGCAATACACTTTTTAAACAGCAGGGACGCTGAAACCATAAACTGTGACCTCACTTTACAGGCACGATAGCAACGAGCAAGTACGGACTGTGTGCACACTGGCGCGAAGAAGAGTGAAATAAACAAATATTTTCAATTCATTCAGTTGGGCGCGAGTGTAGCTGTAGCTGTGCACACACCGTCAAACAGAAGCATGGCGACGGCAAGCGTGTAGTTTGCGTTGACTCATTCAAATTGAAGGTGTGGCGGCATTTTGACTTTCAATAATTTGTTGATTATTATGGCATATTTATCTAAATGTCTTCTGTTTTTCTAACTCTTGCAAGTGTAATGATACAAATTATAATTGAAATCTTGCCTTTAAAACAATGTGAAACCCCTGTCACTGTTGTAGTCTTTTCATTTCTGCTATTCCTCAGTGCAGGATGAAGGTGAAGAAGCTGAAACAATCTCATCCCAAGAAAACACTGGAAGATCTCCTTGAAGGGACTTTTTAAGGATTTGTTTTAAAATTTCAATAGAATTACTATTTGACATAAAATATATATTTACATTTTACAAAGAAATATGCAGAACTTTGTCTGAGAAATAAAAGGACACTTTCATTTTATAATTTGTCTTAAATCTCATTTTGTTAAAAAAATCGTGAGAAAATCGCATCGTGAAATTAGTATCTCTGTCAACACAAGTCTGCTCCTTATCTTCATCCAGACGGCGAGAAGAACATGACTGCAGCGGAGGCAAACCCAGCATTGCGATGTTCATCACAGGGCTGATTAATATCCAGTACGTCCATAAAAATGCATTTTGAATTTTAATGTGAGCAGATTAAAACAGCCGGTAACATGCATACTGTATGCCTATCTGAGTGTGGTATAACTTATTAGCGAATAATCAGAATAATGAAAATTGCATGTAAACTGAGTATAGAGTTCTGCTCGTGTCATGTAAACATCTTACTGCGATTAAGACCTTACTCTGATTATTAGAAATAATCGCATTATTGGTGCACATGTAAATGTAGTCTATAATGCACTTCAATAATGCGACTAAAATAGGAATACTTCACGGGCCAATACCATGAAGCCGGTTTAGCTGGCTAAGCTGGCTAGCCAGATATGTTTAAGCTTAGTTTGTGCCAATCCTGGGTTTTAGGTACCATTAAAGTGGTTTGGCTTTTAGCAGTGTTCATCTCCATAGTAACTTACGCTCCACGGCTAAACTGCTCCAGGGCAGGTTATGTTCTGGATAAGAGATCTCAAACTGAAATTGGACCAATCAGCTGTGAGCAAAGTGACCTCTGATGCAATAAAGTCACTCCCTCTTTTTCTACTCCAAATTAAAGGTCACTACATAACAAATGGTTTTTAAAGACTTTTTAAGTGTCTGGCTTTTAACAATGCTTATTTATAATAATAATAATTTTGAATAATTTAGATATAATTTATGTAATTATTATACCCTTAATCAATTACACATGTATCATTTTAGTTAATCAATCATTAATAGGCACTTTGTTATATATATTTATATATCAACTAAACTAACTTCATAACAGATTTTTCTTTAAGTTGTCACTTTCATAGACAGCTCTTTTCTTGTTGCTGTGTAAATTTGTTTCAATTTTTTATATTTTTCAATCATGTAATATTCTGCAGAAGAGAGAAATTAATCTCACTGCTTCTCTCACGTAAAGTGAATCTCAGTTTCACTGATCCACAGCATGTGATTGGCTGTTCACTACTGATGTCACAGCTAAACTCCTAAACTCAGGATCAAAGCCTGAGTTGACAGAGAAAGCTGATGATCAGCATCATGGGACCAACAAAGCCTGAATAGATTAGTTTTGATTTGACAAAACCAAACCAATCCTGTAACCCTGAGTTTGTTAAACTACCATCATGGTACAGGCCCCACATGTCTTAATTCGATTTGTGTTTACTTCGAGTATGACTTTAGCTGCATTAAGGTAATTAGAAATCGCTGTTTACATGGTAGTTTCTTAATCAGAGTTATGTTTTAATCAGGTTAATATTGCCGTCAATACTGGAGTACTGTTGACCTACTGAGTGACTATGTTTACATGGACAGCAGTAATCTAATTATTGACCTTAATCTGAATAAGACAATATTCTGATTAAGGCGTTTACATGAGTAGCTTTTTTTAGAATATAAACTCTGAGGTACTGGATGACCGTACAAAGTAAGGACTGGTGGGAAAGAGTTGCTGATTTGAGAATGTGCACAAAAACAAGAGGCGGGATTTATCACATGAACCAATCATAATTGATCATATCCAATCATAGCGCGATGGAGGCATTGCCTCCTCTCACGTGACTTTCCCCCATTCATTTACATCTACCCCCACTAAACCCACCACGTGCATTAGGGTGTCTGTTTTAAGTCAATGGGGTCAGAAGAGGCGTGCTTCCCGCTGTAACTTCACCTGCGGGTGTCGCTGTTGGACACTGTTACTGTTAATGTCACATTTTGTAATATTTGCATTGTTTTATTTTTGTAATATCGATTAGTTTCTCACCCAGATTTTTTCAGTAGACACTGCCTCCCTTGTCTCCTCAGAGGAAATGCCACTGGTGCATGCATATGACATTCTTAGTTTTCAGAGCAGATAGACAAAGACATAACTGCTTCATTTCTTCTTTCTAAAGACCTTTTGTAAAGATTTTGGTTTCCTCTTTTTATTTCACATAAGCAATTTGCGCTCAAGGTTTTGCTGAAGCACATTTCCACCTTCTTCCATGTATTCTTATGCACATAGTCTTGAATTTTGTATACATTTTGAGTTTAATATTTATTTTGCCTATAGCCATCTTGCTGCAAATTTACACTGCCCCGCAGCATTATGGAAAAACATTACAGGATATCGTCATAAACGAATGTGTTACATAAAGCTGTGTTTAGCAGTGCTTCACTAAATCCATAGTTGCTTTTATGACACATAATGTTTTGCTGTTATCACAGCATAATAAACACTCTTTCCATATATTATTCATAATTTAATTAAGACCACGTAAGGCTATATTTCAGCTGCAAGGAAACTGCGGTAAATAAAGATAAAAGCATACATATACAGCAGATGAACAAAAATATGATTGAACATACAGCAGCTACAAACTGGATTTGGACTCTTGGTAGACACAATAGTACAACCACAAATGAAAATTGTGTCATCATTTACTCAACTTTATGTTATGAGTTTCTTTCTAGTGTTGAACACAAAAGGAGATGTTAGGCACAATGTTGTTTATGCTGGGAAAAAACGTCCCGTTTAAGACAAACGTTGTATGTCTTACAAAAAAATATGATTTGTGCACAAAATTACATCTCTTACAGTAGCTTTGTGTTGACGACTGAAATAAAATAAAAAAATCTGTCATAACTCTTATTCCTGCAAATATTTGCATATTCAAATTTGGCATGTTGTGATTGCTTATGAGACCCATGAGAACCACATGACATTTGACACATTTTGACTTACCATATTTGAATATATGCAAATGAGATATGAAAGCAGCGCTGGGAAAAAAATTATCAGCGAATAATGACTTCAATTGATTATTTTCCCCCCTCACACAAAGCTACTGCATGGTTTCAGAAAACATGGAATACCACGCATGAGTCATGAGTTAAAATAAGAAATAAAGTCAAAGAGATACACACTGGAATAAGTAAGAAAACGAATGGGTGAACTATTTGCCCAAAAATGAGGCCACTGTAGTTTATATTCTGTAAATAATTTAGTCACTATTGGAAAAAACTCTGCCATTTACTCAGCCATTTTAAAAGAAGGCATCACTATGCAGTTCATTTTTACTAACAAAGAGCCCTTTGATGGACTTCAAAATGCTAATACTCCTTTAACAAATGTATTCCTTTTGAATATCAGAGAACAACTGAGGGATTCCGGGAAAGATTGTGCTGTCGGCAAGCCATCTGCATGAGCCTGTGCTTGCTTATGTGTAAAATGAACAGAGGGAAGAGCTGGAAGGGGAACAGCATTCTCATCGCTTGTGAATAGATGCTCTTGACATTGCATTAAACAGACAAAATTGCCAGTTAACCCCTTGCAGGTAGCCTGGGGCAGGGCGCTGCCTCAACAATTGCAGTTCCAAAGTGTAGAGTTCAGGGGCGTAGCCCAGGGGCCACCCAGGTGAGGGAGAGACGTCTATTTATTTCGGTTTATGTCAACTCCTTTTTTGCCCTAATTATTTTTCCTCTTGTCGGTCCCCTCGCTTTCACTCAATATCAAACATTCTCTCTAACTCTCACTCTCTATATCTCGCTTAACTTTTCAAAACAAGAACTGCACTAAGAAAACTAATTTAATAATTGATCATCTCTGAATCAACACTGAACTAACTTCAGCTGAACAACAGCCGAAATGCATAATTTTCTGTTATCACTGTAAAGCTGCTTTGAATATGTATTGTATAAATAAAGGTGACTCTTCTAAGAAAAGAATGGACTGTTCTGGATGACATTCCAAAGCCATATGACTTAGTTTCTTCAGAACAGAAAAACAACCATTTCTGAATAATGTACTGGTTCATGTTTTGCATACAATTACATTAAAGGGGAGGGTCTAATGCTATTTCATGCATTCTGACTTATTTACACTGTTAAAGAGTCTCATGCTATACATGGGCAAAATTTCAATAAACGAGTTGGACGTATGACAGAGTATTTCTGTGCCAAATACACTCCTTCAGGATTCAAATAAGCTTCTGAAAGTTTTTTTTTTATGGCCCTGTATGCTACCACCAGATCTGGAGATCGGCTGAATGGATTCAAAACTGGCAAAACTCAACTGTTTAACTCTAGCGCTGCCGACGGCTACTGTAACCGAAAGAAGCTCGTTGATGGACGTGCTCTTGCTCTCGCTCTGGTTGATGTGCGCACATAAGGGCAGGATTGCTTGTATGGGCACTTCTCCCAGATGTGCGTGTGCGCACATCAACGTCCATGGTATGGCAGCAAAGTTCCTTGATTATTACGCAGGAATGAGAGTATAGTTCCTAGCCATATCGGTCTAGAAAATCGCTACTTTTCATTTTCCGTCTTTCTTAGTACACAGTGTAACTACAGAAGAGTCAAGTTTTAAATAGGGAAAATATTGAAAGTCTTTGGTCATTTTTGAGCGAGATGCTAACGGTCTAATCAGATTCAATGATCTATGCTAAGCTATGCTAAAAGTACTACTGCCAGATCCGGAGATCGGCTGAATGGATTCGAAAACGGTAAAACTCAACTGTTTAAATCTATACCAACAAAATCCATTTTTATGAGTTAAATGAGGTAGACATCACACATTAAGGTAACAATAGCAGGTTACCACTTTTTACAGTGAAGGTATTCTTTCACCTCGAACAGCTCAAGAATGATTTAAACAATATTACAGCGCTAAATATCACTTATAATTTTTGTACAGAAGAATTCATATACATGCTTTTACACAAACCCAACGGAATGCCCTGCCCATAGACCTCAATTGTAATTGCATTACTTTTAACATGTCTTTTACCTTGTTTTGAAACCAGAAAATTACTGTAATAATAATAATAATAATAATAATAATAATAATAACAACAACAACAACAAGCAAATGCAAACACTGCTTTTAAACATTTCAGAACACCTCACCCCTGCATTGTGCAAGTGTATTTCAAGGTCAAGATGATGTGTGGTAATTCATAGTAAGCTCGAGATGCTACTGATAGAACTCATTTTGAACCCAGAACATTCTTTTAAACCTAATATAGAACAATTATTAATGTGCGTATGTAAAACAACGATTTGCATAATTGTCTCTACAAAAATTATCTCTTCAAGGCAATATTGTGGCTGAAATCCTTTCAGCACTCCAGATGCGAAAATGGGGCACTAGATCATGCCAAAAACAGAAAGCAAGACAGATTTAAACATCAAAATTGCCCCTCTTTATTTTCTTCATACAAATGCCTCAATTATTCACTAGTATTTCAAAGAATAATCTGAATCTTTAATTTTTGTAATTTTTCATTATAGTCCCTACCCTCCAACCACCAGCCATGATCACCCAGCCTACATTTTTCTTCATTAAATTTCCTCTTTACTTGGAAACATGTCATATTATGGGAGTAAAATCGGTTGCAAAGACATTCAGAGTGACTTTAAAAAGTCACATTGACCGGGACAATCTGAACACGAACAAGCACCGCTGACCTCTGAATGTTAAAATATAGTCCACTTAATCTGGGTTGAGGTGGTAATGGTATGTCACATAGCCACAATTAATGAGATGAGCTGGTTAAATCTATCCCACGCTCTATTAGCTCGACTGCAAGGTCCAGTCAACAGAGCCTCATTACTGCACTAAACACAAGTGCCAGCAGCAGACTGAAGAACACTAAAAAATTATAAACCATTTGCACCCAATTCTATAATTCTGCAGAACTAGCAGAGTCTAGACTTTAAGCACTTGCTTATGTGTAGTGCCTATTTGGGTTGCTATCCGTGGTCCTGAAACATGTTCCTCACGTCCTCTGTTCCTTTCCTCTTCCCTCCAAGGCAGCTTTGACATCATTTTCAATATCACACAGACTTTAACATAGTGGCACTGAAAATTTGCCTGTGCATAGACAGTTTAAGTGCTCTTAGGAGTTCTAAGAATATTTCATGCTGCTGAGGTTTAGGGCATTGCCCTTTAATGCAATATGCCTTGTATTTAGCATGAAAGTGTCTAAGAAAATGCTCTATGCAAGTATGCAAACAAAGACACAAATGCTTGGCTAATACTTAATCCATGTGGTGGTAGCCAACCTCATTACTCGAGGGGCAATAAAGTTAGTCAGTACCATTAAAGTGTTAGTTCACCCTAAAATTAAAACTCTCATATCATTCCTAACCAGTATGATTTTCTTTCTTCTGTGGAACACAAAAAGAGATGTTTTGAAGAATGTTCAAGCTGCACTTTACAATGAAATTGGATGGGGATCGGCCTGTCAAACTCCAAAAATGCAGCATAAAACAAAAAAAATATAGTGCTATATCTCAAAACTTCTGAAGCCATATATTAGCTTTGCATCATATTGCACAGCACGTCATTGTTCACTGAAAATCTTGCTTACCAGCCATGGTGTCACGGTTGTGGTTGCAATCCAACACAAATGACAAAGGATCCAATCTAAATAGTCTTTAATCCACAAAACAGGAATACACGGGAGAATCTCAGAGTTTCAACACGCTTACCACACTTAATAATGACGAACACCGACAGGCACTGAACAAAACAGGGAGTATTTATATACACAGAGGTAACAAGGGAACTAATTAGATGACAGGTGAATGTAATCATTAACTAAGGAGACAAATTAGGAAACACTCAAGGCTAAACTGAATTGAAGCACGATAAACACTTTCATTGTGCGGAAAAGAACAACTTGGACATGTGCTATAAATAACTCCTTTTGTGTCCCACTAAGTTGTGTCCAATCAAGCTTGTGTATCTAGAATGGCTTTGATTTTTTTTAAAAAGTAACTTTCAGGCCTAAATGCAATAAATAAATGCAAATGGGAAATCATTTTATTTCCATCTCTTACTATGAAACAGTACAGCCGAATATTTACATACTAATGTTTAATTGTTTAATGTTTAATGTTTAATTTACATACGTAAATACTGAAATAAATTCCTCTTGGTACAGACAGAAGACATAAAATTGTATTTTGAAAATCCATAAATATAATGTGCTCTCTACAGATTTATTTCCAGAGGGCTTATCTGATGTTACATTTAATGTGAAGACGATAAGCCCTTCCATCCAAAAGATAAAGCAAATGAATTTCATTGAATGCCAGAATCATTTGTCAAGCAAATGCTCAAAATAGCACCAGATCATTCTTATTGACAAATTAAAAACCTAGTTAAGATCCTGATAGGTAGTGCCTGAAAACAAAATAAACTTTATTTCACTTTGCTATTATAACATAAGGCAAATATCATATATCATATCATATAATCAAGAATCATATAAGACCGGAAATACTTTCCATTAGGGCTAGGTAGGACGATATATATCTTGCCGATGGTATAAAATGTCTATTGTTAGAGATTTTGCTATATTGTATATATCGCGGTATGTAAATATATACACTTTAGATTATGAAACGCATAAATGAGGCAGTAAAGAGTGGGACGTGGTTGATGTTAAAAAGTGTTAAGCGCAATAAGCAGTGAAAAAGAACTCAATGCGGTGCGGTGCTGACTGACACCATGTGCACAGAAAGCCTCATCTCTCTGCATATGACCGCGAATTCAGTTCTCTTTCACATCTTTTATTGCACCTGAATGGTCGAACTCACACGCAGTTATGTCAAAATGCCCATCGTGTGGAGTATCCATGTAAACACAGCCGGTTAAGTCTCAAGTGAAAGTAAACAGTTGCGTGTAAACCAGATGTGTATTAGTATAATGGATCCGTGCGTTCGGTATTAAAGTATCAGCAGCCTAATATACAAGCTGCTCTTTGTGTCACTAATGTCAATCAAACAGAGAAAATAACTGACTGCTCTTGTAGTTTTAAAAAGAATACATTTATATTTTTAATTTCATACAGTGAAGGCTATATGCAGTATTTTATTTTTGCATTTGATTATTCAATTTCTATACTATTTCTAACTACATGTTAAATAAACCTATTGTACCTGAAAAACTTAATTTGTTTGATTCATATTTTTGTTATATTAGTATTTGTCCTATTGTTTGTCATTTGCATTTTTTGTTCTCATTTAAAAAATAAATAAATAATAATAAATAAATATATTGTGATATTATATATACAATGAAGATATAAATAATAATAATATAAAAACAATTTTAACTGGAAAATGCAAGTAATGATTACAAGATGCTAAAATGATGTGGGCGGTTGAATTGTTCCGATGCAGTTGCTAGATTTAACATTTTAAATGTCAGCCATGAGAAAAGCAAGTCGCTTAAAGTACAGTAAAAGCACAACTCTTTTCACAAATATCATTCATGTCTGTAGCACAAATGGTGCATTATGAGTTAAGTTACTATGACAAAAAAATAATAGTGAGGCTTATCTTAGCAAGATTCACTAATAATTACATTTTTAGGAGCATCGGGTTTTTTTCTTTTTTAATCAAGATGATGATTCATCATGGTGATGATTATGGAGAAGATTTCTGCAGAATACACAAAAAGCCTGCACAGTCTTCTTCTGTGTGTGTCAGTACAATGACAAAGACTTATAGTCTTATGGCAGCGTTCCTTGATTTATGGTGGCATTATTTAATTCAGTTGCATGACAGCATGAACCTGTTGAACATCTTCATCCATTAGCCTTTCACATTGTATTCACATCTACCTTATCACCGTAAGAAAGTCAAGCTCTGAAAGGAACAGCCTGCGGTTTTCATTACTGTATTGTGGCCGGGCTCGGAGATAAGGTGAGGGAAACAGTTCAATGTGTGACCAACCGTTTTTCATTTCCTGACAGCAACAAACCCGAAGCATATTAGCATACTAGCATTAGAATGTATCAGGCATAACATCTAACTCTTTGGAATTGGAGGCAGAACATAATGTAGCTGCGCACAGCAGCAAAATTCCCAACCTATTTTGAAGGGGTTTTTTTTCCTCCAGAACTGCATCTGCAAACAACAGGGGAAACTGACGGATCAAATAAACAAAAGACTGCAGCAAATTTAGCATTCTCCCGCCGTGAACAGTTTGTGCCGTGGGTTCATTTTTAGCATAATTAGTATTTCTCTTGTATTTTGCAGCTCTGTTGTTCTGAGAAAAAGCTGCACATTTGTCATTTTGAGCAAACCAATTCATCAGCAATTAGCACATTTTAGAAAAGGAAGGTTGATTTGATTTTGAACTTACAGGACATTATATAATGATAGGCATCTACATCTAAAATATTGAGGAGGGAATTCATCAAGAACACACTGCCTCGGCTGACAGCCCTGTTTAGTTGTGCAAGTTGACGTTGTTTTAGCACCCAATTCAATAAAAGAATTATGCAAATCAGGTAACAATGCAAATACGCCTGAAAATAAATGTACTTTTACTATGAAAAAAGCAGTGAGTCAGTATATGCTGCAATTGTATTTTAATTTACCAAACCAGATAAAATACTATATAAAAGATGATAATTATCTTGCCTCTAAAGAAAGAAAGTCATATGGATTTCAAATGACATGAGGGTGAGTCAAGATTGACAGAATTAACATTTTGGCTGAACAATTTCATTTAAATTCACTACAAAAGATAAAACGAGACAAAACTAAAGATAACATGAAACGAAACAAAAGATAAAACTAAACTAAACAAAAGATTAAACAAAACAAAAAATGAAACTAAACAAAAGATTAAACTAAACAAAATAAGATGAAACAAAATAAAAGATGGGGGGAAAAAATGATAAAACAAAACAAAACCAAAGATGAAACAAAAAAACAAAAACAAATCAAACAAAAGCAAATCAAACAAAATGGTAATTTGTCCAGGGTGTTCCCCTCCTTGGACCCGAAATGATGGGATAAGCTCCAGCATCCCCGCGCCCCTAAAGAGGATAAGCTGTTTGGAGAATGAACACATGAATGGAAAATAAAATAGGGTTAAACTGATGTCCAGCCTAGGAAAACTGACATCTTCACCCTTTATTTAAATATTATTAAAATGTGTTACAGATTGTGTAATCATATTACGCTTGGGGTCAATTGTTTTATTTGTGATAACGCAATGAAACATGCCAAATTGTGCGGACATAATTTTTGGCCAGGCTGTTGTACAAAGGAATTATAAACACATGCAAAAACAAGAGAGAACCAACGAAATATTAATAACTGATTATGCTGTAGTCAATGTATGCCTTATCCTGCTTTTTTTTTGCATAGTTAAATAAAACTTGAAACTGTTGTTTGCCCTTGCCAAAAAAAATACCTTAATACCTTAACCAAGTCTAGTGTTTTTTTTTTCTCCATCATATATAAAATATTTAAAAATTATAAAATATTTTGATTGTTTAATCAAACTCATAAAAGGGTCATAAAAAAACAAATATCCCCCTCCAGGCATTACTTTTGGCCACTACTGTAGTTAAAGTAAATGAGCCACAAGTTTTGCACCATGAAGCAACATGATAAAAAATGATTCTTTAACCATTCAGAAGAAAGGCCTTTTAAGCCTAACTTATGACAGCCTTGAAGTTCAGGTGGAACCACGAACGCTTCATCGACCCATAGACCGCAGGCACTGCTAGCCTTCTGAATGAGTATGCTGAGGATTTTTCAGAACAGGAATGCCCTGAGCCCCTCTCATTAGCTTGAAAGAAGATACGCCATCCTTTCAGGGAAACAAATCTTTAATTCTCAGTTAGGCTGTGACCTGTCAGGCTGGTGAGCTGAATGTTAACCAGTGATGTGGTGAAGGTGATCTAGTCGAGAAGATGCTGGAGGTTTGAAGAGGTTTGGAGATGAGCTCCGAGCACACCTCTTGTCACTTTAACGATCAGATTCTTCTTTCAAGACTATGTGCAGCTGTACTCGGATAAGACCTGAAACGAGATCGATGAACTTTGACATTCTTCTCAAAAGTTTGGGCGAAGATTAGACGGCACAAAGCTATAGAGGGCAACTCACGAATAAAGCGGGCGAAACTAGCCTTCAGCCACAGTTCTGCATGTTCCTGTCAAGCTTTCTGTGATGTCATACTTCCTTTTTTTTGTTTCACATCAGAGGGTGAGAAAACAACGAATCTGCCAAACGAAGCTGTTAATCAGTTGGCAATGTTCCTCACGGGCTTCCGCCAAACATAAAAAATACAGCACGACACAAGCAGCCCTAGCATCTGTTCTCTAATCCAGAAGACCCATCGCTTTTTCTGTTTCTCCGGCTTTTATTTATTAGCTGTCATTTTGGCTTATCTGTCTGCGAGAAGAACGTGACATTTCTAATTATGAAAAGGCAATTCATTAGCGCAAAAACACGGCAGATGCCTGGGCATGAGGTCAGAGAATGGAGAGTGCCACCGCACCGTAATCTGTATTCAGACACCACAAAGACGCGAGGCTTTTATCTTTTGACACAGCAGGTATGCGGACAACATCGTGCCATTGTCGAGTCTTCAGCTGGAGCTGTGAAAGAGACTGGGCCCGGCAGGAGACACACAGGCGAGATGGCTTGATCTGCGGAGGTCTCAGCTTTGGGAAAACGAAGCCGTTTCAATTTGACGGTGGAGAACACAAGCAAGACAGGCTCTCAAATGGATCAAACCTACAGGGAGGTGAGCGTCACCTCAACAAAAGCAAACTCTGTCATCCTGCAGCTCCATTTTTACATCACAGGAAATGCTTTAGCCAGTCTACCGTAAGAATTCTAGGAAGTCTTGAAAGTTAAAAGGCCCTTAAAAGCTTGAGTCAAAAGCTACAGTTATCAAAGGAGAGCCACACAGTTGTGCGTAGTACTCACTTATGAATCATAATTCCACATGTCACTACCCAGGGTGTCTCTGTAATAGAGCCCGACTGCAGTTTGAAAGCTTGGATACTACTGCCGTTTTATATCACCACGGTACCAACATTTACCGCGTTTTGATATCATCATTTCATACGCTTCTATTCAGCACTAGGGTTGCAAAATTAAGGCTGGAATCTTTTCATGAGAATTAACGGGAATATATGGTAGAGCTGCACGATTCTGGCTAAATTGAGAAGCAACATTTTTTTCACGAGATCGCGATTCTCCCACGATTCTGAAGGAAAAAAACATCAGACAACTAAACAAAATAACCATTTACTAGAGGTTCTGACATAATGTTCATGGCTTCAGGCTATTTAAAAAATACATTAATTTCAACTAAATAATTAAAAAAATAATTTGAATGAAGGAGTAATGTCTCATTCATTAAGACTTGTTTCATTATTGGATGAATCAGCGTTTGTGAATGAATCTCTTGAATGAATGATTCAATGACAAACACTTTTTAAACAGCCTCTTGTCGCCACCTCCTGCTGTAATGTATTAATACACAAAATATGACAACAAGTGTCAAAACTATTTAAGTGCTATTTAAATGTTTGTAACACATAAATAACGTAATGTGTGGTTGAAAAGACTGTGAAGCTGCTTATCTGTACATGTACATCGCAGCTGCTCTCTCTCTCTCCGGATCAGCAGCAGCGCGAACGCAGATTTGAATGTTGCAGTGCCATGGTCGTACTTTAAAATGGTAAACAAGGTCCCTAAAGTCTTTGGTTTAAAGCCTGTTTCACATCACGAGTGTCAGCGGAGCATGAGCAGCGCGTGTTTTCACTGCCCATATCAATGAAAGAGAGGGTTCACATCAGAAGCGTAACGGATATGGACAGCCGCTCCGCTGACGCTTGTGACGTGAAACAGCCATGGTAATAGACATAGTGGAATCATTGTCATTTAGGAATAAGATCGCGTAGGTGTTTGAATCGAGATCGCAATCTTTTAACGATTAATCGTGCAGCTCTAACATATGGGAATTAAATGGGGGGAAAAAGATTTCTATTTTGAATAAATGCTTTTTATTCAACAATGAATCCTGAAAAAAGTATCAGTTGATTTTTTTATCAACTGTTTCCAACATATCAAATCAGCATATTAGAATGATTTTTGAAGGATCATATGACACTGAAATAAATAACACATGCATAACAACTGCTGCAATAAAAATATATTTATTTTACATTTACTAAATTATAGGGGTGTAACGATATTCAAACCGAACCGAAAAACCGCGATACTCATGTCGAACCGAATGCGCCCCGCCCCCTGATGCCCCGTCCCAGCTCTCACTTCAGCTTATGCCACAAAATTATTGTTTTCCTTCCTTGACATTTGATTAAATAGTAATTAGTACACTTCTAACAACTAATAAGAGCTGTATTTTTACTAAATATTATTATAATAATATTATTTACTAAATATACACTAACTTTTGTCTTCCAAGTGCACGTCACGTGACTTGGGTGATCGCTCAAGTTGCATGGTGGAAGGACAAAGAGAGCCAGTTTTTTCCCATTTAGCCAGGTTGGATAAATGCTACCTTGGATTCCCAGCAACATCGTCATTTTTGTAGCTTGTTACGAAAACCACTTTCCTGATCCTGTCAGCCGTTATACTGTGCTCGTAGCACGCACTCTTCAATAACACGCGCAAATGCGGCGGCGTGCGATGTATATCACTTCATGAGAAGTGCAAGAGAAACTATGAGCAACGTTACGTTGTCAATTCATAAGTCCTGAAATCAAAGTAAAGTACCAATAAATCACAAAACTGGTACGACGTGTGTGAGCTGGGAAGGGGTGCAGGTATGATGTTCATTCTGATCAGGAGCAGTTATATGATTCATTAACAGTTCATGATGTATTGTGTATTCACCATGGTAACTGTTGTTTCCATAACCATTTTTTTTTAGTTAGTGTGGTGGCGTTATTGTATTAACAAAAACGGCAAAAAAGTGGGACATTACTTGTGTGTATGTCATCAATTTGTATGAAAAAAATTTTTTTTTTTTGTGTTTTTTTTTACATTATGGTAAATGGTAAAATTAGTAGATTATTTCTTACTAGTCTAGAGCGGAGGCATTTATTTCATTTTAGTTTACTCAGGTATGCTAACTGCTCTAAAGAAAACGTGAAGCCAATGTATAAAGTTAATAAAGATAAAGTTAATAAGTTAATAATAACAACAACAATAATTTAAGTTAAAAGTGAATCTAGTGTTATTATTGCTGGTGCCCTGCTCCAAAACCGTGATATAAACCGAACCGTGGCATTGGTGTATCGTTACACCCCTACTAAATAAGAAGTAATTAATTGGAAAATTTATCAATATGCAAAAATTGGTCCGCTTATGACCAAATAAAATGTTTATATTTACATTTGTATATGATACAGTTTATATACATTTTCCAAAATGTCCAATTAATTCCCATAAATTCCTGTAAATTCCTGTTAAGTTTCCAAATGGGAATTTTCCAAAATTCCCCATGGAAAGTTTCCGGAAATGTTTCGCCCCTTTTTAACCCTATTCAGCACATTTACTCATCCTCAAGTTGATCCAAAACATTTGCATTTCTTTCTGCTGCAGAACACAAAACAATATATTTTCAAAGATTGTTGGTTGAATGGACAAAAAAAAAACTGATATTTTCTTTTGTGCTCCACAGAAGGACAGGAAAGTCTTCAAGGTTTGTAACAACATGATTGAGAGTAAATGGTGACAGAAGTATCATTTTTGGGGAATCTGAATTATAACTTTCATTTATATATAAATTATAAAAACCAATTCCAAAAAACAGAAGTCATTTGCACTCTTTTTATCAGGGATATAAATTACCATTGAAGCTCAAAAAGTCTGGAATACTGTGTTTTGCACAAACATCTGGTCTGTCTGATGAAATGATCTAATATGCACTTATATATAGTATATTCAGCTGTGTCATCCAAACGAATTGCTTACGCATTATTTTGTTCTCTTTTCCTAAAAGTATACTGTAAAAGTTTTATTTCATCAGTCGCCCAAGGCTGTTTATTTGTTGGCCAAGGTACTGATACCGAAGACCACAGGTAAAAAAAAAAAAAAAAGTATCAATCCAATCCTAATAAATAGTAAAACAAATAAAAAGTTTTGTACAGATTGTACAGGCAGTCCTGCATAATGAAAAACATATACTAGCGTTCCAAAAGTTTTAGTTTTGTTTAGTTTTCTTTTAATAAATTAATTCTTTTTTTTCTAAATGTCGTCTTGTCACTTTTGTTCAATTTAAAACATCCTTACTGGAGGAAAAAGTAAGGATGTTTTAAATTGAACAAAAGTGACAAGACGACATTTAGAATGTCACTAAAGATTTCCATTTCAAATTTTACAATATTACTGTTTTACTGTGTTTTCGATCAAATAAATGCAGCCTTGAAGAGCATGAGACTTCGTTCAAAAACATTTTTAAAATCTTACCAGCCTCAAACTTTTGAACGGTATTGTATACACACTGCAATACAAACAGCACTGAACCCATTTCTATCGTCACATGGTATAAACCACCATAACACAAAGCCTTACTATTCTGCAGCTCCATCTCTACAAGGCCTTTGCTTTACTACTAAATGTATTGGTTGGGTGCAAAAAAAACTACTATAACAATATAATAATATATAATAATAATATAATAAACTTGTAGTAACAACAACATGTGGGCACCCCCACACACACAAAGCACAGAGAGAGGAATACTATAGCCATGTATAAGTATCGATATACATTTTTCTGAGGACAGAGAAAAGGAAAAATTCAAGGCAAAAGTGGTGCCGTGTGCATTCAGAGAGTAATTCCTTTGAGACAAGGAGACCGAGCTGGCCGAATCAAACCTTGCTTAGGAGTCATTATTTTTAGCCTTGTTTACCGGGTGGCCTCTCTTGTGCTCTTCTTCTACAGTACAGGAAGAAAAACAAGAAAGTGGCTTGGAGGAATGAACACATCATTATACAATCTGATCCCACATTATTAAGATCAAATCAAGTCCCTAGACAACACTCAAATACAAGATAAACAACAGAGGAAATAAAACTAAATAAAATAAAAAAATGTTACTGTGAGACTCACACACTACGCAACTTACTATTTTAGAAGAGATAATCAACAGTATATGATGCAGAATCATCTCAGTTCTGAACAAAAATACCTAAATCATTTGCAGAGTAATCGCTAGTGATAATAAGTAAGTTCCCTTTCAGTCGGTCACGTTCGATGTACGTTGGACATCACCGACGAATTGGGATCACTTCTGGGAGCCCCTATCAACTTCGAGATATAGAGAACGGGCCAATGGCCATTGGCGTGCGAGATTTGCATCTCGCGCTCCGCCCCGCGCTGCGGGTATAAACAGGAGGCGAATGCAGCGCACTATTGTCATTCACTTCGGAGCCGAACACGGTGTTGACGAAGGAGACTGTTCCTGCTTCAGCAGAAAGAGAGAGAACGAGAGAAGATGCTTCTTTGAGTGCTGGGAGAGAAGGCACGATCAGCGGCGGCCGCGAGCTCACTGATACAGTGATAAACTGCTGTTTTTACAGCACTGTTGGTTTGGTGAGGGCGTTCCCAACGGTGAGTGCATACACAGGCTGCACTACTCTCCTGTGTTTTGCCGCGGTCGTTCCTGGGTGCTTCAGCACATTTAAAAGAGATTTCTTCTAAAAGAGCAGCGCGGGTGTGACACTGCGTCTTTTTCAAGACGTCATTCCACCCGTGCGTTTCTGGATGCGGTTGTTTCCTGTCCTTTGACGGCCACGATCCCTCTCGCATAAGCATGTTGAGATTGCGTTCGTGGGTGATCCATGTTCTCTCAAGAGAACGGGATCACATCGGCGCAATGTTCGTCCCGCCTTCCTCGTGAGGGTTTAAGTGTTCAGCGCGCCGTGTGCCGTCTAGCTGCCGGCTGACAGCGCGGGTTGTCACGGCAACCCAGCGCGTCACTCGGCGCTTTAGATGCGCGGTCGAGACTTAACCTCAAACGGGGTTGAGTCCCTTCGCCTATTCCCCGATCTAGTTTCTTTTCTGGTGCACCAGAAAGGGGCTACTTCGGCTAATAAGCCTTGGTGACCTGAGGATTACAGTGGGGCTTCCCTGCCGAGTACATCTCCGTGGGCCCTCACTCCTCTATCGCATCGCAAGCATGCTGAGACTGTGTTCGTGGGTGGTTCATGTTCTCTCATGAGAGCATGACCACGTTGGCGCGTTGTTCGTCTTGCCTTCTTCATAGGGGCTTGAGTGTTCAGTGCGCCGTGTGCCGTCTCGACGGCCACGCTCACACTCTTGCATGCCTGCTGGTAGCTTACAGGTGGGATTGCTGGTTCCTAAAAAAAAATAATAATAAAGGGGACCTAGCGTTTCATCTGGGGCTCTAGCAGAGGACAGATGTCAATCGCTGCATCGGAGAGAGGGCTGTTATAAGCTGGAAATGAAGATGGTGCTGAGTTTCCCACTATAATGGTGTGTGCTCATGCTGAATCAGATTCAGACTTGACAGCCATGCTTTCCTGGGTGGCTGAGGCGTAGTGCAACGCGTAAATCGCCTTGCCCGCCCCCTTGCCTTTTTCCCGGATGTGCATTGGAAAGCTTTGGCAGTGTGGAACTATTTGGTGCCAAAATATGGGGTGCCAATGGTGCCATAATCTGGATAAAGTTTTCCTCTCTCTCACTACCCTCATCGGTGAGGTGGCAGTGCCACTGGCAGGCCACCTCCGCCCTGCGCTCTTAGTGCACGAGGGTAGTTCTGAGCTGAGGTTGAGCTGCGCACAGTAACTGATTTACATTTAAAGTCACAGCGCTGGCCCTTGGCCAGACGATGTCCACCCTGGTCCAGAAACACCCTTGGGCTACCTTGCAGGGGTGTGAGACGTCGCCAGAGTACGCTCTCTCGATGCTCACATCTCACAAGGTGACCCTTTTCGGCGACACTGTCGGTGACTGTGCAGCAGTCCTCCACAGTGCAAAGCAGATGGAACCCCTCAGTCTGCTCGCCATGGGCATCCCACGATGCCACCCGTCTTGGCTGCCAGTCACCAGGACTTGGTTGAAGCTGCTCTTCCCCGGAGGAGGGCCGGGTGGAGAATCATTGCTAAATTTTGTTCCGCCACCGGTGTTACAGCCAGTGGTACCCAAATTCTTAAGAGCAGTTCCAATACCTCTGGGTCTCGGGAGTTCAGGAATGGCAGCGTGTGACGCTATGAAGCCGCGCCGCTCTCATTCCCTTCCCCACAAGAGGGCGAGAATGGCAGTGTGCGACGCCGGGGAGCCTCGCCACTCTCATTCCCCTCTTCTCAGCGGTGTGAGGACGGCAGTGCGCGACGCTATGCCTCGCCACTCTTGTTCCCCGCTGAGGAAGGAGGTGAGGTAGGCAGTGTGTGACGCCACAAAGCCTTGCCACTCTCTGCCCCTCCTTCAGTCGCCAGCGGACCGCAGCGTATGGCTTGAGAACGCTACCATGCCTTCTCTCATACCCTCCGTCCAACCGTGGGGGCAGGTAGGTGCTGCGTGCGCACTCAGACCCCACTTCAGGACGCTGTGCCTCTTGGGTCGGGTCCCTGCCCTCCACTTCGCTGCCCTACTGCGGGTACGTCTGTGGGGCGGGTGTGTTCATGGTACGGTTTCCGGAAGCCTAGCTAGCACTTCCGGGACGGTCCCGCTGACTCACCTGCACCACCAGGCTAGGCTATGCGATTCAGTTCGCACGGCATCCTCCCAAGTTCTGGGCGTCCACTTCACTGTTGTGTGGAGCTGCGACGCCCATCTTGTGGAAAGAGATCGAAGTCCTACTGGCGAAGGACGCGATTGGAGCCGGTCCCTCCAGCCGACATGAAGTTGGGGTTCTATAACTCCTACTTCATTGTGCCCAAGAAAAGCAGTGGGTTATGACCAATCTTGGACCTGTGAGTCCTGAACCGGGCCCTTTACAAACCGCCCGTTCAGATGTTGACGCAGAAGCGCACTTTCGAGTACATCCGTCCCCAAGATTGGTTTGCAGCGATCGACCTGAAGGTCGTTCCCTTCAGGACTGTCCCTGTTGTGTGAATACAGAGACACGGTGATCAGTCACCTCAGCCTGTTGGGACTTCGGGTCAACTGGGGAAAGAGCAAACTCTGCCCCGTGCAGAGGATCTCTTTTCTCGGTATGGAGCTGGACTTGGTCAATCTGACAGCGCGTCTCACAGAGGAGCGTGTCCAGTCGGTGTTGAACTGCTTGAATTCGTTCAAATGCAGGACAGCGGTACCACTGAAACATTTTCAGAGGCTCCTGGGGCATATGGCATCCGCAGCCGCTGTAACGCCGCTCGGATTGCTTCATATGAGACCGCTTCAACGCTGGCTACACGACCGAGTCCTGAGATGGGCGTGGCACAGCGGATCCCTCCGTGTCCCCGTGACTCCGAGGTGCCGCCAAACCTTCAGCCTGTGGTCGGACCCTTCGTTTCTACGGGCAGGAGTTTCCCTAGAACAAGTGTCCAGGCATGTTGTTGTCTCCACGGATGCCTCATCCACCGGCTGGGGTGCCACGTACAACGGGCTTGCAGTTTCGGGTCTGTGGACGGGGCCTCAACTGCAATGGCATATCAATTGCCTCGAGTTGTTAGCAGTTCGTCTTGCGCTGGGCCGCTTCAAAACGCCGCTACTAGGCAAGCACGTTCTGGTCCGTACGGACAACACTGCGGCCGTTGCGTACGTCAACAAACAGGGTGGTCTACGCTCCCGTCGCATGTCTCAACTCGCCCGCCATCTCCTCCTATGGAGTCAGAAGCATCTGAGGTCGCTTCGTGCCATTCACATTCCGGGCCTGCTCAATCGTGCGGCCGACGAGCTCTCACGACAGCCAGTGCTCCCCGGAGAGTGGAGACTCCATCCCCAGGTGGTCCAGCTGATCTGGAGTCGCTTCGGGACCGCACAGGTAGACCTGTTTGCCGCCCCGGACACGACCCACTGCCAGTTGTTTTATTCCCTGACCGAGGGGACCCTCGGCTCGGATGCGCTGGCACACAGCTGGCCCCGGGGCCTACGCAAGTATACGTTTCCCCCAGTGAGCCTTCTTGCACAGACTCTGTGCAAGGTCAGGGAGGACGAGGAGCAAGTCCTGTTGGTTGCTCTGTATTGGCCCAACTGGACTTGGTTCTCGCGACAGCACCTCCCTGGCCCATTCCTCTGAGGAAGGACCTCCTGACTCAGAGACGGGGCACCCTATGGCACCCGCGTCCGGTGTCTGGTCCCTGGACGGGACGTGGAGGTTCTAGGTGGCCTACCACAGGCTGTGGTAGACACCATCACTTCCGCTAGAGCTCCCTCTACGAGGCGCCTCTATGCGTTGAAGTGGAACCTGTTCGTCGACTGGTGTTGTTCTCGCTGAGAAGACCCCCGGAGATGTTCGGTCGGTTCTGTGCTTTCCTTCCTACAGGACAGGTTGAAGCGAAGGCTGTCTCCCTCCACCCTCAAAGTCTATGTTGCCGCTATCGCCGCTAATCATGACATGGTAGGTGGTAAGTCTCTAGGGAAGCACGATCTGATCGTCAGGTTCCTGAGGGGGGCGAGGAGACTAAAACCGCCTCGCTCTCCCTCTATACCCTCTTGGGACTTAACTCTGGTGCTAACCGCACTGCAGAGGGCGCCCTTTGAGCCTTTGCAGTCAGTTGAGTTAAAAATCCTGTCTCTGAAGACAGTACTCCTGACTGCATTGGCCTCTATCAAGAGGGTAGGGGACCTGCAGGCATTTTCGGTCGACGAATCGTGCCTGGAATTCGGGCCCGGTAACTCTCATGTAATCCTGAGACCCCGGCCCGGATATATGCCCAAGGTTCCCACCACTCCCTTCCGGGACCAGGTGGTGAGCCTGCAAGCGCTGCCTTCGGAGGAGGCAGACCCAGCCCTAGCTTTTCTCTGTCTAGTCCACGCTCTGCGGACTTACGTGGACAGAATGCAAAGCTTCAGGACCTCAGAACAGCTCTTCGTCTGTTATGGAGGCCAGCAGAAGGGAAAGGCTGTCTCCAAGCAGAGGATGGCCCACTGGATAGTGGATGCCATCATCTTGGCGTACCAAACCCAAGTCGTGCCCTGCCCGCTCGGGTTAAGAGCCCACTCCACTAGGGGTGTAGCTTCTTCCTGGGCGTTGGCTCGTGGCACCTCGCTGACAGATATTGTAGAGCTGCGGGCTGGGCGACACCTAACACGTTCGCTAGATTTTATAGCCTCCGTGTAGAGCCGGTATCTTCCTGTGTGCTCGCTTCCCATAGTCAGTAACACCGAAGTGCCCGTTCTAAGTGTCGGCTTGCTGCGCCACTCCCTTCCCTTTGGAACGGATACGTGCGCTTATATGCTCCAGTCGAGTTCCCCAGAACGGCGAACCCTGTTGAGTCCTCCGCAACCCGCGGCAGTCGGATGTGGCAGAGCGTCCGACGCCAGGTCTAACACTCGTATGCATTGGTGGAACTTGTGTTAGGCTGGGTTCCATATGTTGTGACCCCCACGGCGTTCCCATATGTGTATTCTTCCACGGTACGGCTCCCTACGGCGAGCCTGTGTCTTTCCCTCGGCAGAGCTCTCTGCCGTCTCAGTTAGGTGTTGTTCCCCCGCCTGTTTTGGTCGGGGCCACCCCTGGGACTTCCGTATGTTGCACTGCCCACGGTCAGTCCATACGTGTATTTTCCACATGGTAACTCCCTTCGGGCATGATGTGGCTTCCGCAGCGTCCCTCTGGGCATGCTTTCCCAGCGTTATCCAATAGTCTGCTGAAGTGGGTCTTGCGGAACAGCAGTGTGACTTCCCTGCGTGAATTCCCGGCCCGGAACAGACGGGGTCTGAGGGGCTCTCGCTGGGCGCTGGAAGTGGTAGTAACTGTGGCGTTTTCCAAAGGGATCCCAATTCGTCGGTGACGTCCGATGGACGTCGAACGTGACCGACTGAAAGGGAACGTCTCGGTTACGTATGGTAACCCTCGTTCCCTGAAGGAGGGAACGGAGACGTACGTCCCGTCGCCACAGTTGCTGTACCATCACTGCATGGCCGAGTCACTAGTTCGGCTCCTCAGTGAAAAACAATAGTGCGCTGCATTCGCCTCCTGTTTATACCCGCAGCGCGGGGCGGAGCGCGAGATGCAAATCTCACACGCCAATGGCCATTGGCCCGTTCTCTATATCTCGAAGTTGATAGGGGCTCCCAGAAGTGATCCCAATTCGTCGGTGACGTCCGACGTACGTCTCCGTTCCCTCCTTCAGGGAACGAGGGTTACCATACGTAACCGAGACGTTAACACATTTAATGTTTTAGTGTATTTACACATTTGACTTTTAATTTAACTTCTAAGACATACTTCTATTAAAAATAAATTGGAAAATGTAATGCTAAATGAAAGTCCAAAACCTACAGTACATTTTGTACAAAATATATGTATCATCATTACAAGAAAGAAAAAAAAATCTAAGTTTAAATGTTTGTCAATGAGCCATAGAACTTAAACATTAAAGATGGCTGTGAAGAATAGATATATATTTGAGTATGTTCAAGAAGAAAAAACTAAATACATCTTTCCTAAAGATTTCCAAAGCACAAACAAACTAAAATAAAAAGTAAAATAAAAAGTAAAAAGACTGTACATTAATCCCTAACAGCCTCATTTACCTATCTATTATATCTAGAATGGCTCAACGATATAATAAACATTCAATATAAATGATATGGTATATAAATATAAAGTTAAACAACCTTGGCTATAAAGTTTTCTATAGAAGTCTTTAGATTAGCTTTATGATTCTTTCTTGCTCAGTTCTTGCACGGTGCAAGAGTTGGAAAACTGAGTTGGAAATTGCTGACAACAATGAACTGATTCAAAATAGATTCAATGATTTATCTACATTTATTTATCACTAAACATTCAAGGAAGTCTACCTTCTGTTTTAAATGAGTAAAATAAATCAATAAATGCATCAATAAATCTACGTCTCCAGCACTTCAGATAAGTAAATATATTGATATAGAAAAAAGGTTTTTTTTTCTATACTGCTCAGCTCCAGTATCTATCTAAGTAAATATTAAGTTATATTGTAACTCGCTTACATCAAAACTGTTTTCTACAGCTACTGTATATTCAAAAACAATAATAAGTCAATATAAGACTGTCACTCAGTGACACAAAACTGACCGACTTTGCCTCCCCTTCCATTCCCTTTATCATTATCTCTGCGTCAGCTGTCATGAGTACATGCCTACCCATATTCGAGCTCTCGCAGCTGTCATATCCAAAAATATGAATATTTCAAAGTTCACTGACATACTGGCTATTAAATCAAATAACCTTCACAAACACATACCATATTATTTGAGTTAAGAGAACTCACTCAAAATTCACCCCTGAATCAGTCAAAATAAAACTGCAGATGTGGGAAGACAAGAGGACAAAATGTGGTTTGTGGTCATGTCGACTTCAGTGAAAATTAAACATGAATGAATTTGCCCACACTATATGCTTTGATTTATTAAGCCGAGTTGTTGAAGGTTAGTGAATAAAATGCTGTTTTTTATGCTAAGTGTCACTTTAGTCACTGTCTTTGACTGGATGAAAGGTTTGCCATTCTTGTATAACCACTGAGGTCAAATTGAAATGTAGGCAAAAATAAAATACAGTCAAGCCCTTGAGAACTACAGTCATGCTTTCCTAGTCTAATCAGATCACCTGATCTTCCCACTTGGTGTCTTCCTGTCCTCATAATCTCCCACTCGTTCTTTTACAAAGTCATCCCTCCATCCTCTTCTTTCTTTCCTCGATTTGCAGGATTCTGTCACACGGTTACATCAGCCTACCCAAAGAGCCAGAAACAGAGGCAGAAAGGGAAAAAGAGAGAGCAACAGACAGACAGAGAGATAGACCCTATGGAGATGGGAGGAGCCTGTCAATTAGACACACCTCCAAAATCATAAAATATGTCCATTCATCAGCTCTCTGCTGAGTGCGAGTTAATGAGTTCATCTTGATGGATCCTGAGCCTTCATCTGGCTCATTCTCTGTCCAACACGACAGTCCAAAGTAAATTCCATCAGCTCTACAAAAAGTGCAGCACCCAAAAAAATGCTTTTTAGTTCCCTGATAATTGCCAATGCTGTCAAAAACGAAATTCTACAGAAACAGCATAATTCATTCCAAGTACGCAGGTTATGTTTTAACATCGGTAGGGACATTTTAAAATCCACTAAACCAAATGCACAATGCTTTCACTTAAACAGTGAAATTGCCTGTTACAGCAGATATTTTTTCTTGTTTAAAGTATTTCAGTATTTTACTGAATAAAAAGAATACGCTTGGAGTTCAAAACACTGGAGCCTGACCGATTTTATCGGCCGATATGAGCCTGTCGCAGATATATCGGCATCGGCGTATATGCCGCAGATATGCCACTGATATGAACACGCGCCCACGTGTCTCACAGCACAATATTCACACAAAATTATGTCAAAATACTGGTCTTGTCGAGTATTATCTTATTATCTTATCTTATTATCTTATTAGTCAGTTATGTCTTAAGTGAACGTAAACATGATATTTGCCAGTCACTGCCAGCGTTTTTGGTCATTTTCACAAGTTTCATGGCCCACAGAATATCTTGTATGAATATCTGCACATGCAATATATCACGAACAGACCCTTTGTTTTATTCTAGCTTCATGCATTATTTTTTTACCAACACTTGAATGTGGGTAAGTTTCATGAAAAAGCTACATTTTGAGAAAAAAAGCTGAGAAAATTGTGACTAACTTACAGATGGGATTCAGAACAATGATCAAAACACAGATGTGTTTCATCTGTCCATCAGCACCCCCAAAGCTTCACAGTCCTATAGCTCATCCTGGGTCGACATTTCATTCAATAACTTTAGGCAGTTTTGATTTATATGCTGTTTAATGTCGCATTATTTTTCATATACATCTGCTTATAAGAGATCGCTCGTTCCTGCCTCTTCTTCACCTCTGTTTTGATCAGGAGATTCTGTATTCTGTATCTGTATCTGTAATAGTGCCCCCTACCATAAAACAGTGAAAACATGGAAAAATATCATCAATGGCAGGGAAGCATTTTCTCAAAAAAAACGAGATGACAAAAGACAAAAAAAAAAAAACACTCACGGTTCTTGGCTTAATAACTTTAGAGGAGCCACCGCCAGCCGCCAGGGGGCGGAGGAGGACCGGGCCGTCCACTGAGCGTCCAGTACCATCGCATGGCACCGCGAGGAAGAGCCTCTCGGCTGGCTGAGGACCGAGCGGCAGTGTGTCCGGGAACCGGACCAGAATTTTTTTTTTTTTTTTTTCTCTCTTTACTCTCTCGTCCTGTCGCTCTCTGTCTCTCCGTCTCCCGTTTCTGTCGTCTCGTCTGTCCATACGCCCAGACGCGGGAGACGCGGAGATTGGGCCCCCCGGGGGGGGAGTAGGCGCCGTTTCGGGTGTACCCCCCGGCCTGCGAAGGGCGATGGGGGTATGTGGCGAGGTGGACGAGCGAGAGACGTGGGAGGCGCGAGCGAGTCCTCTCATGAGGGAGCTCAGAGGCATATAAGGACAAGCGACACCAGTGAAGGACGAGAGAGGACCAGACCTGGATTTTACGTTGTGTTTTATTTACGTTTTGTATGTGTGTGCGTGGCAGTCGTCCGTAAGGTGCTGCCCGCGGTTTACTTTCATTTTGTACACCAAATTCTGACTCTACCATCTGAATGTCTCAACAGAAATCGAGACTCATCAGACCAGGCAACATTTTTCCAGTCTTCAACTGTCCAATTTTGGTGAGCTCGTGCAAATTGTAGCCTCTTTTTCCTATTTGTAGTGGAGATGAGTGGTACCCGGTGGGGTCTTCTGCTGTTGTAGCCCATCCGCCTCAAGGTTGTGCGTGTTGTGGCTTCACAAATGCTTTGCTGCATACCTCGGTTGTAACGAGTGGTTATTTCAGTCAAAGTTGCTTATCTATCAGCTTGAATCAGTCGGCCCATTCTCCTCTGACCTCTAGTATCAACAAGGCATTTTCGCCCACAGGACTGCCGCATACTGGATGTTTTTCCCTTTTCACACCATTCTTTGTAAACTCTAGAAATGGTTGTGCGTGAAAATCCCAGTAACTGAGCAGATTGTGAAATACTCAGACCGGCCCGTCTGGCACCAACAACTATGCCACGCTCAAAATTGCTTAAATCACCTTTCTTTCCCATTCTGACATTCAGTTTGGAGTTCAGGAGATTGTCTTGACCAGGACCACATCCCTAAATGCATTGAAGCAACTGCCATGTGATTGGTTGATTAGATAATTGCATTAATGAGAAATTGAACAGGTGTTCCTAATAATCCTTTAGGTGAGTGTAGATCAAAGATGTTTATAATTGTGAATAATCCAATTCATGAGCTAAACCATTTCATGATGTCACTAACTGTATGTTTGTGAAACTGCCACAAGTCAAAAAAACAAATGACACCCATGTATTATATACATTATATTGGCCAAGCTACTCTCTATAGGTATCAGACTCAGACTTCAGTCGAACACTGTCATTTCACAACAGCCTGATGATGTGCAAGGACTTGCTGTTCAAATATAGTCGGAAAGAGTGCTGAACAGAGATGATGACAAAGCATCATCTTACAAAAGATTCACATTAGACTGTTTTTTAAAAGCCTCAGCAGACAGTCTTTAGCAAATAAACTCACCTAATTATTAAATAACTCATGATCTGCAACACCTAACAGCTCATCATCCTTGACCAATCCCCTTAGATGTATTCTACCCATGGAAAGTCCTCTAGTTACTTCCTCCAAACGAGAACCAAAAAATTCACTCTAAATATCATCTGTCCCCATGCCACTTGCCTGTAGACAAGGACTCCATTGCCATTAGGGCTGTGTATCGCCAACAATGTCATGATACGATACGAATCACGATACGATACTAATTATGCATCTGAAATGGAGACTTCTACAAATGCATATGCAATAAGGTCATCCACAAAAACAACCCTCTCCACGCCTTTTCAACGCTAATTTTTTACTGTGTGTCTTTAGTAAATCCTGACAATTCGTTTTTTTTCAATGCCAAAAGAGGGTTTGTGCTGGCACAAGCTGTTAGTAAATCTGGCCTTTAGAATGCAAAGGCAAACACCTTCTTTGGGATCATTTACAGTGATGAATTGTTAACAATAAGACCTAAAAAACGATTTAGATTTCATGCTGATATACATTTGATTAAAAAAAAATATGCAGGGGCATATTTGTTGCATGCAAACTATCAGTTGTAATAAGTTCCAACAGTCTTTTCTTCCTTATTGTGATGTATATCTGAGTGAAACAGCTTCTCAAACAAAAAGTAGGATGGGACTTGATTTTGTCCATCAGGAATTGATTGGATGGTTGTGGTTTGCTATTGCTGTGACCTCATGTAAGTGACAGGTTGTCCCGTCCTCGCGCCAAAACACGTCATCAGAGAAGAGAATTTTGTTGCAAGATGGAGGGGAACTTATTTTGATTAAAGATTATGGGGACACATGCATTTTTTTAAATGATGTGCACAGATAAATTGTTTATAATAAATACTGTAATATTCCATAAAAAATATGGATTATCAATTTCATTGTGACTTTAAATAAAGCTGCTGTCCGTAAATTTTTTGTGTTCAAGATTTACAAAAATTATATAATGAGAATGTACAACATGAAACCATTTTTTGTCTTACCCTGAATCATTATGGTACACTTATAATAAGTGTGGGGACTATTTCAGACCGGTCTGGTAGGAACCGCTGCGGAGGAGCACAGTCCCTGCGTGACTCGCCATAGACATAAACAGAGAGAAGTAGCTCCGGCTGCAATGTAAAGCATGCAGTTCTGCAGCTTTAAAAAAACTTAACTCTAATGCTAAAATAACTTTACATTCTATAAGTTATGGCGTAATTACTTAAAATTTTGTAGGACAAACACAATAATGCAACATTACATTTAAAGGTGTATTCCTCGATACCATTTAAATGTCTATAAACGTGTTAAAGCATCTGTTTGGGTTTGTGCTGCGAGATTCTTAATGTGTCTCGTGTAGTCACGTCTCTTCACTGCTTGCTCTCATTCTCTCTCTTTCATTATTTATTTCTCCTCCCAGCTTCACTTGGCAGTTATTTTGTCAGGCTGTGTGGGAGACAAAATAATTGCCTCTATATTTTCCAAATTGATTTTCTTGTGCAAGTTTAATACAGTTCTCACTGCAGAGTCTGCTGACAGCCATTGTGCAGTAGCCCTCGTTTTATGCCATTTACATACTTGCAGGTATTTACAAAGGATATAGTGTCATTATAGCAGCCTGACTGGAAGAGAATGTTATTAATATCAGATGGCAAAAGAGTTCATTCTGCTCGTGTGTTTATTTATTGTAATTTAGCAAATAATTGTGGCCTCATTGTGAATGAGCTACGGAACTGTACATTATTTTCATTTACAGATACAGCTCTTAATATACAGCCTTAAAGGAAATGTCGCAAATAAAGTTTGGCAGATGCTATTTGCAGCCTAGTGTAAACAGTAATCTATACTACTTGCACCCTACATTTATTAAATTAACTAGCTTATTCTGTACGTTATGTGGCGAATTATAAAAGGCAGTTTCGGAATTGCTGCAGGAAGGGAAATGCATTCGAAGGCCATTAGCGGTCATTTCAAGGAAGTAATTGTGCGTTTATGATCACATGATCCCTGACAGTTCATTTTGGAATGTGAGGTAATTTATTAATAGTAATCACCCACTTTTTCAGCAGCCATGAAAGTAATTTTCTTATTTAATTTCTCCATAATGATTTTAATAAAAATTCTTGAATAAAGAACGTGAACCAAACCAACCATGTTTAATCAATTATTGGAATTGATTAAACATAATAAAACAATATATTTGAAATGCAAATACGTTTGTTATGTTGAAATACAGCTGATTGGTGGATGCAACAGAAGTCTGAACCATAAATGAACAACCTTGAAACTAATGGTATAGGTCAGGTCTGTTTGAAAAGTTTCTATGGAATCATTAGAAAAACACTTGAAAATGAATTTTTACTTCAGATAACCCAACTGTTGAACGCAATTGAAGATCTTGCCACAAATTTTAAATCCTCAATTGCTTTCGCAGACTATTAGCAGAAAATATTCTTTACATACAGGTGCTGGTCATATAATTAGAATATCATCAAAAAGTTGATTTATTTCACTAATTCCATTCAAAAAGTGAAACTTGTATATTATATTCATTTATTACACACAGACTGATATATTTCAAATGTTTATTTCTTTTCATTTTGATGATTATAACTGACAACTAAGGAAAATCCCAAATTCATATCTCAGAAAATTAGAATATTGTGAAAAGGTTCAATATTGAAGACACCTGGTGCCACACTCTAATCAGCTAATTAACTCAAAACACCTGCAAAGGCCTTTAAATGGTCTCTCAGTCTAGTTCTGTAGGCTAAACAATCATGGGGAAGACTGCCGACTTGACAGTTGTCCAAAAGACGACCATTGACACCTTGCACAAGGAGGGCAAGACACAAAAGGTCATTGCAAAAGAGGCTGGCTGTTCACAGAGCTCTGTGTCCAAGCACATTCATAGAGAGGCGAAGGGAAGGAAAAGATGTGGTAGAAAAAAGTGTACAAGCAATAGGGATAACCGCACCCTGGAGAGGATTGTGAAACAAAAGCCATTAAAAAATGTGGGGGAGATTCACAAAGAGTGGACTGCAGCTAGAGTCAGTGCTTCAAGAACCACTACGCACAGACGTATGCAAGACATGGGTTTCAGCTGTCGCATTCCTTGTGTCAAGCCACTCTTGAACAACAGACAGCGTCAGAAACGTCTTGCCTGGGCTAAAGACAAAAAGGACTGGACTGCTGCTGAGTGGTCCAAAGTTATGTTCTCTGATGAAAGTAAATTTTGCATTTCCTGTGGAAATCAGGGTCCCAGAGTCTGGAAGAAGAGAGGAGAGGCACACAATCCATGTTGCTAGAGGTCCAGTGTAAAGTTTCCGCAGTCAGTGATGGTTTGGGGTGCCATGTCATCTGCTGGTGTTGGTCCACTGTGTTTTCTGAGGTCCAAGGTCAACACAGCCATGTACCAGGAAGTTTTAGAGCACTTCATGCTTCCTGCTGACCAACTTTATGGAGATGCAGATTTCATTTTCCAACAGGACTTGGCACTTGCACACAGTGCCAAAGCAACCAGTACCTGGTTTAAGGACCATGGTATCCCTGTTCTTAATTGGCCAGCAAACTCACCTGACCTTAACCCCATAGAAAATCTATGGGGTATTGTGAAGAGGAAGATGCGATATGCCAGACCCAACAATGCAAAAGAGCTGAAGGCCACTATCAGAGCAACCTGGGCTCTCATAACACCTGAGCAGTGCCACAGACTGATCCACTCCATGCCACGCCGCATTGCTGCAGTAATTCAGGCAAAAGGAGCCCCAACTAAGTATTGAGTGTTGTACATGCTCATACTTTTCATGTTCATACTTTTCAGTTGGCCAAGATTTCTAAAAATCCTTTCTTTGTATTGGTCTTAAGTAATATTCTAATTTTCTGAGATACTGAATTTGGGATTTTCCTTAGTTGTCAGTTATAATCATTAAAATTAAAAGAAATAAACATTTGAAATATATCAGTCTGTGTGTAATGAATGAATATAATATACAAGTTTCACTTTCTGAATGGAATTAGTGAAATAAATCAACTTTTTGATAATATTCTAATTATATGACCAGCACCTGTATGTGTCAAATATATTTTACCATATGTGATAGGAGGACTGCATGATTTGATTGCACTTCATTTCAGGAAATGGGCATCATACTTTCGCTGTAGCTGAATAAACAGAAGAAACGCTTTGATTGATTAAACATGACTAATAAACACACAACTGCAACAATATATGGTTTATCTAAGTTCTTCAAGCCTTCTCGAGTATTTTCATGATAATAAAATATATTTATACTTCAATGCTAATCGACATAGTATGTATAATATGTTGTGATGCTCAACTGTCGTTATAAAGTGAGTTTGGAGTAAAAACATGTTATTAAATTTTGTCTTTTGTTGGACAAGAGGTTCATAAATATTTCTCATGTTTGGAAAGATGTTTGACACTTTGCTTTTTCAAATGCACGTTATAAGCAGCATTTATCACAGAGCCATGCTTCACTGACAAGCTGCGCATAAAAAATAAAAAAATATTAATAATCAGATATTAGCGATTTCATAATCACATTAAGCCAAATCACGATTTCAGGTGAATTGTGCAGCCCTAATACATGATGAAACCCTAAGTATTTTGAAGTAAATTTTAACTAAAAACACAACGAATGCTATGGCTTGGTTTCACAGACAGGGTTTAGATTAAGCTAGGATTAGGCCTTAGTTCAATTAGGACATTTAAGTAGCTTTTATAAACATATAACTGTTACTGAAAAAAATATTACTGTTGTGCATCTTGAGACAAAACAATGACTGACATATTTTAAGATATGTCAGTGCAAGTTGCTAAAAGCTCAAACATTTTTAGTTTGGTACTAGGCTTCTGGGGGAATATCTAATGTAAATGTTTTATTTGCCACAACAAGCTTAGCTTGAACCTGAATTTAGCTGCTATGTTATCAAGGTAATACAGTAGATTCTCATTTCAAGTCCTAAACTTTAAAGTACGGCATAGTAATGCACACTTTTAAATGAAATTCGCCCATGCTTTGTTAACTAGACAATAACTATGCTGGCAAATGATTTATTTTACATTAAAGGTCCCATATTGTACACCTTTCTGGAGTTTTATTTTAGGTGTTGATGTCCTTAAGAATATATATTTACGGTATAAGTGCCAAAAACCATTGCAATATATTTTTACAGCTCCTTTCTCAGGAGCTCTGATAAGAACAGGTCGGTTTTGGCCTGTCTAATTAATATTCATGAGCCTCTCTTCTGATTGGCCTGTTGTTTTCTGAGTGACAGGCCAACCACAGGTGACAGGCTGTCAGTCAGCAGCCGTGGGCGGGGCATGAGGAATGTGACATCATATTCCTCAGATAATCAAAACGGCTTGTCTAATGAGACCGCTTTGGTTTAATGGGGATTAAAAAATAAGGAGTGGGTGGATTTTTACATTGAAAACACTATCAACACACATTTATATCCAAACACCTTGTAAAAGTGGATTTTGCATAATAGATGACCTTTAAAGAAATGTAAAGTTTACCATCATGTAATGCCATCAGGTTAACTTGAGTGGCCTTATTCCCCCAGTCAAAGAAACCATCATTTCCAACAGCTTAAAATTGTTGATTCAACTGGCACACTAATTAAATATGTTCTCAAACGAAGACAAGAAAAGACGCAAATGACAAACTCCTCAGGAAACTTAATGACTAAATAAAAAGTGCATTAAGATGACTACAGCATTCCCAATGTTGCATAATTTTACTTTGCAATCATAAATCATTACAGCTATATGATAAATATTTAATATAGACTCAATAGCCTTAGTTGCAAATGTACTCATGCATTGGTATTATATCAGCAATAAGCCATCATGTGCTCTAGATACCAGCACCAGCCACTGAAAAACCATATCGCCCATCACTACAAGAGAGCAACTAAAGCTGGATTTCCACTTTTTTTTTTCTGTTTTATCAGCCTGCTGAATGTTGATTAAACCAAAGAATCTGAGAGAAACCTCAGCCCCACACCGATGGCGGCCGAATATAGGCCCTGGCCCTGGAGAACTAAAAACCAGGACAGCCAGAGAAAAAGCTGGCTGAGAGAAGAGGGAAAATGAGGGGGAGAAAGAAAAAAAAGACATGAATGAAAAAGAACAGCAGCCTTTTTATCCACTCGCCTGCCCACTCTTGTCCCTGCTCTTCCCACTTCATCCCTCCATCTCACAGGGGCGGTGCTCCCACCCGAGAGAATGAAAGTAAAAAAGGAGGTCGATGGGGAAAAAAGCCTGGATTGTCTGTCGAACATCACACCTGTTTTGAGAACCGGGTCTGTCCTGTCAGGGGAAGGCAAAGGCCGCTTACGGAGGAGAGAGAACAAGGTAGGAGAATGCATTAGAGAGGCCTTATGCTCTCTCGCTGTCATTAATGAGGGGCCAAATAGACATGTCCATCCACACACACCATCCCTACATTTTAAGCCTGAGATACAAGGCTATAAATAATGAAGAATAGTGCTTTCGAAGTTTTACATGATTGCACAGACGTGGGTGTGTGTGTATATGCATAGCAGGAGCTAGTGCTGGGGATTTCGAGATTTGTATCTTTTGAATCTGTTCACCAAAAAGTTTCATTCTGATTTGTGACCGTTTCTATAAACTAGGCCTACATAATTTCACCTGTTGTTTGCGACCATGTTTTTAGTATATTGAGTCATTATATAGGCCTATATGTTTGTTAGAAAACATACAAAAACCTATCTAAAAGAAGTGGGCTACGAAAACAGAAAACCTGTATTGCCAGCTGGTGTGTTAATGAGGAGAGAAAGTGAAGAGTGGTTAACAAACAGGCCAGATGCAACGTGAACGGTACCATGTCATTTTAATTTTATACTATGAATGACTAACGTTACCAATGTTCTCTGATATTTACATAGCACTCTACGGTAATTCAAAGAACCACAGTACATGTCCAAAAAAACATGGTAATGCCATGATACATTAGATGTTTCGCGTATTGTTTTAATACTCTTTTGATTTACCTTGAGAATCATTCGGGAGTGGCACGTGCAAGTGTTGAACACAGTAAAGACCTTCATCGCTCGTAAACGACACGATGTATTTCTATGGGTTGTAGGTAAATATCAACTTAATCCAGCGCTATTTGTGTTCCCTGTGTTCAAAAAGTTTCCTGTTAATGATTTACGGAATGAGAAACCGCTTCAAACGACCGTTAGCGTGTCAGAGCTGTCGAATGATTCGAACTGAATCATGATGAACCGATTCCAACTGTGTTACCAAAGCGTTTGATCAAGTCATTGAAAAGAACAGACTCAAAATAATGATTCATTTGCGAATCGTTCTGACTCTTAACAGCTGACGGAATTCAGAATCAGAAGACATGAATTCGTATTCGTTTTACTTTACTTTGTTTTGTCATATCTTTACTGGTTGGATTTGCCTTATCAGTATCATACAGAGGCTGCTTGTGCTGGGATTTTATTTATATTCTTTGAACCAGGATGGATTTCTATGTTTCAAAAGACTGTAAGTATATATTCACTTCGCTTTTTTGATCATTTTGTTCAATCTTGCGTTGTTTTATGGAATGAGAAACCGCTCCAAACAATTCAGTGCGCGAATGAACTGTCTAAAAGATTCGAACTTAATGCTGAACCGATTCAGGCGATGTTGTTTGGAGTCATTCATTCATGATTCGGGCATCACTTGTTCTGATTCTAAACTGCAAAGTATTGGCAGGGAAAATAATGTTGTGGCGAGCGAACTTAAATAGATTTTTGCAATTGCTATAGAATAATTATTTTCTT
This sequence comes from Rhinogobio ventralis, assembly GCA_039654625.1. Classification (NCBI taxonomy): domain Eukaryota; kingdom Metazoa; phylum Chordata; class Actinopteri; order Cypriniformes; family Gobionidae; genus Rhinogobio; species Rhinogobio ventralis. The sequence goes on along the minus strand of CM077205.1, from coordinate 35,472,118 downwards.
TTGTACCCATCTAAGCTGTGCATTAATGCTGCCCTGTCTTTAAAGATGCAGTGTGTAATATTTATGAGGATCTATTGACAGAAATGCAACATAATATACATATCTATGTTTTCAGTGGTGTATAAAGACCTTACTTAATGAACCGTTATGATTTTATTACCTTAGAATGAGCCATTTCTATTTACATACACGGCGGGTCCCCTGATAGTGAAGTCACCATTTTGCGCCGCCATGTTTCTACAGTAGTCCTAAACGGACAAACTGCTCTACAGAGCGCTAGCTACTCCCTGCTGTCTCAGACAACGACATCTTTGTCCTGTGTCTGCCACCGTAGCTTCTCTATGTGCTTCGAAAGGGTGGGGTGAGCAGTGGACGGTTGCAATTCACAACCTCACCACTATATGCCGCTAAAATTTACACAGTGCACCTTTAAATCTATCAGTAACACTACACTCACCTAAAGGATTATTAGGAACACCTGTTCAATTTCTCATTAATGCAATTATCTAATCAACCAATCACATGGCAGTTGCTTCAATGCATTTAGGGGTGTGGTCCTGGTCAAGACAATCTCCTGAACTCCAAACTGAATGTCAGAATGGGAAAGAAAGGTGATTTAAGCAATTTTGAGCGTGGCATGGTTGTTGGTGCCAGACGGGCCGGTCTGAGTATTTCACAATCTGCTCAGTTACTGGGATTTTCACGCACAACCATTTCAAGAGTTTACAAAGAATGGTGTGAAAAGGGAAAAACATCCAGTATGCGGCAGTCCTGTGGGCGAAAATGCCTTGTTGATGCTAGAGGTCAGAGGAGAATGGGCCGACTGATTCAAGCTGATAGAAGAGCAACTTTGACTGAAATAACCACTCGTTACAACCGAGGTATGCAGCAAAGCATTTGTGAAGCCACAACACGCACAACCTTGAGGCGGATGGGCTACAACAGCAGAAGACCCCACCGGGTACCACTCATCTCCACTACAAATAGGAAAAAGAGGCTACATTTTGCACGAGCTCACCAAAATTGGACAGTTGAAGATTGGAAAAATGTTGCCTGGTCTGATGAGTCTCGATTTCTGTTGAGACATTCAGATGGTAGAGTCAGAATTTGGCGTAAACAGAATGAGAACATGGATCCATCATGCCTTGTTACCACTGTGCAGGCTGGTGGTGGTGGTGGTGTAATGGTGTGGGGGATGTTTTCTTGGCACACTTTAGGCCCCTTAGTGCCAATTGGGCATCGTTTAAATGCCACGGCCTACCTGAGCATTGTTTCTGACCATGTCCATCCCTTTATGACCACCATGTACCCATCCTCTGATGGCTACTTCCAGCAGGATAATGCACCATGTCACAAAGCTTGAATCATTTCAAATTGGTTTCTTGAACATGACAATGAGTTTACTGTACTAAAATGGCCCCCACAGTCACCAGATCTCAACCCAATAGAGCATCTTTGGGATGTGGTGGAACGGGAGCTTCGTGCCCTGGATGTGCATCCCACAAATCTCCATCAACTGCAAGATGCTATCCTATCAATATGGGCCAACATATCTAAAGAATGCTTTCAGCACCTTGTTGAATCAATGCCACGTAGAATTAAGGCAGTTCTGAAGGCGAAAGGGGGTCAAACACAGTATTAGTATGGTGTTCCTAATAATCCTTTAGGTGAGTGTATATATAGGCATGTATGTCTTGCAATCTATATGGTCTATAACCTTCAAATGTAAATGGCTTTAAAAACTTTTTTTTAACTTTCAGTCAAGACTGTCGTCACATTCAAACTTTCCTTTTAGTTATCCAGTTGTTCAGTCACTGTCAGCAGATTCTCATTCGGCATAACTCATTTGGTATTCATTCACAAGGGCCATGTCCACGTTTGTTCAGTGCTGTCTTGAGTCATTCAGCATCAAAACACCAACTCATTTACTGTATATGGGCATATTCATTCAGTATGTCCAACCAATGATGACAGCTCCTTCACAGCCCATACCATAATGTGCTATAGTCAGTCTTTGAAGTGAGAAAAGGTCAAAGTGGCCATGTGCTTCACAAGGGAGAAAGTTCAATGAACAAAATACAGTGCATGGAAGGGAATGAGAATGGTTTGTTCAAATAAAAAAACACCACTAACACAAACTGAGAAACTGAACATCCTTTCACAGTTATTGCACATATGTCAGTGGTTATGGAGATGTGAGTTCTAGGTCATGCAGCGGCCTGTTTAAAAGTTAATTTAGCCCTAGAAAGATTTCCCTCTAAGTGCCCACTTATGCGCATCGTACAACTTTATGGCCAGATTTCTGTGAGACATTCATCACTGTGGTCGTTAAAGACAAGATTCCTTCCTTTTATCTCTGTGTATTTTTAATTTTCAATAAAGTTAGAACATTTTATGTATAGGCTAATAAAAGAAATAAGCTTTTCATGACAATGATGATCTAATGATCATGAATATATCATTAAAAAATTTAGGGGCCATAAGATTAAAAATGAGAGTAGACAATGATATATAATTATAAATTCTGTTCTTTTGAACTTTCTGTGCATCATAGACTCCTGAACAAAATGTATCATGATTTCCACAAACATATAATACATGTTTCTTGAGCATTTCTGAAGGATCATGTGACACTGAAGACTGGCGTAATGATGCTGAAAATTCATCTTTGCCTCACAGGAATAACTTACGTTTGAAAATATATTAAAACAGAAAAAAGTTATTTTATATTGTAATAATTTTTCACAATATTACTGATTTACTGGATTTTTGATCCAATAAATGCAGCCTTGTTAAGTGTAAGAGACAACATTTCAACAACATAAAATCTTGTTGAATGGTATTTGACATTTAATTGTGGCCCTCTTGGAAAGACATCATGTAGAAAGTTTTGTGTAATGAGTTTTATGTAAGTTCAAGAGAACACATTCAGTTGAGAGAATGAATCAATGGAAACATCTGTCTGTTGTCAAAATTCAGAGTCGTTATAGAAGTGTAGAATTACTTTTACTGCAAGATCCGCATGTGTTCTTTGACGTTTAATTATGTGTGTGCCAGTGTTTCCTGCACAGCGCCATGACAAAAGAAATTATGTTTTACCCAAGTTGTGAGTTGGCAGTCTGAATTGAATGTGATGGCATAAAAAAGTGTTGTAGACAACATGTCTTTCTATCGCACAACAAGTACTGTACCATTCATGAACTCTTATGAGCTGATACTTTTCATGAGCATGAAATCAAATTGCTCCATTGCTAGAAAAAAAAACCTTATTATGCCATGTACTGTAGTGGTCAAGGTGCATATTAATTTAAAAAATATATATTTAATGCCACTAAACTAATTTATTTAATTCACAACAGTAATTGTAATTATAAACAAACAAATGTTATAAATAAATTATGTAGTTAGGACTGACTAAAACAGGGCTGCATAGAGGGTTTCTGCAAAGAAAGAATTCTTTAGGAAACACTGGCGTGTGTGCATGCTTTATTTGATTGACAGGTCTTTTCCACTTGGCTGACATGCACTGAAAAAGTGGAAATACCAGCAGGAGAGACGAAACATCAGGGTTGGCGTCTCGAACACACATTCGCACGCATAAAAAAAGATTGAGGGAGAGGAAGAGGAGGCGTTCATGGCCATCTATGATTTGTCCGTAGCTTTTGAGAGGAAGTAAACATGGATCAGGCTGTCAAACAGACAGGAGGCCATGGGGTGGGAAAAGAGAGCATGTCAGGTTCCAGCGATGTGGGCAGCTCTTCCTTCCTGTGAAAAGTAGAGCAGGGCTCATCCAATCTTGGCGAGCCTCTTTCACGTTATCATTTTTTTCCCCGCTGAACTCTGTGATGGTTCCGTAGCTCAGAGAAATTAGTCACCTCCGCAGATGCAGAGGTGCTGCAGATAAGCCATTGTGTTCTCTCTCCTTACATAGTAATTCCTGACACTGTCTCAAAATGTTGCAATCCAACCCACCGCAATGCCTTGTGGAGAAGGAGAATCGAAAGTAAAACCTGTGGGACTGTCCTTAAAATTGTTCAAAAAGCAAACCTAGAGAATGTAATGGTTGAAAATTGTTTTTTTTAGCACAGACTGACTATGATATACATTTTCAAAAATCTCCAACCATATGTGCCTAATGGAAAGAACAGCATTTTTGTTTGCCTGGTGATCTATCAATGAGTGTCCAATGTTAAGAATTCAAACATTTTTGGCCGTTAGAAAGAAAATGCCTGGTGCACGACTATTGCAAAACTCGCCACCATGATGCTAAGATATTGTTGGTGGTTGCTCGGTGATTACTTACTGGCACAAGTCAAAAGAGACCAGTCTCATGATATTCTTGTCTATAGATATGACTCTTGTACAGTACCACATTCAATGTAAGTCTATGGATAATTAGGTCAATATTATTGTGGAAAAGTAATATTACACCTCTTCTCAATTAGCCATATGTATATTTCTTCACTGTCAGGAAAAAAAACCTTTAGGGGTACAGCAGCTTGTCACTGGGACAGGGACTGGGACCCTCGTACCAGATCAAGGTGCATATTATCTCAGCGTAGTATGTACCCTTAAAGGCAGGGTAGACGATTTGTTCCAGAAACATTTTTTGTTATGCTGGTTGAAAGTCTCTTCACATCCTGATAGCAATCACTAAGTTAAGTGGTCTAAATGTATTTATGTCGTCTGTGGCAGGACCATAAAATGTTCATCCAATCATTGCATTCGGTCCGATATCTTACCTGCCTGTCAACGTATGTACTTCCATACCTCCACGCAGACATCACGTCATCAGCGCATTTCATGTTATGAAGAGTTAGACAGACGTTAGTCACCAAGCACCGAAACAGCAACCGCTTTTACAGTTCCTCCTGAACCAAAACAACCAGCTGATGCTGCATTCACACCATAACTACTGTAATTTGGAAGAGATGGAAACCCGTGACATTATACACGGAGTGGTTCGTGACTCAAATTTATGCATTTAATTCCAACACTATCAACGCCAAAATGAATCTGCAGCAGTCATGTGGTACAACTAAAGCTCTGTAAGTTTTTTATGTTCATCATTATTGTAATGTTATGTGCTTTGAGACGTGAGGTAATTTAACGCCGGCTCTTGTCTCGTGACGCTTTGCAAACTCTGCTATATGCGTTCATGTGTTTTGAAGGAGGAGTGGCTTTGGAGACACTCTGAAGGGAGGGTGGGATCTCATGTTTTCAAAGCTAGTTTGCTATTGCTAGCGGCTCCGAAAATGTCCTACCCTACCTTTGAGGTACTGCTATGAACATTTCAGGGGGAAAGAGAAAACTCGATAGCATGAACTGGAATCTTTTTGAAAACTTTGTTTTTAGTACATCATTGTAGTGAAAACATTCCCTAAGGTACAAAGATGTCCCTTTGAGGATACTGCCCCAGTGGCAACAATTTGTGTTGTTTTTTATTGTTTGATTTTTTTGGGGAGAGGAACTGGTTCTGTAAGATTCTTGGCTCCATAGAAAATCAAAATCAGAGATGAATGTGTAAAATGAATACTTTAAGCTTAAAAATGTGTAAAAATTCCAGCAAGCTAATTTCCAGAAAATCTCATTTGTAAAGAAATCTACCTCAGCCATTTAAATGAGATAAGTAAAGGGCACAAAATGTCTTTCCATTATCTTGAATTCTCGTAGTATGATATGACAGATATGAAGGAGACACTGTCGGAATGTCATTAATTCTCTAACAGTTATTCTCAAATCACCATGAATTGTATGTATCCGTCCAGACTTTGCTTATGTTTCCAACAGTAATACCTCAATATATCGGCTAATATGGTAATTTACTGATGGCGACCAGCAAGTGTCTGTTTGAGTATCATGAGGTTTTGTTATTATTGTCATTAAATGGTTTACTGTTATGGAACCTTTTTTTATGAATACAATTATGTAAAAATGTACATTACAATATTGCCAACTATGTGCCTGGCATGAAACATTTTTAAACATTTTTGCATTGTAGAATTGACAGAGATATTTCTTAAAATATATAAATATATGTGAACTAAGATATTATATAATTTAAGAGATTTATTCACAGCTGAACATTAGACATTATCCATGTCTACAATATTTGGATATCTAAATATCTAAGAGACTTGAGAAATTACGGCAAACAAAAGTTTCTCGGGCGAATGCAAAAGTTTTATGAGAGAATGCAAAGCTATGAAATATAATCGTTCCTTCTTTCATATTTTTTGCCCATTCCCATGTCCCTTTAGGGGCTCTGAAATAATGTTTATGCATCCAAAAAAGTGTTAATCCTCTAATTTATCTTACAATAGCAAATCCAATAGTAACAGCCTAAACCTTTAACTGATGAGTGTTGTGAAACTATTTAACGATTGTGTTCCAAAGCACGTTCATTAAATTTTCAGCACTCAATCAAAAAATTTAATCTCAGCACGGTGTTAGACTACCACGATGGTCATAAGAACGCTTAAAAACAAGCACATATTGTTTGACTGCTAAAACTGACAGGCTCGATTAGACCGTGAAGGATTTGACTTCCCTCCCCCGCAACATGTGCCAGCGATACGGAATCTTTATGTGAAAGCTTGTTAGGTTTTCAAACGGCTGTATTCCAGCTAGCGAATTGCTTCGATCTTGACAATCTAGTCTTATCTCTACATAGCGTATTAACATATACACATGAGAGAAAATGACTTGATCAAAAGGCCATGTGCCCAAAGCTGCCCTTGAGCCAAGTCCAACTCGTGGGTGGGGTTTGAGGTGGGGGGAGAGATAACAAAAGCGAATATTCCGATATCTGTTTCATATTCTTTGTCATAGATCAAGGCCAAGACAAGGCGGCGTGGAATGAATTTATGATCAGAGACCTCCTTTGAAGTTCTCGCTGTTCTTTCAAAGAATTGTCTGATGATGAGTAACTTGAAGACTTTCTATGTTAGGTCAGAAGAAAGTGCCCTAGCAGGTGGTGGAAAAGGGAGAGAAAAAGAGAGCGAAATCTTTCCCCTGTCGATCTTCCGATCTCTGCTCTGCCAGCTTATTTATTAGACATGAGAGGGTCAAAAACTGCCAGGGGCGCCCATTTCAATCTGTCAACTCTTCACTGCTGCAGTTTACACCCGGGGACTCCCGCCCCCAGCCTTGCCTGAAAAGCGCAAAATGTGGAAACCTTTCACGTAATTGTGTGCTTTATTGTCTCGTATTTCCCTAATTACAATCAGAGAGGGGTAGTTTCTGGCCCGACAAAGAAATAACAAGCATCAGAGAAAAATAACAACCGATTGCCATAGCCTATAATTGCGATTTTCAGCCCCAAATTGCAGCCTAATGATTACAGGCATGGGGCGGACCTGGCAGAGGTTGCTGGGATGCACAAATGCTGCTTGAACGAGAGAGAGATAGAGAGGGAGATGACGTAAAAAGTGCAGAGCGACTGAACAGGGAAAAGAAAGTGCAGTCTCTTCAAATATAGGCAGATTTCATTGTATAGATTTTTTTTCTTTTTGAAACCATTCTATCATTATCATTTCCGGTGAGACAACAGTAGATGGATGCATGGATGCATGGATGCATGGATGCATGGATGCATGGATGGATGGATGGACAGATGGATTTCCACCGCCGTCATTTGCAGAATTAATGGTGATTTGAATATGACATTCGTAAGAAATGGCAAAGATGACAGAATTCCCCTATGATGCATGTGTACATAATGTTGGACACTGTTAGCAGACAAACTTAGAGGAGAGCATGAAGAGTGTTTTAAGGAAATTAATTTTCCACAGGGCAAAAGTTCCCATAGTTGAAGAAACACCCAATTACAACTTCTTCTGTTCCGTCACAGAGTGCAAGAGCAACACAGTGCTTTATCTGAAAACGCAAAGCCAAACCGAACGTTCAGAGCTGTTGAGAACTGACAGTAAAGGCCTCAGGACGTTCTGCAGCATTGGAGATAATGGAGATTTGGGGAAACAGAAAGGAGAAGGAATAAGGGCTGCCAAACGCCGACACGCTACAACAAGCGTGGCATGGGTGTGCGGCAGGAGCGGGAACCCACAGAAGGGGAGGGCAAGTGGGACAACTCCAGCTTAGATGGCAGCCTCTGAGGCCGGTTCCAGCACTGCCGCGATTATGCTGTCAGGAACGTGGGCGGTACATCCGTGACTTGTAATGGTGGAGCAAAACTCTACAGCGTATGGACTCCATTTGCAAACACCACATGTCTCAATTATTTGTTGTGCTCATTGTATACAAATGAGATAATCATAACAAATATGATATGTTTAATTACATACAACGAATGAAGCAGTAAATCAGTTGTATATTTATAGGAATTTCTACAGGTATTTTAAAGACACAATCCTCATACAACCCAAATGTTCTTGTCAGATACTGATGGTTATGCTTAAAGGTGCTGTATGTAAGAATGACAGCTAGTGGTTGAAATGGGTACTGCAGTCCACATATAGTTTGGCCCGCCCCTCCTCCTTAGACCCCAGGCTCACGCGCGTTGCCAGTTTGACACGTAACAGGAACGAGCGCTATTGACAATGGAAAGCGTAAGTTGATGTGTTGATTTATCCATGTGTTTTAATGTGCTTCCGTTCACAGAACTTTTTAGATGGATGCTAAGTCTTTTTAGGTCGGGTAGAATCTGCGATCTCTGTGCCAGTTAGTTCACTGGCTTCCATGGCAGCAATACGCTGTGTTTTCCACCAACTATACTATTGGGTAAACTGGCAAAGTGCGTTATCGCACAGACCAAAACAAAAAGAGGCATTCCGACACACAACGCACATTTCAAAGTAAAATATCTGGCTGTAGCATTATTTTTCAGAGAAACGAGTATGTGAACTTAGCATGTTTCCTAAATATCTGCAAACATATTGTGGTATTTTTATGCTTTAATACAGCCAAAAACTTACATACAGCACCTTTAACTCCTCATGCAAAAATTTGCCAATAGAGGTGGAAAGTATAACAAAAATCATGGTGAGTAATTTTACATCAAAGGAATAGTATAGTATTACAAATTATCACAGGAGAAGCAGAAGTCGGCAGCAGCGTGTAAGTGTATTTTTGCTTTTCTCATTTGTTTTTAGAGCAGTTGTCGTTGCTAGGAACCACTTGTTTTGTTTACTGTGTTAAGATGTGCTAAAGTTGTATTCTAGGTTCTTCAGTTTATTTAACAAAACTGGTTCTCACCTTGGTTTTAAGAAAAATAATAGAGGGTATGCGTGTGAATGACTGAATGACAAAAAGACAGATGGTTTTCAGCATGATTGCTACGAAAAACACACAAAACACATCTAAAACAGGGAAAGAGCTTTGAGATTGACTGTACAAATAGATTTGACAAGAAATCTGAGGTATATTTTTACAGACTGCCGAAAGCGACAGAAAAGAGAAGCAAAAGAGGTCGCTGCAATTCTCAGAATCAACTGGACAGTTATCATTTTGTGTCAATATGTTGAATTTTGGGGTAAAATCACTGATCAGTCACTGATAAAATCACACTGTATAATTGACAGCTCCAGCTAAGGGAGCGTTTTTTTGAACACTTTCTATATATCATTTTCACAGTTTAATAACAGATTATTTTCATCCTACTAAGAGAAACAATAGCCACGTTTGCATGCACACTTTTTTGTCATTCCGGTTAAAATCATTCCGATTGAAAGATTCAGTGGACTGTTTACATGAGACGTTATCTAAACCGATCTGGTGTTTACATGTGCTGACACTTTCAATCGGAATCATTTTGTGACATGCGTACACAGTTTGTCTGCCGCATCAGAAATGTCGACACTGTTCTCTCCAGCAGCTGGAATGTGTTCCCGGTTGCCATGGCAACTCTCAACAGTCACCAGGACTTATACAGTTTTATAAAAGCTATTTATTTGTTGTAAAGTGTACTGTCAGGCACAGTTGAAGTAAAAAGTGCCTAGGACAAATGCTGTCAAGATGAGATGGTGTAGCCATGTCTGTGTCATTATTCCAACATTATCTTCATAATTTGTGACGAAATAAAACGTGGCGCGCGCTCTTCAGTTGTGGAGGCGCGCACTGTATATCACGTCACAGAAGGATACTGGTTTGATTTACCGACACAGACAAACAACATCTGACTGTACATGAATCATTACATATCAGAAATCACTGGTCACAGATCAGGCATTAGAATTAACACGGTTACTACATGTTATCGCATTACTGTCGAGTCCATATCATAAAAGTCTGTTTGCAAAGTCTACGCCGAAATTGCGACTTATTTACAGAAGAATCCACAGTGAAATGTACTAAATACAAATAAATAATGGTTAACTGAGACATTTATGAAAATAAATAACCACATTCCAAGCATTAGGATCTTTTAGAAGGAAATGTTATTTGTAATCCATCCTGTATTGCTCTTCTTTCTTCATCATCTCACTAACACACCAGTGGCCGTGGCCAAATATGCAATGATAAAGTAGGAATTGATTTTCTTCTGCAGAGGTGGTCTTTCACCTATCTATAGGCCTATTCCACAAGGAGTCATTCTCTGGGCTTGGTTACAATAATGTTTGTGGACTAACAAGAAGTTTTCAGTTCTGAAACTTACAGGATATTCTTATAGTAATGTGACCTCTTATATGTCAAAAGCTCAAGGAAAATTTGATTTCTCAGTTCATAACCCCTCAGTTCAGACCCAGTGACTGAAACAATGTGGCTGTACCAGAAATATTATTCATCCCTAAATTCCAAGTGCATCTCAATTTGTCCGTCCTTGCTTTCCAAACATGTAAGTGAAAGTAAACTAATAATGAGCGCTCAATCTGAAATCAGGTAGGCACGGGAAAATTGAAAAAGTCACGCTAAGCTGATCATTAAAATTTCAGCCTGGGACGATGTTTTTCTGCACAGCCCTGCTATATTGAGAGAGCTTATGGTAATATGGTTTGCTTTGAGAGTGGCATATTGAAAATAAGTCCGGTGGGATCGAAAAGAGAGTGTGGAGAGAGGAATCTGGCCCTGAGCAATTTCACTGTGTTTACACAGCGCCTCACAACAAGACTGCCACATAAACTCAGCCTGATGGAGCCCAGGGCAACCAGTGGACACACAGCGACCAGCTCGCGGACTGCAAGAGTTATGCTGCTTTCATGTGCGATCGGAAATACTTCCCACTACTTCCCACTTCTGAAGTCGTGATTACGAGCTTGTCGCATTCAAGTGCTTTGTTGTTGGTACAAAAACAGGAATCATTGCGAACACCAGGTTTAGTCTTGACTATTTTTGGGAAAATCTTATTAAAGCCAAAATGATATTTAGTGTCCCATTCATTGACAACCATATAAACATTCACCGCACTATCTAGATGATTCTGGAATTTCGGTAAAAAACATGTTATTTTCGCTGTACAATACGCTTGTACTTAAATATGTAAATATGCAGTACTTTAATGACAAGACAAGACAAGGTAATGTAGGTGTTGTGAAAAAACGAAGGCATACCAGTCACAGCAGCAATCGTTCTCCCCTCTGCCATGTTTATAGTTTATGGCACGCCAAATCGGGAACTTGGGTATCAAAATTTTCCCGAACTTCCCAGTGGTAAATACGACTTGAAAGGGGATTCATGTCCAATTTTTAACTAGGAAACTCGTATTTACACCATGTGAAAGCAGCATTACACTCAAGACTCAAGCAACACACAGATGTTATTGCAGTAAAACACAACCGTATTACATTTGGTGTATTTGCAAGTAGGAATAAAAACATTAGGTAGAGATATAAATATGTAGATACATAAAAGTAAAATTACAAATGAGATCTCTTTATGAGATCAGATCAATGAGATTAAATAGAGACTCCAGTAATCTCACGTGTGTCTCTTTTAGAGTTTCAGGGGGAAAAACAATGTCAAACTACTCAGATTTGCAAAGATACCAATGTGTGCATCAAATATTTCTCATCAAATTCAACAAAATAATCAGAACTGTGCTACTGACTGAAATTCATTATTTTTATAGCTCTCTACTAAGTCTTGTTGTGTCTGTTTTATTTCTATTTTTTCAGTTTTTTTATTTCTGTCTTTCTATTTTTTTTATTTCCATTATTTCTTTAGGAGAAATATCTGAGACAAAGCTGATGTCAATGAAAAAATGTCAGCATTTTCTGAACAAAAAACAATTTTTAATCTTTTTATATCTCAATCGTTTCTACATGAAAATTTGATTAAATGGAGAGCAAATAGAGACTTTTACTTCAGTTTTATGTTTTTCAGATTTTTTTCTGAAAAGACCCGTTAGATATTAAGATATTATAATATATAAATTAATACTTTTCAAAAGATTTCTATTTCAAAAAATGCTGTTCTTTTGAACTTTCTATTCATCAAAGAATCCTGAAAAAAAAATGTTTTAGCACCAAATTAGTATATTAGAATGATTTCTGAAGGCCCATGTGGCATTTTAAAACATATTAAAATGGGGGGAGGTGTAAATAATATTTACTGCTTTAATGTATTTTTGGTCAAATGAATGCAGCCTTGGTGAGCATAAGAGGCTTCTTATTGGTCGGACTTCTTTTTCATCTCTTTTGAATGAAGCATAACTGAGATCTCATGAGCTATGAAAAAGCAACCGTTGAGCAATAACATTTTCCTTTGGCAACAAAAGAAGTTAGAAAGAGATAGAGAAGAAAAAAATAAGAGCAATCGAGACCCGGTGGCCAGAGAGAAAGAATGAGACCGCGAGAGATGTATTTCCAGTTTTAATCTCAAAGGAACACACCGTGCAGGATGTGGGGATGTTCTCGCTCCGATGGGAGGCGGGATGGCACACTGACGACTCCAAGGCAACCAATTTGTTTGTTTATTGTCTTGGCGTTTTGTCGCGGTCACAGTTCATTGCAGTCTGCCTCCACTCCAGCACGCTCTTTTAAATGGCATCTATAAAACATGCGGCCTCTGTCGCCCATCTTCCTCATCCCTCTCTCATGCACTGTCGTTTTTGTATCCCCCTTTCTTTCTCCGTCCCTTTATCCCTTCTCTCCTTCCCTCCTTCTGTTTCTTTCAGTATCTCGTTCTTTCTCTCTCTCTCTCTCTCTTTGTCTCTCACTCTTCACATCAGTAAAGCATTATGTGGTGGCACAGAAGCTTCCAGGATGCCCACTCACATTCTATGCGCTCACAAAGCCGCCCTGCTCTCTGCTAAATCCAATCACACATGGAGCTGCATTCAAGAAAGAGCACGTCGGCACAAGGAATAATCACTTGCAAAATATCCGCAAGGTTACGCTGTTGCATAATCAAGGTTATGCGATTTTAGACTAATGATTCCCAACTAGCTGCTTATGTGATGAACAGCTAAATTCAGTATAATGGATTTTTTCCTCTAAAAACAATTTAAAGGTGAGGTAACTTCTTCCACTGGAGTCACCAAATGGAATTGCAATACAATGACCGTTTTCAAGTAGGTTTCCAGATCATTCCACCTGTTTTCTTATTGGTCGGACAAAAAGAAAGTTCCGCCCCCAAACTCACATAATTGGATGAGTTTGTTGCTGTGTCTGATGAGATAGTGTCATATATTTCAGGCGAATCAACCTATGAATGGTCAGTGCTGGGTAGATTACTTACAAATTGTATTCTGTTACTGATTCCAAATGAAAAAAATTGAACTTATTAACATAATCCATTACATTAAACATTTAAGGTAATTAGTGCGGAGCCCCAAACATGACATGCAGGAAAAAGCTAGTAGGCTATATCGTGCGCATGATTTACTAATTCGTAACGATTGTGGACGATTTAGCAAATCAAGGGAATGAAATAGTAAATTGTGCACATGATTTATAAATCAAGGGAACAAATTAGTAAACTGTGCGCACGATTAACTTTTTTTTCTTGCATGTCATGTGCAGGGCTCTGTAAATTAGTGCTGTCAAACGATTAATCTGCGATTAATCACATCCAAAATAAACATATATATATATATATATAAGAAATATTTGCATGCATACACTGTATATATTTATATAATTTATATTATATATAAATATAAAAAAATTTCTTAAATATATAAATGCATGTGTGTGTGTATTTATATATACATAATAATTATAAACAGTAAACACACATATATATTATGTAAACACAAACTTTTATTTTGGATGCGAATAATCGCAATTAATCGTTTGACAGCACTAAAGGTACTACAATGTGACTACTTTTTGATTACTTTTAGATTACTTTTACCTCGTTTATCACATATAAATAGGATTATATTGTACCATATTGATATAAAAATACAATTATACATCAGGGTTTCCCAGACTTTTTTGAGGGGGGTTGTAAGTTAAATGAAAAGCTAATAATGAAATAAATCATAAAAAAAATTAAATAGATCATTTTAAAATAATAAAAATGTATAATAAAATGTGTTTGAAAGGTGTGTGTGTGTGTGCAATTTCACAAAACTAGAAGACTTTCTGAATGTATATAAGCAATATGCTTTTTTTAGAAAGGATCATTTAAAACATGATTACGAGTATTTAAATGTACTTAATTTTTTTAATTCTGATTATGTAATCCAGATTACATGTAATCAGTTACTACCCAGCACTGTGAATGGTTTACTTATACTGTCTCTGTATATTAAGATGGCATAGGAGAAAATATTTGAACATAGGAAAATCACCTTTAATTTCATAATACAGGCCTAGAAATGAAATGAAGCGAAAAAAGTACTATATAGGGTTTCTGAAGTTAATGTTTATTGCTAAAGGTTTAAATTGAAAGTGTAATCATTCAATGCATTTGCAGTTACATTTATTTAAATCAGGGTTAGGTTAGGAGTAGTGTTTCCACATTTGCCCTAAAGTCCACTCAGAAAATGCAAAAACAAAAAATCAGGGTCAACCTGGTCATTTACAGATTTTGTGAGGCAGAACGTAATTACCATCAAAGCTCAACAAGTATGAAATATTGCCTATGAGCCTAACACAGGGGTTTAAACACTTGCCAAACGGGCCATGAGGGCGTGCTAGCAGACTGTGGCAAATATGAGAAGACATTTAAAGTTAACACTATGTTTTTATACTGTTTATTTTATTTTATAAAGACTCTCTAAAGAACAAAATCATGAGATTAATCACAATTAATTTCTACAGACAGCCATAGATACAGTTTATACATCTAACATAATATTGGTTAATCTATTGCCAGCCATTTTGTTTCAGTTGTCTTCAAAATATAATATAATAATTATTCAATTTAAGGAATATACACTACTGTTCAAAAGGCTGCATTTATTTGATCAAAAATACAGTAAAAAGAGTACTATTGTGAAATATTATTACAATTTAAAAAAATATTTTTTAATACAAAATGGTCATTTATTCCTGAGATTTTCAGCATCATTACTCCAGCCTTCAGTGTCACATGATCCTTCAGAAGTAATTCTAATATGCTGATTTGCTGCTCAAGAAATATTTCTTCTTATTATCAATATTGAAAACAGTTGTGCTGCTTAATATTTTTGTGGAAACTTATTTTTTAGAATCCTTTAATGAATAGAAAGTTGAAAAGAGCAGCACTGATTTGAAAAAGAAATATTTTGTAACATTATACAGTAAATGTCTTTTCGATCAATTTATTTAATCCTTGCTGAGTAAAAGTATTAATTTGTGGTCATCATCATCTTCTCTTCCTCATGGTCTGTGCTGCTACTTGTTTGTTGTTATTTTGTAGAGGCTTTGTCATTGTTCTTGCACACACACACAGTGAGATAAGCTGCAGCTCATATGAGCCATCACAGCTTTCTCAATTGGCTACGCAGCTGAGCTTTGGACACATTACGTAGAGTGTGACATCCATCTCAATGTGTGCTGTAGCTGCTATATTTGCAGATTCAATGCTCTGCAGTGGCTCTGAATTGGTAATTCAAGCATGCTGTTTTGAGACTGCTTTAGTACTTTAATTACAAACCCAAAGATTAAGATTCGATGGAGGAAAAATCCCCAACGCTGCTTCATTATCCATGCTATCTCTGCAAGAATGTAAAAACCAGGTGGATGCACTAAAATGAATGAAAACACGCTGTGAAGGTGGTAAATGGGAAGACTGGGGCTAGTTGTTATGGGCATGTTGTCATCCCAGCTAACAAGAAACGTTTTCAGAACCCTGGGTAACGTTATGTACAAACAGACTTATCTGGTCTTTAATAATGTTCTGCATCAAAAATGATGTTTTCATAACTTAATGGGAAAATTATCAAAACATTCTTAGAACATATTTTTTTCAGCATACATACACCGATCAGGCATAACATTATGACTAATATTGTGTTGGTCCCTCTTTTGCTTCCAAAACAGCCCTGACCCGTCGAGGCATGGACTCCACTAGACCCCTGAATGTGTGCTGTGGTATCTGACACTAAGATGTTAGCAGCAGATCCTTTAAGTCCTGTAAGTTGTGAGGTGGGGCCTCCATGGATAGGACTTGTTTGTTCAGCACATCCCACAGATGCTCGATTGGATTGAGATCTGGGGAATTTGGAGGCCAAGTCAACACCTCAAAGTCGTTGTTGTGCTCCTGAAACCATTCCTGAACCATTTTTGCTTTGTGGCAGGATGCATTATCCTGCTGAAAGAGGTCACAGCCACCAGGGAATACTGTTTCCATTAAAGGGTGTACATGGTCTGCAACAGTGCTTGGGTAGGTGGTACGTGTCAAAGTAACATCCACATGGATAGTAGGACCCAAGGTTTCCCAGCAGAACATTGCCCAAAGCATCACACTGCCTCCGCCGGCTTGCCTTCTTCCCAGGTAAGTGATGCACACACACACGGCCATCCACGTGATGTAAAAGAAAATGTGATTCATCAGACCAGGCCACCTTCTTCCATTGCTCCGTGGTCCAGTTCTGATGCTCACGTGCCCATTGTTGGCGCTTTCTGCGGTGGACAGGGGTCAGCATGGGCACCCTGACTGGTCTGTGTATTCTGACACCTTTCTATCAGAACCAGCATTAACTTCTTGAGCAATTTGAGTTACAGTAGCTCGTCTGTTTGATCGGACCACACGGGCCAGCCTTCGCTCTCCACGTGCATCAGTGAGCCTTGGCCGCCAATGACTCTGTTGCCGGTTTTGGAGATGCTCTGACCCAGTCGTCTAGCCATCACAATTTGTCCCTTGTCAAACTCGCTCAAATCCTTATGCTTGCCCATTTTTCCTGCTTCTAACACATCAACTTTGAGGACAAAATGTTCACTTGCTGCCTAATATATCCCACCCACTAACAGGTGCTGTGATAAAGAGATAATCAGTGTTATTCACTTCTGTCAGTGGTCATAATGTTGTGCCTGATCGGTGTACAAGTTGTCACAATGAAACCTGATATTAAACATACTATTATAGGTTTTCCAGTTACATTTAAACAGTGAAACATTTATGAAACACTAAACAATTCATGAAACGACAAAAAGGTTGACATTAGGGTTGTGACGATACACTTATCTCACGGGACGATACCCGATACTGGGTTCATGAGAATGAGACGAGATGATATTTAAACACTATTTTTAAGAAATCTTCCATGATGAAATATATGACTAGAAAAATAGTATTTTATTCGACTGAAAGTCACAAAAGGCAAAACAATGCAGGTGTTTTAACTAATCTAGCGATTATTTTTGGTAATTGATTAATCATCTGTCGATTATTTTGACGATTAATAATTTTTTAATATACAACCTTTATAATGACTTAAAACATATATAAAAAAGGCAATAATAATTGGTTCAAATAAAGTATCAAAAGTGATTATTCGTGGTTTTATTGAACAACCCATCTCGTTGCACGAGATCTCGTCACGCCCCTAGGTAACATATAAAACACTGGGGTTTTTTTTTGCACTGAAAAGCTCATAGTTGCTGAGCCCTTGTTACAATGTCCCTGTGTTTCATCCGTTTCTTGCTAGCAGAGACCAGACTGGCTGCATGATTTCAATTTGACACAGCAATGCTGTGATTGCACCGAGCGGAGCCTCATCTCTGAGGCAGGAAGACAATGGCAAATCTATCTCGCATCGGTTGCAGTTCCCTCGCACAAGCATGCAAAGCAATATCTCCAAATTACAGCTTCTAGAATTCAACATGCTAAAGGCCGAGGACACGACTACAGCGCTCCTCGGGAAACAAAACAGGCTGGACAGGACTCTCGCACTTCTGCCTCTGCCTCTGAATATTATATTATTATATTATATATTCAGTAATATTATTTGGATTTATATATATATATATATATATATATATATAAAATGAATATAATTAATATTATTATAATAAAATTGGATTTATATATATATATATATATATATATATATATATATATATGAGCTTTATTTATATATATTAATATTATAATAAAATATTAATAATAATGTATTAATATAATTAATAAATAATATAGTTACATATATATAATATGAAATGAATAGAATTAATACTAATATAATAATATATATATATATATATACTAATTTACTAATAATATATTGCTTTTTCTAAAACAATGTTAATATATTAGTAATATTACTTGATTGGTAAATAATATATAAATACTTTTTAGTATTTTTTAAATTATTTTTTACCAAAGAGTATTTACAAAATATTATTATTATATATTTAGTAATATCATTTGTAATTTATATATATATATATATATATACACTCACCTAAAGGATTATTAGGAACACCATACTAATACTGTGTTTGACCCCCTTTCGCCTTCAGAACTGCCTTAATTCTACGTGGCATTGATTCAACAAGGTGCTGAAAGCATTCTTTAGAAATGTTGGCCCATATTGATAGGATAGCATCTTGCAGTTGATGGAGATTTGTGGGATGCACATCCAGGGCACGAAGCTCCCGTTCCACCACATCCCAAAGATGCTCTATTGGGTTGAGATCTGGTGACTGTGGGGGCCATTTTAGTACAGTGAACTCATTGTCATGTTCAAGAAACCAATTTGAAATGATTGGAGCTTTGTGACATGGTGCATTATCCTGCTGGAAGTAGCCATCAAAGGATGGGTACATGGTGGTCATAAAGGGAAGGACATGGTCAGAAACAATGCTCAGGTAGGCCGTGGCATTTAAACGATGCCCAATTGGCACTAAGGGGCCTAAAGTGTGCCAAGAAAACATCCCCCACACCATTACACCACCACCACCAGCCTGCACAGTGGTAACAAGGCATGATGGATCCATGTTCTCATTCTGTTTACGCCAAATTCTGACTCTACCATCTGAATGTCTCAACAGAAATCGAGACTCATCAGACCAGGCAACCTTTTTCCAGTCTTCAACTGTCCAATTTTGGTGAGCTCGTGCAAATTGTAGCCTCTTTTTCCTATTTGTAGTGGAGATGAGTGGTACCCGGTGGGGTCTTCTGCTGTTGTAGCCCATCCGCCTCAAGGTTGTGCGTGTTGTGGCTTCACAAATGCTTTGCTGCATACCTCGGTTGTAACGAGTGGTTATTTCAGTCAAAGTTGCTCTTCTATCAGCTTGAATCAGTCGGCCCATTCTCCTCTGACCTCTAGCATCAACAAGGCATTTTCGCCCACAGGACTGCCGCATACTGGATGTTTTTCCCTTTTCACACCATTCTTTGTAAACTCTAGAAATGGTTGTGCGTGAAAATCCCAGTAACTGAGCAGATTGTGAAATACTCAGACCGGCCCGTCTGGCACCAACAACCATGCCACGCTCAAAATTGCTTAAATCACCTTTCTTTCCCATTCTGACATTCAGTTTGGAGTTCAGGAGATTGTCTTGACCAGGACCACACCCCTAAATGCATTGAAGCAACTGCCATGTGATTGGTTGATTAGATAATTGCATTAATGACAAATTGAACAGGTGTTCCTAATAATCCTTTAGGTGAGTGTATATGTTATAATTTGCATTTAGACCGGCAAGCCATTTCTGGGTTTGCGAACCATCATTTGAGATCCAGTGATGTAGGAAACATAAAGGCAGCTAGACACCATCTGCTTACTGGACGCTTCTATTCCTGAAATCATTGTGCAATAGCAGCAGTGATTCATGCACCTGCTTCTTACACATACGTATACTTGCAGAGGAAAACGAAATGTGATAAAGATATGCTTCATGTGTAGTTCACAGATCCATTAGTCTTGTTCTAATGTTCCTGACCTTAAAAGCAGATGTTAAGTCCTGTATAATTGCTAGCGCAAATGTCTGTAAAAAAAAGTATCTTGTCATCCTATTACTGCTAACGATTGCCGCATTGACCTGCCTTCAAGAGGTAGTCTGAGAGCTCCTCCTACGTGCTAGACCGCCATCTATCTATATCACACAGATCAGAAGGTCACACACTCTCAAATTGATAGTACCTGAGCTTGACCACGGCCACAAATGAGAAATATCTGTTCAAATCTAACTGGCCTTTACTATCTTGTCAGATAAAGCACTCTTCATTAAAATGCTGCCATTTTCAGTGTAGGATATCAAGTTCATTTGAAAGAGAAAGAAGAAATGGCAGGGATTATTTTCATCTTGTCAAGAGCAATATTCTGAAACATATGAAAGCTTATTTTTGCTGCAACCTCTAGTTACGGAATGGTTCACCTAAATATGTAATGTCTGTCATCATCAAACCTAGAATGACACTTTTGCATGAATGCAGGAGTAAATGAGATTTGAAAATAGCTTGCGTTTTGGTATTTTCCTCATCTTATGGCTTCAGAAGATTTCAAATCATAAGTCAGATGAACTCTTTTTATATCGTGCTTTTTCACTTTCGTTGCACTGTAAATTAAAAAAGATTGAATATGTTTTACAAAAAAATTATATTTCAATTTCAATGTGTTTCTGTTTCTTTGTAATTATTTGTGAAATTTACTAGCAATTTCTGAGTGAAAATGCATGGACATAAGCAGCCAGGACATTCTGCAAAAGATGAGTTTTGAGTTCATGCAGGTTTTCAATGAGTAAATAATGAATTTCACATGTTTTGTCTAAATTTTAGAATTTGTATTTATGGGTGAACAATTCTTTTAATAGGAAAAGGAACAAATTCTCTCAGTGGTGCCGCAGAAAATGATCTGAAATGCCAATATCTGGGTGAAAGCAACGTCTGTTTCTGTAAAGCACTGTGATCTGTCATTAGACTGTCAAATGATGCTCTGAGATGTGGGACAGATTGCGATGCTGTGACCTTTGTTTGCGTGACCCGGAG
Source organism: Rhinogobio ventralis (assembly GCA_039654625.1). Classification (NCBI taxonomy): domain Eukaryota; kingdom Metazoa; phylum Chordata; class Actinopteri; order Cypriniformes; family Gobionidae; genus Rhinogobio; species Rhinogobio ventralis. The sequence continues at coordinate 35,450,860 of CM077205.1, read as the reverse complement.
AGCATAACCAATTTAAGTTGCCCAGCAGACACATTGACTTAAACTAACAGAGCAGCGCCACGTTTCGCAGTGAAACAAACCGGGGGAAAAATCTGCAGTTGCCCTTTGGTCCGTCTGTCAGCAATTCCCACAAATAACACGGCACAATAAAATCATCGCCCAACAGGCCCACAGGCGTTTTCAAAGGCTGCTGACGGCGATCTATAAAGCACAGTAATGGGTCACTTGTCATGGGGCGTGAAAGGGAAGATCTACGCCGGCTCTCCAGTCGCTCTCCTGGGAGCGCAATTAATCAAGGGCGAATAGTATCAGCATGCAACAAAAGCCGTAAGGTTATTACAGCCGCTGTTCTGCTGGATGAAATGCGATGATAGCGCTAATTGCAAAAAACAGCTGACCGCACATGAGACGCGAAAAGCAAGATGAAGGGCAGATGAAAAGGATGGAGACAAAGAAGGCGATGTAAAAGGAGGAGTAGTTGTGCAGAGAGTTAGTGAAGTCAGGGCCGGCCCTGCTGACAAGATAAGCAGGGGTGTTCGCTTTCATTTCTGCTGCTCTGCTCTTATTTTACGGCATGGTTCATTTTCATTTTTACACTTAGGATTGCATTATAGGCTATAAGTGAATATGCTATTGGTCTTGATTACTAACACACTGGCTGCGTCCGAAATCACATACTCTCTTGAGTAGGTACTTATTTTGAATAAGTAATTACTTCACGACCGCTAAAAAAGTATGTTCTATATAGTATGTGTTTAGTATGAATGTAATCTGGACGTACTACATTCGCCATGTTGTCATTGTCAAGTGACCTACCAGCGCCAGTTGCATCAATTCACTGCCATTCACAAATCCTCTCCTGTGGCCTCATGGGATAGTAAAGTGTCCATCGCATGCACATTTCAGAATCTCATCAGAAGTAGTAGGTCATCTGAGTACTTTTTGCCTACTCTTTTACGAGTACTGTGAATTCAGACATACTTCTTTTGTCACATACTGTTTTTTTCAGCTACTATATAGTAGGGAAGTATGCGATTTCGGATGCAGCCATAGGCTGTTTCTGAAACCTATGGACATTTTCGAAACACTGCTTAGTGAAACTTCTAAACCTTTGCAAATCTTTTTCAGTGGTTTGGAGTGCGTATCAAACTGCTAAAGTCACGTGATTTCAGTAAACGAGGCTTTGTTACATCATAACTGTTCCGAAAAGTTTCTAAATTTCAATGATTCGCCATTAGGGGGCCATCTCAGTGAACCCATGAACCATGGTTTTTACCTCATGTCGGATCAAGTTGTAAACATTTGTAATGACACATTTGTACAATAAAAAAGGAAGAGCAGTAGTTAATTGTCTCTTATTGGCCCGACTAGCCAAAATGAAAAAACAAGCCCTACAAAACAATGAGTTTATGCTGCATTCAAGCCATGTCATAATTACTGTAATTAAGAGATAGCAACCCGTGACGTTTTCAATGCCAACACTATCAACGCCAAAAGGAATCTGCAGCAGTCAGGTGGTACAAGTCACGTTTATTATTGTTGTAATGTTATGTGCTTTGAGACATGAGGTAATTTAACGTGATGCTTTGCAGACTCTGCTCAGACTGTGTGCGTTCATGTGTTTTGAAGGTGGCGTGGCTTTGGAGACGCACTGAATGGAGGGTGGGATCTCATGCTTTCAAAGCTAGCTTGCTATTGCTAGCCTCTACAAATTTACCTACCATACCTTTATCCTTTCAAGAAAACATTTGGAATTGCTTTGTAAAAGGTGATTTTATGCATGTTTAGGCTGGGTTTTCAATGCAATTACACTGTTTTGACCAGTGGGTGTCACTACCGTGTGGTGTTCCAAGGGCTTCAAAACCGTGAATCATTTTGCAAAGCAAATGGCTCAGTTGATTCAGAGTTTCAAAAAGCTTTGTTTCTCCCATCGCTACCGAAACCAAAGGTAGCTGCTTACTTGCCTGATCAGTGATTTAACAGACAGTGTTGTTTAAAGGGGTGTTTTGGACCCCACTGACTTTCACTGCATGATCAGATTATCTTCTTTTGTGTTCTGCGTAAGAAAGAAAACCACGAGGGTGGGTAAATGATGAAAATGTTCATTTTTGAGTGAAAATTCTCATTCCTTTAAGTGGGAGTCATGGGTGTGTCAGTTAAAGAATCATTTCTTTAAAATCATGGAAGCCAATTGCTATTGGTAATAATTAAATTGTCATTTGGAAATGTTGGCTGTGTCTGAAAGCTTAGGCAGCTGACTTATCAGGCAATGACTTTGCAGGCAGCGGTACCTCACAAAACTGATTTCAGACCGACTTCTGATACATTTTAATGATCTACAACAAATAAGAAAGAGCATTGGTGATAACAAAGCGAATATTTAATTACTTCAATAGTAATTTCTTTCTGGAAAATACATCGAAAGTGGGAAGAGTTGGTAAAAAATTATACATTTACACACAAACTGACCACCAACTTCAAATTTTAGATGCCATATTTATTGTTTAGCTCAACTATCATGGAATCGAACACGCAGAATTGTGGGATACCATAGGCAGTGAAGGTTACATCTATGCTGCCTTCAAAAATCAATCAGATGAAGGTATCTCAGTAGACAGGATGTAGCACCATCATTGGATTCGGATGTGCCTTGTTGCTGTCCTACCTCTGTATCCTGCCTGTAGGCACTTTGTGCAGTGTTGATGAATAATAGTGAAAAAGCATGCCAGAAAATACTACATATTTAGCCAGTTCATGAGGCGAAAGACGTTTGTGGCAAAACTTAATTTCTCATCATTCTCTGTCAGCAGCATGTGAATGATAAAATACACAGATAAAACATAATTTGCACTCCTATTGTGCAACCTTTCCTGTTCACTTTGTTGCAATAGTGCTAAAAGGCTCCCTAAAAAGCCTGTCTTTGTCAGGATGTGAAAAGAGCTAAAGTTAGATGAAAGTGCTTAACTGTGTCCATTTACTTCCAAACAAATTCACTTAAATGAACCAAATCACTTGTGAATCATCACACGCATTGAATCACTTGTGAATAATCTTATCATAATTTTTTAGAAGGCTTTGAATCTGATGAACAAATGTAAATTAGCTTTAGACAACCAAGTGAATATTTAATGACCACAATTCTTAGTTAGAATACAATTAAAGCTGACAGGAAAAATTACATTCATGAATTTATTTACTTTCAACTGCTCCTTCAGAAGCCATTTTATTTCTTTGAACCAAGCGCTGAACTGCACACACAGATTTATGGAATCATTGTTAGTGAAAGATACACACAAATATACACACACAAATATATATATATATATATATATATATATATATATATATATATATATAATGACTTTAAAAACCACTAGATGGAGCAATTTCAAACAATGGCTGCATTTCAAATGAGATAAATTCTGAAGGGCACTTCAGAGTGAGAGCAATCACGGACAGCATATTGAAGGGTTGCTCCAAACCGAAGTACTCAAAACTGGCCACTTCAATGGGGACCTTCAGAATGAAGGATTTCGAAAGGGTACAACTGATGGACACTTTGCTCCCATGAGTCTTTGCACAGGCAAGTGGCGTACACAATTGTGCGGTGACAGCGCCTCCAATTGGCTCGCCAAGATGACGCAGAAGTGCGTTCCAAGGAACAGTTTTTTTGGTTCCCTACACCCTTCATCCCTTCAAAGCTCTCACTTTGGAAGGTAAACCCTTCTAAGGGATTAGGGCATAGGGATGAGCCCTTTAGAATGGAACGCAGGGAATGTTCAAAATGTATTTTACTTCGGTAGTGTGACGTACTTCTGGGGGAAAAGTAGTAATGACACTAACTGGGTAATAATCCTGAACCTACCAATCTCTAAACCTAACCTTAAAGGGATAGTTCACCCAAAAATGAAAATTATCCCATGATATACTCACCCTCAAGCCATGCTAGGTCTTCTTTCAGACGAATACAATCTGAGTTATATTTAAAAATGTCCTGGCTAATCCAAGCTTTATAATGGCAGTGAATGGGAGCCCAAAATTTTAAGCCCAAAAATATGCATCCATCCATTATAAACGTACTCCACACGTCTCCGGGGGGTTAATAAATGCCTCCTGATGCGAACCGATGCGTTTGTGTAAGAAAAATATAAATTTTGAACATGTCATAAAGTAATATATCTAGCATCCGCCAGACCGCCGTCAGTATTCAATTTACAAAAAAAACTTAACCGGCGTGACGATGATGTCAGACGTAGCGTAAGCATTTTGAACTGCGAGAGGCTACACTATCTTCGTAAATTGAATACGGACAGCGGTCTGGTGGAAGCTAGATATTTTACTTTATAAAGTTTTAAATATGGGTATTTTTCTCACACAAACGCATCGATTCACTTCAGAAGGCCTTTATTAACCCCCTGGAGCCGTGTGGAGTACTTTTATAATGGATAGATGCACTTTTATGGGCTTCAAATTTTGGGCGCCCGTTCACTGCCATTATAAAGCTTGGATTAGCCAGGACATTTTTTAACATAACTCCGATTGTATTCGTCTGAAAGAAGAATGTCATATACACCTAGGATGGCTTGAGGGTGAGTAAATCATGGGGTAATTTTCATTTTTGGTGAACTATCCCTTTAACCCATATAGTTACTTTATATTACCAGTACTTTCTTGGGTAACTACACTGTAAGTACACATACTGAGAAATAAAGTGCAACCAAAAAGGGTAGGGAGGGACTTAATTTGGGGAATTTGGAATTGATTGGATTGTTTTTTAAGAGAAGAACTTAAGGAATATCAGACAAACTTTATGGATTCCAGCATGCATTCCTACAGTATTTCGGACACAGCCATTTAATTTATTTGCAAAGGTGCACCTGTACTGTGACCTGCAGCACAGATACTGACTGACTATAATAATACTGGTAATGTGACATTGATCTGCAACCCCAACAACAATCAGCAATGATTTAGATCCAAACAAGCCCGATTTACCTTTCAAACCCACCACCACAGAGGATTTAGCATCGGTCGGCTGGGTGTTCCTCATGTGTTCCAATATAGTGGGCAATGTCCAACTTTAGTGCTCACCATCATCTCTCTATTATTAACTACCCAATCCATCGACATCATATCATCATCGGCTCTGGTATTCTCACTACCATTACCATCTTCATATCACCAGCTCCATATCATTTTTTTTATCAAAATTCCACAGTTATGAAATACATAGTAAATCTGCATCAATACTCTTTAAATCAGGCATAGGTAGAATAGCTGTCAATTATGTCATTTACTATGATTATGTCTAGTCACATTTTAGAAGTGCTTTATATATATAAAATGTTGTTTTGGGGGGGGGGGTTGTTTTATCATTTTATATTTTATTTGTATATTACTAAAATGATAGCAATATATAAAAAATAAATAACTATTATAAAATCAAAGACTATTTCCAACATGCTTTATGCTCCAGTAACTCAGATGTATAAAGCACTTTTCTTATTTCAAGGCTATTTTTTCTAATATTAAATAATCCAGGACTTACCTGTCGTTGAGCCGTCAATAAAAGTGAAGGGATGACGGTCTCATTTGCTTTTCATTGTCAGAAGTAAAGCCCCAGCTGTGCCAAAGACTGATAATTTCCCTTTGCGCAAAAACGATCCCGAGAAAAGCATCACCTACAGATTCAAACAAGAATGCAAATCAAATCAAATTAAAACGATTCCTGCACCAGTTCAGAAAGTCTCGAATGAGTCCTTCAAACTCCCACTCTCCAAAGTTCCTTGAGATGCGTCTGAACTTTGCGCGCTGGAACGGATCTGAATAAGCATGGATGATGAGATCTTTAGTTGCAGTTATTATAACGAAGGGTTCAAATCTGCAAAATCCCTTTATCCATTATAGCCTTCTCATGTGGTTGTGAAGTGAGGGCTTTTGGCTGCTGCAGTCATGTGTTCAGGATGGCTGCTCGCTGGGTTGTGTGGAGAGGGCTGGTGCGGTGCTCGACTCGCCTCTCAAGTGTTCAGCACTTCAAGCATCCGTTCGGAACCCATGGGAGATCTGTGCGCGCGCGCGCGGCGCTGTGGATAAATGGCGCCCCCTGGTGTGGCTACTGACTCATTGTACGTGATAAATGAACGTCATTGCCATTACATTACAAAATATCAGACCTATTGACATCTGTATGGAAGCCAATTTCCACCACATAAGAAAAAAACATGCTTTTGGTATTTTTTTAAAACTTTTTATGTCATAATTTCGACGCTGTATGTATAATTATGACTTTATATGTCACCATTTCGACATTTTATTCATAAATATGACTTTTTAGGTCATAGTTTTGGCTTTAATATCATGATTATGATTTTTAAGCCATAATTTTGACGTTTCATCTCATAATTATGATTTAGCATTATTTTTTTTTCCCTTATGTGGTGGAAATTGGCTTCCATACATTTGTTTAGAGGCATATTTTTTATATAATAATTTATCATTACTTATGATAAAAAGATAAAGTCTGAATTTTGAGATAAAAAGTCGTAATTATGACATACTAAGTCATAACTATGAGATAGAAAAATCAAAACTGACATACTAATTAATATTTTTTTATTTTATATCGTAATTATGATTTTAATGTCATCATTTCAACATTTTAGTAATGATTATTACTTTTTGATGTCATTAATGATTTTTTTATGTCATCATTTCGATTTTTATGTTAGCAAAATCTTTTTCCCCCATGTGGTGCATGGGCCTTCATACATTTGTTTAGAGGCATATATTTTCATAATAATATATAATCACTTATGTGTTATTATCTTAGAGCTACAATTTGGTTTTGTCTTACTCAAAAAAATGGTCTGGTCTTACTAATATATATATATATATATATATATATATATATATATATATATATATATATACACTCACCTAAAGGATTATTAGGAACACCTGTTCAATTTCTCATTAATGCAATTATCTAATCAACCAATCACATGGCAGTTGCTTCAATGCATTTAGGGGTGTGGTCCTGGTCAAGACAATCTCCTAAACTCCAAACTGAATGTCAGAATGGGAAAGAAAGGTGATTTAAGCAATTTTGAGCGTGGCATGGTTGTTGGTGCCAGACGGGCCGGTCTGAGTATTTCACAATCTGCTCAGTTACTTGGATTTTCACGCACAACCATTTCTAGAGTTTACAAAGAATGGTGTGAAAAGGGAAAAACATCCAGTATGCGGCAGTCCTGTGGGCGAAAATGCCTTGTTGATGCTAGAGGTCAGAGGAGAATGGGCCGACTGATTCAAGCTGATAGAAGAGCAACTTTGACTGAAATAACCACTCGTTACAACCGAGGTATGCAGCAAAGCATTTGTGAAGCCACAACACGCACAACCTTGAGGCGGATGGGCTACAACAGCAGAAGACCCCACCGGGTACCACTCATCTCCACTACAAATAGGAAAAAGAGGCTACAATTTGCATGAGCTCACCAAAATTGGACAGTTGAAGACTGGAAAAATGTTGCCTGGTCTGATGAGTCTCGATTTCTGTTGAGACATTCAGATGGTAGAGTCAGAATTTGGCGTAAACAGAATGAGAACATGGATCCATCATGCCTTGTTACCACTGTGCAGGCTGGTGGTGATGGTGTAATGGTGTGGGGGATGTTTTCTTGGCACACTTTAGGCCCCTTAGTGCCAATTGGGCATCGTTTAAATGCCACGGCCTACCTGAGCATTGTTTCTGACCATGTCCATCCCTTTATGACCACCATGTACCCATCCTCTGATGGCTACTTCCAGCAGGATAATGCACCATGTCACAAAGCTCGAATTATTTCAAACTGGTTTCTTGAACATGACAATGAGTTCACTGTACTAAAATGGCCCCCACAGTCACCAGATCTCAACCCAATAGAGCATCTTTGGGATGTGGTGGAACGAGAGCTTCGTGCCCTGGATGTGCATCCCACAAATCTCCATCAACTGCAAGATGCTATCCTATCAATATGGGCCAACATTTCTAAAGAATGCTTTCAGCACCTTGTTGAATCAATGCCACGTAGAATTAAGGCAGTTCTGAAGGCGAAAGGGGGTCAAACACAGTATTAGTATGGTGTTCCTAATAATCCTTTAGGTGAGTGTATATATATATATATATATAATATTATTATTATTATTATTATTTTAAAATTCCTAATTAAATTTAAAAAAAATTCTCTAGCATAATTTGTTTGAAGATGCCACTTGATTTGATATATTTTTATATAATGCAAATACATTTTAAGTGTTGTTTAAAATTCTTCTGGAATCAGATTGAGTAATTTAAAACACATCTGTTCATGAACCCCAAATTGCACAGAACTTTGATCATTAATCACTAATTGAATTTGTTCAATCAATCCCAACGTGATTTGCGCTGAGAAGTTTTATTGCGATCGACTTTGATATTGCATGAAGGATTCTACTTTGCAAAGATCACCGCACTTCTCTCAGCAGCCTCACAAGCTAAATGTGCACCATTGCACGTGCATGTTTTTGCTCAGAATATGGCCTCCCCTGTTATTCTCTATTAGGTCTCACTCCATAAAATGTTTCCATATGGTAATTCCGGTACTATTATGACTTCATCAGATTGCTCTGGCTTCCCACTTCCATAAGAAGCAGATGGGAAGAATAATCAATGAGGTCAGTGATTGCTTTGGCTCAGGGATGATGCACAGTACATTAGTGCTCACCTTTAATGACCATAGACACTCTACTAGCATCATAAACAAAACCCTCCCGCTGATGGCTCGTGCCCTGCACAAACCGATCAATGCTTTTTGCTGTTGTTGTTGCCTTTTATACTATTGGTCCATTTTAAGAACTTGTACAAACATAAATTTTTAAAATAGATAAATAAATCAATATTTGAAAATGAAAGTGACATGTAAAGGCCAAGTATGCTAACCCATACTCGGAATTTGTCCTCTGCATTTAAGCCATCAAAGTTAGTGCATACACATTAGGAGTAGTGAGTAGTAAACACACACACACACTGCAAACTGTGGACACACACACACACAGAGAAGTGGGCAGCCATTTTTGCTGTGGTGCCCGGGAAGTGATTGGGGGTTAGGTGCCTTGCTCAAGGGCACCGTCCTCAGTCATTTTCTGCTGGTATTGAGAATTAAACCCACAACCTTTAGGTTACTAGACTGACTCTCTAACCATTAGACCACAACTGCCTATCAGGTTATATATATCAAATCATAATTCTCACAAAAACATGGTCAAGTCCCATTTTACCCCAAAAATGAAAAGACAAAATGGTAACACTTTACAATAAGGTCTCATAGTTTACTAAAATAAACTAACAATGACCAATACATTTATTAATGTATTTATTAATTTTTATTAATGTAAGTTAATAAAAATACAGTCGTTCATTGTTTGTTTATGTTAATTCGTAGTGCATTAACTAACATTAACAAATACAACTTTTGATTTGAATGTATTAGTAAATGTTGAAATCAACATTAACTGAGATTAATAAATGTAAAAGTGCAGTTCATTATTAGTTCATGTTGACTAAAGTTAACTAATGAAACGAATGAAAAATGTCATTAGTGCCATTATAACGTGTTACCGACAAAATATATATTCCACATAAAAGAAATAAAGCCTATTTTATGTCCATGAAGATTTACATGACAATTAAACACATTCTCATTACTGTAATGTGTCTATTTGTGATTCCCATTATTCTTAAAGGTGATTCTTGTAATTAAAATACAACACCATTTTTTATTATTATTAAAATCTACTTAAATTAGCAACAATACCATAATGTTTAAATACTTCACAGTAAAATAAATAAATAAAGTTTTTTTTTTTTTTTTCACATAACAGTAATGACTTTTTTTTGCATTACGGTAATGAGAACTGAGGTAGAGCGTCATATAAGAAGAAACTTTATGGTCCTAAAATAGACTTAATTTTACATTTTATAATGAAATATAGCAAGACATGTTCTAACAAAGGTGATTCTTATTTATTATTATTTAAGTCAACTTAAGTCACACTGTAAAAAAATCTTCTTTTTTTATTTGAGTAAACTAAACTTAATTTACTGTGTGTCTAATTCCAATATATTCAAACTGACCCCAAAAAAAACCTTAAAAAAGCCCATAAGATTTTTTTTTTTACAGTAGCAGTACAACAATAAGATTATGTTTAAATATTTCAAATACAGATGGATGGATGCACGGATGAATGGATGGATTAATTGAATGAAGGAGTTTTTTTTTATTACAGTAATGACAATACACCGATCTGGTGATCTTGCTGCCAAAACAGCCCTGACCCATCGAGGCATGGACTCCACTAGACCCCTGAAGGTGTGCTGTGGCATCTGACTCCATGGATCGGACTTGTTTGTTTAGCACATCCCACAGATGCTCGATTGGATTGAGATCTGGGGAATTTGGAGGCCAAGTCAACACCTCAAACTTGTTGTTGTGCTCCTCCAACCATTCCTGAACCATTTTTGCTTTGTGGCAGGGTGCATTATCCTGCTGAAAGAGGCCATAGCCACCAGGGAATACCGTTTCCATGAAAGGGTGTACATGGTCTGCAACAATGCTTAGGTAGGTGGTACGTGTCAAAGTAACATCCACATGGATGGCAGGACCTAAGGTTTCCTAGCAGAACATTGCCCAAAGCATCACGCTGTCTCCGCCGGCTTGCCTTCTTCCCATAGTGCATCCTGGTGCCATATTTTCCCCAGATAAGTGACGCACATGCATCCGGCCATTCACGTGATTCATCAGACCAGGCCACCTTCTTCCATTGCTCCGTGGTCCAGTTCTGATGCTCACGTGCCCACTGTTGGCACTTTCGGCGGTGGACAGGGGTCAGCATGGGCACCCTGACTGGTCTGCAGCTATGCAGCCCCATACGCAACAAACTGTGATGCACTGTGTATTCTGACACCTTTCTATCAGAACCAGCACTAACTTCTTGAGCAATTTGAGCTACAGTAGCTCGTCTGTTTGATTGGACCACACAGGCTAGCCTTCGCTCCCCACGTGCATCAGTGAGCCTTGGCTGCCCATGACCCTGTCGCCGGTTCACCACTGTTCCTTCCTTGAACCACTTTTGAAAGATACTGACCACTGCAGACCGGGAACACCCCACAAGAGCTGCAGTTTTGGAGATGCTCTGACCCAGTCGTCTAGCCATCACAATTTGTCCCTTGTCAAACTTGCTCAAATCCTTACGCTTGCCCATTTTTCCTGCTTCTAACACATCAAATTTGAGGACAAAATGTTCATTTGCTGCCTAATATATCCCACCCACTAACAGGTGCCGTGATGAAGAGATAATCAGTGTTATTCAATTCACCTGTCAGTGGTCATAATGGTATGCCTGATCTGTGTATTGTCATAATGTAAAAAAAATAAAAATAAAAAACTTTCTGGAAGTTTAGAAGCCTAAAATAGACCCCTTTTCACATTTTATAGTGACAAGTTCTTAACAGGTTTCTTGATTCACCCAAATAAATGAACATGTTAGCCATGTAAAGTGATGATGTGATTTAGAAAACTACCAGCATTTGCAGCCATTTTTTGTGCTATATGTGCTATATGAAATTAACAAGCAAAACTGATCTGAGTAACAGAAACGCAATATTGCCGTCCTCAGCTGTGGTGTTGTAGCTCATAGTAGATGAGGAACATGAAGGAGCTGAATTCTGGAGTAATCTGTCCTCATTATCAGTGATGGATGTGTGTCTGTGGGACTACGTTATATAACCTTTGCACTGAAGGTGCTTCATCTTCTCTGGCCGTGTAATATTCCGAAAGAATTGATGGCAGTGCATCAAAACAAAATTGAAGCAGGACGCCGCTATATCCAGGTTAGGGCAATGCATGACATGATTGAGAAATAACAGCTGTGAATGTGTGATGTAACAACATGCACTTGGGTCATTTGCACAAATTCTGAATTCAAACGGGTTATGAAACATAGTGAAAGGCACATGAGAACTGAGTGACAAGTGTCTCAGCAATGACTAAATAATCACATCTGTGCTATGCTGAGAATAAGGACTGCTCACATTTTTTGTTATTTATTTGGAGCCAGCACTTCTGGCTATCTGATTTAGTCATTCTCTAAAGGGTGAAACTCAAGCCTCTGAGATAAAATGTTACATGTTTCCTGAGATACCTTCGTTTCAGGGCCAAGCAGTCAATCACACTGCTGTTGCTTTCTTAAAGGTTAAAGCACACTGGAGTGGAGACACTTGGGCATGAAGCAATTGTGTTGAATAAGGCTGACTAGTTGATACAGTTGTGTTTTTGAGTGTGTGTGGAAATACATAGAGCGTATTTAAGGCCAAGGTGTCATTTTATATAACTCTAACCTTTATATACTAACTGAAACACATAATTTATATCATCTATATATATATATAATCAACACATATCTAAAGTGAGAACTATTTCATACATTTGATGAACTGAACATAAAATATATATAGCAAGAAAAGTAGATACTTTTATTTCAGTTTATTGTAGAAAATCAATATATATATACACTCACCTAAAGGATTATTAGGAACACCATACTAATACTGTGTTTGACCCCCTTTCACCTTCAGAACTGCCTTAATTCTACGTGGCATTGATTCAACAAGGTGCTGAAAGCATTCTTTAGAAATGTTGGCCCATATTGATAGGATAGCATCTTGCAGTTGATGGAGATTTGCGGGATGCACATCCAGGGCATGAAGCTCCCGTTCCACCACATCCCAAAGATGCTCTATTGGGTTAAGATCTGGTGACTGTGGGGGCCATTTTAGTACAGTGAACTCATTGTCATGTTCAAGAAACCAATTTGAAATGATTCGAGCTTTGTGACATGGTGCATTATCCTGCTGGAAGTTGCCATCAGAGGATGGGTACATGGTGGTCATAAAGGGATGGACATGGTCAGAAACAATGCTCAGGTAGGCCGTGGCATTTAAACGATACCAAATTGGCACTAAGGGGCCTAAAGTGTGCCAAGAAAACATCCCCCACACCATTACACCACCACCACCAGCCTGCACAGTGGTAACAAGGCATGATGGATCCATGTTCTCATTCTGTTTACGCCAAATTCTGACTCTACCATCTGAATGTCTCAACAGAAATCGAGACTCATCAGACCAGGCAACATTTTTCCAGTCTTCAACTGTCCAATTTTGGTGAGCTCGTGCAAATTGTAGCCTCTTTTTCCTATTTGTAGTGGAGATGAGTGGTACCCGGTGGGGTCTTCTGCTGTTGTAGCCCATCCGCCTCAAGGTTGTGCGTGTTGTGGCTTCACAAATGCTTTGCTGCATACCTCGGTTGTAACGAGTGGTTATTTCAGTCAAAGTTGCTCTTCTATCAGCTTGAATCAGTCGGCCCATTCTCCTCTGACCTCTAGCATCAACAAGGCATTTTCGCCCACAGGACTGCCGCATACTGGATGTTTTTCCCTTTTCACACCATTCTTTGTAAACTCTAGAAATGGTTGTGCGTGAAAATCCCAGTAACTGAGCAGATTGTGAAATACTCAGACCGGCCCCTCTGGCACCAACAACCATGCCACGCTCAAAATCACCTTTCTTTCCCATTCTGACATTCAGTTTGGAGTTCAGGAGATTGTCTTGACCAGGACCACACCCCTAAATGCATTGAAGCAACTGCCATGTGATTGGTTGATTAGATAATTGCATTAATGAGAAATTGAACAGGTGTTCCTAATAATCCTTTAGGTGATTGTATATATATTTACATTTTATTGTATTTCTTTAATTTTATTTTATTTTAATGCAATCACACATCTCTGTTTTTTAAATTGTATTTATACATATCCTAAATGAAATTAAAGGAAGTAGATCCATTTATTTCAGTTTATTGTAGAAAAACAATTAACGAGGGTTACATACGTAACCGAGACGTTTTACTTTACTTTACTTTACTTTACTTTACTTTACTTTACTTTACTCTACTTTACTTTACTTTACTTTACTTTACTTTACTTTATATGCAATCACACATCTCTGGTTTTTAAATTGTATTTATACATATCCTAAATGAAATTAAATGAAAATAATGCAATGAATGCCATATAAAATAAACAGAAAATAAGATACTCAAAACATTTTTTTTTTTTTTTTTATATTATGCAATCACACATCTCTGGTTTTTAAATTGTACATATTCTAAATGAAATGAAAACAGGTTTGCCATAAACTTCATATAAAATAAATAGAAAATAAGAGTTAATATACTCAGAACATATTTAAGCCTAAATTTAAGATTTGTGTATTTGAATTGTACATAAAACTTCTATCCATTTGGATTACATAGTTTTATTACAAAGAAACTAATAAACTTAATGTGATTGCATATTTGTCAATCATACATAAATGAAACAGGTACGAAACAGGTAAGATTTCTGTAATAGTATACTAATAAACTAAATGTATTTTAAATACAAAATACCCAGGCTTATATATTTATCATCGATAAATCCATTCATGCATTTGAACTAAATGAGCATTGCTTGTTGCACAGCTATCCATAGTTTAACCATGTTCATACTTATACATATAATATGTATTTTTTTTATGTAATATAATGAATCAAATGTTTTCCCAGTGAACAGATTTATGCTGATTGCTCTAAGCAATATGAATAAATGCATTATTTAAATTAAATAATATACAGTAGATGCAAACAGTTAAAAATAATAACATTATTTTTGAGTGTAGAAATATGCATCACATTAAGTTTAATAACCAAATTGTATATGTAATTCAGATATATAAATCTCAAATTTAAGTTTAATAATAACAATCGTCCATCCATAGGAAAGGTGGTTTAGTGAATATTTGGATGGAGTTAATATATAAAATATTTAGTTTGACCTCCTAAAGTGTGGTCAAATAACATTTTCTGAAACATAAGCACCACCTTTCACTAATTTTGTTCACCATTCACCCTTTTCTTGAGTGCCCTTTAGAACATGCAGAAAAAAAACAGTGTTTTTGTAATACTATGTAGAGATTGAGTTAATTAAATAAATAAATAAATAAAATAAACCTCACATCCAGGAGTCTAAAACCATAGTGTCCTTTGTTTGAACTCAATGGTCTCCTCTGTGAATGTGATGAGTGCAGATTGTCATGTGCTTTTGAAAAAAAAAATGAAGTGTAATGCGGAGAAGGAGAATAAGGAACTAATGGTTTCGGAGGAAAGCAGCAGTGAATCAATAATTCAATACGAGTTCCTGTTATTGCCAGCATGATGCAACAGGTTCACAACACACAATCATGGGGAGTTATGTACACATTACTGTGTGTTCGTTTACTCTTGAATCAATAGATTCTCCTAATATAACCTGTTATCTGCAGCTGGTCTAGAATGGTTGATCCAGTACCTTGTGTTTTAATGTTCCTGTTGAAAATCAAATAGAAATATTTCAACTGGAAAAATGATACGTTTCAAGGTTTTAATGGAACGGAAAATAATTATGTATTATTTATGATTATGTTGATGTTTCAGTACAGCAAATTCTGCAATGTGGTTTGTTTTTTTGTTTTGTTTTTTAGGCAAATACTTGCAATTTCACGTGAGAGCCAGTAGATGTCAGTCTTTATCTTACAATGAGTCCTGGAACGCTTCAGTGATGCATCAGTGAGTGAAAGATTTTATCTACAGTTTTCTTTTGTTTTCATAATAGAAAGTTTTTAAAATCTACCATTTCAGTGTAAATATTATACAGGGAAAAGTTTATTTGAAAAGTTCAAAGTAAAAGAAGCAAAGGAAAAGTAGTTGTTATAGGCCTAGTTATAATCCAACTGTAGTTATAATCCAATTTATTCTCAGCATCTCTCACAATAAATAGATTAGCATGTATTAGCTGCTAAATAATTATGTGGTTTGGAAACCACTGGCTCTAAGAACTATGCTGGTTTCTGCAACGGAATAAAACAATTTAAAAGATAATTGCGACTTCTTTCATCAGAATTGTGAGATAAATTATGAGTTATAAATTCAAATTCTGAGGGGGAAAAAGTCAGAATTGCGAGTTTAGAGAGAAAAAAAAAACCAGACTGTCTGACTTTAACATGCAGGTATGACTTTATAACTTGCAATTTCGAGTTACCATCACGCAATTCTGAAATAAACGACAATGAAAAAGTGCGAGATGTAAAGTTGAGAGAAAAAGTCAGAATTGTGAGACAAAAAGTCGCAATTAATTTTTTTATTCTGTGGCGGAAACAAGCTTCCATAAAGAACAGTATGTAGGCTATTATACAAAATTATGTAATTCAATTGACTTATTTCTTTTTTAAAAGAAAAAAGAAGAAGCGAGAAACAATCTTTTAGAGAAAAAATAGTTGATTCAATTGTGCTTGACCTGGAATAAGAGCTAGAAATACTAAAAGTAGTGTAATATAGGCTATTGCACGAGTAAGACTCTTGCACTACATTACAAGTCTTCTTAAAGGCACATGTACGATTTTTGGATTATATTTTGTTGACTTGTGTACTTACATTATCCCAAATGTTTAAATTCAGAGAAATAAGCAATTTTAACCAGGACACAGACCGTGCCTGTGCGTCGTCTATCAGTGACATCATACCCAGGTTATCCTTGATTTTGTAGAAACCATGGAAACACCAGAGACGCTTTAATATATTATGTTTTATTAGACAGGTGAGCAACTGTTTGGATACATTCATCGACAGAAAACGAATCATTGTTATTTAGCTCAACACAGTTAGTCTTATTATGTAAATCTCTTGAAAGTTTTACCATGCTTAATATCGATCTAGCTCACTGCAGTGTGCAACAAGTGTCTCAATGTAGCCGCCGAGCGAACGCACAGAGTAGCATTATAACATAACTTTCAACAAATGTATGTAATATGATAAAACAGCGCTGCGTTCCCCCACATACACATGAGCGGAAGCGCTCATCAGCGGCAGAATAAAAGCTCCACTGCTCTCGAGCCGTGTGTCGCGCTCGTCTCTCATTAGCAATCGCTCCAGCGCCTCGTTCAGCTCCACCCTGCTTCATACTACAGTAACGTTAATAAATCTGTAATACATAAGCTCATCCATGAATATGATTTCTTCCCAAGTCCCGTCGGATTCTTTTCCACCGGCTGTAGAGGTGAAGACAACAACTTCCATGATTCATCAAGCTACGCCTTTGTTTTGAATAAGCGACCTCTAGTGGCGAAAATTACATATTGTGCCTTTAAGTTTTGTAATAATGCGACTTTGCTTTGTTAGCTTTGTGTGATTAACAAACTGAAATTTAAGTTATTCAGTTATTAGTAGCCTAATTGGCTTAAAAAATGGGGAACACATGAGCAAGTAACACGGCAGATTTCAGAACCTGTAATTGTCTTATCTTTCATTTTGTATATTCATTCATTCATTTAGGCTATATGTGTATTTGTTTGTTTGTTTACTTATTTAGATGAAATATTCCTTTGATGTCCACATAACTTGATCGTTTGCCTCCTATGCAGCATTTACTGGCCCCAAACTAATGAGATGAATTAACATTAAGATAAGTGTATATGTGCTCGGACTGTGAAGAGGTGGGTGAGCTGCTCTCGACATTAAGATGCCTGCTAGGCAACTAAATGTTAATTACTCTTATGGGCAATCATTGCAATGATAATACTGCTGATATCACTCAAATATTATTGTTTTCAAGTACCTGCTTCATTTTGTGTGCTAAGAGAATCTGAGAGAGCTAAAGAAAGGGAAAGAGGATGGATGGAGAGAATGCAACATACCGAACAATAGCAGGCTCACTCTTATAAAAAAAAAAGATTATCTAGATAAAATTAATATTTTAATGTAAAAAAAAAAAGACATAGTAACCGTAATTTTACATTTTCTGAAGAAAATGTGAGTGCTAGCCACCATAGGGTTTTGTAAGTGGTTGCCAGGGCGTTGCTATCTAATCCAGAGGATTTTGATTCACTGCAGATCTAAAGCAGCTTGCTATATGAGGTAGTGAAAAAATCTATATAAACAGTCTTGCTAAGTGTGCTGGCAGGCAGGAAGCCTGTGGTTTATGCCACAGGTCCGTTTAGCCCTGATCAAATCTGAAAACAAAAAACAAAGAGAACCTGCGTGGCTAAACCCTTACACGCTTTGATGATAGAAGTGTCAGCCATGGTATTTAAATGTTTAATGTCATATGAAACAGCAGGACAGGCCGTACCTCTGAGTGATGGACGCTTCATGGTCTCAGAACATAGAGAAGAGAAAATCCTTCAGAAGAAGCACATCAGGGTTCTGAGAGAATAGAGAACATCTGAAGGCATCTTTGATTTAGTGTATTTCTCTAGTCTCGCACTGTGAGTGTTACTGAGAATACAATGTATAGAATACAACTATATGGTCTCAAATAGTTCCTCATAGTGCATCTGATGGGAAACACTGCACCCCCTGCAGAGAGCTTCTGTCAGAAACACTTTTGATTCAATCAAGATGATGCTAAATCATGTGTCACATTTGATATCCACATCCAAGAGAGTGTATCCTGTATTTCGTCTTAAAGGGAGAGTTCACTAAAATGAAAAATATACTTGTTTATACTCACCCTGTACACAGCAACTTTCATTGTGAGTAAAAAAAAAAAATTCTGCATACAAGTATAGGTTTCAATAGAGATTTCAAACGTTTCAGCACTAATAAATTACACATCAGATCGTGTATTTTCACCAAACAGATGCTAGCGAAAAGAAGTGATAGCGAGAGGTAACAATAGCAACAGCAGCTTTCCACTGCTCAAACGAACCTCATTGGTTCTCGTGGAAGCTCAAACGTGCTACGTAACACGAGAATGAATCTTATTGGTTCTCGTGGAAGCTCAAACGTGCTGCGTAACATAAGAATGAACCTCATTGGTTCTTGCTGAAGCTCAAACGTGCTGTGTAACACACCAGAATGAACCTCACTGGTTCTTGCGGAAGCTCAAACGAGCTGCGTAAAATGAGAATGAATGTTATTGGTTCTCGTGGAAGCTCAAACGTGCTGTGTATCACAAGAATAAACCTCATTGGTTCTTGCTGAAGATCAAACGTGCTGTGTATCACAAGAATGAACCTCATTGGTTCTTGCGGAAGCTTAAACGTGCTGCGTAACATAAGAATGAACCTCATTGGTTCTTGCTGAAGATCAAACGTGCTGTGTATCACAAGAATGAACCTCATTGGTTCTTGCTGAAGATCAAACGTGCTGCGTAACACAAGAATGAACCTCATTGGTTCTTGCTGAAGATCAAACGTGCTGTGTATCACAAGAATGAACCTCATTGGTTCTTGCGGAAGCTTAAACGAGCTGCGTAAAATGAGAATGAATGTTATTGGTTCTCGTGGAAGATCAAACGAGCTGCGTAACACAAGAATGAACCTCATTGGTTCTTGCTGAAGATCAAACGTGCTGTGTATCACAAGAATGAACCTCATTGGTTCTTGCTGAAGATCAAACGTGCTGTATATCACAAGAATGAACCTCATTGGTTCTTGCTGAAGATCAAACGTGCTGCGTAACACAAGAATGAACCTCATTGGTTCTTGCTGAAGCTCAAACGTGCTGTGTAACACACCAGAATGAACCTCACTGGTTCTTGCGGAAGCTCAAACGAGCTGCGTAAAATGAGAATGAATGTTATTGGTTCTCGTGGAAGCTCAAACGTGCTGTGTATCACAAGAATAAACCTCATTGGTTCTTGCTGAAGATCAAACGTGCTGTGTATCACAAGAATGAACCTCATTGGTTCTTGCTGAAGATCAAACGTGCTGCGTAACATAAGAATGAACCTCATTGGTTCTTGCGGAAGCTTAAACGTGCTGCGTAACATAAGAATGAACCTCATTGGTTCTTGCTGAAGATCAAACGTGCTGTGTATCACAAGAATGAACCTCATTGGTTCTTGCTGAAGATCAAACGTGCTGCGTAACACAAGAATGAACCTCATTGGTTCTTGCTGAAGATCAAACGTGCTGTGTATCACAAGAATGAACCTCATTGGTTCTTGCGGAAGCTTAAACGAGCTGCGTAAAATGAGAATGAATGTTATTGGTTCTCGTGGAAGATCAAACGAGCTGCGTAACACAAGAATGAACCTCATTAGTTCTTGCTGAAGATCAAACGTGCTGTGTATCACAAGAATGAACCTCATTGGTTCTTGCTGAAGATCAAACGTGCTGTATATCACAAGAATGAACCTCATTGGTTCTTGCTGAAGATCAAACGTGCTGCGTAACACAAGAATGAACCTCATTGGTTCTTGCTGAAGATCAAACGTGCTGCGTAACACAAGAATGAACCTCATTGGTTCTTGCTGAAGATCAAACGTGCTGCGTAACACAAGAATGAACCTCATTGGTTCTTGCTGAAGATCAAACGTGCTGCGTATCACGAGAATAACCCTCATTGGTTCTTGCTGAAGATCAAACGTGCTGCGTATCACAAGAATGAACCTCATTGGTTCTTGCTGAAGATCAAACGTGCTGCGTAACACAAGAATGAACCTCATTGGTTCTTGCTGAAGATCAAACGTGCTGCGTAACACAAGAATGAACCTCATTGGTTCTTGCTGAAGATCAAACGTGCTGCGTAACACAAGAATGAACCTCATTGGTTCTTGCTGAAGATCAAACGTGCTGCGTATCACGAGAATAACCCTCATTGGTTCTTGCTGAAGATCAAACGTGCTGCGTATCACAAGAATGAACCTCATTGGTTCTTGCTGAAGCTCAAACGTGCTGCGTAACACAAGAATGAACCTCATTGGTTCTCACACATCAAGCGAACATGGGTGAACTTTTTGGGTGCACTATCCCTTTAAGTAGCCTAATGCCATTATCACTTGCATATCATACATATATAGGCTACACAATATAATAATAATAAAAATAATGTTAATAATAATACATTGTTTTCTTAAATTAATGTTTTAAATATTTTATGTCTATAAGGCAGATTGTGTCGTGAAATTAGCCTACCTTTAAATTTACATTTTATTGTCATGTTTTTATTATTATCATTATAAAATTCATTGAAACAACAAAATTCCTTTAAAATAGTTGGCCCCTCGATAGTCGTTGTATAATCGGGCGGTGTGTGTGTGCATTCACCGGCTGGTCGGCTGAGAGTGCTATAGCAGCACTTACATCTTCCGTGCTATAGGCGGATATAAGCTTCTCGGGTGATGATACACACTCTGCAGGGAGAGGATTTTTTCGACGAGGAAAACATTCTCTGTCAAATCGTCACATGGGGTCAATCGCTTCCTGCATCGCGACTGAACTACTTCGTTTTTGCCGCTTGGTTCGTATAGGGTTATATATCGTTAAGATTACCGTTCCTCGCGCGCCGCTGATGTCACATATTTTATTGCGATGATAAGCAAAGTAAAAAATGCCATGTCCTCGCTGGTGGGCGGAATTATCCCGCACGGCCACCACCACCATCATCAGCAGCAGCAGCACGGATCCGCGCAGAACGGCGGCACGGACGGGCTGCCGCCGCGCTTCCCCTACAGCCGACCCGAGTTTCTGGACCTGACACCGGAGCTGCTGCAGTACTCCACCGAGCACGCGTCCAGACCGGTCATCACGCTCAAGAGAGACAGCAGGCTGCCGTGGCGAACGGGATACGCGGAGTGAGTCGTGTTTTTGCTTGTCTAAGATGCGTATAATAAATGAATTGTTGATTTAGAATGATATGATTGAAGTGACGTCATTGCTGAGGAAGGTTATATGTCACGCCTAACCAAGGGCAATGGCTCATCATCATCATCACTATCATCCTCTAAGCGCTCTAGAGTCAGCTGGAATGTCGGAATGTTTTCACTGAAATGTGTCGTAACTGCACTGATGATGACGCAGCTACAGTTCACATGAATTAATCATTACATTTAAACATAAAAATGCTGCATATGTCAGGTTATACACTAATGGATATCCTATAGTAATCAATGAATGCATCTTTACCACAGTACAGTAAGTACTTGTTTTACCACAGTACAGTGCGTTCTCACTACCTGTGCATCTGAGGCAACATACAGCTTTAAAAACCTGATTTCCAGGCCTAAAAGAGTCATGAAAATGAATATGATCTTAAAAATGAATGGGAATTTCTTTAGTCATATTTGGCATTTCTCTAGTTGATGCTCAGCTTCAGGGGGGAGACCTGGGCTCCAGTGATGCATTAGGGCACTTAGGCCCTATATAGTATTGGTGCATTCAAGTCATGTCCGAATGATGGTTTTTAAAAGGATAGTTCATCCAAAAACGAAAAATAGATATTTTGAAGAAAACAGTTGACATTAGACTATGGAAGTCAATGGCTACTGTCAACTGTTTGGTTACCCACATTCTTCAAAATATCTTCTTCTGTGTTTAACAGAAAAAATACATTCATACAGGTTTGGAACAACTTGAGGGTGAGAATTTTGAACTATCCATTTAATTTCATTTAAAGTCATAATTTCCAGGGGGAATCTTATGACATTCATAGTTGGTGGCATTAAAAAATCAAGGTAATAATACGTAATTATGAATGTTATTTATCCACTGTCCAGTATACCCATGTTTGCTATAAAATATATGATAATCTTATAAGATTTTTTTTTTAATTATGAAAAATTGTAGATTTATCGTACATTTTAGATTTTATTAATATTTTTTTATAATAAAACATTTAAATAATCAAAAAAAATTATAGAATGTTGAAATGTTGCAGTAACGTTACACATTGGTACAGGTGAAGAAAAAAACTTTTTTAAATAAAACATTTCTAGTAAAAATACAACTGCATTATCAGTGTGTATTTTATTTTGTGATATAATTTTTTTTACATGGAAATTCATTGGTAAATGATGGGAATCCTGACTTTCATCAGGCGGGGTCTGTTGAGTGAAGATCAAGACCATACTTGCACAAACAAAGTGGCCAAGATCAAAGCCAGAGAGATGATGCAGTCTTGAGTCATACCATCAAATTAATACATATAATGTTAGGTGGTTTGGGAAGATTGTCATATTTCTGTGACATAGACCTGTAGAGAGCCCTGTGTGAAGAAGAGATGGAGAGAGAACAGGCCCTGATACTGAAATATGCCCAGTTTTCATTTATTATTAACTACAGTACAAGAGGAGAACTTTGTTTAGTGCTGCGTGATGACAGAAATTGAAACTGAGCACATTCTCTTAAGTGTGGAAACAAACAGACTTATTTAGCTGCTAGCTTTAGCATGTGCTCACACACACACAGGCTATCAAACAAAGGTAATTGTTTTAGCTCATGTTGATCGTCCTTAATTGTCAACCAGTCAGCATGAAACAGTCTTCACAATCCATTTTACTTCTATTGTGATGTATTTCAGAGTAAAATGTGCAACTAGATAAACACAAAAAGAGAAGATTGTATAGTTGCTGTTTTTCCATGCAATTACAGTTAATTGAAGGCTAAAGCTTTCAAGCTGTGAAGAGGATGCAAAAGCACCACCAAGTATCATGGAGTCTTGTGTGATATGTTCTGAAGGCAGACCAAATAGACCAAAATTGAATTTAATCGATCTTTTCCTGGAGTGAGCCGTTAACCGGATCATTGCATCATGGAGTTGAGAGCCTTATCAGTTTGATTCATAAACTGCATTTTTTAGGGATGCACCGAAATGACAATTCTGGGCCGAAAGCGAAAATTCTAGATGCACTTGGCTGAAAACTGAACCTAAAAATGACTTATATAATTAATTATAAATTAATGAATTCATTTCTTATTTTAAATTAGATTTTTTGTTAAATTAGTTTTTCTGAATTTAACAAATACAAGCCAATAAAATAAAAATAACCACACTTCTATTTAAAGTAACACCAAAATTGGACAGAAAATGTATTAAAATAATATTAAATATCAATATATTATTCTTCACACAGAATCAGATTCAACAGATTTATTTTTTGACCAATTATCAAAATAAAGTATAGTCCTACAAAGCTATTGTAGAAAAATACTTTAGTTACACTAAACGTCTTGCATTTAAAGACTGATATTATACAGAGATCATACTATCCTTACTACTAGTGATATTTAAAACCCATTTTAGGCTTAATATTAAGAAATGTGCATTGTGCAGTAAAGTACTCCAAATAAAGTTAAAGTATAATATTTATGTCAGTATAAGTCTCAAGCGATATGTCAGCACTTAGTATGAAATAAATGTATTTTAAAAACATTTTGGTGTGGGTTTTTTCACTAGGGTTAAAGTTATTTTATCCATGCACATCATTATTTTTCAATTCATGTGCCATCATAACCTTTATTTAAAGGGGTACTTCACCGCTGGGAAGATGAATGTGTATTTAAATTGGGTCATTTATGTAGTAGAAATGTTAAATTATTTTAGAAGTTGGTGCCTTCTAGACTGAGAAAAGCCAGAAAATGTATTTTTGGCTCATGTGGATGAAAGACAACAACTCCCAGAATGCACTTGCTTCGCTACCCTATGAGGCTACTCCCAAGCCACGGCTACCGGTTGTCACTTGCCCACCGCGGAACCACCCCACCGTCGTTTATAATAATTTAGTTCAGTTAGAGAACAGACACTACAATTAAAAACTGAACGTGTCTGTTCAATAAAGTGTGAGTGAGCCGAACGAGAGTCACAGCACAAACGAGTCAGATTTCATTCATCACGAGAGCGAATAGCTGAACTGAGCTAAGCATGGCAGTCATTCACGGTGCGTGTCCAGTTTTCAGTTCATGCCTATGGAAGCTTAACTTTCATAGGAATTCATTGAAAAGTTGAAACACTTGCTTTGCTCCGCACCGCTCCGTTATGAATGCCCGGCGGCCGTGCGCATTTACATTCTGTGAGTGAGATCCCACCCCTATGGGCGGGTTGAAAACATGCGGAACTAACTCCTACTACTGGCTGTAGTCTCTAGCCTCTGGCCAAAATAACGACCGTGCTTCCCCCCCTCATATCCCCCCTCGTCATTTTGCGTCATCATAGGCTTTTTTCCTCATGGGGATATGAGGGGGGGAAGCACGGTCATTCGAATATACTACCGGGTTTCTACTGATACAAAGCTTAATGCTAATCGCTGAAGTAACCCTTTAAGATAACTCCCCCTCCCCAGGGCAACCTGGCACTCACATGAGATTGACCAATAGCAAACCACAACCATCCAATCAATTCCCCATCAAAATCAAGTCCCCCACTACATTTTTACTTGTTCAAGAAGCTGTTTCACTTTGATATACGTGACAATAGGGAAGAAAAGTTGATCACAACTTCTGTTTCATGCTGACTTTTAAACTCTGACGGCCTCTTAAAGACACGTAGTGTGCTGTAGATTAATGGCAGCACTGTAGACTCCAGACTCCAGATTCCCCAAAACACACTAATTTTCTATAAGATATTGCTGAATAAGTCACCCACTGGGTCAAGGAGATTGGCTTTCTATGAACATGGTGCTGCCAAGCTGGCAAAGTCAAACAGATCCAGCATGCACCCACGTCCTACGCCACAATAGATTAATTCCTGTCAATAAATGTATGAGTGCAAGTGAATTATAATCATTGGTTCTCTGTAGAGATGGGTTGATACTAGTAATTGATTTAGTCGCCCAACAACCAACTAGTTAGTGAGTTAGACTAGTTCATCTAGATTCTTCACCTGTCATGTTTCAGTTTTGATATCTTTGGTGACTGCTTTAATTAGCATGCTGACACTGCTTTGTCTAATTTTGTCTTTGTCTTTGACACTTTGTCTAATTTGTATGGTAAAACCTAGTCAATAAAAAAAAATCACATTTTTGCATTGTAGAACCTCATTGTCATTTCAGTTTGACCTAAACAGTTTGTGTGGCACATTTCTGTTAGGCTATTGAAGGATGGGTCGGTGCAAACAATCTTAATCCGTCAAATAGGATACTCTTTTATTTCTTTGCTTTTCAGATCTTTTAATCTACTTGACAACTAAGACAGGAGGCACAATTCCAGATAAACAGTGCCATAAAAAAGGAACCCATTTATTCTCTATTCTTAAGCACAGTGGGTGGAGGTGAAGAATTGCTCATCAGGTTTTTCGAGTTATACAATATTGAAGCTGCATCTCTCTCCTGAGCTCACAGCAATGCTAAAATACAGCTATACACATTTATACAATGCATATAATTAAAAAAAGCTTTTTGAAAGTTATTATAGGGTTTGGCTGAGAATATTCTACAGTCACTTTTATTGCATGAGGAAGGATATCTGATATCAGTGTATGTTTTATAAATCTAGGGCTCAGAACATGATTGTAATATGAAATGGACATTTGAATGAAGACATAATGTTTATGTAGTCTAGCCTGAAGCACTGCATTAATAACACTCTTCTGATATGGTCAGATCAATGATGTGAAACTTGATATTATTTAGTTTTCTAATCTAGTGCACACCAAACCAGCATCAGTTTTTTAAATGCCCTGTGATTAATCACTCAGTAAAATCATAAAATATTCACTGGCAAAACAGCTAATGCATGAAATATTTTATATGTTCCTTGGAAATACACTCACCTAAAGGATTATTAGGAACACCATACTAATACTGTGTTTGACCCCCTTTCGCCTTCAGAACTGCCTTAATTCTACGGGTCATTGATTCAACAAGGTGCTGAAAGCATTCTTTAGAAATGTTGGCCCATATTGATAGGATAGCATCTTGCAGTTGATGGAGATTTGTGGGATGCACATCCAGGGCACGAAGCTCCCGTTCCATCACATCCCAAAGATGCTCTATTGGGTTGAGATCTGGTGACTGTGGGGGCCATTTTAGTACAGTGAACTCATTGTCATGTTCAAGAAACCAATTTGAAATGATTCGAGCTTTGTGACATGGTGCATTATCCTGCTGGAAGTAGCCATCAGAGGATGGGTACATGGTGGTCATAAAGGGATGGACATGGTCAGAAACAATGCTCAGGTAGGCCGTGGCATTTAAACGATGCCCAATTGGCACTAAGGGGCCTAAAGTGTGCCAAGAAAACATCCCCCACACCATTACACCACCACCATCAGCCTGCACAGTGGTAACAAGGCATGATGGATCCATGTTCACATTCTGTTTACGCCAAATTCTGACTCTACCATCTGAATGTCTCAACAGAAATCGAGACTCATCAGACCAGGCAACATTTTTCGAGTCTTCAACTGTCCAATTTTGGTGAGCTCGTGCAAATTGTAGCCTCTTTTTCCTATTTGTAGTGGAGATGAGTGGTACCCGGTGGGGTCTTCTGCTGTTGTAGCCCATCCGCCTCAAGGTTGTGCGTGTTGTGGCTTCACAAATGCTTTTCTGCATACCTCGGTTGTAACGAGTGGTTATTTCAGTCAAAGTTGCTCTTCTTTTAGCTTGAATCAGTCGGCCCATTCTCCTCTGACCTCTAGCATCCACAAGGCATTTTCTCCCACAGGACTGCCGCATACTGGATGTTTTTCCCTTTTCACACCATTCTTTGTAAACTCTAGAAATGGTTGTGCATGAAAATCCCAGTAATTGAGCAGATTGTGAAATACTCAGACCGGCCCGTCTGGCACCAACAACCATGTCACGCTCAAAATTGCTTAAATCACCTTTCTTTCCCATTCTGACATTCAGTTTGGAGTTCAGGAGATTGTCTTGACCAGGACCACACGCCTAAATGCATTGAAGCAACTGCCATGTGATTGGTTGATTAGATAATTGCATTAATGAGAAATTGAACAGGTGTTCCTAATAATACTTTAAAAATAAATGCTTTTTCCTAAAGAATGCTGTAGTTCTGGTATTCCACCAGCAGGGTGATAAATAATCGGCCAAACCTTGACCTTTTACTTTTGACGGGTTTACAAATCAATCCCTGCACTAAAATCTACTGCACCGCATGTTGGGTTAGGATCTTTCAAAAGGATAAATAAAATGACAGAGGGGCTTAGCATGACTGTTCTGCTCAAGAAAGAAACCCATTGTCAGTTAACCAGTCACCTGAGACAAGAAATGCTAGTTGACACTTTTTTTCTTTTGGTCTGTGAGAATAACACTGGTGGCGGTAAGCCTTGCTAATAAAGGGTTCAGTTTTGTGGCTTTAGCTCATTGCTCTACTCTGTATTTTCCACAGATAATGACGTTAGTTCTGCTTTTTTTTTCTTTTGCACGCACAATGGTTGTGCTTCTCTTAAAAATCACAATTTTCCATTTTAAGTGTGTTACTTTCATTTAAAGAATGTTGAAACCAAATGTGGCAGAAGTAAAGAAATTGTAACTTCAGAAGAAGGAACTTGCTACAATGAGACACTTCCTCTTTTGAGAGTAGCTTACAGCGGGGATTTGTCAGCTGATTCCAAACGACCACAGCATATTATATATACATGTGTAGAATAATGATGTCTGCTTGGATTATGGGTATATTGCTTAAAGCTGCTGTCCGTAACGTTTTTTGTGTTCAAGATTTACAAAAATTATATAATGAGAATGTACAACATGAATCCATTTTCCAAACCGTGTTTTTGTCTTACCCTGAATCATTATGGTACACTTATAATAAGTGTTTATATTGGGACTATTTCAGACCGGTCTGGTAGGAACTGCTGTGGAGGAGCACAGTCCCTGCGTGACTCGCCATAGACATAAACAGAGAGAAGTAGCTCCGGCTGCAATGTTCTTCCGCAAGACACATGCAGTTCTGTTTATTAACCGCTAGAGCACAAAAAGTTACAGGCTGCAGCTTTAAAGTGCACGTATTATGCTATTTTAAAGGCTCCTGGTTTTGTTTTGGAGGTCACATGCATTAAAGGTCAAAAAACGCTTACATTTTCTCATAATATACGTTGCACAACACCACATTTTTCATTGATTCTCAAACGACTCTTCCTAAAGCTCAGCGATTGTACACACTGTAAAGACAGTAACGATGATGTCGATTTTACCATATCAATCCAAGCGCGAGTCTGAAGATGAAACATTGGAAGAACTAGTTATTCAACCCGAACCTCCATCGCAAGGACGGCTTGAGCAGGACGTTTCTCAGTGATACGCTACTCATTTTGAGGTTCATTATGAGATGTTGCAACTGTAATTCCTCACCATCAGCATTAACAAGTGTACGTCCATCAACAAACCCATGTATATATTTCTACTTTATTGCGGTGCATATGCGGGAACTGTATCAATAACAGCGCATACGTTAGCCCAGCACTAACGTGAATGACTGATGTAACATTAAAGTTTGTAAAACAAATCTTGCTCCATCCTTTATCTTTACTCAAAGTAGTAAGAACGACAGACAATCTGCATTAATAGACTTTTGCCTTTTAGGTAATAGTGGCCCACAGCTGATGGGCAGAAGTATTTCAGTAAGACAGTAATAACGTGAGTTAGCCGGAAACTTACATAATATAAAACACAAAACTACGTATTTTGAACACCCGGTAGAAAATATATACATCAATAATTAATAATACTTACAAGTTGTGATTCTGTGGAGCTGGTCCAAGTAAACTGAGTACTGACCCATCTTTCAGAGCAAGCATTTTGCAAATCCCATGTTGAACTCCGGGATTTGAGAAACAGTCGTCAGTAAAAAGGATGTCTGAGGGCTGGTCAAGTTGTTCATGTTCACGTATGTGGACGGCATACAACATAGGCAGGCATTATGCGAATGTCTTTTCTAGTTATGTAGAACCGTCACACAGTGAGATTCAAAATACAAACGACTCGTTTAGGCGGTTCAGAGTCTATTCTTTCTTTTGGGAGACTTTATTTATCGTGCACTGTCGACTTTACAACTTTGCAGAACGTTTACATTCACAAACCACTATATTACACACATAATAGGGGCACTTTAAAATTTTTAAGTAGTATGTCTCCTACATCCCAATTTTAAGTATGCATAAAGTAAGTTGGTTGACTTGAAATGTATCTTTGCTATAATTTTTCCTCTTAAAATGGGCATATAATAGACTGGAGTATGGTTTAACAGACAAATGTACATAGTTACTATATAAATAAATCAAAGACTTGACTTTGTTTCCTGTACAGTTTCTGGTGTTCTCAGAGTTTAAATCTTTTTTGGTTTTTAATGCGTAGGGATCATTTGTAGAAGAAATATTGAATAATACTCACAAACGTTTGAAGGGATTAATTACATTAATAAATTAAATTTTAAATAAAAATTACATTAATAAATATCTCATCGGATCTGCTGGGTCATGACTGTGGCGTCTTACTGTTCTCAGCAGATTAGGAAGAGTATGGCTTTTTATAATCCAGATTTGGAAAATAATGGCTTTATGTTCTCTTCATGTTAGACTGTCATCATACTAGAAAGGATATTCAGCTGTATAATAGGTGTTCTCCTATTTTTACATGTATTTATTTTTTTGAATTTGGGAAAATAAATAAATGACACCAGTGATTTGGTCTCTCTCTCAGGGTGATAAATGCTGGGAAGAGCATGCTGAATGAAGACCAGGCTTCCTGTGAGCTGCTGTATATCAGGAAGATGAGTAGTAAGCAGCAGCGCTGCTCCATGTTACTGGAGGACGGTGGGGTAAGTTGGTCTATGTCACAACATCCTGAAAACAACAGGATGCAGCCAAACAGTTTTGTGGCTGTGTCACTGTCATCATTTTTTGTTTGTGTGAAAATATTGCATTTGAGTACTGCAAGATACATGCTAATGCCAAACTCATTAATGAACTCATTTTAACATCTATATAAGAAAGATCCCTGATCTACTTTTGCAGTGCAGTTGCTGTGTATCAATTGAACTGGAAAAAACTGGTCTCAGGTAAGATTATGAAAGATTTATCTTCCTGAGGGACACTCAGCTTACTGACCCTGGCAATCCCATTCAGCTCTGGCATCTGTTGCTGAACTGAAATGTAATCTACATTTAAAGAAAACCACATATAATTGAAAGGACTTTCCATTTTTAGCTAAAGCTAATTAAAGTCAACATGAATTTTTTTTTAATAGAATATTAAAATGCCTCTCTTGCAGCGTCATCTCTTCTCTGATGACGTGTTTACTGGCGCGAGGGCGGGGCAACCTGTCACTCACATGATCCACCAATAGCAAACCACAACCATCCAATCAATTCTTGATGGACAAAATTAAGTCCCGCCCTACATTTTTTCTTGTTCGAGAAGCTGTTTCACTCATACATCACAATAGGGAAGAAAAGTTTTGTGCCGACTTTAAAATGTCAGGCAAAGCATAACTCGGCCATCATTATGAAAGATAAAATAACTTTCAACCACAATCATATTAGAGGCTTTCGCACCGGGTAGTTTTAGGAACTTAGTTCTAGGATCTAACCACCAGGGTGATTTCCCGAGAACTAAAAGTTCCCTTAGAAACATTTACCTGGTTGCATTCGCACCACCAGTAGGAACTCTGAAGTGACTTAAGCCACGCTTGTTGTTGTGACTTTTATTTTGATGGCGCTGAGAACGCCAGAGCACACAGCTCTCACATTCTCCGTCTTCATTAGTTTACGATCTGTTACATACATTATTAGATAGAACTGTTATACAAAGAATTTAGACTTTATGTGAAAAAGAATTAGCGTTTGCCATGTGGTTGATGTCCATTGTCGCTAGCTGAGCTGAAATACATGCTTGGTCCCCTCGTTGCGTTAGATTTTCTCTTTAGCGTAAAGGTTGAGAGGTCCATCTATCACTGTTTTCCATGTTCATAGAGTTAGTTTCTGGAGTAAATATATAGACTATAATCTGTGTGTGTAGACGGCTTTTTAAAAAAATGCCGGGTGCTTGTGTTTTGTGTGCGTTCGGCCAATCAGCATACACTTGCATCACTGGTAGTTGCTATTGTGCTGGGTTAGACCCTTCTCTGAAGTAGGAGCTAAATTAGTTCCCCCAAAAAGGAACTCCTAGAACTAAAATTGTTTCTAGTTCTTGCGGTGCGAACACACCAAAATCCGAGTACTTCCGCCAATAGTTCTAGGAACTATGAAAAGGTTCCTTCGGTGCGAAAGCCCCTAATATCTACTCTTTTTTAAGTCAGACATAGAGCAGCTGCCTACAAACGCTGGTAGTAGCTTAGATAAGTGGTTTTCAAACCTTTTTAAGAGCGACCCTCTTTTTTTGTTGTTGTTGTCACGACCCATATAGGCCTACAACCAATTACATTCAAACAAGTCAAGCCAAGCATAAGAATACTTATATACAATGGGCCATTTGACTGTATTCTCCATTAAACCACTAGATGGCACAAATTCAGCTCAGCACTTTTCCACACAACCGCTTTTGATCTTTGATGCATTTGCAACGCAAAGTTGATTTTGCACTAATTTGATAGCTAGCTAGGCCTATGGGACGCTATTTAACTGGTTAACCGTTAACCAACAATAATTTTAACCAATTAATCGTTTGCTGCATGCTTCAAAATACACTACAAATATACAGGTGCTGGTCATATAATTAGAATATCATCAAAAAGTTGATTTATTTCACTAATTCCATTCAAAAAGTGAAACTTGTATATTATATTCATTCATTACACACAGACTGATATATTTCAAATGTTTATTTCTTTTAATTTTGATGATTATAACTGACAACTAACGAAAATCCCAAATTAAGTATCTCAGAAAATTTGAATATTACTTAAGACCAATACAAAGACAGGATTTTTAGAAATTTTGGCCAACTGAAAAGTATGAACATGAAAAGTATGAGCATGTACAGCACTCAATACTTAGTTGGGGCTCCTTTTGCCTGAATTTCTGCAGCAATGCGGCGTGGCATGGAGTCGATCAGTCTGTGGCACTGCTCAGGTGTTATGAGAGCCCAGGTTGCTCTGATAGTGGCCTTCAGCTCTTCTGCATTATTGGGTCTGGCATATCGCATCTTCCTCTTCACAATACCCCATAGATTTTCTATGGGGTTAAGGTCAGGCGAGTTTGCTGGCCAATTAAGAACAGGGATACCATGGTCCTTAAACCAGGTACTGGTTGCTTTGGCACTGTGTGCAGGTGCCAAGTCCTGTTGGAAAATGAAATCTGCATCTCCATAAAGTTGGTCAGCAGCAGGAAGCATGAAGTGCTCTAAAACTTCCTGGTATAAGGCTGCGTTGACCTTGGACCTCAGAAAACACAGTGGACCAACACCAGCAGATGACATGGCACCCCAAACCATCACTGACTGTGGAAACTTTACACTGGACCTCAAGCAACGTGGATTGTGTGCCTCTCCTCTCTTCCTCCAGACTCTGGGACCCTGATTTCCAAAGGAAATGCAAAATTTACTTTCATCAGAGAACATAACTTTGGACCACTCAGCAGCAGTCCAGTCCTTTTTGTCTTTAGCCCAGGCGAGACGCTTCTGACGCTGTCTGTTGTTCAAGAGTGGCTTGACACAAGGAATGCGACAGCTGAAACCCATGTCTTGCATACGTCTGTGCGTAGTGGTTCTTGAAGCACTGACTCCAGCTGCAGTCCGCTCTTTGTGAATCTCCCCCACATTTTTGAATGGGTTTTGTTTTGACAATCCTCTCCAGGGTGCGGTTATCCCTATTGCTTGTACAAGTTTGCAATGCTGGAATATGTTGTGTGTGCGCGTGAGACGTCAGTGCGATCGAGCAGAGGAAACAATACTCCGTCATTTTGGTCATACAGATAATAAGAGTAGGACATTGTTCAAAATTGCAAAGTGTTTACTTACATTGTGCTATTGTAAAATAAAGAAAACAAGATGTGCTTTCTGTCGTCTGGGTTTCCTTTCCGTGAACTTGTTTGAGTCCGCGTCTCACAAAAATGAACCAAACTCAGCAGCAACTGTTGCACAGTTTTTTCTTTCTTTTTTTTAATCTGTTAATTATTTAAGTCAAATATATTTAGCATATTTATTCCTTCTATATAGGCCTATAGACTGATTTTATGAAAACAAATTTTTGTTATTTTTAATGTAACTCCATTTTCCTTAAATCATCCTGGCAACCCATTTTTTAAGTTTGAAAACCACTGGTTTAGATGGACCCTAATAATCAGATTTTAATCGGACTAGTAGCATAGTCAGAATAGAAAACTCACATGTAACCATGTTAGTTGGAATTAATTGGCCAAATACGATGAAAATTTATTTTGGATTGTATGGGGTGGTTTAAACCTTTTCTAATCTGTTCAACAGGATATGTAAACACTTGATCGGATTGAAAACTGAGGCCAGTGTTGTGCCGAATTTCGACCCCCTGCCAAATTATTACCCTCCCTCATTGAAGTCGCTACCTGATTGCCTAATCCTAACCTCCCCCACACCTACTCCTAAACCTACCAATACTAGGGGGGTAATAATCTAGCAGGGGGTTTCACATTGCACACGTTAGCAGAGCGTAAGCAGCGCATATTTTTTCCGGCGCCCATGTTAACAGATTAGAGCATTCACATCGCACACAGAGGCGGCGCGTCAGCGCGTCACAGGAGCAGTGCAGAAGCTGCAGTGCTGCGATCGTTTCGGCGCCAAGTCTATTTTTGCCGCGCTGCTCACGCTGAATTAATGCCAAAGGTGGATTGTTCTTGATCAAATCTGACCTGATTAACATGAAAAATAACAAAGTTCACCATGAAACCATGTAGAGAAGTGTTCCGTGTGTTTTACAATCACCATATGACTTCCAGCGCTGTGAAAAAAATAAATAAAATACACGAAGACACAACACTGCCAGAAGTTTTTTTCCTAAACTTCAAAGGTCCATTTAAATCATTCAAACTAGAGACATTTTTTAACTTTAAGGTTACTTTTATCATATAAACTACCTATATACAGCATGTTGTATGCATATGTGTTTGGGACAGAGGGGAACACGGTCGCATTTGCAGCAGATATATGCTGCCCGTCATAAATCAAAGCAAGAGAATGACAGGGGTCGGAGGAGAGCACCGGAAAAGGTGACAGAATGGACGATATTCGTCTGTATTTGCAATACACACGCCGCGGTTCAGCTGCGCGAGACAAATGCTGCCAGTGTGAAAGCACAACAGGCACGCGCTGCTCCCGCTCTCCACATGCGCTGCCTCTGTACTGCTTGCGCGTGCGGTGTGAAGCCGGCGTGAGACTGGAAAGTACCGTACTGTTCTGATTACGACCCCCCTTTTTCAAGATGTACCATGTACCATAAACACTTTTTCTGGCATACCATAAAAATAACCTGTAGCCCATCTGAATTATAATACAACTAGGCTATCCATCTCATAGTGAAAACCATGTAGCCTACCAAAATTACATTAACAGTAGAAGTGAAATCTGGGTACCGCCTTGCGTTTTAAAATCACGTACGGGGGAAGTTTGGTCCCGTCAGCGAGGCACGCAAACATTCTAAGAAAAAACATTGTCTTATATTCGGAACAATACGACAATTCACCATGACGGCACAACAATAATAACCGTACTTCCGGGTGGCAAAAGCCGAAGCGTTCCTATGGCAACGCTAGTAAATTACTTGGAAGGGAGACCCACCGTCGGCACTCGGTAGTAGCCTAATCTACATTTCAACAGTTGATTCAAAAACAGACGTGGTGGAAATTCAGACATAGTTAACATGATCATTGAGGGACTGATTAACTAATTCAGGAGATAGCAATACATGAAATGCCTAACCTTGGTCTAGTAGATGTAGCGCTAGTCTACTACCATAATTTTTAAATGAGCCTCAGCCTACTATTGAGTAGTTATTTTAGTGACTGTTGCTGTTTGACTTACAATGTGTTAGGCTATGGTAGATGGTCTATTTCCCTGTTATCTAACTAAAAAGGCTATGATCGTTTTCTGTTGCTCGGATCGGATGGCACAGACGTGAGCTTTTGACGGTGAAGAGGATAGCGTGCTGTAGACTAGCGCTACTCAGCTAGGCATTCACTCAAACTAAACTCGTGGTGATGATGAAACCAATGTGGTACACGCATAAATCATCCATCAGCAGTAGCCTACAACTATGTTTTGCTTTTCCTATTTCTTCCGTTGACATTTGATCAGTAGCCTACGTGACACTAGAAGTTCTGTGTCTTCCTTGTATAATACTTTTACTTCAGGCAGTGACTGGCAATGAGTTTGATCTTCAAAAGAGACCTTAAGTTTAAAAATATTAGTCTTGAATTTCCCCAGCTGAAGATAATTATGCTCTGCTATGATTTTGTAGATGGACAGTTTTGACGACGTCCCCTCGCTTTAACCTCCTCACCCACAGGTTCCGCTGGATATATTTACTTTTCGATAAAATCGATAAAATCCTACATCTTTTGCTGTATATCTGGCGGCGCAACCTCAAACACAACACGTTTTCGTCATAGTTTCAACTTTGAGCAACAACGTTTTTAACTATGTAACTGTTTACAGTAGCCGGCTGGATCTCTTCAGTTGGTCAGTAGAAGCCGCTTGCGTTCTGCCAACCGGAAGTATCTTGGTGCCTATTGTTTACAAACATTCTGAAATGCCGTATAGAGAAATGGCATAATGATGTATGACGCACAGAACGAGCTGTTGTTGTAAAAAGTGTCATAATAGTGACTGTCTAAAATTCTCCTTTCACTCATCGCCTGTGAAGTGGTGCAGGACAACCAGTCCTTGCTTCAAATTTCATTCACAGACGTCTTATTTTAGGCGTGGGAAGGGGCGTTTTTACGGCTTGATATATAAAAACTACAAAAAAATTACACTACACCATTTTCAACTAAAATCTGAAAATGTACATGACATTTACATGACAACAGCATTTTTTGGGGGTGG
Organism: Rhinogobio ventralis; assembly: GCA_039654625.1. NCBI lineage: Eukaryota > Metazoa > Chordata > Actinopteri > Cypriniformes > Gobionidae > Rhinogobio > Rhinogobio ventralis. The sequence continues at coordinate 35,414,024 of CM077205.1, read as the reverse complement.
CCAGAAAATGCTAACTTTTGAATCCGGGATTCAAAGTGCGAGGTTTTGAAAATGTAAATTTGTGAAAACGGTGACGTCATGGACATGCATATTAAGTGTTCAGTCTATAGGTGTGTAGTGTTTCTTTACAAAGTGACATCGCCAACTACTGGCCTGGCAGCAGAATACACCGTTTTTAGTCGTTTTCGTGGATCCATGTGAAAGGTGATCATTTTGACAATGTTGTCATCTGTACGTTTGTATGTGAAAAACGCAAAATAAACACTTTTTAGTACATTGTTGTGTAAACGTGTATGAAGGAGATATGACCGCACACTCACTTGCAATGCTTTCACCAACATACCCTAAAGCAGCACGGCTCAAAGCTTAATGTGCTCGTCATCTCCTAATTAGACCCGAAATGGATATTAAGTCTGCTTTTTAAAACAACGAAAAGAAGCTGTGGTATGAGAATGCACAAACAGCAAGAAACTAGTATTTGTGCGGTGTGCGCATGTCAAAAAATCTATTGAGATTTTAAGCTTGTGACATAAACACGCACATCAATCAGATCACTTCATTTAGCGCTCATGTAAACACTACGTTCGGATTCATCAACCAGAATTAATTAATTCCGATTGAAACAAAAGGTGTTCACGTAAACGTAGCTAGTGATTCATTTGAAAAGTCACATTAATTCAACCAATAAACATCAGCTAACTCAGTTTTACAGATGATGAAAAACTATTGAAAACAAATCAAAATAACAGCCTCATTGCATAACTGCAGAACTAGAATGATATAAATGAAGCTAAACTTTCAAAAAGCCTTTGTGTCTTGGTGAACATGTTGAAGTGAAACATGTTCACTTCAACATGAACTCTGTGTGAGAGTTTTGATCACGTGATGTGGTCCAGGCAGTGCTTTCACCTATCCTGGCCTTGCGACCTTTAAAGTGTGCATTTGTGTTTGTATGCTGGCATAAGTCTGATCTCTGTGATCCTCATCTGCAGTCTGACCCTTACCTCCCCTCCGTCTTACCCCAAAATGACACATGTAATCCAAAGTAGAAAGCTGTTGAAGTCTGATCCATTAGATAATATTGCATTGACAATTGAATAAGAAGGGTTGTGACATCTGTTCAAGGGAGGCTTTGTTATTGTGCAGACTGATGTATTTCTCTCTTGAGCTCTATTGTTACATTACTCTCTCTTCACCATTCTCACTTATTTTCAAGTATCTCATATGTTTCTCCTAAATTTGCACAGGAGAAATTAAAAATAGAAATAAATGAGACAATAGTTGATCTGTAAGGCGTGCAGAACTAGATCGTTTACCACAACTTACCACCACAATTCTAGGAAAATACTTTGTGTGTGTTTGCCAGGGCATTGCTATGCAGTTGTTAAAGTATTTTGCGTACCTGATGCTGTATGTTTGTAAGAGGTTATGGTTAGTTGTTATGGCATTTCTTTGCAGTTCAAGGGTTTTTAGCAAGTTGCTATATGGTTTCTAAACGTCTACTTTTTATGTACTTCGAAATATACTTAAAGTTACACTTAAGTATGCTTGACTTAATTGTTTGATCAAAATATACTTAAGTATAATTGATTATTCTAAGTATACTTGGCTTGTAGTTGTGTTTACTCTTTCACATAGTTTTACATACTTTTAAACTTACATTGTTTGAAAATATTGATTTATAAAGAAAACATTTTCCTAATTCTGAGTATGTGAAATATTGTGTAGTCCACTGGTAGAGACAATAAAATTTTAAACTAAATATTCACTAAAATGTTCTACTAAACATTCAAATAAATTTACCACTAAATTACTGATCTGCCCGCATGGTCACTATATGATAATTGAAATGAGCTGATGACATCACTGTTTTCTCCAGAGCGGCTGTACAGCCGAATCAAATTCTGTTCATTATTTTCCTGTTTAACACTGTGAAGCTGCTTTGAAACAATCGGCATTGTAAAAAGCGCTATATAAATAAAGGTGACTTGACTTGACTAGTGTACATAGTGTACAATTTACTTAAAATCTACTTTACTCTTTTCCCACCATTGATCATGCAATCCGGCAATTCATGTTTTCACTGTTATTATATTAGCGGCTTCTTTTTTTAAAAAATACGCCAGCAGGGAAAGAGTTAAAGTACAGTTAAAGGTATATTTTAAGTATAAAAATTAATACCTAAATAAGAACATAGTAGTATACTTATAGTTTGCCATATATATTATGCACTTTAAGTATGATGTTAAGTTTACTTACAGGTATACTTGCAGTATAAAACTACTAAATTAGTTGTTTATCTAGACTCAAGTATACTTCAAAGTTCATAAACTAAAAAATGTGCTACAAGTATTTAACTAGTAAACTATCAGTATACCCATGACAAGTTCACTTGTAGTTCATTTGCAATAGTTGTAAACTAGTTAGACTCTTAGGCTGCCTCCGAAATTGATACTTCCCTACATAGTAGGTGAAAAACAGTATGTGACAAAAAAAGTATGTCTGAATTCACAGTAGGGGAGAGTGGGGTAAGATGAGCCAGTGGGTAAGTTGACCCACCCCCTTTATCTTGGCAACTGTACACTTTTATTGTCATGTGACCATATATTTTGGAACCACCCATCATTTTTGCCAAACTGTGAAAATGAGAAGCACATGAGCTAGCTAGTTTAATCCAAAATGTCAGCTATGGGGTAAAGTGAGCCAAATGCTGTGGGGTAAATTGAGCCAGTGTTTTAACTTACCCTACCATAAGGCACTGTAGTTAAATCTCTGAAGTATAAACTGGTATAATACCAATGTAATGTTACACAACTAGTTTATCATTTTCTTAAAAATAATTTGTTTGAGTTTATTTGATAGGAACAATGTACAAGTACACCAAATCCTGCTCTGATAAGAACCAGAAGATGCTTAATCATATCTTTCCACCTGTAGTCCCTAATGGCCTAACATGTTCAATATTTCAGAAAATCTACCATGCCAAGAACCTTTTGACTAAAATGTTTATTCGTTTCAATGACATTTATTCATTCATTCTAATTCAGTTTTTATTTAATTTAATTTTTATTTAATTTTACTCAACAAACTGTTTAGGCTGTTTTGGGGAAGGTTACAACTTTGGTGTTCAACATATTGTTTCAGAAATGCAAACAATTAAAGATATTGAAATTTCAGCTTCATTTAGTTGGTTTTATGTTGTTTAAGTTAGCTTTAAGAAAAGAAATATGAATATATAGAAGGTGTTTTTAAAAGAGATAAATTATCTTTACAATTTCACATGGGTTTGATTTCAGATTCAATTAGATGGTCTGTTTACACCCAGATGGTGCAACTTATCCACTGACTTGGATCAACTTACCCCTAACCTGGGGTAAATTGAGCCACAGGAACACTTTTTTTGTAAGAAGCCATATATTTAGAATACTTTGTCATAGATGTATTCTGATCATTTAAAATGATAGCAAACATCCTGAAACTACTTTAGATACTTTCATTGTACTTCAACCTTATTTTATCTTATCTTGAGGACCACACAAGTAAAACATGGCTCATCTTACCCCACTCTCCCCTACTCATAAAAGAGTAGGCAAAAAGTACCCGGATGACCTAATACTTCTGGCAAAATTCTGAAGTGTGCATACAATATACTATCCCATGACGCAACTGATGCTTGTAGGTCACATGATAATGGTGGATGTAGTACGTCCGTATAACATAATACACACATTCATACTATATAGAACGTACTTTTCTAGCAGTCGTGAAGTATTTACTCATTCAAAATAAGTACCTACTCAAGAGAGTATGCTTTTCGGACAAAGCCTCACACTATGCAATAAAAAGTGGGCCAATTTAGTCCAAGTAGTATTGAAGTAGTACACTTACAAGTATACTACTAGTACATTGATATTAGTATACTTACTACATAAAGTATACTTAAAAATATACTTGAATTTTACTTAAGTATACTTAATCAAATAAAGTATACTTTTTTCTAGTAAGGGAAGGAGTTGTGTATAGTTGCCAGAGCATTACTATATGGCTGCTAGCGTATAATGGGTTTCTAGGGCATTTCTATCCAGTTGTTAGGCTTGTTTTGAGTGTTTTGTTTTTTTGCATGTTGCTATATGGTTGCTAGGACCTCCATTTGATCCCCATTTAATCTCATTGATGTGTACGAGAAACATTTGAGTTCATTGATGAGATTTCATTTGTTATTTTCTTTGCGTAGGTCGTTTCAAACAAGTAGAAATGGACTGTAATCTCCAGCAGTATTTACTCACCAGAGGTTGTTAACCAGGGCAGTGACTTTTGTCTCTCTTTCGCTTCTGCTTACATCACGTGATGTTGCCCTCCCCCAATTAATACCCTCTCTCAACTCTCTAAATCAATTACATCATCCTATCATCTGCTGTGTTGCCTGTCTGCAATAGTCTATATACAGACAAACAGATAAAAAGATAGCAAGGCCACATATTCACTTGACATGGACCTCTTGCTCTTTAGAATCAGAGATCCAGCCACAAACATTTGCTGCTGCCACAGGCCTTCCCGGCGGACTGTTGATCTTACATGTTTGAGCGGGTGTAATCTTGTCAACAGGTAATGACAGGAAATTGAGATTGGAGAGTATTTCTAGAAAATCTGTGGAAAGACTCGAGATGCCCCCCTGTGGTATTAAAAAGGCCTTGCATGTTAGTGTGCCGTCTCATGTGACTCTCTGAAATACTTGATGCTGATTGGTACATTGTGGCAGTCTGATGTCAGATGTTTCTGTAGAACATTTTCTAAATTGTATAAATAATCTATGTTCCAGACATCCAATCAATCTGCTAGTATGATTGGTTTAAAACCACTACTTTTCACTAGTCAATAATTAAAGGGGAAGCGTATCATTTTTTTTTTTTGCAATGTACAATACAGTTTCTCCCATTCCAGCATAATGTGAAGAGATAACTTTAAGTAAGCCACAGTTTGGCTCTTTCAAAACATTGCTCTGATTGTTTGAACCAAGAGGTCAAGGTTCAGCTAGTTGGCATGATCAAGTTACAACCTACCGGTAAAAGCTGTAACTACATAATAGCATTATAACATTACATGAACATAATACAGCATAAAAATAAAGAGCATCTTTCTTCACTGACACTTTTAAAAGTAGCAGTTTATTTATTATGACAAAATAAATAATTATATATATAAAGATAAATAAAATATATACATACATATAAAAATGCATATAAAATACATACACATTAGTTGACAAACTAACAATAAGCAATACTTCTACAGCATTTATTAATAATCTTAGTTAATGTTAATCTCAACATTTACTAATACATTTGTAAGATCAAAAGTTGTATGTTAACATGAATTAATACACTGTAAACTAACATGAACACGAATATTTTGATTAACATTAACAAAGGTTAATAAATGGTATAAGAATTGTTCATTGTTAGTTTGTGTTAGTTAATGCATTAACTAATGTTAACAAATGAGACCTTATTGTAAAATGGCCGTATTTTAAACTATATTTGTTCATAATATATGAAATATTGTAAATTAAAAATCTCTGTGTGGTTCAACAGGTCAACGTGTCTCACCCAATTGCATACATTTGGGGCGGGGCTACCTGATTATCTGAACAATGACATACAGTGTATGAGCAAAGATATTGTTTTTGACTAATGATGCAGAAATCACACACTTTCTCCTCTTCCTCATCCCTTCAGGACACCACAGGCATTCCCATGCACTTCTGGGGAGTGTTTGATGGACACGCCGGCTCTGGTGCTGCTCTCATGGCGTCCAAACTTCTCCACCGCATCATCCGCGATCGGCTTTGTGATGTCGCCCATCTTCTAGAAAATCAAAACAGCCCTCCGCCAATCTGCCTGGCCAAGAACGGGAGCCCCTTCCAGGCTGAGGCGAAGAAAGGGGCCTGCCTAGATGGAGAGGACCAGGACGGGCTCCCGGATGAGCCGCGGTTCCACATGGAGAAAGACATCAGTGTGGAGAGCCTGGTCATGGGGCTCATAGAGATCGCATTCAAACAGATGGTGAGAACTGTAAAGGATAAGATAAACCTGTGGTTTTAGACTTTTTTGACTATGGAGGACTAAAAGTGCCACTTAAAAAGAAAATAAAGATCAATGTATTCAAAAATACAAATGTAAATAAATTAATCACTTTACAAATTGACAAATATTTAAAACAATTTATTTAATGTTGTTAGATGTAACAAATATAAAATGTATATATCATTTGCCAACTACTGTTCTTTATCCTTTTGCCAGTTGAGTTAATGCTGTTGGACAGTTCAAACTTGTGAGCAGCCAATGAACGTCCAACTGAATTTTAAAGGGGTCCTATTATGCTTTTTTACATTTTCAGCTTTCTTTAGTGTGTAATGCTGCTGTCCAGCACAAAGTCCACTCCAAAGGGAGTTGTTCTCTATATCAGTAAGCACTGTTTCTAAATAATTTCAGCTCAAGGTATACGCAAAAAGAAAAAGTTGCGATACCTTGTTGAGTTGTGTTAGTAGTGTGTGGTAAGGGCTGTGAGGGCCAAAAAACAACTTGAATCGGTTGACTAATCGCAACACGCCAACCAATCAGAGCACATTGGGCTTTTCGGAAGGAGGGACTTCATTGAGACAGGAACTAAACAAAGGCTGTGTCATTAACTGCATGTCTATTAATACAGTACAGGTAATGACAACCCTCTGTGATCTCCCAGTGGTTTACAGTATGCACAGTTTAGCATTATGTGATTTATTTACAACAAAACAAAAGAAAACATCATTTATCTTTATCTCACTTCTTCAATTCTTTTTTGTGAATTGGAATGTGTGCAAAGGAATGTGGGTGATTGGAGGATGTAAGGGATACACCTAATGCATCCTTCAAAACAGGCCAAGTGAAGGACACGAAAGGAAGGCTGCCTTCAAAGCATTCTTTAAATTGAGACGTCCTTTGAGACGGAGCTTGATGACGTGGCAGTTGAGATATGCAGTCTTCCTATTGAGAAGCACCCATAGTAAAATATGTGAAAAAAGTGTATTCTAGTAGACCCCAAAATGAAAATTAAGACTTTGAAAAAGGGCTTAATAGATCCCCTTTAAGACACACCCCTCTAAAGCATGGCATGTTTTATGTGCTTTTTAAAAAATACAATTTAAAATTTTGATATTATTCTCCCGGTTTCACAGACAGGGTTTAAGCCTAGTCCCAGACTAAAATGTTTGAGCATGTTTTTTTAACTGAAAGCAACTTGCACTGCTATATCTTAAAATTATGTCAGTGCCATTGTTTTGTCTCAAGATGCACATCAGTAATGTTTTTTTCTAAGGCACGTTTATAAAAGCTATAAATACCCTTAAATTAAAGGTTTAATCTAAGCCCTGTCTGTAAAACTAGGCCATTATGTATTACGACATTTAACATTAACATTTGAAGCATGAACTGCTAAATATGTCTGTTTATTTGTAAATTGTAAAAGCGATAATTTATTTATTAATTTGTTTTTTATTTATTTCTGCACAGGATACACTTCAGAATTCTTGTTGTTAAATCTAACATCCATGTGTTACTGGCACAAATAAAACTGGGCATTATACATAGAATTCAGATTTTCAGAATGTGATTTTGCTGAATGTTGTGCAGATGTATGCATTGCAGACAGGAGAAAATACTAAGTCTGTGTTGTGCCACTCAACAGGATGACCTGATAGAGAAGGAGAAGGAGTCTTACAGCATCTCTGGTGGCTGTTGTGCCTTGATTGCAATTCACTTGTTGGGGAAACTCTATGTAGCAAATGCAGGAGACAGCAGGTAGGACACCTTAAAAGATACAGTGATACATATGCATGTTATATTAGCAGGCTAACAGAAGACGGTCGTTGACTTTAGATAAAAAAAGTTAATTATACAAAAATCTTGCCAAGATGCATTGACTTTGTAAGCTGTAAACTTTCATTTCATAAGAGTTTAGTGAGTGTGATGTCATTTTTATAGAAGCACATTGTATTATATTTGCTGCAGTAAACACAACATTTTTTTCATGAAAGCTGGAGGAAATTGTTATTGCTTGATATGAAAAGAAGACATAAATATGTCTCTAAGGACACAATGCTGTATTCTGATTTACTGTTATTGCAACAGTAAAATCCATGTTAAAAGATGTTGGCCAAATGACTCAATTACTGTAACAGTTACCCATCATGATCATCTTGGGGATTTTAGCAATAAATGAGAAAATAATGCAAACCACTGCATACCAGACGTATATTACTTGCTATTTACCATTCACTGTTTCTGTAAGTTGTATAATACATTCAACATTAGTTGTAAATCACCTAAAACAATATTATTTCCCCACAGAGCTATAATTGTCCACAACAATGAGGCCATCCCTATGTCCTATGAATTCACCCCTGAAAGTGAAAGACAGCGGCTACAGTACCTGGTGAGTCACCTGTGTTATTGTCCCAATATAATTCCCATTCCATTCCTAGCTTCATTCTAATTCCTGTTCATTCATTATCCTGCGTGACTGCTCCATTACTATTATAGATATTAAATTCTGTAACACCTCCATCACGTTTGTGTTGCTTTTCTCTAGGGCTTCCTCAAACCGGAGCTGCTTGGGAATGAGTTTACACATATTGAATTCCCCAGACGCATTCAACACAAGGAACTCGGCAAGAAGATGCTCTTCAGAGACCACACGATGACTGGCTGGTAATCATGAGAATGAATTATAGCAGCCGTTATTTTATATAAAACTATTTTACTTGATTGCATTCATAACCATTACCTGTTATTATTTCAGGGCATATAAAACAATTGTAGAAGATGATCTCAAGTTCCCATTGATTTATGGGGAGGGGAAAAAGGTAAGTGAATAATTCTGCTTCTTTTCTATTTAACTAGAAAAGGTTCTGTAAATGGATTTATTTTAATGCTGCATTACAGTAGCATTTGTTACAGACCTAACATATAATCTAATGAATGTGTCTGAAGCTTTTCCACACAGTTTTCACAGCTATTTATTACAAAGCAGGAGTAGTGAGGTGTTGCAAATGGAAATTGCCCTAATGTTCTGCCAGATGTCTTGTTTGATAAAGTTTGTATGTATATAAAATAGCTTTTTTGCTGAAATGGCACATAAACATCCAACTGTGAGTGTGTGTGGCCTGGTAAACCAACACAATGTCCCCACTAAGATGGAAATATCCGAAATCCTTGTCCTTGTGGGGACATTTTTTGGTCCCCATGAGGAAAACAGCTTATGAATCATACTAAGTGATGTTTTTTTTTAAATGTAAAAATGCAGAAAGTGTTCTGTGATGGGTAGGTTTAGGGGTAGGGTTAGTGTAAAGGGATCGAATATACAGATTGTACAGTATAAAAATCATTATGACTATGGAATGTCCCCGTAAAACACATCATGTGTGTGTGTACGGTTCAGATATACCCTATGTTATAGGGGCAAAATGTACCCACAAAGATGGCAATACCAGACATGCTTTGGTCCCCATGAGGAAAACAGCTTATAAATCATACATAATGTTTGGTTTTGAAAATCTAAAGATGTTTTTAGGGGGTAAATTTAGGGTTAGGCGTTAGGGGATAGAATATACAGTTTGTACAGTATAAAAATCATTATGTCTATGGAATGCCCCCATATAACAAAAACCATGTGTGTGCTCTCGTAGGCTCGAGTCATGGCTACTATTGGAGTAACGCGTGGTTTAGGGGATCACGACTTGAAAGTGTACAACTCCAACATTCATATCAAACCCTTCCTATCCTGTTGCCCAGAAGTGAGTATATAAATGGGTATTTATATGAAAATATTTGCAAGGTCATTTATTCACTCCTTGATTTAAGTGGACAGTATACCCACCAAAAAATGTTTTGTGTAAATTAAAAAAGTACTGCATATGAAGCATAATTGCATGAAAATAGTAATATTATATCATGCTCATATCTAGGTCAAGGTATACAACATCTCTGAGCACAAACATGGGACTGATGATGTCCTGATCATGGGTAGTGATGGACTATGGGACGTTACAACCGATAGAGATGTTGCCGATGCAGTATCAACTTTCCTGTCTGGCCGTGAGCCCAATGATCCCATGAGGTAAGCGTTTGCTCTTTCCATCATAACTGACCTGATCACAGGTGGATCTCCTGGAGATCACTTCATTTCTAATGGCAAACAATAAAATGCAACTACACCACTGTTCAAAAGTTTGGGGTCGGTAAGATTTTAAAGGGATAGTTCATCCAAAAATGCCTCTCATGATTTACTTAGCCTCAAGCCATTCTAGGTGTACATGACTATGTACATGTACCATATTTAAAACTTTATAGACTAAAATAACTAGCGTCCGGCAGACAACCTACGCAAGTCGACTTACGCCAAAAGAGTAACCGCTGACGCGATATATGATATAGGATGTAGAGTAAGCTTTGACGCCTCTTGCGGTCCAAACAAACAGGGCTGGGCAACAAACTCAAGATCATCTTCTCTTATATCAAAATCCTCTGATATTTCTCTTTAAAAATAAAATTTATAATTTTTGACCAGTGTTTTATTTTGCTCTATCCTCTTCGCTTCCGAGTTTGTCAATACGTCATGTGTCAGGTCAGGGGTTACTCTTCCGCCGTAAAACGATGCATATGGCCGTCTGTCTGTAACATGGACATTCTTCTTACACAAACCCATCGCTTCGCTTCAGAAGGCCTTTATTAACCCCCTGGAGCTGTGGATATCTTTTATGATGGATGGATGCACTTTTTTGGGCTTGGACTGCCATCCATTACCATTATAAAGCTTGGAAGAGCCAGGACATTTTTTAATATAACTCAGATTATATTCATCTGAAAGAAGAAAGGCATATAAACCTAGGATGGCTTGAGGGTGAGTAAATCATGGGGTAATTTCCATTTTTAGGTGAACTATCCCTTTAATGCTTTTGAATGAAGTCTCTTATGCTCACCAAGGCTGCATTTATTTGATAAAAAATATGTTAAAAACAGTAATATTGTGAAATATTATTACAATTTAAAATATTTTTTTTCTATTTTAATATAACTTAAAGTGTAATTTATTCCTGTGAGGCAAAGCTGAACTTTCAGCATCATTACTCCAGTCTTCAGTGTCACATGATCCTTCAGAAATCATTCTAATATGATTTGCTGCTCAAGAAACATTTATGATTATTATCAATGTTGAAAACAGTTGTTTTGCTAAATATATTTGTGAAAAATAATGTTTTCTTCACAATCCTTTGATGAATAGAATGTGCAAAAGAACAGTATTTAATATATATATATATATATATATATATATATATATATATATATATATTTTGTAGAAGTCTTTATTGTCACCCTTGAGCAATGTAATGCATCCTTACTAAATACATTTATTAATTTCTAAAAAAACTTGCTGGCCCCAAACTTTTGAATGGTAGTGTATATCAGGTGAATCCGGTGTTGTAGTGGTTACACCAGCAGATGTCAGTATACAGTTTGTCACCACTAAGGCCCTCTATGGTCATTTTTTGTTCACTTTAATGTTCAAATGATAATGTCATGTATGTCATGTTATGTTTTTAAAGGTACACTCTAGCAGCACAAGACCTCCTGATGCGGTCGCGTGGAGTCCTGAAGGAGAGAGGTTGGCGGCTGCCCAATGAAAGACTTGGCTCGGGTGATGACATCACGGCGTTTGTCATTCCATTGGCCGGGGCAGAGTTAGAAACATGACCAGGTTGGTCCACCTTTACTGGACAAGCACACCAGGACACGTCCATGGCTCCATCCCAGAGAAAGGGCTAGGAAAACCAAGACATCCATTTTCAGTCTGTCAGATGGCTCGGATACGAGAGACGTTAAATGCAACTTTCCCTTGTCCTCCTTCTCCTCCTCCGAGTCGTACCATGAATATCGTCTAGCCCATGTCAGGTGTGAGGTGACATCATCAAGTGCCATTCCACTCGCTCTCCATCTCCTTTCTGATTTGTTGAATGCAACCTCTGCAAGTCAGTACGGGACGGGAGGGCTCTTAACATTTGGGTATTCTTTTAACGCCAGTGGGCCATTTGAATCTGAATCTCAGTGTGGCAAAGGAATAAGCCAATACTGCTAAAACATCAAAGCCCTGATGGCAAGGGAAATAAAAACCGAAGCACTTTATATGTAGCAGAATCCATTTGAGCTGTAATTTAAACTGCTGAACCGTTCTGTCTCCAAAGAATGTTTCTGTTGACTGAATTTAAGGTTTTCTATAGCAAAATGCAATCAAACAACAAAAAACGATGGGCATTTCCTGTGAATGCTTAGTTTTTTTGTTAATTTCAGCTGTTTCTGGTTCAAACTGGCATAGTTTCACATGAACCCAATGCAAATGTCTATATTCTGGAACAAGTATTAACCACAATTCTGTAGAACTAGCTGAACCAAGCTTATTTTCCCTACATCTCCAGAAGGCCATGTACAAATAACCTAATTCATCACTGACGTGCACCAGGCTTTCCATACCTAACAGAACTGATTGCTTGAACTGCTGTAGAGCTGAATGACCTGCTTATTTTGCTGTAGATAAAACCTAATTTGGTCTGAAGCTGTATCAGTAAAGAATCTCAAATCAACCATGTAGATCCAAACCTGAAAATGAGAAAAATCAGTCATTGGTCTTTTTGTACACCTTGAATGTACCTTATTTCCTTTACTTGATGTCAGTGTTGTGTCTGTGTAGTATAGTATAGTACATATATATATATATTGATTTCTGCCTTTAAAATGATGATTCATTGTCAAAGGAGCTATCTTTGCAAAGTATGTGACTGATTCTAAATAAATCTATCCTTTTTATAATGACTCTTGTTATTTTTGTGCTACATTAATGTGCTCTATTGTGCATGAGAAATGAGTGTTACTGGTGTTATTAGTTTATGATGTGCTTGTTATTTGTGCTACCACTGCACCCTGCATTTAGAAGCAATTGCAGCAATTTGCAGATACTTATTAAGAATATAATAAGGATTATAATACATGCTGGTCCAGATAGTGACCACTGTCATCTAATTCAGACATACAAAAACAATGTGTGAGGCAAAGCTGAATTTTCAGCATCATTACTCAAGCCTTCAGAAATCATTCTAATATGATGATTTGCTGCTCAAGATTTCTTATAATTATCAATGCTAAAAGCAGTTGAGATGCTTAATATTTTTGTGGAAACCTTTTTTTCAGGATTGATAAATATAAAATTTAAAACAACAGCATTTATTTGGTATAGAAATTAATAAAAAATATAATTGCAAGCAACAATTATCAGGGTTCAAGCACTTTGGTATCTTTGATACCAATCTCTCATTTGAAAGCCACGTTTCTAGCATCTGTAAAACTGCATTCTACCATCTTAAAAATATATCTAAATCACGGCATATGCTTTCAATGCAAAATGCTGAACAGTTAGTTCACGCGTGCATGACCTCAAGCCTAGATTATTGTAATTCTCTACTGGGTGGTTGCACTGCTCGCTTAATAAATAACCTGCAGCTTACTAGAACCAGGATCAACACTGCACTGGCTCCCTATTAAACATCCCATACATTTTAAAATCTTGCTAATTACTTACAAAGCACTAAATGGTTTAGCTCCACAGTACTCTTAACACATTATACTCCATCACGTCTATTGCGGTCTCAAAACTCTGGCCAGTTGATAATACTTAGAATATCAAAATCAACTGCAGGCGGTCGATCCTTTTCCTATTTAGCATCTAAACCTTGGAACAGTCTTCCTAGCACTGTTCGGGAAGCAGACACACTCTGTCAGTTTAAATCTAGACTAAAAACACATCTCTTTACTATGGCATACACATAAAACATTTTTAATCTATATTATTCAAATCAATTAAATGATTGTTAGGCTGCATTAACTAGGTCAGCCGGAACCGGGAACACTTCCCATAACACCTGATGTACTCGTTACATCATAAGAAGAATGGCATCTACGCTAATGTTAGTCTCTCTGTTTATCCCGAGGTTTACCGCAGTCAGCCGGATCCGGGCCGTATCCAGATCAGATGGTGGACCTGCGCCTGGACATGATCAACACATCCCTGAAGTGTCTGCAGAGACTGTGTCAATTAGTCTACCCTCTGAAATTGCTCATCGACATGGCATCCTCAATGGATCCATCTCCGGCGTGATGACTGATATTTTGAATATTCCTATTTAATAATTGTTTAAACGCCACGCCATCCTCAATAAACCCGTCTCCGGCATGATGCCTCCAATCTTTCGAATATTCCGATCTAATATTACTTCTGACCTGTAAGGCTGCCAAAATAATAATCATACACTGTTTGTTAATTGGCCAGAGGAGAACTGGCACCCCGACTGAGCCTGGTTTATTTTTCTCCATTATGCCACCTGATGGAGTTTTGGTTCCTTGCCACTGTCGCCTTTGGCTTGGCTTGCTCAGTTGGGGACACAAAATTTTCAAATAAATATCAAAATAAATTTAATTACTAAACTAAATTAACTATATCAACTACATTACTTGAATATATATGATAATTGAAATAAGCTAGATGACATCAAATTCGGTTTTATTATTTTCCTGTTTAACACTGTGAAGCTGCTTTGAAACAATCTGCATTGTAAAAAGCACTATATAAATAAAGGTGACTTGACTTAAGCCGATGCGTCAAAAGGTATGTTTTATTTAGCAATCATGTAACCACTTAGATTATAGATGGAAAAGATTATTTACAACCAATACAGGCAATTTACTATGGAAATGTGTGGTTTTTAAAGATTTTTAACAGTTATAGCACCAACTATGGTCCAATCTCCATAAAAGTTTGCATGACTGGATTTGCATTAAAGATTTGCGGCCTGGCTGATGGCGGCCATGTTTTTTGAGATACACCAATTCCCTCATAAACCATGTTTCCACCGCAGGAACGCTTCCCAGGAACTAGGGACTTTGGGGTGGTACTCGACCGCATGGACCAGGGTCTAAATGAAGTCCCGGGAA
This sequence comes from Rhinogobio ventralis, assembly GCA_039654625.1. Classification (NCBI taxonomy): domain Eukaryota; kingdom Metazoa; phylum Chordata; class Actinopteri; order Cypriniformes; family Gobionidae; genus Rhinogobio; species Rhinogobio ventralis. Next base: position 35,398,953 of record CM077205.1, on the reverse strand, counting down.
AACAATTCCCCCTCAGAAAGTCCCTGCTCGCTATGTAGTACTTCTTCAAAGTTCAGGAACTTTTGGCGGTGGGATTTGGGCACTGAACATGCTGATTGGTTGAGTTCACGCAGCATTTTATTTTAACCACTATTTTTAAAAGTCTGTTGCGGTGCGTGCAGTTAGAGTTGTTTGCTATTCGAATCAACAATGGAATTAAAATATACGACCAATGGACCGACAACAAGGTTCAGGCTTTAAGCTTATATACGGAGGACACATATTATATCACCGGACTAATCTTCACGGTACTTTAGGCCATGATGGAAATGCAGACAGCAATAGGTCTGGGGGAAAAAAAGTTCCTGGGACAAACTGTTCCAGGTAATTTTGGTGGAAACGGGGCTATAGACAATCATGGCACCATTGGCATTTTCACCCATTTTCAAGTCAGTCGGACTAACAGTTATAGCCATTTTCATGTTTTTTTCCACTGTTATAGCGCCACCAAGTGCAAAATCGCCGCAAAAAAAAAAAAGAAGAAATTTCACACAACCACAGATTGAGCCCATACAGGTGTACCAGGTTTGGTGAAAATATCTCATTCCTTCAAGAGTTATAGCCAATTTAGTAGTGGCCACGCCCACTTCTGACTTTTTGGCACCCCCTTTTTGCCCCTTTGGCATGAAATTTCATCTGCACTGGTTTGGTTCCAATCAGGCAAAAAACCTAGTTTGCAAAAGTAGGTTTTGGACAAAATGGCCCAAGGATCCCAATGATATAACGACGACAAACAGTCCAGAGGTGCGTTCCATTTGACCGTAAGTTGACTGCGAAGTGGACTTCACACGGTATTCCGCCATTTTAAGTGAGATTCCAATCCGAAGGGAGCGAACATGTTCAGTTCGAAGGGCACTGCGAACGGCGTAGGGAAGAAGGGAACATCACTTCACAGGAAGTGGAGAGCGAAAATCACCCAACTGTCATTGCGCGTCGCATCATCTGTCTGAACGATGGAGGAGTTTACATATATGCATTTGAATATTCATAGTTATTATTATACAAAACTAGAGTAGAAATGGTTATGGCAATGACTGTTGTATTCGCATATTCTATTGTAAAAGTGTTGAGAAGCAGCTGAGGCCTGTCGTCTTATACTTTATTTACCTCGTTTACTATGCCGCTGCGCGTGGGAAAGAAAGCGCACAAGATGAGTTTGATTTGGGTTACATAGTTACCCAAATCAAAATGTATTTTCATATTGAGCTGTTGACATAATCAGCATCAAATCTGTTTATAGTAAATTAAATATAGTACAAGTAGGCCTATGTAAACTAATAAAACGAAGACTAATACAATGTTTTGATTATATTTTTTTAGATACATACTGTGTGTTTTGTAAATGTATATTTGGTTTTAAATTTGAAAGTAAAGTAAATTACAATATTAATTTATGTTGTATCATAATCTGCGCGACGCCGACGTTGCAGGGCGTTCCAAATAAGCGATTATTGTCCACTTCAACTGATATACCGTGCTCAGGGAGTAGGGAGCAGTGAACACTGCACAGGGAATGGAACGCGCCTTAGCAGTTTCGCGTTTTTGATCGCTGCAGCGCCCCCTATTGGCCAATCGGCGTCACACCTTGTCATACTTCGTGCTTGAACCTCTATTTTTCTCAATATTTGTATGCTTACTTTAGATAATTTTCTGACCCAAGACTTTTCAGCACAGTTGAACGATTAGGACAGCAATTTGGCCATGAAAAAAAATTATATAATCATTTATTACATTTAAAACCGATAACTTCCCTTTGCTTTCATGGAAAAAATAACAGTTCTGACCCTAATTATACGGTTCTTGTCCCAATTTATGTCAGTGTGATTTTATTGTGCTCGCTATTACAAAATATGCTGATCGTAGCATAGGAACCAGGTTACACAGAAGCCTGATTTAGTGGTCTGTGGTGAAGTGAACGACACAGCCTCCCGGGCAGCAGCAGCGATCAGAATGATGTCATTATTATCGGTGGCGGAAGGAGGGACCGCAGTGATCCTCCCCAGCGCCGAACCGCCTCCTTCACCAGTCAACATTCAGCAGCCCCGCGGTCGACAGTGATTCCCATTAATGCGGGCGGGTCGAGCTTCGAGCAAAAATAGCGAAATATCTACACACTGCGCCTAAAACTTGGACACTCGATCGACAGGGAATTTGATCCCCGCGAGGATATAAGGTATTTATGTTTTCATGTGTGACATGACATATTATTTGACTTTAGGAATTTTTGGTAGAAAACAAGTTTGCTGAGGCGTTGTGGGAAAAGTAGGTGGTGGCTCGTCAACTGCGAGCTAGTTCTCACACAAGCTAGTTTATGTTTACCTGGGAATTATGTCAGATTTGTAGTTTAAACAGATTAGATCTAATAGTGAGAATCCACATTTAGAGTTATACGGAGTGTATTAAAAAATTACTATTGCGAATCATAAAGCTCCGCGCGAGTTTTGCTTATATTTTTCGATATATTGCGAACTAATTAATTGCTGGCGTTTGTAATCGTGCGGAAATCAGTACAAGGGCGTTGCAGTCGACAGCGCTTCAGTTGAGTTCAAAACTTTTCTCCTAAACCCAGCCGAGCGACTAACTAACCTGTTGTTCCACCGAAGAGACTGTCAAGATGACTTGTGTGCTTATCTATGGCACTGTCGTCTAAAAATGTGCCTTAGGCCAAAGGCTGCGTGTTCTGTGGCAACCAAATGCTTGGATAAGACTTAAGACAGGCCTGATCTTTAATCCTTGAGGTGTTGTAGGCCATTTTACACTCCTAGCCTTGAGTTCAGTTAGCCTTGAGACATCTCATAGCTCAGACCCAGATTTACAGTATTTTGTATGGTATAAGGGGAAAACTTACTGTCTGTGTCAGTAAAGACAGTGTTCCCATGGTTCTGGAAAGTGGAGTTCCTAGAAATGTCAGGGAATGTCAAAAGTGTTGTTTTTTTTCTTTCTTCCAGGCCTGGGAAATTTCTCATGGAAATGAGTGAAGATGTAAAAGGATATAGTAAATATTTTTTCATATACTCCGTATTAATTTAGTCTAGAAATGGCATCTCTATAAAACGATTTTAATCATCAAGTGGATGATTCTTTGATCAGAAGGAGAGGGTTATAATATCACTTTATGAATAATAATATATTTATACGAGTAAACAAAATAATATGCATTAACTAAATTCAATTAGTTTCAAAGTTGATTCTAAACATAAAAAGTGTATTTTAAGATTGTGTAACTGGTCACCATTTTTACTATATGTCTTATTTTTAATTACATTTTTAACACACAAAATCGAGCTTGCTTCCATTTGCACAAAATAAGGCAGAATATGTTTTGGGCCTAATTTGCTATGGGTTACTTGTGAATTTCGAATGGATTTTTACAATAGCATTTTTTTTTATTAAGTTGACTATTAGGTTTCGTTATACATAAATCACATTTTGTCACTTTTTTTAAAAACATAATTTGCTTATATACAATGGTTGTTCTAGTCAAGCATGTAAACCCACATCTTTTTAAGTTGTAGTCCTTGTTTAACTTGTTAGCAACTTTTAAAAAAAAATGCAACCGCTTTGAAATTGATGTTTAGGTTTTGACTTTGTAACGTTGAAGTCCTGTCAACGTCAAATATTGTCAACCCCAGACTGAACTCAACAGCTCCTTTAGAAAAATGTTGTTTAAAATACTTTTAGACATGTGGAAGCCAATTGACGGATATCTAAGACATAATGTCTGCCACAAGTAGAATTAAAAGGCTGTTAACCAGGCTTGTCGGGAAATGACAAGGACTGAGCGCCGCCTAAATCCAAAGCTTATTAACTGTTGTTTTCCACCTTCTGTTTGTTCATTGTTTTTCTGATTATTGAATGCATTTTGAATTTGAAGAGAGAGGAAGTTTGTGTCAAGACATTTATCATGCTGCTAAACTACTGATTGATTGCGATAAATGGATTATAAGTCTTAAATGTATGCAATAATAAAAAAAAAAGCACAGGTTTGATGGTAAATCTTGTTGCTGTTTTATGCAAAAACATCAAAATCTTAATACAAGAATAACCCTTCTCATGTAATAGTTTGGTGCATTAACGTCACTTGGAGTCTGACCCCAGATGGAGATAAATGAGCTAATATGGATTAGGTTTGCTGAAAATGAAAATTGACTGGTTTCAGACCAGCTCAGCATTACAAGCTGCTCCCAGAATCCTCAGTGTGCTTCCTGTTGCATTAAGCCTCTGGCTGCCTTTGTCAACCTGCCATCTGGTGAACTTTGCCACACTTTTCAAATATTTCCCTGCAGCAGAAATGCATGTTTAGGTCTACAACCCCTAATGCATCATGGTGGCTTTTTTTTTGAGAGTGACCATGTGGCATCTTTGAGTCACAGGACAGGACACGTTGTCAGCTTTTTAAGATAAGACACTAGTTAGTCCAAATTACAGAGTAGGTTTCTGAGACTTAAGCAGTCCCAAAATAATTCAAAATATAGAAGGTTTACATATGAAAACTTGGCAGTGAATACAGAGAGAGATTCTTCTACACACTCTGATGGACAAGAGGAAGTCAAACCAGGACAAAGACAATATCAATATTTACTTAAACCAGATCTCTTCAGTTTATTATCTTCTGCGTTGATTAGGTGTTCATGAGGTCATTGTATCACTTGCAGCGTCATATAGGCTATGAAATGGGTCAGTAGTATCTGTTCCTCATGTCACAATCGCAAACAAACATGATTTTCTTTTTTTTGGTGGCTTCATACTCAAATATTTAGGTCTAAATTTAAGATGTATATATTTGAATTGCATATAAAAGTTTCTATCCATATGGATTACAAACTTAATGTGATGCTATTTTTTTAAAACTTGGTATGCATGTAAAGTTTGATACGTTTTGAAGTTAAAGTCAGCATGAAACGGAAGTTACGATAACATTTTCTTCCCTATTGTTATGTATATCTGAGTTAAACGCCTTCTCGAACAAGAAAAAATGTAGGGCGGGAATTGATTGGATGGTTATGGTTTGCTATTGGTCAGTCTCATGTGAGTGACAGGTTATCCTGCCCTCGTGCCAGTGAACGCATCATCAGAGAAGAGATGTCTCTGCAAAAGGGAGGTGAAATTATTTTGATTAAAGATTATGAGGGCATATGAATGAAAAAAAAAGTAGTGACATGCGCATACGTCGTGGTGCTCACGTGAACAGCATCGGCTGCCGTAGATCTAGGAGACTGGCACAGGCTAGAACGAAATTGTTGAATAAAGTCGTTATTTTTGTTTGTTTTTGCGCACAAGATTCATGTCGCTTCATAAAATTAAGGTTGAACCACCGGAGTCACATGGACTATTTTAACAATGTCTTTACTACCTTTCTGGACCTTGTAAGTGTTCATTAAATTGCTGTCTATGGAGGGGTCAGAGAGCTCTTGGATTTCATCACAAATGTCTTCATTTGTGTTCAGAAGATGAACAAAGGTCTTACGGGTTTGGAATGACATGAGGGTGAGGAATTAATTTTCATTTTTGGGTGAACTATCCCTTTAAGTTTTATTTATTCACACATTAGTTTTGCACTTTGAACGGTAAACTCCTACAAACACTTCGTTTGGAGACATTTCAAGTGTTTGCATTTGTATTTGAGTACTTTGCTCTGGTTGTGTAACCTTATAACCTTTTACTTTAGGCCTGGGTTCCTCAAATCCAGCCCTGGAGAGCCACTGTTCAGCACAGTTTAGCTCAAACCATGATCAAACTCACTTGCCTGCAATTTTCTAGTAACTGAAGACCGTGACTAGCTTGTTCAGGTGTGTTTGATTAGGGTTGGAACTAAACTCTTCAGGGCAGTGGCTCTCCAGGACCTTATTTGAGGAACCCTGCTTTAGGCCATGGGGAATATAGATGGGTAAACTATCTATTAAAGGGTTAGTTCACCCAAAAATGAAAATCCTGTCATCATTTGCTCACCCTCATGTTGTTCCAAACCAGTAAGATATTTTAATGAAATCTGAGCGATTTCTGTCCTTTGTGCTAAATTGAGTTCTCTTTCGCATCTTGTGCTTGAAAATGCTTTGAAATGACATTCAAATGTGCACACTGACCTTAAGTATCCAATTCCAGAATTGCAATCGATTTTTGATTTCCAACCCTACAATGGAGGGACAGAAATTTCATTACAAATATCTTCATTTGTGTTTCATAGATGAACGAAAGTCTTACGGGTTTGGAACAACATGAGGGAGAGTAATTGATGACAACTTTTTCATTTTTGGGTGAACTAACCTTTTAACTGTAATATATTATTCTGCAACTTATTGCAAGTTACTATGTAGTTTGTTTGGGATTAGTTGGACAGTTCTCCCACCCTTAACTAGAAACTTGTTCTAGTTGTGTTACTGAAGACAATGTTTGTTTAGAAGAACTTTGAGATGTGTCCTGTCCAAACGTGAGACAGGAAGCAATATTAAGCCGGTGCTGTTCTCTCTTATACAGTGCAAAGAACTTAGTCTAAAACAATATTCTGTTTGCTTCTGTAACCTGAATGACCTGCTTTCCTTTATTTGTGTACTTATCTTTTGTCAATAATTGTGCTGACATTTTTAAGATGACTCATTTGAGGGTTTAACATGTTTTCAAACACATGAATCATGACTTCTGTTAAAGGCCTATTTATAGGAAGATGGAAAACAGCAGGGAATTCCATGCATTTCAGCCCTCCATTGACAGCTATGCAACTACCACTTTAATGCTTCAAAAAGTTCTTAAAGAGATCGTAAAATGAATCTTTATATGATGAACAGATTGAATTTAGGCTTTTATTGGTGAGATGGTGAGATTCTCGTGTTACGCAGCACATTTGATCTTCAGCAAGAACCAATGAGGTTCATTCTCGTGTTAAGCAGCACGTTTGATCTTCAGCAAGAACCAATGAGGTTCATTCTCGTGTTAAGCAGCACGTTTGAGCTTCCGCAAGAACCAATGAGGTTCATTCCTGTGTTACGCTGCACGTTTGATCTCTTTAGCAAGAACCAATGAGGTTCATTCCTGTGTTACGCTGCACGTTTGATCTCTTTAGCAAGAACCAATGAGGTTCATTCTCGTGTTAAGCAGCACGTTTGATCTTCAGCAAGAACCAATGAGGTTCATTCTCGTGTTACGCAGCACGTTTGAGCTTCCGCAAGAACCAATGAGGTTCATTCCTGTGTTACGCTGCACGTTTGATCTCTTTAGCAAGAACCAATGAGGTTCATTCCTGTGTTACGCTGCACGTTTGATCTCTTTAGCAAGAACCAATGAGGTTCATTCTCGTGTTATGCAGCTCGTTTGATCTTCAGCAAGAACCAATGAGGTTCATTCTTGTGTTACGCAGCACGTTTGAGCTTCAGCAAGAACCAATGAGTTTCAGTCTAGTGTTACGCAGCTTGTTTGATATTCAGCAAGAACCAATGAGGTTCATTCTCCTGTTACGCAGCACGTTTGAGCTTCCGCAAGAGGTTTGTTCTCGTGTGGCAAAGTGGTTGTTGTGTAGCTGTCAATGGAGGGACAGAAAGCTGTTGAATTTCATCAAAAAGATCTTCATTTGTGTTCCGAAGATGAACGAAAGTCTTACGGGTTTGAAATGACATGAGGGTGAGTAATAAATGACAGAATTTTAATTTTTGGGTGAACTATCCCTTTAAGTTGCATTAAGTTTTTATTCTCCCAAGTGTCCCGCCACAAAAATTTAGACTGAACTTAGCTTTTTGTCCTCAATTAAATTATCCGAAAATGTTTTGTATAGCATCACATTAGAGCAACAAAACTTGTCTGATTTATTCTGTCACAGAAAATGCAACTTCTTTTCTTCAATAGTTTCTGTGCTCCCTCCCTCTCTGTTTCTAGGACATAAACCCCTGCGTTTCCTGTGGGTGGATGGGGCTTCATGCAGTAGAGAAAGAAACCCAGGCTGTACTAAAAATAGTTCTTTCTGCTCCAAGGAAGCACAAATCTGATGGAGGCCTGTTGATAAGTGGTCGTGTTAAAACGAGCCCAGGCAGTGTAGAAGAGTGTGTGTTGTTACTAAGGAAGAATAGATGAGTATTGGGCAGCTTGGAACAACGATATGCACAGCTGTGCTTCCCTACTGGCACATATTCATCATGGATGCGGGACAAATCTCCCTCATCGCCCACATAAAGACCCCAGCGCAACCTTGCTCATGTCTTCCTCAGATTTGTCACACTCTATACAAGCGAGTTAGTGCAGAAATTGATGTTGGTGATCAAATGCGTGACAGATTAATGCGATAATACATTCTCCTCAGAGATCTCGCTAAGTTGATTGAGTAAATGCTTTCCTCTTTCGCCCAACTGACATCTTGCAGTTTATAATGTGAATTGATTTGAATTGTGTAGCCAGAGTCCAGAATTAACACTGGCGGATATGAATAAAAATTGTGTTTGCTGAGTAAATTAAATACAACAATATAAAGTTTAAGAACGATGTATGTGATTTAAAATAAAAGATGTATTGATTGTTCAAATCAATTGACGATTTTTCATAGCCGTCACTATGAAATTATATTGACAGGTCTGTTTGTGTTCCGAAGACTTGCGTGTGTTGTGATTGTGTTTTGTAGCCCATGAGGATTGTGTCCTCGGGGTTAGTTTTGTATCAGGCTCACATTAAACAGATGTTCATGTTTGCGTACATGTTTTCACCTTCTGCTCTTGATTCAGCGGCTTGAATTTGCCTTCAGGTCTGTTTACTTTGTTATGGTGGACAACATATGGTTGAATGATAAAGATATCATACTTTAAAAAAGAGCAACACAAGTAGTTTTGTGTCACATTGGAGGACCAAGCATGGAAATAATCAAAGAGCTGTTTGTAGTTTAGTGTTGAATTTTAAAGAATATCCAGGCCACTCTTAGAAATAATAAAAGTGAATGAAAGCAGGTCTATCAAACTTCAAAATGACACCCCAAAAGTATCCTAAAAGTGGTCCGTACGACATCTGAAGAGACTTGATGTGACCAACAGATGGAAATGTCTTGATATTTTTGGTGCTTTCATAAGGGGGATGACTGATTCATGAATGAATCCAGAATGTCTGTTTTTCTCCCACCATCCGCATAAAACATCCCCAGCCGAATTACCTACTGTTTTTTTGACAAACACCAAGGTCGTGTGGTAATTTAATTTCCTTCTGAATCCACATCTCTGAGTTTTCAAGAATATATCACTTCAAAATTCACTGTTTATATCCTTTTTGACCACTGCAGAGCACCGTACGGCTGCGCTTCGCTGTAATTTGGATGCATTTTAAAAATCTTAAATATAAATTAAATCCAGGATCAAAATGATGGTTTAAATGTAAACCTGCTTATTTTTAAACAAGGTTTAAAGTTTGGTGCAACAGAATTGTTAGAAAAAACTTGATTTAATCTAGATTTAAGATTTAATCCTGGTTGGTGCAACCCACCCTAGACTTTTATTACTGAAATGCTGGCAAGTATTTAAGAGCAATATATTTCATCACCGCTCAAAAAATAAAAATAAAAGCACATAAACATTTGAAATGGGCCGTTATTACGGCAATAACCAAGCAGCATTTTGTTTACCTCATGTAAATAAGAGGCTGTATTCACTTATTTCCACTCATTTCCATGTGGAATAAAATGACATCCTTTATTTTGAGATAAAATACAACACATAACCATTTTAACTGTAATGTGCGTCTATATATCTTCCTATTTTTAAACAGATTTAAATAATTAAATAATAATTAGGATATTATTTTCCTATTATTAAATATGCATTTATTCTTATTATACCAAGCATATGACATTTAAATTTACAGCATACAATCATGTTATTGACCACGTGAGCAGCGCGTTCCCAGGTGCGCAGGATCACAAAACTCGCTCCTCCACCGTGATAAATCATCATCCAAATGCACGAGTTTTATCACTGCAAATGTATTCTTACGGACTTCCATGTGAGAAACGGTTACCGTCCGAATAGGGCTAAAGACTAGAGCTAGAGCTGCATGATCTCGATTCAAACACCCACACAATCTCATTCCTAAATGACAACGATTCGCCTGAGCCTATTACACCTTTGACAAAATCACACCGGAACATTCAAATCTGCATTTGCGTGGCCATTGAGCCAGAAAGAGCAGATGTCATGTATAGGTATGAAACAGCTTCACAAACAGTCTTTTCAACCACAAGGCCTATCGTTATTTCTGTTACAAATATTAATATTATCTCACAGCCTAAGTACTGGGATAAAAGTTTATAGTTCAGATAAACACTGATGTCTACAGAAGCGATCCCAAAAAAATGTGTTATTGAATCATTAATAAAATGCTGATTCATCCTGTAATAAAAACAAAATATTTATGAGTGAGTCATTGAATCATTCATTTAACCACTTTTTTAATGATTCATTCAGATTAATTAAACATTTTAAATAGACTGCAGTAATGAACATTTTGTCAGAACCTCTAGTGAATTATGTGTAATTTTGTTTAGTTGTCTGTTCAGAATCATGGGAGAATCATGATCTCTGTTTGAAACACAAAAATTGTGATTCTCAATTCATCCAGAATTGTGCAGCTCTAACTGGAGCCAAACTTGCAGTACGTTTCCATAGTGCATTCAACTCTTGTTTTAAAAGTGTTTCATGACATGGAGCTGATTGTGGTTGAAGCAAATCTCATATTTCCTCCAGGTATGGCTGCTATCAGAAAAAAGCTGGTGATCGTGGGAGATGGAGCATGTGGGAAGACCTGTCTACTCATAGTGTTCAGCAAAGATCAGTTTCCAGAAGTCTACGTGCCTACTGTGTTCGAGAACTACATTGCAGACATCGAAGTCGACAGCAAACAGGTTGGTATTGATTCCTGGCCGCCTCCAAACACCCCAAAGCCTGTTTTTCTACAACACATCTTAGCAATATGTCCAGACCTTTTCTGGTTTGGGTTGGTTTTGAAAATAGCTAATTGTGAAACCCAAGCTGAGGTATATAAATAACCCAGAATGTGTTGTTAGTTTTATTTTCCTTTTAGTTCTATTCATCCTGAGACCAGCTTAGAATCTGTGAACGCTCTTGTTGTTATTTTAGTCTCATATATCAGTATATCCTCTATAGACACATTATCCAAATATTTATCCAAACAATCGCACCAGTAAGTGTAGAATAATAGGCATTTTTTTGGAACAGTGTTGTTATTGTGTGAATTAAAATTGAATATTAGTCATTGAAATAAAGCTGAAATAAAACAATATATAAATATTAGATGACATTTTTTAAAAATGTAAATGAAAATTAGGGTAAACTGAAATAAACTAAAATAAGTTAAAGTTAATATAATTATTAAAACAACTGAAATAAAAATAAAGCTATATAGAAATATAAAAAAATATAATAAAAATGTCAAAAATTTTGCTATTCAATTGTTTTGGAACAATGTTGTTATTGTGGACTAAAACTATACTGAAAAATAATTTTCAGTAATTGAAATAAAATAATATATAAATATTAGATGAAAAATTTAAATTAAAAAACTTAAAAATGTGTAATGTTGCCTTGTAACTAACTTAAATAAAAATAAATTAAAGCTATATAGAAATTAAAAAAACTAATAAAAATGACAAAAGCCCATAAGAAAGACTAAAACTTTTAACTGAAAATATGAAAAATAAAGCAAATATATATATATATATATATATATATATATATATATATATATATATATATATATATATATATATATAAAAAAAAAAGCCAATTCAAAATATTAATAAACACTATAATAGTATATAAATAACACTGCTTTGGAATGGGTGACGTGACGGTGTCTGATAGATAGTCTATAGTTCTGATGTTTTGCAGCCCTGACCAAATCTAAAGGGGACCTGGCAAAACAGGAAATGGCTGTTCACTCTGGTTTCCTGACTGGACTTAAGATATCCCCACCCCTGTCGCTGTGACTCGCATGATATATATATATATATATAGCATGATTAAACCAACCACTTCATTTCCTATGATGGAAGAGGTTTTTTTTGGTAAGGTGGGCTATTCTGTGTCTCCAGCACAGGAAGTGTTGAAGTCAAAGAGCAGAATGGCATCTCTTTTAAAACCCCCCACTCTCTCAGCAGTGTTACGCTGCTAGGTTTGTCAAAATATAGAAGCCTTTCAGTGGCGAATGAGCATAAATCTTTCTGGCCTTTGGGAACATTCTCTAATTTATTCGTGCTGGTGGATAAACATATATTTTAAAGTCAACATGAAAATTGGCCCTATTTACTTTCTTAATATACGTTCCTGATTCAGCAGTGCATGTTTCTCCAAAGAGGAAACACATTAATCTTCATAATCTTTCTCCAAGACTCGCTCTGCAACTGATATGGTGTTAATTTTTGGCTGATGCCACCAATGCATGCTCTTTGAAAAACGATGAGCCATTCAAAGCATTATGGGCTTCTTTTTTCTGCACTGAACAGATTATTTTGATGTAGAGCTTCAGATCAGTGCACAACGGAGGAAAAAATAGTCTCCTCTCTCAGTGAATTGAGGAAAGGTTGTGTAATGATGTGGCATCAGGCTCTGTGTATGACTCAGCGGCAGTATGAAGCTAAGCTTCAGTCCTACAGGAGAGCAGAAGGGATGTAGTTTGATTCCCTCTAATCACCCATTTAACAAATTCAATTCATTAGGCTTGTGATTGGATAAACCAAGCCTTGTTGTGGCCCTGTACAGATTATGTGAGCGAAGAGTGACATATGTGAAAGATTGATACATTAAGGTTCATTTGCTTTTACAGTAGGGATCTTCAATAAATCTGACACCATATCAGTGTTGGCTGATAATAGTTTTTTTTTTTTTTAATTATCAGCATTGATCTAACGTTTAAAGTAGGAAGTAAACTGGAAAAATGATTTAAAGTAATTTAAAACATTATAGAATTATACAAGAAAATACTATTCTAAATAAATTTTACATTAAATTCAAAGTGTTACTGTTAGTCTGATTTGTTATATTTATGAGCAATTTCTGAATGAAAATTGTTTCCACACTCAGAGTGCTCAAAGGTGCTTTTAACCTACTTTGACTATGGCATGAATTTTTTCACTGTTAATTTATTCATAAAACATTAAATGTGTTTTATGCATATAATGACCTGAAAATTACTATTGTTGACCATGTTTTTTGTTATAGTGTGGTAAAACAGTCTAATTAAAGGTGCTGTATTAAGTTTTTGGCTGTACTAAAGCATAAAAATACAATATGTTTGCAGATATTTAGGAAACATGCTAAGTTCACATACTCGTTTATCTGAAAAATAATGCTACAGCCAGATATTTTACTTTGAAATGTGCGTTCTGTTTTTGTTTTGGTCTGTGCGATAACGCATGTTGCCAGTTTACCCAATAGTATTTCGACACCCCAGGTTGCCAGTTTGAATGAATGAATGAGGCATTTATATAGCGCTTTCATATGTACTACTGTACAACCAAAGCGCTTTACACTCATGTCAGGGGTCTCTCCTCAACCACCACCAGTGTGCAGCATCCACTCGGATGATGCGACGGCAGCCACAGAACAATGGCGCCAGTGCGCTCACCACACACCAGCGATAGGTGGACAGGAGAGAGGGTGATAGAGCCAATTCAATGGATGGGGATTATTAGGAGGCCATGATTGGTAAGGGCCAATGGAGGGAATTTGGCCAGGACACCAACGTTACACCCCTACTCTTTACGAGAAGTGCCATGGGATTTTTAATGACCACAGAGAGTCAGGACCTCGGTTTAAAGTCTCATCCGAAGGACGGTGCTTGTTACAGTACAGTGTCCCCATCACTATACTGGGGCGTTAGGACCCACACAGACCACAGGTTGAGCACCCCCTGCTGGCCTCACTAACACCTCTACCAGCAGCTACCTAGTTTTTCCCAGTTGGTCTCCCATCCAGGTACTGACCAGGCTCAGCCCTGCTTAGCTTCAGTGGGCAACCAGTCTTGGGCTACTGTGATATGGCTGCTGACTGAGTTTGCCGGAAAACACAGCGTATTGCTGCCATGGAAGCCAGCGAACAAACTGGGTCAGAGATCGCAGATTCTACCTGACCTAAAAAGCCTTGGCATCCATCTAAAAATCACATTAAAGCACATTAAAACGCGGATAAATCAACTCATCAACTTACAGTGTGTAAGTCTTTTCACCTTCCATTGTCAATAGCGCTCATTCCTGTTGCGTGTCCTCAGACTGGCAACCTGTGTGAGCATGGAGTCTGAGGAGGAGGGGGCGGGGCAAACAATATTTTGAATTTGGACTGCAGTAGATAGAAATGGCTCATTCTAAGGTAATAAAAACATAACGGTTCATTATGTAAAGTCTTTATACAGCACTGAAAAACATTTCTGTCAATAGATCCTCATAAATACTACACACTGTACCTTTAAAAGGCTGAAATGTTTAAAAACTTAAGCAGATTTATTTATTCATTTAAGTTTGGTTTTAAAATAATTACTTTAAAATAAATAAAAAATATTTTAAATTTAAATATTTAAAAAATATTTGAACTTGGTTGCTTAGTAGGTCAACATGTATAACCAACATAGGAAGTCATTTTGTTGTCATGTGACAGAAAAATTATAAAACAGGAAATTATATCACAAGTATAATTCCTGTAGAACCTTATGAATCTGTCACTTTTAAACTTATCAAACAATTTAACCTTTTTATAACATTCAGATCATCTAAAAAGTTGTAAATAAAAAAAAAAAGAAAGAAAAATAAATTATAATTTAAATATTTGAATTTTTTTATATATATATATATATATATGTGACTCGTTCGGCTCACACTGCGCGTTCAGTTTTTAATTGTATTGTCTGTTCTCTAACTGAACTAAATTATTTTTACTACTATAAAAAAATCTAAATGACGTGGGGGCGGTGCTGCGGTAGACAGGTGATGTTACCGGTGTTGCGGCAAGCTTTTTTTAATGTAATTGTGAGCGAAGTACTGTTGTATTGCAGTGCGCAGCTGGCTTGCACTTGCGTGTCAAATCAACATGTGTAACTGACACATAAACTTGGACAGAGAGGTCCACGTTCAGAAATATGTGAGTGCGCTTCCTGCACACACAGCTCACAGCGCACGTGTGTGTGTGTGAGTGAGAGTGATGCGCTCTTTGTGATTATTACATGTGATATTAAATTTTGCACAATACGAGCTAAAATTCAGTTCCTGAAAATATCGATACTTCCCGTTCTTGTATTGATACAATATCCCCACGCAAAATATCGCGATACTATGCTGTATCAATTTTTTTTTTTCCACCACTAATGTATGTGTGTGTGTCAAAATTAGCCGTTTCGCCATTTCTGTTATTGGCTGTAGCATAAAAAGTTATCCGTATTACACCAAAAATATATTGGTGCACCTCTACTAGTGTAGAGAGGCAAAAATGAATTTGTCATTGCATTTTAATAACCTGCATATATCTGGGCTGTATAGGTCTAAATAGAAAGGACTTGTGTGAAGGAGGGAGCTGCACACGTAAGCTGCCTTAACTAGTACGGTTTCTTTTAGGAATGTGTAATGCTCTTTTTTTTTTTTTGCCTCACTTCTTGTATAATGAGTTGTACACTCATAAGAGGACGCCTATTGAGACGAGGGTTGCATGGTTTTAAAGTGTGTATTAAGCATACTTCTGCTTTTGTCCAACTTATTTGGTTGTATAAAACCCATCGTGAAGTCCAGTTGTGCTGTAGCGATTATAAGAGGCTAAGGTTTGAATGTCCAATTTTGATCCACAGGTGGAGCTCGCTTTGTGGGACACAGCAGGACAGGAAGACTATGATCGCCTGAGACCTCTGTCTTACCCAGACACAGATGTCATCCTCATGTGTTTCTCCATAGACAGTCCCGACAGTTTAGGTAATCCGATTTTCCAAAGACCCCAAAATCTGCTTTATGTCTTTAATTTTGAGTCATCCTTATTTGTGTCAAGGCCTTTCTTACTGGAAAAAACTATTCACTAAGTCATCACTGTATGCAGGAAGTTCCTGTGTTTTGTCTAAGAGCTGAGGCGCATCATGATAACACTTGTGTCCATGACATCACTGCCCTTTATCTCCACCAGCTTCCCGAAGGAACGTCTCAGTTCTTTTCTTTGTTATAATAAATGTCGGGAAGCTTGAACAAATTATATAAGCTTGTGTTTAAAAGTTATCGCAGACAGGTCTGAGATTATTCAGAATTCAGCCACATGATTCAGCAGAGTTCAAAAGATAAAAAAATAAAAACAGTCACATAATTCCCTCAGCAGTGAAATGAAATGGAACCACCATTATTCTTCTCTCATGTTCTACTCTGAACATGAATGACTTATTATCAATAATAGGATTGGATTTGTTGTGGCAAATCCCTTATTTCACTCATGCTTTTTTTTTGGGTCACATTAACATTACAAAACAAAGTTTTATAACACTATATGTAAGTATTATTGAACCTTTTTGTCACCATATTCCTTCAGATTACAGTACCTCATATTATTATTATTATATTACCGTGGCGATATATTGGTTGACCACTAATTATATAATTTTTATATTATATATTACTTTGTTTATAATTTATCATTTTTTATTTTCAAATGTACATGAATAAAATGTTTTGTGTAGATTTGTACATAATACATAATGCATACGTGTGTGTATATATTAAGGCTGCACAATTTGGGGAAATTATCTAATTGCGATTATTCTGGTTAAAATTGTGATTTAAAATACAATTTATTTATTATTTTTACAAATAAAAAGTGTGTATACATATATATCATTTTGTGCTCATATATAAATATGACTAATAATAATTATGATTTGATTATTATAGCTAAATAAAAATATTTAACAAAATAAGAAATATGACGATTACAATAACATTTTATTAAAAATTAAAAATTTAGTATTTAAGAATAAATATAACAATATAATAATAATAATAATAATAATATTCATATTTTACAGAAAATTTATTTTACAAAGAACTGCAGGGTTACCTGCCTATGACTAAAAATCACTAGAAAGGACTAAGGATTTATTATAAAATATTGTAATAATAATATTATTATTATAAAAATCTGTGCTTTTTATCTGATATCAATTTCTTCATTTTTGTTAGGAGGTATGCAAAATCAAGAACAAGTCTACATCTTTAATATGAAATATGAGCCTCTTATGCGTCCCCTGTGGGGAAAAAAACTCCTGTACACTGGAGAAAAACATATGGATTGTCATATGCATTTATTTAGAGAGAACGCACATTATAAGCGGTGCTTTCAGACGGAGCAGCGTTTACTACTGATCACAGAGCCACTCTTCAGTGACACGCTGGGCATATATTTATTTCATTAAAATCACACAAGCCAATAGCATATTATGCTGTTATATATTATGCATATTATATATATATATATATATATATATATATATATATATATATAATATGCAAGCAAGTAAAATATAAACATACACAAAACTTAAATAAGGATTGGTGAGCTAACTTGGAGTTAAAATTTTCCTAACTCCAGGGAAAAATAACAAACACAAAAGAATCTACCAGGTCAGCTTACTTCCCTATGCTTTCCCTCTATTCTAATATAACTAAACAAACAACAACTCACCATGCTGTACTAAAGAAAAACAAACTCCAAAATCACCAACAACAGGAGGGAATTTGCCGCTGGCTCTTATGTAGATAGTGGTTAAACATGCGATATAATTCGTTTGGCTATATCAAATGTTATTCCAGAGTAAATCGATAATTTCATAACTTTATATTTAGGCTATATTTAACTTGAATCCTGTACTAGAGCGCTGCTTTTGCACGTTTGACTAAATTGTTTGCTTGTTTATTTCCTATTGTCTTTTATAATGGCTATTGTTCATTTAAATATTGTTCAATAAATATTATTTTATATAAATTATATGCCGTATTTGGTATTGAGAGAGAGTCTGTTGGTGATTGTGAGATTGACTTGTTAGATGGCAGCAAAGACTGTCTTTATGAGTGACTGGTTGTAAACAAGGAAGTCGTTTTAGCGCTGCCATGGAAATCCCCTTAAAGCTGCAGTTCGTAACTTTTTTTTAACGTTCCTTGGTTACTAGTTCTAAAGTAACATTTTAGAATTAGTAACGGAGGCTTGGGCTCAACTGTCAGACTATCAACTTGAGATTTGAATCCATGGTGGAAGGAAGTAGTTTTGCACAAAAGAGTGTTTTTATAGTTGTTTCATATTTGTTTGCTCACTTGTGCCGTCAAACTGTTATATAAACGCAATATCACACTCGTAGCCATGCGATATGGCTGTATATCAGCACGCTCTGATTATCTACAGCCGAATGACAGCCGTGCTGATATACAGCCATATCGCACTGCTACTCCTGTGATACTGCTCATATATATCAGTTATTATTATTATACTTTAAAAAAAAATCTAATTTGTGTTAAAATCTTACATCAATCTTGAATGTGTGTGTGATCTCATAGAGAATATCCCAGAAAAGTGGACGCCGGAGGTGAAGCACTTCTGCCCCAACGTTCCCATAATCCTCGTGGGCAATAAGAAGGATCTGCGGAACGATGAGCACACACGGAGAGAGCTGACTAAGATGAAGCAGGTGTGTTCCCGGGGCCAGCCGCACCATCACTATGGGGAGTCCCATTAAAAAGCTCTTAGCAGCCAGCATTACTGTCACTCTAGAAGGCCTGATCATTATCATTTGTCAAACTCCTCGTACTCAAGCGATCAGTCTAACCTCTAATAACCAATGACTGATGCTATCATGCCTCGCCCCTTAAATGATGTGTCAGCAATAGCGTTCAGTTATCTGGGCAGATGGCCTCCGTTAAATCGATCCATTTAGCGAACAGAATTGGCATTGTATATTATAAGTCAGCCTTTAGCTGCAGACAGTGCTGTGCAATTCTGTCGTCCATCATTCACAAAGTTCAAACAGTAATTTGGTTCTAAATCTTATTGAATGTGATGATTCAGTTCCAACTTCTCTGTTCTGCAGGAGCCGGTTAAACCGGAGGAGGGCAGAGACATGTCCAACCGCATTAGCGCCTTTGGCTACCTGGAATGCTCAGCCAAGACTAAGGAGGGCGTGAGGGAAGTATTTGAAATGGCCACCAGGGCGGCGCTGCAAGTCCGCAAGAGGAAGAAGAGGAATGGGTGCTTGCTGTTGTAAGAGAACTTTCCGGTGTTTTTCCAGAATGATCTCCCCACTGACCAGGAAAAACCAAACTCCACAAAAAAAGATTTTGACCAAACAACATAAATACACTGGACTGTATGTCACATTTCATGCAAACCAACAGGTGGGAAATAGAGGAAAGTGTATAAAATATGCATTAAATTGACAGAGGCTGGGCAGGAAGGCAGGTTAGATCAAAATATATCTATATCACTGTATATCTTGATTTAGTTTTTCTCTATGGCACAATGTTTTTCGTCAGTCAGGATGACGTCAGTCATAACGTTATTGTATTTTTGCATATTTATCAAACGACCATTATAATCTGGTAAGAGAACAACTTCCTCTTATTGTAAACTAAATTAATTTAACCTATGTAGAAATCTCTTAATAGCACAGAATTCGGTAATGAAACCAGTGCCTTCATGATTATTCCCTCCACAATTTGAATGTAAAGTGTTTTGAGCTTCTCTGTGACTTCTACACAATTTTCTAGTAGTGAATAACTCTTTGAGCCAATTAAATGTATTTAAAAGTGCAAAATCTTTAGTAATGTTGAGTATATAGCTTTCTTTCCCCAAATAAATATCAATTACACGTAATTCGGAGGCTCAGTTGGGTCTAAAACCAACCAGGGGCGTGACATTTGTCGTTTTTGTCCTCCACACAGGCATAAACGCACGTGCACATGGACTGAGCTCTATAGATACTAAACTGGTTGAACCTGCCTCATATCCAGGCTGAGCTCATGCTGTCACATAATCTGACTCTATTGTCTTTACATTAGCCAGCACACATGCTTGAGTATTGTTAATGCAAATATTACATTTAAGGTGCAATCACTTTTGAAGGTTTCTAGCACTGCGAAACATCAAATAAATATACAAACTGATGATTGTTAGCAAATGTATATTAGTTAGAAGAGGCCTTGAGTGCCTTTCAGGTTCCCACAGAATTGTGTGCCTTTAGTTATCAGTCTTTAATGCGTTTGGGTTGAGATGAAATGAACGTTTATGTCCATGCATGCGTTTTGTCACGATCAGTATTGTAATGTTGCATGCTAGTAATCATGAGGTGTGCGGATCATCATGTTTCTGACAATAACCTTAGCTAATCATGCAGAGTTGTGCTTCTAGAAGACCTGTTGCTTTTATTAGCTGGTGTAGAGTCCATATACTGATGTCACTTCCACTACTGTCCACTGCTGGTGCCATGAGATGTCTGACATGAGGTAACTTAGCAATGCTGATTATTTTGGTATAAACAAAAATATATAAATAAAATGTATATCATTTACATGTGTGTGTGTGTGTGCGTATATACATATATATGCAGACATACATATGGCATGTGTGTGCATGTGTGAGATTTGACAGCACTTATATATACATACACACAAACACACGTGTGTATATTAGTGCCATCAAATCTCACATGCGCTGTATGTCTCTGTGCATATATATATATATATATATATATATATATATATATATATATATATATATATATATATATATATACACATACACACGCGCATATATATGCATACACATAAGTGTGTGTATATACATACATATATATGTGTGTGTGTGTGTATATATGTGTATATATATATATATATATATATATATATATATATATATATATATATATATATATATATATATATATATATATATATATATATATATATATATATGGTTTTTGGTTTATTTTAAGGTGAAACATGACCCAGGCATTTTTTTTTTGGTGAGGTTCATCCAAAAACAGCGAGAAAACGGCAAATCTTCCTTTTGGGGTATTTTATGTTTCAGTCCATCAGAAAGAATGTTAAACTAACCATCTGTATAATTCTTGAACGCCTGGGACACTAGGCCATGGATTTTAATATATTAAACGGCATTATTAAAACACTGACTGTAATGCACTTGCTGTACAATACAATGGACAAGGAACATCCAATTAGACTACATACAAACTACTCGCAAATAAAGGAGGAACTTGTTATCGATCTTTTTTTTAATGTACTAATTTGTGGGATCTGTGATGAAATCCTCAATGCAGGTGTGAGAACAGACCCATGTCCTTTGTGAAGTGATCGTCTGCATGAGGACATTACTACAGCAACCAGTCTTAGCTCACTGGCCTCTGAGATCAATCTGCTGTGTTCATATGGTCTCCTCCTTTTGTTTTCTGGAAGTATTACATTTGATTTATTAATCCAGATTTTTATGAGCGCTCATAGTAACAATGCTTTGTAAACGGGACTAGTAGTAAATGTTTGAATGAAGTGAAACCAACCTATGTTAATAAACTATTTTTTTTTGAAACAAAGTAATGTTGCACTTTTTTCCTTTTATGTGAAATTACATGGAATGAAAAGTAATCCAGTTTACAAATGTTGGGTAATTTACTGTTGAAAAATAATTTGCCAAGTATTTTCTGCCTGTTTTAATTTTTAAGTACAATCATAAGACATACGAAACAATACCACAACAAAATAACAGCCATCAAGTCATGCATTCCATAAAATATTCAAAATGCCATAATATAAAACCCATTTCTTTAAACAAAACGTTTCTCTAAAAATAAAAAAAGTTCAAGATATATATTGCCATAATTTGCAATAACATCAAAAATACA
The DNA here is from genome assembly GCA_039654625.1 of Rhinogobio ventralis. Lineage (NCBI taxonomy): Eukaryota > Metazoa > Chordata > Actinopteri > Cypriniformes > Gobionidae > Rhinogobio > Rhinogobio ventralis. Next base: position 35,377,026 of record CM077205.1, on the reverse strand, counting down.
TTTTCAATGACTGAGACCACTGTTTTATCTTGTTTTTAATAGACTTTTACTTGCTAGAAACACTGTTTCAATGAAATACTTTCAGTAAAGTGCTATGAAGCATTTGAAATGAGTAAATGTTCATTGTTGGGAAAAAAAATAGCTGTTTGAATGAAAGAAATGAAGCATTATTAAAGAGTGTTGATTAGTAGAAGCGATATTGCGACTGATCTACATCAGTTTGCATAAGTGCTAGAATCTCTCCAGTATTAACTCAGTAGTGGACAAATTGACAGTTTTTGCTGGATTATGAAATGAATCAGACATATGCATCGTTTTACTGGCAGGAATCAACATTAAAATGATTTTATGTGACAAGTCAATAATGCTTTACTGATAAAAAATAATGTGATTTCCCATTTTCTCTGGATGTAAACTGATGGTCTCATGTGATTGTTGTAAATCTGGTCCTCATTGTTCAGCTCTCCACTCCGGGTGCACATGCTGCTGTAGTGGGCTCTCCTCCATATCTAGACATGAACACACAATGAGTCATACGAGCACATAATACACTGACACTTCAGGTCTGGATGTGCTATGTAAGGCTGCGTACCATCAGAGCTGATTTTTAAAGATGCCAGCCGGCTGACCACATCCTCCTCTCCTTCAGCATCTTTGTAGTCAAAGCCAGTGTTGCCCTGCTCAAGCTCACAGTACCGGATAAACCTATACAAATAAATGCACACTAATAAACTACTGCATACTGTATAAAACAGATGGTCAGTTAAAGGCACAATATGTACGATTTCTGGATTAAAATATCCAAAAACAAATCACTAGAACAATAGAGCAATTTTGTTGACTTGTGTACTTGCATTATCCCAAATGTTTTCAAGAATGTTTAAATCCAGAGAAATAAGCAATTTTAACCAGGACACGGATCGTGTCTGTGCGTCGCCTATCAATGACATCATACCTGCGTTACTCTCGATTTCCGGTTTTATTTTGTTGAAACCATGGAAACACCAGAGACGCTTTAATATATTATGTTTTATTAGACAGGTGAGCAACTGTTTGGATACATTCATTGAGAGAAAACTAATCATTGTTATGTAGCTCAACACAGTTAGTCTTATTGTTTGAATCTTGTACCGCGAGTACCATGTTTTTACCATGCCTAATATCGATCTAGCTCACTGCAGTGTGAACAAGTGTCTCATAGTAGCCGCAGAGCGAACACACAGATTAGCATTATAACTTTCAACACACTCAAATGTATGTAATATGATAAAACAGCGGTGCGTTACCACACATGCGCATAAGTGGAAGCGCTCAGCAAAATCAAGGCGCCATCAAGCTGTGCCTTTGTTTTGAATAAGACCTCTAGTAGCGAAAATGTACATATTGTGGCTTTAAAAGGTTAGTTCACCCAAAAATTAAAATTCTGTCATTAATTCCTCTCCCTCATGTCGTTCCAAACCCGTAAGACCTTCGTTCATCTTCAGAACACAAATGAAGATATTTTTGATGAAATCCAAGAGCTCTCTGACCCCTCCATAGACATTTAATTACCACTTTCAAGGCCCAGAAAGGTAGTAAAAACAGTTAAAATAGTCCATGTGACTCCAGTGGTTCAACCTTAATTTAATGAAGTGACGAGAATATTTCTTGTGTGCAAAAAACAAACAAAAATAACGACTTTATTTAACAATATCTTCTTTTCTGTGTCAGCATCACACGCATGCGTCGTGGTGCTCACGTGAACAGCTTTGGCCAATGGTAAGCCGGCGCTCTGGTGTCACTCGGAAGTGCTGCACTGTATTTACTACATCAACAGCGTTGGAGACTGACACAGACGTGAAGAAATTGTTGAATAAAGTCGTTATTTTTGTTTGTTTTTTGTGCACAAAAAGTATTCTAAAAAAATTAAGGATGAACCACATTGACTATTTTATCGATGTCTTTCCAACCTTTCTGGGCCTTGAACGTGTTAATTGCATTGCTGTCTATTTATCTATTAACAAATTTCAGAAATGTCATTTTTGGGTGAACTGTCCCTTTAAGAATTTAAAGCGACAGACGACAAAACTGCAGCGTGCGCTTAGAATAAACAGAACAATATTGTGCGTTAGTGTGGACGCTGATATAGTTATCTTTACAGTTAACATTTTTAGTATCAACTGGCCTTTAGTGTGACATTTTGGATCCATTTCCTGAAATTAAATAGAACTCTTTACAGTTTAAAATCTATGAACAAATAAATCTAGTTTCAGTCACAGATCTAGAGGACAAACTTGTGTGCAGTGTTTCTAAATATAAGTGTAAGAAAAACAGTGAGGTTTTTTCTTTTGGATGTGGCCAATATAGAGCTAGCTCATTGTTTTGCATAAGAAATGCTAATATGGTATGTTATAAAAAGCAGCCAATCAGATTGAAGCTTGCTGTTTTCAAGTAAGCTTTACTCATTTTTAGTGCTACATGCTTTGTAATGGTCGGTAAGTTTTCTGCGGGCTTGCCACTAAAGGTTGGGACTAGTTGCCATCGGGTTAGTGGCAGGTTAAGCTGAGAGGAACATATATAACTAAGGTCTTACCTCTGCCAAGTAGGATCCTTGCTTAGGATAACTGGGTTTCCCACCACAATGAGCAGGGCTTTGGCTCTTGTCATTGCCACATTAAACCTCTGTGGGCAACAGAAAGGGTTTACTACAGGATGGCATCATTTATGTAATCTCTTAAGTCCAAACATTTCTATTATTACGTGCTTATGTGATAAACTTTTTAACTTTTACTCTTTCAGCTAAAACTAGTATTCGTTTCCCCAAATGCCAACCAGTAGCTCTTGTTTAGCTCTATATACACTACTGTTCAAAAGTTTGGGGTCGATAAGCTTTTTTTTTTTTGAACCAAAATAATAGTTTTATTCAGTAAGGATGCATGAAATTGATTTAAACTGACAATAAAAACCTTTATAATGTACAAAATATTTCCAGTTCAAATAAGTGCTGTTTTGAATGTTCTATTAATCAAAGAATCCTGAAAAAAAAGTAGCACAGTTTTCACAAAAATGTCAATCAACTGTTCTCTTTCATAAGTTCACTCAACGCTGCGTAGCTATGACGCAATGGGAACGCCCTCTGGGTGTGCCGATTGTCTGAAGCCCTTATAGAATCACGCCAATTCATTGGCTGATGGCGTGGGCGCCGCCCCTACGCTCTTACGTCGTCATATTATACTGACGCGCGCGCCATCCGCTCCTCAGATTTCTCTGCCTTCACGAAGCGGCCATTCTAGCCCTTCGGTTTCGGTTTTTCTGGCCCAAATACATTGAAATTCGTACAACTTTCATCACCAGCACTTCAGCGACTGCGGATAGTGGAACTTTGTTCTCCTTGTGGTGAAGTGTCATGGAGTTTCGTCGCTGCCTGCAGCCGTGCACTCGCTTTATTGCGAAGGACGACCCTCACAGTAAGTGTGTTAAATGCTTGGGGTTTTCACACGCACGCGAGGCGGTTCAGGGCTCTTCTAAATGCAAATTCTGCGATTATCTCCTTCTCAAAACCCTCCGCTCTAGGCTCGCGGTTTTTGAGAAGGAGTCGTCCGTTTTTCCCCGTCGCGCTCCCGAAGCCGCGCAGGCCTCTCTCGGATCCGCGACCTGGGGTTCTGATGTAGAGCTCGAGGATGTGGAGTGCGAGCAGACGGGCCTCGCCCTTTCTCTCCCTCCCTCCCCCGAGCACGTGCGCGGGGTTCCGCCGGTCGAGTTTTCACACGACTACCTATGCCCTAGCCCGGAAGCGCACGAGTCGGTTTCTTTCGGGCTAGATGATGTCATTTTCGCTGCAGCATCCGACTCCGAGGATTTCGGGCCTGCTTTAATCGATGACGCTTTCCCGCCTAGTAGCCAGGAAGCGCGGCCTTCTGCGGCCTATGCCGAGCTCGTCGACGTGCTTTCGCGTGCTACCGTAAAGCTCGCTATTGATTGGCTGGACGAGCCCCGCGAGTCAAGTTTATCTAGACTCGACGAGAGATTTTTGAGTGGTCCTAATTCTAGGACAGCGCGGAGAAAGCTGCCCTTCTTCAGCGATCTGCATAGTGAAATCTCCAGATCCTGGAAACAGCCTTTCTCAGCCCACTTGACTAATGCGGCAGCCGCTGACTTCACCAACCTCGTTGGTTCTGTGGAGCAGGGCTATTCCGCCATCCCTGCGGTTGAAGACACGCTAGCCACTCATCTCTCTCCTTCTTCGGCTCCTTCGTGGAAGTCTCGCCCTCTCCTTCCCACTAAAACGTGTAGGACTACTTCCGCCCTTATCGGGAAGTCCTACACGGCAGCAGGTCAGGCAGGCATGGCCCTCCACACCATGGCCATCCTCCAAGCCTACCAGGCGGACGTCTTAAAAGAAATGGACGAGGGCGGTGGCTTGACACCGGAAGCGGTCAAAGAGCTGCGCAAAGCCACAGATTTGGCCCTAAGAGCCACTAAACACACTGCTCATGCCATAGGACGTTCCATGGTGGGCGCGGTGGCGGCAGAGCGCCACCTGTGGCTCAATCTCACGGAAATCCGTGATAAGGAGAAGGTCTTCCTACTGGATGCCCCAGTCTCTCAGTCTGGATTGTTTGGGGAGGCGGTCCACACGGTGGTTGAGAAATTTCGAGCCGCCAAGTCCCAGTCAGCTGCTTTCAAGCAGTTTATGCCTAGGACGGCTAGGGACTCCCCCAACCCCTCCCCCTCTCAGTCCAGAGAGCGTCCCGTTCACAGGAAGGAGTTTCCTGGTAGGAGGAGCGACCAGGGTCATCCCCCACCCACCACGATCTGGGGAGCTCGTGGTCGCCCATTTCCTCGCCAACGACCTCATAGGCGCATTGATCGGAAGCGGCCCGGCAAACCCTCCGCTTCGTTTCTGCCCACCTCTCAACGGCTCTCCTTATCCAGCCCCGTCACTGTCGCCGCCCAGCGCGTCTCGAAGTGCAGAGCTGGCTCGACCCATGCCTCCTCCGGCGCTGAAGGAAGGCCAATTGGCTTGCTATCCGCCGCTCGCTTAGACGGAGACACGTTCGGTTTTCTCCAGGAGCTGGTAGAACCTACTTTTCCCACTCAGACCGTGACATCTCCCACTCCGCATCAGAACGCCACGCGCTCTCCTTCGCGGTTGAACACACCTCCTCTCAAGGATCAGCTCGACACCCTATCTCAGGTATGTCCACTGCACCTCAGCACTCCACTTCCTCTGTCTCATTTCTCTCACGAGTGGAAACGTCTGCCGGGGGTATCACCTTGGATCCTCCGCACAGTTCAGTCCGGTTACACACTCCAGTTCGGTTACAAAGTCCTTCCCTTCGGCCTCGCCCTGGCGCCGAGGACTTTCACGAAGTGTATGGACGCTGCTCTGGCCCCATTGAGGCTCCAGGGCATCCGTATACTCAATTACCTGGACGATTGGCTCAACCTGGCCCACTCCAGGGAGTTGGTGACTTGTCACAGAGACATTGCTCTTCAGCACATTCAGTCTCTTGGCTTGAGAGTGAACACAGACAAGAGTGTTCTCACCCCAGCTCAGCAGACCACCTTCTTAGGAGTTCGTCTGGATTCTGTTCTGATGCAGGCCCGTCTGGCTCCTGCCCGGATTTCCAGTCTCGCTTCATGTTTGGCCGGCTTCAGGCTCGGCCATCATGTTTCTGTGGGTACTTGTCGCAGGCTCCTGGGTCTCATAGCCGCAGCTTCCCCGGTGCTTCCCCTGGGGCTGCTTCATATGAGGCCCTTCCTCTGGTGGATGAAGCTCTTAGGCGCCCGATCAACAGGATCGGCTCTTCGCCTACTGAAGGTGTCACACGGTTGTTCCCGCACCCTATCAGTATGGCGGGACCCTCTCTTTCTTCAGAGGGGGGTCAACATGGGGGCTGTTTTCCGGTGCCAAATGATTACGACGGACGCCTCTTTGACCGGCTGGGGCGCGGTTTTCGAGGGCAGACCAGCATTCGGAGTCTGGGAAGGGGAGGTTCTCTCGTGGCACATAAACTGCCTGGAGCTGAGGGCTGTCTCCCTGGCCCTTCGGTACTTTCTCCCCTCTCTCAAGGGACACCACGTCATTGTCAGGACGGACAACATGGCGGTGGTCCCCTTGGGAGATTCCAGTCAGAGAGGACCTACTGTCTCAGCTTCAGGGCAGGATTTGGCATCCTCATCCCGAGATTTGGAAGCTGTGGGTATGGCCCATCAAGGGCCATTAGCTCTAAGTGCTGGTCTTCCTGCCGATGTTCAGGAGACCATTGCAAGTGCGAGAGCTCCTTCCACTAGGAGACTCTACTCCTCTAAGTGGAAGGTTTTCGAGTCATGGTGCTCATTCCATGCGGTGGACCCAGTTAGCTGCCTGGTGGGTTCAGTACTGGAGTTCCTGCAGGAGAAGTTTGCCGAAGTTTGGAGCAGCAGCTAGCACCCTTAGGGTTTACATCGCTGCCATTGCTGCTCGCAGGGAGTTGGATAAAGTCCCTCTGGGCAAACATAGGTTAGTTTCGTCGTTTATGCGAGGGGTTAAGCGCCTGAGACCAGCACGCTCCCCTGGTATTTTCTCTTGGGACCTTTCAGTTGTCCTGGAGGGGCTAACGAAGGCTCCCTTTGAGCCCTTAGAGTCAGCTCCAGAGCGGATTCTGACTCTCAAGGTTGCTCTTTTGTTAGCCTTAACCTCTTTGAAGCGAGTGGGCGACCTACAAGCTCTCTCTGTTAACGAGACATGTATGGATTTTGCTCCTGGTCTAGTTAAGGTAACCCTAAAACCTAGGCCAGGGTATGTGCCCAAAGTTCTGTCCACATCGTTTCGTTCTCAAGTTATCACCCTTCACTCTTTCCACCCTCCTCCTTTCGCATCAGAAGAGGATGAAAAGCTTAATTTGCTCTGCCCTGTCCGAGCATTGAAGTTTTATGTAGATCGGTCTGGTGGTTGGAGGAAATCAAGCCAGCTCTTGGTATGTTTTGGTGTTGGCCGCCGCGGGCTTGCCGCATCAAAACAGAGGATTTCCCATTGGGTGACGGAGGCTATTTCGCTGGCATATGAGGTGCGTGGTCTACCTTCACCTCTTAGCATTCGGGCACATTCTACCAGAAGTGTGGCTTCCTCTCAAGCGCTTTTTAGAGGGGCTCTTCTGGAGGACATTTGTGTAGCGGCAGGCTGGTCCTCCCCGCACACTTTTGTCAGATTCTATAGTTTGGATCCTGACATGGCTCCGGGTTCGCATGTTCTATCTGCTTGATCTGGCTATGCATGTTATCTGGTGTTCTTTGAGCCAGATATGGCAGCGCTTAGCTTGGCGTGTGTGGTATATCGTTCCCATTGCGTCATAGCTACGCAGCGTTGAGAGAGAACGTCTCAGGTTACTGGTGTAACCTATGTTCTCTGAATAGGGAACGAGACGCTGCGTTTGCTGCCAAGCTTCTCGCGCTGCCGACAGGCCCCCCTTTTCGGCAGAGAAATCTGAGGAGCGGATGGCGCGCGCGTCAGTATAATATGACGACGTAAGAGCGTAGGGGCGGCGCCTGCGCCATCAGCCAATGAATTGGCGTGATTCTATAAGGGCTTCAGACAATCGGCACACCCAGAGGGCGTTCCCATTGCGTCATAGCTACGCAGCGTCTCGTTCCCTATTCAGAGAACATAGGTTACACCAGTAACCTGAGACGTTTTCAACATTGATAATAATAAGAAATGTTTCTTGAGCAGCAAATCAGCATATTAGAATAAAATAAATCATATAAAAATAAAAAATAAATAAAATAATTTAACAGTTATTTAAAAATTGTAATAATATTTCACAATATTTCTGTTTTACTGTACTTAAATGCAGCCTTAATGAGCGTACAAGAGACTCTTTCAAACCCAAACTTTTGTATGGTTATGTATATATATATATATATATATATATATATATATATATATATACAGGGAGTGCAGAATTATTAGGCAAATGAGTATTTTGACCACATCATCCTCGTTATGCATGTTGTCTTACTCCAAGCTGTATAGGCTGGAAAGCCTACTACCAATTAAGCATATTAGGTGATGTGCATCTCTGTAATGAGAAGGGGTGTGGTCTAATGACATCAACACCCTATATCAGGTGTGCATAATTATTAGGCAACTTCCTTTCCTTTGGCAAAATGGGTCAAAAGAAGGACTTGACAGGCTCAGAAAAGTCAAAAATAGTGAGATATATTGCAGAGGGATGCAGCAGTCTTAAAATAGCCAAGCTTCTGAAGCGTGATCATCGAACAATCAAGCAACTTCATTGCTTGATTGAACTTCATTCAAAATAGTCAACAGGGTCGCAAGAAGCGTGTGGAAAAACCAAGGCGCAAAATAACTGCCCGTGAACTGAGAAAAGTCAAGCGTGCAGCTGCCAAGATGCCACTTGCCACCAGTTTGGCCATATTTCAGAGCTGCAACATCACTGGAGTGCCCAAAAGCACAAGGTGTGCAATACTCAGAGACATGGCCAAGGTAAGAAAGGCAGAAAGTCGACCACCACTGAACAAGACACACAAGCTGAAACGTCAAGACTGGGCCAAGAAATATCTCAAGACTGATTTTTCTAAGGTTTTATGGACTGATGAAATGAGAGTGAGTCTTGATGGGCCAGATGGATGGGCCCGTGGCTGGATTGGTAAAGGGCAGAGAGCTCCAGTCCGACTCAGACGCCAGCAAGGTGGAGGTGGAGTACTGGTTTGGGCTGGTATCATCAAAGATGAGCTTGTGGGGCCTTTTCGGGTTGAGGATGGAGTCAAGCTCAACTCCCAGTCCTACTGCCAGTTTCTGGAAGACACCTTCTTCAGGCAGTGGTACAGGAAGAAGTCTGCATCCTTCAAGAAAAACATGATTTTCATGCAGGACAATGCTCCATCACACGCGTCCAAGTACTCCACAGCGTGGCTGGCAAGAAAGGGTATAAAAGAAGAAAATCTAACGATATGGCCTCCTTGTTCACCTGATCTGAACCCCATTGAACCCCTGTGGTCCATCATCAAATGTGCGATTTACAAGGAGGGAAAACAGTACACCTCTCTGAACAGTGTCTGGGAGGCTGTGGTTGCTGCTGCACGCAATGTTGATGGTGAACAGATCAAAACACTGACAGAATCCATGGATGGCAGGCTTTTGAGTGTCCTTGCAAAGAAAGGTGGCTATATTGGTCACTGATTTGTTTTTGTTTGGTTTTTGAATGTCAGAAATGTACATTTGTGAATGTTGAGATGTTATATTGGTTTCAACCAGTATATTGGTTTCTCGTTAAATAATTGAAATGGGTATAAATTTGTTTTTTGTTAAGTTGCCTAATAATTATGCACAGTAATAGTCACCTGCACACACAGATAACTAAAAACTACTTAAAATATTGATACAAAAATATTCAGCTTTGATATGAGTTTTTTGTGTTCATTGAGAACATGGTTGTTGTTCAATAATAAAATTAATCCTCAAAAATACAACTTGCCTAATAATTCTGCACTCCCTGTATATATATATATATATATATATATATATATATATATATATACACACAGTACTGTGCAAAAGTCTTAGGCACGTTGGTATTTTCACATGAAATTTTTTTTTAAGCCAGTTATTTATATCTTTTACTGTAGTGTGTCAGTAGGAAATATCAGTTTACATTTCCAAACATTCATTTTGCAATTAATTGTAATAATCCAGTGAGATTTTTTTTTTTTTTATATGCACAAGAAGTCTGACAGCAGCCGGTATGATCTGATCTCACCATCATCGAGTCTGTCTGTGATTACATGAAGAAACAGAAAAAAGACTAAATCCAGAAGAACTCAGGCAACATCTCCAAGACACTTGAAGAAACCTTCCTGCAAAACTACATGAATAGGTGTAGGAATAGATGCAGGTGGCAAAAGACGTTTTAAACGCAAAGGGTGGTCACCCCAAATATCGATTTGATTTAGTTAATAGAAGTTAATTCATAAATAAAAGCTATGTATGTTATTATTTTTGACAGCATTCTCACTTTAAAGCATTCTGACAAGTGCCTAAACTTTTCACAGTACTGTAGTTTTGCAGGAAGGCTTCCTCAAGTGTCTGGGAGACGTTGCCTTAGTTTTTCTGGATTTAGTCTGTCTCAGTTTTTTCTGTTTCTTCATAAAAAAATTCTGTGCATAAAAAAAAAAAAAAATTTTTTTAAAAATCACTGGATTATTACAATTAATTGCAAAATGAATGTTTGGAAATGTAAACTGATATTAAACTGACACACTACAGTAAAAGATATAAATAACTTAAAAAAAATGTTCGAAAATACCAACGTGCCTAAGACTTTTGCAGTATATATGTAGTAACTTATCCAATAGAGATGAAGTATATATACCTTCTCATTTGAGAGGAAGCCAATGTTGAAGTCTTGGTCCATCTTGACATAGTTGATGCTACTACGGACAGTAGAAACTATGATGACTTTTCTCTCTTGACCCTGAAACTCTTCCACTGACCCCACCTAAAAGAGCCAAATAATCAAGCAGCAGAAATGAATAGTTCTGGGTTCAGAGAGGCAATTTGAGGGGAAAAGAAAAAAAAATTCACTGACCAACCTTGATATCTGTCCACTTGTTTAACTCCGCCACAGTCTTCAGAGCTTTCCGAATTTTTTCCACCTTAAATTATAGATTTTTTTTTTGTTAAAGAGAAAAGATGGGTTTAAACCTTTAAATTTATTTGTTTATTTTTCTTTTTTCTTTTCATAATTTTGTTATTTTTTTATTAGTATAGAACGCATTTTCTAAAATAATTGATTTAATCGAATAAGCTAATTTTACAACACAAAGTACAGAGATCCATTCTCAGTCTTGCCTGTTTCCTGTAAGGAGCGATAATGCCAATGTCATTGGCGCTAAGTTTTGGCAGGCCCTTCTTGCCCTGAGTTTGCATGAGCTTGTTGAGGTAGCTGACGATGACCTCGATCTCGGTCACATTGAAGAATGAAGGACTGTTGGCCTCTCTTTCATCTTTCCCCATCACTCCATGAAACACGACAGGAAAACCCTGTGCATCGCAGAAACAAGAAAAGTGCTTTATTCATTTATTGTACAATACATTTGCAGCTTCCTGTTTTCACCTTTTTTGATTCTTATCTGCATTTCCCAAAAGCACTGTTTACTATGGTCACAAGTTTCATTTACCAGTGGGTCCACAATTTGGTGCTACCGAAACCATAGTTCCAACAAACATTGTCAAACAGCCCTGCAAACTTGCATGGTCGTAACTACAACTCTCAAGCTGTGGTTAGAAACATAATTTCTTGTTAAAAAGACCAGACACAACGGTAGCCATTGACTTCCATAGTATTGTTTTTCCTGCTATGGAAGTCAATGGCTACCGTCAACTGTTTGATTACTGAAAGCTGAACTAGGCGTGTCAGTAGCCAACATTCTTCAAAATATCTTCTTTTGTGTTCCCCAGAAGAAAGAAACTAATACAGGTTTGGAACAACATAAGGGTGAGTAAATGACAGAATTTTAATTTTTGGGTGAATTATCCCTTTAACGACAGTCCTGTATTGTTGAAATAAAGTGGTTCAGATGACAGGTGCGACTGGTTTCGGGAAACAGTCATGACTAACTAATTAGTTTAAACAAGATAACTCAACAACACTTAAAAATAGGTAGTTTGTTGGCATTTATGGTTCCATGAAGAACCTTTAACATCCATGGAACCTTCCCATTGCACTAAAGGTTCTTTAGACTATTAAAATGTTCTTCACACTAAAAAAAATAGTTCTTTTAAGAAAGGTTCTTTGGGGAACCTTTGTGATTCTTCTATGGCAACAATGCTCCTGAACACACCTCGTTTTCAGACCAAAATGCCCATGGGCGAACAGATGGGAGCGAGTGCATTTACTATTTAAACAACATGGGGCTGGACGTGAAAATGATAACTGCTGTAACTGCTGTATAATAGGGCCCATATTTTTTACTATTACACTGATATAACCACTTTACAGTGTGTTTAGTATATTTCAGGAAGACTGATTCAGACTGAACATCTAATTAACTATAAATATCTCTCTTCGTCAAACAAAAAAAACCCAAGGAGCTTTTGTACAGTGGTCTGGTACCTCCTTAGGGAGATGCTCCCAGCGGCAGAAGGCCTCCCGCTCCATCTGGTTTGCAAACACCTGCAGCTCATTCTCATAGAAGAGCTCGTTGGGGATCTTGAGGATGGCGGGATGAGACCTGGGATGGGGCGAGAATAACTCAACAATAAGTCATCCGTCAACACTTATGACATCAAAAATTGATGGGAGAAAAAATACCCCATCAGTACCTGTAGTTGCGGAGAAGTTTGGTGACGAAGCGACTGTCATATCCAGAATGAACATCCTGGCTCTTCTGATAGAGAGTGTTGTGTTTCATTAGCCTCTCCAGGAGGGACTGACCTGTTTCATATCAAACGATATTTGTTAGGACTGAAATCTAACCGAGTTAAAGAAGAAGAAGCCAATGTAACAATATAATGGAAATCATGAAAAATCTTTGAGTACCCAGTCCGTGTAATTGTGCCAGTGGAGATCTCAAAACGGGGCCCAACTGCTGCGGGTCTCCGGCCAAAACCAGCTGGCCTTTCACAGGGTCGAGCAAACCTTGGGCACAGAGAGTGAGCACAAAGTAGAAATAAACAATCTGTTTATCTGCTGTCTTCTAATTCATGTTCTTATTCTCCTCTCCCAACCCTTCCTCCTTTACCTGCAATCCCGATGATACACTCAGGCTCCACGGCTTGTCCAGCCTCATCTATGAAAATGTGTGTGAAGTGACCCTTAGCAAGACCTCCTGACACGAGCCTGAAGAGCACACAAATAGATATTCATTTTTAGCCATCAGAGCAGCTAGCACAAGGTAACTTTACAGAGAATATGACAAGACTATTAGGGTGCAGCGCACAACTAGAGATTCAGGTGCTATATTAGTGTTACGATGGCATGCTTTACCTTCCAGCGGTGACCAGTGTAACCACAATGACTGTGTAGTCCATCAAAGCAACTTTAGATGGGAGCAGGAAGCTGTCCTGAGCTTTATTCCAGTTACTGTGTTTCTGTGGGAATGGATATTCTGTTAGTGCTTTCAAATCGATTATGCCGAACAATCGCTACTAACAGAAAAGTTTGTTTATATTATATATGCGTGTGTGCGAGTGTCTGTGTGTGTGTGTGTGTGTGTGTGTGTGTGTGTGTGTATGTATATATATATATATATATATATATATATATATATATATATAGTTCATGGTTCATAGTTAGTATAATATAGGTTAGTTAAATAATTTAAATAGGTTATTTAAATAATATTAATGTTAATATATAAATAATATATATATGTTCTTAACTATATATAGTTAAGAATTATAAATATAACATTTTATTTACTTTATACATTTAAATAATATTAATATATAATAACTATTATATATATAACACACATATGTTATTTTTTTATTAATAATATTTTTTACAATTAATGAATGTCATAAAATATAATTACATTTAAATATATCTATGAATCAGTTGTCAATCTCGAAACAAAATGCATTGCATTATATCTGCATATTCCATGTATACAGAACATTATACATACTTAAAAAAATACAAGAAGAATGGAAGTATGCCATTGATATAGCCCATGCATTTTTCTTACCAGCAGTTTCTGTGGTACAGTGTGCGGGTCTCTACTGGGGGCATAAAGTCGGTAGAGGCGATGGGCGTCCACATATCCTAATAACCTCTCACACAAGAGGTCACAGGCACTGTTTGAGGGAGCACAGGCCAGGATATGGGTCGTGGCCTTTGACTTATTTACCTGATGCAACCAACAAACACACATGAGTCATGAGTCATCATGAGTCACATAGCTGTTTAACACTGAAATAAACACATGAAGTAGTCCTCGTGAATGCCTTTACCTGCTTTATGGCTTCCACTACTGTGACAGTTTTGCCTGTACCAGGGGGTCCAAAGATCAAGTAAGGTGCTGGTTGGGATGTGCCTGACAGGATGTGTTGCACTGCCGCCTTCTGCTCAGGGTTGTTCTCTAAATCTTTGTTGAACATCCTGGAGAATGAACACAATAAGAATAAAATATAAAAAATAAAAATAAACTTTTTAAAATATAAAAATTTAAAAATTAAACACACACACACACACACACAGTGGGGGCCAAAAGTCTGAGACCACTATTTTTCATATTTTACATAGAGATATATAGCTCAAGTTACAGTATACTTGTGTTCCCATCTTATTGACATCATCAAGGAAGAAATTCCTAACGTGCGGATGTAGCTGGCCATAAACAGACATGTGTGAGTGTACGTGTATGTGTGCAGACCTGAGGTGTGGTAGTGCAGTGTGTTCAGTGCCCTTAGAGTTATCAGAGGGGAACAACACATCGCCCAGTTTGTGCTGGACTGCGAGCTCCACCGCCCTGTGCTGAAGCTTCAAGGGGAAGCGATTGATGTTGAACTCCACATCAAACTTCATACCGTTGACAAACTTCTTGAGAAGCCTACAAACACAGAACCAAAAATGAATAATGTTAGTTTATGGTCTTAATGAAGGCGATTATTATTTAAGGCTTAATGAAGGCTATTAGTGTCTGTCAAGTTTGAAAAAAATATTATATATACTAATATAATATTATTCTATTTTCTTATTTTAATTTTTTTCATGAAATTTATTCCTGTGATGACAGCATAATTCCTCCAGTCTTCAGTGTCACATGATCCTTCAGAAATCCTTCTAATATGCTGATTTGCTGCTCAAAAAACATTTCTTATTATTATCAATATTGAAAACAGTTGTACTGCTTAATATTTTTGTGGGAACCATTATACATCTTTTTCAGGATTCTTTGATGAACAGAAAGTTAAAAAGAACAGCATTTATTGAAAATGATTTTTTATTGTAACAATGTGTCAATGAAAAGTCTGTCACTTTTCATCAATTTAATAAAAGTATTAATTTCTTTCAAAGAAACAAAAAGAAAAACAAATCTCACTGACCCCAAACTTTTGAACAGTAGTGTATACACAATTAATTTGTGATGTGTTTAGTAAATTTAGTAAAAGTATTTAGTAATTCAATATTTTATTACATATTATTAATTAAGTTCAAAAATATATTATTCATTAAAATATTTATAATACATAAAAAAAAATTCACAATGTATTTACTATCTATGGAACATTGTTTGTAATATTAGATATTTCTTACTTTTTTGAGAAGCCAAGTTTAACTCTCTCAAGTTCTACACGATGGACATAGCCTTCATAGACTGTGACGGGCTGGTTCCTGTCCTTTGACACGCACACGTTCAGTTTATCTCCTCGCAGTACGGACGGTCTGTTCTCTGCCACCCCTGGTACCTGGGTTAAAGACAGAGACAGAGATAGAGTATTCCGAAAAATTAAAAATGACATTTAGGAACCTAAAATTGTGAATGACCATAAAATCTGTAGCAACATCTGACATAAACAAGAACACATTTGGTGATCATTTTGCTTCTCACTCACTTTGAGAATGAGCAACCTTTTGTTTTCTTTGTCGAGGGTCATGGTCTTGCCATAGAGATCATACTTCTTGATGTCCACCTCCATCTGAATCTCTTCCAGGTATACAAGGAGATGAAAGCGCTCAGTGTAGATCTTCATGCAGAGTGGAGTGTCCAGTACTCGCCTGAGAACATACAGATGTCAGAGACCAGTGCACACAGAGAGAGAGAGAGAAAGAGAGAGAGAGCTGTGTTTTTAACAAAATGTCTTTGTTCTAAAAGAGTCCATGATTGCTTGCCTCACTCTGGAAAGTTGCTGTCTTAATGAGGGTGGTAGGCGCTCGGAGTCCTCCAGCTTGTGTTTGGCCAACTGCTTCAAGTAGGCTGGGTAGTTATATGGCTTCAACTTCACCATAATCATCAGTTCATGTGTGATGAGACTATAAAAATAGAATGGGAAGAAGAGTGATTCAACAACACTGAATAAGCTTACCATTCTAAGAATTGAGTGCTAGTATGCTTGCTAAAATATAGATAGATATTATGGATACACATAGATGGATACATAGATAGATAGATAAATAGATAGATAGATAGACAGACACATAGATGGATACATACATAGATAGATAGATAGATAGATCTAACCTCTCAGGTGGTATCCCTTCTTCCACAATCCTGTTCTCTGGGCGGAGTCGTCGATTCTGTTTGGGGTTATACGGGCTCTCTGGTCCCAGTGTTCCAGCGAGTCCAGTCTGAACCACTGCCTCCAGTTCCCTGACTATGCAGAAGGGCTTAGCAGTGCCTGGAGGATCTGCCTCTGGGCAGAACTCAAAATACATGGTAGCTGGAAAGTGTCCGTGATGGTGGACGTTGTATTGCACTTCAACAACATAACTCTCACCTAGCAGGAAGACATCAATGTGACATTTCTGTGAGCATCTGACAATCTACATACATGTTCGTCTATCTATCTATCCATCTATCTATCTATGTTAGATTATGGTCTCAGTGTTTTTCTCACCTGGACAGAGAAGAAGAGGAGAAACACGGTTCACTCTCCTCTTATCCACGAGAGTAAAGCAGCGCATCTTGTGCAAGGCTGTGTAGTACGTGAAGTAGATGCAGCTCTCGCCCCGGTTTACTATGTTAAACTTCACCACAAACAGCTTCCCTAGCTCCTTGATGATGAACGTAACCTTCCCTTTGGTGGCCTTGGGGTCAGAGGTTATTTCAACACCTCCTTTGTCTTTGATGAGCTCAGCTCTAAAACAAAGACACATCTGACAATGAGTTTCAAAAGGAGAATGTGCCATTGAGAAGGGAAGCCTGTTAATGATATTAATTATATCCTGTATTTAAAGTGAATTTTAATTTTCCTAGACAGCCAAAAAACAGGTGGAATTATATCTCTGATGATCACCGTTTCACTCTGAGTTTGTTGAGGATTTCTGAAGCGAGCTTCCGCTTTGGGGTCAGGACAGGCTTAGTGGTCGGAGGAGATGAGGAAGAGGATGCTGGGACAGAATCTGTGCCTGACATGTTGGTGTTCTGCTGTGTGAAGGACTTCCACTGATCGCAGTAGTACACGCGCACCTGTCAGGAGGAAAAGAGAGAAAAGAGAAAAATGCAATGATTTATCTTTGCTTAAAAATGTAACTGAAATGGCTTGATACTGATGTAGTACACAAGAAGATCTCAAAACTTACAGAAATTCACCCAAAGACACAAAATAAAATCATTTAGGTTCTCACCTTTGGTTTCCAGCTAAACATAACTTTCCCACCCCCTGTAGTGGCTTTTTTGAAAAATGTTAAGGCACTGATCACTTTAGAAAATGTGGGTTCTTTGCTTCCATCCCTGAAAAAAAACGATCACATGAAACTGAGTTAAGCCTGGAAAAACTATTGCATGAATGAAAAAGACATGTTGACACAGGACAGTAATATCATACACAAACGAAACGATCATATACAAACTTTTCTTATTACAAAGTCAAAATAAAGCAAAACTTGACATGAATTAATTGCGTACAATAGATGAGACTTTGAACCGGGGACTCGAGAGTCACTGTTGCAAACCTTTTAAACTCAAAGTTGTAAATATCCCGAAGCTCGTTTTTGTCTGTTTTCGAGATCCTCTGCCCCAGAAACTCCAGAAAATCAAGCCCTACTTCGTATGATGTTTTGAGAGAAGGCATTGTGCTGTTGTTTATGTCAGTAGTTTATGTTTTGGATGTTATCTAGGCGATTCCGGAATCGAAACTGACTGTATGCAGTCTAACGGTGACCAAGCAAGGGTACATCAACAAATTCCCGCACTAAAAAGCGTTGATATTTTCTTCACTATTTAAATAATTTACTTGACCGCTTGAAAATCACTACATAAACAACATAAAAATCGGATTGAGTCCATTTTTTAGCTTTCATTTCGCATTTACCGGTCAACATAGGTGTAAATAAAAAAATTCATAATGAGAAACACTCTTTTACGACACTCCCTAAAACCCTGGCGTTACATAACATCCATTTGGGAGCGACACTTTTCATAGATAGTTAGTTACCTGGATGGGGTTATTTAATTCAAAACTCAATGAAGAGTGGTAGATCTTGATTTTAGAAACTAGTCGTCTTCGTTTCCGTAAAATCAGAGAAACTATATATTCCATTAGGCATTAGTGTGTGCATAACCAAATATGGCTTGATAACATTTGAACTGAGCAGACAGAGTAGCTAATATATAATGGAAATGTAGACATTGTTAAATATGAACAATTAAAGCAAGGCGAAATAATAATACTAGTACCTCAGTACAAATTCAAATTAATTAATTAAATAGTATATCATAATTATAGAAACAAGATGTGTTTATTTCTTTTAAAACAACAGAAACTTGTATATTCAGGTATTTCAAGCTTTTTGTATATATTTGGTACTGAGAACAACAAACAATATACTTGTATAATGGAAATTCAAGAGCATTTAATCTTCTACAGGTTATATGATTGGATAATAGGCTACTGTAAAGCACTATTTCGCTTGAGACATGAATGACAACTTTCTGGATCAAAACTTTATTAAAGAAAAAACAAGAAATTTCAGCCAAAACATATTCTAATATATTCTTTATTAAAGCTTACGTGACACACAAAATGCAATTAACAAACTTCAATAGCTAAACATAACGTTGAGTAGGTAAATATGCAATTTTAACTCTTTATGCTTGTTTTCCCGTGATGCCGTTTGACAGGGCAGGTCCAATTGAGCCAAGATGGCGGACTTTGAGGAACAGCTTACCGACGAGGAGAAGGTATATGATTATCTATTCAGGCTTTCTGATGTATCTTCCTTAATCTGTTATTAGTATCTGTACAACTTTTATATTGTCATGAATATGTCATATATGTTATTATGGACATTGGATGTTTTAAAGTCTATAATATCCGCGATGTAGAGCGTGCTAAGGAAGCTAGCAGGCTAACTGAAACTCGATCTAATCGATGATCGCACTCTCAAAAGACGCTAGACTGTGTAGATTGTGACTGCGATTAGCATGATTTTTACTTGTTGAAAATGTATTCTGTTAGATAATATTAGCGGTTTCACATCAACATGGGAAGTATTGTTGAGTTTGCGGACTATTAGTAGAGGCTGGCTGGTGGTGAAATAAGGGGGAAAACAACTTCATCAGGATTAACAGTTTATCTGTTGTATATAACAGCATGTATATTTACAGTATTGCACTTTTTATTCTCTGTCATATAACTTAGCCTGTTATGACAGTTGAGTGTCATATAACAAACTTATTTTAGATCACTGTTGCTATAACTTCTATGTGTATTTGTTTCTAATCTCATCGCATATTTAAATGGCTTCATTTCATTTGCCGTTTTGGATTTAAGTACTGAAACCAAGGGGAAGTGCTTTTCTTGCACTGAAACAGGGGCGCAACCTCAGCTCTGGACTTGTTTGTATTCTCAGCTGAGTGTCGGTGACCCAGCCCTCTTTCTGCATGCTCTTACATGCGCGCGGCTCTTCCGGTCTCACGCCCTCTCCCTCTGCCACCGAGCCGATGCAAGTCACGGGGCTGTTCTAATGTGCGGTCTCGCCCCTCCGCCTCTGCAAAGACGAAACAGTCGTGTTGAGGCCAGTCGAAGGAGGGAAGAAGCATTTTAGAAATGCTTAGATGTGGAAAGCTTGTTGCAGCTGCAAACTGCAAGAGACTGTGTAGCATATATGTGATATTTAGATACCCCTGATATGTTGTTTAACATCCGTGAGAGCCAAAGATTGCCTAACTTGTCTTGTACTTGAGGGCACAAATTTTATATGCTAAAAAATATGAAAATAATGATTTTTTTTAAAGGATAATAATGTTATGCACACGCTATTTTGGTATGCTTTGAAAGTTTTAAAGGGACAGTTCACCCAAAAATGAAAATTCTGCTGTTATTCCTCACCCTCATGTCGTTCCGTAAGAGTTTCGTTCATCTTCAGATCACAAATGATTATCTTTTTGAATTTGAGCGATTTCTGTCACACAATTTGACAGCTACGCAACTGACACTTAGATGTTTTAAAAAGTTCATAAAGAGATCGTAAAACTATTTCATATGAATTGAGCGGTTTTGTCCAAATTTTCCAAAGAGACGTGATCACTTTGTATGATGAACAGATTTAATTTAGGCTTTTATTCACATAAACATTCATCCAATCGCACATCACCATGTTCACTTGACGTGCAAGAACCAATGAGGTTCATTCTCGTGTGTCAAGCATGTTTGGTTTATTTTCGCTGATCAATGTTTATATGTGAATTAAAGCCTAAATTCAATCTGTTCATCATATAAAGCGATCGAGTCTCTTCAGAAAATTTGGACTAAACCACTCAATTCATATGGATTAGTTTAAGATCTCTTTATGAACTTTTTGAAGCGCATGAGTGTCACTTGCATAGCTGTCAATGGAGGGACGGAAAGCTTTTAGATTTCATTAAAAAATCTTCATTTGTGTTCCGAAGATGAACGAAACTCTTACGGGATTGGAATGACATGAGGGTGAGGAATTAATGACAGAATTAAAATTTTTGGGTAAACTATCCCTTTAAGATTTTTTTGTCATATTAATTGAAAGCAGATTCCTTCTTCCTAATAAAAGTGTGAGCAAGATAGAGAATTCAACCACAAAAAAACTTTTCTTTTAGTATACCAGTGGAAAACAGGCTGCTTTTCTATAGATTATGAATCATTTGTAGATTTTCATTAATGACAGGAATTCAAATTCTGCAGAAATCGGAGGCTGATATGATTGTAAATCACTTTGGGTATACAATAGTACATAATAAAGTGCTGTAGAAATGCTTCTTTCATTCAGATATTGTGTGGGCCAGTTGTTATTAACGCATCTACAGTAATGCATTCATTTCACCTCACTGCCTATCAGTAATAAAGGTTAACTTGTTTGAGCATGTGACTAGACAAGGAAACCAAGAACACCAAATTATTTTTGTTAGGGTGATTGGAACAGAAAATGGGAATGTGTGCTTTGCTTTATTTCTACATACAGATCAAATTGAGGTTTTAGCAATGCTGTCATGCAAGAGAACAACCCAGGGTCCAATCAGCAACCATCAGAAAAACGTCAAGCTCAGTCATGATTTAGTTGCACATATTTTAGCTTTGATGCAAGGAATATTTTGGAGAAACTTCTACACTTTCCACAGAATTAAAAGTTGTTATACAATGTGTAAGTTGTGACACACATTTTCTTCATTAGGTGGTTTGCCTGTCTTTGATAATTCTTACAATTTGATTTAAACCATTACATTTCCAAATAGCCGAACCAAATTGTTTTTTTTGTTTTTTCCCTCAGATAATTGTGGACAAAATATACTCAACAGGTAGTCTTTACAGTGTTTGTTTGTTGCTAGTCTGTTAGGTTTGTCAGTGAAGGAAGACTCTGTAGCAGTTTCCACTGGAATGAGTCCAGAATGGGAGTCGTCCATGGAGTCAGAGCGGGTCTCGGTGTCACTGCCTGGTCCATAATGCTTACATGTGCACTGCTAAGAAAAGCCTCAATCCTGCCGCCTTCTAAGGAGTGACCCGATGCGGGCACAGTGTGTTACTAATAGGGGTGTAAGTTAACGGCTCTCGGTAAAAAATCTAACCGTACCGTTCTCCATCCACAGTTCGTACCACGGTTAATCTCAAATCTGACGACGCATATGCATCTATAATATGGTTTGTTGAAAATAACGCATAAAACAGACAGGCAGAGTTATGCTAATGTATGTTTCGGTTGATGGATACACATTCTGGCTTTCCCTAAACTTTATTCATTTTGAGTGCCGTATGCTCCAATATTATGACCAGCACACGTTGCTATCTGTGTTTAAACTAAACTCATTTAAGCCTTGCCAATTTAGACATTCAAGTGCAAGATGTGAATGAGAACTTGAGAAGGTTTGTGTGTGTGTGCACTCATCCGAAGCACGCAAACCCTCGTCTCAGTTGGCGCGCAATTATCGCAGTTCTCTTTCAAGTCTTGTGCTTGAACGGACCAATTCGCACACAAATTATGTCAACATGCCCGTCTTGGCGAGTATCCTAGCAAACATAGTAGGTTATGTTTCAAATGAACGTAAACAGTCGAGAAAGACGACGCATGTGTACAGTATCAGTGTACTGGATCCATGCATTATGTCTTAAAGTGACAGCAGCCTAATATTCCTGATGTCTGTGTTTTTAATGTTTCAATTCAAATAACAAAAGACAAGGAAAACACTCACTGCTCTTGACTGAATAGCTTTATTTAATTTATACAGTGAATATTATATGCAATGTTGTTTTACATTTGATTACTTTATTCAATTTTATACCTGAAAACTACTGTTAGAGACCTGACAAACCTTAAAAGCACTGTTTATTTTATTTGTATCTTTGCTTTATTGTATTTATTTGTGCTGTTTCTTGTTGCTTAATTATTTGTTCTTATTTTCTTAATTTTTATTAGACATTTTGTTAGACCTTTTTTCCCCCTGAACACAGCACATACCAAAACCGTGACCCTAAAACCATGATAACCAAACCGTGAGTAATTTGAACCGTTGCACACCCGTTACTAAGGCGCCATTTGACCTGTTTTCAAAGGAAGTGCAAAGATACCATCTTCTTTTAGCTGATAAGTGTTGTTTGAGGCTCCAGGAGTCTATGGAAATGTTTGTGTATGCACAACCCACCCATTCTTGAAAGTGACCGTTTTTTCTTGGGTATTTTTAAGATTTTAGAGGTTTTCTGAAAGCTTAGGGTTTGAATAAACACTTGAATTTTGCATGTGCAAGCAGCACTCACATTTTCTTCATAAGTTTTACTGTTGTTTTTCCACAGGTCCGCATTGCTGCAAATTTTGTCATCCATGCCCCCCCTGGAGAGTTCAACGAAGTCTTCAATGGTAATCATAAAAAATGTATACAGATAGCATAAAGACAGAGCACATCTGGCATATTGTATACTTCCTTCATTTTAAGAGCATAAGATTTTTGAATGTTTTTGAAAAAAGTCTCTTTTGCTCAGCTAAGTTGCATTTATTTGATTAAAAATACAGTAAAAACAGTAATATTGTAATAATTTAACAATTTAAAATAACTGTTTTCTATCTTAATATATTTAAAATGTAATTTATTCCTATGATGGCAAGTCTGAATTTTCCAATCTTCGGTGTCACATGATTCTTCAGAAATCATTATAATATGCTGATTTGCTGCTCAAGAAACATTTCTTATTATTATCAATGTTAAAATGTTGAATTTTTTTTGGAATCCGTGATGCATGTATTTCAGGATTCTTTAATGAATAGAAAGTTCAAAAGGGCAATGTATTCAAAATAGTTTTTTATAACATTATAAATGTCTTTGATCATCGCATCCTTGCTGAATAAATAGTTTTCATTTTTTTTTTTTTTTTAAATCATACTGACCTCAAGTTTTTGAATAGTAGTGTATGTCAGGAGGAATTATAAAGACTATATTTAAGTCACAACTTGACTTGCTGACATCATAATGTTTACATGATATCACATAATGCCTTTTCTTTGTTTTCAGATGTGCGGCTACTGCTCAATAATGACAATCTGCTCAGGGAAGGGGCGGCTCAGTGAGTAGCCTGTATTATATGAACTATATGAATGCATATTATGTTACTATCCAGTTTTCAACTAGTTTTCAGTTTAGAATCCCTTCACAATATGAATATATATATATGGAGAAGTGATTCTATTTAGCTCTGTGGCTTTATTAAAATTCCTTGATAAAACATTATCTGTTAATGTTGTACATTTTAAATATGATACTAAATATTGTGTTCTGTTTGTGACAGTGCCTTTGCCCAATACAACATGGATCAGTTTACACCTGCTAAACTTGATGGAAGTGAAGATCAGGTGATTAACGTTCATCTAACGTTGACAGGAAGTGAAATGGACCCTATTTACTTTCTTTAAGGGATGGTTCAACCAAAAATGAAAATTCTCTCATTTGCTCATCCTCATGCCATCCCCGATGTATATGACTTTCTTTCTTCAGATAAACACAAATGAAAGATTTTTATAAAAATATTCCATCTTTGCAAGTCCATATAATGCCATTGAAAGGCTGCTGCTTGTTTGACGCTTGAAAAACCACACACAGCGATCGTGACGGTAATCTGTATGACCCCAGTGGACGAATCAGTGTCTTCTGAAGCGAAGTGACAGGTGTGTTTAAGAAAAATACATATTATATAAATGCAATTAGAATTTTTTTTAACTATAAATCATTGCTTCCGGTCAACTGTCATACTGTCATGAGCTTGTTGTGACGTAAGTGTGTTATAAAGCTTGTGTGAGAAGTGGTGCTGTCACAATCTCTGTGTGTGGTTTTTCAAGTGTCAACCATTTAATGGCATTATATGGATTCACAGAGATGGATATTTCTTTATCTGAAGAAAGAAAGTCATAGACCGTACTGTACAAAAGTCTTAGGCATGTTAGTATTTTCATTATTTATTTCTTTTGCTATAGTGTCAGTAGGAAATATCCGTTTGCATTTCCAAACGTTTATTTTACCATTAATTGTAATAATCCATTGAGATTTTTATATGCACAAGGAGTCAGACAACAGCCGGTATGATCTGATCTCACCATCATCGAGTCTGAGATTACATGAAAAAACTGAGACAGACTAAATCCAGACGAACTGTGGCAACGTCTCCAAGATTCTTGAAGAAACCTTCCTGCAAAGCTAGTATCCTGCAAGTGTATCTAGGACAAAAGCTGTTTTAAACGCAAATATTGATTTGATTTAGTTAGAAGTTAATTGATAAATAAAATCTTTATGACATTATTTTTGGTAGCATTATAGCACTTTACAGCAAGTGCCTAAAGCCTTTCACAGTACTGTAGCTTTACAGTTAGGTTTCTTCAAGCGCCTTGGAGACGTTGCCACAGTTCGTCTGGATTTAGTCTGTCTCAGTTTTTTCATGTTATCACAGACTCGATGATGGTGAGATCAGATCATACCGGCTGTTGTCAGACTCCTTCTGTATACAAAATCTCACTGGATTATTACAATTAATGGCAAAAGGAATGTTTGTAAATGTAAACTAGATATTTCCTACTAATTTACTACTGCAAAAGATATCAATAACTGGCTTAACTTTTTAGTGGAAAAACTAATGTGCCTAAGACTTTTTGCACAGGACTGTACGTAAGGGATGACATAAGGGTGAGTAAATGATTTTACCACTTATTATCCCTTTAACACACTCCTGGTCATTTTTTGCACGATTCACCACATTATTCCAAAGAATGCGATGTTTGTCTTTGGAAACTGCTTGTTAAAATTGTGCATGAAATTACTTCACCCATCTTAATATTAAGCAATAGCCAAATATTTTAGGCATTGTTTTAGCAAACTCAAAACTATCCAGTATATCAGTGAATAAAATCAGGTCCTGCTGCTTTTGTTTTTTTCTTAGTGGTGTAAAATGGGTTGTGAATGCCATTTTCTGTTGATAACAAAAACGAATGGTATTTGATTTTTAATTCAAAAATTCAACTGATTTCGCACTTAGAATTCAGTTGTTTTTATTTTTTTATTTTACACAAGCGGAAAAGTACACCAAGTTTCGGCTTTCAGGCCTTCTTCAGTGTGCTCCGTTTGATTTTTAATTGTAATCTGCTGCTAGTCAAAACCCTTAAAGGGATGGTTCACTTAAAAATGAAAATTCTGTCATTAATTCCTCATCCTCATGTCGTTCCAAACCTGAAAGATCTTCTTCTGAACACAAATGAAGATCATATAATGAAATCTGAAATCTCTGATGCGTGTTCAGGCTACAACGTCTGCTCTTGCGTCAACGCGTCGTGAAGAAAAGTCTTCTTGCAAAAAGTAATGCTCAAGAGAAATAAGACTTTATTGGGCAAAGCAACAAAGCTGAGATGCCTGCAGGACATCTGACCATCTCACTCGCACTCTCACTTTTATACAGTTTTAACCAATGGTCTCATTTGCAGGTGCTTTCCTCCCTTTTCTCTTCCTGGAATCTCTCCAACACTTTCGCCACAGTTACTTTATTAATTGGCTAGCCTGTTCTCTTTGTAAGGGTGGCCGACTGCCAACTAGTGTTTTCACTGGATTCACATGGATTACTTATGATGTCTTTGCTACCTCTCTGGGGCTTGAAAGTTACAGGACAGAAAGATATTAATTTGTGTTCCGAAGATGAACTATTGTCTTACGGGTTTGGAACAATATTAGGGTGCTATACTATGAACTATACCTTTAAATATACAGCAGGGAAAAAAAGTGAGTATTTTAAACTGAATATTGTATTAAATTGTATTTAACCTGCTTCCAAACTGCAGGTTTTGATCACAGAGCATGGAGACCTTGGCCACGGCCGATTCTTTGACCCTCGTAAGAAACAGTCGTTCAAGTTTGACCACCTGAGGAAAGAGGCGTGTGACCCACAGTCTTACGAGGGTGAGGCCGCCCTCAGGCCGTGGAGGGATGCTTGTGACGAAGCTCTGAGGGCGTATGTCAAAGACCATTACCCCACTGGAGTCAGCACTGTGAGTTCACTAGATCTTATCTTGGGTTATGTTAATGGAATAGCTTGTTTAATAAAGCGGTTTGTCAATAAAGCAGTTAAGTGAGATTGTGGTTTATGCCACACTTTAGCTGACAGTTCTTATATTGTTGTCTTTAGGTTTATGCGAAAACCATTGATGGACAGCAAACCATCATTGCCTGTATCGAGGGTCATCAGTTTCAGCCCAAAAATTTCTGGTAATTTCTTTATCCTTTATCCTGTTTTTAATCACTTGAGCTTTAAAGTTTTAGTTCACCCAAAAATGACAATTAAAGGTGCAGTGTGTAGTATTTATTCGGATCTATTGACAGAAATGCAATATAATATACATAACTATGTTTTCAGTGGAGTAAAAAGACCTTACATAATGTACAGTTATGTTTTTATTACCTTAGAATGAGCCATTTCTATCTACATACACGGCGGGTCCCCTTACAATTGGCATTTTGCGCAGTAATGTTTCTACAGTAGCCCTAAATGGACAAACTTCTCTACAGAGCGCTAGTCACTCTCTGCTCTCTCCGACGACAACATTTTTGTCCTGTGTCGGCCCCCATAGCTTCTATATGTGCTTCGAATAGGAGGGGTAACTGTGGGTGATTGCAATTCACAACCTCACCACTAGATGCCGCTAAAATTTACACACTGCACTTTTAAGTCTTCATTTACTCACCCTGGTGTTGTTCTAATGTTCTATGCCCTTCTATCTTATCCAGACCACAAAACGAGAATTTTTTTTTTTAAATGTTCCAGTCACACTCGTCCATATAATGCTATAGTGAATAGCAACCAGCATCAAGCTTAAAAAAAAGATGTAAAAATATAACAGAATGGTCCCATGCGACACTTGCCCTATGTGCCAAGTGTTCTGGGGGTATATTATTCAATGAAAATCCTGACCTTGGCTGTTCGTCTTCTTTGACTCTATTAGTGCTACAGTTTACACCGACTCGCCCCAGAAAAAGTACACAAGTAGTGAGAAATCAACAAGTTATCACATTCACATCTGTCAAAACTGACGTTCTGACTGTCATTTGACAACTGGAGTTCCAGTCCAGAGATGTTTAACTCAGCAAAGAAAGTATGCATTATTTCTAGGAGTAGTATTTCATGTTGCGTTTTTATTAATCGACATCCTTGATTCTGATGGTAATAAAATCACAGACTAACCCCAGTTAATGTTGAAAATAACTTGCATTCCCATTAAAACAATTACAGTTTGAATAGGGCTTATGTATGAATTTCCCAGGATGCACCCGGTCAAGTTAGTTGAGAGAAAGCCTATTGTACTAAACTGGAAAATAGCAATAATTAGGGATGGGCGATATAGACTTAAAAATATATCACAATATTTTCTGGTATTTATTGCGATGACGATACGAATTTAGTACCATTCCCCATGTTTTTGGCTACAAGTGAGAGCTGCATGCATTCTTGAGAGCCTCAAAAAAACAAACGATCTAAAGTAAAACGTACCCATCATCAAATAGGCTCCTATAATAAACAAATTACATAAGAATTAAAAAAGAAAAAGAAAAATCCAAACACCAGACTTTTCAGAAATGGAAAAGGTGCAGATATACTTTTCTTCTGTAAAAGTGTGGGTAATGTTTAAATAGTGCAACTGTGCTGAAAAACATCACTCAATACAAACAATAATATGTGGGTGTTTTTGGGCACCCACCAGCAGAAACAAAAATCGGCGCCTATGGATTCTGTATTTATTCTCATGGTGGCAAAAATAGTGCAAACAGCAAAAGTAATAATCCCAACCATGTCTTCAGATTACAAAAAAATTGCAAATAATGATTTAATGATAGAACTTCAGTAATTTGAACTAAAACTTGGTAATCATGTGCGAATGAAAACGTATGAATGCATGGTGGTGCTTAAGACATGTTGGTCATTCAGTGTTTCTGTAAAAACTAGCAATAATACTGATAATATAATAATACTACAAATTCTACTATTAATAATCAATATAAATCCGCAAAAAGGATTGATGAGCTGCTGGGTTCATGAACATTAATCTGCGTTCGCTCAAACAGGGACGGTGAGCACCAGCCAATGAGATTGCTGTTTGCACATTAGTTTCTTCTTGTTCATAAAGGCTGAATAATTTCAAATGAACGCCGTTATTTTACAGGAAAATACAACAAAGAATTTTGTTTACATGTAGCATCAATTCTGCGTGGTATGTGAGACTCTCTCTTTGAGTGTGTGAGTAACACAGAACGCTCTCAGTCGGGCACTAGTGTTTACTGTGCGTCAAATACACTGCATTCATTGAGATGAACTAAATAGCGTGCTTTACGGGTCGCTTGACAAAGAGCAAATCTCTCAAGCGCTCAGTCCAAGTGCTCAGCGAGTGAAAATATATGCATGTGAGCTCACGTCATCAACTAGGCTTTATTGTTATTATCGTGGGAAGACTAATTATTATCGTGGGGAGTATTTTTACCAGTATATCGCAAACAATAAGATATCGCCCATCCCTAGTAATTCGCACAGAATGCACTTTTCCATTTCACTGTGTTATTTTTGCATTGTTTTTCAATGTAAACAAGCTAAATCGGCTAAAAACGGCACTTAAATTAAAAGTTTAAGAACCCGCGTCTCGTGTTTAAAGACCAGACTGTATTTAATAATGTTATCCCTTAAAACTCATCTTTGATCACCAAAGCAACATATTTAAGCGTGTTTTCCTGTGAAATGTTTTATAAAAACTTAAACCTTAAAATAGCTCGAATGTAACTCTACACCCTTGCTTCATTTAATATACGCCGATGCATGAATATGCAAATTAGCCCCGCCTCCACTCACTCACTCACTCACACCAGCTCAGAGATCCACTCGCTCAACTCGTATACAAGTCGATGTATCAGAATGGTAATGCGTTTTATGTATCGCTCTCTACAATATCAAACACATAATGATAATTAATATGATTATCCTTTTGCTTGACTACGTTACCAAACAGCTAATATTGTGTTGCTAATGTTACACAAACCATGTGCCCGTTTGCCATCTCAGAGTCAGAAAGCTGCCTTGTAACAATCAGCATCCTTAGAAATGCTTTGAACAACAAATAATGTCAGTGGAGAAAGGCATATAGTTCATCATAACATTGTAATATACATAATTCACCGGCTAAATTGCTAAATGTACCAGATTTTTCATATCAACAGAAAAATATACTGGGATAACCTGCCTTCTCTTGAGACAGTTAATGATATGCTAAAGCCCGCCCGCACTTTGACGTGATTGGTTACAAGGTAGTTTGTGACGTCAGAAACGCCAGCGATTTCAAACCATGTTTTTGAGTGTCTTTTTTTCACTGCAGTTTTAAGGAGAAAATACTCAGCAATGGTGTTGACTTATGAATTTGTACATGGTTTGTCTTAAAGCATATTAAAAACACCACATAGACATATAATGATTTTCACCACAGGGGGTCTTTAAAGCAAAACCGCTTTCTCTGTGAATGACCTATAACGAGTTAAAAAACCATAATAGTTTTAGTAAACACTCTTTGCTTTGAATGAGGCTGTATGCCTGATGCGGATACCGGCTTTGTTTCAATTATGATGTATGATCTTTAGATGTGTTGAATGAGCTCTGCCACACCCAGATCATGACCTTACGGTCTACGATTATGTGTCTTTTAAATGGAGAACAGGTGCACTAGACTTCACACATACAGACAGCACAACACATGGCTTAACGGCACAAAAGAGCATCTTTCTTTGAGATGTCATATCTATAACATGGATTTTTAGGAAGTAAATAGTGAATGGTCTTTAGTATAGTAATAATCCTGTGTGAACAATTATGTAGGATTGCATAGAAATTCCATCTGTCTTGTTCTTCTTGTCCGTAAGACTAATCGCGTTGAACTTCCTCCATTTCTCTGCATACAGGAACGGGCGCTGCCGATCGGAATGGAAGTTCACCATTTCTCAGGCCACTGCTCAGGTGGTGGGAGTGCTGAAGATCCAGGTTCATTATTATGAGGACGGCAACGTGCAGCTGGTCAGCCACAAGGATGTGCAAGAGTCTCTAATCATCTCCGTAAGTTGTTTGAACCTGAGCTGCTTGGGTTTGTGTGTGAGTCCTTGAACCCAAGACTTCCTGTTAATGAGTCAGTACATCACAAACAACTGGCTCACCTAAGAATGACGTTTCTAATGACAATGGGTGTGGTGCTGTATTGATAGATATGTTTTTTTGGTACATCTGCTAATATTGTTTGTTCTCTGAGCTTTGTTGTTGAGTTCTTAGATTTGCAGTGTTAGCTCTGTTGCTGGCTGTACATCATGTTAAAATGTATTCAAGTTTGGGGTCAGTAAAGATTTTTTTAAAGAAATTAATACTTTAATTCAGCAAGGATGCATTAAATTGATAAAAAGTGACAGTCAAGATTTTTATTTCAAATAAATGCTGTTCTTTTGAACTTTCTGTTCATCAAAGAAATTGTTTCACGGTTTCCACAAAAATATCAAGCAGCAAAACTTTTTTCAACTGATGCTGAAAATTTTAAACTATAACATTGTCGCACTAATACAGTTTTTACTGTACTTTTGATTAAATAAATGCATCCTTGGTGAGCAGAAGAGACTTCTTTCAAAAGCATAAAAAAAATCTTACCAACTCCAAACTTTTGAACAATGGTATATAGGGGTGTGATGACGAGATCTTCAGCGTCGAGGTGAAAAGCTATCTCGCGATATCAGCATGACAGAGTTGAGTTTGTGGCAAAACCTTGCTGTTTGTTTGGGTTTCCAATAACGTTCATTTGGAAACACATAAAAAGTCTGACAAACTCCTCTGCATATTCTGTGAGTTTAGGTTGCTTATAACTTTCACCTGGGAACACAGCATGCGTCATTTCACCAGATTTATAACGGAAATCATTTATAAAACTACGCTAACACAGACATAACACAACGCCTCAATATGTTTCTAAATATGCAAATTGGAGTTCATCGCAATTTCAAAAAAGAAGTTTAAACCCTCTCTCTGAGTTTGCATGTTTTGATGTCCACATGTTCTTGTTCAAGAGATTACAGTGGCTGTAGCATTTCTATCATAAAGAAGTGGTCAAATATTAAAGATTAAGTGGACATTTGAATTAAATGCTGTTTGGCCAATAATAAAAAAGGATTTGATCATGCCGTAAAGTGTAACAACAACAATCACCAAGCCGTTGGCACCTTCTGAAGGCATTTATTATAATACATAATGTTCATAAGATGATTGTTTATGTACATTACATTTATGTATTTTAACAGTGTTCAATAAAATCATATGATTACTTGCCTTTGGACCAATTATTATTGCTTCATTGTAATTATATATGTATTTTAAATCATTTTAAAGGCTATTGTTCTCTTAGGTCTATTTATATTACCACAAAAATGATCAGATTACTCGATTAATCATCAAAATAATGGACCAATTACTCGATTGCCAATATAATCATTAGTGACAGCACTAGATTATGGCTTGTTTCCACCAAGCAGTACGGTTCAGTGCAGTATGATTCACGATTCGGGACCGTAAACTCTGATCCGGCTTGCATTTCCACCGCTAACAGTACGCTTATGATGGGCGTGGTGTAGCGATCAACGTCATTCTCGCACGAAGAAGAAAGCAACACCGTAAACGACAATGGACGACATGCAGTAGTTCTTGTTCTTGTTTCTCGGCAAATCAACGTTCTGCAGTGAGCCTAGCTCCACCCTTTAGTGCCAAACATCTGTGCTAAGTACCCTAACGGAAGGGTGCCAAAAAGTGGTATGGTACGGTTCGGAATTAGGGTACCATTCACAACTTCTCACAATGGAAAACGGCAAAAATTGTGTACCGTACTGAACTGCACTGAACCGTACCGCTCGGTGGAGAGAGCCATTAGTTGAAACATTTCATAGTGCACCTACATTGTTTTGCATTTTGTGACTTTGTTTCGTCATTGAAGGTTTCTTAAATTTCGTTAATCTCGTTCTCGTGAACACAAAATCGTGTATCGTCTTCTCTTGGGAGCTAAGTGTATCGTCACACCCCTAGTGGTACATATTAACGCCAGCGCAATTGGGTTTTTTGTTTAAGCCTGTATAAATAGAATAAGCATCTGTTAAATAATCTTTGCTTAATATAATTGGTATTAATTATAATAACTTTTAATTGTGAATGTTGGATGTACAGTTTGGCTTGCCAGAATATACAATTCATTTGACAGCCTCATAAACTTTAACAACAAACCTCAATTTCCCAATGCCTCGTTATTTGCCTTTCTTTGTTGAGAAGTTACAAAGTAAAGAATGACATTTCCCAGAAAATCCACTTCATTTTGAACAAAATAACCAATATGAAATAAAACCATAATTAAAACATAAAATACCATTAAAAAATCTTCCTATTAGGAATTATGAGTGAGCTAATTTGGTGCTTTTGTTTTTTGTGGTTATTTAGTGATTTATTTATTTTTTGCTCTTATATTTCAACAGAATGAGGTGCAGACTGCCAAGGAATTTGTCAAAATCATTGAAAATGCTGAAAATGAATATCAGGTTTGTTTTCCAGTTGATTTTGATTGGTTAGTCATTATTTTACAGTACTGTCATTGAATGTTACTCTTGAAGAAATCTTATATAGCACCTGATCATATCTATAATGTGCGAAGTGAGATTTCCCCTGTCGTTTACTTTCCAGACGGCCATCAGTGAGAACTACCAGACCATGTCTGACACCACCTTCAAGGCCTTACGTCGGCAGCTTCCCGTCACCCGTACCAAGATCGACTGGAACAAGATCCTCAGCTACAAGATCGGCAAAGAGATGCAAAACGCTTAGACACACGGCATGCCTCCGCTCCTGCTCGCGTCACAAGCAAAAAGACAAGCTACGAGGGGCCCATATCTAAACCTGAACCTATACCTGAATCAAGGGCAGGGCCAAGGCGAGAAGGTCCTTCGAGAAGCGTGCTAAAAATGTGTCTGTCCTTTTTTTTTTTTTTTCGTTTGTTTGTTTTCCAGAAGCCACGGTTTGACCTCAGCTGAAGAGACTGCCTCCTTTTCTGTATTGTTGGAGGGCTGCAAGCTTGTTTTAATGGGTTTAGCAAAAGTTTTTGCTGTTGAACAAATACCTCCCATGACACCAGTGTACAGCGTCACAAATCCCCCCCCCCCCCCCCCCATCACTTACGCCGCCCCCTAGATCATAACTCCCAATACTTGACACACACTGAACGTTTTGCACTTAGCCCATATGATCAATTGAGTCCATTTAATTTCCTTTTTTTAGCAAGTCCACACTCCAAAGTTTGGCTTCATGTTTAGCCATTAGATATCATTTAACCATACGTAGCCCTGGCTGGTTATAATGAATGTCTTCACACCAGTTGCGCATCACATAATAATTGGTCTTTTTAAAGCATTGTTGTTAGGTGCCATCATTTGAATGTGCTGTCGATTGATCACAGAGCGGGTTGTGCCAAAGTGAGCATTGTATTTGTACAGCAAGTCGTTTCAGGTTACTGTTCTGTGTGGAAATGGTCCCATCGTCGTACTCTGGTGTCTAAGAATGGTATATATACTGTATGCAGTTACACAAAATATTTGTTACCCCTCACTTCAGCCTCCTTCCCTAGCTTTTATTGCTAACTATTTTTTACAAAATGTAAGAACAAATATGATCCCAGAGGAATAAATGATTTGCACCAAACTGACTTCATTATTTTGTTTTATAATATTTTGGTAACAGCATTTTAATGTCATATATATGTAATATTAATTTAGCTTAAAATGTGGGTTATACATTTCTCGGATTCTTTGTATCGTTTAGTAATGAATTCTGAAATTTGGCCCTTGTTGTTCGTAATTGATAAATGACTAGGTTTTATTTTTCATTTTGTTTACACTATATAAAACCTATATCAGATTATAATAACTTCTGTAATCGATGCATATTTTCATTGGTGCATTTCTGCACACCTGCTGTCAAAAATGTTAAAATGTTTGTTTGATTCTGGCTATAAAAAGGAATTTAAAAATATTAAGTGATAGAGTATGCATTATTATGCAACAAGTATTTTTATATTATGTTTTGGCAAATGTAGCAAGTCTTCTGGGTGTGTTAGTAAACTGCCCAATATGCATTAACCTCAAAATTGGTTTAGCATTTATTCAACCTTTATTAGGTATTATGTCATTCAAGTATGCCAAATACTGAATTTGAATCTATTAATTGGACTTGTAACTTAAAATTTGGGCACAGTATGCATACTATATACTGGCCTGGTTTCACAGACAGGGCTTAGATTAAGCCAGGATTAGGCCTTGGTTTAATTAGGACATTTAAGTATCTTTTAAAAACATTCCTGGTGTGCTTCTTGAGACAAAACAATGGCACTGACATATTTTAAGATATGTCTGTGCAAGTTTTAGTCTGGGACTATGTTTAAGCCTTATCTGTGAAACCAGGGGTAAAAGTAGTACATGCTATATCCAATTTCACTATTCTCTTAAAAAAAAAGTAGTATGCAGTATACAGTATAGTATCCATCGTATCAGAACTCTTGTGTATAAATAAACAGGAGCTGCGCCCTCTGGTGGAGAGCATCAGTACTGCACGCTCACCTCCAGTATCCCACAATTCTAATGTTTACGGCTCGTCGGTGAAAGATGGCGGACAGCAGTGGCAGTAATCCTCAATCACCCGGTTTCACGGAGAAATTAAAATCGTGGCTCTGCTGGTCGTGGACGTACATATGTGCGCTTTGGTTCGCCATGGTCTTAACGATGGTTTACGTGCTGAGGAGTCCTCTGAAGCTGCAGGAGACCGTCAACGCAGGTGTGTGTTTATGATCAGCTGTGTGCATGTTTACAGCTCAACACAGGGTATATTTCTGTTCATTGAAGGAGAAGTTCACACAAATATGAACATTGTACCATTGTTTCTCTCATTCCCATGCAAACCCATACGACTTTCTTTTTCTGTGCAATATAAAAGCAGACATTTTCAAGTCGGTGTTTTCCATGCAATGTCAATGAATGGTGACTAAAGATGCCAAGCGTCCAAAAGGACTCAAAATGCCCATTAAGTATCATAACAGCCGTCCATATGACTCGTGCACTATATTACAAGTTCTTTGAAGTCATACTGTAGCACTGTGAGACAAACAGACATGAATTTAAGTCACTGTTGAATTATTTATTGTGTTCAAAACTTTAGTTAAAAGCAGCTGTCAAATGCAAGTCTAGAAAATGTTTTGTACGTTAATGTCTGTCTGACACAAAGCTTTACTCAATTTCAGTTTCAAATGCTAAAGGCTTCAATAAAATGCTGTCATAATTGACATTTTGTTATGAGTATTGATATATAAATATAATATGTACATGTAATTTTTGCACAGTACAGTGTGCATGTGATGTTTGATTAATAGCAATATTCAGAGAAAGAATTTGTCAGCACTATGTGCCATGACACAAACAGAATGGAAATATTTTTATGCAAGATATGAGTTAGGTTTAATCATTATTATTATTTTGTTCTAAAGACGTTTTTTAAACGTTGTACGCAAATAACCAAGTAATTGGTGGCCATGTATTATGAGTTGTGTTAGTACATTTTTATAATAGGAAAATAAATATATATTTACAACAATATTTCTGTTTAATTATTTAATTAATCTGTACTTGTTTTTTTCATGTTTCATGTAAGATCATAGAATTTATAAACAAAGGTTGACTGCATGTACTGTAAGGTTTTTTACATTAATGCCAGTCTTACACAAATGAAATTTCACTCGAATATCTAAATGACATCAGCTAAGGTGTAAATAAAGTCCCCTCATAATACTGTATTTTGAATTTTTTATGGGTATGAATATCTAGGCCTACATATACTAATGCTGTCAAATCGATTATATGTATATATATGTGTGTGTGTGTGTGTGTGTGTGTGTGTGTGTGTGTATATATATATATATATATATCGATTTATGCCGAACAATCGCTACTAACATAAAAGTTTGTGTTTATATTATATATGTGTGGCCGTGTGTGTGTGTGTGTGTGTGTGTGTGTGTATATATATCGATTTATACATATATTTATTATATATGTGTGGGCGTGTCTGTGTGTGTGTATGTGTATGTGTGTATATATATATATATATATATATATATATATCGATTTATGCCGAACAATCGCTACTAACATAAAAGTTTGTGTTTATATTATATATGTGTGGGCGTGTCTGTGTGTGTGTGTGTGTGTGTGTGTATGTATATATATATATATATATATATATATATATATATATATATATATATATATATATATATATATATATATATATATATAAATTAAATGTATGCTTCATCTTTTATTTTAAATTCTTAAAATAAAAAATTATACATAAAACTAAACTGCCGGTAGGTGGCGGCAAGTGACCGTCTTTCATTCAAATGGCTGATTCATCCAAGAATGAGGCATGCTGAATTCGGAACCACATACTACTCTTATTATTTCTGCCATAGAAAGATTTGGTAAAAGTAGTAGTACGCTAGTATGCGGTTCCGAATTCAGCAGCAGTTGTTTATGAATGCGTCATTGAATCGTTGACTCAACCAATTCATTTAAAACGCTGAATCTTTCTGTAATGAAACATTGCTGTGAGATGTGCTATGATCTGCTGTGATCTTTGTTTGGAACTATTTTCACTGCTGAAATAGAACAAAAACACTCAACATTGCATCTAAAAATGTAAGTAAGCGACTTAATTAGAACTACTTGTTTATTGCACTTTTCAATAATTATGGTATTCAGGAAGACCGCACTCTTGGGTCCTGTGGTGTTGCTAAACTTTATCATATGTTATAAATATAAAAACTCTACGGGTCCGTATTTTGTACCTGGCTTAATACATCTGAGATGATTTGACAGATCCCAGATCTTCTAATCGTGATAACTGATCTCTGGCTAATTTGGTTCTTCAAACGAATTTGCGGATTGGATTAAAATATCTGGATTAAATTGTCTAAGTCTACCGCACGTTCCTGTGTTCACCGGAGAGGGCAGATGCTACGATTAGCAATAGCAGCAAGACAGTAACTTAATGACATCATATAATTAAAAAAGCCACCTGGCAAAAAACTTGACAAATTAAAAAAAAGAAAACCATGCATTTCTGGACCTTTTATAAGGAAACAGCCAAGCGACCAAACCAACATAAAAGTTATAATAGATAAATTAATAGTGTGCTGTTGTTTTTTTTTTTAAAACATGATTCCCAATTATTTATATGCATGGTTTTATAGTATTTGTACACCCTTTACATTTTTATTTCAATGTTGTAATTAGCAATTAATTTAATTTGTAATGCAGATTGAAGCAGATTTGTTACGTGACAGCATTAATTAAAGTTTCTTAAGGGTCAAGATCAAGTTATCTACTTCTCCTGTGCTGCATCAAGCCATCCCATAATATGGGACAGACAATGCAGATTGTCTGTCGTTCTTACTACTTTGAGTAAAGATAAAGGATGGAGCAAGATTTGTTTCGCAAACTTTAATGTTACATCAGTCATTCACGTTAGTGCTGGGCTAACGTATGCGCTGTTATTGATCCAGTTCCCGCATATGCACCGCAATAAATTAGACACACACACACAGGTTTGTTGATGGACGCACACTTGTTAATAATGATGGTGAGGAATTACAGTTGAAACATCTCATAATGTACCTCAAACTGAGTAGCATCACTGAGAAACGTCCTGCTCAAGGTTCAGGTTGAATAACTAGTTCTTCCAATGTTTCATCATCGATTCGGACTTGCGCTGGGATTGATGTAAAAATTTATGTCATCGTTATTGTCTTTCCAGTGTGTACAATCGCTGAGCTTTAGGAAGCCTCCTGACGGAGCTGGAGTTCAGTTATGGTGATGGGCATTTGTTTGTGAAATACGCGCTGTATACGGTAGACCAATCACAACAGACTGGGCCATCTGACCAATCAGAGCACAGTAGACTCGTGGAAAGGAGGGATTTAGAGAGACTGATTCATCCATCGAGTCGTTTGAGAATCATTGTACATTGTGGTAATGTGCAATGTATATTATGAGAAAATGAAACAGTTTTTTGACCTTTGATGCATGTAAACCTGTTGTAGGAGACCTCCAAAACTAAATTAGGAAACTTTAAAATGGCATAATAGGGGCTTTTTTTTTTTAAGTTGTAAGCATATAAGTAATTTGTGGCCAAGTTGTGTTGGTACATATATAATAAAAAAATTCATAATTTCTGTGTCTCATTATCTCATGTGTTATTCATCCACAGCATCTGTGTTTTTAAACACGCTTACACCTAAATTCTATGTTGCGCTCACGGGGACCTCCTCGCTCATCTCGGGCCTTATATTGGTGAGTTTTTCTTATTGGTTGTAAAATAGTTATGCTAAATAAACTTTGTGAAAACACACTCACTCGTTTGTCCTTCAGATATTCGAGTGGTGGTACTTCAGAAAGTATGGCACTTCGTTCATCGAGCAGGTGTCTGTCAGTCACTTGCGCCCTCTACTGGGAGGAGTGGAGAACAGCAGCTCTGCCGGCCTCTTCTCTTCAGTAAACGGCGATACAGAGCAGAGAAGCAACGTTGCAGGTTTTTAAAAGTTACTGGCTACTGGTTATCTTTCTGAACATTACAAAGTAAATGTAGTCATGATGTTTGAGCTATGATGTTATTTTTCTTTCAGAATGTAAAGTGTGGAGGAACCCACTGAACCTATTCAGAGGCGCAGAGTACAGCAGGTTTATTCCTTAAATGCTATCAGTTAATTGCCTTAATATGTGAGCTTTTAAAAAATGATCATATTCATGATCCTTCCATTCCAGGTACACTTGGGTGACGGGTAAAGAGCCGCTGACATATTATGACATGAATTTATCAGCACAAGATCATCAGACCTTCTTCTTGGGCGACACTCAGCAGCTTCGACCAGAAGACTCTGGTTAGTCTCATGCTCTTCTTCTTAAAAAAACAACACAGAGATTTAATCAGAACTGACATTTAATCATGTCTGTTATCTCTGTTGTTTGTTCGTCAGTAATGCAGAAGGCCTGGAGGGAGAGGAACCCACAGGCACGTATTCGAGCAGCTTACCAGGCAATTGAGATGAACCGCGAGTGAGTTGAATGCATTGTGGTTATATTCAATTTAATGTCTTCAGATGTGACTGAAGCTGAAATGGTATATTTAATCAGGAGCAATACAAATACTTGAACTAGAGATGCACAATATGTTGGTACCATTTTGCTTATTTATCTTTGATTTTGTTGTATTGGATATTTAATGCTCATTTTCTCTATCACTTAAAGCTAGTCTTTAATAAACATAATAATAAATGAATAACACTGTTAAATGTAATCTTTAGCAAATATCAAAATGAATACTCATTTTTCATAATGTGCATTATAATGTTGATGCCTATATTCATTTGTATTTTATTATATTTAATTTATTTAAATGTATAAATATATACATTTATTTAATATATGTATATATAAACAGTAGGGAATTTTAATATAAGCCATGTACACTGGTGGACAAAAGTTTGGAATAATTAAGATTTATGTTTTTAAAAGCAATTTTAATGTTTTTGAAATGCATTTATTTGATAAAAAAAATACAGTAAAAACAGTAGTATTGTGAAATACTATTAATTGTGGTAGAAATTCCTCTGCGCACATGACTTGAGTTAAACCAGGGGTCTGTTCTTCGTACCTCTCTTAATACATCTGAGATGATAACTGATCTCTGGCTAATTTGGTTCTTCAAACGAATTTGCAGATTTGATTAAAATATCTGGATTTAGTTGTTTAATCCAGATTACTGCACGTTCTTGTGTTCAGTGGAAAGGGCAGATATATCGATACTTGAAAGCTATACGGCGATTGGCAAGACAGCAACGTAATGACATCATAATAACATTTCTGGACCTTTATAAGTAAACAGCCAAGTGACCAAAACGACATAAAAGTTAGATAAATAAAATGTGTACTGTTTGCTACATGATTCCCAATTATTATTTGTGCAGGCTTTACATTTTTATTTCAATGTATTGTAATTAGCAATTCATTTAATTTGACCTGTGAAGCAGTGTTACGTGATTTGTTACGTGACGACACCAATTAAAGTTTCTTGTGGGTCAAAAACATTTTTCTAATGGTCCAGCAGACAGCATGTGCTATCTGCAAGTTATCTGCATCTCCTGCGCTGCATCAAGCCACTCCCATAATAGCTGTCACTCTACTAATAGGACTCTACTTGTGCTTCTAATAAAAAAAACATTAGGAGCACAGTCAAAAATTAAGGAGCACTTTCTGATCAATAACACACATTCCAATTATAACTTTCCCATTACAGGATGATATTTGCCCCTTTAAATTAATGTCCAGGGGCATTTTTACCAATGTTTTGAGCAATATTTAATAAGATTAGAAAATATATGCATCATCTTTTGTCAATTTCTTCAATGAAAATAGAAAAGTTGTTTTTTAAAATAACAATAAATTCAGTTAGAACAATTAGACACAATCAGACTGTTACCAATCAAATGAAATCAGCATCAGAAGATCCATCTTTGCACTGCAGAAGTGGCACAGAAGCTCATCTGAAGTGAGATTTAGACACATTTACACAGACTGTTTAATGCAGCTCATGGGTAAATGATGTTGTTTGAAGTTTTTGATTTTAGAAATATGTACAAATTAAACTTTTAAAAGTTTGATATTTTAAATATAAAGTCCATGCAAAGTGTAAATATGAAAATAAAACCGCCAGTAGGTGGTGGCATGTCTTTATGTGTGAGTCATTCATTCAAACGTTCAAAATGAATATAAACACTTACTATATGTGTATCGTAGTGATTCAGGATAAGACAAAAACACGGTTTGGAAAATGGATTCATGATACTCGCTCATTATGTACATTTAGTAATCTTTAAACGCAAGAAAAGTTACGGACTGCAGCTTTAACTATAGGCCTATATCATGTGGGATAAAGATTAAAATCAAGAACTCATACAGGGGCTTTTGTAAATTATTATTATTAATTAATAAATTTTTGGTGGCATTTTTGTACCAAGACGCCGTTAATTTCCAACCTTGTTTATGATAATCCAAATGTAGTATTTCCAGTTAATTTGGCAGCAAAGAAACATCAGCATGAGACTGTCTGGTAAGTGCGCATTGGCTGCGTCACACCCCAATCTTTGACGTGTAGTTCGTCGCCGTTGCACACGTTGTTTGCACTTGATCTGCTGACTGAAGGCATGAAAAGCAGCCGATCGCAGTACAAAACGTAGCCTAAGTGTTGATCAGTGTTGATGCACTTTGGGAGTTGTAGTTTTTATTCTGATTGTATTATACGTCTATTCATGAGATTCGATCGGGTCACTCGCACCAGTGCGCCTAAATATTCATTTTTAACAGTCGCATGCAGTAATTTTCAGGCGCCCGAAATGGTCTCAGTGTAGAGCCCTATACAGCCACTATCTATATATATATATATATATATATATATATATATATTATACATATACAGCCCCATATTCAGTTTTGGGGGCATTTAGTTTTCAAAAGCATATAAATGTTAATTCTGCAAGTTATGTTATGATTCATTAAAAATGTCCTTCACATACAATTTAAAAGAACTGTTTTCTGTTTGAATGTATTTTAAGATGCAATTTATTCCTGTGATGTTAAAGCTGAATTTTCAGCATCACTACTCCAGTCTTCAGTGTCACACGATACATCGGAAATCATACTAATATGCTAAAAAGCCGGTACTTACTTTCATGTTGCAGTTCATTCACAGGCGGTCAAAAGTTTGTATTTTTTTTGCATCTCTTATGTGAACAGAGTTTCTAACTCTCCAGCATATGATTCTGTTCATTGCAGATGTGCTGCAGCATATGTGCTCCTGGCCGAGGAGGAAGCCACAACTATCACAGAAGCTGAACGGCTATTTAAACAAGCCCTTAAAAGTGGTATGAAATTTTCACACTGTCACACATATGTACTCTGCATACAGTAACTCACGCTGTTGCTTATTACTGTTGCATTCACAGCCGGTAAAGACACCAATCTTGTGGTCTACATCAAGCGCAGACTGGCCATGTGTGCTAGAAAACTGGGTCGCATCAAAGAAGCTGTAAAAATGATGAGAGATGTGAGTGAAGCAGTATAACACATATAATGTTCAGGTCTTGTGGCTGTATGAAGTGTGTATTTAAATGATTAATTTTAGATACTTTTTTAAGCTTGTTTCCGCCACAGAATAAAAAATAAAAAGGTAATTGCGAGATATAAAGTCACAATTGCGAGATATAAAGTCACAATTGCGTGATATAAAGTCACAATTGCGTGATATAAAGTCACAATTGCGTGATATAAAGTCACAATTGCAGATATAAAGTCACAATTGCGAGATATAAAGTCACAATTGCGAGATATAAAGTCACAATTGCGTGATATAAAGTCACAATTGCGAGATATAAAGTCACAATTGCGAGATATAAAGTCACAATTGCGTGATATAAAGTCACAATTGCGTGATATAAAGTCACAATTGCGTGATATAAAGTCACAATTGCAGATATAAAGTCACAATTGCGAGATATAAAGTCACAATTGCGAGATATAAAGTCACAATTGCGTGATATAAAGTCACAATTGCGAGATATAAAGTCACAATTGCGAGATATAAAGTCACAATTGCGAGATATAAAGTCACAATTGCGTGATATAAAGTCACAATTGCGAGATATAAAGTCACAATTGCGAGATATAAAGTCACAATTGCGAGATATAAAGTCACAATTGCGAGATATAGTCACAATTGCGTGATATAAAGTCACAATTGCGAGATATAAAGTCACAATTGCGAGATATAAAGTCACAATTGCGTGATATAA
The DNA here is from genome assembly GCA_039654625.1 of Rhinogobio ventralis. Lineage (NCBI taxonomy): Eukaryota > Metazoa > Chordata > Actinopteri > Cypriniformes > Gobionidae > Rhinogobio > Rhinogobio ventralis. The sequence continues at coordinate 35,333,407 of CM077205.1, read as the reverse complement.
AGTCACAATTGCGTGATATAAAGTCACAATTGCGTGATATAAAGTCACAATTGCGAGATATAAAGTCACAATTGCAGATATAAAGTCACAATTGCGAGATATAAAGTCACAATTGCGAGATATAAAGTCACAATTGCGTGATATAAAGTCACAATTGCGAGATATAAAGTCACAATTGCGTGATATAAAGTCACAATTGCGTGATATAAAGTCACAATTGCGTGATATAAAGTCACAATTGCGTGATATAAAGTCACAATTGCGAGATATAAAGTCACAATTGCGAGATATAAAGTCACAATTGCGTGATATAAAGTCACAATTGCGAGATATAAAGTCACAATTGCGTGATATAAAGTCACAATTGCGTGATATAAAGTCACAATTGCGTGATATAAAGTCACAATTGCGTGATATAAAGTCACAATTGCGTGATATAAAGTCACAATTGCGAGATATAAAGTCACAATTGCGAGATATAAAGTCACAATTGCGAGATATAAAGTCACAATTGCGAGATATAAAGTCACAATTGCGAGATATAAAGTCACAATTGCGTGATATAAAGTCACAATTGCGAGATATAAAGTCACAATTGCGAGATATAAAGTCGCTGTTATCTTTTAAAATGTTTTATTCTGTGGCGGAAACAAACTTCCATACATATCACGGGACTGAACTTATTTTATTTTATTTTGTAAGTGGCTTTTCATACTTCAAATATACTCTGCTTCCTGTTTCCTTGTACAGTTAATGAAAGAATTCCCTTTACTGGGAATGTTAAATATTCACGAGAACCTTCTAGAAGCGTTATTAGAGCTGCAAGCCTACGCTGATGTACAAGCAGTCCTCGCAAAATATGATGGTGAGCTCATTCAACTATCATCATGTTACTTCAGACAGGACCAGGTAGTGATGCTACTATCGATGTTTCTCTAACTATCTGATGTTTCCCCCTTCAGATATCAGCTTGCCAAAATCAGCTACTATATGCTACACATCAGCCTTACTGAAAGCCAGAGCGGTGTCAGATAAGTAAGTCTTCAGCATGCTGGAAAGTATGAAATAATGTAAATAATTGTCTATTAATGTCTAATAATAAATAGCATATAACCATATCATAACATAGGTGAAGTTTATGGATGATAGTATGCTGAATGAATCTGTATGTGTGTCGTATTGCAGGTTTTCACCTGAGGCAGCGTCTAGACGAGGTCTCAGCACAGCAGAGATGAACGCAGTGGAGGCCATACACAGAGCTGTGGAGTTCAACCCACATGTACCAAAGGTTTGAAATGTTTAGATATGTTTCGAAAAAACAACCTTATTATGGTTTATATTGCAAATATTGAAGTTACTGGGCCATGCATTGGCTTTATCTCAATATTCATGAGTGCAGACATATTGTCATGGCCAGGAGGTGATGCTGTTGTAGTATTTACACTAAAGCACATTGTGGTCCTCTGCACTAAACTGAAACTTTTCTAACACGTGTTATTCACAGTTTTGCATTGAACATAATTGCAGGTGGGCTTGTCGACCTGCCAAACATAGATTTCTGTGTTTAGGGTGAAAGTTAAATCACCTTTGATTTTTCAGTTTGCTCTTTAAAGATGTTTTGACCCCCATCATCTGTTTCTTTCTTTGTACCTGGCTTCAACTTGCCGCTTTCCAAAACACTAGATCTGACTTCAAAGTACACAACCTCTTCAACCCAAACACACAGTCTCAGACGAAAGGGTATTGTGCACCCCAGACATGCTGTATCAGACTACACAAAGTGCACCTGTTTGAGATGTGCAGCAAATATAAACACACACACGCATTCACCTGGTCTTTCATATGCCAAATCTGGCCCTACGGCAAAAAAGACGCTCCATAATGAGCAAAGAGGGTGTTGAATGTCAGTAGAATTTGTGTGTAATAGCCTGTCCTGGAGTTATACCTAAAGATGTCAAATGTGGTCGAACTTGTAGAATTTGGGCGATGCAGTAATATTTTACACTGTTACATAAGCAATAAGGTACAAAAGACTGTGACTACAGCAAATAAATGAAAAATGGTCCTTCATATCTTTTTTTTATGTAGTAACGCTTTCATAAAAGCAAAAAGGCACTTAATGACATGCTAAATGTCACGATCTTTTGTACTTTATTGCTTGTCAGTGTTTTTTGAACATTTATATTTTGCTAAAATATAAAAACAGCTATATAGTGATCTTTATATTGTGTGAGAAACATATTAAGTATGATATTATAAAGACCTTGTTTCCTAAATTCACTGTCATTGTACGGAAGCCAAAGAAAATATTATCTGGGGAAAATATTAACTTTTTATGAAGTTAAAGTTGAAAATGTTAGGTTTGAGCAAAGTCTCTTATGCTCAACTAAGCCTGCATTTATTTGATGATAAAATATTCTGAAATATTATTACATTTAAAAAAAAAAAAAATTCTATTCTATAATAACTTTTAATTATTATAACTATTCTAATATTTTAAAATATAATTTATTCCTGTAATGCAAAGCTGAATTTTCACCATCGTGTCACATGATCCTTCAGAAATCATTCTGATATGATGATTTGCTACTAAAGAAACATCTTATTATTATCAATGTTGAAAACAGTTGTGCTGCTTAATGTTTGTGGAAATTCAGAGTTTTGTTAGGATTCTTTGATGAATAGACAGCAGTTATTTGAAATTAACATGATAAAAGTCTTATCTGTCACTTTTGATCAGTTTAATGTGACCTTGCTTAATAAAAAGTATTAATTTCTTTCAAAATAAAAATTAGTACCTCAAACTTTTGAACAGCAGTGTATGTTTCTCACTACTACAATGGGCAAAAGTGGTACTATAAGTATCATTTATTAAAAAAAAAATAGGCAGTATAATTTGTTAAATGCATTAAATTATTGTTAAACGCATATCTTAATTTAACACATTAACTGACAGCCCAGAAATGTGCAAATATAATGAATGATATCACTGGACACCTACACCTCACCTTTGCATGGCGTCTCCAAGACCACTGTAGTGTGATGTCATCGCTCAGGGTCCGTACGGTCAAGTGAAAAGAGATATGAGACAGAGGCTTATGGGAGTTCAGCAGGGGCTTAAGAGGAACATCCACATAAAAGAGACCCATCACTGACACTTGATCCGCCATAAAAGACAGTGTTTGTGTGCGGGCATGTTGCGTAGGACAGCTGCCTGTCGAATGTCAGCATGATCATAAAGCTAAATTACCCATGTCTACAAAGCAAATGTTTGCGTACATTCTGACACATCCACTGCGGTGATTGTTACAGAAAGATATGTTTGGATATTTGTTCAAAATTCAGAAGGTGCGCTTGACACATTGTAGAGGGAATCCGTAGTATTGAGTTGTAATGTACAATAATCACAGCCAGGGGCATTTGGGAAGGTTATCCTTTGGATAATACCATTTAATCCTGCTGTATTGCCCTCTACAACGTTCACCCTGGGGCCCGGAGCCGGGGACTGACTGCTCTCACACACATACAGACTCTTTATAAGTATAAAAGCTCTCATATGGATGGGTGAACGTCTGGGTCACATTTCATTTCACCCCAAGATCAAGAGGGAAAATATATATACAGTGTGTGAAATATACAGTGTGTGTGTTGCAGTAAGAATTTTTTTAAATGTAATTAATATTTTTTTAGTCATTGTGATATTTTTGTCATTATTTTCCTCTGTAGTTTTTATTTATTTTAATATGTTACCATTTCAATAATATAATATTAAAAATAATTGTTTATATAATAAATTTTTGTTGTTGCTGATGTTCATTTCACTAATAAGAGTGGCTTTTTGCCTCATGGTAATGGGAATTGGGGTAAATATGTTTTATTGTCCAAAATGTAAATAAAAGTGTTTTGTGTGTCTTTGCAGTATTTATTAGAGATGAAGAGTCTGATTTTGCCGCCTGAGCATATTTTGAAGAGAGGAGACAGTGAGGCAGTCGCATACGCTTTCTTTCACCTGCAGCACTGGAAACGGGCAGAGGGGGCGCTCAACCTGCTACACTGTACCTGGGAAGGCAGTACGTACAGTGCACGTTTTCTTTTTTTACACCATCAAACTTGTGTATAATAGATGATTACCATACTCATTTACCATGAAAAGACATGGTACTTCCAGGTTCTTAAAATAATGGCATGGTATTATCATCATCTGAAAATCCATGGTATTTTATTTGAAGCTGTTTACTGTAAAACAAAATGTAAATTATCTCACCTGATGTCAGTCAACTTCTGGCTCTTGTAGCTTTCCGGATTATTCCATACCCTCTGGAGAAGGGTCATCTCTTCTATCCTTACCCAGGATGCACAGAGACCGCAGACAGAGAGCTTCTGCCTTGTAAGTATACACTTTGTTGTTATATACAAATACTAACTGTTACAAGCTTAGACAACAAGCTTAGAACGTTAAAGGGTTAGTTCACCCAAAACTGAAAATTGTGTCATTAATTACTCACCCTCATGTTGTTCCAAACCTGTAAGACTTTCGTTCATCTTTGGAACACGAATGAAGATATTTTTGATGAAATCTGAGCGCTTTCTGTCCCTCCGTTGACAGCTATGCAACTGACACTTTGACGCTTCAAAAAGTTCATAAAGAGATCGCAAAACTAATCCATATGAATTGAGCGGTTTAGTCCACATTTTCTGAAGAGACACGATCGCTTTATATGATGAACAGATTGAATTTAGGCTTTTATCCACACATAAACATTCATCAGCGAACATAAACAGAAGTTCAACTGAACCTGCATGATGCACAAGAATGAACCTCATTGGTTCTTGCAGAAGCTCAAACGTGATGCGCAACACGAGAATGAACCTCATTGGTTCTTGCTGAAGGTCAAACGTGCTGCGTAACACGAGAATGAACCTCATTGGTTCTTGAGGAAGCTCAAATGTGCTGCGTAACACGAGAAAGAACCTCATTGGTTCTTGCAGAAGCTCAAACGTGCTGCGTAACACGAGAATGAACCTCATTGGTTCTTGAGGAAGCTCAAATGTGCTGCGTAACACGAGAAAGAACCTCATTGGTTCTTGCAGAAGCTCAAACGTGCTGCGTAACACGAGAAAGAACCTCATTGGTTCTTGCAGAAGCTCAAACGTGCTGCGTAACATGAGAATGAACCTCATTGGTTCTTGCAGAAGCTCAAACGTGCTGCGTAACACCAGAATGAACCTCACTGGTTCTTGAGGAAGCTCAAATGTGCTGCGTAACACGAGAAAGAACCTCATTGGTTCTTGCAGAAGCTCAAATGTGCTGCGTAACACGAAAAGGAATCTCATTGGTTATTGCAAAAGCTCAAATGTGCTGCGTAACACGAGAATTAACCTCATTGGTTCTTGCTGAAGCTCAAACGTGATGCGCAACACGAGAATTAACCTCATTGGTTCTTGCAGAAGCTCAAATGTGCTGCGTAACACGAGAATTAACCTCATTGGTTCTTGCAGAAGCTCAAACGTGATGCGCAACACGAGAATGAACCTCATTGGTTCTTGCAGAAGCTCAATCGTGATGCGCAACACGAGAATGAACCTCATTGGTTCTTGCAGAAGCTCAAACGTGATGCGCAACACGAGAATTAACCTCATTGGTTCTTGCAGAAGCTCAAATGTGATGCGTAACACGAGAATTAACCTCATTGGTTCTTGCAGAAGCTCAAATGTGCTGCGTAACACGAAAAGGAATCTCATTGGTTATTGCAAAAGCTCAAATGTGCTGCGTAACACGAGAATTAACCTCATTGGTTCTTGCTGAAGCTCAAACGTGATGCGCAACACGAGAATTAACCTCATTGGTTCTTGCAGAAGCTCAAATGTGCTGCGTAACACGAGAATTAACCTCATTGGTTCTTGCAGAAGCTCAAATGTGATGCGCAACACGAGAATGAACCTCATTGGTTCTTGCAGAAGCTCAATCGTGATGCGCAACACGAGAATGAACCTCATTGGTTCTTGCAGAAGCTCAAACGTGCTGTGTGTCACAAGAATGAACCTCATTGGTTCTTGCTGAAGCTCAAACGTGATGCGCAACACGAGAATTAACCTCATTGGTTCTTGCAGAAGCTCAAATGTGATGCGTAACACGAGAATTAACCTCATTGGTTCTTGCAGAAGCTCAAATGTGATGCGTAACACAAGAATGAACCTCATTGGTTCTTGCAGAAGCTCAAATGTGCTGCGTAACACGAGAAGGAATCTCATTGGTTCTTGCAGAAGCTCAAATGTGATGCGTAACACGAGAAGGAATCTCATTGGTTATTGCGGAAGTTCAACTGTGCTGCGCAACACAAGAATGAACCTCATTGGTTCTTGCTGAAGCTCAAACGTGATGCGCAACACGAGAATGAACCTCATTGGTTCTTGCTGAAGTTCAAACGTGCTGCGTAACACGAGAATGAACCTCATTGGTTCTTGCTGAAGCTCAAACGTGCTGTATAACACGAGAATGAATCTCATTGGTTCTTGCTGAAGCTCAAACGTGCTGCGCAACACAAGAATGAACCTCATTGGTTCTTGCTGAAGCTCAAACGTGCTGCGCAACACAAGAATGAACCTCATTGGTTCTTGCTGAAGCTCAAGCGTGATGCGCAACACAAGAATGAACCTCATTGGTTCTTGCTGAAGCTCAAACGTGATGCGTAACACAAGAATGAACTTCATTGGTTCTTGCTGAAGCTCAAGCGTGATGCGTAACACGAGAATGAACCTCATTGGTTCTTGCTGAAGCTCAAACGTGCTGCGTAACACGAGAATGAACCTCATTGGTTCTTGCTGAAGTTCAAACGTTGTCAGTGGAGGGACTGAAAGCTCTCAGATTTCATGAAATAGATGAACGAAAAGCCTATGGGAATGTCATGAGGGTGAGTAATTAATGACAGAATTTTCATTCTTGGGTAAATTATCACTTTAAAAGTCAAGTGAAAATTAATAACAATAATAGGAAAATAGGGTATTTGTCAACATGTTTTAAGGATATGCATTTTTCGGTCTTTTTCTTTTTCTTCCAGCATTTCACGAGGTCTCAGTGTACCCAAAGAAGGAGCTTCCTTTCTTCATCCTCTTCACAGCGGGCCTTTGCTCCTTCTGTGCCATGTTGGCCATGCTCACACACCAGTTTCCAGAGCTCATGGGGGTCTTCGTCAAAGCCGTGAGTATCTGCACGGCTTTTCTCTCCCTCTTTGCCCTTATTATTTATTTATTTTTTTGTTTAGAAGAGAAAGACACAATCACTGAACTTCCAAGATAAACATTTCATTGTGTTGCAATATAAGAATGAAGTCTCTGTCAATAGCACTCTAGACGGTATAAACCACGGCTCCTTATGAGACCAATAACTATCTGTGATGTTCTATTAAAGGAACAAAATAGGCTGTGCATAAAATTTTTACCATGGTTAAACACCCTAGCAACAGCTATTTTTATGAAAATAAAGGTCCACGTTTAATAAAAATGTTGATGAAATGAGATGAAAATGTTTAATGTAATTAGAAAATATTTCTAACTTAATTGTTTAATTTAGTATAAACAAGGCTTTAGCTTTGTGGCAGCAAGATTTGCATGGCCATCCCCAAAACTCTAAAATTAGATTTACAGAAATATTATTATATTTATTATTAATACTACAGCTGTTACAACTACTACCACTAATTATAATAGTAATAATAATATTTAATTTAATTTAAAAATTAAATTAAATTTACTATATACTGTAATACTTTTTCTGTAACTAAGTTTTGCCCAATAATATTTGTGTATATAATATATATATGTATATGTACTGTGTGTGTATACATATATTTATATGTGTGTGTGTGTGTATTCTAATATATATACACAGGAGTTGGGCAATGAAACGGAAACACCTGGTTTAAGACCACAATCATTTATTAGTATGGAGTAGGGCCTCCTTTTGTGGCCAATACAGCATCAATTCGTCTTGGGACATTTGGCACTGGCACGAGGGACCAAAAGTTTTGGCTATAGCAGCCTGACCATGACTATTGACTCTATGGAGCTCCTGACGAACAGTTTTGGTGGAAACAGGAGAGTCGAGGTGCGCATTTAATTCTCCAGTGAGTTGGGCAGCTGTGGTTTTATGCTTTTTGGATACAATCCAGGTTAGTACCTGGACATCCCTTTCAGACAGCTTCCTCTTGAATCAACAGTTACTCCTCTTGGATGTGGTTCATCCTACATGGTGGTATGCCAACATTACTAGCTCTTGATACACCACAAAGACTTCCTGTCCTGGTCACATATGTGCCAGCTAAACACGCACCAACAATTTGTCCTCTTTTGAATTCTGATATGTCTCCCATTATGTTGTGTGGATTGCAATATTTTCTGTACAGTTGTGTTATTGGTCTGCTAAGTCAACCTTCACACTCTGCTCTTACTGATGAAATGTAAAATCAGTGAAGATTGGCCACCAGGTCGCGCATATGTAGAAGTTAGACCTCTAACACCATATTGGCCAGTGTTTCAGTTTCATTGTCCAACCACTGTATATGCACAATACTACAACCAATAACTTATGTACAGTCCTTAGTATCAAGCAAGTCAATGAGGAAAATGGATAAGATAAAATAAGGAGCAGAAGTGAAGACATGCAGGCCGTTAAATTGTTTGTACGCCAGTCTTTAGTCCTTTTAATTGCCAGGATGCACATTTCGTGGTGGTGCATTCTTCTCTTATCATTGTTTACATTCATCTGTGTTAATTAATAGCGAGTGATTGATTTCAGAAAACGCTTGAGTTGTTGTACTAGACGGCACGGAAGGCCTCACCTCCAAGATGCATTCAAAGTCGCTCTAGTTTCCGTTATACTCCCTCATTTGCCCGCGCACACACATGCATGCTTTGTTCCCTGTCCACTCCAAACATCTTGTTCTCCTTGGGGAACATTGCCCTAATTTGTAATTGCAATAAATTCCTGAATGTGAGGACATGCAGCCTCAATAGCCTTTATCTTTTTATCAACCTCGTTTGTTATCTTACAACACATATTTACGTTAGCTCTATCTATTTCCGGGATCTGCGTTAAAATGGATGATACCTCTCCAGCCTTCACTCTGCCCAGTTTTCCTCCCTCTCCAACGTGCGGCCCTGGGCTTCCTTTCCCATATTCCGTCATAAACATCTGTTCATCCGTGAAATGTATCGCTTCATAAACACATTAGGGGCTTGTTTATGGTGGATAGAACTGTGGAGGTTTCAGTGTTTTTCAAAGGAAAAACTTTACAGTCTTAAAGTTGGTTGCCATCCAGAGTTTTTTTTCTCCTCTTGTTTGTGTCTGTCAGGACCTCCATGTAGTATCCTAGAGGGATAAACTCTATCATACTTATGTCTAGCACTTCAGGCACTTTAAAGGCAACTTTCTGACAGCTTGTGGCTCAGGCACTCGAATAGTCCGCGAATGAGGGCGACAACACAAGAGATGCGTGCATGTGCTTGCAAAAGCACCACTACTTTAGTTTCAAGTTGTACAGGTGTTTCTCATGGACCTCATGTCTCATGTCACATCGGCTATGATCATACTTCAGTTTAGGGCTAAAATTCATAGCAATGTAATTTCACAAAACGGTTGTTTGTAGTAAAACATCAAACTACTGTACAGTCACTACTTGTGACCGAAAATGAAGCTTCTCAAATATTTAAATATTTTAAAGGGGCTATATGTAAGAATTTTCATGTATTAATCGCTATTGCCAAAGTTTGTAACTTAAAAACTAGACTTCCTAGGTTGTCTATGAATGCATGTAGACTGATTTTAAAGTCCCCATGAAATCAAAATCAAGTTTTTTGGCTTTTAGTATAAATATGTTAACCTTACTGTTATCTATAAGCTAGTGTGCTCCAAAACAATGACAAAATTCACATTTAGAAGATATAAGCATTCAAAACTTAGTCTCTCCGCCAATATGGATCAATGGTTTTGATGACATCACTCTGGACTTCAGCTACTCATCAGATTGTCCGTCCATTCAAATGCTCTCTAGAATCTAAAGTGCTCCACCCCCTATATTATAAACAGAGGCTGAATCTGCGGCACGTTTCAAGGCACTTCAGTGGGTTTTTAAGGACTCAGGCCGACAAAAAACAAAGGATGTGATGGTTACGCGCTCACAAGAACCTCTCTTCCATTCTTGTGACACATAAAATTAATGCTTATACAATATTCAAGATAATGCCAAAAGAGCTATTCTGTACTGTAATGTCAATGCAAAAGAAAATTCTAATTATAGTCTCACATAGTCAGATCTATTGTCTCAAATATACTTTTATAATCAAACTATTATAATAGCCTTGAATCACGTTCAGTCTCTTGTGCTTTATGTGTGCATGAGTGCGAGCATGAGCAGTAAGTTGCTGGCTGCAGTTCACTTAACGGCCACCGGTGTCGATAATAACAAATACGGTTATATACAGTTATAGGTCTGAATATACAGTGTATATAAATGTAAAACTGAATATAAAGTTATATGTCTGAATATATAAAATGTAAAGCTGATTATATACAGATGTAGGTCTAAATATATAAATCTAAATATATAGTTATAAGTCTAAAAATATAGATACAAATCTGAGTATATACATTTAAATCCTGAATATGTAAATGCAAATCAGAATATATATTTATAAATCCTGAATATGTAAATGTAGATAATGAAGTAATAATGAATGTATATTTAAATTAGCATTTTCTTATATTTTATACATGCATTTACTTTTTCCACCCATAAATGTGCCCTTTTTTGGCATTCAGTACATCCATTTGCTTTAGAAATGTTGCAGTATCTTGCACAAACTCTTTAAGATGTGTGTGGTTATTAGTAAGTTCTTTGTAAATGCTACATCACATGTTTTGACTGTTTTCTCTCCTCTCGTTTTCTCTCTGCAGTTTTTCAGCACCCTCTTTGCACCACTGGGCTTTTTTGCAGACAAGATGGAAAGTTTTATGCCCTCCTGCCTGTGGCATCAACTTGCAAATGTCTGACGTACACCAATTCACACATACATGCACTCAAAAAACACTACTGTACATGTAACATGCGTAAGGTGCCCACTTGTATTGACAATAAAAATGTTTTGGCTCTTTGGCACACTTCTCTTTTGCTACAGTATTTATTGTCGTCTGACATTGTTGAGTATAACAGCAGAAGTCAATATGAACTTGTTGACTAAACGTCGTCTCTCAACCTCTATGCTGTGACTGCCTCTAATCCTGCTTAAATATGCCTGCTATGGCTGCGGGGCAGGTTGCCACAGTGATATAGTTATGATGCATTCACTGAGGAAAGCGACTGGCCTTTCATACCCTGAAGATTCAGCAGTAAATCATGTGTATCTTTTTAGAAGATCTTGCTAAACAAAAGTTCACATCCACAGCATGAGCGTGAGTTGGTTACACAGATGAAACTGTATGTTCACACAATACTATAATAGCCTTTCTGGTCACACTTTATATTAGGTGTGCTTAACTGCTATGTACTTATTTTTTGATGTAAGTACAATGTACTTATTGTGTTAATTGTATTGCAAAACACTTGCTGCTATTGCGGTGGGGTACAGATAAGGTTAGCGACAGGTTTAGTAGTATAGTTAGGTTTAAGGGGGGTTAAGGTGTAAGGGAAGGGCCAACAGTGTAAATATAGATGTAATTACATGCTGGTCTTTTTAAGTACAATGTAAAAACATGTATGTACATGATCATTTAAATGTTAGTAGTTAAGGACACCTAATATGAAGCAGGACAGTCTTTCTTATAGAATAAAGGCTTGATGAGATTGTAATTAAGACATTAGAAAAGACTGTCAGGCATTGTGGTTACGGTCATAAATGTCAACCAGTCAAATGTCAAACATCATTTGATGATGTGCTGTTCTACAAATGAGGCAGGTCATGGTTAATGAATCTGTCTGACAAAATATGGTTACACATCTTTACATAAATTTCAGGCAGAAAAGACATATCAGGATGTACCACCAAAATATTGAATGTTTTATAAACATGGGTAGCAGATTTCAAAAGACGAGTGTAACATCGACATAAAAACATACAAAATTAAATTAAAATAAAATAAAATAAAAAACATAAAAATTATATACCCTGATGTATCTAATTTATACACTCAAGGTGCTAAAAATTGTAATGCCTTATTTTTAACGTAAGAGCAAATGCAGGCTTTTTTTAACGTGAACACACTTTAATGTTCAAAGCTTCCGGTTAAAGGCGCGTTTGGCTGTACAAAAACAGTCCCTTATGCTGTTTGATGTTGCAAACTGGTATTTGTTATAATATTGTCTTAATTATCATAAACGAAAATAGTTGTATATTTTACTGCACCTTTAAATTCTTCTGCTATTCTAGTTATTTATCAGGCTATAATGAAGCACAAGGTCTCTCACACATTTACAGGAAATAGTTTACTTGCGCATTGAAGAATGTTCATTATATTTCTTTAAGTTATAGTTGTAGGCAATAAAATATCTATTTTTAAATATGCATAATTTACAAAAACAAGAGAAATAGAATAGGTGGCTTTAACCCTCATCCCTCCCTCGCACTTTGTAACAAATCCTTCCCTCGCGGGTCAAAATTACCCGAAGCTTTTTTTTTTTTTTTTTTAATCCAGATAGCTTATTTCATTTCATTTTGATAATATATTATTTTCTATTTTTTTTTATGCTATTTTTAGGGAGATTTTTTTTAAATTGTATTTACCTTTAAATAACTAGATTTTATCAATAAATAATAATTTTCAGCTTCAATTTTAACTCTCAATCTCATGCATAACCCTTTTAATTCAGCTCAAAATATCTTACATTGGGTGTCTTTGCCGACCTCTTGATAATATACCATGATATTTCATGACTCTTGCCACTAGATGGCCTTATAGCTCTATATGGAGCAAATGAGCTGTTCCGCTGGGTCCTTAAGGCATTTCACTTCAGTATGCATTCAGATACACATGTAGACATTATACAATTATTTTGCTAAAGTTTGAGAATTTTTAGGTTTTTCTATGTGTACTGAAGCATTCCTTGAAGGATTTATTACTTTTTTAAATTTCAACCACAAAATTCCTCGAATCCAGTAAAAAAAAAAGATTAAAAAAAAGAAGGTGTGTATTCGTGGTTCAAGTACGACAAACGTCCTAGGGCCTTGGACCAATCCTATGAACACTAAATTTAAAAAAAAGAAAGAAAAGTTTTTAGGTCAAAATGACCCAAGGGAAGGGTGAGGTGCAATCAGGGTGCAATAGGTGACCTGGGAAATGCTAACTTTAGCCTGCTAGCATTGAAAGCATACAATCCTACCCTCCCAGCAAATTGTCCAAAGCCACGCCTCCTCCAAAACACACAAGATGAACAGAGACAACTTTAATGGATTACATCATGTGTCATTCATTGGTGAGAAAACGTTATAGTACAGTGAATAACAGTACTACAATAACGGCCGTAAACAACTGTTTGCCTGCCATTCCTCCTCGGTCTGCACAGCGTAGTGGACGTGCTGATAATGTATGATGTCTGTGTGAACAGGCTGCGCAGTGGTGTGCAAACACACATTGACTGACAGGGAACACATGCTTTCATTTCATTCGGACCGACTGCAATGATTGAACAAACATCTTATGCTCCTATGTCTTCCAGAGACGATAGATATTTATAAAAATACATTTAGACCGCTATTAGGATATGAGGATACTTTAAACCAGCGTAACAAAAAAATGTTTCCGGAGAAAACCTATTCACCTATTGCAACTTTAATAGCAGCAAATAGGATTGTAGAGGTGGGTCTGGATTTTTCATGTGCAAATGGTGAACTCTTTACTGTTTGACTGTTACAGTTTCTCAGTGTCATTACTCAGGTGTAAATTATTATACAGACCGCTGCTGAAGTAGCGTTGTATTTGAGCCTTAGTCTATGGAAGCTTGTTTCCTCCACAGAATAAAAAATTAAAAAAGGTAATTTGCGACATCCTGATATTTTATAACTAGCAATTCTGTCTTTATGTCTCGCAATTCTGACTTTATAACTCACAATTCTGAGAAAAAAAGTTGCAATTATCTTTTAAAATGTTTTATTCTGTGGCGGAAACAAGCTTCCATATTAATCACCATAGACATTGAAGGGCAAGAAGTTTCTCTAATGTGTGAGGATTATTTATGGGTGCTTGGGTTTTGTAAATATGTATATTCAGATTGTTTTTTTTTTCTGTGTATATGTGGCTACTGTAAATAGTCAACATCACTAAGTGGGTTTTACCAACCTGTAAATAAACACACTTCTCCATCGGTTCCTGTCCCGCTCTGAGCGCTATCACCTCTTCTGGTGTCTTCTAACCAGGATTCATAGTTTTCATAATGAATATTTTCTCAATTTGGAATGCAATGCTAGCATAATGCTTGACTAAATATGACATGAACGTGCGTATGAAACAATACTTATTATGCAGTTACATTGTGAAATACTTTTTATTTTATTTTTTATAATTTACAAAGTTTCTTAAAGTCATATGTCTTATACCTAAGATGGCTGCTAAAGTTACACAGTATTGTCCAAAATTCTTTCCCAGGTTTCGTTCCATTCTTTCCGGCACAGCTATGCCTCTCAACATATTTGGCATGGACATGGATGTTCACAGCTACATATGAGACGAAAGCATGGTGTCTGATCATCAAGCGTCCCGCTACCACCTGTTTTCTTTGGCAGTCATCCATACAACTGTCAGACGGGGTCATGGAGGGTCAGAATAAAGCTCCATAAGGTACTGAATGTAGAATAAAGGGCCACAAAGATTGAAGCCTGAAGTTTATTCATTCATATATTTGCAACCAAATGCTACTTAAAGAAGGTAATGTCCCGGGAAAACATCCTGGCGAATGCCTGTGAAGGATGAGAATATGTTTCGCTTGATACCATCACAGGCCCGTTTATTGTGTGCTGACAGAGCCGGTGCCCTACAGCTGGATTAATTACATTTGGGGTCTTCTTAACTGTCGCTCTCCAGGGGTCTGGATTTGTTCAAGTTGGCAGTTTACTACAGGCTTAAACCACAGAGTTTAACAAAACCTAGTGACAACAAAGCAAATAATGTTTACAGCAAATACTGTCCTATGAGATCTTATACAAATCTTTGCTACGTTAAATTAAAGCTGTGTCTATATTACAGCATAACATGCCACACTTAGAAATGTATCTGGCCTTAGAGTTAAGGGTTTGGTAAAAGCCCTATAAAGTACTAAGTAGTAAACTAAATCATGTAACTCATCCAACAGTATTTGGGTGACGGACTTGACTGATACCTCAAATCATGTGGTTTGTTGATGACAGATATCCTATTACCAGCCCATATGCATGTCAATTCGTAATTATTTTTCTTTTTGGCAAATTAGTGGCAAATTCATATTAATTTGTACAATTTTCGTATAATCTGCTTACACCCCACTGGTGGTGTCTTGAGTCCCATGGAGGCGCTCTGGGAAGATAAAAACGACTAATATATATATATATATATAAATTATTTTTATTTTTTTCTGTCCAATTTTAGTCTTACTTTCAATAAAAGTGTGGTTATTTTATTTTATTGGCTTGTATTTTTTAAATTCAGTATCATAATTTTTTTTTATTTAATTAAAAAGTCTATATACAAAAAAAGCTAATTTCAAATAGCCTAAGAAAAAAAACTAAAAAAACATTTTGGTTTCAGTTTTCGGGCCAAGTGCATCCAGAATTTTCGGTTTAGGTCCAACATTTTTAGTGCATCCCTAGTGACGACAGTGAAGGACGAGAAAGGACCAGGCCTGGGACATTTATGTTGTGTTTTAATATGTTTATATGCAGCAGTCATCCGTGTTTTTTTTATTCATTTATTTTTGGTTAGGACTAGAATATTATAAAGATTTATGGGTGGGCCAGTAAGCAATTACCTAGCAACTGCATAGCAATGCCCTGACAACCACCTGAGTTTTAGGGCCAGATTTACTAAACAGGGCAAATTAGCGTGAGAACGTAATCCCATAAAAGCGCCGTTGGGAGTGAAAAGTTCTGTGCGTGATCTACTGACGACACACAAATGAATGAACACACACAGCCGGATCATTTCCATAAAGACCAACACAATCTACCAAGAGCAGCGCAAATTAGCATCTGGTTTAAAACATGCTTTTTTTGGGTGGTAAATAATGGTGCAAATACCAGTAAATTGACTCTCCTCCCATAAATTTTGCATCTGAAAGGGAAACTCCTACAAATGCATATGCAATAAGGTCAGCCACAAAAATAACCCTGTCCATGCCTTTTCAGTGCTATTTTTTCACTGTGTGTCTTTAGTAAATCCTGACAGTAGTTTTTTAAAAGAGGGTTTGCGCTGGCACAAGCTGTTAGTAAAACTGGCCCTGGTAAACAAAAAGAGCATGGTGAATCACACTTTGGCAGTTGTAGTTTTTATGTGTGCTGAAAAAAAGAGGACGCAAAAGAGGATGCTATGTGGTCACAGGTGTGATGTGGGTGGGTGATAGACCGTTGTTATGCAGTTGCTAAGGTATTTAGGGTAGTTCTCACCATAGGATCTCACCACAGTCAAATTTATGCTGCCTTCACATGCTATCGGGAATTTGATAATTCCGACTTCTGAAATCGTGAATACGAGGTCATTGCATTCAATTGGGAGGGCGTTCATGTGCAATTTTTGCCTAGGAAACTTGTATTTATGATAATTCTGAGAGCACGTGAAGGCAGCAATACTCTCGAATGTTCACGGACCAGATTTTACCGTTCCAACATGGCGGACAGCTAAGGTATAGCGCACCATAGAAACAGCCGCTAATGGGACATCTACAGGGAGTGCAGAATTATTAGGCAAGTTGTATTTTTGAGGATTAATTTTATTATTGAACAACAACCATGTTCTCAATGAACACAAAAAACTCATTAATATCAAAGCTGAATATTTTTGTATCAATATTTTAAGTAGTTTTTAGTTTTAGCTATTTTAGGGGGATATCTGTGTGTGCAGGTGACTATTACTGTGCATAATTATTAGGCAACTTAACAAAAAACAAATTTATACCCATTTCAATTATTTATTTTTACCAGTGAAACCAATATAACATCTCAACATTCACAAATATACATTTCTGACATTCAAAAACCAAACAAAAACAAATCAGTGACCAATATAGCCACCTTTCTTTGCAAGGACACTCAAAAGCCTGCCATCCATGGATTCTGTCAGTGTTTTGATCTGTTCACCATCAACATTGCGTGCAGCAGCAACCACAGCCTCCCAGACACTGTTCAGAGAGGTGTACTGTTTTCCCTCCTTGTAAATCGCACATTTGATGATGGACCACAGGTTCTCAATGGGGTTCAGATCAGGTGAACAAGGAGGCCATATCATTAGATTTTCTTCTTTTATACCCTTTCTTGCCAGCCACGCTGTGGAGTACTTGGACGCGTGTGATGGAGCATTGTCCTGCATGAAAATCATGTTTTTCTTGAAGGATGCAGACTTCTTCCTGTACCACTGCCTGAAGAAGGTGTCTTCCAGAAACTGGCAGTAGGACTGGGAGTTGAGCTTGACTCCATCCTCAACCCGAAAAGGCCCGACAAGCTCATCTTTGATGATACCAGCCCAAACCAGTACTCCACCTCCACCTTGCTGGCGTCTGAGTCGGACTGGAGCTCTCTGCCCTTTACCAATCCAGCCACGGGCCCATCCATCTGGCCCATCAAGACTCACTCTCATTTCATCAGTCCATAAAACCTTAGAAAAATCAGTCTTGAGATATTTCTTGGCCCAGTCTTGACGTTACAGCTTGTGTGTCTTGTTCAGTGGTGGTCGACTTTCTGCCTTTCTTACCTTGGCCATGTCTCTGAGTATTGCACACCTTGTGCTTTTGGGCACTCCAGTGATGTTGCAGCTCTGAAATATGGCCAAACTGGTGGCAAGTGGCATCTTGGCAGCTGCACGCTTGACTTTTCTCAGTTCACGGGCAGTTATTTTGCGCCTTGGTTTTTCCACACGCTTCTTGCGACCCTGTTGACTATTTTGAATGAAACGCTTGATTGTTCGATGATCACGCTTCAGAAGCTTGGCTATTTTAAGACTGCTGCATCCCTCTGCAATATATCTCACTATTTTTGACTTTTCTGAGCCTGTCAAGTCCTTCTTTTGACCCATTTTGCCAAAGGAAAGGAAGTTGCCTAATAATTATGCACACCTGATATAGGGTGTTGATGTCATTAGACCACACCCCTTCTCATTACAGAGATGCACATCACCTAATATGCTTAATTGGTAGTAGGCTTTCCAGCCTATACAGCTTGGAGTAAGACAACATGCATAACGAGGATGATGTGGTCAAAATACTCATTTGCCTAATAATTCTGCACTCCCTGTATGTATATACATCTATGGATCTCATTCCACACATCTTTAAGCAAAAATGAAAGTCCTCTGGTGCTACTCGAAGGAGTGCTGCTGTGTCTCTGTTTTGCTTTGAAAGTTTTAGAAGAGCTACATTCTTGCCAGCTGACTCACAAGATAAGAGTTTTTATGTGTTAATCCCACGCCAGCGGCCTGGTAAGCTCCGTCTGACAGCAAGCGTGCTAACGCTCACACCGACTCGCTTCTGGGAGCCAAGCCACACTCGTCCCCAAAGGTCACGTATATATAACGCTTATCTCCCCTATAAATCTGCCCTCAAGACCAAACACTTGCTCTGGATCTGTGGACTAAAGCCTACATTGGGAAGTTCACAGTTCCCAATGCGGCATTCCTGTACGAGCAAGGGTATTCGTAGGGATGCAAATGTATTTTAATCAATTCTTTTCTACTATTCTCAAGTCATGGTATGGTATATTTATATATTATATTTTTATATTTATATTTTACTTGTGCAACACCCATCACCATTATGCTAAGATCTTGTGAATGGCATTGCTATATGTTTGCTAAGGTGTTCTGAGTTTTGCTATATGTTTCTAGGGGTTTTTGGTGATTGCCAGGGCGTTTCTATAGAGTTCCCAAATGGTTATGCGCTGAAGTGTAACATTTAGGGTTATGGGGTTTGCCTATATCACTTCATTGAATATATAAGCATCATTTGAACCGAAACGGACCTTAATATGGAAATTTTTAAGGATGTAATTGTTCAAGTTTCTTCAACTTTGAAACAGCTGGTTTGTTTTCAGCATAACAAGATTGTTATCTTGGACAATTGACTGAAAATGAATGCAGTTGTAAGGACCACACACATATTGGGCTCTGAGGACATGATCACGTGACTCGATGAATATACACAAAGTCCTCTCCAAAGAACAAAAAGTTGTGAATACTATTTTAGCTTTCAGCGCCTTGACTCTATCAATATGTCCTTGTACGGATTAGTGCGCTAATTAAATTGTTAGCCGATTCTGTTTAGGAACATGCAGAAATTTCAACACTAACCACATAGTGGTTACACACTGCCAAGGGGGTACTTTTACAATGTTCAAAAGTAAACATACTCTGACATGTTTTCCACAAGTCTTTCTCAACACAGAAGTTTTTCTGGCAAAGACAAGGTGAGAGGTGGAGCTGTTGAACAACGGAAAACATAATCAGACTAGCTGTGGGAAATTTCTGACATTCCACAATTGGAAAAATGTATCTTTGGATGGGATGCTGAAAATGAAGTAACAATAGAGAGCTATTGGCGCACTTTGAGACTTCAATCTTGATATAAGAATTACAGAGCCGAAAACAAATCTGGTCAAACAGCAACGAGCAGATCTGTCTTACAGCATGACACCACTTAGAATGGCTTGAGATCAAAATCACTTCTGTGCAGGATCCAAAATTAACACTCGCTGAGTGCCAAAAATCAGTAAACAATGCCTTTGGCTAGTTAATAAAGCTAGAAAATTTAGTTTCTTTTTAGGAACTGTAACATTATACATGGTTTAATTCAAGCAGTGAGAATGAATTTTGATTATATAAGTGACGTTTGGAATTCTAATCAATGAATATCAATCTGTCTACTAACATTGGAAATACGTTGTATTTTCAAGGTAATGTTAATTAAGTTAATTGAATAATTGCATACTTTTTTTGTCAATTTTGAAAAAAAAATTGGATACTGTCTGTATAGCAACGGCTTTCCTTTTTGGTCTCTTTCGTCAATGACAGTTTGTACAGTGACAAAATAAGCTTCCATGGCCTTTACCTGACAAAGTTTCAGGTTGCTTTAGATTAATGGGGCAACCATTTTGAACACGCATTACCGTCCAGCATGACAACCCGAGCTCTTCATTCACACATCCATCTTAACAGCAAATTTAGAAACAACCATGTTGTCAAACCAAGGTGCTTCATTCAGACCAACAAAATGAATGGCGAAGAATGCGAGTCATGCTAACCTTACTATTTTTACTGCTCAATCTCAGTAAGCTGCCATCTTATTTTAGCAATGATTTGGCATTTAGTGTGGGTTTTACATGAGGACATATGTATGAAGCAAGCAGTAATACATTCATAGAGGTCATTCGGCTTCAGAGTAGCTATTATTTCATGCACATAACATCTTGAAGGTATCTTGTTTAGTTGCTACTGACAGCCTCAACCCAAACTATAAGTATTTTCAGAGACTTGATGCCACAAGCTTTACAAACTGAAGTGCTCATTGTAGCAAATCTGTGCACTTTTATTCTCAGAAACTAATTTGAGCATACAATTTCATAGGTTGTTTGCATCATGAATAGTTTATAGTCTGATGGTTTGGACTCTTTATTTCAATAAACATCACATTTCAATGAGAAATCCATACTGACTTGATCATAGATCAAAGGAACCAAACTCTACCAAACCAAACAAAAATGCTCATATTTGAAGGGATGTTTAAGTGCTTCGGTATTGAAAAGATAACAAGAGATGAAATATATTTCTCGGATATACACTGACAATGGTATATGTGTCATGATACATTGATCTAATTCTTTCGTGCACAATTTATGTATCAAAATCATGGTCCATTAAGTAAATGAAGGGATACACAGTTATCACTGTTTAACAATATTTTTACAGCGCCCTTCAAAATATAATTTTGGACAATTAAATGGAATTGTTCTTGGCGTGAAATGCGATTTATTGCTACGTTCTTTGGGAAGCTTGATGCTGTATATTGTTCTTTCCCTAAAACTGCATTACTGCATTTATCACAGCTGTCCAAAAACATAATTCGATGTATATAGGCACACATATTATCAGTAAAAGGTGTTTTACAGTTTGAAAATAGTGAAAGGATTGTGTCCTGATCACAGTTCGTTCAATAAAACACCAAACAATGCCCATTGTACAATTTCCCATGACACCCACCGTCTACCAGTGCTCCAAACTGGCCTGTGATCTCTGCGCTTGCATCATTGAAGGCGAATAAAGTTCAGGGTTCTGCAAGTGCGTTATAGTCTTAAACTACACAACGCACAATGCAGTGGCCCACTTTAAAAACCTGAGAACAGAAAAGCACCAGTAGCTGCTGATTGGTCATGGTCACAGCAGTCAAGTCAAATCAAGCCAGTCGGGTTTCTTATGTGGTTTACAGGTGTGGAAGTCCACAGTTTCCTCACAGTCCCTGCACTCGACAGCGCAGCACCATTTGAACTTGCACTCGCATTTAGTCACACGTTTTACACGGGTGGTGTCGTACCCACGGCCGCAGCACATGACCTCGCAGCCGTCCATGCCTCTGGAAGACTTGTTGCACACCCGTCCTGCTGTACCCAGAGAACCTGAAATATAAATGCAGGAAAGGATTTTTCAGTTACAGTAGTACAATTATTACATTGTGAATCAATAGGCCATTCACATATTCCTAAAACATGTTTTCTGAGATCAGGACCTTTACAGAAATGTTTTTTGCCATGGGATAACTGTATTACAGAAAAATGCAATATTTGTTATTTAAATGAGCATAAATTAAAGGTAGTGTAACAAGTACTACCATGATGTATAAATACTTAAGAATTGAATGTGTAAATTTTTTGCCATTGCAGTAATAAAAATTGGGAGAGAAATGTGCTTAATACTGTAACAATGCAAACTCTAAATAGACTTTGTAAATTTTGCCCAGTTACTCTTATATACTATCATTTGGAAAAATGGTACAAAAACACTCAACACTAAGCTTTTTTTGCTTACCTGCCGATCGGTCCATTAGGCAATAATCTGGAGAGTTCTCAACGTATACTAGATCATTTTTGGTTGTTCTTTTGTATTCTCTGTCTGCAACCATGAAGCCTGTACCATCCTGGTTCATCATGACCTCCACAGCACTATTGTACTTCTTTCTCAAGTAGTCCCCCGTTCGCCGGAAATCAGACATAGCCAGCCAGCATGTTCTGAGAGCACATGACCCACTAACTCCATGACACTTGCATTCAGTCTTCATAAAACGCTTGACTGCCTAAAGAAAACAAAATTCAACCCATGACCTATGAACCACTCCATAACCCAGATTAAAAAGTTAAAGTTTTTCACATAACAAACCCCTTCAGGGTCATAACCTAATTACCTATTGGGATATATTTTGCAATGTAAATCAATCCAATGTGAAAATCTTGACACTTACCATTCTCCCACAGCGGTTGTTGTGCAGATTCATCAGTGCTCTGGCATCTTTGACCATCCTCTCTCTGGCGTCCACAAAAGCTTTGGCAAACTTGATACCGTAGTTAATGTTGTCGCTACAGCCGCCCCAGTCAAAGTCCCCTTCTTCATCGCTGGCTCGGCCTCTCCTGTGCGTGTCGCAGCCGCAGATCTTCAGCTCTCCTTGACTGCATGCCCTGGTAATGGCATAAACCACG
Source organism: Rhinogobio ventralis (assembly GCA_039654625.1). Taxonomy (NCBI): domain Eukaryota; kingdom Metazoa; phylum Chordata; class Actinopteri; order Cypriniformes; family Gobionidae; genus Rhinogobio; species Rhinogobio ventralis. Next base: position 35,310,505 of record CM077205.1, on the reverse strand, counting down.
CCCGCAGAGGAAATTGCATAAACGAAGGCTGCTTCGCGGCTACCTGATGGAGAAGAACAAATGTATTTTTCATATTAGCATGTTGAAAAATGTGGTACAGCTCTGTGCTTCAAAAAGAATTTCATGTCTGGTGTATAATTTCAGTGCCAAATGGGTTATGCACAGTTTTATGTCGACTTCAGAGTGCTTTCACACTGGCAGTTTAGTTCAAAACAGGTCATGGTAATGTGACAGCTGTCATGCAGACACAGGAGCGCACAAGGGTAATGAGCACAAGAGGTGATCTGAGTTCGGTTGCACTGGAACTGTGGCGTGATTTGAAAGCAACTCAGACTTGGGTGTGCAGTGCACTTGTTCAGTACACTCAGTACAAGTAACGTAACCTGCGCATGCGTTTTAGCTGATGATGACATCACTGATTCAACAAAACGCATGTAGGGGATGACAGTGGTGATGATTTACCTTGGAAACAAATGATATATATTGGTATATATCTGGTTTCTTTGGTCGATTGCACTCATAGCCTTGAGGTGTGTTTTTTTGCCAAAGTAGTGCAAAATGACCCCTATTTTGCTCATTTTCCTCCTCCAGCTCACGCACTGAGCCAGAACAGTGGGTGATATGTCAAAAAGAGCAGCTTTGTCTGTCTGCCAGAGTCATCTGCACAAATATTTACATCTCCTATTACTGTTTATACATCAGCCTGTAGAGAACCCCCTCCGACTAGCCACTTGTATTTGGAGAATATCCACTCTCTCAGACTTTCGCCTATTCTTGGGAAGTGGAGACCTTTTTGTCCCTAACACTATCCAACAGATATATTGATGCAATTGTTGTCGATGGCTGTAATGCATTTACTGTACAGGTACAATATATGCCAATACCTAGTTCTGGGCGATATACCAGTTTTTTCTTTGTGCAAAAATATGCTTTCTTATATCGTTCTTTTGATTTTGGCGTGACATGTTCATGACAAGTTTGGTCAGAATTACCTCTGCAAACAGCTTTATTTGATTTAACAATTTGATATTTAATGAAAAATGGTGCTTTTATTAATGAAACAGGGTTGCATAGTTCAAGTACTGTATGATGAAGATGATAAAGTGTAGCATAAATACTGACTGCGCAACATGACACGGCCGAACACAGTGTGGTCTCGCTCCAGCGTGCTGCAGTTCCAGCGATGGTGTCGGAACTGGTGCTGGCATTCTCGGATCCACTCTTTGGCTCCCTCTCCGATGGATTGCATGAGGTCTGGGTGTCTTTGGCAGAGCTGCCTCTGCTTATTCACCAGCCCTGGAATGTTGTCACATATGACCCGTGCACCTAATGCACCAATGTACCTGCAGAAACAAACAGACACATTTGTTGGCTAACTATCTGATGAATGAATAATTGTAATGTGTAAATGCACATTTCCATTGCAGTAGTTGGCAGTCTTGTAATTAGAGAAAATGACTTCTTCTGGGTCATCTTCAAAGTTCATGTTACACGGTTCTTTGGAATGCTTGATTCTCACTAGTCAATCATTCTACTGTCAAATATTTTTGCGTAAAGCCCACTAATTTTAATAATTGTCTGATTTTCTTATAGCTGTGCTATTTTTATGTCTCAGCATGTTTCTTATCATGTAATATAATAATTTATTAAAAATGTCCATTAATTAATTAATTAAATAAAAATAATTTTGAGAATGATACCCCTATGATATTTTCCTGTTTGCAAAAACGTGTGCCTCAAGGAGTCTTAAAGGATTAGTTTATGTTCATGTTTTTCTTTCTTCAGTTGAAAAGAAATTAAGGTTTTTCTCCATATAGTGGACTTCAGCGGGAACCTACAGGTTGAAGGTCCAAATTGCAGTTTCAATGCAGCTTCAAATGGCTCTACACGATCCCAGCCGAGGAATAAGGGTCTTATCTAGTGAAACGATCGGACATTTTCTAAAAAAAATTTTAAATGTATATACTTTTTAACCACAAATGCTTATCTTGCATTAGCTCTGCAATGCACGTCCATGACTTCACGCATTATATAGTCACGTTGGAACGGTCACAAGTGGCGTACCCAGTGTTTACAAAGCGGTTGTGCAAAAACTAATGCTGTGTCCCAATTCGCCTACTTATACTACGCCCTAAAAGTATGTACTCTTTTTGTGAAGAAAAAAGTACATACTTTTGAGTGTGTAGCAAAAGAGTAGACAAGCTTTGGAACATACTATCATGTCATACAATTGTGTCTTTAATAGTTGCGCTCTGTCGCATCCTGACACGCATCCATAAACTGCCCTGTCAATCATCTTGTCACAGTTAAAATCCTCCACATTTAATTTAATTTCCTACCATATCAGAGAGAAATGCAGTAGCACATTTATGTGCAGTCGCGGGTCTTTCATGCGAAGACTCTCCTCATTAAAGGTAATGGCCAAACAGATCTTTATAAAAGTCCACATTGTTATTGTACTTGAAATATAACATGGATAACATTAAATAATTTTTTTTTTATCAGGTTCAACTTTTATTATTAGTCACTCAAACCTTTATCTAAACCTCACACCGTCGGTCATACATATCCGCCATGTTTTGTAGTTTTTTAACACTTTTACTTGTGTGTTTGTAGTTCTGAACCAAATCCTCCTCCAAAGCGCAATGGGTTGGGGCAATATTAGACTTTATAGTTTGCACGGATCTGCACTTTGAAAATCTACCGGAAATAGTAGCCCATCCCGGGACTTTTGACATACTATGCTTTGCCACACTTATTCTAATCTCACATACTATCTAGGATGGTTAGTATGGACATTGGGACGCAGGTCTAGTCAAACGCCCTTTAAAGCTTTTAAGCCCTTCCACCTAGAAGGCATGACCTTTCCAACGTGAAAATGTGTGAAATCGTGGATGCGCATCGTAGAGCTAGTGCAAGACGAGCATTTGTGGTTAAAAAAGTATATACATATTTTTTTTTTAGAAAATGACTGATCGTTTCGCTAGACAAAACCCTTATTACTGTAAAGCCCTTTGAAGCTGCATTGAAACTGCAATTTGGACCTTCAACCCGTTGGTTCCCGTTGAAGTCCACTATATGGAGAAAAATCCTGAAATGTTTTCCTCAAAAACCTTAATTTCTTTTCTACTGAAGAAAGAAAGACATGCACATCTTGGATGACATGGAGGTGAATAAATTATCAGGAAATTTTAATTCTGGAGTGAACTAATTCTTTAAAGGGATAGTTTACCCAAAAATAAACTTTCAAGCCAATCTCATGATAAAACATAACTAGGTTACGAGGTGGGCATTTATCATGGCAATTCATAACTATTTTACGTTTTTGTAAAATAGTTGCTAATAGTTGGTAGTTAATTCAAATGAATTAATTCAATCTCATTTCGTCCAATTTCACCTCACTGGTGGACCTAAAAATCGTACACTTCTATACGAATCAATTTGTACGAAGTGGGTGAAATCAGACTACTTGAGATTGTATGAATTAATTTGAATTAGCTACCATTTCACGAAAATGTAAAATAGTTACGAATTGCCATGATAAAATTCTGTTATCACATACTCAACCCTCATATTGTTCCAAACCTGTGTGACCAGAGTGGGATTTTTTATCCATTAAAGGACTGTTTTTTAGTCCATAATTTAGGGCATCCCCAGCATGTCCTATTTCCTATGCTTCTGTGTTGATTGAACAAATTTTTACAAAACATTTGCCATTATGGATATTTGTGTTGTAGGTATTCCTGTTTTTTTGTTTAAGCGCACCCCACAGACACCCTCAGTGAGGTTTACGCTGTGCTCACGCGCCCTTGTCTCCTTCCCGGATCTCATTATCCAGTCAGTCGTGTCTGGGTTTGTGTGACAGCACTCCGTACAAACCTACTGAACAATTTCCACTCCTCTTATGGCTGTCCCTGTCCCTATCGCTCTCTCTCTCTCTCACTCTGACATACTAGTGCAAACATACGACCCAATGAAAGACTTATTCCTCACGCTATAGCATCCATGGGAGGGCCTGCTATTGCCGGCTTTGCACGGTTGCCCTGTTGATCCTTGACACACAGAAACACAATCTTGCTCTGCCTCTGTTCCAGAACACTTATCAGCTGCATGTGGCTGGGATTGGGAAAGGCTGCTGCACGTGAGCCAGAAAACCGCTACGCGTGAATTGATTGCAACGATGACAACAATCCCCATAACTGTATAAATTACCTTAGGAACTGAGAGATATTTATCACCACTGGCTCACATGGATTTGGGCATGCCGCCATGGCTGTCTTGCGTACTCATGCCGTCGAATCCCCACTGCCTTATGGAGGGCAAAAAGGGCCATACGTATAGTTATTTCAACAGAGATGATACAAATGATAACCCTCCTTTTCCCATTCATGAAATACAGTATTACTGTCTTATCGTGTGTGTATGAGAGAAACTGAGCATTCGTTTTAATTGAAAGTATCAAAAAATAGCGTGGACTGAGATTATGTTGTTTACTCAGCTGTGGGGCACTAGGCAGTGTGCTGACTATGTTGATATTGCTACCTCTGAGACGTGATGGGGAACTTTTGAATGCTGCAATTAGACGTTTTTAAAGGCAAAGTCTGCCATTGTGTCATCATGTCTGCTGTTTTACAATGAAGAAATGGAGATGAAAAGCAATAACTTCTGAACCAAGTCACTTCAAATCTATATCACCCTAGCAAGTGTGTTTATATGATGTGTTAGCACACAAGTAGGTCTGCTGTTCCAGCCAAGACCTGTTATAGAACAGTCTGGAATGTGGTGATCAATGTCAGTTTAAGACATCAGACTTCTTTTGTCTTTACTAACAACTGCTCTGAGAAAGCATTAAACACAGTACAGTGTGCATTTCTGCCAGGCATCTACAGCTAATTTTCTCTCTTCTTCTTTCTTGTTGTCTCGTTTTATCAGACCTTTTCACTAATATTAGTGTGATACCTTTTTACTTTTTTTTTATTTATTTTTTTTACATTTTAGTAGTTTTTATTTGTGTCATTCAAATATCACTAACTGTACATCACTCTTCCTTGTTATGCTCTGGACTATGAATGGAACTGGTCTGGAAAAAAAGTAATTTAAAGAAAATATTAAATATTAAAGAATATATATATATATATATATATATACAGGTGGACATATTGGTGGATACAGGTGGATATTTTTTCACATATATCTAGGGCTGTTAAACGATTTATCGCGATTTATCACATCCAGAATAAAAGTTTGTGTTTACATAATATATCTGTGTGTGCTGTGTATAATTATTATGTATATTTGAATACACATGCATACATTTAAGAAATAGTTGCATGAATATACTGTATATATATTTATATAGCAGAGTACAAATACTTCACTACTGTCTGCCTCTGTATATATATATATATATATGTGTGTGTGTGTGTGTGTGTGTTTGTGTATATGTATGAAAGCCTTTATGATCGGCAGGGTGGATCATAAAACAGAAAAATCACAAAATCACATTGTATTGAAAGGGGACGTGAGTCATAGGTGGAAAAAACTTGAGTTGGAGAACTAGAATGGCAGAAAGAGAAATTTACTGAACTGTAATGCAAAGAAATTTAACCCAGTTAATGCATTCTGGGAAAGTACGTGTTCTTCCACCCTGATATACAAAAGTTAATTTATTACATATGATGATGTAATCTATATACAATGTTTTTATCTCAATAAACTTTGCGTTTCTAGTTAAAAAATAGTTAGTAGTTATCCTTATACTAGGCTAGTCTAGGAATTAGCATAATCATTTCCTATTTTTAGTGTTTTATTAAAGGATTCTTGTTATGATTGTTCCCAAATTGTAATACAACTTAGTACTTTTAGGATTTGATTTGATGAGATTGATTTATCTATGTTGTAAATTACGGTAAACAACCCAATACAATACTTTACCGACAGCAACAGTTTATTTTAGGCCTTTAAAATGTTAGATTTCGAAAAGAAAATGAACGAGTCCCAATGAGTGGCTCTTGTGCCACTTTAAATGAACAATTAGAAACACCTACCACCAAGACGAGTCCACACTGGGAGTAAACATGAGCAGCAGTAAGATAAAGAGCAGGTAAATCCGGTGAGCGCTCCCGCGCGGCTCACGGCGTGACAGAAAGCCGTTACGCGCGCGCTGCCTGTCCCTGCGCGCCGCTGACGCGCATCCAAGTGCATCAAACTCTCGCATGTTATACACGGTCAGTTTGTAAACAAATTTAGTCCAAAAAAAAAAAAAAGAAAAGAAAATGTCACAGTTTCATTACGTCTCTTGAGATACTGTATTCCTCATAATTCAAATAATGTATCTTTCCACGTTAGGATCAATAAACGTACTCTGAATGAAAATATTAAATATGAATTAGTATCCAAGTGAGTTCCTTTCACAGCAGGAGGAATCTGAAAATGTCTATGTTAAAATAGTAATCACGGGTTCCTAATTGCGTCCGGACCGGTCCATTGGGTGAGGTAACTTACAGTATCTGTCCGGCAGAATCAGATTCAGAGGGATATCTCTGGTTGGTGGGGGTGTCCTGGCGCTCATTGGCTGGAATCAGCACGAGGAGGCGAGATGAATGAGCGCGCGTCAACACACATTTCCTGATGCTGTCACAGATAACAGCCGCGCTTTTCAACACGCTGTCAGTCGCAGACGCGTTACTCTGACAACTTACAAATAAGTAGACCGTCGTTTTTGGACCCTACCATGATGGTAAAACCATGATATTTCTGTGGATTAACATAATAATACCAATGTATGTCTAATTTGGTAATGTAATCCTGCTGTGCCTTAATTGTTCGAAAGTGTTTGGAAACTTAGGCTAGGCCTACACTTAAAAATGTACGAATGGCTTTGCAATTATAACAAATATCAAAGCACAAACCAAGCATCACTTATTTTAAAGGCAGATAGCACAAACACAACATTTCAAGACAAATCTATCTACACCGATCAGGCGTAACATTATGACAGGTGAAGTGAATAACACTGATTATCTCTTCATCACGGCACCTGTTAGTGGGTGGGATATATTAGGCAGCAAGTGAACATTTTGTCCTCAAAGTTGATGTGTTAGAAGCAGGAAAAATGGGCAAGCGTAAGGATTTGAGCGAGTTTGACAAGGGCCAAATTGTGATGGCTAGACGACTGGGTCAGAGCATCTCCAAAACTGCAGCTCTTGTGGGGTGTTCCCGGTCTGCAGTGCTCAGTATCTATCAAAAGTGCTCCAAGGAAGGAACAGTGGTGAACCGGCGATAGGGTCATGGGTGGCCAAGGCTCATTGATGCCCGTGTGGAGCGAAGGCTAGCCCGTGTGGTCCGATTAAACAGATGAGCTACTGTAGCTCAAATTGCTCAAGACGTTAGTGCTGGTTCTGATAGAAAGGTGTCAGAATACACAGTGCATCGCAGTTTTTTTGGGTATGGGGCTGCATAGCTGCAGACCAGTCAGGGTGCCCATGCTGACCCCTGTCCACCGCCGAAAGCGCCAACAGTGGGCACGTGAGCATCAGAACTGGACCACGGAGCAATGGAAGAAGGTGGCCTGGTCTGATGAATCACGTTTTCTTTTACATCACGTGGATGGCTGGGTGCGTGTGCGTCGTTTACCTGGGGAACACATGGCACCAGGATGCACTGTGGGAAGAAGGCAAGCCGGCAGAGGCAGTGTGATGCTTTGCACAATGTTCTGCTGGGAAACCTTGGGTCCTGCCATCCATGTGGATGTTACTTTGACACGTACCACCTACCAAGCATTGTTACAGACCATGTACACCCTTTCATGGAAACGTTATTCCCTGGTGGCTGTGGTCTCTTTCATAAGGATAATGTGCCCTGCCACAAAGCAAAAAGGGTTCAGGAATGGTTTGAGGAGCACAACAACAAGTTTGAGGTGTTGGAATACCACAGAGACCACAGGACACCTTCAGGGGTCTAGTGGAGTCCATGCCTCGACGGGTCAGGGCTGTTTTGGCAGCAAAAGGGGGACCAAAACAATATTAGGAAGGTGGTCATAATGTTATGCCTGATCAGTCTATCTATCTATCTATCTATCTATCTATCTATCTATCTATCTATCTATCGCCTTATAACAGGCTTCAGTATAGGCTATAATGTAACATCAGGCCAGACATCCAGAGTTTGTTTTGGTATCAACATGCCAAACTGGCCTATGCAAGTCTATATATAACTCAATGAATATCTTCTCAGCAAAGATAGTAGCCATTGCTCATATATTTTGGGACGTGACATTGTGAATGTATATAATCATTCTACCTTGCTCATAAAATACACCACTGGTATTAGATGGAGGGGTGAACTGTTTTACACGCAGTAATGCGCAGTAAACAACAAAGAGCTCCAGAAAGAATGTTTCTGGTCGCTTTGACTCAGACTGTCCTTTAGCTTCCTGCCAAGATCATTAATGGATGAAATATGCACATTAGGAGTTAATTTTTTATAGTATCCATATAGTATAGTATATAGCCATTTATTTACTTAGGCTATATAAAAAAATGTATATTAGAAGTTTTTGAATTCTAGAAAAGACTTGGAAACAGACTTACCGTAGCATTTTATTTTACAGTCCTGTCATGTACATACGATGTACTTATAGTAATTGCAATAACTGGGTAATAACTAGGTACTGAACCCTGAACCTAACCTTAACCCATATAGTTATCTCATATTACCCAGTACTTTCTTAGGTAAGTACACTGTAAGTACACATACTGTAAAATAAAGTGCAACCTATTTGAGGTATTAAACAAACAAGTTCTGTGCCAAATTGCTTAAAAATACTTCAGATTGTTCAGATTACTAACATTAAGTGTGAGCTACAGTAGTGATGCTTGCCTGAGAAACCACCACTAAATACTGATTAAATACCAAATCTAGTTCCAAAGGTAACTACTATTAGAGCTCATACAGTAGAGAGCATCACTTGTAACATTTGGTTGTCTCTAAACAGTGTGTGACCAGAATGCTTAACCCTTTGGGACCCAGGATGTGCACCAATAATTAGTGACATGTCCTTTCTGTACTGAGAGGTCAGTGCCCTCCCCTCCCCTGATCTAGAGGAGCTGGTGATTATAGCAGTGTGTGGGAGACAGATTTCACCAGGCCAGGCATGCGTCCCTGTCGGCCTCGCAACCTCGACCTACTGTCCCAAACAGGAATGTTAATTAGCAGCATCCACCAGAGGGGGTAACCATCCCCTGACACAGAGGACATCTACAGATAAACCAATGTAGTCAGCAGAAATAGCAGCACTGATATTTTAAGGGATATTAAAGGAATAGTTCAAATTGAAATACTTCATTATTTATTCATACTCAGTACATAATATAAATAACGACACATTCAAATTAGATTTTTAAACATGATTTAAAGATTACATTTTTGATTTTTATTCGATTTTTCAAGTTAAGTCCGAATAAGCAGTGAATTTGCACTTGACTGGAACCTGGTAAGACCATTGTGACCAGGGGGGCAGAGTGGCACATACTTCATGCGTGTTTGCCTCTCTGTTCCCTGGCCACACACACTCGCACACATATACACACACATAAAGAGGGGATTTAGGATTTAGGGAGAGGCTCCTGGCTGGTTAAACTGTGATCCCTGCTCCTGTTAGTCTCACATGGATGCTTGTGATGCACACACATTTTTCACACGATTTGTCATGGAAGATCTAAGGGTCAGTTGTGCTTTCATTATGACTTTAAAATGAGAATCATACATTTATTGACACTGACTAATTTCTGTGGTATTGAGCTTGTAGTGTTCAGCGTCGCCAAGAAAATCAAAATTGACTTTATTTTTTTTTTATGGAATATTGCAGTGTTTATTATAAATGATTCATCTGTGCACATCATTATTTTTATAAAATTAATTTGCCCTCGTAATCTTTAATCAAAACAGCGACACCTCTTCTCTTCTTTGATGACGTGTTTACTGGCACGAGGGCGGGACAACCTATCACTCACATGAGATCAACCAATAGCAAACCTCAACCATCCAATCAATTCACGATGGACAAAATCAAGTCCCGCCCTACATTTTCCTTGTTCAAGAAGCCGTTTCACTCGGATATACGTCAAAATAGGGAAGAAAACACTATAGCAACTTCTGTTTCATGCCGACTTATATATGATCAACTCATTATATTATGACATTAAGGGGTAACACTTTATAACAATGTTCATTATTAGATGGCTCTCTGGAAGACTTGCTTCTGATTGGTCAGTCGTGGCTTTCTACACTAAATTACTTACATAGCTGAGCTGGTTTCATGTTTCTCATATTACTTTGTGCTATTTATTCCCGAATAATAAATTAATTTATACTTAATTTCAATCAATTAATTAGGTAATTAGCCATTTAGGCAGGATAACACATAATCTGTCATTATTGCAAAATAAACACATTCAAGGTGTTTTTTACTTAAAAAGTCATTATAGGGTTCAAATATGAATATGTAGGAAAATAAAGACTATTTAATGATGAATCTGTTAAACCTCATAAAATGTAATGAATGTTATTAATGAAAGTGTCAACTAATAAAATAGTCAATTTGAATGTACTTTAGCCTTTAATATTAAAATGAATACTCTATAATGCAATGCACCGACTGTCTATTTATTAGCGTGACGAATATCATCTGTGATTTTTTAACATCATTATTTGAGCAGACTACCACAAGTACCACATTTATACACAAAATCAGATTAAATATCAAAATAACTTTATTTTGCATACTATTTGTGTACAAAATAGAGGGCAGTATATAGTGTATACTGCGCAGTAAGCTAGTGTGCTAGTATTCCATTCCAAATATAGCCTATAAATGGCTGAGGATGGGCGATACTGTAACTTTACCACCCAGTGGCCCCTGCTGGCTGGATTTAGGCAGTACAGATCTGCCAATCTAAAATATTTTGTTCCAGGCAATGTCTACAAGTTTAACAAAGAATTTATAGATGATATTGGTTATAAAAATAATTCATATCAGATCACAAAAAGAATACAAACTTCAAAGATAAACAGAACAAAACATTATAAGGTGATACAAACATCTGTAACATGATTCTGAGCGAGATGTGAATATTTAGGCTAAACATCCAATGTCTTAGATATACAAAAAACAAACTGCTATGTTAGAAAGCAAAGGACTGTTTGCACATGCAATCTGTAAATATATAGTTCAGTGTATAAACTAGATGACAGGGAAGGGTAAAATGGTCAGAAGTTCAAAAATTTGGGGTTTATTAACATGTTTTTGAAAGAAGTCACTTATGCTCACCAAATTTGCATTTATTTGACTAAAAATTACAGTTAAAAACAGTAATATTGTAAAATAATATTACAATTTAAAATAACTATTTTCAATTTTAATATATTTTGAAAATTATTTTATTTCTGTGATGCAAAGCTGAATTTTCAGCGTCATTACTCCAGTCTTCAGTGTCACATGATCCTTCAGAAATCATTCTAATATGCTGAGTTGCTGCTCAAGAAACATTTCTCATTATAATCAATGTTGAAAACATACAGGATTATTTGACTAATTGAAATCTTTAGCATAATGTAATGCATCCTTCCTGAATGAAAATATACATTTCTTTAACAAAAAATCTTACTGACCCCAAACTTTTGAATGGTAGTGTGTCTATATATAAATATTTGTCAGAATAATAATATATAAAACTATTTATAGAAGCTGGTGATTGTCAGCAATAAACAGGTGATTTTTCTCATGGATGACATACAGAATGTATAATGTATTCATGCACACAATCAACATGCATTTGAATGAGATATTGTAACATTGCAAATTTACATAGAAAATATACCATTCAAATCTTCCAAAATGATTTCAAAAACCTGAAACATCCCTTACAAAAAAATCAACAGTGTTTGACGTGATCAAGTTCATCATTTGTGCTTGCTAGCCGCTAGATGACAGCACCAGGTCTGGTTCTTTACTGCTCTCTGGGTTGCTGCTGCGTCCGCAACCGGCCGACATTTGAGCCAAGTGAGAAGCTCGGAGGGTGGCTGGAGAAGGTGGGGTTTCGGCGAGGCCTGGTTTCTTGGGTGGGATCGGAGGAGGGTTCCCTCTGTTGGCTCTGGGAATAGTTGGAGACCTGATGGTGGGAGACAACATCCCAGAGTGGGCCAACGTGCGATAATCTGTGCCGAAAGGGGAACTGTTCGGGGATGTTGGTGAGCTGGGACCTTGCTGGGTGCTGAAGCGACTCAAAGCCTGTGTGAGGGTGCTGCGGGCTACTTGTTTAGATGAAACGTTGTCTGGTGAAGCCACATGGGCCGCACAGGGCGAAAGGTCATGCGGACTATTCGGAGGGGAAGAGACGGCCTGAGAATCTTGATCATTGGTGCCTTGGAACTTGTGACGGGCTGCGTGGAAGCGCTGATTGATGCCAGCCTGGTACGCAGCTTGTATACTGGGCATGTCTGGTGACTGATTGCTTGTTGTAGGGCTGTGAGCTTGTGACCTGATCGGAGAGCTCCCATTGGTTAACATACTCTGCTTCTCAACACTCCCATCTTCCTCCGTAGGAGTAAGATGCCCGTTCATATTTGTCTTGGTTTTATTTGATTTCTCCTCAGCATTGCTCATCTCTCTACTCAACCTCTCCAGTTCTTCCTGTAGTGCGTTACAGCGTGCTTCCTCTTTCCGTATTCTCAGCCCAAGCTGCTCCCGTTCGGTGTCAAACTCGGCCAACAGCTCCTCTCGCCTCGCCTCCATTTGCATAGCCCGCTTCTTTTCCTCCTCAAACTCCGCCCTGAGAGTCTGATTGGCCGCTCGCTCACGATCAAGGCGATGGCTGAGTTCGTTGGCACGCTGGGACTCCTCGTGTGCGCGGGTGCCGGAGCGTTTGCATTCCCGACTCAGCGCCGTCATAAGCTGTTTATGCTGGACTCGCTGGTCTTCTAACTGATCGTGCAGTCGTTTGTTCTCCCTCTCCATTCGGGACGTTCTTGCCTTCTCAAACTCCAACTAAACATATGTATAAAAACAAAATCAGTTTGAAATACACTGATTCATGGATTTACACAAAAGAAAATTTTCAGAGAATATACACTACTGTTCAAAAGTTTAAAGGGATAGTTGAAATTATGAAAATGAAAATTACCCCATGATTTAGTCACCCTCAAGCCATGCTAGGTGTATATGACATTCTTCTTTCAGATGAATACAATCGGAGTTCTGGCTAATCCAAGCTTTATAATGGCAGTAAACAGGAGCCCAGAATTTGAAGGCCAAAAAAGTGCATCCATCCATTATAAAAGTAATCAATACAGCTCTGGCCTTCTGAAGCGCAGCAATGGGTTTGTGTAAGGAAAATATCCATATTTAAAACTTTATAAAGTAAAATATCTAGCTTAATGCCAGACCACCTTCCATATTCAACTTGTAACGCATCTCGCAGTCCAAAACGCTTACGCTACTTCCGACGTCATCGTCGCTCCAGTTACGTTTTTTTCATAAGTTGAATTAGCCAGGACATTTTTTTAATATAACTCTGATTGTATTTGTCTGAAAGAAAAATGTCATATACACCTAGGATGACTTGAGGGTAAGTAAAAATTGGGGTAATTTTCATTTTTGTGTGAACTATCCCTTTAAGATCTGTAAGATTTTTAAATGTTTTTAAAAAGTCTCTTCTGCTCACCAAAGCTGCATTAATTAAATAAAAAAATACAGTAAAAACAGAAGTATTGTGAAATATCATTACAAATTAAAATGTCTTTTGTTTTAATATATTTTGAAATGTAATTTATTCCTGTGATGCAAAGCTGGATTTTCAGCATCATTACTCCAGTCTTCAGTGTCACATGATCCTTCAGAAATCATTCTAATATGATGATTTGCTGCTCAAGAAACATTTATGATTATTATCAATTTTGAAAACAGTTGCACTGCTTAATGTTATTAATTAAAAAATGTTCATGATTCTTTCATGCAGCTTTGATTCTTTAATGAATAGAAAGATCAAAAGAACATAATTTATTTGAAATGTTATGTTAAAAAGCATGCTTAATTAAATAGTGTGTTAAATAAAATAACTTTTGACAAAGGCTTTAACAATCAGGTCTGTTAATGAGTTACATTTTCAGTGGGATCTATAACACTTTTGTTTTTATATGCAAAATGTGCATATTTAATAAGATGATGCCCAACTTGCATATTTAAATGTGTAAAAACCATACATAATTAAAAAAAAATCATGTTTGAATGTATATTTTAATACAGCAAAAACTCATTTTTATTTAGGTAAAGGAAAATTTTAGCCTCTACCCTAGGAGTACCTCAAATTAAGACTATAATATTATCAGTTCTTTGTACCTGCTGCAGGAGGCGCTCTCTCTCTTTCTCCAGAATGTAAGTGACATCATCTCCTTCTGCAGTATCCTCAGCATGCTTTCTCTTCTCCTCCTCCAGATCAGCAATGACCTGAAACCACCACAGAGGGGCGACAGCATGAGAAAAAGATTAGCTTATAAACCAATCCAATCTCTCCTTGACCTGCTACACTGTGGTAAATCCAGTTTAAATGATATGATGTTCACATTAGTATTGATGTCAGTGGCTTTTAGCTATTATGCAGTATAAACTCACCCTCCTGTGTCGGTTCTCGGCAGCTGCCAGCTGTTTCAGCATCTTCTCCTGCATCCTTCTGCAGTGTCCGACCACCAGCTTCAGCACCGCCAAAGGGTCCGAGCGAGCCGTGGCCCCACAGACACTCTCTTGTTTCTGGGGGGAACTTCCTTCATCTCCCCTGGTCTGGCCGGAGCTCTGGAGGACCTCACTGTCTCTCTGCAAGGCTAGGAATGGGTCGCTCAGGTTGTATTTGCCATATCGCTCACACATGTAGGAATCTCTACGCTGGGCCTGTAGCGAGAAAGAGACAGAGGGATTTATTTGATTATTTTAAATAGATTTTATTAGATTTCTGCGCATTTTAGTTTAAACAATTAGTGTTTAAAGAGATCAAAATGTCCATAATCTTTTGCCATGAAACAGCTATTTGAAATCTGTTATCTTAGTATTAAGGGGCTCATTTTTGTACCTTCCATTTCATTTTGCAAACCTTGTAAAGCGGCCTCCATTTTTCTCTTTCACACAGACACGCTCACTCCATACTTGCTTTCTAAACAGGAAATGAGATGATACAGAGCATATGACCCTGCCAAAAGCAACATAAACCATTCTCTAAGGCTCTGTGTATATATGTGTGTGAGTGTGTGTTCAGCTCTCTGTGTTTGCTGTTTTAAGCAAGAGGTCAAGCAAGGGGTCCATATAGGGATGAAACAATTGCTTCAGTCTAGGTAGGGTCAATGCAGTGAATGGGACACCAAAAAAAGTTCCAGCTGGAGTAATTTAATACCTCCTGAAATGACTCTGAACTAAAAGTCATTTGACCCAGAAAAAACAACAACACAAGGATGAGGAACGGAACTGTTGAACAGTAAAGAGAGAGTCACAGATAGCTAGGAGAAGAGTCTTATATTACAGGGATCAAGTAATGTTGACAATTCCAGACCAACAGAAAAAAAAAATCTTTCTGGCAAAAGTTACCCAGGGTTACCCGGGCATTGATGCATAAAGCCAGATATACTCACGGCGAAGTTCTATTTTGTTCTTTGCTTAGGAGAACACACAGCCAGCGGTAAGAAAACAGCAGTTAAGAAAGCATCTGATCATAGCGACATGTTTGCACAAGCCCAGAAATTTGGTGCTCCAGTCACGTCATGTTTATTTATATACCACTTTATACAATATATTGCTTTAAAGCAGTGGTCTTCGCTATTTTTTTCAGGAGAGCCACACAAAATCAATAGGAGAGCCACTTTTACCACAACATATCAAAAGTTACATCCAGTCATAATAGCATGTCTGCCTATCAATCTGTCATCCCTGAACATACAATATGCAATGCAATAAATACAAAAGGTAAATAGATAGCGGTATGCATAATATATTTTTAATGTAAACTTTCTTTTAGTGCTGTCAATCGATTAAAAATATTAACTAGATTATTCACACATTTTTCTGTTTAAAACAAGTTTTAATATATTTTATAATGTAATAATTCCACAGTAAATCGCCAAATTAATGTAGAAAAAACAAAGACAGTATATTTTAAATATTTATTCAATGGCATCTTTTTATGAATGAAGACCAGTTTCACTGATACTAATACTGATACTGATGTCTCTATGAAATAGATTCTTTCCCCAATTTTAAACATTAATTTTAGCCATTCAACATTACAGTGTAATTGAAAGCTTATTAACATTTATTAGGCTTCAAACTTATTATGAATTAAATATAGATTAATCCTTATTAAAGCTACAATTTTCTCTGTTAACTTTGTTCTTTGATGAACATTAATGACAGACATCATTAGTGGCTGCTGTCGCCGAAAATGACGCGGCTCTGACGCACATCTCATTTCCTCACAACTCTTTAAGCTCATTAGACGTTATTTAACTCATTTAAAACTGTTCTTATGAGGATACTTGACAAAAGGGACATTTAGGCATAATTCTGTGTGTTATAGTTTGTTCAAGAGCGAAAGAGAACTCGATTCTGGCGCGTAACCCACACCACTAATCCTATTTGACAATGCGTATCATATGCATGTAAAAGGTCATTTTGTCGTATAAATCGCACAATAAATACAATTCGTGTTATAGATACGATCTATAAGAGCACATTCGGCGTAAAAAGCTGGAAAGACAGCCAAAACTGGCAACTCCGCAGTGAGTCTTGGACGTAAGGGCAGAGCAAGTTTAAATATCCTTTCTAGTCTACACTCACCTAAAGGATTATTAGGAACACCTGTTCAATTTCTCATTAATGCAATTATCTAATCAACCAATCACATGGCAGTTGCTTCAATGCATTTAGGGGTGTGGTCCTGGTCAAGACAATCTCCTGAACTCCAAACTGAATGTCAGAATGGGAAAGAAAGGTGATTTAAGCAATTTTGAGCGTGGCATGGTTGTTGGTGCCAGACGGGCCGGTCTGAGTATTTCACAATCTGCTCAGTTACTGGGATTTTCACGCACAACCATTTCTAGAGTTTACAAAGAATGGTGTGAAAAGGGAAAAACATCCAGTATGCGGCAGTCCTGTGGGCGAAAATGCCTTGTTGATGCTAGAGGTCAGAGGAGAATGGGCCGACTGATTCAAGCTGATAGAAGAGCAACTTTGACTGAAATAACCACTCGTTACAACCGAGGTATGCAGCAAAGCATTTGTGAAGCCACAACACGCACAACCTTGAGGCGGATGGGCTACAACAGCAGAAGACCCCACCGGGTACCACTCATCTCCACTACAAATAGGAAAAAGAGGCTACAATTTGCACGAGCTCACCAAAATTGGACAGTTGAAGACTGGAAAAATGTTGCCTGGTCTGATGAGTCTCGATTTCTGTTGAGACATTCAGATGGTAGAGTGAGAATTTGGCGTAAACAGAATGAGAACATGGGTCCATCATGCCTTGTTACCACTGTGCAGGCTGGTGGTGTAATGGTGTGGGGGATGTTTTCTTGGCACACTTTAGGCCCCTTAGTGCCAATTGGGCATCGTTTAAATGCCACGGCCTACCTGAGCATTGTTTCTGACCATGTCCATCCCTTTATGACCACCATGTACCCATCCTCTGATGGCTACTTCCAGCAGGATAATGCACCATGTCACAAAGCTCGAACCATTTCAAATTGGTTTCTTGAACATGACAATGAGTTCACTGTACTAAAATCCCACAGTCACCAGATCTCAACCCAATAGAGCATCTTTGGGATGTGGTGGAACGGGAGCTTCGTGCCCTGGATGTGCATCCCACAAATCTCCATCAACTGCAAGATGCTATCCTATCAATATGGGCCAACATTTCTAAAGAATGCTTTCAGCACCTTGTTGAATCAATGCCACGTAGAATTAAGGCAGTTCTGAAGGCGAAAGGGGGTCAAACACAGTATTAGTATGGTGTTCCTAATAATCCTTTAGGTGAGTGTATATTTCCATCTTGTAATGCCGCTGTTTTTGGGGTATTTTTTAAATATAAATTACTTGTAATAGACCAGACACTGAGTTTTTAATGGGTTATGTTATAGCCCTGCTTGTATTTATGAAATATATGTATTGACTGTACGATCATTTCACCGTATTATTTACTGCCATGCGAGCCGCAAATTAAGCTGGGCGAGCCGCGCAATGAGCAACACTGCTTTATCAACACTGCCACTTTAGAATACATGAAAAAACAGTGTCAAGTTACACTGCTAATCTTAATGCACAGATCTGATCTTTTGACCATATATGATTTTTTTGTCCTGTCTGTTTACATTCACTTTAGACACGACTGGTATTTGATATCTGTGTTTACATTAATCCCCACCCAAAATGATTCTGTTGGTGATCGTTTTACTATGCAACATGGTTGACCCTTGGGTTCTGAATCTAAAATTATTTTATAATTCACATTGGGTGGTCATGATTATTTGCCAGCATGGATAACTTAAAAGCTGTCATGGATGTTTGCAGTGCAAAATCTGACTGACTGAATGAATATAGACCGGAAAATAATTGTAATTTTCGTTTGTTATTTTAGTAGCGTGGCAAGATTTTATTTATTTGAATGAATTAACGAGAGAGAGAGAGAGATCATGAGTGTGAACTACCTGTGTGCGTCTGTATGTAATAGTGAAGCTTGTTAGTTTATTTACAAAAACAGGGAAGTTATCACTTCATTGCTGAGAAATAGCCTATAATGTAACTTTCAGTAGCAAAGTGGTTTTATTAAAAAAATTCACAGGGCAGAGGTTGAAAACCAGTTTCCATTCTCCTGAAGAGCCTCTGAGCCACACCTACCTATTACATCGTAACCACAGAATGGTAGACGAAGGTGTTTCGGAGCGAACTTTTCCGGAAAGTTCACTTTGGCAAGCTGTTTTGAGGTTTGTGCTTCAATTTCGCTTTAAGTATATCAGGACCTTTAGGGTGCTATGGTGTTCTGGGCAGTTGCTAGGGTGTCTTTGGCAGTTGTTAAGGAGTTTTTATGTGGTTACTAGGGTTTTCTGGGCTGTTGCTAGGTGGATGCTAGGGTGTTCTGTGTGGTAACAAACTTATAATCGTATTTTTGGTTGTAACAAAGGAGGTTGGAGCTTAAACATAAAAATAAAAGAGGGATAAAATACTCCAGCTCCTTCAGGGTAGTTTGGAATGACATGGCATGTTTCGTGATTCCAGCTGAAAGTTGTGGGAGTGGGAGCTGTTGAAAAATGACTAGACGTCTACAGGGAATAGAGGTATGAAAATTAATGTCAGGTGGAGGGGTAAAGACACACAGATGGATATGCATCTAAACACACACTCAGGGACGAACATTAGCATTTTTCCACACCTGCCAATGGAGGATGAAAATTTACTTACTATAAATAATTATTACCAGTCTCAAAGCTTTATATAGTAGAACAGTGGCTCTCGACTGGTTTGACCACATTTTCCCAGGGTCATTAAGCCACTTTTTTAGGAATTGAAAGCGTATTGTATTTTGTAAAGTAGAGTATTATGAGACTAAACGAGTGCATTATCTGCATCTAGCTGATATTCTTCAGGTCAATCTTATATTCATAATCACAAAATCAGTTTGAATATCCACTGAGGAAAGCGATGTCTTTGTCCTCTTTTTGTTTTTTTCTCAGGCACTCTTTACTTAAACTGTGTCAAAGAGAAGGGTCAACAGCTTTCATGCACGTCTTTCAAAATAAAAGTCTCGCATCAGAAAAACATTTTGATTTACATTTTATGTTGATGTTGTTTCTTTGACTGCACTCTTGCGACCCCCCTCAACCCACCAGTTGAGAAACACTGTATAGAATAGAAAAGTTTTTAGGACTGCTTTTAAAGGGATAGTTCACCCAAAAATTTAAATTAACCCATGATTTACTCACCCTAAAGCCAGCCTAGGTGTATATGATATTCTTCTTTCAGGCGAATACAATCAGAGTTATATTAAAAAATGTCCTGGCTAATCCAAGCAATAGCAATCCAAATCGCAAGCGAAGCGATGCATTTGTGTAAGAAAAATATCCATATTTAACACGTTATAATGTAAAATATCTAGCTTCCACCAGACCGTCTTCCATGTTCAACTCACGGAAAAAGCGTAACTGATGCAGCGTATGACGTCAGACGTAGTGTAAGCGTTTTGAACTGCGCTCTGGCAGAAGCTAGATATTTTACTTTATAACGTCTTAAATATGGATATTTTTCTTACACAAACCCATCGATTCGTTTCAGAAGGCCTTTATTAACCCCCTGGAGCCAAGTGGATTACTTTTATAATGGATGGATGCACTTTTTTGGGCTCCCATTCACTGCCATTATAAAGCTTGGATTAGCCAGGACATTTTTTTATATAACTCAGATTGTATTCGCCTGAAAGAAGAATGTCATATACACCTAGCATGGCTTGAGGATGAATAAATCATGGGCTAATTTTCATTTTTGGGTGAACTATCCCTTTAACATGTCCTCATATATAATGTGTATATGTATATAGACCATGTACCATGACCAAGGTAAAATAAATGAAAGAAATGACAGTGAGGTTCTCTACTGCATTGTCAAATCTACTAAATTTATCTGATCTTAGATTGACAGATTCAAGTTGTAACATGCATGTCCATATGGTAAGTGTGTGTGAGAGTATTTGTGTGTTTTAATGGTTTACTCAAGTTCAGCAACATAAAACCTTGCCATCCTAGGCAGTTCTAAGATTCTGCTTCTACAGAAACAGGATTATCGGAAACTCACATCACAGACTAGACATGATGGATGTGGTAAATAAGTGTATGCTTTGATTCTTTGTGAACCTCTGTGGTGCTGATGCTGGAACAGATAAATGTGCCGTGCAGACGTGACAATGAATGAGTGTTTTACAGAGGTAGAAAGAGAGTAAAAGCTGTCTTGCTGGAGGAGCTTAATAAGACATTACCACCAATACTTTAATGAAAGCTTAGTGCTTTAAAAAGCATTTTAATACTGTAAAAAATACACACAGCAGCTTTAAAGATGAATGCCATTTGTCTTTGATGAATGCGATTTTCTTTCCAGTTGTGACGTATTCTCTACTGAAACATTTTGAAAGTTGGTGGGCAAATAAAAGGGCTAAATTCCCTGTTTTAGAAAACATCCTGTAAATTATATGGAAAAAAGAGAAAATGAAGGGAAAAAATAAAAAGTAAGGAAAGGCGTTTCTGAAGTAGACATCTTGAAGATAAGCATCTAGGAGCTGTTATATAACAAGTCAAATTTTATTTAACCGATTTGATTTAAATTGATAATAAAGTCAAAAAGAAAAGTGGGGAAAAGAAATGTCAAAAGGGATTGCAACATAAAACAGACCAGACTAAAATATTTGCCTTTTTAATTAGTGTTTTTTTTTTTTTTAAAGACTAAAAAACAAAACAGGAAAGAAAGTCAGAATGGTACTGAGACTCACATGCACAGCGAGATGTTTGTACTTGCTTTCAGTTGAGATTTTCAGATCATTATTGTGTGACAGATAAACAATCTCACAAGCTGCAGAATTCCATAGCTACTTTTTGTTACCTTGGAAACTCTTCTAGTTCACACAAAATAAAAATAAGCCCAACACTAACATCCAGTATTAGATGCTTAAAAAGAAGAATCAGATGAGAAGGTGAATTTAGCCTAGTCCTAAAACACAACACTCTGATCTATTTTATTCTAGATCAGATTCTATATATTTTTATTATAGATTATTATATTTTCCTGTTTTAATATTCTTCCATTTGTCAATAAAAATCTTGCACAAAATCTAAGCTAAAATAAAGCGACTTGAAAGTACTGTATTTAAGCCATTTACTTGAATACAAGGTACTGTAAGTACCAAATAAATAACAGCTGTTCTGAATGCAAAATCTTTTGTTTGTCAAGTTAATGGATGTCTATTTTCCATTCTATATTTATAATGCTTTGTGTGTGTGTGTGTGTTTAGGCTAAAAGCTTGAACAATTATGGGGGCCTTGGGAAGATTAACCTTACTAATGACTTAAGATAAGTCAGCCAGTCTGGTGCCTTCACACAACCTTTATATGTGTGTGTGTGTGTGTGTGTGTGTGAGAGAGAGAGAGAGAGAGAGAGAGAGAGAGTGTGTGTGTGTGTGTGTGTGTGTGTGTGTCTAATAGAGAAAGATAACATCAAGAGTATCTTCATTAAAGAGACCAGGGGGTAAAGGTAAACAACATATTGACAACAGTGAGATACTTTTGGTATCTGCTACCTGCACTCCCAACATCCTCCATGCTATGCTAAAAAAACATATTAAGTTATTTTTGAATGTTGATAAGATGCTAAAATTACTTTAAACTTTGAGATGGACACCGGGAAGGCATTCTTTCTGGAACTCAAAGTCTAACTATTTAAAACTATTTACTTGTTAGTCATGAAATGTTTTCAAGTTTTCCGTCAAAAGTCAATAGGCGCTAAGGGGCATAAATAAGTATGGAAACGATTATTTGAGCAAAATACTATTTAGTTCCCCTTTTTTTTCAGAGAAAGCCCCACAAGGAAATAATGAATAGTGTTTGTTTGTACAATTAGCGTAACTAATGAAGTTATACCGAGATTAGGAGCTGTTGTGATGTGACTTCTGCCTTCCTGCTTTTTCCCTTTTTCTTTTCACCAAATGCATAAGGGACATTTGTAATGTGTGTATGTGTGTGAGAGAGTCAAAGCAGAAAAGTCATGCCTTAATGACCTCATTCAAAGCAGGCAATGAGTGACAGAGATTGTAATCCCAGCATGCCAGAACATTGGCCCTAAAAACCACAGAGAGTTTTAGAAGAAATATGCAGTTGGGTTAAATATATGCTACTTATGAAGTCACTTAAAAGGGATTCAAAAGAATGGTTAATAAATACCCCAAATCTACTGTTTTTGACACTCACATAGCCTCAGTCCAATGCTTTAAAGAACAGGAATGCAGAAGATAATATCTGTGCAGCCTTCCATACAGCTTTACCGCAAAAAACATGATCTGAGAGCACAGATGCTGAGTTTTATTACCGTGCTAAAATGATCAGATGAACCAACGGCACTACAATAAAGTTTAAAGCTGATACTAGACAACAGGAAATGTGCGTAATAATGTTTGACATGTTTGTGCATGTTTATACAGAGAACAAATAACATTCAAAACGTATTTTGGAATAAAACCAGGGGCCCAGAGTATTGTCATTTGTACTGACGCAGATGATATGCTCAAAAAGGAAGTTGTCTTGCTCACTGTCTGGCTGATTCTGAGTCATTCCTAAATTGCCAAATAAGTAAATCCACTTTATATGTACTGTACATATATAATTTGGGTACCACTTTATAATAGGTGTCTTCACTTATTGTGTACATCAGGGATGGGCAACGTCAGTCCTGGAGTGCCGCTGTCCTGCTGAGTTTAACTCCAACCCTAATCAAACACCCCTTAACAAGCTAATCAATTGCTGCGTCCCAATTTACCTACTTATACTATGCCCTAAATATATTATACTATGCCGTGTATGCACGTAACTACGCGACAGCTCTGTCTTTCATGCGTAGACTCTCCTCATGTGTTTGTATAATGATGCATTTAAAGGTTATTGACCAAACGTATATTTACAAAAGTTCACAATGCTGTTGCAGATTAAATATAATGTGGATAACACTGAATATCTTTTCCTCAGGTTGGATACTGATTATTAATCACTCAAATCCCTTTATCTAAACCTCTCTACTTAACCGTCAGTCTCACACATCCACCATGTTTGTAGTTTTTTAACACGTTTTACTTATGTTTGAGTTATAATCAAATCCTCGTCCAACGCGCAATGGCTTGCGGGCAACGATTTGGGACACACTAATTCTAATTTCAAATACTATTTAGTACAGATAGTATGCGAATTGGGAGCAAATGTCTTCAGGATAGATACAGGCAGGTGAGTTTTTATCAGGGTTGGAGCTAAACTCTGCAGGACAGTGGCCCTCCATGACAGAAGTTGTCCATCCCTGTTGTACATACATGTTTTTACATTGTACTTATATTTAACAAATACCTGCATGTAATTACAGCTGTAATTTCTGTAAATATCTATAATTACACTGTTGGCCCTTCCCTTACACCTTAAACCTAACCATACCACTAAACCTGTCAATAACATTACCCGTATCCCACCTTAATAGCAACAAAACTGTGTTGCTATACAATATAAACACAGTGGGCCCTATTTTAATGATCTAAACGCATGGTCTGAAGCGCATGGCGCCAGTGCACTTAGGGCGTGTCCGAATCCACTTTTGCTAGTTTAACAATGGAAAAAATGGTCGGCATGACAGGTGCTTGGTCCAAAAGGGTTGTACCTATTCTCTTAATGAGTCATGGGTGTGTTTTGGGCGTAACGTGCAATAAACCAATCAGAGTCTCATCTCCCATTCCCTTTAATTCGCTATTTACATGGCGGAATTTGCAAGCGGAAAGACTTATTTTTATTATATAAAATGTTTGTGTGCTGCTGCACGCACAAAAAATACTGTGTCAATGGCACAGTCGATTTCAGAATAGCAATGTGCCAACAATGCGCCTGAACACACCTCGTTTTCAGACCAGCACACCCATGGGCGAACAGATGGGCGTGAGTGCATTTGCTATTTAAACAAAGTGGCGCTGGACGTGAAAATGATAACTGTGTCGGGCTGAAACTAGCAAAAAACACTTGCGTTGCGCCTGGCATCGCATTGCGCCTGGGTGTATGATAGAGCCCAATAAATACATTGTACTTATTTTTTGATGTAAGTATATAGTAGTTAAGGACACCTAATATAAAGAGTGACCATAATTAGCATATTATGACTAAAATATGAACTGGTTCATAATGTTCTTTACTGTTTTTTGAGAGATTTACCAATATAGCAGAACTGAATTGCTATATATATATATATATATATATATATATATATATATATACATACCATGGTATTTAAATGGCACTTTAAAGTGCTTTAAAAGAAGTGTAGTTCTGTCTGCTGAGCCCGGTGTCCACCAGGAGTGTGGGATGGGGCCCAGCAACAGTGCTGGAATGTAGTAGGAGTCTCACAGAAAAAATAAATAAATAAAAATTAAACAGAAAAGAGTCTGATGAAAAAGCAAGGTAAGGTAAATCCAGTTGGCTTTAATTAAAGGTTAATGAATGTTGTATTGAAAATAACTTGAGAAAGCAGTTGAATTGTAAATGCAGCAAATAGCAAAAGTCTCGAGTTCAGACAGGAAGTACAACGAACGGCGGGTATGATCAAATATCAATCACTATGGCATTTATTTGAGTGTAGGTTCTCCGCAATTATCCCTCAAACCGTGTGAGATGTTTGTTGCACATCTAACCAAGAACTCTGCATAGCCAACGGCATCATTTCTAGTTACACGAAGGCTAAAGTTATCTTTATAAATGTATAGCCTTTACATCTTAAATGAACTGAGCTTCTGGCATAGATAAACTGTCCACTGATGTTTAATACACTAACAGGATGTTAGCGTTAATATGCTAGCGTGCACGAATGAGCTATGAACCAGACAGCCATCTGGATTTCATTGAGTGATACAGCTATAATGTCTCTCGTGGGTATCTAGTATGCTGTGCGAAGAGTTAAATCTATTTGACAGCGAACTACTGACTGTCAATAGACAATAATTGAGGCATATTGATTTATTATGTTTTTATTATGATTTATATACATTTTAAAATGTATTTTAAATTAATATTATTTAGGACAATCTGGGCTTGTTTATGTATTTGTTTTCAGCTCTCATTCAATTGCCTCAGTTGAGTATGGATGAAGGGAACTCTCCAAGGAATACACACACACGATCATAAGAGCTATCAATCACAGAGGGAGCCTCCCTAATGGTGTAAATTGCGACTGATGTACGACTTGGGTCGCAGCTATTCGGAAAACATGCAGCACTGTAAGTAGCTAAGCATCTAAACATCTTGAATGGTTAAATAAGTCCAGATGCTCCTGAACAAATTCTACATGATGACACAGACAGGGCTTGACACGCTAATTGCGGGTGGATTTCAGCAGTGGCGTGAAACGCAGTCACTTCTACTAGCCACTTGAATTTTATATATAATATAGCCTATACATTTTTCAATTGTAATTGTTTAAAAAGGCATCTGAAATAAATGAATGCAATGTAGTGTTGTCAAAAAGTACAGATTTTTCGATACTGAAATATCTGAAACGCTTTCAATATTCATCTTCTGCAGAATAGATACACAATACCAGCTGCGTTTTCTCGCTCTCTCATCTCTCCGACAGTTGACACACAAACTCACCTCTTCTTACTCATTAATTTAATTTGCTCTGGATGAATACTGTTGGTGTTACAGGGCTTAAATTGCGGCGTGGGACTGTGTATAATTTAAACTTTTCAAAGTGCGCATGCAGATAAAGCCTCCTTGAGTTAGTTTTCACAGCTTATTGTGCTTGAACAATCAAATACACACTACACATTAATATCAAAATGCCGGTCTTGGTGAGTATGTTTTAAATGAATGTAAACAGTTGAGAAAGAAAAAGCATATGTAACAGTAATGGATCCGTGCATATATTAAAGGATCCGCTGATAGACCTCACTTTCAAACGCTCCCGTGTGTATCTGTGTAAGCACTCTGGTAAAAAGCGAACATCACTGAAGCACTCGGTGAAGAGCGTTGATAATTGTAGCCAATCACAGACATATATGTTGAGTGCGTGAACACAATGGCCAATCAGAGGTGTTTAAGAATCCGTTCAACAGTGCTCAAAATGCTAGAGGGAAAGCTGGTATCGTCACATTTTAGAAATTTCAGTACCAACTTGGTACCGAAGTCAGTACTTTTGACAACTCTACCCTGGACACAGGAATGGTTTTCTTTTTCGTTATGTTTGTTTAATTATGTTTATGTGATGTTCATTGATATCAAATAGCTTGAGAAGATATAACGCACAGGCACACTTTTATGGTTCTTTATGGTGTTTTTGGTCTAAATTAAGAGCTGTATGAAGATTATCTAAAACTCCACAAAAAGTAACAGCATATTGGAATGATATATGGCTACATAAATAATGATAAAACCTTCATTTTTGGGTGAACTGTTTCTTTAAGAACCAAGAGTAGCACAATTTGCCTGTACTGCCATATATTGCAGCTTACAAAGAAACTATAGAAACATTTTTGTCCTACATCAGCATTGAAGGCACTGCACTAACCTTGAGTGCCTGTATGACAAAGTCTCTGGCCTCCAGCTCTCCCTCAAGAACACTGAAGAGCAGCAGCACATCTCTCTTACTCAGAGCCTCCACATTTAGCCTCGCCTCCTGAAAAGAGAACAAAACACAGAGCAAATGAGTGGGCGAAAAAATACAATTCTAATTCTAATGACTGTTTCAACAAACGGTACACTACATTAAAGCAAAGTTTCGAATAAATTGTTTGGAAAACATGCAGCCAGGCAACAATATCCAAGTCTACAAATCCTCTCCTTTATTCTCCATCTGCAGACCAAATGACTTCAGTCTGCTATAATACTGATGTGCTTGTCTTGATTGTACAGTGTGCTACTTATTCAGTGCACATTATAATGAGGTAAACAAGGCAAACCCACAGTAAACAAGTGCACTAAATAATGTTTCTTTACGTTTTCAGTCTGAATGCAGCATGCAAATGTTTTTAGTAAACGGTGCCGTCAAACATCAACTTGCAGGCCTATTTGTCACATGCACACTTACCGTTTAAAAGTTTGGTCTGTAAGATTTTTTAATGTTTTTGAAAGAATGCTCACTATGCTGGCATTTACTTGATCAAAAATACAGTCAAATATTATTACAATTTAAAATAAATGTTTTCTATTTGAAATTTGAATATATTTTAAAATGTAATTTATTTCTGTGGTGTTAAAGCTGAATTTTCAGCATCATTACTCCAGTCTTCAGTGT
The DNA here is from genome assembly GCA_039654625.1 of Rhinogobio ventralis. NCBI lineage: Eukaryota > Metazoa > Chordata > Actinopteri > Cypriniformes > Gobionidae > Rhinogobio > Rhinogobio ventralis. Next base: position 35,282,406 of record CM077205.1, on the reverse strand, counting down.
CACATGATCCTTCAGAAATCATTTTAATATGCTGATTTGCTGCTCAAGAAATATTTCTAACCCTTAACAGCATGAAACAGATAGAACTGAATTACTTCCATAGTAGGAAAATTTAGGTACCAATCAGGGGGCCATGTTTTATTACTTTATTCTTTTAGAACATGCACTAAATTAGAAGCCTGAATTAAACCCATCACAATATTAGGTGTCTTTATCTTTTGTTAGCAGCCATTCACGCATCATCAAAGCAATACCTCCTGGAGCAATCAAAGGGTTAAAGGGATAGTTCACCCTAAAATGAAAATGAAGACATCATTTACTTACCCTGGTGTTGTTCTAATGCCGTATGCCCTTTTTTCTTTTATGGACCACAAAAGGAAAAGTTTAAAAAAATTGTCCCGCTTGTGCGCTTCCATAAAATGGCAGTGAATAGCGACCAGCATCAAGTGTTCTAGGGGTATACAATATGGTTTGGTGAAAAACAAACCGAAATTTAAAGTATAATTTAACAAAAATCTTGACCTTGGCCATTGGTCTTTTCTGAACAGCTAGCACGGCAGTCTTGATCAGAAAAAGCACACAAGTTGTGAGAAATCAAGATTAACAAAAACGCGACATGAAAAAAAAACACGTGCCTTCTTCTCTGAGATGAATAAATCTGTTCTGTTCGTCATAACAAGAAGTTATCGCGTTCACGTCTGACATTCTAACTGTCATCAGACAAATGGAGTTCCAGTCCGGGGATATTTGGCTCATGAGAAAGTACATGGATACTTTTTGGGGATTTCTAGGCATTGGATTTCTGTGTTTTTGTTCATTTTGATTTCTCACAACTGTGAACTGCGATGCTAACAGAGTCTCACAAGCGCACACGTTGTGCAGCTAGCAGAGAAGACCAACAGCCTTGGTCAAGAATTTTGTTAAATAATACATTGAATTCAAATTTTTGGTAAATTTTCGAAAAGGGTATAGCTACAGCCTGGAGATCTCCAAATTGGGTGGGAACTCGAAAATAGGGTGTGGCTTCCTCCTATTGACAGACAGACACATGAAACGCATGTTTTGATCTGTTTTATTTATTTTCAACAAACCATATTAGAGATGCGAATGCGTCGTTAGATATGAGATGAACCGCGGTGCAAGTGCGTGCAGAACCGTGGGTGGAGAGCGGTACGGTTCGTTTTTTTACCGAGAACCTTTACACCCCTACTAGAAACAATGTTTAATTTACGAATTTTTATTTTAAAATGTAAGTCAATAACAATTGGCTGAGAGCCAATGGCGCAAGTCTTTGCGTGTGGAGACCCTGCCCACTTTTGGAGATCTCTGGTCTGCAGCTATACTTACTTGAAATTTTCACTAAACCATATCATAAACCCCCAGAACACTTGGAATATACGGCACATGTCGCATGGGATCATTCCGTGATACTTTTGCGTCTTTTTTAAAAAGCTTGATGCCGGTCACTATTGACTGCCATTATATGGACGAGCATGAGTGGGAGATTTTTTCATAAAAGAAAATACATTTTTCCATAAAAGAAAGAAGGGTATACGGCATTAGAACAACACCAGGGCGATAAATGATGAGTTCATTTTCATTTTAGGGTGAACTATCCCTTTAACAGGCTTGCCTGAGAACATAATGGCTAAAGATCAAAGCTGTGATCTCAGGAAAAACTCCCATTCCCATGTTGTGCAGTTCACAGGAAAAGAAAAAAGCAGGTCATTTTTTCCATTTTATTCTTATGAGTCAAAGCATCTTTCATACATCAAAGCTAAAACAGCATTCCACAACTTTTCTATTGATAGACAGCTAGTGAAAGAGACTTGTTGTTGGTAGGGTAAGACTGACTGAAATTCCTTCCCGAGCACTGGCTTTTAAATACTCAGTAATTGCGCATGGATAACCTTGAAAGCATCGAATTTCACTTTGCCGTATAGCTGTGCGCACCATAAATGCTTTGACCCTACGCTGCAAGCCTCAACTGAAATAATCTTATGAAACTGAATCTTGATTTCTTCGCTCTGACCCCACTTTGCTTTTAATGGTGCTTCATGTTGAGATTTGTGTGGTTAGCCAAAGTTTCCACATCATGAAGTCACGAAGGAGACTCTGAGTGTTACATAATATGCCCGGAGACGGAAGACGTCCAGCTACTGTGCTCCAGCTGAAATCTGGAAGCTTGACTTCCACGTCAGAGCTCCCATAAAAATCGCATTACTGTACTTTGCAGTGCACAGATTCAAATTCTCCCTTTCATCTGTGTTGTGCAACCTTTAGTCAAATTTGTCCTTGTAAATAGCAGTCAGGTTCCTTTTGATGTATTTTGCACCGATGGGAACTGCACAATAGATCTGAGGCCACGAGTATGCAAGAAAGCTTTCATGGTTTGCGGTTTACCCATTCAAACAGCGCTAATTTGAAGCACGTTACAACGCAAAGCAATACTTTATAGACACGCTAATTTCACAACTTCACTTAAAACCAAAGGAAAATCATATAGATCAAGTGTGAAAAATATTAGACTCACTTGCTTTTTTGTCTCTTTACTAAAACTTGTGATTCAGCATTATGTGGACACGAGGAAATGGTGATAAAAAGAGAACCTTTCTTTTTTGTGCACCGATAGTGTTCTTCATGGTTGACTAATTTGGCATTTCCTCTTTAATGGTGCCCATGCCTCTCTGAATTAATGGGTGCTACAGCATTCAACATCGGCCCAAATGCTTCTTAAATTACCCAGCATTTTTCCCTGGAGCTAGACTGAAGCAGTCAGTGTTTGAGTCCAAGCTCACCCGACATGTCAGAGGGTAATTAATTTAATCCTCAAGCTGCTTGTGAGCTACAAAACAGATGGCCCAATGTCAACTGCCTGTTGATGTGATCAGCTGTATACAGACTGCATAAAGTGTAATAATTTTAACTGTTAAACCTTTTAAACACTTCAAAATATCATTGTACAAACAGTACACATATACAATTTAAAAAATCAATGATAGTACTTTGAGCATATATTATATTGAAAACGTATTGTATTTATTAAAATATATGGTTTTATTTTATACTATACTGAAAAAAAAAGAAAAAAAAAAGTTCTGTAACACTTTAGTTTAGGGTCCAATTTTAACTAGTTGCTTGTTAGAATGTGTATTACTAGGATATTGGCTGTTTATTAGTACAAAGCACATATTAATGCCTTATTCTGCATGACCATATTCTACATCCCTTAATCCTTCTCAAACAACTACCTTATTAACTATTAACAAGCAGTCATTAGGAGTTTATTGAGGGAAAAGTTAATAGTAAGAATTGGACCCTAAACTAAAGTGTGGCCCAAAGTTCCTCTTTTTAGTAGACATTATTTGGTGGTATGCCTCCAAACCTAGTGTACTGCCTATCTGTTATGCAGTGTGGGGCATCATATGTGCGTGCAGCATTTCTGGACTAATTTCTGATGGCCAAAAATGATGCACGCGCCTATTGATAAACAAAAATCATGCCTAGGTAGAGTTTACTCCGTTTTGAGACAATTATGCAGAAGGAAAATCAGTTACGGAAAAAATCATTTTACTGTTTACCCGGAAAAAAAAAGTTTTTTTTCTTTTCCATGTACAGCTCATATAACAAACTCCGTTCAGGAAGGATTTGTGTACTTTTGCTTTTAGCGTTTTAACTATTCAAACTATTCATACAATCTGTATCCTGTCTTTGCAAAAAATACTTTCTCCTCCTCTCAATTTATTCCACTTTCTTTCTCTATAAATATTAAGTTATATGTTATAAAGAGAACATTCTCACCGTTGTGGGTGCCATGCCAGGTTTGATCAGCTTCCAATATCGCTCATCGAGCAGCACCGTTGTTGAAGATCGGCTTCACCGAAGTTCATCTGCTGTGAAAGAACGCAAACGGACATCTTAAACAGCCAATGAGGTGGAAGTGTTGCGGCGCAAAGGGCCAATGAGAAACGAGACGGAGAGACAGGAGGCGGGACTTAACGTGAAAAGTTGGGATTCTTTGTGCGGCGGTGGGAGCTGAAAGCACTGTTCGGTCCTCAACTCCCACCACGACTTGACATATTTGGACGGGTTTCTTTGAAAAATCAAGTTTTTATGGTATCAGGGTCGAGTTAGCTAGGCGACCACTCTAAAAGTCATCTTAAATGTTGAAAATATGCAGACGGGATTGTTTTAAGTTTGACGGAATGCATGTGTGCCACCTAGTGGCGTTTTATTGTAATTCTAAGTACATAATCATCATAAAATGTTTAACAAAATATTAAACTGCATGTGTATTACACATGGCATTTTATTTAAAGAAGAATAAAGCAGAACGTTTAAAAAAGTTTGTTAGGTTGGAAATGGCAAAACATTGAGGCCCAGTTTCACAGACAAGGCTTAGATTAGGCCAGGATTAGGCCTTAGTTCAGTTTAGTAGTTTTTATAAACGTGCCTTAGATAAAAGCATTACTGACGTGCATCTTGAGACAAAACAATGGCACCGACATATTTTAAGATATGTCAGTGCAAGTTGCTTTGAGTTCAAACATGCATTTTAGTCTGGGACTAGTTTAAGATTTGTCTGTGAAACCGGGGATATATGTTTTTCATATGTGACTTTGTTGGGTATTTCATTTTCTAATCAATGTGATGAAAAATTAAGTGCGGAATAAATGAATGAATGAAGCTGTGCAAGCAGTTAAGGTGAAATCAAGAAATTAAACAAGTTCCTTCCTTAAAAATGTTATATTACAAATTTCATTCATCTGATAAATACAGGCATTTCACAAAGCATTGTACTAAAAAAAACACAACCCATCATCACAATCATTTCTAGCAACATACAATGACAAATCTGGGCACAATTAAAACCAAACATAGTGTCATTCCCAATATCCAAGACAAATACAATGCATCTCAAAACCAGAGTGTACAGACACACACTGAATAAGGCGTTGTTGACAGGATTTGTTCAATCTGGATCCCTTTCTTTAGGTTGTAGGTTTTCAGGTTCAACATTGAATATTCTGTTACTGTGCTTCTGTTATTCAAGTCTTCTCAAAGTAAAGGTGAAAGTGAAATAGCACCAGTTTGTTGTGATTCAACTCTGTTACAAATACTCACACACATAGGTAAGAATAATTTACTTAAACATATTTATACTGTACAAAAGCATCTGGCATGTACAATAAGACAAAATCAAACCTGAAAACAACAAATGTACATTCCAGAGATATCTGGGCCAAAATGTGGATATTATTAGTTCTGTTTGGACTTTTTGGATTATCCAACGTTTTTTTTCTGAGCACCGGTACAACTAGTGAAGTCTAGTGATCTGTGAGTCCATCAGGACCAAATCACTGATTCATAATGCCTTCCATTTGGTATAAGTCCATATTTGTGCGGATCTTCATAGGTAGTTGGGTCAAATTCTTTTCCAGCTGAATTTACTTCAGTTCTTCTCTTGAGGAGGTGCTGTTTTGGGCTTAGCCCCAATTTTTTAAATAAAGTTTTTAGTTATTAATTATTTTTTTTAAAATGTTGTAGTGCAGTTTGGGGTGCTGTAGTCACTAGGTCAAGTTTAAGTGACATCAGAGGACACACACATACACTTACTGCCTTTTTAAGGCTAGGAATCTTTCAGCATGTTTATGCGAGCAAAGATCTTGAGGGCGGGTCCTAATTTAATATTCATGGCACTCATTAGGTGGTCTTCCTTCAGCAGCAGCATGGCCTGTCCATCAATCTCCTGAGCACGAAACTCATCTGCAATCTCCTGGCAACCTAATTGTTGAGTCACAAAAATTTGCATCATTTAATAGCATATTTGTAAATAAATATATTGTTGTATAAATATCAACTTTCAACATAGCTTTGCATTTATTTCCTTTGCATTATTATATAATATTTGATGGCAAAGTATCATATCAAATGTGTGTGCATGTATGTATTTATAAAATACTGTTATTAAGTTTGAGGTCGGAAAGATTTAGTAAAAAAAAAACTTTTTGAAAGTCTTTTATGCTGAAAACTGTTGAAAACAGTTGTGGTGCTTAATATTTTGGAAACCATGAATTTTTTTTCAGGATTCTTTGATGAACAGAAAGTTCAAAAGAACAGCATTTGTTTGAAACAGATTTTTTTTGTAACAATGTAAAAGTCTTTACTGTCACTTTTGATCAATTTAAAGCCAAGATGACGTCAATGAACTAGCTGTGACAAAAGCTGACTGTGACGCCTCTCATCGGTTGCGTCTCGGCCAAAAAGCTGCGCTTGGATACACCAAAAGGACTAAAGGCATCTGTCAACTAGCATGTGCATTCTGTGCCTGCATGTGAGTAAGTATCTGTCTATATAAGCAGTTATAATGCAGGTCTCTATTTTCATCATTCAAAAAGGGGAAACTGAGACTAGGGCTGTGCCCGAAATCACCCCCTATACCCTTAAGTAGGACACTATTTGAGGGGACAGCCATTTGTAGTGGTGTCTGAAACCATAGTGGACGTTATCGAGTGCACTCATTAAATCCCACAATGCACCGCAATAACGAGGGTATGACCAATGTACACTCAAACGGCTAGAGAACACCCATAATGCACTGTGACCAGAAGATGGCGCCCGCAGCTGAATCATCCATCTATTCATTTTACAAACCACTGGTCCAATGTGGGTAGTGTAATATCATACAGGAAAAAATGTAGGGAATAGTGAATGAGGGTATAGGGGGCGATTTCGAACACAGCATAGGACTGCAGATATACAAACCGTAAACAAAGCAGCGCTTGCTTGCCATTTTGAATATTCAATCACGCTGATCACTTTCTTCATTCCAGTCAGCTCATGTTATTATGAAAATATTAGTGCATTCAAATGCTCAGGTAAAATTACATAAAATTATAACAGCCTTATGTCTGTACAGTCTTGACTTCTTTGCTCGCTTTCATCACTTTCTCATTATCATGCACTGACTTGTTCACTTAGCTGAACAGCCAATCAAGAGTACTCTCTCCGACGGCCTGATGCAATTCAACGTGCTTCAAACCCGACGGCGTCTGACTAGAGTCAATGGTACGGAACACACCAAAAATACGAAGCTGACCGACCCTCAAAAACAGCCCGACATTACCTGAGTGCTGCCTTAGTGTGTCCCAGCCTTAATGCATCCTAGCCGAATAAAAGCATTAATTACTTTATTTTTAATATAAAATCGCACCGACCCGAAACTTTTAAACAGTGCTGTGTATATACTGTATATATATTATTATGCCACTTACCTGGCAAAGAGCGGATGAACTCAAAAACCTCTTGCACATTCCATTTGGTGGGGTCGCATGGTAGGAAGTGCTGACTGAGGAGAGGAAGGTCTTCTGGATCATTACCAGCGACCCCACCCTGAGAAACGATTGGGCCAGAACTGGCTGCAGAGAGCGGGGAAGTTGCTTCCTCATAACTGGAGATATCCGAACAGGGGCTGGACTCTCCTTGACTAGGCTGAGATTGGAGGGGTGATGATATAGATTCTCCCTGAGATTGCTGAGATACAGAGAGCCGCTGGAGGGATCAAGAATAAAACAAGAGATTATAGGCATGCACTAACATGAGGTAATAACAAAGATTGTGGCATGCACAACTGGATTGAAGTAGGTGTTCACCTGCTTTTTGGCCTCCCTGCCTCTGGGACTATGAGACCTTCTCCTTCTCCACTGATTTATCTGATTGGTTGTTTTAGTTCTGTCGGGGTGGAACAGACCAACCCGCTTCGTGCAACTAACACTGTACCTGATCAAGAGTGATGTATGTTAGCATACAGATAAAACTACTGCACATCACAACAATATATGATTAGTTATCACTTTGGTAGCAGTTATATCTATTATTTCAGTATCACAAGTTCCTAAATGAACCCAGCTTTAAGCTTTAAGCATGCATTTCTAGATATTTTCACAAAAAATGTTTTGAACCTCTAACCTTTTAGCACAGACCATGGAACAGAAGCGTTTTGAACGTTTGAACTTATAGGCAAAATCAACCCATCCACAGAGCTCACATGTGAGCTTGGGCTCCTCCGATTCCTCCTGAGCCTGTGTGTCTGATGAAAAATGACAAAGTATTAAGCTACAGTTTATTTATGATTAGCTAAAACAATGTTTGTAATCTTTGGAACGGTGCGAAGCTTATCTTTTTGCCGCACCTTATTACACTAAGTTTCAATCGTAAAGTTCACAAACAGGAAATTCCATATCTCTCATCACTAATGCATCATGAGCGCTCCTTTGTTCATAATGCAAGTTTCCAATCTTTCAAAACTTTACCCTGACACTTCAAATGATCATGCATCTTAGAAGAACAGCCATGTGCTGCAGTATGTTTGAATTTACTAAATTAAATGTCCACCTTGTTGTCCAACCTCCTCCATGTCTGAGTTTGTGGCACTGAGGGAGTTGCTGCTGGCCGTTTTCTCTGGATCTGAGGGAAGCTGCGTGTCTGGTTTCTTGGGGCTGTCTGCCTGCACCGGAGGTCTCTCCACCTGACAATACAGTTTTCAAAAGTGACGATGTCAGGGTGATTACTGTAACACTGTGGACACCTTCAACAGACATTTTTTTTTTCTACAGTTTATTTTGATGTTGTAAATCAGGACAATTCACTACATACAAAGAAATACATGCTGTATTTAATTATAAATAACTGAATAATAACAATAATAATAATACAATTATTATTATTAAATTAATTCACTTATTTTTATTTGTTTTTATAATTCATTTACATAGTTGACTGAATTAATAATAATAACAATAATAGTAATTGTATTATTATTATTATTGTGGTATTAAAATGATGAATAGTAAAATAATCATGAAGATAATATTAATATGTTGTATTGCATTATGAATACTATACATTCATTTCCTGTTTTAATCTTTATTAGTTTTTATAAACATTTTTATTATTTAGTGAATTATTATTATTAATAATAAAAAAAACTGGTGTTATTATTGTTGTAATTTTTTTATGAATAGTAATAATGATAATAATAATATTGTTGTTGCCTTGTAATATTATTAGTGCTGTCAAATAATTGCATCTACCATAAAAGTTTGTCTGTATATATATATATGTGATTAATCAATTTTTATTATTATTATTATTACTACAACTCACAGGGAATGGCTCAGCTCCCTCCTGGATAACAAATCCCTCGATGACATGTGTGAGGACGTGTGGCTTCACTATGGCTTGAGGTGGCTTGTTGTCGCCGTTTTGTGCCACATTTCCTGTCACAGCTGCCGGGGGCGGCTCGTTTGAGGTTGCCGAGGTCATGGTCGATGTTACCGGTGCTCCCGTGGGGTCACGCGCCATCTCCACAGAGCCTGGCGGCAAAGAAACAAAGCATCAACTCATCACCATAGCAACCACAACAACATCAGCAGCACAAATATCAGCGGTCTCCAACAGTGTTCAAGGGAAAGCCAGGACAAGACAGCTGCTGGAAATAAAATACAGCGAGCTTATGATCATTTAAGGAAGAGTTAAAGGGATAGTTCACCCAAAAATGAAAATTCTGTCATCATTTAGTCACGCTCAAGTTGTTCCAGACCTGTATAAATGTCTTTGTTCTGCTGAACACAAAGGAAGATATTTGGAAGAATGTTTGTAACCAAGCAGATCTCGGCAGCCATTGACTAACATAGTATCTGCTTGGTTACAAACATTCTTCCAAATATCTTCCTTTGTGTTCAGAAGAAGAAATTAATTCACACAGGTCTGGAACAACTTGAGGGTGAGTAAATAATGACAGAATTTTCACTTTAAGCCAAACATTGATGGAAAATATAGCTTAAACCAGTCTAGACTTCTGTAACATATTCATAAACAGCGACTTATATATGAATATTTTAATGCCGATATCGCTACAAGTACGAACCAACTGTTGATCAGTCAAGTGACACTCGAGAGCCAATGACGTTTGACGTCAAAAACCTAGAGCGCCATTTTTAATTTGAACGCAACTGTCAACGGTATTTGAGCTGAAGGGAAAAGTATCAATCAATAACGACTGCAATTTCATTCGGTTTCTCACACAAAGCCATCCAATAACCTCAAAAATACTTTAAATGTTAAAGTATTGACTACTTTTAGGAGGTGTTTTTTTAATTGTATTGTATGGACAAACTGTCAAAGTACATGCTGCAGTTCACTGAAGAAAGGAAATAACGCTGGAACGTCATGATGAGGGTACGTAAGTTAAATGATTTGATTTTTGTGTGAACTATTACTTGAAGAAACATCCCACCACCGGTTAGACATTTAAAAACTTAAATCAACTAAAGAAAAATACATCTCTCCTGTTCACACAAGACGCGTCACTGCGTTCAGTCTGCGCTGTATGGGCCATGTACGCACTAGACTGGCGTCAGTTGCGTCGCGTTTTAAGACTGCGTATCAAGTCTACTACACAGTTCAGAGAAACGCGCCTCGAGACCGCTGCGTTTTTCCTTTTAAGCCCACTAACCAAAACTACTGGAATCACAACACAAGACATACTGTAGCTTACCGACAAAGCACAATAAAAAGTCATTTCCCTCAGGGGCGCTCTTCAATTCCGTTTCAAAACACGGGGGGAGCCTCATTCCCACACGCCTGTTACACTGATATCAATGACAGAATTTCCACGCGTCCGATTCTACGCAACATGCAGTGTGCGCTGCTCCTTTTCAATGCTCCACTCCCACGCACAAGCACTGCACATTCTGCCGGAGAGGCGGTTCAGTCTTTCCCTGGATGGCAGCAGCAGCCTCAAGTGGCAGGTCACATGACTCTAGCGGTTCAAGAGTCTTTCACTGGCTGGGTGGCAGCGACTGTGTTCTTTATTCAGCCTATATTGGGCATTATCTGAAGGTAGGGAAGCACCCTGGTCTAAAGCCCGTTTCTGACTGATTGTAATGAAAGCTTCTAGTGCTTTCTGGCAGTCAAGGAAGTCTACAGAGTCATGTGACTGGCCCAGAGTCAGTTGTCCACATTTCTGTTTATGGGAATTGCACGCACGCCAACCCTTATATTTCTCTTTTAGCCAATCTTGTTCACCATGTGGGATACTGAAGCATTGTATTTTAAATGCAGTTGTGATTCTTTAATCCAAGCCATGTGGTTTTTGATACAGTGCCCTCAGTCAGAAAGAATTTGGACACTTAACCCATACGTTACAATGTATTGTCATTAGATAGCAGAATATAAAACACATTGAAGTCAGTTTTGAAGTAAAATAGCATAAGCAGTAAGCACACATTTTAAGCAAAACACTGCACAAAAAGAGTGAAAATAAAAAATAAAGTAAGCTCTAAGAAAAGGTCAAGCACTTGATTTGATATTTTGTGATATAATGCATTGATAGCTAAACTAGTGTCTTGATTGATTTCTTCAGAATTTCCATTATAAAATATCCAGGTATGGGGATGGAAATATATATATATATATATATATATATATATATATATATATATATATATATATATATGTACACACACACAATACATATTAATAACAATGCATATACACTTTTATCTCAAAAATTACTAAAATTTTCATTGCCCCCCAGATATGTTGTATGAATATCAATAGAAAAAATAGACCGTCTGCTTTAAAAAAAAAAGAAGAAAAAAAAGTTTTATTCTAGCTTAATGCATTATTTTTTTTATCAACACTTGAATGTGGGTAAGTTTCATAAAAAAGCAACATTTTGAGCAAAAAGCTGAGAAAATGTTTTTGTCAAAAACTACATCCAGATCGGATTTAGAAGGATGATCAAAACACAGATGGGAGTAGATCGAGTCCATCAACACCCCTAATGCTTGTACAGTCCTATAGCTCGCCCTGGGTCGACATTCATTCAGTAACATTAGGCAGTTTTGATTTATATGCTGTTTAATGTTGATGATCACGTTATTTTACATATTCTTCTGCTTACATATGTTATCGCTTGTTTCTGCTTCTTCACGTCTTTTGTTTAGGAGATTCTGCACTCAGAAGATGTGTAATAGCACCCCCTACTGTATAACAGTGAAAACATGGAAAGCTGGAAATTTCTGTGAATGGTGGGGAAGCGTTTTCTCATAAATGACGGAAATTTCCGTCAGTGGCAGGGAAAGAGTTAAATGTGTCTATTGTTGATAATTACATTGTTTGATTATCAAACTATACTTGTAAATTTGAAAATGTAGACTCTTGTTGGCCACCGTACCTTGTGTTTGAGATGTAGCATTAACAGTGTCAGCTTTGGCTTGTTCAGGGGGGTTGGTGCCTTGGGACGTAGTGGATGGTTGCATTTGTACTGGTGGGCAGATCTCTCTTACCACCAAAGAGGTGGGCTTCTCCTTGTCGTCCTGAGCCAGTCTTGAAGCCTAAATAGGATAAAAGTAGTTAGTTGTTTTTGAATTGTATACATTATCTTTAATCTTCTATAAGGCTCTAGTAAGGGAGTCCCTTACCTGGCTTTGTGCAGGTTGGATTTGGAGATTGATGGCTGTCAGTTGGACCGGTTGAGCTTTAGCATGGGCCAGGCCCATGTGTGAGCCGTGCTGGCTAACTGCATGGTGGCTTATAGTTGAATGGAAGATGGTGGCCTGTTGACTTTGAGCTGATCCCTGGTTGTGAAGTGCTGGTTTGGGCAAAACCGGAATGATCCCTGCTACAGATGAGGTCTGGGCGGAGCTATGGATGCCCAGTGAGGCTGTCTGTTGGTGGGGCTGGACGGAGGCGGTCTGCAGTAACTGTGGCTGGGTTCTAGAGGTGGGTGGGGCTTGGGGTTGAATGACAAACTGTTGCGGTTGCTGCTTAATCAGGGCCTGTGGCTGGATTTGGGCATACGCTGGAGGGACAAACACTTACTATTAGATACACATACTGTTTCACATGACTACACATTAAACTCACAGTTGCAAATATAAAACAGTAGTAACGTTCACATGAAACTTCATACATTTAGAACAGGTTTATTTAAGCTGGGCCAGCATAGGTAAATTTCTAAAGTGCACAGGTATCCCACAGCTATAGAAAAATTGTGTTTTCCATCCCAGACAGCAACATAGTGTCTGCCCAGATCCGGGCAACATCTGGTACATGTGGATTCCACGATGTGGGCCGGTTCTGGGCCGACACTATGTTGCTGTCTGGGACTCATTTCTATAATCAATATGATGACTGTGCTCTAAAGTTTTTAGTTTGATCAATTAAATAATGCTCTTGTCAAAATAGCATGTGCTTGCAAGCCATTCTACACAATGATTTGTAAGCAAATACATTTGAGTTAGTCATTTTCAATTAGTCAATTAAAATAATTTTTACAAATCCATCTTATCGATTCATTTGTGAATCGGCCTGAATATAAATTATTCTGTAAAATCATTATCCAGTAAATCACAAACATGTTAGTTCATTGGTCAACTTATTCCTTCCTAGTTTTTATTTTATTTTATTTATATTCAGTGATCTCCTAACATTAGTCTCTGTGTTTGGGTTTTCCAGTACAACTTCTGTATCCAGGACTACGGCAGTGGAAACTGGATGAGTTTAAAACTGTGATTAGGTGTTTGACTGGAGGACTTGCAGGAAAGTGTGTTAAAATGTAATATTATCTCAGCAGGAGAACATTCAAACACAAAAACCTTAAGAGTTGGGCATGTTGAGATCACAACCTCAAAAGTTTATGAGAGGTAAAGGAATCTGAAAAACTCCAACTGGTTGGAAAGTTAGCTAGCATGTGGTTTTTATGTTTATATATACAGTATATGCGTGTGTGTGTGTTCTGTCACATGAAATGCACACCGAAGATGTGAAGCAGACGTCAGGAACAAATACAGTCTTTCTTTAAAACTCTTAATAGCAAACAGTTCAGTGTGGGAATGTTCTTCCGTCTAATGTGAATGGTGTGGGATGATGTGTTCAGATGACTCAATCCTCTGTGCTCATTTTCTCTCACTGTTTCTTTCTCCCGGATGTTCAGAATAAGGAGTTGATGAGTTATTCCCTGCAGAGCGCAACCCTGGAAAACCCCGAAATTTCCTGCCGAATGTTCAGCTATATGCAAAGCTACAACACATATAACACATTAAAATAATCACTCATGCTTGGAGACATAAGATGTACCTTTTCTCACATGTTGGGCCAAATTTGATCTCTTGTCTCAAATGTTTTTTATCACACAGCAGCAATGAGATTAAAATGGAGCGCAAATGGAGGCTTCTGCTTTTCCTGAGATTAGACTCCAATAATCTGGCATGAGTTTCCGAAGAGATAAATGTCTCAAACTGTTCTTAGTTTAAAGGGATAGTTCACCCAAAAAAGAAAATTCTGTCATCATTTAGTCATGCTCAAGTTGTTCCAAACCCGTATAAATGTCTTTCTTCTGCTGAAAACAAAGGAAGATATTTGGAAGAATGTTTGTAACCAAGCAGATTGACTACCATAGTGAGGAAAAAAATACTATGGTAGTCAATGGCTGCCGAGATCTGTATCTTCCTTTGTGTTCAGCAGAAGAAATAAATTTATACAGGTCTGGAACAACTTGAGGGTGACTAAATCATGACAGAATTTTCATTTTTGGGTGAACTATCCCTTTAACTCCATTAAGTTTCCTGAGCTATTGAGCAAGGTTTTCCTATATTGGTGCATTTGCTCTACAATAAGTACTTTTTACTTTAGCATTTTGAGTACACAGCAGCAGTATGTTAATGTCTTTGGCTCTTTCTTATCTACTTTATTTTAACAAGCCCTCTATAGCGAGTGGTTGTATTCAATGGATAGTTTCAATTACTTGGTATGAGAATTAGTATAAAAATAGAGAATACATTGCGCTTATATAAACAGTTTTTACTGGTTTAGACCAGTTCCAAAACAAAATATCACAATCAGCTGGCAATCATATTATCAAGCAAATAGTAATTTCTTAATACCAAAATCTCCAATCCAATCTCTAATATCCACGTTCATATCATTTTTAATGTAATATTCAGAGTTTAAAAACATTTCTTTGAAGCAAACTGGCAAGGTTCAGCTAAGAGAATAATAGCCCAGGATGACTTTCCAGGTCTGTGAATATCATTAATGCACAAGGGGAAAACCAAGCATCACAACACGCATCACATCAGCTCTCTGGAACACACTGCTATGGAAACTACATCCCAACACACATCAGGTGGCTTGTTACCCTTCCTCTCCACTGAGGCTCAGTTGGACCCTCTCAAACACACTTGTTCAATCAAGTCAAAGCTTGTTCAAGCTTTATCCGTTCTGTTATTTGTGTACATACACAGTGGCATACACCTTACACATGCAAATGATCACTGACAAATTACTGTATAATGTGAAAGAAATTCAGCTCTCTTTTATGTGAATGCACAAATGTAGCTAACCAGGGTCAAAAATTTACTTTTTGCAGTAGGAGATATACTGAGAAATAGTACTTTTTTTGACTGGATGAAAAATGTATGTTGCACTTAAAATATATATATAAATGTACAATGCATTTTATAGTCCTTTTTGTGGTAAAAGCAATTTAAGGCTTACTTAGATTTTTGTATTGGATTTAATTTGGTCACATAAAAAAACTCCTGAAAGCCTGTTCTTACTTCACTTGGCACTTCACTGTTGCTAATTTTTGACCCTGAAGCTACTGAAGATACTTTCTTCTTCTTTTGAAAAAAATCAGAGGCCTTTCTTCTACCAAAGCATAACTAAAAGCGTAGCATAGTCCCTACTCCCTACCGGCCTCGACACGCCCAGTATACCTGCTTCTAAATGTGCAGGATAATTGCCCTGTGTGAGCTGTTATGATTAGAGACCAGTGGAATGATGGATGGCTTGCATGTCAGATGTTGACGGGCACTGAAAGACTCATCTCAGAAAGTGTGTGAAAGGCCACGTATGCATTATTGCATTTGAGCATAAGCCATGCAGGACAAATGTGGCCTGGGGAGGATTTCTCCTTTCTTTGGTACTTAGTGTGTGACATGATGGACTGACAAGTGTAGTTGGATCTTATTAGAGTGCATATGTCAGAAAACATTTCTGTTTAAGTGAATTGAACCTTTCAGTTTGTTCAAATTCCACCAATGTGCACCACTTAGGACAAAAGGTGCTTGACAGAAACAGTAGTAAATAAAATCAGCCAAAGTGAAAGACAATACTAGAACGTCTTGAACTACTATGTCTTTTCTGGAGGACACCTGTGTGAATCGTGATGATAGTTTATAGAAAAGCTCTAATATAATTTCTTAGCAATTGCATACTTTTGTGCTATTCAGAATGCAATGACATTCAGACCTTTTTAAGTGTGGCTTAAGAGTCCTAGGCCCGGTTTCACAGACAAGGATTAGATTAAGCCAGGATTAGACCTTAGTTCAGTTAGGGCACTTAAGTGGCTTTTAAAAACATTACTGATGTGCATCTTGAGACAAAACAATGGCACTGACATATTTTAAGTATAGCAGTGCAAGTTGCTTTCAGTTAAAACCGCTCAAACACACTTTTTAGTCTGGGACTAGCTTAAGCTTTGTCTGTGAAACTGGGGGCTAATGTTTTTGGGGTCACTGTATAGATAATATGGGTCTGAGTTTACCTGGTGCGATTAAGGGATGTGAAGAGGTGACATTACGACTCATGTTAACTGCTTTCATCTCTGTTTGTCCCTCCTCTTCTTTCTTTGCTCCAACCGAGGAACCAGTGTTCAAGTTGCCTTTCCCGGCACTAGTGCCTGAGCTGGAAGCACTCTGGCTGGGTGTCTTTATGAGCGGGGTGGGCTGAATGGAGACGGGGGCCTGCTTTAAACTCAGTGCCTGGAGGCCAGAGGACTGAGAGGTGGAAGACGCCCCCTGCTGGTTGCGCAGGGCAAGGTTCTGCACCTATGAAAGTCATAAATGTCAAGAAACTCTAGAATTAAAATATTTAAAAACATTTGAATTGCAATATTTGATAAATAAATATTTTGCATTTACTTAGATAGGCTAACGGTCCTAAAGTAATGTATACATTATTTCTCTTGGAATTTCTATTATAATTTGGAGCCAATTATAATGATCTAATCCTAATGTGATCAAAAAAAATTAACTATGATCCTACAAATATTTCTAAAATATTGCTAAAATATTAATTTATTCCTAAAATGCTATTTAATGTTTTGTTTTTTTATATTATTTGAATATTTATGGAATTGTAATGTTATTAGTATTGCATTGGACATCTAGAGGATATGTTTTTATGTCCTACAGAAGCATTATATCCTATTGACAAACATAACACAGTGTTCTAAAGATCAAGTTACAAAATATAAAATATAGTTGTGTTGTGCTATATTGGAAACCTATAAAATTCCTATTAGGAATTTTAGGATCAGTTCCTTTGAAAGGAAATCTGGATAAAAGTGTCTGCTGAATGATTAGATGTGAATGAATATTACAGTAAATGGAATGGTTCCAAATAAAGATTTTTGTCAAGACATCCACAATTGTATGAATGCTTCAATTACTTTTGGATGTGCATGTATTACAGTATATGTGTGCACCTGTGAAGAGGCAGACTGTGTGTTATTGGTTGCATTAGTGTCAGACTGTAGAGCAGTTACTGTAGCAGTTGGAGCCAGGATCAGCTGAGGGGACAGAGGGACGGCTCGGCCCAGACTCCTGGCTACATGCACAAGATTACTCTGTTGAGCCTAAAATAATCACACATAAACATGCTCATTATTAATTAAATGTTAAATGTTTATTGAGCTTTTCTTCAGTACTTCAGATGATTTGAACCCTCATTTCTTAAGGGTGTGTTCACACTTGTAGTTCGGTTCGCTTGGTTTGTTTAGTTTGTTTGGTCCGAGGAAAAAAAACAAAAAACATTTAGTACTGGTCCGCTTAGCATTCACAGTGGCATTTTAACACCAAACCTAATGGCGTAGGGATACGTTCACAACCTGACTGGTCGGCTTTTATGACGTATATTTCGAGACAGAACTTACCAAACATCCAAAACTATGCTGTGTGCTGGGATAAATGTGCTCATGTATGTGCGTAGCCTACATATGATGGTATTTTGACCAGCTGAGAACTCGTGAAGAGCTTAAAAAATGTGTAAAAGAGTCAAAACAGTGGCAGGAATCCCTCCATTACACACACAAATAAAGATCTGCTGTGAGGAGACGCGGTTCTGATGCCTGTGCCGAACTGTGATGGACAACATCACGACTATGACAAGAAAAAACAGTTGTGCTTGAGCATTCTGTCCTTTTTAGGGTAGCATCTTGTGACATTATGTCCTGTTTTTGGTTTGTTTACATGTTTTTGGTCCATGTTGCGTTCATATTTAATTTGAACTGCACCAGAATTAGTTTGAAAGCGGGCCGAGACCCATGTTTTCAGCGGTCTCTGTCCGCTTGTTTGGGGCGCACCAGGGTTCGGATGGCAGCGTTCACAGTCACCCTTATTAAAATGAACCGCACTAACAGAGCAATCGCAGCAGGGTTCATTTTAATCGAACCAAACATTCCAAGTGTGAACAAAACAGTGAAAAGCAGCATAGATCGATAGGCAAGCATATCAGTTATTGGCTTTATAACATAAAAAATGATAAGTTATCAAACTGCGTATCCCTACAATAGGTCAGTTAGAAGGAATATGGAGTGTTATTGTTCCCTGATTTTAACCTTAGACTGAACTCAAGTAAATAGTGCCACTATTTGATAGAGTTTGGCCGATATACCTTTTTATGACATTGGCCTAATTTAGCTGAATTCATCCTACTGGCAAATATATTAAGCATCTTCACAAATATTAAAGTTACTCTTGTATTTGTGAGTATACAGGTGTGCTCACCATCTGTGCCCGCAGGTACATTTGAGCTTGGCTGGCTGTCAGGGTGGAGCTTGAGGTGTTGCCTAGCAACACTGCTTGCTGGGAGATCCCAGAGGGGGTGGAGTTTACGCTCTGGGCACGACTGATCAGCTGAGCAGCGGCAGGGGATGTGGTTAAATTAATCTGTGGGAATAAGAGAGACAGAGTTGTGACATGAGCAGTCTGAATGTTGTCACATGCAAAAACAGAATATCATAACAAGTACAAGATATTGACGTGATTATAACGTGCATATTTTTGGTGGATGCATCCACATAAAAGCTTACTGTGGTCTGTGATGGTCCACTCTGGGTGGATGAGGTCCCGTTTTGGTTTGAACTCTGCCTTCCGGCTGCTAAACTGGCCTGAGAGGGAGAAAACACAACAGACAAGTAAGGGTGTATTTGGGTGCATTATGCTTATGTCTTCCTCTTGCTAAGCAAGACTGCGTGATAAGTGACCTGCTGCACTGCTGCGAGGCTCTGGAGCTGTGCTGTGCTGAGGTGCTGCTGCTGCAGGGCTGCTGTTTGCAGCATCAGATGCTGCTGTTGAGCTGCATACATCTGCTGTAGATACTGCGCCGCTGTGCTGGGCCTATTTAGAGCCTGCTGGATCACCTACCATTCAAGAGAGACAGAGAAAGAGTGAGAAACCAGATTAGATTCCTTAAAGTGGAAATGAAGCAGTCAGTCAAGTTTTCATTATTTAGTAAACTTATTTTTACTTTAATAAAAATATATTTAACAAACACGATTAATGTAACCATTTTAAAGAAAAGAGGATGTTTTGTTATAGCTTTTAGAGCAAGGGCAATGTCACAGTGTTGGTTTGCTCCGTTGGCCAGTGAAATAATATAAAAGAGACATCCACACGCATTGTGTGTTCATGCCATGGGGGGGGGGGGGGGGTTTGGTTGATTTCAATTCTCAACAGTGTTATCGCTTACTTTGATATCTCAATTTCTTCACATACAGAAAAATTTGATTAAATGGAGTGAAAATGGAGACTTTCGCTCCAGATTGCCAGTAGTTACCAAATTGCCAACACATAATCAGATTACTCTTTCAAGTAACTAGTAAAGTAACGCATTACTTTTAAAGTTGACAACAAAATATCTGAATTACTTTTTCAAATAAGTAACACGAGTTACTTTGTTTTCATTTATTGACTGACAGCTCTCTTGCCCCAATGTTGAGAAAAATCGTAAATGCAGAGGCGTTGTGTATAAACAGGTAGTTATTGTAGTTCTAGACTAAATGTAAGCATGCATTTACTAATCTCACTTGCACAAAAAAAGATTCAGTGTTCCTCAAAATGAAAACAATCAGTCAAATGCAAAATCAGAATACACAATAATTAATATCAAATAAAACATAAAAATATTTTTATGCATTTAATCTCACTTTATTGACCAATGTACTCGCTGCTGACCTTCAATGATTCAGTTAAACCATAAGCAAAAATGACTTTATTCAGCCTGAGGCTTATTATTAAAACTTTGGTGTGAAAGGTCTTTAAATATAACTTTTTTGTTCCAAAAAACAAAACAAAAAACAAGCCCAGCCCAGTTGAGAAAAAGTAACGCAAAAGTAACGTAACGCATTACTTTTCTTACAAAGTAACTAAGTAACGTGATTATTTAATTTTTAAGGGAGTAACACACTATTGTAATGCATTACTTTTCAAAGTAACTTTCCTCAACACTGGTAAATAATGTCTCAAACTGTTCTCAGATTTGCCAAGATACCAAAGTCTGCAATCAAAGTCAGAAATCACAATATGAACTCAACCATTTCTCAAGACATGTCTACATTAGTTTTATAGCTCTGTACACTCTCTGTGTCATCAATTGTCTGACGTCTGACTATTGTATTCAGCTTAAGAGGTTTGACAGAAATATCTGAGACAGCTGATACTTAAATCATAAATAGCTGCAAGATGCAAGGTGATGTCAAATATTTGTAGACCAGATTGCAATTCTAATCTTTGAATGTTTCCTGAGCAGCAACCGTTTTGTTTTGTTCCAGCATTTGTCTCCTCCTTTTGGTCAGGAAATGAACTGCAACAAGCTTGAAAGAAAAGTAGATCTCTGAAACTGTTGTTTTTCACTACCCATTTTGCTATCAAGGTCAGCCTAGATGTTGAATATGATTATATTATCATAATATTAATATTAATTTAATATGAAGATGTTTAATATTAACCACAGTATTGCAAGGCTTGGTAATACACATATACGAATGCATGAACTCTTACAATAAAACAATAACACATTTATATTGTATAGGATAACAGTTACATTTTATGAAATGTATATGTAATGGCAACCAAATATTTACTTACATTCATACATCCAATATAAAAACCATGTGCACAAGAAATGAACACCTACCTATTTTAACAGTTCTTTTTAACAGTTAACTAGCATCCCATAACAACATGGAAAAAACATTCGGACCAAAATCAACAAGATGCCAAAATACAAATAGCAGACGTTCAAACACTTTCGGCAGTAGACAAGTTAATCGGTCTCATCACTAATGGTTCCTTCTTATCGTTTTCTTCCAGCTATAATATGTTCTGCTTCATCCTGCACTTCTGTTTGTCTCATCCTTTATGTCCTCACTGAACTGCCCACAACTGCACAGTTGCTAGGCAACAGGCATCCTGACCCCTGGTCTTGTTATGAGTAAAGTGCAGCCTGAACTGAGTTTCCTGTTCATGCTGCTTGTGTCTCATCATGCACTGATATACATTGCCACAAGATGGAAATGTAGTTTTTTTTACACAATTAAGTGAACATAGGAGGTGAAGTTGAAACAATTTAACTACTTCAGATGTTGCCATTTTTCAATTTGTCATGTGAAGCACTTTGAGCAGCACTTTATATATGAATTGGGCTATACATTATTATTACTATTATTAAATAATAATTATTCTTATTGATGCTTATTGATAAGGTACTTTAATACTTTGTTTGACTAGATATAAGATCCTCTATATCACATTCAGCTGAAATCTAGCAACAGTGCCTAATTCCCAGCCACTTAAGTTACAAATAGAGAGAGGTCAAAACCTGAATCAATAATAAACCACCACATTCCACAGCAGGGGAAAGATTATGAATATGAATATGTCTATGAGGCATGGAAATCTTTCCTCCTCAACCTGCTTTTCCTTCTCATATACACACCAGCAGATGGCAGTATGGACTTAAAGTCCAATAATTAAACCTTTTAAGCAAGAAAAAGTGATGTGTGGTGCAATGCAGTGAGTGAATTATTACAAGAAGGTTTGACAAGGAGAAGGGTGGTGTTTTTAAACATGAACACTCAGATGTCTATATTTAAATTGACTGATTCTGCCAAATCGATGTCACACACCTGTACAGTCTGTCGGTCAGGTATGCCGCTGTATACAGATATCTGTGGGACGGCCTGTCTTCCACTGCTTGTGGAGCTGACAGTGCTGGCAGTGGAGGCACTGGTGGTGCCCGAGGAGTTTGTAGTGGAGGTACTGGTGCCCGTAGTGCTGCTGGCACTGGAGGCAGGAGTGCTCTGCTCACCCTCCATTGTGCCGCCCCGATGCCTCACCTTTGAACCACGACCGCCCCGCTGCCACACTCGACGCAAGCTGAGAGAGACAGAGAACAAGCATTTTAAAATTTCTGTTACCAAAATCCTCTTCCATAGTACAATACATACCATGGTACTATATGCAGGGATCCTGTGTGTCTGTCTGTCCATCCATCCATCTATATATATATATATATATATGACAATCATTCAGTAGCATGTTAAATGGAAATGTACTATGGTATTACAATTTGATACCATCACGGTACTTTTTATAAAGGTACAGAAAAATACAGGGGACAGCCCTCTACGCACACCTTGGCAATAGAATCGGCATTGGCTAGTACATTTTTTTGTTTACTCGCCAGACTGACATACTATTTTATTTATATTAGTGCTGTCAAATCGATTAATCGCGATTAACCGCATCCAAAATAAAAGTTTGTGTTTTCATAATATATGTGTGTACTGTGTATGTGTATATAAATATGCACATGCATGTGTGTGTATATATATATATATATATATATATATATATATATATATATATATATATATATATATATATATATATATATATATATATATATATATATATATATATTTAAGAAATGTTTTTTATATTTATATATAAAATATTTATATATAATATAAATTATATAAATATATAGCCTATACAGTATATACATGCAAATATTTCTTAAATATATACATGTGTGTGTATTCAAATATACATAATAATACACAGTACACACACATATATTATGTAAACAAACTTTTATATATCGCGATTAATCGTTTGACAGCCCTTATATATATATATATATATATATATATATATATATATATATATACATACATATATACATACATACATGCATACATACATACATATATACACACACACACACACATGTATGAATGCATATAGGGGAAGACCAGGTAGCCAGAGATGTTAACATCACTTCACATACTGTACTTTACTGAAAATTACATTATAATTGCATTTTAGTTCATCCTGTCAACTTCAGTGTTACATTTCAGCAAATCTTTTTTTCAGCAGTCTCCAGTTACCACCACATGAACAGCCATGGAAGATGGATTAGACAGTTAGAAGAAGAGTTGCCCAGATACAGCACCACATTAAAGGTTGCCAAACAAACCTTGCTTCAACAAAACATTACTTTTTTTTGGTTCAGTCTGTTTATTATTAATAAAATATCTGGGTTCAGTACAAGCTAATCTTGGTAGCAGGTTGTTGATTATCACAGTTAATTTAAACTTTAAATTAAAAATGTCCATTTACAGTAATGCACTTACAATGAAAATATATGGGGCAAGAAACTATTATGCATTATTTTGAAAGTATAGCCATTAAACTCAAATATTATGTACTTGCTAACATGAAACTAATGTAATAAAATCGCTTACTAACTCCTTGTCGCTGCAACTTTACATCCAATTTTGATAGCCTATGATGTAAAAAACTTGCTATATACCAGAAAGGACTGTTTGTTTACAGAAAAATATCCTTCCACAGGAATTACATTGATGATGCATAATCAGTTTATAATCATAATCATTATCCTCCTAGAAAAGTAGTCCCACTACTTACAAGGCTATTTAGACCATTTTAAAGTTCAAATAACAAATTTTTGTACAGAAAAATGCGTTATTTGAAAGTATTAATTAAAAAACAATTAAAAAAACAACTTACTGACAACAGTTTTATTTACAGTGTATATACTGCCAGTCAAAAGTTTGGATCAGTATTTTTTTTTAAAGAAATGTGTACTTTTAAATCGATCAACAGTGACAGTCAAGACATTTCTAATGTCAAAAAAGATTTCTATTTCAAATAATTATGTTTGAACTTTTGAACTTTCTATTCATTGAAGAATCCTGAAAAACAATGTACCATGGTTTCCATTTTAAAAAATCAAGCAGCACAACCATTTTCAACTTTGACAATACATTTCTATAGAAAACAGTTATTTTAACTTGTAATGTTTCACAATATTAATGTTTTTACTTTAAATAAATGCAGCATTAGTTACTTACAATAATATACTTCTTTCAAAAACATAAAAAAAAAAAAATCTTACTGACCCTGTGTGTGTGTGTTAAACGAGCTGCACAGTTCTGCATTTAAATCTACCTGAATGTGTTACCTCATCAACTTCCATTGTAAGTGCATTACTATAAACATAAAGCCTGTTTTTATACAGAGTCTAACTAATTTTCTGTGATAATAAACAGCATGTCACAGATGTGGTTAATAGAGCTTGTTTTTAACCTGAAACATTCTTTACATTTGTCATAAGTATCACAAGAGAGTCATATGTCTGTTTGTCCCATCATACAAACATTAAGCATGTTATCAGGGCAAAAGAATGAAAAATAGGTGCCTGCGCTGAGGGTTCACCCATCTAAATCTCATCACTGGAGTCGCCATAGGCACTGTTAAATGACTCTCCTCTCCTTTCCTTTCTGTCTTTTGGGGTTTGTCATTCAGGCATAGAAAGTGGTAATGGGATTGAGATGGGGCACAGAAAGAGAACAAGTGTTGGGACGGGACGGGGGGTTAGTTTCAGAGGGGAAGTGTGGCATGGTTTCAATTATACGCATTTAATTACTCACACGTGGTTGAGAGCCACTAACCCCACACACTCTATACCCCCTTTCCAGCTACCCCAAATCGCCCCCTCTTTTTACCCACAACAAACCATTATGCCCCCCCCCCCTTCTAGGTCTGTTATTATGCCAAGAGATGGTGTAATATCAATGAGCCCTCCCCCTAAGCCATTTCCTGTGCTCCAAAGAAATAATGGAGTTGGGCATTGTAATTAGATAATCTAAATATAAGTCCTGAGCCTCATTAATATGCATTAATGGAAGGGCCATAGGGACATCTGAAAACATGGTTACAGAATTAGAATATTATTAAACGTTGTACAAAAGTAAAAAGGCTGGCTTCTGCACAAGTTTGCTTTGCTGGGTTCTTAGTGGCATACTAGCAAGCTTCTTACTACATACAGCTTTTATCTCTGTAGCGGCACATCTATTATAGTTACATATATACAGTGTATATATATATATATATATATATATATATATATATATATATAATACTGGGCCCATCATTTAGAAAGTTTGCATATTGCATACTTAATACTGCAGAAATAGTACATGGTGTAGTGTAGTACCCCATCACAACCTTTTCAGAAGAGCAGTGTATATATAGTAACACCAGAACATGTTACAGTGGAAATGCATCATGGAATCGCATGCATTCATGATTAAAGCCTGCTGCATTCATTTTTAGCAGCTGATTGGGTCTGCTAATAAGAGGGAAGCTGTTATGTTGAGTCCAAGTCCCAGGCCCCTCAGAGGCTTCCGGACCAACCAACCATATGCATCCCACCAATGAGAGGCTCTCTACTGCGTGCAGTTTAAACACAACTATTAAATGCTCTGTCACCTTTAGCAGAGCTAAAAATAAGTCTGTCAGTAATTCCAAAACCCAGAACTAACTAGCAGACCATTCTAGGAGCAAGAAAAGTTAAAGGGATGTTAGGTAAGATGGAAGGATGAGGATGTAAATGCATGACATAGAAAACAAACATGCATCAATATGCATGCACTGAGAGATTTCAGAGACATCCAGATTAGCCAAGGGCCCATCTCTCAGACAAAAACCCAGCTCCTACCTTTTTTGAGGGGCAGCACGAGCTCCGTTTGGCCCCGTGGTGAGCCCCATGCCTCAGGACCCTAATGCTTCTTTGTCTAGTGTGCGTTCTGCACCCCAATCCTGCCAGATCACTGCTAGCATCCACTGTCCCAGTCGCTAGGCACAGACACACACTCTCTTTCTCTCTCCCTGTTTCTCTCCATCTAACACACGCATGCGAGATCCCCCCCACCCCACCCCCCCCGGTTCTGTGGTTTCCTAGCGACAGCCAACTGGGGGTGCCGTTTGGAGCCCTATTGCAGAGCTGTGTGCTGATTGGACAATTGGTTCTTCTCTAATGAGTGTGATGGTAATGATTTTTTTATCCCCCTCTATAAGCACCACCAATCCACCTCCCTTCAGAATATTCACCGGTGATGATTTGTATTGCCAAAACTGAGGAAAAGGCCTGTCCCAGAAAAAAATACCTGGATGAAAATGTCATACATTATATGGATAATTAAATGTATTTAGAAATATAAACATGATTGATAATTTTATCATTGTCAATAAAATCTTTTTTTATATATAATATTTAAGGTTAGGGATTTTAGTAAACCCCTAAAGTTGAGTATTAAAATTTGGCATGCAAGTCATCCCGAACTGTTTATGATACAGACATAGCAATATGCTAAAACACCATTCCATCCTAGCAAGTTTATTTTACCTCACTGATTTTTACTTTAGAACAAGACACCCATAACACACTAGCAACCACCTATCAATGTCCTAGTAGTCTTCGATGGACTAGTTCTCCATCCTAGCAATAATATACAATATAAACCATA
Source organism: Rhinogobio ventralis (assembly GCA_039654625.1). Classification (NCBI taxonomy): domain Eukaryota; kingdom Metazoa; phylum Chordata; class Actinopteri; order Cypriniformes; family Gobionidae; genus Rhinogobio; species Rhinogobio ventralis. The sequence continues at coordinate 35,255,438 of CM077205.1, read as the reverse complement.
AATGCACCCTATGAACCACATAAAAATCTTCTAGCAAACACTGAGAATACCTTAGAAACAGCATGGCAACATCCTAGCAACCACATAGCAACACCCCAGCAACCACCTACAACTATATTGTGGCACTGAGTTTTTCTGGAGCAAATGGTGCAAATAGTGCTTAAAGGCAGTGCTAAAAACAAAAACAAAGAAAAGACACCATGCGCAGACGTGAAGTAGGAAAACACTGCAGTTCACAGTCTTGGTTGATTAAGTGTTGTGTGCTGATGAAGCTGCCTCTTAATAATCAGTGATTAGAGCATCACTAAGCAAAGGGTAAATACCCCCAACTGCTGTGGCAATCACAATCAAACACACACTCATGAAAAATGCAGCTGATGTGCTATTCAGATTTGCTATAGAGGTGAATAGCATTTTGGGGCCTGCTTAAATCAGGGCACAACAAAAGACGATTCTGGTCGTTCTGAAGAGGCCTTACTAAATTGAAAATATACATACAAGTGGGCCTTTCTGACCTTGAGGAGGAGATAAAAACGCCACTATCATGAAAAGTAAATTGAGGCACTTATTGTGTAATACCTCTGGGCTGTGTTATTCTGAAATGTATTCCTTCATCGGTACTCTCTCATATAATATCACATTGATTGCACACAGACAGGCATGAACGTCATTGATTGCCATCTTCTTATTAGCATATAGATTAGCTTCTGGTGGGGCCGGGTAAATTAAGGTGGAAGAAGGAAGGTTAGAGAAGGAATGAAGAGGATGGAACAAGGTAGGCAAGGTGGAAACAACATGAAGAGAACAGGACAGAGGAAGGTGACTGCAAACAACAGGATTCCCAGGATTCTGTTGTTTTATTTTATACAAGGGAAACCGGGGATAGATTTTACACACTTTTTTTGAATATTTTTTTCTTTCCATTCTGTTCTTTGGCACTGTTGTTCATTCTTTCTTTTTATGTTGTTTATCACCTTCCCTCCCTTGTTCCATTGTCATTTCTACATGTGCCACATCCATTCAGAAGACGGAGGATAGAAAGAATGAGAGTGACCAGAGAAAAAGGGAATATTGGATGAGAAAGGAAAAGATATAGACAGGAAAATCAAGAGGGACAGATGAGGATGAGGCAGTAAACTGGGATGGGATGGGGGTGCTGCTGTCTGTCTGGTCTGGGTTTGATCCATATTAGTTACTCGCTCATCCACTCAGCATGAAATGAGTGGGGGGCAGGGAAGTGAGGCGGGGGTGGGCAGCCATCGGGAGCGGCGGAGGGGGCGAGGACAGATGCATTGAGAGATGGAGGAATGCTGATTTCACGGTGTCTCTCACATCACTAAATTTGGACTCATTTAGCGCATTTAAACGACTGCTGTAAAAGTCCTAGTAAACCTCAGTCTGTCAGTGGAAACTAGTCTGGGTGCATTATGTTGGTAAGGTTAATACTCGGGTATCTCATCAGCGAGTTTTTTGCACTGTCCCATGATTGTCTGATGTTGATTAGTGGGTCCTCCTGACAGATGCAGAAATGTTTGCTTTTTTTTTTTATTTTTTACATTTTATACTCATTGTTTATATATTTTTTTTCAATGTATTTTATTTTATATATATTTATATTTTCATGTATTTTATTTTATATACTTTGTGTATTTTTATTTTATTCTATTTTTTAATTTATTACTTTATTATTATTAAATCCTGGCTTTGAAAAAAAGGAAAACATTTTGAAAAAAAGGGGAAAAAATTATAATTTGCTTATAAAATCAGCCTAATCAGTCTGATTCCAATAAATGTATAATGAATATGATATGGTTCTTCTGTATACTAAATACAAAATATCAGCCTGTCCTGTGTTTTAACTGAATTAAAATCTTGCATCAATCTGTATGCATTATTTTGCATACTATTCAAATTCTATGGAAATCTTATATTTGTTCACAATATATGTTGTTTCAAAGCAGCTTTACAGAAAATCATGTTAATTTTTATAATATATCTTCTAGGGGTGGGCTATCTTCACAAAATTTAATATCACAATCTAATATCAAACAATCACAATCTGAATCTTTCCCAATTTTGAGATGTACTATTAAAAATATCCAGACTGGCACAAGCCTATGGACTTATTTGCACAATTTAAAACACAGCGTTGCATTAAACCAGGAGTAGGGAACGTTGATCCTGGAGAGCCACTGCCCTGCAGAGTTTAGCTCTAACCCTAATCAAACACACCTGCACAAGCTAATCAATGTCTTCAGGATTACTAAAGTTACAGGCAGGTGAGTGTTTTTTCAGGGTTGGAGCTAAACTCTGCAGGGCAGTGGCTCTCCAGGATCAACGTTCCCTACCCCTGCATTAAACAATCAATTGTCATTAAACCCTGAGTTAAACTTTAAAACACTGCATAGTGGGGTTTCTGCGCGCGCCTGAAACCCAAAGTATACTTTGCTCGTCCGTATTCCTCTCCGTCTCACAGCGCGCACACAGAAAGCCGTGGTGATCGGTCTGTTTCACAGTTTAATGCGCTTTTAATAACTCTTTTTAAAGTAAAGCATGTCCCGCAGTAGACTGCATTTTACGACAGTCGCGTTAAATGATTTGACTGATTTGTATTTTAAGTTTAGGCTTTTAAGGAGGAACGAAAGTACACCGCTTTAAAGGAAAGGGATGACATGCGACACAATTATCTTTTTATGTTGATTATCACGTTTTCATAATCGCTGGAAGCCAAAATTGAAACTAAAATTTTATTCAACTGTGCAGCCCTACTGCTGTTGAATTGTTTTTCAAATGCATCACCACGCATGAAAGACTCATGATAGAGACACATGATATAATTTGGCCAGTCAGCACAGCCGTCTAGTAGGCAGTCATTGCTGTATTTTAACATTATTATGAGAACATAAAAGATCACAATCTCTACAATTCGCTTTAAAAGTAGATTGTGGACGTCTTCAAGATCTATCGCGATATAAAATCGTCAGATCGCCCACCCTAATATCTTCATGTCTTATCCACCTTATTCCTACACCCCATGCCCCCATTATAGGTGTAAATCCCGTTAAGCTGTAAACAATCCGTGAAACGCAATAATATATTTTTTTTAAACAGGGTACAATGAGATGACATTATTCTACTTACCCTTCAACCATTAAACATTAAATGGACATTTAAAAGTAAAAGCATCAACAAGGTACTTCCAACAGACCATGAATAACCCCAAAAGAATGATTCTTTCCACAGATATAACGGATGGGTTAAATATCACTGTAGTAATATACACTCACCTAAAGGATTATTAGGAACACCATATTAATACTGTGTTTGACCCCCTTTCGCCTTCAGAACTGCCTTAATTCTACGTGGCATTGATTCAACAAGGTGCTGAAAGCATTCTTTAGAAATGTTGGCCCATATTGATAGGATAGCATCTTGCAGTTGATGGAGATTTGTGGGATGCACATCCAGGGCACGAAGCTCCCGTTCCACCACATCCCAAAGATGCTCTATTGGGTTGAGATCTGGTGACTGTGGGGGCCATTTTAGTACAGTGAACTCATTGTCATGTTCAAGAAACCAATTTGAAATGATTTGAGCTTTGTGACATGGTGCATTATCCTGCTGGAAGTAGCCATCAGAGGATGGGTACATGGTGGTCATAAAGGGATGGACATGGTCAGAAACAATGCTCAGGTAGGCCGTGGCATTTAAACGATGCCAAATTGGCACTAAGGGGCCTAAAGTGTGCCAAGAAAACCTCCCCCACACCATTACACCACCACCACCAGCCTGCACAGTGGTAACAAGGCATGATGGATCCATGTTCTCATTCTGTTTACGCCAAATTCTGACTCTACCATCTGAATGTCTCAACAGAAATCGAGACTGATCAGACCAGGCAACATTTTTCCAGTCTTCAACTGTCCAATTTTGGTGAGCTCGTGCAAATTGTAGCCTCTTTTTCCTATTTGTAGTGGAGATGAGTGGTACCCGGTGGGGGTACCTCATCTGTCTGCTGTTGTAGCCCATCCGCCTCAAGGTTGTGCGTGTTGTGGCTTCACAAATGCTTTGCTGCATACCTCGGTTGTAACGAGTGGTTATTTCAGTCAAAGTTGCTCTTCTATCAGCTTGAATTCTCCTCTGACCTCTAGCATCAACAAGGCATTTTCGCCCACAGGACTGCCGCATACTGGATGTTTTTCCCTTTTCACACCATTCTTTGTAAACCTTAGAAATGGTTGTGCGTGAAAATCCCAGTAACTGAGCAGATTGTGAAATACTCAGACCGGCCCGTCTGGCACCAACAACCATGCCACGCTCAAAATTGCTTAAATCACCTTTCTTTGCCATTCTGACATTCAGTTTGGAGTTCAGGAGATTGTCTTGACCAGGACCACACCCCTAAATGCATTGAAGCAACTGCCATGTGATTGGTTGATTAGATAATTGCATTGAGAAATTGAACAGGTGTTCCTAATAATCCTTTAGGTGAGTGTATATCTGTATTATGTAATATACATTGCCTTAATCAAAAATGTTCATTAACTTCAGCATTGCGTGATACTACTTCAAAGTGATTTCCGTCATTTTGACAGATAATAAATTGTATTTACCTGTGAAAACAAACCTGGAAAGAGACGTGAGGATTTGAGGAGAAAAACGTGTCATTCTTCATGCATTCCAGTGAATTATTAATGGGATACATTGTAAATGAAAGTATATGTTGTCCTTTTCATATTATTACAGCGGAATGCAAAGGGAGAAAAGAAAATAATGTGGAAAAGAATGCAGCGACTGAAAAGAGCTCTTTATTTAACGTCACGTTAAAATACCAAGTGTTACGTTATTCTCATGATGTCTGAAAATAAAAAATGAAGGAAAGTTGAAAGCTCATTCAGTCAAACTGATGGATAAGCTTTATTTGTAGGAAGTGCCACCCATAATTCAAAACGCAGTAGGCTCGTCAGGAATGAGGTGGATAGTTGCATTAAGCATATTAGAGCTGGGCGATAATATAGTTTACATTTTGCAATGATACATGCAAGCAAGCAGTTGAGATACGCAGGCCATATTATATGGCATGAACATCAAATCACGGCCATAGAACACTTGCTGGTTCCGGTGGGCTTTACTTGACTAATGGCAGTGTGCAAGAGTGAACAGTCTCACTGTAACCCTCTTTCACCTTCTTTCCATCCTGCTCTCTTTTTTTTTCTCCTCTGAGACTCAGTTAATTGGTGTCCCTTTGGTACCCCATTCTGTGGCAGTAGAGCCGCTACGGTCCCAGACAGACATTCCCAAGTGACTCTATTTCCCTCAGCAGAGCCGCAGCATCAATGCAGCGGAGATGGATTAACTCTCCCTTAGAAGGCTGTGAATATAGTACACTGATGATGACCACTAAGAGGAGGCCCCTCATACTTATTAATGGGAAGGAGGATATGAATGTCAGTAATGAGCACCTCTGGAACCACAAACCTTATTATGATTGTAAAAAAAAAAAAATGATAATGATGTTGCCGTTGGTTGTTTGGTGTTCATTGATTTATTCTTTTATATGGCTATAGTTTTGTTCTCCTTCGTAGACACATCAACATTTAAATTAAAGGTATAATTGTTTCCTCATTTTTTTTTTCTTCATTTCATTTGTTTAAAATCATGTTTACTCTAATGAGATGAAGACTCTAATCATATTAGCCTATTAAAAAATGTTCAGTCTCACGAGGACCAACATACTAACATCACATGACAAGCCAAATACTACCAACTCTGTCTTAGCAAACGCCCTGTTGTTGGACATTTTTGTAGTAAATGAATCATGGGTGACTGCGAATAGCGCTTTTGTGCAATGGCTTTCTACAATACCTACTGAACATTTTTGCTTTTGTTATTCCAGGCAGCTCTTTTTTTAAACGTCCCACATCAGATGCCAATATTCATACCTTATAGAAAGTAGTTTGTAGAAAAACTGTGGTGGCATTGCTTTTGACACTGAATCACACCTTTTTTTGTTACAAACTCTTAAACCAATGATTTTGGGCAAGTGTTTGGAAAACCAGCCCGTGTTCTTTGAGTATAACATCTCTTGTCTTGAATGTCAGAATGCTACAAAGCAGAACACCTCTGTGGCTGGCCTGGAGAATGTATACGTCAACACAGGAACACACGTCTGTCAGTGTGACGCATCCCACGGAGAACATCATGTGGACAACTAGACTTGTCAGTGAATCTGAGAGCACGTAAGTTACATTTCAACTTCTTTAATTAAGCTGGGAGAACATTTCTATGGGGACAACATGGACAAAAAATTTTAGGCAGATAAACGCGTTTATATACACACTGAGGGATCCGTCTTTGACTCTGGGTTAAAACTGAGACACTCAAAGCCCTAATTCCTTCAAGTAATCGGCACGTTAGAGTAAGCGCACACAACCAGGCTCCCCGTGCAATTAACCTTCAGTCCCACTCACAAGAATTCTGGGTCACTGCACAAAGGAGGGAAGATGGTTTATTTAATAAAAGCACTTTAAGAGAAAGCTTGAGAAAAAGCTTCTGGATTAAAGATTGGATGGATGTGTAGAACGGCAGATTCTTTCACAGACTGTTAAGACAAGCATCACTATTATTATTATTATTATTACTCATATTAATTGTGTTATGGACTTGAATGATACCTCAGATTATGTGTTTTGTTGAGGAGAGGTATGCTATTGTTTCTAAACAATTGCAAAAATTGACACTAAAACCGGCAAAAAACTAAAGGGGGACTCAAGCCATATGTTGAGACCAGAATATAATAGAAACTTTGGGAATGGGCTCTTATCACTTACAAAATATTCACGTTATCATGTAGATAATCACATATAAATCCACCCAGCAACAGCCTACAAAAGACATAGTAGTGAGCTTTGCATGGTGAAGCAGCACTCAAAGTTGATACTTTTAAAGTTTGATACTTTCTTTAGAACAACCAATTAGAACTCAAACAAAACTGTCCAGTCAGAGCTTGATGGAAATGCTGAGGCAAGTGATGTCAATATATTAGTAGGACTAAACGCTTTTCTACACTATGTGAAACTGTTTGGTTTACAGCAACAACAAATGGCCTGAACGCACCTAACATAAGTTATCAATGCACACAGGACAAAAGTACGGTAAGTTTGTTTGATTACACTTTATTTTAAGGTGACATAGTTATATTGTACTTAAGTAATATTATTGAACATTGACATACAGTTAAGGTTAGGGTTAGTTAATTGTAATTATGCCTAATTTATTGTTATTACTATAGTAAGTACATCACCTTAAAGGGTTAGTTCATCCAAAAATGAAAATTCTGTCATTAATTCCTCACCCTCACTCTTCGTTCATCTTCAGAACACAAATGAAGATATTTTTGATGAAATCCAAGAGCTCTCTGACTCCTCCATAGACAGCAATTTAATTAACACTTTGAAGGTCCAGAAAGGTAGTAAAAACATTGTTAAAATAGTCCATGTGACTCCAGTGGTTCAACCTTAATTTAATGAAGCGACAAGAATACTTTTTGTGTGCAAAAACAAACAAAAATATCGACTTTATTCAACAATTTTGTTCTGGCCTGTGCCGGTCTCCTACGCTGTGTACGTTGCAGCTCCCGCGCATGCGTCATGAACAGCATCGGCTGCCGTAGATCTCGAGAGCGCTGCACTATTTACAACGGAAACTGCGTAGGAGACTGGCACAGGCAAGACCGAAATTGTTGAATAAAGTCGTTATTTTTGTTTGTTTTTGCACACAAAAAGTATTCTCATCACTTCATAAAATTAAGGTTTTATCTATTTTTATATCTATTTTAACAATGTTTTTAATACCTTTCTGGACCTTGAAAGTGTTAATTAAATTGCTGTCTATGGAGGGAAAAATCTTGGATTTCATCAAAAATATCTTCATTTGTGTTCCGAAGATGAACGAAGGTCTTACGGGTTTGGAATGACATGAGGGTGAGGAATTAATAACAGAATTTTTTGGGTGAACTAACCCTTTAAAATAAAGTGTTTCCTTTTGTTTTAAAGGCAAATGACCTGAACCAAATGGCAGCATAATAATTCCATGAGACCGAATAGAATTTTGCATGTTTGCGAACATTCTGGATTTAATATGATTCAGAAGTGTTTTTGTGACTGGATCTGGTTTGGAATAATTTGCGCCTCTCGTGCTAATCCAGCTGTGTTGTTATTTGGCTGAATCACCAACTTGGAAGTACTAAAGACGAGCGGTTTGAACGTACACACGCACATGTGCGCAATCATCCAATTGCACTGTGGTCTGGTGCACTTATTCACATGGCATCCATTCTATATAATCTGGCCTAATGTGGGTCACACGGAATGCCAAGGGCACAAATTTGACCCATTCCTGACCCCAGACTCTACTCTACATGGGCGTCTCAGATGCACATACTATACTTGGCGTGAAAGAAACTAACCTTTAAAGGAATATCCTTCAGATAGCCTGTTTTGTAACCAATTCTTTAATCCTATAGAAAAGCCTTCCTATCATCCTTCGAATTTGGAATGAATCTAAAGTAAATAATGTGTTATGCATTCTAGAATTCCCAAGCTCCTTTTTTCACACAAGGATGGCAGATTTTGTGCTACAAAATAGGATTGCTGTCCTAATAAAAGTGTATTTTGCATACACAGGTTTGCCAACAGCAGGCCAGTGCCCTCACATCCATACTGTTGTCTCTCAAGCTGTCAGACCGGACTGGCTTTTTGAAACAGGTCTGGAAGCATGCAGTGAGAAAACAAACACATTCCCTCTCCCTAATTACTTCCTACCTTGTTTAAAAACCACAAGAAGGAAGGAATTTCACAACATGCACATAAATAATGCCTACCTTACGCTTTGGCTTTGCCTTTCCTTCCTAGGGTTGGATTACGTCCTGCTTTCCTGCTATCCTACACCATTTCTGGGTTGTGTTTGTGCTGTAAGCTTTACCGCAGAGAAGAGAGAGAGAAAGTAGGGGGGAATCTAGGCATTAGCATTCCAAAGGTCACATGTGACACGGCCTCAGCCAATCACAGGACAGCATGCTTTCATGACCCTCCCCCTTCTTCCTAAATCCCTCCCCTGCTTCTTGTTCTGTCAGTCTACCAGCACCATGGCAACACAAAGGGCTTTAATTTCCTCTCTTGGATTTCATGGCGGCTCGCTTGAAATGCATGCTGAAAAGTTTACTGATTAAATAACAAAACGCAAGCGAGAAAAATATTCCTGATGCCATCAATAATGATCTGTTTGCTTAAAATATTTTGAAAAATAAATGTTTGACCTGTGAAAGCATAGCCATTTGTTAAATATATAGTGTAGTTGTTAACACTTTACAATATGGTTCAGGTTTGATATGCTTTTAATAAGCATTTGTTGTGTGTGTGTATGTATGTATGTATGTGTGTATATATATATATATATATATATATATATATATATATATATATATATATATATATATATACAAGATTTATTTAAATATAATTAAATATATACATAAATTTATTAGGCAATTTTCTTCAACCTCAGTTCTTTGAGATAAAGACAAAGCTAGCATCCTATGGGCCACTGGGTTCTGTGTAGGCAATGGGGTTGCAATATATGCAAATATATGCAAATAATGGGGCGTGAGGATCACAGTAAAACACAGTCCTCAGGACCCTGGGGTTAAGCTGATTGGTTGAAAAGCTAATTCTGAGTGTGCTGTTTGGTCCAGAGCGTGATTGGTCTTCATGTCAGTGGTCATGTGTTCCTCATCATGGGGGGCAGGTGGAAGCCACTGGAATAAATCTAGCATGTCCATCCATGTGTTTGTGCATGCAAGTCTGCAATAATTTATTAATGTATGACATTCCTCTGTTTCCTGTTATGTACACAGGTTTGCTTATGTTTCCTTAATATTTGGTGGTACTAAGACAAGTATCACTATTACTTTATGACCAGAATAGCAGAGTTTTGGAGCTGGGCTATTTTGACTTGAGCAAGTAAGCAACGACCTAGTAACACCCTAGAACACCCTAGCAACCACATAGCAACATTAGAACCGCTCAGAACCACTCAGGCAGTGAGTTTTGGACTGACACGCACTTAGATTTTTCTTTGGATTTTCTTTGGAAAATGTTGAAATCTTGAAATCTTTCAACCCTTATGATTAATCATAGGGCAGAACAGATGGATCCAAGCAATTTATTCCATGGAAAATTCAATGGATTGTAGACTTTTATTTTTTTGTACTACATGCCTTGTCTTGCCCTCAAAAGTCAATATTATATGATTGCTAGGAACAAATCATATTATAAACTACTTTCATTTCTCACGTCTCCATATCTATAGATATTCATAAATCTCTGTATGCATTATGAGGATTATTCCAAATAATGAATCTGCAATATGACTTATCTGATTTGACCGGTACTTAATTATCTGGCCCCACAACAGCTCCCCTGATACTTGGCTTCCAGACACAGTGACCCACTGCCTCAACCTGTTTTCCAGTAAAACAGTAATTCCCATAAGCTCCACTGTGGAGAAGCAGAGGCATCCGGTGGTATATCACATTTCACCTGAGAGGTGGATTTCATAGCCGTCACCCTGTAGAGCAATGGACCTCCAAATTGACATGAGCATCATATTATGTGGGTGTGTAATAGAATATGCATAATTCATGGGCGAGAAGATGAAATATTTATGTGGAGTCCCTCTGTGCCGCTGATGTCCTGTTGTAGAAATACCTGCAATGGTTCCTTTGATGTCCCTTGAGTATTTTCCACAGTATGATCTTGCATGGAGCATGATTGGCTTTTAATTGAGGAGAACTGAGGGTTTAATTAGTTAATTTTGACCAAATAAGTAAATAAATATTTTAAAAAAATGATCTTTTAGTTTACCTTTGCAAGCACAGGTCAACAAAATGCTCCTAATGTTAAATCAGTAGGTTTTCACCTCATTTGACCTCGAATAAAATAGAAAATGTACCATTAAATTAGATTATTTCTATTCAAAGTGATCTGACATTCATAATCTTACAAGGAAGCCCTGTTTATTTAGCATAGAGTTTGTCCTCACTGTAAGCTTTTTAATTTTATTTTATCATTTTTCTGTATGTTGAATAAGAATGTGGTATGTGTGGACTGGTGTGAGATCAAAAGTAGGTCAGGCTAAGGAAACACTTAAACTGTGTTTTGGCTGCCATCTAGTGGTCATATTTAGATTTACATGTTGGATCTTGAGCTGTTGTCAAGGTTGTTTTTTTTTAATTGAGCAGATTCCACAATGACAATATATGTGAAACATACATGGCAAATATCAACACAATCTAATGTTTTATTTTTTTAACACTCATATGGTTAAATAAATAAAAATGTATAAATAACTAGAACAGCCCAATTACCCCCACCGATTCCAAGTTATCCGATTCCAAAAAAAAAAAAATCTTACATCTTGCTTTGTGGCAGGGCACATTATCCTGCTGAAAGAGGCCACAGCCACCAGGAAATACCGTTTCCATGAAAGGGTGTACATGGTCTGCAACAATGCTTAGGTAGGTGGTACGTGTCAAAGTAACATCCACATGGATGGCAGGACCCAAGGTTTCCCAGCAGAACATTGCGCAAAGCATCACACTGCCTCCACCGGCTTGCCTTCTTCCCATAGTGCATCCTGGTGCCGTGTGTTCCCCAGGTAAGCGTCACACACGCACCCAGCCATCCACGTGATGTAAAAAATTTTTTTATTTATCAGACCAGGCCACCTTCTTCCATTGCTCCGTGGTTCAGTTCTGATGCTCACATGCCCACTGTTGGCGCTTTCGACGGTGCACAGGGGTCAGCATGGGCACCCTGACTGGTCTGCGGCTATGCAGCCCCATACGCAACAAACTGTGATGCACTGTGTATTCTGACACCTTTCTATCAGAATCAGCACTAACTTCTTGAGCAATTTGAGCTACAGTAGCTCGTCTGTTTGATCGGACCACACGGGCCAGCCTTCGCTCCCCACGTGCATCAATGAGCCTTGGCCGCACATGACCCTGTGGCCGGTTCACCACTGTTCCTTCCTTGGACCACTTTTGATAGATACTGAGCACTGCAGACCGGGAACACCCCACAAGATCTGCAGTTTTGGAGATGCTCTGACCCAGTCGTCTAGCCATCACAATTTGGCCCTTGTCAAACTCACTCAAATCCTTACGCTTGCCCATTTTTCCTGCTTCTAACACATCAAATTTGAGGACAAAATGTTCACTTGCTGCCTAATATATCCCACCCACTAACAGGTGCCGTGATGAAGAGATAATCAGTGTTATTCACTTCACCTGTCAGTGGTCATAATGTTATGCCTGATTAGTGTATATAGTATATGGGACAGTTTGTTTCCCATTTTTTTTATATTTTCATTGATAAATGATGTTCTCTCCCATTCTTACATGTGACAGGTCTCTGATAGTGCCATTAATTATAGTGCATGTCTCCTGTAAAACAGAACTGAACTGTAATCTATCATTGCATTTTATTGTGGCAGGTTCTGGTCTGGCAGTAAGCTCTGCCCGCTACCGACTGTGGCATTGTGGGATGGTTATGGCATCGCTGTGCCCTCTAATGTCCTGGTGCGAAATACCAGACGTGCAACAGAGGAAAGATGTAAAGTTAGTGAGGACACTGGCCAGAAATGAAAAAGCAAGTCTTAGAAAACCGCTGGGTGATGAGGTTGTGGGAATCTGAAGATCGGAGTCTTTTGTAGTGACATCTGTTCATCAAAATGAGGCATTGTTCAAAAAAGAACAAGAAACGCATTCTTCCACAAGGGGGTTTACACTGGTCCTTTTCAGTTCTTACACTTAACCAAAACTACATGCAGTAATTGGAATTGGAATTAACTATATAAAACATTTTCAAACAGTGAACATTTTTCAGGTTGAGTTTACAGTCTGTTTGAACCTTTACAGTCTGTATTACAAAAAAAGCTATTGATTATTTCCTGAAAAAAAAAGCTTATTAAATTTAACATGCTGACCTTTGACATTTTGTCAACCCCCACTGACATGCATTTACAGTAAATCTTTTTTTTTTTTTTTAATCACATTTATTATATAAAATGTATTATTTTATGCAATAATTTATGCAATATTTATACAATAATGGTAAACAATAAAACAATAATGAAACAAAACATTAAACCAGCAAAAAAAAAGACAATTTTTATTTTTCATTCAATTCTGTGTGTATGTTTTTGAATAGATGCATAGCTAGTCAGAGTCATACTTTGAAATGTCACACTTAGCCACAAATGAAGAAAAGTGTTCACCTTCTTTTTTATCCAATGTCTTAACCACTTCCTGCCTAACTGCCATTTGAGTAAGCAGCAAGAGATGCTTTTAACAACTGAATAACATTAACTGTATGTGTAACTGTGTATATATATATATATATATATATATATATATATATATATATATATATTATAAAATTTTTGTTTAGAATTTGATCTCACTTATGAAAAACATTGCATTGCAACATTGCAACACTATGCATGATATCACAAATATAACAGTTCTGGTTATCTAATACAAAAAAAAGCCAAAGTCAAAGCAAACGTCAAATGCATTTACTGGAATAAATATAATTGCATTTGAGATCATTTTTGTCTTCCTTTTTTCTCAGTATTGCAAGGAAGTGTCTCTAAAAGGCAGCATGGAGGGAACTTTGATTTGGATTGTCACAGAGGTTGTATATTTACATAGAGATTGTCAGTATTCCTCTCTCATTGTTACTTGTTTATTTGTCTAGTTACACGACTGACTTGTGACCTTTGCAGTCCGGATATTTAGTCTAACATGAGCAGGCCTTTTCCTCTTCCATGTAGTTTGAATGGCCATGAATGGTCTTCAAAAGAGCTTGTTTGATGCTTTGCATGGCGACTTGGAAGGGCTGATTTGGTGTTCATATGGATGATCCAATTTGAGAGATTAATGTGTTTCTGTAACACCTTGAGAAGTTTGAAGAGTGTAGACTGACCAAAAGTAATCAGACTCAGTGGCCAAAATAACACAAAATTAAACATCCGTTCTTAAGTAGTCAGCATTATTATACTACGCCATGTCTTTACATTTTCACTGCGGTACAGTCCAGTAATCCATATGGTAGGGGCAACTGGGGCTAGTTGTCACAGTTTTTACTATAGTGAATATTTCTCAGGGTGAGTTTTTTTTTTCTTTTCTTATTTATTATTCTTAAATGTAATAAATCTAAAGAGCATCTCCCAAGTTTTTGACCAGGTAAAATGAATGATTGTTTGGACCACATTTTGACCTTTTGTGCTGTACCTGGCATAGGACAGTAGTGTGAAAGAGACCCGCTGTACCTGTGAAAGCAGTCGCTTCACACTGAAAAACTGGCACCAGATAAACAGTGAACCAAAATGTCAGTGTGTTTGTCTGAGAATGAAATTGTGTAATATTAACTGAGTTTATAGGGGACCTATTATGTCCCTTTTGAAACTCTTGATTTTGTTTTTGGTGCATACTAAAATAGTTTTTCATGCTTAAATGTTCAAAAAAACACATTATTTTTCACATATTTTACATTTGGTATGAATGAAATTTCGATCGGATTGAAAGGGGTGGTTTATTCCTTTTCTAATCCGATCGAAAGGACAAGTGAACACTTCATCGGATGGAAAACCGAAACTGAAAGGACTGCGCTTGTGCAATGACGTAGAAATAGCGTAACGAGCTGTTCTTCCTGTTGAATAAAGTGTCATATAAATAAGTGTCCCGTCATTCTAAAATTATCCTTTCACTCAGCATCTGTCAAGTGGAGCAGGACAACGTCGCACCAGTCCTTGTTTCGGATTGTCATCCACAGACAGACGGGGCAATTTTACTGCATTAAATATAAGCAGCACGGCAAAACGGCTCATATGCTCATTGTCATTATGACCAGAAATGGATAAATATTAAGTCTGCTGTTTAAAACAAATGAATGAATTCAGTCCACTACTTAGCTCAGAGATGCTGTCAATCTCAGCTGTCAATTATGACATCACATCCACATTTTTATAGCATCACATAACTAACTAAAACCAAACTTATTTAAAAAACGAACACTTGAAATTAAATCACTGTGGTAAAAACTACCTAAAATGACAGAAACCATCTTTGAAAAAAATGTATTTGAAGTGTAATTTGATTGTTTAGTTTGCATCACGTTCCATTACATTACACAGACAGGGCGGGGTTTATGACCTATACTGGGACCAACCACCTGGGGGCGATCGAGACGCTTTGGCTTCACTTTTTAGGACTTGTGCGGCACGCTTGGTTTTAACACACTACTAATGCACCTCAATCAGGCCTCAAACCTTTTTTCTGCATTACTTGGGTGGGAATTATTTAAATGAGGGATATTGTGACCTGTTCATTCCCGGAAAAAAACTCAAGATTACAATTGATGTGTTTCAGGGAGTTCAAAAACAGTGCTTACTGATAGAGAATAACTCCCTTTGGAGTGACCTTGTGCTTTGTAACTTTGCAGTCCTTTTTCATGCTTAAACAGCAACATTGAAAATGTAAAACACCCTTTAAAATCATTGCCTCTGTAAAGTGTCAGATATCATAACCTCTAGTTGCATTTGTGTCTGGAATCTGGATATGCAGTTATACCACAGTTACTGTGGGAATGAATAAATGTATTAAAGCATTCATGCTATCAAAGCTTCTGCAGGGACCAACAAGCAAACACTATACAAAGCCTTCATGAGGTCTTTTAATTCAGTCGCTTGGCCGCTGTTCTGAATGTGACGTCTTGCAGACATTCAGTGAGCTCTGAGACTTTTTTGTTGTGTGTTTGTGTGCTTGAAGGGGAAACCCTATCCTCTCCTTGTTACAGAATTTATTTGTTTTTATTTTTATTCAGCAGGCGATTCTACCTTTTACCAGTTCTAGGTGGTTAGCACTGCATAGTCTACACAGACTGTATTAGACACCATGCTTTGCATTTCCCCTAAAGTGGTTAGTTTTGCATTTCTTGCATTTGCAGTTCTCGAGTTCTAGTTTTTACTTTCAGAAGTGTGACTGTATCCTCACACAACCTTGATGTACATCATTGAAAGATAGTTGTGGGTAATGTATTGGTCCATTTTGCGCAGGAGCCATTAAACTAAATATTAGGAGAAATATGGAACTGATTAAAAAATCTTTATGAAATAAATCATAAATTATACTATACTATACTGTAGATAAACGATTACTACTTTTTTTACTATGAATTATAATGCATAACTCTTTATTATTACTATTTTCCCATTTTTAGACTGAGTAAAGTCATCAAAACTATGAATTAACACAAATGGAGGTATTTGAATATAGTGACAAAAAAATCTTTACATCTTTCACATTGTCTGTCTGAGATGCTTTTAGAGTATTATTAGAGGAGTTTTCATGTACACATATCGGCTGCTTTTCCTCATACTGTACATAGGCACCATTTATAATTGTCTACAAGGCGAATTCCAACATTTTGTTCATGTAAAAATAAATATTCTCATAGTTTGTATGGACTGAAATGACATGAGCCTGAGTTAATGATGACAGAAGTTTTATTTATTCCTTTGAAAGAAAATGAAGCTACTGAAACAGACATGTATGTATGTACATGTGAAAGCCACACACATGAAAGTACAGGTGGAAACTGAACTTGCAGAGGGTTTTAGTTGTTGCTCCTGTATAGGAAGTACATCTTCATTTGATCAGAAACTGAAGCCATACAACTTACAACTGCTGATTATGCCCCAATGACAAAAGGTTTAAGAAAGCAGAACGGTAAGTGATGCTACCAGAAAACATCACCATTTCCATTCAGCTGATTTTGACTGAAGCAGGGCTGATGCTGTGAGGTCATTAAATTTTCCATGCTTCTACAAGGCAGGATCAACAGTAATAACAGGTTGTGGTTAGCACTTCAGAGGCTGAGCTGCTGTTTAAACGAATAGATGTGAGATGGCAGAGGAGGGGGCGTGCCGTCAGATGGCAGACGTGCATGCTCGCAGACACGCACATATCTAGTGGGTTTGGCTTTCAGGGTGTGTATGTGTCAGCGAGAGCATTTACTTCCCCAGTAATGGGGATTAGGTTTAGGTAGAAAGAAAGAGTGTTTGTGAGTGTCAGATCGAGAAAGAGAGAGGCAAAAGAAGCACAATTTTCAAATTGGCAAGGACTGTGAAAAGAAACCAGTAGTGGAAGTAAAACAATAGCGATATTAGATTTGTATTATTTCTAAAGACATTTTGAATGGTGTTTGACTGCAAAACTTTTTTGTGAGTGTTTGCTAGGGCAAAGTTCAAAAGTTCTAGCCCCAAGTTTATGATATTAATTGAGATATTCTGGATTTAAGATTTAAGACTGAAAGGTTGAATAGGAGGCTGTGATGGATGGTCAGATAGATGGATCAGTGGGGGTTGTAACAGAAGGAAGGTAAAAGAAAGAGAGATGTGATAGGTGTCACACAATTGCGTTACACGTCAGCCTCATGTGCTTGTAAATCTAAACCAGTCTGTTCCTGACTGCTAACACAAACACATTCAAACTCTTATAATGAAAGAGCAACTTCCCACACAGAGAGACTGTGACACTTGGTGACTCAAATCTTAATCAATGTCACTTCCTGTATAATCACAGACTAATCTGCAGTCATAAACCTGACCTATATTTCTGGTATATTTACATGTTTTTAAAACATGTCACAAAAGCATTCTGTTTACTAGTGGAATGCTAATATATTCATAATGAAAGCTCACCATTCATCCTGTGCCTGTCTAAAGTGTCCCGTAGGGGTGCACTTGTGGATTTTCTCTGTCAAACTGTTCTGATGGATACTCTGGTCCATTAGGGACTTGGACAAGTATTTTGAATTATACTCAACAGCTGGACAAAACATATAGATCAATGCAAATGGATACGTGGAATTCAAATTCTTAGTCTTTCTCAATCAACTGAATGGGAATATTGTTCATTTTTACATTTGTTTAGTCTGGCTGTGTGTGCTCTCTTTAAGAAAAACAAGTTGTTCAAACTACCAAGTGTTCCCTCATCTGAGCCAGCACGGTGCTCTGATGCTCCGTTGGTTTAAAAAGGCTTTGGCTTAACTCTGACTGACAGCCTGTTTTTATATTGTGCCCAGTTGCAGGGAAAAGCTGGAGTGGCAGATGCTTAATTGGACATAATGAATGCTGAGGGGATGGTGTATTACTAGGTTCAGTGGTCGCACACTATTTCCTCATCAGTCTTGCTTATTCAGTTTTATTTAAATCATTAATGTACAGTGGGCCCAAAAAGATTATCTTCACACTGTACTCTACCATTCAAAAGTTTGGGGTTGGCAAGTTTTTTTTTAATGTTTTTGAAAGAAATCTTTTATGTTATTTTAGATTTTAATATATTTGTAAAATGTTCAGCTTCGTTACTCCAGGCTTCAGTGTCACATGATCCTTCAGAAATCATTTTAATATGCTGATTTGCTGCTCGAGAAATATATTTTATTATCTTGAAAATATTATGAATATATTATATATTAATATATAAATATAATACTGTTAAATGTAGTTTAATATTATTATTATTAAACTTAAGTTGAAAATAGTTGTGCTGCTTAATATTTTTGTGCAAACCGTGATACTTTCATACAAGATTCTTTGATGAATATAAGAATAGAAATTAATTAAAAATATAATTATTTTATAATATTATAAAAGACTTTACTGTCATTTTTGATAATGCATCCTTAACGGAAAGTATTCATTTTTTTCAAAAAAGAAATATGTGAAATATGTGCTTCTTTAAAATAAATGCCTTTTTTTCCGTTGTAGCACACGTGTCCAAATTCCTCTAAAAAGCAATAGGCATATAATGCAATTCTTCAGTGTAATGTAGGCATGTTGACAGAATTTGTTATACCACATGTCAAGGCATTGAATTAGGGCCTAGCATTAATTAACCATTAAATAAATAAAGGGCTAACTGAATGAGTGGATTGTCAGTAAATACAAGCATAGCTTGAGATTATATACACTCACCTAAAGGATTATTAGGAACACCTGTTCAATTTCTCATTAATGCAATTATCTAATCAACCAATCACATGGCAGTTGCTTCAATGCATTTAGGCGTGTGGTCCTGGTCAAGACAATCTCCTGAACTCCAAACTGAATGTCAGAATGGGAAAGAAAGGTGATTTAAGCAATTTTGAGCGTGGCATGGTTGTTGGTGCCAGACGGGCCGGTCTGAGTATTTCACAATCTGCTCAGTTACTGGGATTTTCACGCACAACCATTTCTAGAGTTTACAAAGAATGGTGTGAAAAGGGAAAAACATCCAGTATGCGGCAGTCCTGTGGGCGAAAATGCCTTGTTGATGCTAGAGGTCAGAGGAGAATGGGCCGACTGATTCAAGCTGATAGAAGAGCAACTTTGACTGAAATAACCACTCGTTACAACCGAGGTATGCAGCAAAGCATTTGTGAAGCCACAACACGCACAACCTTGAGGCGGATGGGCTACAACAGCAGAAGACCCCACCGGTACCACTCATCTCCACTACAAATAGGAAAAAGAGGCTACAATTTGCACAAGCTCACCAAAATTGGACAGTTGAAGACTGGAAAAATGTTGCCTGGTCTGATGAGTCTCGATTTCTGTTGAGACATTCAGATGGTAGAGTCAGAATTTGGCGTAAACAGAATGAGAACATGGATCCATCATGCCTTGTTACCACTGTGCAGGCTGGTGGTGGTGGTGTAATGGTGTGGGGGATGTTTTCTTGGCACACTTTAGGCCCCTTAGTGCCAATTGGGCATCGTTTAAATGCCACGGCCTACCTGAGCATTGTTTCTGACCATGTCCATCCCTTTATGACCACCATGTACCCATCCTCTGATGGCTACTTCCAGCAGGATAATGCACCATGTCACAAAGCTCCAATCATTTCAAATTGGTTTCTTGAACATGACAATGAGTTCACTGTACTAAAATGGCCCCCACAGTCACCAGATCTCAACCCAATAGAGCATCTTTGGGATGTGGTGGAACGGGAGCTTCGTGCCCTGGATGTGCATCCCACAAATCTCCATCAACTGCAAGATGCTATCCTATCAATATGGGCCAACATTTCTAAAGAATGCTTTCAGCACCTTGTTGAATCAATGCCACGTAGAATTAAGGCAGTTCTGAAGGCGAAAGGGGGTCAAACACAGTATTAGTATAGGGTGTTCCTAATAATCCTTTAGGTGAGTGTATATATTTTTTGTATTATTATTTTTTTTAATAATTTTTTTTCTAATTCAAAAAAAAAGGTAAAACAACGATGTGGGGCGATTTTGAAGTCGGAGATGGAGGTTTTTTTTTGGTGAAGGACGTTTGTATTAGTCTTTGCATGTTTGCTTGGGGCGGTACTTCTGCCTACGTCTAGCGTGACCTTTCCGACATGATTACGCAATCCGTGGCACGTCGCAGAGCAGCACAAGATGAGTTATTTAGGTTAAAAATGACTGATGGTTTCACTACATAAGACCCTATTCCTCGTCTGGGAACGCACAGAGCCTCTGAAGCCCTTCGAAACCCTTTGATTTGGACCTTCAACCCGTTGGTTGCCATAGAAGTGCATTATGTGGAGAAAAATCCTGGAATGTTTTCCTCAAAAAACTTAATTTATTTTCGACTGAAGAAAGAAAGACCTGAACACCTTAGATGAGATGGGGGTGAGTAAAATTTTTTTTATTGCAGAATATATATATATATATATATATATACTATATTACTATACTATAAATATTGGGACACCCCTCCAAATCATTGGATTCAGGTGTTTCAATCACTTCCATGGCCACAGGTGTATAAAGCACCTAGGCATGCAGACGCTTCTACAAACATTTGTGAAAGAATGGGTCGCTCTCAGGAGCTCAGTGAACTCAAGCGTGGTATCATGATAGGATGCCACCTGTGCAATAAATCCATTCATGAAATTTCCTCACTACTAAATGTTCCACGGTCAACTGTTAGTGTTATTATAACAAAGTGGAAGCAATTGGGAACAACAGCAACTCGTAAAATCACAGAGCGGGGTCAGCACGTGCTGAGGCGCACAGTGCACAGAAGTCACCAACTTTCTGCACAGTCAATAGCTACAGACCTCCAAATTTTGCGTGGCCTTCAGATTAGCTCAAGAACAGTGCGTAGAGAGCTTCATGGATCGGGTTTCCATGGCCGAGCAGCTGCATCCAAGCCTTACATCTCCAAGTGCAATGCAAAGCATCGGATGCAGTGGTGTAAAGCACGCCGCCACTGGACTCTAGAGCAGTGGAGACGTGTTCTCTGGAGTGACCAATCATGCTTCTCTGTCTGGCAATCCGATGGACGAGTCTGGGTTTGGCAGTTGCCAGGGGAACGGTACTTGAACGGTACTTAAAGTTTGGTGGAGGGGGGATTATGGTGTGGGGTTGTTTTTTCAGGGGTTGGGCTTGGCCCCTTAGGTCCAGGGAATGGAACTCTTAATGCTTCAGCATACTAAGACATTTTGGACAATTTCATGCTCCCAACTTTGTGGGAACAGATTGGAGATGGCCCCTTCCTGTTCCAACATGACTGTGCACCAGTGCACAAAGCAAGGTCCATAAAGACATGAATGAGCGAGTTTGGTGTGGAGGAACTTGACTGGCCTGCACAGTCCTAACCTCAACCTGACAGAACACCTTTGGGATGAATTTGAGCGGAGACTGCGAGCCAGGCTTTCACGTCCAACATCAGTGCCTGACCTCACATATGCGCTTCTAGAAGAATGGTCAAAAAATCCCATTAACACACTCCTAAACTTGTGGAAAGCCTTCCCAGAAGAGTTGTTATAGCTGCAAAGAGTGGGTCAACTCCATATTAAACCCTACATATTAAGAATGGGATGTCATTAAAGTTTGTGTGCATGTAAAGGCAAGCGTCCCAAAACTTTTGCCAATATAGTGTATCTTAATATAATTTATTTAATTTTTTAATATTACTTATTTAAACTTTTTTGTATGCTTTACTTATTAGATAAAGTAGGAATTTAGTAGATTCATACCTTAAAGTGAATTTGTGTGCAACGCAGTTTAACAGTCTATATATCCTTACCTATCTACAGTCAGACACTATAAAAACTGTTCACAATTGCATCAGCCAATAGAAAATGCTGTAACCAGGGCTACGTTTTCAGGAGGGCGGCATCTACCTACTTAATGTCATGTAGAAGGGATCTCTTTAGCGGCCCAGCCAAGAATGAGTTATAACTTTCTGTGTCCCACCCTTACCAGTCACTATCTTTTTATAGTTTAACAGGAAGTCCACAGAGAACCTGATGATGCTCCATGGAGATGAAGGTTTCCATTCAGAATTGAATGATAAAGGCATGTATTACAGAATCCTTTGCGCTCAAATTGGAGCCAAGAAAAATGGCACATTACCCAAACAAAATGGCTGCTTGTAGCAAAGGAACCCTGGGAAGATCTATAAAAGGGTTGCATGTTTACAATAGGCCCCTATATTTCTGACTGTCCCCTTTCCAATGCCCCTTTTTAATTACTGTGAGATTAACCGTTGCCTTTAAACCCCTCTCAATCAATCAAAGTGGGCCCCCAGTTCTCAAGGGATTGAAAGTCACTGGATTACCAGACTGCACATGAATATTTGTGAATAAGAATCTATGGAATTGAGGAAAGATCCCTGCTGAAGAAGCTCTTAATGACACAACAACAGTAGCAATACATGTGTAAATGTAAGTACACTTATCACAGCTGAGCTCCTTAGATAAAATTACCTTATTAATTAACATTAGACACAAAATCCCGTAGTGATACTCCAAGCAGTTGATATAGTAACCCATGGTGCGCCTTTCAAGCTTCTTTCTTCCAGTCACCCTGGACTATCGTGAACAATTCAGGCCCTATTTGCTCCAGACATGTATCAATTGAGTAATTCCTCCAAATGCTTTGTTGTGGCTGCTGTCACTTACCCAAACCAAACATCCTCATGGGTTACCAAATATCTTCAGTGACAGCTGTTGTGTGTGTACTGTGAACAATTATTATGTACACTACCAGTCAAAAGTTTGGACACACTTTCCCATTCTCTTTGATGGGAAAGTGTGTCCAAACTTGTGTCTGGTAGTGTATATATAAATGCACACACATGCATATATTTAAGAAATATTTGCATGTGTATATATATATAAAAATAAATAATGTATATATATATATAATGTATATATATATATATATATATATATATATATATATATATATGTATGTATTTATATATGCATATATTGTATATATATTTATACATGTATATATATTTATATACATAATTATTATACACAGTACACACATATATTATGTACACACAAACTTTTATTTTGGATGCGATTAATTCGATTGCCCAGCACTAGTTTTTATTTATTATTTTCTTTTTTATTATTATTACATTAAACACATTTAAAGGAATAGTTTGCCCAAAAATGAATATTCTGCTGTTATTGTTATTATATTATTCTGCTTTGACAGCGATGAGAACACAGTGTTCCCATTCTACGTCTTCATTAGTTTACGATCTGTTTAACAGTCCTATCAAATATGTTATTAGATAGAATTGTTAAACAAAGAAAGTAAACGGTATACGAAATGTATTATAGCATTTGCCATGTGGTTGCTGCCCAATGTCGCTAGCTTAGCAGAAATACATAATGTTTCGCTTGGTCTCTTTCAAGTTTTGTTGGATTTTCTCCTTAGCGTAAAGGTTGAGAAGGGCCTGGACTTTGGCTTTGGTCTGTCACTGTTTTCCATGTTTCATAGAGTTAGTTTGTGGAGTAAATATATAGTCTAAAAACTGTGTTTACAAAGCTTTTTAAAAATAGCGGGTACTGGTGTTTTACACGAGTCGGCCAATCATTGTACACTTAACATCACTGGTAGTTCCTATTGTGCTGGGTTAGACACTGCTCTGAAGTAGGAGCTAATTTAGTCCCCCCAGAAGGAATTCCTCTAACTAAAAACTTTCCCAGTTCCTGCAGTGCGAACACTGCAAAAAGCGGGTGTAAATTAACAAATTTTCATTTTGGGGGTTAACATTCTATTTAATTTATATCTAAAGTTAAAATGTTAACTTAGACATCCCTAAAAAAACATTTTTTCCCATTGAAACAAAGTTTGGGAGGGACTTATAAAGGTGCTCATCCACTAGGCCTCAGTTTACGTTATAACTGTGAACTCCGAGGTGCTACTTGCAGTGCTGTAGTAACTGATTATATGTTATCTGGATTACATAATCAAATTCCAAAAAGGATGTACTTGTAACTATATTATATAAAATTTTAGATTGCAGTTATTTTTTACACAGAAAGCTTTTCTTTCTTCTTTTTAAAGGGGTAGTTCACCCAAATATTATCCCATGATTTACTCAAAAATATTCAGGCTCTTCCATGCTTTATAACGGTAGTGAATGGCGGACCTGATTTTGAAGTACAAAAAAGCGCATCCATCCATCATAAAAGTAATCCATACGACACCAGGGCATTGATAAAGGACTTCTGAAGCAAAGCGATGGGTTTTTATAAGAAAAATATCTATATTTAAAACTTTATACACTAAAATAACTAGCTTCCAGCAGACGGCCTGCAAGTCGACTTGCAGCAAAAAAGTAACCCCTGATGCAATGTATGATGTCAGATGTAGGGGTAGCGAAAGATTTGACGCCTCTCGCGGTTCAAACTAATAGGGCTGGGCAACAAACTCAAGCTCCTTCGACAAATATTCTCATTTTAGACTTCTTATTTGTGATCGGTGTTTTGTTTTGCTCTATCCTCTGCGCTTCCACATTCATCAATACGTCACACATCAAGTCAGGGGTTACTCTTTCGACGTAAATCGATGCGTACGGCCGTCTGATGGAAGCTAGTTATTTTAGTTTATAAAGTTTTAAATATGGATATTTTACTTACTTAAATGCATCGCTTCACTTCAGAAGGCCTTTATTAACCCCCCCCCAGAGCTGTGTGGAGTACTTTTATCATGGATGGATTCACTTTTATGGACTTCAAAATCAGGTCCGCCATTCACTACAATTATAAAGCTTGGAAAAGCCAGGACATTTTTTAATATAACTCCGATTGTGTTCGTCTGAAAGAAGAAACTCATATACAGGTGCTGGTCATATAATTAGAATATCATCAAAAAGTTGATTTATTTCACTAATTCCATTCAAAAAGTGAAACTTGTATATTATATTCATTCATTACACACAGACTGATATATTTCAAATGTTTATTTATTTTAATTTTGATGATTATAACTGACAACTAAGGAAAATCCCAAATTCAGAAATAAATCAACTTTTTGATGATATTCTATTTATATGACCAGCACCTGTACACCTAGGATATCTTGATGATGAGTAAATCATGGGGTAATTTTCATTTTGAAGTGAACTAACCCTTTAATTTTTTTTCTTAAACAAGCCTACTGCACGCTTATAGTATATATGTTGGGAAAGTCTTCCAGTTTTGGAATTGCACATACCAGCCACTAGTCAGGTGACCACTGGATTTACAGAAATCGTTTCACTTTGAAGGAGACAAATGACAAAAATGTTCTGACGCTGTTTGGCACTGTGTGCAGGTGCCAAGTCCTGTTGGAAAATGAAATCTGCATCTCCATAAAGTTGATCAGCAGCAGGAAGCATGAAGTGCTCTAAAACTTCCTGGTATACGGCTGCGTTGACCTTGGACCTCAGAAAACACAGTGGACCAACACCAGCAGATGACATGGCACCCCACTGTGGAAACTTTACACTAGACCTCAAGCAACGTGGATTGTGTGTCCTCTCTTCCTCCAGACTCTGGGACCCTGATTTACAAAGAAAATGCAAAATTTACTTTCATCAGAGAACATAACTTTGGACCACTCAGCAGCAGTCCAGTCCTTTTTGTCTTTAGCCCAGTTGAGACGCTTCTGACGCTGTCTGTTGTTCAAGAGTGGCTTGACACAAGGAATGCGACAGCTGAAACCCATGTCTTGCATACGTCTGTGCGTAGTGGTTCTTGAAGCACTGACTCCAGCTGCAGTCCACCCTTTGTGAATCTCCCTCACATTTTTTAATGGGTTTTGTTTCACAATCCTCTTCAGGGTGCGGTTATCCCTATTGCTTGTACACTTTTTTCTACCACATCTTTTCCTTCCCTTCGTTTCTCTATGAATGTGCTTGGACACAGAGCTCTGTGAACAGCCAGCCTCTTTTGCAATGACCTTTTGTGTCTTGCCCTCCTTGTGCAAGGTGTCAATGGTCGTCTTTTGGACAACTGTCATGTCAGCAGTCTTGCCCATGATTGTTTAGCCTACAGAACTAGACTGAGAGACCATTTAAAGGACTTTGCAGGTGTTTTGAGTTAATTAGAGTGGGGCACCAGGTGTCTTCAATATTGAACCTTTTCACAATATTCAAATTTTCTGAGATACTGAATTTGGGATTTTCCTTAGTTGTCAGTTATAATCATCAAAATGAAAAGAAATAAACATTTGAAATATATCAGTCTGTGTGTAATGAATGAATATAATATACAAGTTTCACTTTTTGAATGGAATTAGTGAAATAAATCAACTTTTTGATGATATTCTAATTATATGACCAGCACCTGTACACCTAGGATATCTTGATGATGAGTAAATCATGGGGTAATTTTCATTTTGAAGTGATTTTTTTTCTTAAACAAGCCTACTGCACGCTTATAGTATATATGTTGGGAAAGTCTTCCAGTTTTGGAATTGCACATACCAGCCACTAGTCAGGTGACCACTGGATTTACAGAAATCGTTTCACTTTGAAGGAGACAAATAACAAAAATGTTCCTTTGTATAAACTCTGAGTAACTGTGCATTTCTATCTATGTGATGAATAAGTTTAAGTCAAAAGTAATCTGAAATTAATCAAAAAGTAGTCAGAATACATTACCTAAAATGTGTAATCTTATAGATTACGTTACTAACTACAATTTTCATCATGCAGTTTGTAATCAGTAACGGACTACAATTTGTAAGTAATCTACCACTGATTAGCACTGCTATTACAAATCAGAAACATAGGTAGAATTAGAGGGATCAGCTTTTAGACAAATTTGTAAATTTTAAATGCACAAATACAGTATATGTATATGCATTTGCGATTTTTAATATGCTAGCATATAGATAATGTCAGAGCTAATATACATTTAAAGCCACAATTTAAGAATTTTTAAATTGTAGATACCAGTGAAATTTCACAATTCTCGATTCCAACTGATATTCCACAGCAAAAACTACTAATATAAGCCTAATAATATAAATGTAAAACATTATTGAATACAAGTAAACAGTCAGCAATAAAGTAAGAACAGTGCTAAGAATTAAGTTTTGGGTCTAACAGTAATTCAGGTACAGAAACTGAATAATCAAACGTAAAATAACATTGCATAATCTTCACTGTATAAATTAAATATAGATTAATGCATGTTAAAACTAGCTACAAAAGTTTTACATTCAAGATCAGTGGGTGATTTTTGTAACTTTAATGACACTGCAGGAGGTAGACTATAGCCTGCGGTCACTTTAAGACCAAATGCACAATATTGAATCCAATAGCCAATCTAATAGCCGACTCTGTGTACTTGCTATTTTTGGCATACCTTTATGCGTATTGTGTTCGCAATATTGACGAAGCGCCATATGCCGCACACCAGACGCATCGCGTTCTCATGTTCAAGGAGGCACTGCAAAACTGAATCTAATCACCATACAGGCAAAAACTTCACTTCAAGAATGAAAAAAGGGGCGTTGATGTGTTTTGCTGTAAGAACTGCACAACGGAAACAGAAAGGGCAATCTATATTATATATTTCCATAAGCACAGACTTTACACAGAAAGAAAAATACTGAAAATGTCTATACACACTCATCCAGCCTAGGGTGAAGTTTTTATAGGCCTACATTAACAACGTTTTGAGACAAATTATGTCGTTTAATGGAAAACAATGTGAATGGCGCAACAGGATTTTGAACAACCCTGCGCTTATGCGCGACCCCCTTTATTATTAATCATCTGTTTGGCAACTAATGTTAATATTCTCTTAATATTCAACGTTAATACGTGAACAATGTGGCGCGCCACCGCACATCAAAATAAATGCTTTTTTCAATAGGAGGTGAAATAAAAGTATAGCTATTTCCAGACACCCCTCTGGCTCTGCCACTGAATGAAAGTGATAGCTCTTTTCAAATAGTGTACAGCATTTTCTATGAAAGATATGAATCGCCAAGTGGCGTTTGTAATATATTATATATTATGATATAATATATTGAAAGTGTATTTCTCAGCATGTGGACAAAATAAAATAGAATATATAGTCTGAGAATATCTTGTTTACTTGCAAACTCATTTGGCTGTCTTTCAGATATTTGATTAAATAAACCTTGCAGACTTCATTGACTCTTCCTCGGAAGTGCTTACTGCAACCAGGTGACTTGTAAACAAAACTTTGCTCCCCGGATTGATATAAACCTGTGCATCATGTTGACGTACCATCTGAGGCTGACACTGGTCATCCTATGACATTATCAAACCAAAGTGTATTGAGTAAATAGGGAATGTAGTAACACAGTTCAAGGGCCATAGCATTACAGTTCACAGGTGTAAAGCTATATAAACATGTCAATATTGCATCAGCCAGACATTCCCTGATAATATAGAAGGCAAGGCATTGCTATCTAAAGCCTGCCTCATTGTGTGTTATCATGCATGTCTTTAATTTTATTAAGGAAATGCTTTGGCTGTAAAACAATCAGACAACTTTTTTATTGCTATAACAATCAATCCAAGTCCATTTTGTGTCTTAGAACAAGCATGAACAAGACTTTATGTTGACCGGTAGTTATGTATGTAAACTCTAGCCAGTTGATAATACCTAGAATATCAAAATCAACTGCAGGCGGTCGATCCTTTTCGTATTTAGCACCTAAACTCTGGAACAGTCTTCCTAGCATTGTTCGGGAAGCAGACACACTCTGTCAGTTTAAATCTAGACTAAAAACACATCTCTTTACTATGGCATACACATAGAACATTATCAATTTATATTATTCAAATCAATTAAATGATTGTTTTAGGCTGCATTAACTAGGTCAGCCGGAACCGGGAACACTTCCCATAACACCTGATGTACTCGTTACATCATAAGAAGAATGGCATCTACGCTAATGTTAGTCTCTCTGTTTATCCCGAGGTTTACTGCAGTCAGTATCCAGTATCCCGTATCCAGATCAGATGGTGGACCTGCGCCTGGACATGACCAACGCATCCCTGAAATATCTGCAGAGAGCGTGTCAATTAAACTGCCCCTGTAAATGCTGCAACGACACGACATCCTCATTAAACCCGTCTCCGGCGTGACGACTCTGATCTTTCAAATAATCTTACGAATATCTTTCAATCTAATATGACTTCTGACCTGTAATGTTGCCAGAATCATAATCATACACTATTTGTTTGTCGGCCAGAGGAGAACTGGCACCCGACTGAGCCTGGTTTCTCCCAAGGTTTTTATCATTTTGGCCACTGAAGGAGATTTGGTTCCTTGCCACCGTCGCCTTTGGCTTTTGGCTTGCTCAGTTTTAAATTAGCTAGATGACATCACCGTTTTCTCCAGAGCGGCTGTACAGCCGAATCAAATTATGTTGCATTATTTTCCTGTTTAACACCGTGAAGCTGCTTTGAAACAGTCGGCATTGTAAAAAGCGCTATATAAATAAAGGTGACTTGACTTGACTTGTATGACCACAACTAAAAGTGCCCCACCTATATGAATCTGAATCAGAGAAGAGCTGCCAACTGTGTGAGAAGGATTTCAATAAACCAGTGAAAAGACTTTGAATGCAGAGCAAAGCACTTTTACTGTTATGTCAGTGTTTAGTATTTGCACAATATTGACCTAATAAATAGAGTTTGTGGTCAATAGTGTGTTTAGCTGTTTACAAAATGAAAAACGTTGCGTATGGATTTTTGAAAGCAATAACCCCAAAAAATCCTAATACTAATAGGCTATGCAGAATTATATCCAACATATTGATATGTTTATCAAATTAAAATCCCAATGTTTATTTTGCAGTCAGTTTGTGATTGGTTGAAATTAGAGGCATGCTGGCATTAGATAACAATAATGGCAAAAATCCAGCAGAACCATTTCAGGAGTCATATGCTGGTTCACTTCATGGCTTAATGGATGCTGCCAGGAATTGTCAGGGGTGAATGCCTTTGAGATTGTTTAGATTATGAATATTTTGAAATGAGTATCATTAACTTTAGAATTAAACTTTGGCAATAAGGTATCAAGAGCATGTTATAAATACCCTTTCAGATTTATATTCTGATTTTTTAAGCTCTACAGATTGAATTTTGCTGTTTAAGAATGTTGCATTGATGTTTTAGAATTATACCATCCATGGAATTTTTGTGGCAATAATATACAACATGCTCCAGTAACAGTATTTTCACATATGAGTTGGAGAAAGATAGTATGGGTTGGCTAATACATCTTTTGGACCTTCCTACATAGAGATTAGCACTGACATTTTATTTAGACTACACTTTTTCTATTTGATACTGTTACCGTATAGACTGAGGGGAATGTGAATTAATATTAAATGTTGTTGAAGTTTGCACAAATGTGTACATTTTCAGAGGAAAAAAGAATGACCAAAATTAGACACAAATACCACTTTGTTAAAATTATATCTTTTCAAATTCCACCACGCTTATCTGATTATGTAATGTACACGTTTAAAGTAAATACTTCTAAATCCTCTATTCATCCTGTAAAACAAGCGCAACAGGCTTAGAGGTGTAACATCGACCTTTGTGACCCGATAAGAAAATTCTTCTGTAGCTTAGCTACTGTTGTAACACACATGTACAATGAAATCTTTATGCATGCATGTTTTTAAGCTTTAAAGATGCATTTCATTTATGATATGTTTAAAAATGGCATGATTCATTTCATCAAGCTTAAGTTTTCTAGAGACCTTAACATTTTAGTTGATATAGTCAACTAAAACAAACTAAAAAACCAATACCATACAAAAAAATCATTACTTAAAATACAATAAACTAAAATAAAATAGAATATTAAAAAAACGTATGTAATAACAGCTAATTGCCAAGGTAACATTTCTCATTTTTATTTAGTTTAACTCAATGTACCAAAATAACTCAAACTAAAACTGAAAAAAATTATAAAACTATATAGACATATAGACATTTTGTCAAAAATGACAAAACACAACAAAATGACTAAACCTTTAAAATTAAAACAAAATATAAAAATAAAAAACTGAAAATATTCATAACTATAACTAAAACTAAAACTGTAATAGTATCTCAATGATACTAAAACAACACTGACTTAAAGGGTACATCAAGGGTACATTTAGAGGGTACTACTACTGCACATTTTGGTAAAACATTGTGCATGCATACTGTATAGCAGATAGTCTAATATTTAATTGGGGAAAAAATAAGCTTTTGTTAGCTGTTCTTTCATTGTTTTTTTTAAAAGTGTTTTATAAATCTACTGAGCTGCAGGATAAACAATGCCCTGCAGTGGTCTTATTAACAAACCCATGAGACATGGGAACGTTTTCATGCCTTCTCCAATTGGCTTAAATGGGGGCAGTGACTCAGCAGGGCGAAACTGGCAGAGAGGGCACTGGGTGTTTCAGTGCTGTTGTAGCAAGCTTGTCAGTTCTGCTACCAGTGTATCAGATTTCACCGCTATGAAAGCCCTTGCCTCAACTGCTCCAGTGCTAAAATGTCATAGGTTGAATGAAGTTTAGATTACCGGTAAGAATGTGCATATGCAAGGCCAAAGTATGAGCTGGCCAGGGCTGTGGCTGGAATCACTCCCAGTGACTTAAATGAAACAGAGACATAGTGACCAGGCTGTTCATCTATTCTGTGTGCATAGCGGTCAAGGATGCCAGCTGACTGGGTATAAGTTTGGACAGCTCAGAAAAAAACTTTATTGAAAGGTTCTTTGGGGAACCCAAAATGGTATTATGGCATCCCTTTTGCAACCTTTTTTTTTTTTTTAAAGAACGTATATAGATAAAAGCTCAGTCTGTCCTTGACCGCCCAGATTTTCTGGCATGATGCTATGCTAATTCAGCTATGCGACCTTTTGGCCTTGGCTTTCCGATGTATTTGGTTCTAAACAAGGCTGCTTCTCAAATCAAAATGGATGCGTATACTATATGCCCATTTTAAATTTATGAAGAAAAATAATGCCTATATGCACTTTCCAACTCCACCTCTGAAGTGATTTTGTGTGCAATGAAGTGCAATGAAATCCTACAGCTAGAAGTGATTCAAAATGAGAGTAAAAGTTCCCAGACTCGCTAAACTTCAATAAAGAATACAATTAATCCACCTGTAAGAATTATTCTTGAAAAAACTTGTCTTTAGGGATGGGCATTACTACTTATTTTCTGATCTCATACCTTCTAATATCAA
Source organism: Rhinogobio ventralis (assembly GCA_039654625.1). NCBI lineage: Eukaryota > Metazoa > Chordata > Actinopteri > Cypriniformes > Gobionidae > Rhinogobio > Rhinogobio ventralis. The sequence continues at coordinate 35,222,807 of CM077205.1, read as the reverse complement.
AGCCTTTAACAATTATAAAACATCAGTGCATTCAGCAAATTCTGCATTATAAAATTGTATCAAACACCACAAAAAGAGTACTATAGCTATAATTGTCACATTTAGTTTAGTTGTTATTTTAGGTTTACCGGTTGATGTTCAGTTAATAACCTCTTAAATTTCAGTCTGTTTTTCACACAAATCCTGTATAGTTTCAAAAGACATGGAATAGAGTGCATCAGTAGTATGAGCTACCTTTGTGATCTTTTTTGATTTTTGACAGCCACACAGTCCTTTTTTATTTTCATTATATAAAAAAATTTAATTTAAATTCAAAATTATTTATGAGTAATTTTTTTTTTTTAAGAAAGTTGAGGGTGAGTAAAGAAAAGAATCCTTTCTGATTCTAAAGTGACTGTGCAATTTTAGCACTTTGTTTCTAACACTTACCGGAACCATTTCTTGGCTAGTAACACCAGATTGCTAACTAAACTGCGTATTTGCTTTTTCTAAAGAATGATTGGGGCAAAAGGTTGGGCGAGGACCACCCTTTTACACAGTTATATGCATCATCCGGTTGTAACATTTGAGTTTCTCCATAAAGTTCATTTAGGTTCAGCATTAAAATATTATGTTTTTTTCTAAAGTAATGACTCATGTACAAATTAGACAGAATAAGTATTTGAATAAGTATACAGTTTTATTGTAAAATACTAAATACCCTCTAATGGAGGAGTAAATAAGGCCTTTTGACATAATTTCATAATAAAACGTCCTGAACTTAGGCTAACTTAGGCCTGAGGCGGTCCCAAGACACGTATTCTAGCACAGCTGAAGGAAAACCACCCACTTGGATGTAAGGTGTGATTATTTGTTGTATCTCCATGTTGTTTGATATATACTGAACTATTGTTCAGTTTCCGTATTCAGAGGTCAGTTTTCACAAGTCAGTCAATAAAACCTTGACTTACTGAAACCCAACACTTTAGTCATCATTGTGATCATTGTGATCCTACTGGTTTGTAAAAACATTTCACTTTTATGTTAAATTGATCCTTTAAAATAAAAACAAGTCTTAGCTTATTTATATTAGAACACATGGCCTAGAGAAAAGTGTATAACCATACTGAGCTTTCTATTTCCAGGCCTGCATATCCCTAAAGGAACATTTAGTTGTCAGCTGATCCACACGTCATGTTTATTATCTAAAATATGAGGTTATATCATCCTCACGAGCAGCTTATGTGTTTTGAAAACAGTCTTTGAGAACAGATTTCTGTGCCTGTTGTTTGACAAGGAGAATGAAATGTGAGGTGAGGTTGACGTAAAATTAAATACTATTATTTACTGATGAAGGTAAACATGTGGTATTAGAATTCCCAGAAATTCACTGCTGACTCTAAACCTAGGGTTCATCATAGTGAATGAAGTAAAGCACAAGGTTGCTGGTTGGTGCGGTTGATATGCACTGTGGAATGAATCTAGATGCTGGATAAGCAGATTAGCGCAACAAAAGCGCACATTAGTTAGACCCTTACGTGCAGGAGTCCCTGCCAAGAGAGTGTATGGCTACTTGTTCTACCTTTGATAGATTGACTAGGCTGTACTTGTGAATGAGGCCAAAACACCACTGCATGCTGACTACAAAGGGAATACCAAGCAGGAACAAATTTAAGAAGAAAAAAATGACTAACATAACATTTTATTTCTATAAATGTCAATATTCTTCACACAGTCAAAGTGTCATCATGCTATTCAAACTGCATTATTGATTTTATAATGAATTATTAAAATAAAAAAATTGTACCAGGGGTTCATTCTGGTCAATGATCTGATTAAGTCATTATTTTATTTTAGTTATATTAATTACACCTAACACTATATATATGAACTTATTAGTAAGGAATTACTCCAAAATTTTCTGTAATTTAATTACATATATATATATATGACAGGGTCATGGGCAGCCAAGGCTCACTGATGCACGTGGGGAGCGAAAGCTGACCCGTGTGGTCCGATCAAACAGAAGAGCTACTGTAGCTCAAGAAGTTAATGCTGGTTCTGATAGAAAGGTGTCAGAATACACAGTGCATCACAGTTTGTTGCGTATGGGGCTGCATAGCTGCAGACCAGTCAGGGTGCCCATGCTGACCCCTGTCCACCGCTGAAAGCGCCAACAGTGAGCATCAGAACTGGACCACGGAGCAATGGAAGAAGGTGGCCTGGTCTGATAAATCACGTTTTTTTTTATATCACGTGGATGGCCGGGTGTGTGTGCGTTGCTTACCTGGGGAACACATGGCACCAGGATGCACTATGGGAAGAAGGCAAACCAGCGGAGGCAGTGTGATGCTTTGCGCAATGTTCTGCTGGGAAACCTTGGGCCCTGCCATCCATGTGGATGTTACATTGACACGTACCACCTTGGTTTTTGCAGACCATGTACACCCTTTAATGGAAACAGTATTCCCTGGTGGCTGTAGCCTCTTTCAGCAGGATAATGTGTCCTGCCACAAAGCAAAAATGGTTCAGGAATGGTTTGAGGAGCACAACAACGAGTTTGAGGTGCTGACTTGGCCTCTAAATTCAACAGATCTCAATCCAATCGAGCATCTGTGGGATGTGCTGAACAAACAAGTACAATTTCCTTGCAACTTACAGGACTTAAAGGATCTGCTGCTAACATCTTGGTGCCAGATACCACAGCACACCTTCAGGGGTCTAGTAGAGTCCATGCCTCGACGGGTCAGGGCTGTTTTGTCAGCAAAAGGGGGACCAACACAATATTAGGAAGGTGGTCATAATGTTATGCCTGATCAATGTATATATGTCTGTGTGTCCATGTCTGTGTACATGCACAGTACATACACACATATATAGTATATACACTCACCTAAAGGATTATTAGGAACACCATACTAATACTGTGTTTGACCCCCTTTCGCCTTCAGAACTGCCTTAATTCTACGTGGCATTGATTCAACAAGGTGCTGAAAGCATTCTTTAGAAATGTTGGCCCATATTGATAGGATAGCATCTTGCAGTTGATGGAGATTTGTGGGATGCACATCCAGGGCACGAAGCTCCCGTTCCACCACATCCCAAAGATGCTCTATTGGGTTGAGATCTGGTGACTGTGGGGGCCATTTTAGTACAGTGAACTCATTGTCATGTTCAAGAAACCAATTTGAAATGATTCAAGCTTTGTGACATGGTGCATTATCCTGCTGGAAGTAGCCATCAGAGGATGGGTACATGGTGGTCATAAAGGGATGGACATGGTCAGAAACAATGCTCAGGTAGGCCGTGGCATTTAAACGATGCCCAATTGGCACTAAGGGGCCTAAAGTGTGCCAAGAAAACATCCCCCACACCATTACACCACCACCACCAGCCTGCACAGTGGTAACAAGGCATGATGGATCCATGTTCTCATTCTGTTTACGCCAAATTCTGACTCTACCATCTGAATGTCTCAACAGAAATCGAGACTCATCAGACCAGGCAACATTTTTCCAGTCTTCAACTGTCCAATTTTGGTGAGCTCGTGCAAATTGTAGCCTCTTTTTCCTATTTGTAGTGGAGATGAGTGGTACCCGCTGGGGTCTTCTGTGGTTGTAGCCCATCCGCCTCAAGGTTGTGCGTGTTGTGGCTTCACAAATGCTTTGCTGAATACCTCGGTTGTAACGAGTGGTTATTTCAGTCAAAGTTGCTCTTCTATCAGCTTGAATCAGTCGGCCCATTCTCTTCTGACCTCTAGCATCAACAAGGCATTTTCGCCCACAGGACTGCCGCATACCGGATGTTTTTCCCTTTTCACACCATTCTTT